>JAWHQI010000199.1:0-1309718 GCA_033032865.1 Dactylorhiza incarnata | reverse complement strand
CCGGAGGATAAAAAAAAATATGTTGTTGAAATGAAAATCTGAAAAAAAAAATTTGTATTGAAAAGAAATCCTTCCGAGCTAAATAGAAAATCTGTTGGTAATTATGAAGTAGGCTGTGTGCACACCTAGTTTTCATGATAAGTCTGGGGGTGTGTCGCACGAGCATGGCTTTTGGTTTTGTGTGGTGCAGCATTCCGTTAGCTCAATTTGGTTGCGTAGCCTTCATTTTTATCCTTGAATATCACGCCGCAACCTAAGCCCCAATATAATCCTAAAATCCCTATTGATTTGACTTGTGAGTTTGCTAACGCCGTGGAGAGAGTGTGACCGGGCGAGCGTATGGTTCACGACGTTGATGGATTTCAGCGGAGATATTCCTAAACCCCGACCTTGTGCAACACCCGCCTTAGTGTCTTGTTACTTTCACACCGGGCATGATCGTTCGAATTCTTCATAATTCACCAACTGAGTATAACTAAATCTCTACTTACGCTCTAATACTTTCGTAAATTAGTTAGCATAGTTAAAATCTCTTTTTACTAAATTTCTATTTGCATGCTTTTGTTACTTCGCATTATACTCCTTTGTGTAATTTTCTTTATTAACAACCTTTTTCACACTCCGCCGAATTCGTTTGCTCGGGACGCGCAAACAGGTAAGTCTGGGGGTGTGATGAGTTCCAACTTTATACACATTTTTGGGCTCATCTGGGCCGATTTTCTAGTCTTTGCACGTCACTTTAGACATGTTTTCATTCCTATTTAATAATCCATGCTAAGTGCACTTCTAGGCCCATTTTGATGTTATTTCTTGATCATCGTCGTTTCTAGTTTTCATGCAGTGTTAAGTGCCACCTTCAGTGGCTAGACTGGTGTTGTATGCTGGGACAGGAGTCGTGCAGGTGTTCCCGGTACAATTCTGCAAAGGAACACTGCGCACGATCACTAGCTCCAACACGCACGATCACTGGTCGTGCGCTACTGATCGTGCGCACTTAACGCCCATTTTATGAGTTCTGTTTGGGCTTATCGCATGACCATTTACGATAGTGCGCACGACCACTGGTCGTGCGCTACTGGTCGTGCGAACATGTATTTTATAAATTTCTTTCCTTTCAGCCTCCGCCTAGGCAGCGCGCACGATCGCAGAACTCTAGTGTGCACGACCACTGGTCGTGCGCCAATGACCGTGCGCAGTATTCGTTGCAGCGCCTATATATACCCTGTTCGCGAATTAGGGCGGAATCGGGCTTCCGAGAGCGGGTTTTTCAGTCTGTACGCCACCAATTTCCATCCCTGGACGCCTCCACTTCATCTCCTACGCAAGGGGAAGTCCTCTCCAACCATTCCGAGCATTTCTCCATTGTCGGGGAGCATTCTCCACCATCCGCAAGCCCTCAAGCAGCTTTTCTCCACTCCAGTCCGGTGAGAAGAAGAGGAGTCCTGAGGTAGAAGACGATGGAACCACGTAGAGAGATCGTGATAGTTTCTCTACACCGGAAGCACAGTCCGCCCGAGTCCGGAGGCAGCTTGACAAACTACCATTCCGGCCGTGAACGGCCGCTAGTCTTCATCCATTGGTTATCTCTTTCCTCTCTCCTTCGTTGTAATCTTTGAATCCTTTAAGCTTGAATCTCATGATATTTGGTCTAAATGAAATGAATGTTTCTCTTTTTTCATCATTACTTGCTTGTGAATCGTTTCGCCTCCATTCATCCACTCACTCACTCACGCACTCTAGGTGTTCGATCCGCGTTAGCAAGAGCTAACGGCGTTTGTGAGGAGGTGTTTGCGACCCTCACCTTCCCGCACTAGAGCACGCGCCATCCACCTCACGAAGCATGGCATCGCGGCCGTTGCATCCATCTCGCCTTGCGAAGCGGTGCTTTCAACCCGCATTTCCTTCTTTGTTGTTAAGAGTAGGAAAAACCCAACCAAAACCCACCTCTTTTTGTGTGTTTGTTCACGCTTGTGTAACAATAGTCACATAACGCGATTCGTTCACCCAACCTGCATTCCTCAAGAGACCGACAATGGGGATCATATTCCCAAACATTATTACTTGCGCGACCGGTGCACTTGCCGAAATTATCGCATCAGTAGATTGACCCAATTGCCGATCATGTTATAGGAGTATGTAATATCAAATCACTCTTTTCGTTAGCTAACTCTCCCGGAAGATATAACTTAAGGCGGTGCCCGTTAACTTTGAAGGAACCTTTTTCCGGGTGGGAAATTAGGATTGTCCTATAGGACTAAACCTCTTTAACAATAAAGCGTCCGGACCATCGGGATTTTAATTTACCCGGAAAAAGGCGAAGGCGAGAATTATAAAGGAGGACGATATCGCCAGGCGAAAAAGTTTTCAGAAATTTTAAATGCTTATCATGATAAAACTTTGTTCATTCCTTATATTATTTGTTACTCTCGTACGCATTCGCTCGCCACTCGTCTAATTCGTTCATTTGAAATTTTCTTTGTTCGGCCGCTAATGTAGAATCGTGATTTAAAAATTAAAGTGCCCAAAATGCGCGCTGTTCTAATTCGACCGGAAGGTGGCAAGCCTTGCCACAAACCATTCGATAGGGTGTACAACCGATAGCAGTCTTGTACGCCGTACGATAGGCCCATAGCGCGTTATCGAGCTTAATTGCCCAATCCTTCCGATTAATAGAAACAATTTTTTCTAAAATCCACTTTAATTCTCGATTTACGACTTCGACATGGCTGCTCATTTGTGGGTGATATACAGTGGATAGTTTGTGCATGACACCATATTTTGCTAGAATTTTTGTGAATTGGCTAATGCAAAAATGGGTGCCCCGATCAATCACTATAGCGAGCGACGTAACAAATCGAGAAAATAATTTTTTTAAGAAGTTAACAATGACTCGCGCATCATTGGTGGGGAGTGCTTGCCCTTTCACCCACCCGACACGTAGTCGACCGTAACTAGAATATACTTGTTTGAAAAAGAGGGAGGGAGAGGACCAACAAAATCAATACCCCAATGATCGAAAATTTCGCATTCTAAAAAAATATTTTGGAGCATCTCATCCCTGCGAGAGATGTTCCCCGACTGTTGGTAGCTGTCACAAGTACTCACAAGGGTGTGAGCATCTTTGAAGATCTTGGGCCAATAAAAGCCCGCCTCCAGCGCCTTCCTCACGGTTCAGTTCGCTTGATAATGACCAGCTGTTGGTCCTTCATGACAATGACGTAAAATTTTAAGGCCTTAACGAGCACGTCCTCCACTATCCCTACTAGATATTTTAAAGAACGATCCGCTAATTGAATACTCATTCAAGTGGGGTTAGGATTTCCTTGACCTAACTTTTTAAATAACGAAAATGGAATGAGATTGATGCTTGCTCCAAGATCTACTAAGGCCTGTTTTACTAACGAATTGCCAAATAGACACGGGACATTTGCTTTTTGAGGCAATTTGTTGAGTACAACCGCGGAGAATTCCACGTTTAATGAAATATGTGAAATATCTTCTAACTTTTTCTTATTGGAGAGCAACTCCTAAAGATATTTCGCATATTTAGGCATTTGAGAGATAGCCTCGCAGAAGGGTACATTAATATGAATTTGTTTTAAAATTTCTATAAACTTTTAATAAATTTTTTCAACGCACTCGCTTTTAAACTAAGACAGATACGAAATATTGGAAGTAGAAGCGTGCGGAACTAACGTAGTGGGAAAATTCGAAGATTAAATAAGAGGAGGAGGAGGAGGAGGAGAAGAAGTTACCTTTGGTTCGTCCTATTTTGAAACCATCTCCTTCCCGCTTCGGAGTGTAATCACGTTTGCGCTCTCCCTTGGATTTTGCTCCATATTCCCTGGTAGTGCTCATTGCTGACGCTCGGAAATCATTTTTGTGAGCTGGCCCACTTGATTCCTTAAAATTTTAATCGATCCGGTAAGGTTTCAGATGTTCGTTTCATTTGTAGCAACATATTTTGCAAAAACCTCTTCAAGCGGAGAGAGCTTTTGCTATTGCAGTGGAAAACTGGGTGGATTACAATTTAGAGGTGGAGTTAAGTTAAGAAATTGATTAGGGGGGGGGGGGTTGATTTAGATTCATTGGACGCTGAGCATTTCCTTGGTTGCTCCACGACAAATTTGGACGGTTCCTATAACCCGCATTGTAAGTGTTGTTGTACGGAGCGGTGTTGGGGTTATAGGAAGGCCGAGGAGGATTTCACATGCATTCAACCTGCTCTTCAATTAAAATATTATTAGACCAAGGAGGAGTGGCGGAGGAAGTAGACATCTCTGCCACTTGCTTTGTTAAGTGCCCAACTTGTAAAGCCAAATTTGCGTTTGCGTCTATTTCAAAAAATTTCGACTGGCTTGTTAGGCCGCACTCGGGGTATATTCCATTGGCACGCATTCATGGCCATTTCCTCAAAAAGCGCTTGAGAGGCCTCCAGGGTATTTTTATTTAATGTTCCATCGGCGGCAGCATCAATCATTTGCTTAGTCTGGAAATTCAAGCCATTATAAAAAATTTGCACTTGTTGACAAGTGGGAAGTGCGTGGTGAGGGCATCTACGCAAAAGCTTCTTGAAGTGCTCCCATGTATCATAGAGAGTCTCCGAGTCGATTTGCATAAATGACGCAATATCTGTTCTCATTTTGGCGGTCTTTGCAGGCGGAAAATATTTAGTGAGAAAGTTTTCCGCCATATCGGCCCATGTAGTGATGGACTCCCTAGGAAGCGAGCCCAACCACTGTTTGGCCTTAGACCGCAAAGAAAAAGGAAAAGACACAATCAAATGGCATCATCGGTGATGGCATTGATTTTAAACGTGTCGCAGATTTCGAGAAAATTAGAAATATGACAGTTTGGATCTTCGTCCGGCTGACCATCGAAGGTCACTAATTGCTGCACCATTTGTATGATGTTGGACTTGATCTCAAAGTTATTGTTCGCCACCGTGGGGCGAACAATACTTAACTGTGTGCCTTCCAAATTTGGCCGCGCATAATAGGACATGGTCCGTTGTGCGGACTCATTAGGATTTGGCGCATTAGTATTAGGAGGATTAAGATCCATATTCGTTGTGTTAGTGTCCCCAATCGACTCTTTGAATTCTAATTGATTATCCTTATCACGAGAACGGCGGCGCCGCCAAAGGGTTCGCTCGATCTATGGATCAAAAGGAATATTCGAAGCGCTACCTCGGGTCATACACTAAAAAGGAAAAAAAGGAATGAAGAAAAAGAGCGGATAACGAAAAGAAAAGAAAGAAAGAGGAAAAACTAGACTATTATATTTTTTTCTTTTTGAAATTTATAAAAAGAAAAATAAAATTAAAAAGAAGCATGATAAAATTAATAGCTATCCTCTTTTCAAAATATCTATGCAAGTCCCCGACAACGACGCCAAAAACTTGATATAAAAATTTAGGGTTTTGCAAAGTGAAATGATTAAAGATTTTCTCCAAAACTATATCTGATAAAGGCAAGTGTACCTTATTATCTATAGTATAGGAAATTTAGAAATACCAAGGTTGTATTCCACGGGGCGCGTTGATTACTTCTACTTTGAGGAAAATCACTATTATCTTATCTAATCGATTTTTGAGTTTTGCTTTACTAGCTAAATAGGGACAAATTGAAAGCTAAAAGAAGGGATTAAATGATGGTAAAAGAGATTAGTGCTCAATCAAAAGTCAACTTGGAGTAAGAATGATCAAGCGAAAGGAAAATAAATCTAATGCTATTTAATTAAACTACTTGACCGTGGAGGTTCCCGAAGCTCGAACATGCCTCTCTCGAGGTTAATGCCCAACTATGTTTTGGAAAAATCAACCAGACTCTCGTCCTATAATTGATTACCTAAAACTTGCTTTATGAAGTGAACCCCACTATTGGATTTGTGTCCAATCCGGGAGATTTACATCATCCTCTCTAGGGGTGCGTGCAACTCTCTTTACCATTGAGTGATCGATTCATACTTTGAGCCTCTCGGCTAACTAAGAATGAAAACTTAAGCGAAAACCATACATCGATAATATGGCCTCACTAATTAAAAATCAAGGGTAATTCAAGTGTTTACAAAAATGAAAAAAGAGAGCTTAGAAAATCATAACTTGATTATCTCATCCTCGGATCATTTCGATCGAGCACTAATGAGAATTAGTTAATCATAGTGGAGGGGGAAGAGAAAGAAAAATAAAATTGCATGAAGGAAAATTACTAAGGTGGAAAGAGACAAATAAACAAAAGAGCCAACTTAATTTTTATTTAGATGAAAACTATTACAAGCCTTAAAGAAAAGAGATTACAAGCTAGGAAAAATAAGATTACAAGCTTAAACAAGGCTATTGCAAGAAGGAAAATTAAAGCATTACTTGTCATGAAGAGAAAGAGAACATGAAATGGAAAGACATGAAAATGAACATGAAAAACTCACTAACATCTCTAGCAGCACCTCCCCCTCTCCAATTTTCTGAACCCTGGACTCAAGGAGAGCCCTGGAATTTATAGGAAGAATTTTCAAGTAACACGCCCCTTGGTCACGGGCTTGACCTGGGGCATGTAAACACTGATCTGCGCGGCTGGGACAGTGGCGTTTGCTTTGCGTAATGGCGGGAGAAATTCGGACATTACACGCCCATGTCACTTAGGTCACGGGCGTGTACTTGGACGACTTCATTTAATGCGGCGTGGATCTTGCTTAATGCACGCCGGTGTGAAATTTTTTGAATCTTTATGAAGCGAGCAGGAGTTAGTCAACTTAGAGTTCACAAGCCAAACAACCAGAAGCAAATGGAGGCAAACAAGTGATCTTTATTGATAGCAACTTCAAATTACATGGCAAGGCATGCTTGGCGAGACATGATTTCGCCAGCACAAACACCAAAGGAAAAGATACAATGTTGAAGACAACTTGAGACCGCGCGGTCTCCCTTGCGACCTCAGCAACCCGCCAGACCGCAACCCGCTGTCGATCTCAGAACAACACCAACCCGCTGATCAGACCACACCCTTCCTTCCGACCTTCTAATTCTCCCGAACTCCAGCAACACAACTCCAAGCCGCAGACCGCCCGAACACTTTCAGAGGAAGAGGTGATCGCTGATGCCCGCACTATCCACAGAAGCTGCACAAGAAGAATTCAATCAGCAGACCGCCCGGTCAGACAAACAGAGACCGCAGGAAAGAAGCAAACTCAGCTTACACTTGGTGTGTTATTTTTTATTTGCTGCTACAGTGGCTCCTATTTATAGGCGTGGAACCTGAACCAATCACCACCCTATGAGATAGGATCACCACCCTCCAGACCGCGCGACCTGACCGGTCACACACGCGATCAGCAACAATACACCTGCTTCATTTTTTGGTGAACTTGCCAGCTTCAACATCAACAATGAGAGACCGCCACTCTCATAGTAGATCGCGACTCCAAGGGAGATCGCCAGACCGCCCGAAGCTGTTCACCCCATGTGTTCACCAGAGACCGCGAACACAGTCAATTCGCCATCAGACCGTGAACTCCTGTCCGCATGCCGGTCTCCACCTGAGACCGCGAACAGCGTCCAGCTCGCATACCAGTCTCCTCCTGAGACCGCGAACTGAGACAGCACGAGTAAGACCCTTAGTCAGCGAATACCCCCAGAAAGCCCGGTCAGCTACCAGACTGCATTCTGGAGAGAACAGAAACAAACTGTGCGGTCACACCAGACCGCCACATCCTTGAAGAAGACAGCACGCCACGCGGTCACGCACAGACCGCGCACTCCTGAAGGCAATCAACCCGCCATGCGGTCAGAGACAGACCGCGCGGCCTCCACCTTCAGCCGCCTTGAACCCATACAAGCGATCAAGCCAGGAGACCGCAGCTAGGCTTAAACAAGCCAGACCGCAGAGGCAGACCGCCAGACCGTGCGATCACACCAGACGGCCCGACCTCCTCCCAGACCGCCCAGGTCCAAAAAGTCCTCTAACTTCCACTTCAACAATTTCAACACTCCCCCTTGAAGTGGGAAGTTGAAACTATCCCTAGTAGGCTCCTTAGCCGTGTGAACGGCCCTTTCGCCAGCGCCTTTGTGAAGATGTCTGCCACGTTGTCCGCACTCCGCACATGCCCGACCGAAAGAGATCCCTCCAGCACCTTCTCCTGTATGAAGTGATGCTCAATATCGATATGCTTGGTCCTCGCGTGACAAACTGGATTGGTAACCAGTTTGAGAGCACTCTCGTTGTCACCGCGTAGCAGAGTCAGCTCCCGAACCTCCTTGTGGATGTCTCCCACCAACCTCCTAAGCCAGATAGCTTCCTGAGCTGCCAAGGCCAAAGCCTTGTATTCCGCTTCCGTGGTGGAGACCGATACGGAATCCTGCTTCTTGCTGCACCATGATATAGCTGTAGGGCCTGCCATGAAGACGAATACAGACGTCGACTTCTGATCATCCGAATCTCCCCCGTAGTCAGCATCCGTGTACCCGTGCACCTCGAAACCTGCATTTCTCCTGTATAGGAGACCCATGTCTGAGGTCGCCTTGACATACTTCAGAATGTTCTTGGCCGCTAGCAGATGCGGTACCCGTGGCTCCGCCATATATTGACTCACTCTGCCAACTGCATATGTAATATGCGTCCTTGTGATCATCAGATAAATCAAGCTCCCAACCAGAGCTCAGAACACTAACGGATCTTGCATAATCCTCCCCTCATGCTTCCGAAGTTTTGTGGCCTTCTCCAGAGGTGTGGAAGTGCACTTCTCTTCCTTCATGCCGAATCGCTCCATGATCCGCTCCACATATCCGGCCTGGGTCACCAGCACTCCACCTTCCTTCCTCTGCACCTCGAGTCTAAGGAAATGGTGAAGCTCACCTAAATCCTTCATCTCAAACCTGATGGACAGCTCGGCTCGAAGTTGCGCTACCTCCTCCTTCAAGTTCCCCGTCACGATCATATCGTCGACGTATAGCAGCACGATGACTTGAAGCTCCCCGCTCTTCTTGACGAACAAGCTTGAGTCTGAGTCTGAAGCACCAAATCCACAAAATAAGAGATATTCTGCGATCTTCCCATACCACGCCCTCGGCGCTTGCTTCAACCCATATAGGGCCTTCTTCAACTTGCAGACATGCTCCGGAAAATCTTCAGACACAAAGCCAGGTGGCTGGACCATGTAGATATCCTTGTCAATCTCCCCGTACAAGAAAGCGTTCTTGACGTCGAGCTGCGAAATCTCCCATCCACTGAACGCCGCCAAGGCAATGATGAAACGAACTGAAGTCATTTTAGCCACCGGACTGAATGTCTCCTCATAGTCTTCACCGTATTGTTGCGAGAACCCCCGAGCTACAAGGCGATCCTTATACCGATCAATGCTGCCATCAGCTTTCTTCTTGAGCTTGTAGACCCACTTGCATGTAACAGGAGTGGTGCCCTTGTGCTTGGGCATAAGAGACCAGGTCTCATTCTTCTCGAGAGCTGCCATCTCTTCTTGCATTGCAATGTCCCACTCCTTCACACCTCTGGCCTTCTCAATGCTCGACGGCTCCCTCTCATCCAAGGGACCAGCAAAGAAACATGAGACGAAGCTCACTGCGTTTCCTCCTGTATAGCGATCAGGGGCGACGATCGCTCGCTTCGACCTCCTCATCTCTTTCCCCTGAACCGCATTATCTTCAGTTGCTTCTTCCCTAGCTCCTCTTCCAGATGTGCTAGGAGCATCGCTCCCCCTGCTCCTTGAACCAGAATCCCCCGTCTCGGAACTAGAAGGAGATGGACCACCTGGTGACACAGGTAGCTCCACCTGAAGATCCTCCACAGCTTTCTCCGGCACTTCCACCCTGCTCTCTGGTAGCTCCACATCAGAAGACCCCTTGTAAGATGTCACCTCATCGAACACGACGTCGCGAGATACCATAAATCTCCGCATCTCCGGGTCTATGCACTTCCATCCTTTCTTCCGCTCATCGTATCCCACGAAGACTACCTTCCTTGCTTTCGCATATAGCTTCGTCTGAAGAGCATCTAGAACATGCACGTAGCAGGTGGATCCAAACACCCTAAGATGTGCCACGATTGGCTTCTCCTTGAACATCATCTCATGCGGAGTCAACATGTTGATGGGACTTAAAGGCATCCTGTTGATGACGTAGGCAGCACAAGACATTCCCTCCGCCCAGAATGACTTTGGGATACTCTTGGCATGCAGCCAACACTTGCAGGTCTTCATCAGATGACGGATCTTCTGCTCTGCAACTCCGTTCTGCTGTGGAGTATGTGCACAAGTGAGCTCTCTCCAGATGCCTGCCTTCCTGCAAAAAGTAGAGAACTCACTGGAGGTGAACTCCCCTCCATTGTCAGTCCTCAGCTTCTTCACCCGCAGTCCTAGCCGACCCTCCACGAGCTCCTTGAACTCCACAAACTTGGCAAATGCCTCCGCCTTCTCCTTCAGGAAATATACCCAGACATATTTGCTGTAATCATCGATCAACACCAACATATATCTGCTGCCTCCGAGGCTTGGGGTAGCAGTAGGTCCCATCAAGTCACCGTGGATGCACTCCAACGGCACACTACTCCTTGTCTGTGACTTGTCAAACAGTAGTCGATGAGACTTGCCAAACTGACATCCCGCGCAAACATGACCTTCACCGTAGGAAGATAGACTTGGCAGGCCCTTGACCAGACCTCTCACCGCCATAGCTTTCAGCTTGTCCATCCCTACGTGCCCCAACCTCTCATGCCATATAACGGCACCATCATTCGTCTTCATCTTGTCGACGTAGGAAATTGTCGATAAAACGAATAAGTCCTTTGCCCGTCTCCCGACATGGACGACCTCGGCCTTTACAGCCTCAAAATTGCGTAGAAACTTCACTTATGTTGGGCCGAACATAACGTGATACCCAGCGTCTACAGCATTGGTCACGGAGAAGAGGTTTTTCCTCATACCAGGCACGTGATAAACACTCTTCAAAGTAAGTGGCCCTCTATCACTGCCCAAGGAAACAACCCCCACCTTCTCTACTAGATGCACAGTATTATCAGCAGTAATGATTGCATTGTTACCTGTATAGGGCTGTGCAGAAGAAAGCTTGGTCTCGTCTCCGGTTAGGTGATGACCACACCCCGAGTCCACGATCCAGTCCTCCAGATAGTTGATAGGAGAGGAAGCTCCAACAGAAGCCGAGAAGGCTCCTCCCCAACCTCCTTCAAAGTGCCTGGCCTTAGCTTCCTCCTTCTCCGCAGCATGCCCAGCTTGGGTGACCACCTTGCAATCCTTCCTGATGTGGCCATACTTGCCACACTTGAAGCACTTCGGACCTTCACCCTTCTTCTTCCCGTCAGCCTTGGGAGCATACCCCCTTTCCTGCTTCCCAGAAGTTGAAGGCCCATAGCCTCCTCCAGCGGTCTTCTTTTTCTTATCCCACTTCTTCTTCTTCCCCGAGAAGAGCACCTCGCCATCTCCCCCAGCCACCGACACCCCCGCCATCTGCCTTGCCAAACTTTTTTGCGATGCAATCAAGTTCTCCAGCTCCAACAGAGACGGCTGATTTGCCCATCCCTGCACCGACGTCACAAAGGCAACATATTCCTTCCGCAAGCCGCGGATGATGTGCCTCTTCAGCTTCGCCTCAGAGATTGGCTCATCAGGATCCAATGCTGAGATTTCAGCGCACAAGTTCTTCATCTTCAGAAAGAAAGTGGAGATAGAAGAACTCCCTGAGCCGACCTTGCCAGCTCATTCTCCAAGAACTGTTGCCTTGCTACATTCTTCTTGTTAAACAGCCCATCCAGGGCTCTCCATATCTCTATAGCCGATCCACATCCCAGAATGTGATCAAACAGATCAGGTGAAATTGCTCTCTTCAGAGTGAACTCTACCTTCGCATTCACCCTCCTCCAAGTTCTCACCTCAGCCCCATTATCCCCTTCCGGGACAACTTCCTGCGTCTGATCTCTTCCAACTACCTCCCAGAGGTCCTCACCTAGAAGATAGCTTTTCATACACGACTTCCACTTCTTGAAGTTAGTCGATGTAAGCATCTCAATTCCAAGACCCCTCGCTTCCATTGCTCTACCATTGGTTCCTTCTTCACAAAGGCGATGGCTACTCAAAGTCACTCACTGCTCTATCCACTCCAACCTAGCTTTGATACCATGTGAAATTTTTCGAATCTTTATGAAGCGAGCATTAGTTAGTCAACTTAGAGTTCACAAGCCAAACAACCAGAAGCAAATGGAGGCAAACAAGTGATCCTAATTGATAGCAACTTCAAATTACAAGGCAAGGCATGCTTGGCGAGACATGATTTCGCCAGCACAAACACCAAAGGAAAAGATACAATGTTGAAGACAACTTGAGACCGCGCGGTCTCCCTTGCGACCTCATCAACCCTCCAGACCGCAACCCGTTGTCGATCTCAGAATAACACCAACCCGTTGATCAGACCGCACCCTTCCTTCCGACCTTCTGATTCTCCCGAACTCCAGCAACACAACTCCAAGCAGCAGACCGCCCGAACACTTTCAAAGGAAGAGGTGATCGCTGCTGCCACACTATCCGCAGAAGCTGCACAAGAAGAATTCAATCAGCAGACCGCCCGATCAGACAAACAGAGACCGCAGGAAAGAAGCGAACTCAGCTTACACTTTGTGTGTTATTTTTTATTTGCTGCTACAGTGGCTCCTATTTATAGGCGTGGAACCTGATCCAATCACCACCCTATGAGATAGGATCACCACCCTCCAGACCGCGTGACCTGACCGGTCACACCGCGCGATCAGCAACAATACTCCTGCTTCATTTTTTGGTGAACTCGCCAGCTTCAACATCAACTATGAGAGACCGCCACTCTCACAGCAGATCGCGACTCCAAGGGAGATCGCCAGACCGCCCGAAGTTGTTCACCCCCTGTGTTCACCAGAGACCGCGAACACAGTCTGTTCTCCATCAGACCGTGAACTCCTGTCCGTATGCCGGTCTCCACCTGAGACCGCGAACAGCGTACAGCTCGCATACCAGTCTCCTCCTGAGACCGTGAACTAAGACCGCGCGACTAAGACCCTTAGTCAGCGAATACCCCCAGAAAGCCCGGTCAGCTACCAGACCGCATTCTGGAGAGAACTGAAACAAACTGTGCGGTCACACCAGACCACCACAGCCTTGAAGAAGACAGCACGCCACATGATCACTCACAGACCGCGCACTCCTGAAGGCAATCAACCCGCGACGCGGTCAGAGACAGACCGCGCGGCCTCCACCTTCAGCCGCCTTGAACCCATACCAGCGATCAAGCCAGGAGAACGCAGCTAGGCTTAGACAAGCCAGACCGCAGAGGCAGACCGCCAGACCGTGCGATCACACCAGACCGCCCGACCTCCTCCCAGACCGCCCAGGTCCAATAAGTCCTCTAACTTCCACTTCAACAATTTCAACAGGCGGTGTGTAGGGATCACGCGGGAAAGTCACGGCCGTGACATATGGGTCACGGGCGTGGCTCATGTTGACTTCTCGATGGCAGCTCCACGTCTCGACGGCAGCCCACTGGGAAGATTTTAAGATTACATACCCTTTTGTCACAGGTGTGTCTTTGGGTCACGTGCATGACCGAGGGTGTGAATCGTTGTGGGCTACCTCAATCAGCGCGGCATCGACTCTGGTTTGATCTTCAGGTTACAGGCCCCTTGGTCACGGGCGTGACCTTGGGCGCGACTTATAAATTTCACCAATTTCTCTCAAAATTCTGCAAATATTGGAATTAAGCTAAGTTAGAATCAAAATTACAAAAAGAACTACTTATAACCTAAAATTGACATGAAAAGGAAAAATTTATTTTAAATAATTACAAAAATTTCTATTAAAAACTTATATAAAAACAACTTATCAACTAGCGGTACTTGTCACTTTTTAGGACCCTCATTAGTTGCATGGTCTAGTAGGAAACAATCTTTGATTGCACTCTTCACCACGGAGGCCAAATACATAGCACTTGGTAGTTGTTGTGCACAAGCGTTATGGATGAGCCAAACTCTAGTGAATTTTGGTTTTCATCTCAAAAACATTGATCTTAAATGTGACAACAAAAGTGCCATAGACCTTACAAATAATGCAGTACACCACTCTAGATCCAAACACATAGATGTTCTCCAACATTTCATTATTGGGATCATATTAAGAAAGAGCATGTAAAAGTAAGTTTTATTGGTACGGACTCCCAACTTGCTGACATATTCACTAAACCTCTCCCCGATGCAAGATTTCGATTATTACGACTTGTATTATATGTTTTAGATCTTTTGTGATAAAACACATTCTTAAAATGCAATAGTTTTATCCAATTTTGTAATATCTAAACTTCTTCACATCCTCTGAAATTTCTGCATAAAACTACTCTTTGGACACTTAACAAATATCAACTTCAGCAAAGGACATTTCATTCTCTGATCTCAGATCGACTTCAGCAATGGCTCTTTCTATCAGATAAGTAAGGATAATATATTTCCTTTTATTTCTAAAGATTATAGCTGTTGACATTTCTCGGAAAAGGACATTTCGTGGAAAAGGAAAGAGATATACGGCGTGTCAGATTTATGGTTCCCAGATATTGTTTATTCCTTAATTTAAGGGATTTTTTTTTTGAAATATTAAAAGAAAGTAAAAGGAAGAAGATATAGCAATTTAAGGGTTTGCGTCGGATCGGTGTCGAGCGGCGCCGGAGCTGTCGGAGGAGGTGGGATCGTGGTCATCGGGGCTTCTCTTCATCGCCGTGGCTGAGCTAGCAGTCGGCCCTAGTCGAGTTTTCTGCAATTTGGCAGGGCGTCGGTCAAGTTGAGGCAAGAGACCTTTTCTTCTCCCTTCCATGCATCTCTTTCTTCTGCTTATCTGGTTTGCGGTTGCGATTCTGGGGTATGCAAGTTCTTTCATTTTGGTACTTCTACTTGGATTTAATATGGAAGGTTCCTTAGTTGATATACTAGAGGTTTCTGGATAATTTTTGGGCATACCTGTTTGGTACCTTGGGCTAGTCCTAATCCTAATCAGTGGAAGTAAATTAGCACTTCATAAGAAAACTTGGACAAATTTTGTGGTTATTCATGCTTGGTTCATGGGGCTAATTTCTAATCCTAAATTGTTGGCTAATCTTGATTTTCATTAGAAAAGCTGAGTGGATTCTGGGGTTGTTCATCCTTGGCCCTTGGGGTATACCTGCTAGGTAGGTTGGGCTGTCCCTAATCCTAACCAGTTGGGGAAGCTCTGCATTTCAGTTATAAAGAAAATCTGGTTGGATAAAATACTTATATATATATGTCTACGCATACTCTGTGCTTTTCCCTAGAGATTTGGATGGATAAATTATGCATGTTTATGCTATTTGTGCATTTCAGTGGTAAGGAGCCTAGTGGGTTTACTAATTTGCACCCTCCCCTAGTTGAAATAAGATATTTCACACCTTTATTTCACTTTAAATGCATACAACTGGGCTAGTTCTGGAGGGGCATACCTTAGTAAAATAGCTAAATGATCCGGAAGATTATGCGTATGTTTGGCTATAAGGATGGATAATTTCTCTTGTTGGTTCCCGAAGTTTTGGCAAAGTTATTAATTGTTAACTTGAAGGTTATATAGATGTATTTCGGCTTCGAGACTTTATAATCGCTTCAAATCATTGGTCGCTTCGCTCTATAGTTAAGTGAACAAAAAAGCTATTATGTGGCTTATTCGTAAAGTGCAAATGCTAAAGGTATTTCCCTATATTAAATATAAGACCCTCCTTGAGTGTCAAATCAAGCATGTTGCTGATGAGTTTATGTTGGACACTGGTTTCAGTCGGGTTAGTGGCAGTTGTGTATCACCTTTTGGGTCTTGTTTGGTGTTCTAGGTTCTTGATCCCTGCTGTCATTCCCCTTGAAATCTGGGTAGCTTCTATACCTGTTTAGTTATGCTACCAGGTAGTCTGATAAGAATTCCCTAGGTTTAGAGAAGTTTGCTCGCCCTAAGATCGTGTAACTATTTCTTCTTTTATGAAGTTCCCCATCGGCTTTAAAATGAAGTCTTCTAGACAACTTTGATTTAAGATCTCCTCGTTGACTTGATATAAGTCTTTTCCCGTCGGCCCTAGTTGAGTTTCCTATCAATTTCATCGCTTATTCTGAATTGATTTCCCCATATATCTATATGTTCTTCCGCCGGGTGTTCCCGGTTATCTTAAGCGTTGTTATCAAACCTTTTAAGTCCTTTTGGCTGAGACTTTTGATAAAGCTATTCTCTATTCTTGAGTTACCCCGTATTTGGTTAGTGTTCATCTGTCGTGTCTTGTCGTGCCTTATTCATCGTACTGTTACGAGAAGTTTGTTGGGAGTCAAGTTTGGGCTCACCAAGTATTTTCTTTTGGCCTTTATGTGTTGGTCTGGTGTTAGCCATTGTGTTAAGTTTACCTTCGTCTTATTCCGACACCAAGCCTTGCATGGTGTCGTCTTGCTAAAATCTTCGACTGGGTTGTAAGTTAAATGTTAGTCTATTGATTAATTGCTAGATCTGGTGTTTCCTGATTCTCTCATCTTGAGTTATGGTTAACACCATTTGTTATCATGTTTAACCGGCTTGACACTCCTCTGTTTGTTCTGTTGGACTTATGGGCCAAGTATGCTATGTTGTCTAATTCTCTGGGGTAGTTTTTGTGAGTGGTTTATGAACTCTATGACCTGTGTCGTCTATGTTCCAAGTGTTTTCATTTGAATCGTTGAGTAATGTTTATTTCTTTGTGACCATATTCTTAGGGTGTTATGGTGCTGATATCTCGGGTTACGTCCCGTGTCTTATTTGAAACTTAATTTAATTATCTAGAACCTTTGTCTCAAGCCTTGCACGGTGGGTAGTTTTGGGTGGCAGTGGATAGAGTACCACCACCCGGATTTGGTTTTTGGGTGGCAGTGGATAAAGGACCACGACCCGGTTTTGGGCTGCGGGCGTTAGTGGAAGATACCACCGTCGCAGTACCTTCTTTTGGGGGATGCTTTTCCCTCGAGCTGATCAGTCTCAATCTTTTAAGCACATATGCTTATATATGTGTATTATGATAGTATATGTTTGACCATCACCTCTGAGCCGCAAAGGCGGACACGTGGTGGGCTTTGATTGTGTTGACTATTACCTTCTGGTGCAGGCTTTTCTTCTTACCGAGTGCACTCGTTTGAGCTGTCTCGAGTTGTTGTGAGATTATAGATGTTTATCTGCTTAGCTTTTCCTTCCTGTACTCTTTTATTTCTAATTGCTGCTAATCTTGGTTTTCTTGCACCCTCTTGGGCTGAGGCATTCTTTTCTTATGAATGTCTCAGGTTCAGGTTTTTAGCTGCCGCAGGAGTTAGAGCGGCGTCGTTCAGTGTTCCTGTCGAGGCCCTTCCCCTCTTAGGTAAGGGGCAGTTGCTTAGTTGTTGTCTCTCCTTTAGCTGTTTTTCCTTCTTCCCTGCGGGTTCGTGTCAGCTGTTGGCGCCCGTATGGCTTTTTGTTTAGATTACTTACTGTTTGCTTTGCTGTTACTTTGAGTACTTTACCTACTTGCTCTCTGGGAAGCTTTTTGCTAAGATGTAGTAGTTACTTTATTGATACAAAAATGTCATCCTTACACATCATGATTTTTAACAAATGTCACATATTTTGAAAATCGAAGAAAAATCTTTTCCTACTATACTAAACATAGATATATGCATATCATTTCTGGAAATGCTTATTTTCTTGCTCACGTATGCTAAAAACAAACCTATTTTCCGCTGCGTATATATAGTTTTCTACTTGTGGACTAGATGATGCACCAGACCGAGGGACGTGGTCTTAAGCTAAAATGAAAATTTCTCTTGTAATCCAATCACATATATGTCTTTTATAAAATTATCGTAAAGAGTGTTTGCCTGAGCGTCTGTAGTCGTCTCCTGCAGGCATGGCATAATGACACGTATTTTTCTCTTGCTCTGATATTACGTATTATATTTTTAGGAAAATGCAGGTTGTGACAGTCAACCCTAGTCACGCCCGTGACCCACATGTCACGGCCGTGACTTGCCCGCGTGATCTCTGCTTCGCCGCCGCGCCGAATTCCAGCCCACGCTGCATTTAATGAAGCCTTCCAAAGTCACGCCCGTGACCAAAATTACACGGGCGTGTAATGTCCACTTTTCGCCTCGCCGTCCAGAAAGCCCACGCCGCTGTCGGATCCGATATGAATAGTGAAGTCACGCCCTAGGTCACGCCTGGGACCGACGGCGTGTAACTTGAAATTTTCGCCTATAAATTCAGAGGCTCTCCTTGAGTCCAAGGTTCAGAATTTTGGAGTGGGGGAGGTGCTGCTAGAGCTGATAGTGAGTCTTTCATGTTCATGTTCATGTTCTTCCTTAAGCTTTCATGTTCTCTTTTTCATGTAATGTACTAGTTTTTATTTCTTGCTTGCACTAGTTAATTAAAGCTTGTAACTTTACTTTCCTAGCTTTGTAATCTCTCTTTAAGCTTGTAATCATTTTGGTTTCCAATAAAATTAAGTTTCCTCTTTCATGTTCTCTTTCTCTCCTTAGTATTTTCTCTTTTATGAATGTTAATTTTCCTTTCCCTTCATGCAATGTTTAATCTTTCCTTTAGCTTGCAATTAGTTTCTCTTTTTAGCTAAGTAATCAAAACCTTAAATTTTTGTCGATAAAATAATAGTGATTTTCCTCAAAGTAGAAGTAATCAATGCGCCCCGTGGAATATGACCTTGATATTCCTAAATATCCTATACTAAAGACGATAAGGTACACTTGCATTTATCGGATATAGTTTTGGAGAAAATCTCAAACCTTCACTAAATTTCGAAACCGAAAATTCTATATCAAGTTTTTGGCGCCGTTGCCGGGGACTTTGCGTGGATATTTTGAAAAGAGGATAGCTATTAATTTTATCATGCTTCTTTTTATTTTATTTTGCTTTTTCTAAATTTCAAACAGAATTTTTTTTTCTCTTTTTCTTCTTCCTTTCTTCTCTTTTTTGTGTATGACCCGAGGTAGCACTTCGATTCTTCCTTTTGATCCGGAGATCGAGCGAACCCTTTTGAGGCACCGCCGTTCTCGTGATCAGGGAAATCAAGTAGAATCCGAAGAGTCGATCGGGGACACTAACACAGCGAATATGGATCATAATCTTAACCCTCCTAATCTTAACGAGCCAAATCCTGATGAGGACGCACAACGGACCATGTACTATTATGCGCGGCCGAATATGGAAGGCACACAATCGAGTATTGTTCGCCCCACGGTGGCGAACAATAATTTTGAGATCAAGTCCAGCATCATACAAATGGTGCAACAATCGGTGACCTTCGATGGTCAACCGGACGAGGATCCTAATTCGCATATCTCTTACTTTCTTGAAATTTGCGACACTTTTAAGATCAATGGCGTCACCGATGACGCCATTCGATTACGTCTTTTTCCTTTTTCTTTGCAGTCTAAGGCCAAGCAGTGGTTGGGCTCCCTACCTAGGGGATCCATCACTACATGGGCCGAAATGGCGGAAAAATTTCTCAATAAATATTTCCCGCCTTCAAAGACCGCTAAATTGTGCACGGATATTGCGTCGTTCTTGCAAATCAACTCGGAGACTCTCTATGACACATGGGAGCGCTTCAAGGAGCTTTTGCGCTGATGCCCTCACAACGCACTTGCCACTTGGCAACAAGTGCAAATATTTTATAATGTCTTAAATCTCCAAACAAGGCAAATGATTGATGCGGCCGCCGGGGGGACATTAAATAACAAAACCCCGGTCGCCGCTCAAGAGCTTTTCAAAGAGATGGCCACAAATGCGTACCAATGGAACATGCCCCGAGCGCGGCCTAATAAGCCGGCCGGAATTTTTGAAATATACGCAAACGCAAATTTGGCTTTACAAGTTGAGCGCTTAACAAAGCAAGTGGCGGAGATGTCTGCTTCCTCCGCCACTACTCCTTGGGCTAATAACGTTTTAATTGAAGAACATGTTGACTACATGGAAAATACGCCTCGGCCTTCCTATAACCCCAACACCGCTCTGTATAACAACACATACAATGCGGGTTATAGGAATCATCTGAATTTCTCGTGGAGTAACCAAGGAAATGCTCAGCGTCCTATGAATTTAAATCAACCTCCCCCTAATCAACTTCTTAACTTAACTCCGCCTCCAAATTTGATTTCTCAAAATTTTAATCCACCCGGTTTTCCACCGCAACAGCAAAAACTCTCTCCGCTTGAAGAGGTTTTTGCAAAATATGTTGCTACAAATGAAATGAACATCCGGAACCTTACCGGATTGATCAAAAATTTAGAGAATCAAGTGGGCCAGCTCGCAAAGATGATTTCTGAGCGACAACAAGGAGCACTGCCGGGGAATACCGAGCAAAATCCAAAGGAGAGCGCGCACGCGATTACACTCCAAAGCGGGAAGGAGGTGGTTCAAAAACAGGACGAACCCAAGGTAATTTCCTCTCCTCCTCCTACTTTTAATTCATCTTTGAATTTGCCCGCTACTTTAGATCCGCACACTTCTATTTTTAATCCGCGCGCTCCTACTTCTAATATTCCATATCCATCTAAATTTAAAAATGAAAGCGCCGAAAAAAATTATAAAATTTTTTAAGATGTTTTAAAACAAATCCATATTAATGTACCTTTCTGCGAGGCTATCTCAGAAATGCCTAAATATGCGAAATATCTTAAGGAGTTGCTCTCCAATAATAAAAAGTTAGAAGATATTTCGCATATTTCTTTAAACGCAGAATGCTCCGCGGTTGTACTCAACAAATTGCCTAAAAAAGCAAATGACCCGGGACGGTTTTCCATCCCATGTCTATTTGGCAATTCGTTAGTAAAACACGCCTTAGAGGATCTTGGAGCAAGCATCAACCTTATGCCCTTTTCTTGGTTCAAAAAGCTAGGTCTAGGAAATCCAAGGCCCACTCGAATGAGTATCCAATTAGCGGATCGTTCTTTAAAATATCTGATAGGAATAGTGGAGGAAGTGCTCGTCAAGGTTGACAAATTCATCTTCCCGGTGGATTTTGTCATTCTTGACATCGAACAGGATACCGAAGTATCCCTCATACTCGGTCGCCCCTTCCTTGCCACCTCCCGCGCTATTATATACGTAAGTAACGGAAAGCTCCTCCTACGGGTTGGAGACGATGAAGTAACTTTTGGCATAAATTCCTCGATGCAGAACACACTAGAAAATGACGATTCATGTTTTTACTTGGAAGAGTGTTGTGAGTTCGATTCATCCCTCGAGTTAGTTTCATCGGCGAGAAGTGATTCCGAGACCGTAGAGCTCTTTTATGATGAAGAAGAAGTTTCTCACCCCACACCACCCGAACCATTACTTTTAGAAAAATTAAAAATCAAGACTTCTTATGAAGAACCACCCGAATTAGAGTTGAAACAACTCCCCCCTCACCTTAAATACTTGTTTTTGGAAAAAGAGTCTAAGCTACCCATCATCTTTTCATCCGATCTTAGCAACTCAGAAATTTTTGAGTTGACTATAGTCTTAAGAAAGCACCGCCACGCAATTGCGTGGCAATTATCAGACATTAAGGGTATAAACCCATCATTCTGCACTCATAAAATATTTCACGAAGAAAATTCCCGCAACTCAGTCCAGCCTCAACGACGACTAAACCCGAACATGAAAGAAGTCGTTAAGGCCGAAGTTATAAAACTTCTGGACGCGGGAATCATCTACCCGATATCGGACAGTACTTGGGTTAGCCCAGTACAAGTCGTGCCAAAGAAAGGTGGTGTCACGGTAGTCGCGAACGAAAATATCGAATTGATCCCAACCCGTACGGTTACGGGTTGGAGGATGTGCATCGACTATCGAAAATTAAATGATGCCACCCGTAAGGATCACTTCCCTCTACCATTTATCGACCAAATTTTAGAGCGCCTTTCAGGTCACTCCTACTACTGTTTTCTCGATGGTTTGTCGGGATATTTCAAAATCCCGATTTCGCCCGACGACCAAGAGAAAACCACTTTCACTTGTCCCTTTGGCACCTTCGCTTATCAAAGGATGCCATTCGGTCTTTGTAACGCGCCAGCTACATTCCAAAGATGTATGCTGGCAATATTTGACGAGTTAGTGGAGGAGGTGATGGAAGTATTTATGGACGACTTCTCCGTGTATGGAAACTCATTTAAAAACTATTTAAAAAATCTCGAGCGCGTGTTGCAGCGATGTGAGGAAACGAATTTAGCACTTAATTGGGAGAAATGCCATTTTATGGTCAAGGAAGGACTAGTCCTTGGCCATAAAATTTCGGGCAAGGGGATCGAGGTCGATAGGGCCAAGATCGAAGTAATTGAAAAGCTCCCCCCTCCAACAAACATAAAAGCTATTAGGAGTTTCCTAGGCCACGCGGGGTTCTATCGGCGCTTTATACAAAATTTTTCCAAAATCACAAAGCCGTTAACCCATCTTCTCCAGAAAGAATCATCTTTTCTTTTTAACGATGAATGTCATTTAGCCTTTCAACTTATCAAAGAGAAACTTATAAACTCCCCGATTCTAGTCGCCCCAGATTGGTCGCTCCCTTTTGAAATCATGTGCGACGGAGTGATATTGCGGTTGGTGCCGTTTTAGGCCAACGGGTGAGTAAGTATTTTCACCCGATCTATTATGCGAGCAAAACACTCACGTCGGCAAAAGCAAACTACACCACGACCAAGAAGGAACTTCTAGCAATCGTTTTCGCCTTCGATAAGTTTAGGTCGTATATCACTCTCTCAAAAGTTATCATCTTCACTGATCACTCCGCGCTTAGGTATCTCTTAAGTAAATCAGACGCCAAGCCTCGTCTTTTGCGATGGATCCTCCTCTTGCAGGAGTTTGATTTAGAGATCCGGGATAAAAGAGGAGCCGAAAACTTGGCGGACGATCACCTTTCTCGTTTAGAAAATCCCTCCTCGGAAGCACTAATAGAGGCCGACATCAACGATAAATTTCCCGAAGAGCGCCTCCTAGCTCTCGAAAATATTAATTCATTTTCTACCCCCTGGTTTGCGGATTTGGCTAACTATTTTGTAGCCCGGGTCCTGCCAAAAGGATTCTCGAGTCAGCAAAAGAAGAAATTATTTTCTGATTTAAAGAATAAATTTTGGGAGGACCCCTTTTTATTCCGTGTATACGCATACCAGGTTGTGAGAAGATGTGTTTCAAGTGAGTAAGGCCTTAAAATTTTATGTCATTGTCATGAGGGACCCACCGGTGGTCATTATCATTCGAACCGAACCGTGAGGAAGGCGCTGGAGGCGGGCTTTTATTGGCCCACGCTTTTCAAAGATGTTCACACCCTTGTGAGTACTTGCAACAGCTGCCAGTGGTCGGGGAACATCTCTCGCCGGGATGAGATGCCCCAAAACATTTTCTTAGAATGCAAAATTTTTGACCTTTGGGGTATCGATTTTGTTGGTCCTCTCCCTCCCTCTTTTTCAAATAAATATATTCTAGTGGCGGTCGACTACGTATCGAGGTGGGCGGAAGCGCAAGCTCTCCCCACCAATGATGCGCGAGTCGTCGATAATTTCTTACAAAAATTATATTCTCGATTTGGCACGTCGCGCGCTATAGTGAGTGATCGGGGCACCCATTTTTGCAATAGTCAATTTACAAAAATTTTAGCAAAATATGGTGTCACGCACAAATTATCCACCGCATATCACACACAAACAAGCTGCCAAGTCGAAGTTGTTAATCGAGAATTAAAATGGATTTTAGAAAAAACAGTTTCTATTAATTGGAAGGATTGGGCAATAAAGCTCGATGACGCGCTATGGGCCTATCAAACGGCGTACAAGGCCGCTATCGGTTGTACACCGTATCGAATGGTTTATGGCAAGGCTTGACACCTTCCGGTCGAATTAGAACACTGCGCATTTTGGGCGCTTAAATTTTTAAACCTCGATTCCACTCTAGCGGGAGAACAAAGAAAATTCCAAATGAACGAATTAGATGAGTGGCGAGCAAATGCGAATGAGAGCAATAAATTATATAAGGAGCGAACAAAGTTTTACCATGATAAGCATATAAAATTTCCAAAAACTTTTTCGCCGGGCGATCTCGTCCTCCTTTATAATTCTCGCCTTCGCCTTTTTCCGGGAAAACTAAAATCCCGATGGTCCGGACCCTTTATTATTAAAGAGGTTTGGTACTATGGGACAATTTTAATTTCCCACCCGGAAAAAGGTACCTTCATAGTAAACATTCACCGCCTTAAATTATATCTTCCGGGAGAGTTAACTAATGAAAAGAGTGATTCGATTGTATTTCAACCTATAATATGATCGGCAAGTGGGTCAAGCTACGCGACCTTAAACACAGCGCTTTTGGGAGGCACCCCAAAGTTATCTTTTTATTGTTTTCTCTTGTTCTTTAACATTTTTTGTAGGTAATCTCCGCTTCCCCGCGCAAACTTCAAAAAAGCAGGGAAGCCCTTTTTCTTTCTTCCTTCTCTTTTATCATGCATTTCTTTTTTGTTTTGTCTTGCACTTTATTTTCTTTTACTTCATACTTAGTTTAAACATTGGGGACAATGTTTAACTTTAAGTATGGGGGTGTAAATAGTTCTTTGTAAATAGTTGTTAAATTCGAAATTTTTCAAAACAAAAAAAATATATATATATATACTTTTTCATATGTTTTCTTCTATTTTAGCACTTGTAAAACCCAAAAAACTCAAAAAAATTTAGAAAATAGAAAAATTTAAATCTTGGAAAGAGACGTTTGGGACCTCACCCCATCTCACCTCCAAGTACCGTGAGAACCCTTCACATACCTCAGGAAGTCCAAGAATTAACAAAAAAATTGTTAGCTTTTTAGTATATGTTTTTGTTTATTTCTTATCAAAAATCAAAAAAGAAAAAAAGATAATATCAAAATTCAAAAAATATGTGAAAAAAACTTAAAATACAAAAAATTTAAATCTAATACCTCTCTTATTTGTTGTTTTTGTGATTTCTTAGAAATCTAGTTGAGAATGTTTATAAGCATGTTTATGTTTTTAATTGGCTAAAATTTTGCTTATCATAGTTTGTTAATTTTAAATTTGAGGTAATCTTTATTTAAGAATCATCTTATGATTTTAAATTGATTAGAGAATTTATTTAGCATGACTTCTCTTTTTATTTTTAAATGGCTTCATTTTGTAGTGAATTTCCTAAACCTCTTTAAATTTCAATTATGTTTTCATCTAACTTTTTAGATCTTCGGAAATTTAATTTTACTAGAATTTGCTCTCAAAATAATTTAAGGCTAGCTAGATTTATTTTCTCTACCCTACCCCTTTAATGGCATAAAAAAGTATTTTAAAAGATCATATGTCATGGGAATAAGAGGATAAAATTCATTATTCCCTAAACATATGCACCCAAAATCATTCAAAATATTATATGGCATGGAGTAAGAGGATAAAATTCATTACTCCTAAACATATACATTTTGGGTTTTTATTAGAAGAGAAAAAAAAAAGAAATTTCATGATGAGGATAAATTCCATTTCCTTCATTCAAAAATATCTCTTCTTATGCCAAAATTTATGAAATCCCCCTTAGCCAATTATCATTGTTCTAGTTTTAGTTGAAAATTATGGAGAGTGCAATATTTAGTAATTTACTTTTCCTTAAGTTTCTTTTAAGGTAGAGTTCTTATAATTTTAATTTAATTTAGTTTTATAATTTCTGCAATTTTGTCAAACTAATTAATTTTCTTGAGAAGTTCTTGCCTAAACATTTTTTCCTCTTTTCAAATCATCATCATAATTTAGGACTTAACTCCCCCTTGAATTTACTATTAATTTAACTTTTGGTTAAATGAAATTTTAGTTTTAAATTAAATTTTTTTTAAGGATGTCTTATAAATTATGTCTCACACTTTTGCTCTGGAATAGCAAAACCTCAAGTATGGGGGTATTTGATAAGTAGTATTTTTATAACTTTTTAATGGAAAATTTTGTAAATATTTAATTTGTATTTTCCTTTTTATGTCATTTCTAGGTCATAAGTGTTAATTTTGAAATTCTGTTTCTAATTTAGCTTAATTTCAATTTTTGCAGAATTTTGGGACAAATTGGAGAAATTAACAAGTACAAGCCCTCAGTCACGCCCGTGACCAAGGGCGTGTAACCTAAAGATCAGTCCAGACTCGATGCCGCGCCAATTGAGCTAGTCCACAGCGAGTCACGCCCTCGATCACGCCCGTGACCCAGTGTCACGCCCGTGACTAGGGATATGTAATATTAGAATCTTCCAGCTGGCTGCCGTCGAGACGTGGAGATGCTGTCGAGAAGTCAAAACTAGTCACGCCCGTGACCCACATATCACGCCCGTGACTTGCCCGCGTGTTCTCTGCTTCGCCGCCGCGCCGAATTCCAGCCCATGCTGCATTTAATGAAGCCGTCCAAAGTCACGCCCGTGACCAAAATTACACGGGCGTGTAATGTCCACTTTTTGCCGCACCGTACAGAAAGCCCACGCCACTATCGGATCCAATGTGAATAGTGTAGTCACGCCCTAGGTCACGCCTGTGACCGAGGCGTGTAACTCGAAATTTTTGCCTATAAATTCAGAGGCTCTCCTTGAGTCCAGGGTTCAGAATTTTGGAGTGGGGGAGGTGCTGCTAGAGCTGATAGTGAGTCTTTCATGTTCATGTTCTTCCTTAAGCTTTCATGTTCTCTTTTTCATTTAATGTACTAGTTTTTATTTCTTGCTTGCACTAGTTAATTAAAGCTTGTAACTTTACTTTCCTAGCTTTGTAATCTCTCTTTAAGCTTGTAATCGTTTTGGTTTCCAATAAAATTAAGTTTCCTCTTTCATGTTCTCTTTCTCTCCTTAGTATTTTCTCTTTTATGAATGTTAATTTTCCTTTCCCTTCATGCAATGTTTAATCTTCTCATTTAGCTTGCAATTAGTTTCTCTTTTTAGCTAAGTAATCAAAACCTCAAATTTTCGTCGATAAAATAATAGTGATTTTCCTCGAAGTAGAAGTAATCAACGCACCCCGTGGAATACGACCTTGATATTCCTAAATATCCTATACTAAAGACGATAAGGTACACTTGCCTTTATCGGATATAGTTTTGGAGAAAATCTCAAACCTTCACTAAATTTCAAAACCGAAAAATCTATATCACATACCAAGGGTGGTAGAAGAGTAGACGTACACAGGTTTATTGGGGAACTACTATAGCTACTTGTGTCCTCTGTGATTGCATTACTTTTCTATGCTTGTGCTGTGTTTTATTTTCAGTTTCTTATAAATCACTCTGCTACACACATATATATATATCAATATTTTCAATTCCGTAATAAAACTAATAAAAAGTTTTAATACTCTATTCACCCCCCCCCCCCTAGAGTTAATTTAAGATCTAACCTCACTTTCAAATGGTATCAGAGGGTAGTTGATTCTTTACAGGCTAACACCTGAATCACAAAGATCAATTAGATCTTAAATTCTTTCGGAGTTTTTTTATTTCATTTATTTTGTTTAAAAACTCATGGCACAAAACAAAGAGTAATCAAGCACAAGACCTCCTAAGTGCAATCTCAATAAGTTTGCACTATGGAAAGCAAGGATTAGGTTATATATGAACTCTATTGATGAAGAAATATTCAATGTTATTTTGACAGGACCTCCTACTCCCTCAGCATTAACAAGAACTGATGCACCAACAAATAACAATGTTGTCCCACCTCCTGAGTGGACAGATGTTCAAAAGAAGCAAAGGAGTGCTGATGCAGAAGCCATGAACATTCTGGCTCAAACAATGTCTGATGACATTTTTCAAAGAGTGGTGGAATGCACTTCTGCAAGAGAGATATGGACTTCTCTCAACAATATAGTTGAAGGATCTGTTGATGAAAGAAAGGACAGAAGATCACATCTCATTTCTCAATATGAGAATTTCAAGAAAGGAGAAGTTGAGACAGTGGCTAATATGTACAATAGGCTCAGTCTCATCATCAATGAGCTGAAATCTTTGGACAAAGTGATCTCTATCACTGAGATCAATGACAAGATCCTAATGTGCTTCCCCAGCACATGGGACTCTAGGATCTGGCCAATCAAGGAAGCCAGAAGCCTCAATGAGATTACTACTGAGACATTGTTAGGCAAGCTCAAATCCAATTAGCAGCTTGTCAAATCCAGAGAAGCTGAACAGTCCACTTCATCTCCAGCAACAAAGAAGGAAAGGAACATTGCCTTTAAAGCTACAGAAGAAGAAGGAGAGACTCTTGACAATGAGAAATGATGAGTCTACTTGCCAACAGATTCTACAAGATGGCAAGAAAAGACTTCAGGAGAAAGTCATCCAGGAGCTATGAAAAACCAAGGTATGACAAAGCTCCATCTAAAGAAGTTATATATTTTGGTTGCAGGAAACCAGGAAACATTGTACCTGACTGTCCAGAGAATCAAAATAAGAAGGGCATGAGGGAAAAGAGAAAAGGAAAAGAAGAAAGAAGGCACACCAGCAAGTCTTCCTTCCACAAGCACAAACACAATGGAAGAGGATTTGTAGCAGAAAATTGGAGTGAAACTGAATCAGAATCATCATCCAGCTCATCTGAAGATGAAGAAGAATCAAAAGAAAATGACCAATGCTTGATGGCCATTTATGACTCAAGCATTGAATCAGATCTTGCATCTTCATCCAACTCTTCTGATGATGAAGATAATGAAGAAGAAAGAAGCTTTTGCATGATGGTTATCAATGCCTCAGCAAACAACTCAGATGAAGAAGAATTAGAAGTTGAAGCTGACAATGATGCAGATCAAGTAATTTCTAATTTTGATTTCAATTCAGTTGTATTCAAAGATGAATTCAAGGTTCTTTTCTTAGACTTACTCAAATCTGAGAAGGAAATAATCTCTCTCAGATATAAGCTAGCTGAAATGAATCAAATAAGTGAAGAAAATGTCAATCTTAAGAAAGATTTGGCTGCCGCCAGGGAACGCATTGTTCTCATTCAAAACAAGTTGTCTGAAGCTAAGAAGTTTGAAGAATCCCTCAATGGGAGAAGCATCAAACTGATGGACATCACAAGTAATGTTAATGCTAGACTTAATAGCAAACTGGGCTTGGGTGCTTCATCAAGTGAGCCACATATGATAAAGAAAAACATACTATCTACACCTAGAAAATTCATTTCTGCTAAGAGCAAAGAGGTTGTAGATGTAAATAAAAACATTTCAAGTAAGGCTGTCAAGAATAAAGGAATTCAGCAGAATTCGTCGAACGGATCTTGACGAAATGAATTCACTTTGTCGAACGGAGATTGACGAACTCTGAAGACAGATTTTCAGTATAGTCACTCTATGAACGGCGCTCGACGAAATCTCTTCCATTCATTGAATGGCGATCAACGAACTCAGCCCAGTTCGTCAAACAGAAAATATACAGCAAATCTGAACAATACTTATTCTTCACACACTATCAATCCTTTCACTGAATGCATAATACCTCCAAGGAGATATCATCCACAAGGTTATAAGGACCAACCTGAAATGTCTTTAATTTCTAATTTTTGTGGAAATTCAAAAAGACCCAAGGTAGTCTGGGTCAAGAACAAATAGATTGTTTTTTTGTTTTTGTAGGTACACAGCTATCCAAGAATAAAAGAACAATGGTACTTGGATAGTGGATGCTCAAATCATATGACAGGAAACAAGGCCAATCTGAAAAACTACAAGGCAAAGCTTGGACCAAAAGTAATATTTGGAGACTCCAACTATGGACAAACAAAAGGATATGGAAAAGTCAAGGTTGGAGAAGCCACCTTCAAAGAGATAGCTTATGTCAAGGGACTGAAGCACAACCTCATCAGCATAAGCCAATTATGTATGAAGGGTATCAGGTAACTTTTAATAAATCAAAATGCCTTATTAAGTCTTTTGACAATATTACTGTTTTATCAGGTATTAGGCAAGGAAATATTTATTTAGTAAATTTCAACTCATCAAAATCAGAAATCTATTTATTTAATCAATTAAGCAAACCTAGTGAACTTTGGCATAAGAGATTAGGACATGTAAATCTTAGGACCATTGCTAAATTATCTAAGGACAATCTTGTTAGAGGATTACCCTTAGGTTCATACAAGAAAGAAGGTCTTTGCAGGGCATGTCAACTAGGCAAGCAATCTAAAAATAGTTTTAAATCATTATCTAAAAGTGATTCACCCAGAATCTTATACTTGCTACATATGGAACTTTTTGGACCAATAGCAACAAAGAGTTTAAGGGGGAAGTCATACAATCTAGTTATTGTAGATGACTTCTCTAGATTCACTTGGGTGTTCTTTTTGAGAGAAAAGACAGATAACTTTAAAGTTCTTACAGACTTTCTTAAGAGCATTCAGATTGAGTACTCTACTGTAGTTGCATTGATCAGAAGTGATCATGACACTGAGTTTGAGTCTCTTCTCATGCAAGAATTCTGTGAGAAGGAAGGTATCAGGCATTGTTTCTCAGCTCCTAGAACTCCTCAACAAAATGGGGTAGTTGAAAGGAAAAATAGAACCCTAATTGAATCAGCAACAACATTACTTGCATATGCTAATTTGCCCCTATCTTTTTGGGCAAAGGCTGTTAGCACAACAAATTATGTGTTGAATAGGAGTTTGATACATAAACTTAAGGGTAAGACTTCCTATGAGTTACTTAAAGCGACGAAACCTAAAGTTAACTATTTTAGAACATTTGGTTGTAAATGTTTTTCTCACAATAATGTCAAAAAATACCTTAGGAAATTTGAACCAAAATCTGAAGAAGGAATTTTCTTAGGCTATTCATTAATCAGCAAAGCATATAGGATATTTAACAAATCCTCTTTTAAAATTTAAGAATCTATGCATGTTTCTTTTGATGAAACTAGCATGTTTTACAAGGAGAAGAATTCTTCTACCAAAGAAAACCTGCAGGTACCTACACTCTGTGAGCAGCTAGATCAATTAGCTCTATAGAAGGAAGGATCTTTAAATCCTGTACAGCAGGATGGTGAAGAAAGTGATGAAGAAATCAGTGAAACTGTAACTGAAAAGGAAGCAATAGGTAACACTCCACAAGAGGAATTAATTACAAATAATGCTGATCCCACTATGCCTGTTGATTATGTCAATATTAGAGATCACCCCAGATCTAAAATAATTGGAGACATATCAACTGGTGTCCAAACAAGGCATCAAGCTAATCATAATCTGATGCACCCTTGTTTTTACTCTAAGATTGAACCTCAATCCCTATAAGATGCAGAACAAGATCCCAACTGGATAATTGCTATGCAAGAGGAGCTCAATCAGTTTGAGACAAACAAAGTTTGGGAATTGGTTCCTAGGCCAAAGAATCATCTAGTCATTGGAACTAAATTGGTCTATAGGAACAAGCTAGATGCAGATGGCAATATTGTGAGAAACAAAGCTAGACTAGTAGCTCAAGGATACTAACAGGAAGAAGGAATAGATTATGATCAGACTTTTGCACCAGTTGCAAGGTTAGAAGCAATCAGGATCTTCCTTGCATTTGCCGCATACAAGAATTTCAAGGTTTATCAAATGGATGTGAAGAGTGCATTCTTGAATGTAGAAATCAATGAAGAAGTCTATGTGGAACAACCACCAGGTTTCATCTCTCCAACTCACTCCTCTTTTGTATTTAAGCTTAATAAAGCTCTCTATGGTCTTAAACAAGCTCCCAGAGCATGGTATGAGACCTTAGCTAGTTTTCTTTTAGAGAATAAATTCTGTAGAGGCATAGTAGATAAAACCCTATTTTTCAGGATACATAAAAATCAAACTTTGCTAGTTCAAATATATGTAGATGATATTATTTTTTGGCTCTCCTGATTCAAATTTATGCAAAAGATTTTCCAATCTAATGCAATCTAAATTTGAAATGAGTAGTATGGGTGAACTATCATACTTCCTTGGTCTTCAAATGAAGCAAACTCCAAATGGAATCTTCATATCCCAATCTAAGTATGCTAAGGAATTAGTGAAAAATTTGGTATGTCTGATTCTTCCACCATGAAAATACCCATGCCCTCTAATGTTGTTGTTGATACTGATGAATCAGGGAAACCTGTTGATCAGAAGGTATATAGAGCAATTGTTGGCTCATTACTTTATTTAATAGTAAGTAGGCCTCATATAATGTTTGCTACTTGTATTTATGCTTGGTTTCAAGTTAACCCCAAAGAATCTCACCTAATTTTATTAAAAAGAATTTTGAGATATATAAAGGGTTGTCCAAATCTAGGACTTTGGTATCCAACAACATCTAAATTTGAATTAACTTGATTCTCAGATTCAGATTATGCTGGATACAGAGTAGACAGGAAAAGCACATTAGGAACTTGCCAGTTTCTTGGTGATAGGCTTGTGTCTTGGTTTTGTAAGAAACAAACATCTGTGTCTACATCAACAGCTGAAGCTGAATACATAGCTGCAGGCAGTTGCTGCTCACAGGTATAGTTGATATAAAATCAGCTCCTAGACTATGGTGTCAACTTAAATAATTCAATTATATTTTGTGACAATACTAGTGCAATATCTATAGCACAAAATCCAGTTCTCCATAGTAGGGCTAAACATATAGAAATTAGGCACCACTTCCTTAGGGATAATGTTGATAAAAATCAATTTTGCCTGCAATTCATCTCTACTGATTTGCAAAGAGCAAATATTTTCACCAAGCCCTTGGATGAAAAGAAACATATTTTCTTTATAAATCAGCTAGGAATTATAGATGGAGATTCAATCTGATAAAAATTAAGTTTTCTACTTATCCCATCTCTTCATCTAACTGAGGTCGACGAAATCAAGTTTTTCGTCGAACGGAGATCGACGAAGTCATCATGTTCATCGAACCGAGAACGACGAAAACTCATTTTTTGAAGAACCCAGTTATGATGAAGCTTTTATTTCTGATATGTCATTATAATCAAAATCTTTTTCATTTTAGCTGAATGCTTACAAAATTGCTTCTCTTTCTAGTTCCCTTTGCACTTGATCTCTTTTTCATTTTGCAGGAACAATAGCAATATAAAGATGGCATCCTTCCCCACCTCCTCAAGAGTCCCTTCTTCTAGGAGCCTAGCTTCAGGTCTTCTTGAAACTAGGCAGGGGGAGATGTATTAAAGAATCTCCTTGTTGTCAGGGGGAGATACTTTCCTTTTTGACAGGGGGAGTTATTTTCTGAAAATGCTCAAGCTTCAAGAGGAAATGTTGATGAAGAAGCATGCTTTCTATTCAATGAAGAACTCCATATGATGCAGTTTTTGCTCAGGGGGAGATGTTCTATGAACTAGGCAAGGAGAGAAAGTTGAAGAAGCTGCAGTCTCAGTGGGAGATGCTCTCAGGCAAACAAATTTTATGAAAGAGAGAAATGAATTATGAACAAACTTCATACATTGCAAATTCAGAATACAGTTTTTGATATAAAAGAAGAAACAAATTCAGATTATGACAGATTTAGGAAGATGTTATAGCAGATTAAGAAATAATTTCAGTTAGAGCAGATATTCAATTCAGATCAACAATTCAGAAAGCTGAAATATAGCTGATACAGTTAAGAATTCAGAATTCAGAAAAATCAGTTCAGATAATGTCAGAATTCAGAGAAAGTCAAAGGTTCCATTTATTTGTCTTTATCAATTTTATTTTCAATGTAATGTTTCAGAACTCAGAGTATTTTTTATTTTATATCTGATGAAATATTTAAAATATATCAGATATATATGCTTTGTTGTTTTTGTTTGTTGTAAATTTTTGTCAAATAGTGTCCTAACCCAAATTGGGGGAGATTGTTGGAACAACCCTATTACTGATTTAGGCTAGGATCACTATCTGCTGACTAGGATCAAGTTGACCCCAATGTATAGTATATGGGTCAAGAGTTTAGGCTGTTAGAACTCAAGAAATCATTCAAGTTCTGTGTTCAACGAACTCCACTCTGCGTTCAACGAACGGCTTGCTCTCTGCGTTCGACGAACTCCACTCTGTGTTCGACGAATAGCCTGCTCTCAGCGGTCGACGATCTTTAGTCTCAGCAGTTCAGTGGTCGATGAATCTGCGTTCGATGAATATCTTCAGATCGATGAACATAGCTCTGAGGTCGACGAAATTTGTTCTGATCGACGAAAATATCTCTAAAGAAGATTCATTTCAGAAGATCATATTATTCCATTCTCTGATCAACAATTTCAGTTAGAGCAGATATTCAATTCAGATCAACAATTCAGAAAGCTGAAATATAGCTGATACAGTTAAGAATTCAGAAAAATCAGTTCAGATAATGTCAGAATTCAGAGAAAGTCAAAGGTTCCATTTATTTGTCTTTATCAATTTTATTTTCAATGTAATGTTTCAGAACTCAGAGTATTTTTTATTTTATATCTGATGAAATATTTAAAATATATCAGATATATATGCTTTATTGTTTTTGTTTGTTTTAAATTTTTGTCAAATAGTGTCCTAACCCAAATTGGGGGAGATTGTTGGAACAACCCTATTACTGATTTAGGCTAGGATCACTATCTGCTGACTAGGATCAAGTTGACCCCAATGTATATTATATGGGTCAAGAGTTTAGGCTGTTAGAACTCAAGAAATCATTCAAGTTCTGCGTTCAACGAACTCCACTCTGCGTTCAACGAACGGCTTGCTCTCTGCGTTCGACTAACTCCACTCTGTGTTCGACGAATAGCCTGCTCTCAGCGGTCGACGATCTTTAGTCTCAGCAGTTCAGTGGTCGATGAATCTGCGTTCGATGAATATCTTCAGATCGATGAACATAGCTCTGAGGTCGACGAAATTTGTTCTGATCGACGAAAATATCTCTAAAGAAGATTCATTTCAGAAGATCATATTATTCCATTCTCTGATCTCAGATCGACTTCAGCAATGACTCTTTCTATTAGATAAGTAAGGATAATATATTTCTTTTTATTTCTAAAGATTATAGCCGTTGACATTTCTCGGAAAAGGACATTTCATGGAAAAGGAAAGAGATATACGGCGTGTTAGATTTATGGTTCCCAGATATTGTTTATTCCTTAATTCAAGGGATTTGTTTTTGAAATATTAAAAGAAAGTAAAAGGAAGAAGATATAGCAATATCTCTTGCAGCTTTCAGGACAGCAATATACAGAACATACTTTACAGATTTTCTGCACAGCAAAAGAAAGAAGGCTACAGGAAGAAACAGAAGAACAAAAGCTACACAAATCTTCATCTTCTTCCTCAAGCAGCATTTTCATCTCACTGAAAACTTCATCAACACTTCTCTCAGTCATCTGCTGCAATTTTAGATCTTCAAAAGAGCAATAACAAACTGAAGAACTTGTTCTCTCAGTTTAATCAGCTACACAGGAAGATCATTCATTCAAAAGAAAGCTTCCAGCCAATCTACTGTCAAACAAATTCATATCAGACAGAGGAGCTTTTCTACATCAACATCCATTAGAGTCTTCTCTCAGATTGTTAACAGAGAAGAACATTCTAACTTTCCTATCCCCTCTTGTACAGGGTTAAAACTCCCTTCAAAAGTTTACCTCTTGGTGGCAAGACACCTGATCAAAAAATCCTACTTGGTTTTTGGGCACCTTATCAAAAGCTCATTGGTGTTAGGACACCTGATCAAAAATCCTAGTGGATTCCTACCAAGGGTGGTAGAAGAGTAGACGTACCCAGGTTTATTGGGGAACTACTATAGCTCATTGTGTCCTCTGTGATTGCATTACTTTTCTGTGATTATGTTGTGTTTTATTTTCAGTTTCTTATAAATCACTCTGCTACACATATATATATATCATTATTTTCAATTCCACAATAAAACTAATAAAAAGTTTTAATACTCTATTCACCCCCCTCTAGAGTTAATTTAAGATCTAACATCACTTTCAAAATGTTTTATGGTTGATATTGATATTTCTTCACTCACTTTTTGGCTATGTCTACATGTGTTTTTATTCTAAGGATGCTTGATAGTGTATTGTAATTGTGCAATAAATTATATTTGCACAAGTATCTTACCTACACTACATTTATTTGCACTATTAAATATAAAGAAAAGTGGTTGTACTTTTAAAATTCAATTGGTTTGCAAAGCAAGTGTAATCGGAGAACTTTGTACAAAAAAAAATCATGAAATAAATTGACAAAGATAACTCCACCAAGCACTATTTGAACCTCCTGATAAGTCTTAATAATCTTTGTGAGGATGAGCACCTTGGAAAGATTAGTAAAGTGTCTTGTGCAAACCTTCATTTTATTAAAACCACTTATTCTTAAGCACACTGGATAAAAAAATTGATATAGAAAAATAAAATTATGTGATCCCCCAAGCACTACTTTGCACCCTGATAAGTCTTAATGAGCATTGTGTATGCAAAGCACCTTGGTTGTTGTACATTTTTTATGTGCATTAAAAGTGTGTGGAAGTAAACTTATTTGTGTTTTATTGTGCACTTTACTCTACATATGTCTTGTATTTTTGAATATAACATTTGTTTACTCTTTTCAAAATACACTTTTGTGCACATCATTATCTTCCATAACACTTCTTCTCATGAGTATTGGATTCAAATGCTAATTCTATAATACTTTTTATATCTAAATGCACTAGATACCATAGCATGCTCTCTACAATGTTTGGTATGTTTTGACTTTATGAATTGGAATAACATTATCGTTGTCTCTTTTTAATATATCTCTTTCATGCTTGGTTACTTCATGATAATCTTTACAGATTTTCAAAAAACAATGATTTACAAAAACATCTTGTTCATTTTTGGACCTTCACTCATATCTCTTTTTATGAATCATCATGCCTTACACAAAGATGTTTGTTGTATTTTTATATAAGTTTTCCGCAACATTACGTTTACCTTGTGTTCTTTTCAAGCTAATCCCAAGTTTTCCGATTCAATTTTTTTTTTCAAAATGGTAGACTTACATGGTACATGTTGTAATATTCCTTTTAAAGCTAAAACTGTGATTTATTTCTATGAACATACTTATGCTAAAAACTCTGATTTATTTCTATAAAAATTATTCTAAAACTCCTTATCATTTCCTTCTCTCTTAAAGCTCGATCATGCCTTTATCTTCTTATCAAAACTTTTATGTGTTTTGCTTCCTTACCCACTTTTGCTAATAACAAAAGGGGGAGAACTAACATGATAAATAAAATCTACTATCAAAATGAAAACTAACATGATTAATTAAGATGATAGCTTACAAATTAGGGGAGCATTCACTTAGGGGGAGCATGTATTTAGGTGGAGCAATTCTAAATACTAAAATCGATAATTATTCTAAGTCATCACTCTCGCACACACACAAGAAGGTTTCATCATGCTTATATATTAATGCTCTGATTTATCATTAATGGATTTGTTATTATCAAAAGCTGGAGTTTGTTGAAACATGGTCTTTCGCATCTCCTAGGTTTGAGAATAACAAATCCTATGTGTATTTGATCTTGTGTGTGTAAGTGTGCAAGAAACAAAGTCCATTTGACTCAAGGATAACATAGGAAGGTTGCCCCCAAGATTGAGACAATAAATCCAACATGCCCACAAGCGCCGACGGTTGCACCTAGCGCCCGGCGTTAGCGATGATTAGCGCATTCCCAGGAGCACATTTTGAAGGTGCTAGTGCCAGGCGGTAGCGGATAGCATAGGCGGTAGCGCGGAGCACAAGAGGCAAGACAGAAATGTTTCCTCGGATTGAATATTCTCCCACACAGAATATGTCCTAATATAGGATAGTGCCGGCGGTAGCGATAGTTCAGGCGTTAGCACTGAGGCAATACATAGGACCCCTCTTCTCTAGTTTTGCACAAGCATCAGAGAGAGAGGTAGAGTGCTAGAATTCCAGAGCCTGATTTGGCCAAAAGTTGATCTCCCACCAAAGCTCTGTGAATTTCTGAAGGAGAAATTCTTCACGCCAAATCCAAACGATGTCCGCTTCTACAACGCTTATTCTACAGCGGATCTTCGTCTCCAACTTCAGAAATTCTTCAAGAGGGAGTTTTTATTATTATTATCATTTCATATTCTTTGTAAACCGTTAGAGAATTCGCCTCGTGTTGGCGACTAGGTTTGGGTAGGACTTAGGGCAGAAATTTGCCTCTTGTTGGTGACTAGATCTAGGTTAGTTCTAGAGGTGCTCAAGGCTATATCCGGGGTTGGATTGGCTAGAGCGGCTTAAGTCCGAATCCGGGGAATAATAGGCTAGGGCCACCGGTTTGTGGGGATGCGAGTCGGGATAGAAAACAAAAAGAGTTTATTATTATTCGCCACCGATTTCTAGCATTATAGAAATCAATTTTTGTAAAACCATATTTCATATTAATAAAGTATGCCTCTACTTTATTTCACTTGGTTTGATTGATTGCTCACCTTATTAATCACTTATTATTTCAAGATATTCAAAATATATGAAAAAGTTTTAAAACCCTTATACACCCCCCTCTATGGGCGCCTATCGATCCAACACATTAGTATCGGATGGTCATTCGCACCGACGTCGATACTTTGACTCCGCAAGTTTGGTTATCACTTAGCCATGAAAAGTCTGATGGACCAGCCAGTAAGAGTACGCAGGCGCTCTGCGGTTGTGTTCTTCACGTTGAGGCATATGATAAGTCTAGGTTAGGTAGTCCAAATACCAACCTAGAGGTGGGCGAGTCCCAACCCACCGCTTCCATTTTCCACTACGGGGGTATCCTGGGAGTTTTACTAGATCCAAAAAGGCGAAGTAAAGGTCTATGCGCATAGAGTCGTGTGTTTGAGTTGCACTTATGTGATCATAACATTAATCAACATAACTTTGTACGTCATAGCATAAGCATTGCATTTCAACCCCTACCCTTATCATATAAATCGGTTTGGGACTTTTTATACGATAGGCCTTGCTAAATGACCCCTTAGTCAATAGGTATGTATGGGCATTCCTATAAATCAAAGGTTACGTTTCTTACTAACTTTACTCTGTTATTATTACTCTTCACTTTTCTTTATTTACTGCTTCAATTATATATACACATGTGTAGTGGTAGATATTCCTGTAGCTAGGCCATGTCATCTGCTTTGATATATAACCCCTCCTGTCCTCCGCTTCATACCTCCCGCACGGTGCCTAGGATCCACTGAGGATGGGTGGGGGGAAACGATGCTTAGTCTTTTTGACTAACGGTCGGTGGACCATATCATTTTAGGGGATCGAGGAGATGCAGCACCATTAGAGGCCAGTGTAGATGGAGGCGGGCTAATATAGCACCGGAGCACCAGTATCAGGATACGTGAGTGTTACAAGTAGATTTTGCTTTCGCGAGTGATCTTGTAGTGATCAATTGATGTACTGGAATGCACCCTTTTATTGCTACCTCTTTATTTCAGGAATTATTTGTGGGCATCTTTCATTATGATTTATATATTATATGATATGGACTTGGACTTATTTTTGGTTCAATTATACTTATTTTCCTCTATGATCGATATGGACGACAGGATCGACGTTTTGTAGTAGCGACCTTCCCGAGTGTTGGTGTCACCGCAAAGCGGCGGTTCTGGGCATAAGACCCAGTTTTGTAGAAAAAAGGGGTCTTACAAACTGGTATCAGAGCAAAACCTAAATCCGAAGAAAAGAAGTCCACAAACCCTGGGCCACCCCGCGCGATCTTAGTTTGAGGACAAACAAGCAGCGGAAGTAATGGTGTGCCCATATGGGGAATCACATGAAAAATTCGACTTTAACCTGATTCTTTTTAGCCTAATCTCCTTACGAGTGCCAAAATTTTCTTTTATAGCCTGCGGCGAACCCTGCCCCTCAGCAGGGAATACCTCTGGCTGCAAAGATCTCCTTAGATAGTCCTACATTCAATGAGTTAGACTCAACCCCACTAGGACACATGACTTAACATGACATTTTATAACATGCCCTAGTTTGAAATAAACCGTAGGTATAAATTTGATTAAGGTACGAGGATACCCCAGAAAGGTTAGAGGAGGAGTTTAACGTGGAAACGACCACCTAAGCCATAAACTCTGGTGTCCCTACATCACATACCAAGGATTATCCAAACCGATAGGACCACCTTAAGGAGATTGACACGTAATCAGAATGGTAGGGGACTCGTGGACTCAACCCTCGTACCAATGATGTGTATACATTGAGAAAACCACTATAATAAACACCGAGGGTCGGATAAGTATTCAAGTTCAAAGAAGACCCATTTGGGATTGGGTCACATGTTGACCCTGATAAGGTTGTCGTAGAGGGTACCTTGAAGAGTCTAAAGTAGGGAATATACCAACAAGCCTCAAGATTGAACGCCAAGTCTAAGGTTGTGTGCCCTAAGGATTGTTTGCATACTTATGATGAATATAAAATGGTGATAACGAAGATACTTAACCCAAAATAGATAGTGGCTTATCTTTTGTTTATTGGGGCTTACCTTTTGTTAATTGGGCAAATTAGTTACTGACTTGTGTTTCCCTTAGATATAATTTAAAAAGTGTTGTGCCATGAACATAGTGATTTTGAAGTCGATCTTATTAGATGTTACTTGGGCGAAGATGGGATTCTATAAAACCACGTTTGTAGTGGTGACCTATAGTATTACCAGGACAATGGATAGACATTGTTGATTGAACAATGACTTGACCTTAGTTGAAGCGTTAGAAATGTAAAGTTGCTAGGTTTAGTCACTTAGGGATGTAGTTGCCCTGCTGGAAGTTGGGAACTGAAATTAGGTCTTGCAAGCTATAGTTATATTTGAAAGTTCTTATGGTTTGAGGCTTTCAGAAGTGATTAACTTATGGTTTGTAAAAAATCACGCCCTGTCATGGTAGAAAATTTTAACTACAATAATAATGATTGGTTAACATATACTCATAAAGGTTCACGAGTATACCCCCCTTAATTTTTGAGGATAATTGGGATGCTTGACGATCTGATTAGTTCCATCAACGGTAAGAACTGGATAAGTTATAGAGTTGTGTTGGTTGATTACTCAGATGTACATGAAGGAATAAGAATCTGAATGTATGGAGAAAACTTTATAGAGGCGTTGTCTACCCATACAAACATGAGCTTTAGTCACCGAAAAAATGGTGTATTCCAGAGCGTGTATTTCCCCAGAATAAATAAAGACATCATAGATTTTGTGATGCACGGTGAGGTCTGTCGACTAGTGAAGGCCAAGTGCAAGAGTCTTTGGGGAACTACCACGGTCACTGCCCGTGTTAGGAATGGAAGTTCGAGGATATAATTATGGATTTCATACACAGGTTACCACATCCCCACTCCGAGAAATACTTATTTGGAACATCGAGGATAGATTGACCAAGATAGCTAGGGTTACCTCAAGCCGGAAGGACGCTCCCGCTGGTGGTTGATGTGATTTGTTGAGCAGTTTGTCCATTATCGTGGTGTGCCCAGGACGATCATGTTCGATTGGGATGGACGATTTACGTCCAAGAAGTGAAGATCAGTCCAGGATTATCTGGGATTTTGGTTGACGTTCAACATAGCTTTCTACCCTTAGAGGGATGGATGCGCAGGACTCCACCATCTTGGATCCAGGATGAGGATTGAAAAGCACTCGACTCAAAATTTGTGGAGGACATAGATACCCAAGTGCGATTGATTTGAGTTAAGATGTTCGAGTCCCAGAGCAGCCAGACCAGGTATTATGATGCATGGCATTATCAGGTAGAGTTCCAGGTTGGAGATAGGGTTTTCCTAATCATACGTTCGATGCATGGAGTCTCGCGGGTACGTGTGCGGAAGAAGCTATGTCCGAGATAAATGGGGCTCTACAGGATCCTGGAGTGGATTGGCCCGTTGGATAATAGACGGGAGCTACAATCAGAGTTAGCAGGTTTGAATGACATCTTCGACGTCTCCTTTCTTAGGAAGTCTCTACTGCGGCCGGAGCAATAGATATCTACTAAAGATGGGCCTGTAGATACTGATCGATCGGTTCATCTGGAGCCAGTCCGAACAGATGACACGGAAATGTGGGTCTTACGATGCAAAAGGTCCCACTGGTCATGGTCCTGTGGAGGAATCATGGACAGGAGGAGCACTCCGGGGAGCCACTGGAGCTGATGCAGCAAAGGTATCCGGTCCTCTTTACGTCAGGTATATCTTCAGTTCTTAGGGGATGTTACGTTTAGTTACTCTCAGTGAAAACCCTATAAGCCTAACATGAAATTCAGGGATGAAATTTTTTTGTTTATTGGGATTTGTAACCTCCCCCAAACAACTAGACCCCTAGGTTGGTTTTGTCATGACTAGGTCATGACAAAACCCTAGGATGCGCGAAGAGATCATAAGACCTTGGCAAATAGGTGAAGACCACATTGGTGTGCAAATAATGCATTCCAATTATCCAATTTAGGGTTGGCTTTAGGGTGTCACCATGACACATGACCCCTCCATAATATGCCTAATCCATTAAGGGGTCCCTTTGTAACACCCCAATTGTCCAATTGTAGAAAGAGAAGTAATGAGAGTTCAGAGCTAGCGCCAACGCTAGGTGCTAATGCTGGCGCTAGTGGCTGTCTAGATGAACATCTGAGATGAGCTCCATATCATTAAGACGAGCCCTATGCCATCGAGACTCTAGCGCTAGCGGTAGTGGTGTTCTAGATGAACCGCTGTGACGAGCTCCATACCATTGAGATGAGCTCAATACCGTCGAGACACCAGCGCTAGAGATAGCGCTGGCACTAGTGCCAGCGCTAGCGTTGAGGGTAGTGATCGAACCAGCGAGCATTATTCCGTCGAGACGCTAGTGCAGGCGGTAGTTGAACCGAAGGAATGCTGTCGGGATAAGTTTTGGTCGAGTAAATCATGGCCAAGAGAGGCCAAAAGCCTTCCCATTTGATGGGTATTCATTCCCCCTTTAAATTATGAGAAGATTAAAAGGTTTTCCAACTCAAATGGGGGATGAATTTGATGGTTTTTAAGGTTGACTGAAATTTCACCATTAATGGTGTTAATGGTGGAATCCCAAGCTTTGCCTCTTCCCCTCCACGAATTGGCTCCTTCAAAAGCCTCAAGGGGTGAAGGGAAGGAGTTTCCCCCACTTTCCATAAGAAATCGAGCCTCTAAACTCATATCGACATGGCACCAAAAGCTCCACGACCAACAATGGCAGACCAGTGATCGACATGGCTACAAGCCACCACTCAGGTCGTCCCCTCCTCCTCTCTCTTTGTGGATAGATCTTATCATGTTGGCCGCAAGGTTTGAGGCCAATTGGCCTTGAATCGCCATGGCCGAAAGTTTGGGTTCAAGCTTTACTTTTCTTGCTTAAAACCCCGATTTCGGCTACCTCTGGCCGGCCAACCACCGTCCATCGCAAGCCGCCACCTCAACGAAGGTGGTGGTGGCATTTGCCGATTGGGAGATGGTCTATATGGCCGGTAAATAACCTCTCAAGTTGGTACAGGTCAGGCCAATCATGGTCGTTGGCTGATTAGAGAAGATGAACTGATGCCCTCCATTTTATTTAGACAGATTATATAATTTTTTGATTATTTAACCTCATAATTTCTCCTAGAAATACACATTTTAAAAATTAATGTTGAACCCCTTAGAGGACGTTTTTGGAAAAGTGGTTAGTGACAAAAGTTGTAGATCTTTGTGTCTAGTTTAATTTAAAATTGATTTCAGCCGATTTGGCCCACTTGTTTGACTGTAGCACTCAATTTGGTGCAAGGTGTCATAAGGTTGACCAGAAATTAAGATGAGTGCCCCCGCTAAACTACTCATCAAAATGCTTTGAAATTGGGAGCATAAGCTAGATTTACCCTACCCTCAACATATCCAAAAAGGAGAATTTTTGGAGAACAAGTTTCTATTGTTTTTGAAGAAATTTAACAAACTACAAACGATTAAATTTTAGGGTCTAGAGACTTCCAAACCCTACCGAATTTTGGTGGTTGGTCATTAGGGTCATGACATGACTCTGGTAAAAATTTCATCCCATTTGGAATTGATTTGGTTAGGTAATTAAGATACCCAAACTTGGTCAAGCTAGGGGATATTAGGACGAGGGTGCACTTGATGGATTTGAGGGATCAACCCTCATCAAAATGTTGTGAAATCTTGGCCACTGATTTAACATCAAATAAAACACCCCCATAAGTGGTTTTTGTGATTTGGGGGTAGATGTGCCCTAGAACACTAGTGTGAACCCTAGGGTTGTATATTGAACCTATTGAAGGACATATGGTCACATGTCCTTGAAGGACTTGAAACATGGTAGGTAGTTTCATGGAGTGGAAATAAGCCCTGGATAATTTTGCCAGAATTTTTAGTGGCATTAATCCCCACTGAATTGCTTATTATTTAAGTACGTCACCTTCTTCCGTGGTGAAATTTCGTGTTAAGAAATACTAGGATGATTATGAAACTTTATCGGTGAGATTATATTGATGATAATATTCTCTGATAATTTTGCTATGAATTTTGGGTCGATATATATAATACCTCATTCATAACCCCCAATATATGCCATAGTGGTAAGAAAATTAATTATGGACTTAATACTCACTAGAAATCATGAAACTTGGTCAGAGGACTTCTTAGGGCAAGAATATGATGTGTAAATTTTAGTATAATTTTTGGAGGACTTTTTATATAGTTCTCTTCACAAAGTGCCCTATGATTTATTTTTTTAAATAAAGGATTTATATGGTCAAATGAATTTGGTAAATTATAGAACTCAAGAAGTGAACATTTCTGATCTCCTTAGACACCTGTTAATTTTCTGGTAATTTTTAGATTAGTATTTTTGGTACTTTCTTTGTTAACCTTTGATTTTGATAAATTTGTCCATATTTTAATTGGAGATCAAAACCTTTTTGGAAATTTATAAATTTCATATGTGGCTATTATTTTAATGATATATAGTTGTACAAATTTTATGAAGGCCATAGTTTATCAGAAAACCATACTTGGTGTTCAAAGTCATAGGTTCCCTGATTTTGAGGAAATTTTAATAAATGCCAAATAAATTAGGAAAATTATGAATTTCTGGAGATACTCTTAAAATATCATAATACACCCCCAATAACAATCTTGGGTCATTTGGATGAGCATTTAGAGTTTTTATCTTTTTATCATTCATGTAGTTCAAGTGGTCTGCGTATAGTGAAAACACTGAATTAAGACAAGCATGTAGATCTTACATGGGAAGTTAAAGAATTTGGTGCACCCAGACTGATTAGGTTTGGAATGGGTCACCAAAAGAGGGTTGGAGTGAGATGCCTAGTTGATTAGAGGCAAGATTATGCTTGGGATCGATGAAAGATCGCCATTCCCTTGGAGTGAAGTAAAACACACTTAGAGTTAGTAAGTGTAACATTAATAGTGGTAGAGTCAAGGGTAGACACCAATAATAATAAGTGCTTTAGAAAGGGAGATTTTAGGGTATAGCCCATCTTAGCTCCTAGTACTGCTGTGAGCCCCTCACTGGGTAGTCCTCAGGAAGTCCATGGTTAATCCAAAACCGTAGGAATAATTTGTTATGCAAGATTAACTTAATAATAAACTCACCCACACCCAGTTTCTATGGGTGGTTAGTTGGTTTCGTCTTGCGAGCAATAGGCTCGGTGGTTATAGGTACAAATGGGTTAGTCCGGCGGTCTGGTGGCCTAGAAGATTATTGTGATGGGATGGTTATCCCGGGGAGCCTATGGCTCAAAGATATATAGTAATCATGATTGCATGTGCATAAAGGTGGTGGGTATTTAGTATCGGACGGTCGTTCGCACCGACGTTGATACTTTGACACAATAAGTGTGGTTATCATTTAACCAACAAAAGTCTGGTGGACCAGCCTGTAAGAGTACGCAGGCGCTCCGCAGTTGTGTTCTTCGCATTGAGCAGTACAATAGGTCTAGGTTAGGTAGTGCAAATTCCACCCTAGAGGTGGGCGAGGCCCAACCCACCACTTCCATTTGCCACTACGGGGGTATCCTGGGAGTTTGCTAGCTCTAAAAAGGGTGAACTAAAGGTCTGTGCACATAGAGTCGGATGCGTGAGTTACACTTGTGTGATCATAACATTAATCAGCATAACTCTATATGTCATAGCATAAGCATTGCATTTCAACCTTTACCCTTATCATACAAATTGGTATGGGACTTTTTATACGATAGGCCTTGCTAAATGACCCCTTGGTCTATTGGCCTGTATGGGCATTCCTATAAATCAAAGATTACTTTTCTTACTTACTTTACTTTACTCTGTTATTACCATTCTTCACCTTGCTTTATTTATTGCTTCAATTATATATACACACCTGTATAGTGGTAGATATTCCTGTAGCTAGGCCATGCCATCTGCTTTGATATATACCCCTTGTTGTCCTCCACTTCATCTCTCCCGCGTGGTACTTAGGAGCCACTAGGGGATGGGTGGGGTGAAATAAGGCTTAGTCTATTTGATTAACGGTTGGTGGACCATATCATTTTAGGGGACCGAGGAGATGCAGCACCACCAGAGGCCGGTGCAGATGGAGGCGGGTCAGTCTAGCATAGGAGAACCATTCTCAGGATCCGTGAGTGTTACTTGTAGATTTTGCTTAAGCTAGTGATCTTGTAGTGAGGACTTGATGTACTGGGCATGAGCCCTTTTTATAGCTACCTCATTATTTCAGTTATTATCTGTGGGCATCTTTCATTATGATTTTTATATTATGTGATGTGGACTATAACTTATTTTTGGTTCAATTATACTTTTCTTCCACTGTGATCGATATGGCCGATAGTATTGACATTTTGAAGTGGCGACCTTCCCGAGTGTTGGTGTCACCGCAAAGCGGCGGTTCTGGGAATAAGACCAGGTTTTGTTGCAAAAATTGGGGTCTTACATCCTAGTACTTCCTCCTAGAGGTTTATCTATTTGTGGTATGTTACAAATCTTAATACATAAAAATAAAAATTTCATCCCCGAAATTAAGGTTAGGCCTACGAGGGGTTCCTACTAAAAGTGAATGATTGAGAAACTTTCAGGAGGTTAAAGTTATACCTGTCGTGAAAAGTTTTGGGTACTTTTGCTGCATAAGGTCCAGGGGCTCCCCGGTGTGCTCCTTCTGTGCGTGATTCGACCATAGGACCTTGACCAACGAAACCTTCTTTCACCATAAGACTCGTACTGCTGTATCGTCTATCCGTATAGGTTCTAAGTGGACTGATCGATCAGATGCTACTGGGCCAGCTATAATAGAAATTTCATGCTCTGGCCGTAGGAGATCTGATGGATGAAATTAGTGTTGTGTAAAATTAGAATGTTATCCACGTATAATTCGATAAGGCAAGTGTACCTATCGTTTTATAGTATTGGATTTAGAAAATCAAGTGTCGTATTTTTCCGTGCTTGTTGAGTACTTCTACTCACAAAGAAGTGTTAGTATTTTATCGATCGAAAGTTGGGTTTGGTTTGGAAATCGATTCGGATAAAATCAACTAAGAAGAAAGATTATGATTAAAAGATTAGCACTTGAACTAGAATCCCTTTGGAATAAAATAGAGTTTTTCTAAAGAATAATCCGCAAGCCCTTATTGAAATAACTTCGACCGTGGAGGTTCCAAAAACATGATAGAACCTCTCTCGAGGAATAATACCAACTAACCTTAGGTTGATCGATTAAGACCCCTTGACCATTCGAAACCCATAAGCTTGCTTTAAGCAGTGAACCCCACTATTGGATTTGACTCTAATCCGGAAGATTTATGTCATCCTCTCTCGAGGAGTGCATGCAACTCCTTTTATCCTTGAGTGATCTCCTCGTACGCACGGATCTCTCGATCAACTAGAATACGGATCTTAGATCGAAAAACATATTCGCGACATATGAATTTGACGCAATTAAATTCAAAGGTAAATCGAAGATAATCAAGATGAGAGCTTGCAAATTAGAAAAATTCAAAACATATTTTATTTAATTCCAAAGTTCATCATGACCAAGTGCTAAAGGAAATTTAGCTACTCATCATAATGATGGGAATACATGTAGAAGAGGAGGAAGACATGAAAAAAAACAATACATGAAGTAAAATTGCAATAATAAAAAACTTACAACTTGTAGAAAAACTAGCTAGAACAACAAAACAGTAAACTAAAGCTAAAAATAAACTCCAAAATCGAACTCCAATACTTCTAGAGATTGTTGCCTTTTATAGTTGAAAAATTGAGCAGTCACGCCCTTGGTCATGCCCGTGACCAAGGGCGTGTAAGCTGCGTAATTGCGATCTTGAAAGCCTAGGAATATTGGGGGAGAGAAACTGACAGAAATCGATTGCATGGCGGGTTACAGCCTCGGTCACGCCCGTGACCCAGGGCGTGTCTTGACCGAGTCTGGAAACGGTGGGAAACATCGCGAGCAGGAGTTAATCCAGCATTTGACGGAGGAGTCACGGCCTCGATCACGCCAATGACCGAGGGCATGTAAGCTAGAAATGGCACGAGTGGAGAACTGCCTGAATTGAATGCATTAACGGGCGAGTCACGCCCGTGATCTTGAAGTCACGCCCGTGACCAAGGGCGTGTAATTTTAATCTGACGTGGCAGCTGACTTCTTCTGTTGGGATATGGCTGGGCTAGTTCACGGCCGTGACATGGAGTCACGCCCTTGGTCATGACCATGACTAAGGGCGTGCACTTTGCGATTTCGGCCGAAATGCTCCAAATATTCTCCTGATTACTTCTATGAGCTTGAAATTGCTAATGGCAGCCGAAATTACGTGAAAATACAAAAATAAGGTAAATTAGTGATAAATTACATTAAAACTAAATAAAAAATAAGTTAATTATTAATAAAATATTATATAAAAATAACTATAAATGATGCATTATCAAATACCCTTATACTTAAGCTTTTACTATTCTAGAGCAAAACCATCATACGCGTGAGAAATATTTATATGAAATTTCAAAAAAAGAAAAAGAATTTACTTCTAATTATGCATTTTAAAATTATACATGACTCATACAAAAATAAGTTTTGAAATAAAATTTTGATTCATATGAAATAAATCATGATTCATAGATTGATATGCGTAGAATAAAAGTTAGTTTCAAAAATTCTCTAATTAAATTTTCTTAAATAAGATTGTATTGAATTAAGCAAAAATAATCTAAGATTAGAATTATACAAACTTTTGATATCATTCGAAACTTTTTAGAAAACCTAAAATATTAACTAAGATCTCTCATAAATATCTTAAATATGAAATTATATTGGTTAAGTTTGGTAATAATTGGCATAAAAGAGATTTTTAATTACGAAATGATGAATTTTATCCTCTTATTTCCATCTTTTCTTAGAAATACTCTTCTTTTTTATATCCCAAATGTATATGTTTAGGAGTGATGAATTTTATCCTCTCAACTCCATGACATATAATCTTTTACAAATTTGGGTGCATATGTTTAGGAATGATGAATTTTATCCTCTTATTCCTTGACATATGATCTTTTATACTTTTTTTTATTATTGCCAATCAAAAGGGTAAAGTAAAAGGAGGGGTTAGGGTTTAAAGGCTATAAATTTTTTCAAGATAACTATTTTGAGAGCATAGAAAATAAATTATGAAATCTTAAGAATCTATCAGCTAAAGTTAATATAAGTAAAATCTAAAGATCTTTTAGCGCAATTGCAACAAAATTAATTCATGATATTTTAAGGAGAGAAAGTAAAACTAAGAAATATTCTAAATACACCAAAATGATGAAAAATTCATTAATTCAAATTTATCTAAAAATTACTCTAACAAATTATGATGAGACACATAAATAAAAATAACATAAGAAGAAAACTTTTTGTTTAAAATAAATAAATAAATATAGGCTCATAAATAAAAAATGATTGTACTCAAATAAAAGTAAGGAAGCATCTAATATTACTAAAATTATAAAAACAAAAATTTGTTAAATTTTTTTTAAAGGTTTTTCAAAATTTTATATAGTCTTTTTTTAATTTTGGTTTTAAAGTTTTTTTTATAAAGTTTTTTTCAAAGTTTTTTTATATTTTCAAAATTTGCTCAAAAAAAAATAAAACAGAAATATTTTTTTTTTGTTCTTGGACTTCACAAGGAATACCCAATGACGGGCTCTCAAGGTGCTAGGCAGTTTTGTGGGATGAAAGCCCAACACGACCCTTTCGTAAGAAATTAGATTTTTAAATTTCTATTTTTAGAAAAAAAATTTGGTATTTTTTTTAAAAAAACTTGTGTTTTTGGCATTTTTAAATTTTTTTTTTTATTTTAGAATAACTTGGTGATTGATTTGCAAAAATAAAAGAATACACCCTCATACTTAAAATAAACATTATCCCCAATGTTTTAGAAATTATTGTTCGAGTAAAGGAGACGAATAATTCAACGCTGAGCCAGCCTGAAGGAAACATAATAAGAAAGCAAAAACATTTTTTTTTTGATTTTTTTGCATTAACAAAAATAAATACAAAAGATGCAAAACAGAAATGAAAAGATACAAACGACCTTAAATAATGATACAAATCTAAGCGTCATCGTCCTCCTGCTGATAGTAAGCACGCAGATCAGCAAATTCCCGCTGCAAATGCTCCATAGAGGAAGCATGGCGCTGCTCGAGCGTATCAAAACGTGTGTCAAAGTGAGCACGCACGGACAGCTGCTCTGTCTGAATCTGATCCAGATGAGTGTGGATCCGCCCAAACTGCTGATCAAAATAAGTGTATGAGTCGGGCGCAGAGGGAAAATTCAGCTACGGCTGCTGTGGGAACTGTGGAGCTAGAGGAACACCAGCATAATCAGCTTTGAAATCAACATCGATCGGGTCTCCACCAACCTCATCGGGAATTTCCTCGAAGTCTTGCCCACGCCGACGCATCAAACCAAGGGCCCGGAGGTCTTGGAACGTGATAGGCGCGGGCGCTTGGAGTGTAGTCATGGGAGGAAGTCCATCCCAAAGCCCCATACGCTTGGCTAAGTGACAAATGGTCCTCCATGCAGCGCACTAAGCCTTTGATTCTCAACCTGATGTCGGTAAAACATCGCAAGAGCTGAACCAAGGATGAGGGGGACCCATTGGTGCATACTATATTAATATAGCAGGTCCGCGTGGGTCACCACTCCATTCCTACCGCCGTGAGCGGAAAGTGTGAAAGTGAGGATGTAGTGGAGATAGCGTAAGGCGAGGGAGAGGAGAAGACTGCCCTTGGATTTTTTTGGCGAATATGGATTGTGGTCATTACTAATTTCCGCCCAAAATCCATGAAGTCTATAGTCGCGGGGGAAATCGAGGGTGAGGGCGGTGTAGGCCTCCGTAAGGGTGAAAGCCTCATCACAGAAGCCCATGAGAATGTTGAACTGATGCAAAGCAAGGCATTGTGAAAGTCCGCCCATTCATAATTCAAGCACGTTGTCAGCCCCGGCCCAGCGACAATTGAACGAGGAGAAAAACTCCACCGTCAGCTCGTAGTACGCCGACTCCGAAATGGAGAACAAAGGAGCCCACCCCGGAGTAGTAAGGAAATTCCACACCGCATCAGCCTGCTCAAGGGTGGTGAGGACATTCTAATTGATGACGCAGAAGACACCAAATTCCTTCCCACAGAGGCGTTCACTCCGGTCTTGGTGAGCGTGGGAAGGAAAATTGAGCATGGCGTCGGCCGTGAGGGAGTCATCGGGGAGTGAAGAGGAGGACTCGCCAATGGCGTGGTGATGGAGGAGGGCCATTTGGAAGGAAGGGAAGAAGGAATTCGGCTTATAGAATAGAGAAAGAAGAGAGAAATGGAGGGGAAAGTGTGGAGAAAAGAGAGGGGGAATGTGGCTTTAAATAGGGAAAATTTTAGGAGTCACGCCCTCGGTCACGCCCATTACCGAGGGCGTGTAACTGGCGACATGTGAAAAATTATGGCGTGGGGAGGAATTCAAGGAAGACCGGTCAAAAAGAAAAAAAAATTGTCAGGTCACGCCCTCGGTCACACCCTGATCGAGGGCGTGGAACTGGTGAAATTAAGTCGGACATGGAATCTGATGCTCGCCGGGCAAAAAGAAAGTCCCGAGAGGTCACGGTCCATGGTCACGCCCGTGACCATGGGCGTGACTTGACTGTCACGTACGTGACAGTCAAAGGGAATCATTGACCTGGGCTTGCGAATTATTGGATGCAACGGGTAAAGTCACTGGAGTGACTTGACCTTATCACAGGCATGACATTGCCAAGTCACGGATGTGACATGCCGAAATATAGCTGGTGTGCGTGTTTAGGTGAAATTGTGATTACGTGAATGTCATGACTGTGACCATCATTGGTCACGCCCATGACCTTCATGAAAGATGAAAACATCTTGGCGCATGGATACAACACATCCAGAAAAGTGGACGGTGCGTGCCATGCCTAGGTCACGGTCGTGTAACACAAAAATTTCAGATTTTTTTTTGGGTTTTGTTATTTTATAATTTTTTTGAAAAGAAAACAAAAAATAAAATAAAAAACAAGACAGTAAAATAAAAAGAAAAATAATAATAATAAAATACCAACTTGGAGAGCGGAGTTTCATGTGTACGTGCGAGCGACCGTTATCTCGCAAATCTCCTCCAAACCTTCAAAACTTTTAGTAACAAAATAACAATAATAAAATAATAACATATATTTTGTTTTTGATTTTTTGTTGTTGTTTTAAATGATTTTTTTTTTGAAAAATAAAAATATATAAATAAAAAGTTCTTTTTTTAGATTTTTTTTAATTTAAAGAAAAATGAAAAGTAAGAACATGGGTTGCCTCCCAAGAGTGCTTTGGCTACGGCCATTGAGCTCGACCATGGTGGCGTGCCAGATTACCTTGTTCTAAATTTATCATCAAATGATGATAAAGGATCTGAGAGATGCAAGGTTGGCAAATTAGTTGCTTGGATTATAATATTCTCACACCCTAAATGGAGGAGAAGAGTTCCTTCACCAACATCAGAAATTGCTCGCGTAGCGGCCAAGAAGGTACGACCAAGGATAAGAGGGATCCCGTCGTCTTCTTCCATATCAAGGATAACAAAGTCTACCGGTAAAGTAGACCCTCCAACCTCAACTGGCACATCCGGAATCACCCCCAGAGGAGTCTTCATGGAGCGATCGTCTAATTGTAGTGTGATGTCGGTAGGGGTTGGTTCCCCTAAATTTAATTTTGGGGCTAGGCTATGGGGAATAATATTAACACTAGTGCCCAGATCGGCGAAAGCATTCAGAAAATGATTTGTGCCAATAGTGCAAGGAATATTAAAATTAGAATTAATATTAATAGCCCGCTCGATTAAACAAGTGAGATAAAGAATACAGGGCTGAAACTCTTGAAGAGGAAGAGATGGTTTGGTAAGTGATATTTTCTCTCCAAGATCGATGTCCAAATCACCTGCAAAGGTTACTGCCAAGACATTTGAAGTTGTCGGCGGTGTTCCTTTAGGTTGATCAGCAATAATCTTTACATGTTGCCCCACTTGATTCTCCAAATTGCGCAAGGACCCTTGTAAATTGCGGACATCCGCATCATTTTTTGAAATATATTTATTAACCACCTCCTCAAGAGAAGACGGTTTTGGGGCTTGCGGTGGAAGAGAAGAATTTGGAGGAGCAAGGGGAGCATTACCCGTTTTACCTTGATTTCCCCAAGTTAAATTGGGGTGGTTCCTCCAACCCGGGTGATATGTGTTGCCGTAGTGATTGTTGCCCGGATTGAAGGGCGGCCTGTTTGGATTACCCGTGTAATCCACATGCTCTGCCGCATTTTGATTAGGCTCCCAGGTAAGTGTAGAAGAGGGAACAATCATCCCTTCTATTTTTTTATTAAGGAGCTCAACCTGCATGGACAAATTAGAAATTGAATCAATTTCATACATCCCGGCCGGTTTATTAGGGTGAGACCGGGGTGTACTTCATTGATAAGTATTCATGGCCATCCCCTCTATAAGTTCTTGCGCGCCCACATGTGTTTTATTATTTAAGGAACCACCAGCGGCGGCGTCAATCATTTGAAGCATTTGCAGATTTAGGCCATTATAATATGTTTGAATCTGCAATCAATCGGGGATTGCATGATAGGGGCAACGACACAAATATTCCTTAAAGCGCTCCCAAGTATCATAAAGTGTTTCAAATTCAACTTGGGAGAAGGAAATAATATCCTTACGTAATTGGGCGGATTTAGCGGGCAGAAAATATTTCGTAAGAAATTGTTCCGTCATTTGAGCCCATGTGGTGATAGATCCTCTTGGAAGAGAATTTAGCCACTGCTGATCCTTATTGCACAGCGTGAAAGGAAAAAGCTGAAGCCTTATTGCATCATCGGATACCCCATTAATTTTGAAAGTATTGTATAATTCTAGAAAACTAAAAATATGCACGTTGGTATCCTCGTCTTGTTGCCCATCAAATTGTACATATTGGTGTACCATCTGAATGATGCTTGATTCAACTCACTATTATTGTTCGCTATAGCAGGTAGAACAATACTATAAGGGGAATCGTCTAGGTTAGGTCGGGCATAATAGGACATAGTCCGTTCCGCAATCGCATCCTGATTTGGATCACCCATATTTGAAGAAGAAGAAGAGGAGGGAGAAGAAGAAGAAGAAGAAGAAAAGGTATTCAGAAAAGAAGTGTCATCTACGGATTGTTCAATCGGATCTTGAGAATTTGGCCTTTGGAATCTTAAGCATCACCGAATGGTTTGTTTGATTTCCGGATCCAATTCAAGAAGATCTGACGGATTCCTTTGGGTCATACACCAAAAAGAAAAAGAAAAACATAGGAATTTAAAAAAAAAAAGAAAAATAAAATGTAAAAAGAGATATATATATTTTTTTGTTTTTTTTTTAAGATTTAATTAGTCTTAGATTTCTAGAGGACTACCCCGTGAAGGGTTTTTAGCGGCACTAGGAGATTAGATGGGATGATAGCCTAAATCTCCCTTTCTAAGAATTTAATTTCAGCTTTAAAAAGAAAAAAATGATAAAATTAATAGAACTAAGCTTTCAAAATATCAACAAAAAGTTCCCCAGCAACGACCCCAACAACTTGATGGATGAAATCCATGTTGCGTAAAATTAGAGTGTTATCTAAGTATAATTCGATATGGCAAGTGTACCTATCATTTTATAGTATAGGATTTAGAAAATCAAATGTCGTATTTTTTTGGGCTTGTTGAGTACTTCTACTCACAAAGAAGAGCTATTATTTTATCGATCGAAAGTTAGGGTTGATTTGGAAAATGATTCGGAGAAAATCAACTAAGAAGAAAGATTATGATTAAAAGATTAGCACTTGATCTAGAATCCCTTTGGAATAAAATAGAATTTTACAAAAGAATAATCCACAAGCTCTTATTGAAATAACTTCGACCGTGGAGGTTCCCAAAACATGATAGCACCTCTCTCGAGGAATACTACCAACTAACCTTAGGCTGATCGATTAAGACCCCTCGGCCAGTCGAAACCCCTAAGCTTGCTTTTAGCGGTGATCCCCACTATTGGATTTGACTCCAATCCGGAAGATTTATGTCGTCCTCTCTCGAGGAGTGCATGCAACTTCATTTATCTTTGAGTGATCTCCTCGTAGGTACGGATCTCTCGATCAACTAGAATACGGATCTTAGATTGAAAAACATATTCATGGCATATAAATTTGACGCAATTAAATTCAAAGATAAATCGAAGATAATCAAGACGAGAGCTTGCCAATTAGAAAAATTCAAAACATATTTTATTTCATTCCAATGTTCATCATGACCAAGTGCCAAAGTAAATTTAGCTACTCATCATAATGATGGGAATACAAGTAGAAGAGGAGGAAGACATGATTAAAAAAACTACAATACTTGAATTAAAATTGCAATAATAGAAAACTTACAACTTGTACAAAAACTAGCTAGAACAGCAAAAACAGTAAACTAAACCTGAAAATAAATTCCAAAATTGAATTCCAATACTTCTGGAGATTGCTACCTTTTTAAGTTAAAAAATTAAGGTGTCACGCCCTTGGTCATGCCCTTAACCAAGGGCGTGTAAGCTGCGTAATTGCGATGTTGAAAGCCCGGGAATGTTGGGGGAGAGAAACTGCCAGAAATCGATTGCATTGCTGGTCACGACCTCGGTCACGCCCGTGACCCAGGGCGTGTCTTGACTGAGTCTAGAAACAGTGGGAAACGTCGCGTTCAGGAGTTAATCCGATGGTTGATGGAGAAGTCACAACCTCGGTCACACCCATGACCGAGGGCGTGTAAGCTGGAAATGACGCGAGTGGAGAACTGCCTGAATTGAATGCATTAACGGGCGAGTCACGCCCGTGACCTTAAAGTCACGCCCTCGGTTATGCCCTTGAGTGAGGGCTTGTTATTTTAATCTCACGTGGCAGCTGACTTCTTCTGTTGGGATACAGTTGGGCTGGTTCATGGTCGTGACATGGAGTCACGCACTTAGTCACGCCCGTGACCAAGGGCGTGTACTTTGTGATTTCAGCCAAAATGCTCCAAATATTCTCCAGATTACTTCTATGCGCTTGAAATTTCTATTGGCAGCCCAAATTACCTGAAAATACAAAACTAAGGTAAATTAGTGATAAATTAAATTAAAACTAAATAAAAATGAGTTAATATTTAATAAAATATTATATAAAAATAATTATAAATGATGCATTATCAAGAGCCCTCCTAAGGGAAGAGACGTGGAAGACGTCATGCAAACCCGCCAACTCCGGCAGCATCTCCAGTCTATAAGATAAGGGGACGATCCACTCCAGGATCATATAGGGCCCAAAATATCTAGGACTGAGCTTCTTCCGCCTTCATACCCGCGAGACTCCATACAATAAATGTATCTTCAGGAATACCCATTCCCCAACCTAAAAATTTACCTAATAATGTCGCGCATCATAGTATTTAGCCTGTCTGCTCTGGGCCTCCAACCTCCTGTCTCGATTCAGTCACACTTGAGCATCTATGTCCTCTACAAACTCCGAGACAAGTTCCTTTGGATCCTCATCTTGGATCCATGATAGTGGCGTCCGCAACCTCCGTTGATTAAATGCCTCACAGGGGGCCATGCCTATACTAGAACGATGACTATTGTTATAAAAGAACTCTATAAGTGGAAATAGTCTCTCCCACGACTCCCCGCGGTCTAGGATACATAGGCGTAGAAGATCCTCCATCGTACAGTTGGTACCCTCCGCTTGTCCATCCTTCTGATGGTGGAATGCGGTACTGAAAGTCAAACGATAACCCAGGTAAGCGTGGACTACTCTCCACTCCGTAGACATAAATTGACCATCCCGATCTGACACGAGTTTCTTGGGCATGCCATGGTAATGAACAAATTGTTCCACAAACACCAGTACTAAAACACCGACCAGAGCATCCTTCCTGACTAGAATAAATCGAGCGACCTTCGTCAGCCTGTCAACAATCACCCATATTGAATCACTTCCAGCACAAAGAATGGGGGAGTCCACGTACGAAGTCCATCGCGATATCATCAAACTTCCACTCTGGTACTGGTAGCGGTTTCAGTAATACTGTTGGGCTCTTGCACTCAGCCTTCACGAGTTGGTAAGTCTCGTAGTGCGTCACGAAGTAGGAGATATATTTCTTCATAACCGACCAATACATGGTCCTCTTCATATCGGCAGCCATCTTCAAGATCCCAGGGTGCACTGAGTACCTGCTATAGTGTACTTCAGTTAAAATATTTTCCCAAATCTGACCTCCTGCCGATATATACACTCTACCTCTTAAAAGTAAGAGTTCATCCTTCAATGAGTAATCCCCCATCGCGCCTACCTCCAAATCCCTGAATATTGGCTCTAACTTAGTGTCCTGCCTTTGCTCGCCCCTGATGTAATATCATATATCACTAGTAATGCTCATCGAGCCTAGATACTCCTTGTAGATCTCATGGTCAGCTGTGGACACCAAGGATATCCACATGTCATCCAGCATCCGCACCAGCTCCATATCCATTATCCGGGGTTCTGAACCCGATACAGTAGCTCTCCTACTAAGATCAACTGCCACCACATTCGCCTTCCCTGGGTTATACTGATAATCGGAAAGAAACTCCACCCATCGTCTCTGTTGCTTGTTCAGCACCTTCTGAGTATCCACATACTTGAGGTTCTTGTGATCCGAGAAGATATCACAATGGACCACATATAGATAATGCCTCTAGATTTTTAAGGCGAATATCATTGCCCCCATCTCTAATTTTTGCACCGGGTAGTTTTGATCGTGCTTCTTCAACTGGCGAGAAGCATAAGCTATCACATGCCCGTGGTGCATCAAAATGGCACCCAAACCATGATATGACATGTCGGTGTAGACTTAGAATCCTTCCTTCCTAGATGAAAGGGAAAGGATGGGAGCCGAGTTAAGCCTATCCTTCAGCTCCTGGAATGATGTCTCACATTGCTGCGTCCATATGAACGGCGTATCCTTCTTGGCCAGAGATGTGAGTGGAAGGGCAATTTGGGAGAATCCCTCCACAAACTTCCGGTATTAATCGACGAGTGCTAAGAATCTCCGTATGTCAGATGTTGTCTTCAATGGTGGCCAATCTCGCACGGCTTGAATCTTCGTCAAATCCACAGCTAGCCTAGCTCCACTGATAATGTGACCTAGAAAGGCCACGTCTTTCAACCAGAACTATCACTTACTGAACTTTGCATATAGGCTATGCTCCCAGAGCTTCTCCAAAGTTAGTGCCAAGTGTCGTGTATGATCCTCCTTCGTCCCCGAGTTGATAAGGATGTCGTCCATAAACACGATGACGAAGACATCGAGATATGCCTCGAACACTCGGTTCATCAGACTCATGAATGCGGAGGGTGCATTCGTGAACCCGAATGGCATCACTGTGAACTCATAGAGGCCATATCGGCTACTAAATAATGTCTTCGGAATGTCCTTCACTTGAATATGTAACTGATAATACCCCGATCTTAAATCAAGCTTCGAGAACCAATGAGCTCCCTCCAACTGATCAAATAGCTAATCTATTATTCGCAAGGGGTACATGTTCTGGACTGTCAGCCTGTTTTGTCCTCTATTATCAATGCATAGCCTGATCATCTCGTCCTTCTTCTTCATAAAAAATACTAGGGCTCCCCATGGCGAGGAGCTTGGCCTAAACAATCCTTCCTCCATTAGTTCTTATAGTTTGCTCCTGAACTTTGCCATCTCCGTTGGAACCATCCAATTTGGAGCCGTAGATACCGGCTTCGCCCCCAATACTAGCTGAATCTGAAAATCTTTCTCCCTATGCGGCGGTAACCCGGGTAGCTTCTCCAGAAATATGTCAGGAAAATCATGCACAGATGGGTATATTGGTTAGGGGAGTCTCTGCTTCCTTCATCTCGAAATAAATCATATAAACTCCATCTCCCTGTAGATGGGCCTTGACGACCTGAGTAGAAGAACGTAAACGACGGGACGTCAGGATAATACCTTCGAAGGCTGCGTAGGTGATACGAAGAAATCTACTTCTTACTTAGAGATTTGGAAATATGAAAGAGTGAAGAGATTGATGATGTTTTCCAAACTATATATGATGAAGGCAAATGTACCTTATCGTCTATAATATTGGATATTTTGAAAATACCAAGGTCATATTCCCAGGGGCGCGTTGATTACTTTTACTTGGAGGAGATCACTATTATCTTATCTAATGATTTTTTAGGGTTTATTTTACTTAACTAAAAGAGACAATTTGCAAACTAAATTAAGGTTTAAAGGATGGTAAAAAGAATTAGTGTTCAATCTAAAATCACCTTGGAGTGAGTATAATCAATAGAAGGAAAAATAAATCTAATTCCATTTAAATAAACTACTTGACCGTGGAGGTTATCGAAGCTTGAACATGCCTCTCTCGAGGGAAATGCCCAACTAATTTTAGGAAAAATTAATCGAACTCTCGTTCTATAATCGATTACCTAAAACTTGCTTTACGTTATGAACCCCTCCATTGGATTTTACTCCAATCAGGGAGATTTACGTCATCCTCTCTCAACGGGTGCATGCAACTCTCTTTACTCTTGAGTGATCGATTCATACTTTGAGCCTCTCAGCTAGCTAAGTATGAAAAAGTAAACAAAAACCATATATCAAAAATATGGTCTTGCTAATTAAAAATCAAGTGTTTATAAAAACGGAAAAGGGTGCTTTAGAAAATCATAACTTGATTATCTCAACCTCGGATCATTTCGATCGAGAACTAATAAGAATTAGTAAATCATGGTGGGGGGGAAGAGAGAAAAATAAAAGTGCATTAAGGAGAAATTAACTAAAGAAGAAAGAGAGAATGAAAGAGAGTGAACTAAATTTTATTGATAGAAAAACAATTACAAGCCTTAAATTAGATTACCAAGGTAGAAAAGTAAAGTTACAAGCATACACTAGACTATTGCATGGAAGAAAATTACAACATTGCTTAAAAGGAAAAGAGAGAGAACATGAAATGGAAAGACACGAACAAAAGAATGAAAATGATCACTAACAGCTCTAGCAGCACCTCCCCGTCTCTAATTTTATGAACCCTGGAGTAAAGGAGACCTCTGGAATTTATAGAATTTTTTTTCAAGTTACACGCCCTCGGTCATGGGAGTGACCAAGGGCGAGTAACAACTGATCATCTCAGCTGGGACAACGGCATGGGTCTTGCGTGATGGCACGGCGAAAAAGGACATGTCACGGTTGTGACATTTGGGTCACGACCGTGAACTTAGACGTCTTACTTTAATGCAGCGTGGGCTTGATTGCTGCATGGCGATGAGCAAGGATCATATGGGAAAGTCACGACCATGACATATGGCTCACGGGCGTGACTTGAGATGACTTTTTGACGGCATCTCCACGTCTCGACGGAAGCTCCGCTTGGAAGATTCTATGTTTACACGCCCTTGGTCACGGGTGTGACCTTTGGGTCATGGTCATAACTTGCTGTGAACGGTCTCAAACTGCGTGACATCAATTCTGGACTGATCTTATGATTACACAACCTTGGTCACGGGCGTGACCTAGGGTGTGCGATGTAAATTTTTCCAAACTTGTCCCAAAATTCTGCAACAATACAAATAAGCAAAATTAGAAACAATTTTCATAAAAAAAACGAGTTTTAAGCTAAAATTGACATGAAAAAGAAAATTTCATATTATATAATTACTAAAATTTATACAAAAAAGGTTATATAAAAACTACTTATCAAATACCCCCATACTTGAGGTTTTGCTATTCTAGAGAAAAAGTATAAGTCATAATTCATAAGACATTCATATAAGAATTTTTTTAATTATAAACTAAAATTTCATTTAAACCAAAATTTTGGTTAAGAATAAATTCTAGGAAGAATTAAGTCCTAAATTGTGATGATGATTTGAAAAGAGAGGAAGTGTTTAGGCAAAGAATTCTCGAAATAACTAATTAGCAAACAAAATTGTAGAAATTATAAAACTAAATTGGTTTAAAATTATAAGAACTCTATCTTAAAAGAAACTTTAAGGAAAAATAACCTACTAAATATTGCTCTCCATAATTTAAACTAAATCTAGATCAATGATAATTGGCTAGGGGGGTGGGGGGTTCACAAGTTTTGGCATAAGTAGAGATCTTAGAAAGGAGGCAATGAATTTTATCCTCTAACCACTATATTTTTTTTCTTTTTCTTTTTGTATATGTTTAGGAGTAATGAATTTTATCCTCTTACTCCATGCCATATAATCTTTTAAAATTCTCTTCTAATAAAAACCCAAAATGTATATGTTTAGGAGTAATGAATTTTACCTCTTACTCCGTGCCATATAATCTTTTACATGATTTTGGGTGCATTTGTTTTGGAATAATGAATATTATCCTCTTATTCCCATGAGATATGATCTTTTAAAACACTTTTTGTGCCATCAAAAAAGGTGTGTATGAAAATTTTCTAGCTTATAAATTAAATTATATTGAGAGCAAATTCTAGTAAATTTAAATTTTCTAAGATCTAAAAAGCTAGAAGCAAATATAATTGAAATCTAAAGAGGGTTAGCAAATTTTTCTACAAAATAAGCCATTTAAAATAAAAAGAGAAGTCATGCGAAAAAAAATTCTCTAATCAAGCTCAAATCATAAAATGATTCTTAAAACAAGATTACCAAAAATTTAGATTTAACAAACTATTATAAACAAAATTTTAGCCAATTAAAAACATAAAAATGCTTATAAAAATTCTCAACTAAATTTCTAAGAAATCACAAAAAATAACAAGTAGGGGCTTTATAAAATTTTTTTGGTTTTTTGATCTATGTTTTTCAAATATATATATTTTTGGAATTTTTGATTTTTTTTTTTTTTTGATTTTTGATAATGAAAGAATGGAAACTAGTTTTAAACCTAACAATTTTTATTAACTCTTCGACTTCCCGAGGTATACCCCATCAATGGTTCTCAATGGTATTAGGAGGTGTGATGGGATGATAGCCCAAACGTCCCTTTCCAAGATATAAATTTTTTATTTTCTGATTTTTTTGAATTTTTGTGTTTGAAAAGTACATGAATAAAAGAAGACATAAGAAAATCTATATTTTTTGAAAAGTTTTCTAAATTACAAAATACATTTTTAGGAACTATTTACATCCTCATACTTAAAGTTAAATATTGTCCCCAATATTTAAAAATAAGTATGAAGAAAAAAGAGGAAGAAAACACAAAATGCAAGCCAAAACAAGAAAGAAGGAGAAGAGAGAAAAAAGGGCTTCCCCTGCTATGAAGATGCGGGTGAAGCGGCGGTTACCTACAAAAACAAGAGAAAATAATAAAGAGATAACTTTGGGGTGCCTCCCAAAAGCGCTTTATTTAAGGTCCCGTAGCTTGATCCAATTGGAGTTCACATTATTGGTGGAAGGAATATTGTTTCACTCTTCTCGTTAGCTAGATCCCTGGGAAGATACAACTTAAGACGGTGTCCATTTACTTTGAAGGAACCTTTTTCTGGGTGAGAAATTAGAATTGTCCCATAGGACCAAACATCTTTAACAATAAAGGGTCTGAACAATCGAGATTTTAGCTTTCCCGGAAAAAGGCGAAGAAGAGAATTATAAAGGAGGATGAGATCGCCTGGCGAAAAAGTTTTTAGAAATCTTATATGTTTATCGTGGTAAAACTTTGTTTGCTCCTTATATAATTTGTTATTCTCATATGCATTCTCTCTCCACTCATCTAGCTTGTTCATTTGAAACTTTCTTTACTCGGCCACTAATGAAGAATCGAGATTTAAAAATTTAAGCGCCCAAAATGCGTGATGTTCTAATTCGACCAGAAGGTGGCAAGCCTTGCCATAAACCAATCGATACAATGTACAACCGATAGTGGTCTTGCACGTCATTCAATAGGCCTATATCGCGTCGTCGAGCTTAAGAGCCCAATCCTTCCGATTAATAGAAATAGTTTTTTCTAAAATCTGTTATTATTCTCCATTTACGACTTCGACTTGTCCGCTTGTTTGTGGGTGATAAGTAGTGGAGAGTTTGTGCGTGACACCATATTTTGTTAAATTTTTTGTGAATTGGTTATTGAAAAAATGGGTGCCCCGATCACTAACTATATCGCGCGGCATACCAAATCGAGAGAAAATTTTTTTTAAGAAGATAACGATGACTCTCGCTTCGTTAGTGGGTAGAGCTTGCGCTTCCTTCCACCTCGACATGTAGTCGACTGCAACTAGAATATATTGTTTTGAAAAAGTGGAAGGGAGTGGACCATTGAAATCGATAACGCAAAGGTCAAAAATTTCGCATTCTAAGAAAATATTTTGGGGCATCTCATCCCGACGAGAGATGTTCCCCGACCGCTAGCAGCTATCACAAGTACTCACAAGGGTGTGAGCATCATTGAAGAGCGTGGGTCAATAAAAGCCTGCCTGCAGCGCCTTCCTCGCAGTTCGGTTCGCTTGATAATGACCACTGGTTGGTACTTCGTGATAATGCCATAAAATTTTTAGACCTTCCTCACTCGAGACGCATATTCTCACTACCTGACCCGTGCAAACATGGAATAGAAAGGGGTCCTCCCAAAAATAATTGATTAAATCAGAAAAGAATTTCTTCTTTTGCTGACTCGGAAATTCTTTTGGTAGGACCTAGGCTACTAAATTATTAGCCAAATCCGCGAACCAGGGGTGGAAGATGTATTTATATTGTCGAGAGTAAGGAGGCGCTCTTCAGGGAATTTATCATTAATATCAGCTTCTATTAATGCTTCCTTCGCAGGGTTTTCTAAACCCGAAAGATGGTCGACCGCCAAGTTTTCAGCTCCCCTTTTGTGCCGAATCTCTAAGTCAAACTCCTGCAATAGGAGGATCCATCGCAAAAGACGGGGCTTAGCATCCAATTTACTTAAAAGATATCTAAGAGCAGAGTGATCTGTGAAAATGATTACTTTGGAGAGAGTGATATACGACCTAAACATATCAAAGGCAAAAGCGATCACTAGATGCTCCTTCTCGGTAGTGGTGTAATTTGCTATGCCGACGTGAGTGTTTTGCTCACATAATAAATTGGGTGGAAATGCTTACTCACCCATTTGCCTAATACGACGCCTACCGCAATATCACTCGCGTCGCACATTATTTCAAAGGGTAGCGTCCAATCCGGTGTGACTAGAATCGGCGAGTTTATAAGCTTATCTTTTATCAGTTTAAAGGCCAAATGTTATCTGTCATTAAAAAGGAAAGAAAATACTTTTTCGAGAAGATGGGTTAACGGCTTTTTATTTTTGAGAAGTTTTGAATGAAACACTGATAAAATCCTGCGTGGCCTAGGAAACTTCTAATTGCTTTTACATTCGTTGGAGGGTGGAGTTTTTCAATCACTTCGATCTTGGCCCTATTGACCTCGATCCCTTTGCCCGAAATTTTATGGCCAAGGACTAATCCTTCTTTGACAATAAAATGGCATTTCTAACAATTATGAGATAGATTTGTTTCGTCACAATGTTGTAGCACACGCTTGAGATTTTTTTAACAATTTTTAAAAGAATTTTCGAAGACGAAGAAGTCGTCCATGAAAAATTCCATCACTTCCTCTACTAACTCATCAAATATTTCCGACATACATCTTTGGAATGTAGCCGACGCATTACAAAGACTAAATGGCATCCTTCGATAAGCGAAGGTGCCAATGAGACAAGTGAATGTTGTTTTCTCTTGGTCGTCGGGCAAAATAGGGATATGAAAATATCCCGACAAACCATCTAGAAAATAGTAGTAGGAGTGACCTGAAAGGCATTCTAAGATTTGATCGATAAAAGGTAACATGAAATGATCCTTATGGGTGGCATCATTTAGTTTAGGATAATCAATGCACATCCGCCAACCCATAACGGTACGGGTTGGGATCAATTCATTGTTCTCATTCGCTACTACCGTTTCGCCGCCTTTCTTTGGCACGACTTGTACTGGGCTAGCTCAAGTACTACCCGATATCGGGTAGATGATCTCTGCATCTAAAATTTTGGTAACTTCAGCCTTAATGACTTCCTTCATATTCGGGTTTAGCCGTCGTTGAGGCTGGACCGTGTTGTAGGAATTATCTTCGAGGAAAATTTTGTGAGTGCAGAAGGAAGGGTTAATACCCTTGATATTCAAAATTTGCCACGCAATTGCGTGACGATGATTTCTCAAGACTAGAGTCAATTCAGAAATTTTTGAATCGCTCAGTTCGGATGACATAATAACGGGTAGCTTAGAATCTTTTTCTATAAATAAATATTTAAGGTGAGGTGGGAGTTGTTTTAACTCCAAAATGGGTGGCTCTTCATACTAAGTTTTAATTTTAAATATTTCTAAATATAGTGGCCCAGGCGGTGTGGAGCGAGAAACTTCTTCTTCTAGACAAAAGAGATCAGCGAGCTCGGAATCGTTACTCGATGTGGAGACTAACTCGAGTAGTAAATACACTTCTCTCTCAAAACATTCTTCTAGGTAGAAACATGAGTCGTCATTCTCTAAGGTGTTTTGCATCGAGGGATTTATAGTAAAAGTAACTTCATCATCTCTAACCCATAGAAGGAGCTTTCTGTTACTTACGTCGATAATTGTGCGGGAGGTGGCAAGGACGGGGTAGCCGAGTATGAGGGGTACTTCAACATCCTCTTCGATACCAAGAATGACAAAGTCCACCGGGAAGATGAACTTGTCAACCTTAACGAGCTCATCCTCCATTATCCCTACCAGATATTTTAATGAACGATCTGTGAGTTGAATACTCATTCGGGTGGAGAAAAGATTTCCTAGACCTAACTTTTTGAATAATGAAATGGGCATGAGATTTACGCTTGCTCCAAGATTAGCTAAAGCGTGTTTTACTAATGAATTTCCATATAGTCACGGAATGGAGAACCGTCTCGGGTCATTTGCTTTTTGAGGCAATTTATTAAGTATAGCCGCGGAGCATTCTGCGTTTAAGGAAATTTGCGAAATATCTTCAATTTTTTTTATTGGAGAACAACTCCTTGAGATACTTCGCATACTTCGGCATTTGAGAGATAACCTTGCAGAAGGGTACATTAATATGAATTTGATTTAAAATTTCTAAAAATTTCTTGTAATTTTTCTCGACGCACTCGCTCTTAAACTTAGATGGATACGAAATATTTGAACTAGAAGCGCGCGGAGCTAATGTAGCGGGCAAATATGAAGATAAAATAGGAGGAGGAGGAGGGTGAGAAGAAGTTACCTTAGGTTCGTACTGTTTTGAAACCACCCCGTTTCCACTGCGGAGAGTAATCACGTTCACGCTCTCCCTTGGATTTTGATCTGTATTTCCTGATAGTGCTCCTTGCTGACACTCTAATAACATTTTTGCTAGCTGGCCCACTTGATTCTCTAAATTTTTATCGATCCGGTGAGGTTCCAGATGTTTGATTCATTTGTAACAACATATTTTGCAAAGACCTCTTCAAGCGCAGAGGGATTTTGCTGTTGCGGTGGAAAACCGGGCAGATTAAAATTTAGAGGGGGAGTTAAGTTAAGAAGTTGATTAGGGGGGGGGGGGGGAGGGGTTGATTGAGATTCATAGGACGCTGAGCATTTCCTTGGTTGCTCCATGAGAAATTCGGATGGTTCTTAGAACCCGTATTGTAGGTGTTGTTGTACAGAGCGGAGTTCGGGTTATAGGAAGGCCGAGGCAGATTTCCCATGTAGTCAACCTGCTCATTGATTAAAACATTATTAGCCCAAGGAGGAGTGGTGGAGGAAGCAGACATCTCTAGCACTTGCTTTATTAAACACTCAACTTGTAAAGCTAAATTAGAACGAGCGTCTATTTCAAAAATACCATGAAAGTGAGGTTAAATCTTAGATTTACTCTAGAGGGGGGTGAATAGAGTATTAAAAAGTTTTTAACTTATTTTATAGCGGAATTAAAATACTGATATATATATATATGTGTATAACAGAGTGAGTATAAAAACAAAACAAGAAATTACACAGCACAATACAGAAAGAAAAACACAATCACAGAAGACACAAGGATTAATAGTAGTTCCGCAATCAACCTGGGTACATCTACTCTTCTACCACCCTTGGTAGGAATCCACTAGGTTTTTTATTAGGTGCCCTATCAACAATGGAGTTTTGATCAGGTGCCCAAACACCAATGGAGTTTTGATCAGGTGCCCAAACACCACTGAGCTTTTGATCAGGTGCTCAAACCAAATCACAAGTTTTTTATCAGGTGCCCTGCCACTAAAGGTTTAACTTTTGAAGGGAGTTAGAACCCTGTACAAGATGGGATAAAGGTAAACAAAAATGTTTATGAGATTCTTCTCTGTCAACAAGCTGAGAGAAGACTAGTGGATTGTTGTTGTAAAGCTCCCCTTGTCTGATAGAAATGGTTGACAGTTGATGGATGGAGCTTTCTCTTGAATGTAAAGCAAATCTTCCTTGATAGCTGATGAATCTGAGAGACAATGTTTCTCAGATTATTGTTGCTCTTTGAAGATTAGAACTAGCAGCTGAAAACTGAGAGAATAATGTTGATGTTCTCAGAGATTGAGAGTGTTGTTGTTGAGGATGAAGATCTTTTTTTCTTTTTGACTTTCTGTAATATCAAAAATGTTTCTTCTCTGGTCGACTGTTTCTTCTCTATGTTAGTCTTCTGGTACTACTCATGTACTATCTTTATTTTTTCCTTAGACAATATATCACTGATTTGAAATTCAAATCTTCCAATTAAGGACTATAATAATCAAAAGGGATATATATTGGAACTGCAATCTGATTCAGCAATAAACTTTAATTCTGTTTTCCTTTTCCATGAAAGTATCCTTTTCCAATATATATCAACGGCTACTTTCTCGAGAGAAGAGAATGTAAAGGAATAAAAAAGGGAAAAATTAGAAACTTTTCTTATCAGAAAGAATAGATCCGTTGCTGATTAGACGATCTGAGTTAAGAGAATAAAGATAACTGATCCTTCAGAAATTTGTCAAGCTGGAGAAGATTCGTCTAGCTGAAAGCTGAGTTCGTCGAACAGAATGTTAAGTTCGTTGAACTGAATCTGGAGTTCGTCGAACTGAAGATGGAGTTCGTCGAGCTGAGAGAAAATCTGCTGAACTGGCTGGAAGATTGAATTTGTTGAGCTAAGAGTTGAGTTCGTCGAACTGAAAGCTGAGTTCATCGAACTGAACATCTTGTTACTTATTCGTCGAACGCAGAGCTGAGTTCGTCGATCTCAAACTGGAGTTTGTCAAACTGAAGTGATAAACTGCTGGATTGGCTGGAGAACTGAGTTCGTCGAGCTGAGAATGAAGTTCGTCGAACTGAAGCACAACGTTCATCGAACCCAGGATGGAGTTCGTCGAACGCATAATGGAGTTCGTCGAACGTAGAAACTTAGAGTTTTTCCTAAGTTCTATCTAACTCAGACAGCTTAAAACCATGACACTCAGACTATACATTGGGGTCAACTTAGTCCTAGTCACAGATAGTGATCCTAGCCCAAATCAGTAATAGGGTTTTTCCAACATTGTCCCCCTATTTGGGTTAGGATGCAATTTGACAAAATTAAAACAAACAAACATAGAGCATATATATCTGACAGAAATAAATTTTATTTCAGCAGATAAGAAATATAGTACTCTATGTTTAGAAAACTTTACATGTTGAAACAAGTAAATGGTCTCTGTGGAGTTCGGGGCCAAGTTGGGGGGCAGCTAGCACTTACTAATCTCCTAAAGGGACTGACCGAAGCCTCGGAGCTAGACACAGACCCTTAGACTCAGCAAGGAGGACCCACCACACACCAGGAAGATCTTTAGAGCGCTTCCCCTCCCAAGCCAAAGCTGAAGCCCGGGCACCCTGGAGAGCTCTAAGAATGCTAACCAAGGATGGTCTTATTTATAGTTTTTCTGAACTGGTCTGCTGATAGAAGGATTCGGCCTCTTGATTTACTATACGCACCCCAAATTTGGTCTGCTAACAGCCAAACTCCGCTGTTTGGAGAGGCTAATGGCAAACCACTGAGGGTAATAAGGTAATTTTGACTTATCAGCCGATAGGAAAGAGGTCTGCGAGAATACTACTCGCGAGAGCTCTCGCTAGCCTTCTCGTGAATCTTGCTCGCGACACCCCTCCTGGGTCAGCGCGCTATGTAGATCTCACCCGCCTCCTTTTTGGCAATACTCGCCGAGATCTGGTCATTTGCACCGTCCTGCAAGCTCACCCCGGTCCTATGAAAATCTTGGAAAGTTGGGCTCGCCGGGCTAAAAGGAAATTTTGTCGATCGCAGGAGATTTTGTCGAACGCAGATGATTTCATCGAACGTGCTTCATCGAACGTAGGAGGCCGTTGTAGGCGGCCCGCGAGACCCTGGCTCGCCAGCCCTTCTCGCGAGTGGACAGTGAGTACCCATCTCATCCGCCTCCCAGCGAGCAGTCAGCGAGTGCTCTCCCTTATTACTTTCTTCACAATGTTGTCCTCTTAAACCATGCCCCTTTCCTGGCGAATATTAGGGTTGTACACAATCCCCACTCTTCGCGAGGCTATCTAAGCTTGCGAAGAAACATCCAACCCCTGGTATTCGCCATCCTCTTGATGATTTGTCAGGAATCTTTGGTGGGTCCCACCTGGGGGCTATAAATATCACCCCAAGCCACAGTTTGGCGCACCATCATTTTCCTCTTCTTTTCTCTTTCTCCCCTTACAGTAGTTACCAAAAGATGCCGCTTTCCAAGGAGCTTGAGGCTTTCCTGAAGGCCTCTAAGGCTAGCGAGCTATCCACCATGGCCAAAATTCCTGCATGGATGAATCGCCCGCCTCCTGCTCCGGTGCCGAAGACTAAGAAAGCAAAAGCGGTCCGCCGAACTGGGGACGAGTCAGTATCAGTGGGGTCTTTTCCAGACAATAGGTCCCCCTAGAAGGTATAAATCATCCCTCCAGCTAAGCCATTCAATTAACCTCCCTGAGTTTTGCATGATCGCAGGATCATACTACCAACAAGAGTGTTGGCGAGCCCGTAAATGGGTCTCCAAACATTCTGCCAGTGAACACAGATCTTGCTGGAGAAAAGGCCGCAGGTACGCTTCTATTCTCTCTTGCTGACATTCATTTCATTGACTAACGATTCCTCTTTTCTTGGTTTGCATAGCCTCGCCTCACAAAACCCCGCCTCACCAAGACTCGCGACCTCTATCACCGGTCCTCCCTGACACAACCATAAAAATACCGGTGTTCAGCCTTCTGGGGAGTGAGGACTCTGGCGGCTCACGACCGGCCAAGATTCCCCCAATCAATAGCGCGGCGTACCCTCCGAGTTTAGGCAAATCTCACTTCCCCCTCTACGACAATGTTTTTGAGGGTCGGCCTGGGGCTTCTCGCCCTCCTCCGGGTAAGGATTCCTGCACACCCGTGATATATGATGATTTCTCCCAACTGCTAAATCTACCTGCAATCCTTCACAGAGAACTTCGTGACTCCGCACAACGATTCTGATTTCGGGGATGAAGAGATGTCCCCCCTTGTTGATTAAAATTCCGCTTGCACGAAATAAAATCCGAACTAACAATCCGAGAAGGCAAGTATACCTATCGAACTGTAGTATAGGAACGCAAGTGTCGTATTAAAATCCGAGAACCGTTGATTACTTATACTCAAACGAATTACTATTATTTTATCTTAATAATTTTTTGGATGGTTTTGTCTGCTAGGTTAAAATAAAAGTTGGATATAAGTACGACTAAACGATGATTAAGAAATAGCACTCGATCTTGACTTACTTCGGCCTAAGTTGATCAAAATTCAAAAGCAAACTTAAAACTTAATAAAGTAAGGGCAGCTTGACCGTGGGGGTTCCTATAGTTTGAACATGCTTCTCTCGAAGATATGCCCAACTGAGTTTAGGAAAATCCGACCGAACTCTCGTCCCGTATTCGAATACCTAAAACTCGCTTTAAGTGGTGAATCCCGCTATTGGGTTTTACTCCAATCCAGGAGATTTACGTCATTCTCTCTCGAGAAATGTGTGTAACTCTCTTTACTCTTAAGGGCTCACTTCAGACTATCGGCCTCTCGGCTAGCCAAGAATGAAAGCAAAGGTGGGGATTATACATCGATAATATAGCTCCACTCAATTTTAATTAAGAGTAAATCTAAGGCCCAAACTTTAGAAAGTGAAAGAAGACTAAAGGATCATAACTTGATCAACTCATCCTCAGATCATCAAGATCGAGTACTATGAGGATTTAGTTACTCATGGTGGAGGGGTAGGAGAGAGAAATGATGAAGATTTTAAGAGAACAAAAGCATACCATTTTATTAAATAAAAGTTCAACTGAGATTACAATTGCATAGAAAGGCTACTATAAAAGGAAATTACAAAGACATTACAACATTCATATGAAAACTAGAAAAGGAAATGCATTGAAATAAGAGAGAGAGAGAGAGAAAGAGAATAAAATGACATGGAAAACACTGAAAATAGAGTAGTAGCACTAGTTCTCTCTCCAAAAACTGAATGAGGAAAGCTTGGAGGTCATTTCAATTTATAGAATTTTTTCTGCCTCGGTCACGCCCTCAGTCACGCCCGTGACTAAGGGCGTGACATTGTTTAATCAATTCTGCGGCTTGGATCAGGTTCGGCGCACGATTCTGACGCGATTTGATGGGTCACGCCCTAGGTCACGCCCGTGACTGAGGGCGTGACCATTTCGGTGGTTAGCTCGGGTCATGGGCGCTGGCGGCGATCATGGGCGCTGGCGGCTGGCTGACGTGGCAGTCACGGGCGTGACTGGAAGCACGCCCGTGTAACAGTGGCGTGACCAATTCGGTGGTCAGCTGGTCGAATCTGAGTTGTTCACGGGCTGGTCACGGGCGTGGCTTGCGTGTCACGGGCGTGACTTGTGTGTCACGGGCGTGGCTTGCGTGTCACGGGCGTGACTTGTGTGTCACGGGCGTGGCTTGCGTGTCACGGGCGTGACTTGTGTGTCACGGGCGTGGCTTGCGTGTCACGGCCGTGTACTTTGGGCGTGTCTGACTAGATCTTCTGAATTATGTTGGCAGCAGCTTAACTGGAAACAGCAACTTACACGCCCTAGGTCACGCCCGTGACTGAGGGCGTGACTTAGGAAATTTTGCATTTTTGACCTGAAAATTCAGAAAACTTAAGTTAGCACTAAAAATAGGAAAATGAACCAAAATTGCATTTAGGTAAGCAACAATAAGCAAAAAGTAAGAGTAAATATCATAAAAATAACCTAATTAAACTAACTAGATTTAGCATTATCAAATTCCCCCAAGCTTACACTTTGCTTGTCCCCAAGCAAAGAAATATGCTTTAGCTAATAAAATAAAATGACTAATCAAAAAGATTTAATTATGCTAAACACGAGTACCTTGCGAAATTCCAAGTAGGGAGAATAGTGAAAAGGAAACCTAAAATAAGTACTTTATTTAAGCTTAATTTTTATACCCTTTACTAACAAAAATTAATCATCCAAAATTTAACTAAAAAGTTTTTATAATAAAATTGAGCAAAGTAACAAGTGAGATAGTGCATTGAATTGTTACTAAACCCTAAGAGACAAATTATAACTATATCATTCTAAGAACAAGAATCTAAATTCATACCCAAGACTTAACTATTCTACTTTTCTTCTTTACTTAGCTAAAGCAAATTTAGGAGCATGAATCAAGAGGACTTTATTAGGACCGAAATGTTTGGTTTAGGCATATGAATTGGAATGGGAATCGAAGATAAAAGTGATTGCTATAATCACACTAAACCATAAACATGAGTTTTATAAAATTTTCGATATGAATGATAAGAGGCAATCCTTCATTATAAGCATATAGCATATTTTCTTTCTTTCTCTTTCATAGCCATTTTTTCTTTCTTTTTTTTTTTTTTTTTTTTTTTTAAAAATTTTGGCAAAGATAACTAATACAAATATGCTTAAAATATCTCCTTTTTGAGCAAATTCTTTTCTTTGAAGCTCTCCATGCAATAAACCAATCACACTCTTTTAGAAATTTAAATAAAACTCAAAGTGTTAGTGTGATTCAAATAGGTTTGGAAATTTTGGCTTTGGTGAAAAATTTGATAAGTGGAGGTGACAATAAAACATGGGAAAAGGCTCAAAAGATGCTAACAAAGGGTTTCTTTTTAAGGGTTGGCATGAAGGCTCAAACTTAAAACAAAAAATGGCCTAAATCATTTTCATTGCTCTCTAAATTTAGATAAAGCATGAGTTTTGAAGGATTTCAAAAAGTAAGCCCTAGATATTAAATAAAGACTAATGAACTTATCCTGAAAATAAGAATAATAAGCGTCTAGGATTATTCACATTTACTACACAAATCAAAAGTTAACCTTGCAAAATATATCTAAAAATGAAGAGAAAATAGTGGATGAAGAATTTTTACGAAAGTAAAGAAGATAAAAGAGAAAACGATAAGGAAAGTACAAGATTTTAGAAAAAACTTTTCAGATTAACATGCTACCTAGAATTAGAACACTACATGAGTCAACAATTTACTTGTGAAACATAATTAAAAGTAGGATTAGAAATTTTGAAATTAACTAAGGCTATATAAGATATTTTGGGAAAAACAAAACATAAAGCAAGGGGTACTATTGATTTTACCAAAATCTAATTTAGACTACTAAAAGAAAAGAAGACATTCTCCCCCAAGCTTACGATAGACATTGTCCTCAATGGAAAAGGAGAGTGAAGGAAGGGGTAATTAAAACTGAAAAACTGAAACAGGCACTTCCCTGGATTTATGGGCTTGAACGGGTGTGTGATGCCGCTCCCCCTTGCTGGCGCTTTGAATCTTCATGAAATATCATCTTGAATTTTTCTTGAAACCAGCAATGTTGAAACAGGCGATCGCCGAAGTTGAGAGTATCAGAGCCATCCAGGGCCAAAAAAATTTAAAACAACAATTTTAAAAACCTTGGGTTGCCTCCCAAGAGCGCCCTCTGTTTAATGTCGTTTGAGCTCGACTAAAAGAATATAGTTCAAAAGTTAATCCAAATTATTACAGTCCAGACAAAAGAAGTTTTTCATTGTCCATGTCAACATTGTCACCAGAAAAATAAAGTTTTAGACGATGCCCATTAACCTTGAAATCACCCTTATCTGGGTGTGATATCAAAACAGTTCCATACGGATAAACTTCCTTTACATTAAAAGGACCTGACCATCTAGATTTTAATTTTCCAGGAAATAAACGTAGACGAGAATTATAAAGTAATACTTGGTCTCCTGGTTTAAATGTTTTCGGGAGCCTTAAATTTTTATCGTGAAAGCATTTCGTTCGTTCCTTATATAATTTGTTATTTTCATACGCATTGGAGCGCCACTCATCGAGTTCGTTGAGTTGGAATTTTCGAAGATCGGCGGTGGAGTGGGGATCAAAATTTAAAAATTTAAGGGCCCAGAAAGCACGATGTTCTAATTCGACCGGTAAATGGCACGATTTCCCATATACTAACCGATACGGTGTACAACCGATGGCGGTCTTGTACGCTGTTCGGTAAGCCCAAAGAGCATCGTCTAATTTATGTGACCAGTCTTTACGTGAGGTGGAAACAGTTTTTTCTAAAATACGTTTGATTTCTCTATTCACTACCTCGACCTGGCCGTTAGTTTGGGGGTGGTAAGCAGTTGAAAGCTTATGTGTAACGCCATATTTTAAAAGTGTTTTTGCAAATTGTGCGTTACAAAAGTGCGAACCCCTGTCACTAACGATGGCTCTAGGAGTACCGAATCGAGAAAATAATTTTTTTAAGAAAATAATAACGACTCGGGAGTCATTAGTAGGAAGAGCTTGGGCCTCTGCCCATCGAGACACGTAGTCTACCGCAACTAAAATGTATTTATTACCATGGCTAGAAGGAAGAGGACCTACAAAATCTATTCCCCAAAGGTCGAAAACTTCGCACTCGAGGAAATAATTTTGCAACATTTCATTTTTATTTGAGATATTTCCGGTCCGTTGGCAGCTATCGCACCGTCTCACAAACGATTGGGCATCTTTAAAAAGGCTAGGCCAATAAAAGCCTGCACTAAGTACTTTGTGAGCGGTCCGATTGGCTTGATAGTGCCCACCAGTCGGTCCTTCGTGTAAGTGTTTGAAAATATTTTGTCCTTCTTCGAAAGAAACACATCTCCTTATTACTTGGTCTGCACAAACTCGAAACAGATACGGGTCCTCCCAAAAATAATTCTTCAGGTCAGAGAAGAATTTCTTCTTTTGCTGATAGGAAAATTCTTTTGGGAGGACTCGAGCTACTAAGTAGTTGGCGAAGTTTGCAAACCAAGGAGAAGGAGTAGTGTTGATTGATAATAACTTCTCGTCGGGAAAATAATCATTAAAAGTTTGTTCATTTAAATCTTCAATAAATGGGTTATCTAATCGTGAAAGATGGTCTGCGGCCAAATTCTCAGCCCCCTTTTTATCTCGGATTTCCAAGTCGAACTCCTGGAGGAGTAAGACCCAGCGAAGTAAGCGTGGTTTGGCATCTGGTTTAGAAAGTAAATATTTGAGGGCCGAGTGGTCCGTAAAAACAATAATTTTTGAAAGTGTAATATAAGGTCGAAATTTGTCGAATGCAAAAATAACTGCTAATAATTCTTTCTCCGTTGTGGTATAGTTCGCTTGCGCGGAGGTAAGTGTTTTACTTGCGTAGAAAATAGGGTGGAAGTTTTTAGATATACGTTGACCTAAGACGGCTCCCACCGCAAAGCTACTTGCATCGCACATGATTTCGAATGGAAGGTCCCAGATTGGAGCTATCATAATTGGCGCATTTATTAGCTTATTTTTGATTAATTGAAAAGCAGATAAGCATGTATCATCAAAAATAAATGGAGTGTCTTTTTCTAAAAGATGAGTGAGTGGTTTGGTAATTTTCGAAAAATCTTTTATAAATCGCCGGTAAAAACCGGCATGTCCTAGAAAGCTTCTTATGGCCTTAACGTTGGTTGGCGGTGGTAGTTTTTCGATCACTTCTATTTTTGCTTCATCGACCTCAATTCCTCTTGCTGATATCTTATGACCTAAAACCAATCCCTCCCGTACCATGAAATGACATTTTTCCCAGTTCAGGGCGAGATTGGTCTCCTCACACCGTTCTAGCACTTTTTCTAAATTTTCTAAACAAAAATCGAAGGAATCACCAAACACGGAAAAGTCGTCCATAAATACCTCCATAATACTTTCTACGTACTTGTCGAAAATGGCCAACATACACCGTTGAAATGTTGCCGGCGCATTACATAAACCAAACGGCATTCTTCGATAGGCGAAGGTGCCGAAAGGACAAGTAAACGTCGTTTTCTCCTGGTCCTCGGGCGAGATGGGAATTTGGAAGTAGCCCGAGAGACCATCGAGAAAACAATAAAAGCTATGGCCGGATAATCGTTCTAAGATTTGATCGATGAATGGCAAGGGGAAATGGTCCTTGCGGGTGGCGTCGTTCAATTTGCGATAATCAATACACATACGCCACCCAGTCACCGTCCGTGTTGGGATTAAGTCATTATTATCATTTAACACTACCGTGATACCTCCTTTTTTAGGAACTACTTGAACGGGACTTACCCATTTGCTATCTGAAATTGGATAGATAATTCCTGCGTCTAATAATTTCACGACCTCACCCTTTACTACTTCTTTCATGTTTGGGTTTAATCGGCGTTGAGGTTGGATAGAATTTTGTGAATTATCTTCCATTAGAATTTTGTGCATGCAGAAAGATGGACTTATGCCCTTAATATCAGAAATCTGCCAAGCAATTGCTTGGCGGTGTTTTTGTAAAACTTTTAGCAATTTGGCATTTTCAGATCCACTTAAATAGGCCGACACTATTATTGGTAACTTAGAGTCTTTTTCTAAAAATTCATATTTTAAATGCTTGGGTAGTTCTTTAAGTTCTAAAGTGGGAGGTTCTTCGTATGAAGATTTGAAAGACTTTTCTTTTTCAAAAGTAATTTCTTCAAAAATTTTTGATTTAATTTGAAAATTTGAGGGGGCGGGAGCAATGGCCATTTTCATTTCTTGTAATATTTCAGTGGAGGTGTTTGAAGATGAACAAAAAGAAGAAGAACCAGTTTCAGAAATACAAAAAGAAGGGTCTTCACTTAACACATCTAAGAAAAAACACGAATCGTCATTTTCTAGGGTATTTTTCATAGAGGGTGTTATGGAGAAGGTTACTTCATCATCTCCAACTCGGAGGAATAGCTTACCATTACTCACATCAATGATGGCACGGGAGGTGGCAAGGAAGGGGCGGCCAAGGATTAGGGGAACCTCGACATCCTCTTCAATGTCCAAAATGACAAAATCCACCGGGAAGATGAATTTGTCTACTTTTACGAGCACGTCCTCCACAATTCCCAGCGGATATTTTATCGTCCTATCTGCTAGTTGTATACTCATACGTGTGGGGCTAAGGGTGCCCACTCCTAACTTTTTAAACAAGGAGAATGGCATTAAGTTGATGCTTGCTCCTAAGTCGGCCAACGCGTTCTTTACAAATAGATCACCAAAGAGGCACGGGATAGAAAAACTACCTGGATCGTTAGCCTTTTTCGGTAATTTATTTGTTAGGACGGCGGAACACTCAGCATTTAAAGTTACGTGCGATAGATTTTCTAGCTTTTTCTTATTAGTTAGAAGATCCTTCAGGTACTTAGCGTACTTGGGCATTTGTGATATCGCTTCATGGAAGGGCAAATTGATGTGTATTTGCTTAAACATTTCCAGGAAGCGATGATATTGATCATCTAATTTTTCCTTGTTGAGTTGAGATGGATAAGGCGGGGCGGGGTTGTTTTTGAAAATATGAGGTGGAGTGATAAAATCTGTTTGAGTGAGTGGTGTTTTTAAAATAGGGGCGGATCTTGCCTCGGGCTCTTCGCTAACCGGACCGGATACTTGCTTTCCACTCCGAAGAGTTACAGCTTTCGCTTGCTCTTTCGGGTTGGGCTCGGTGTTAGCGGGAAGAGTCCCGGGCGGTCGCTCGGATATTATTTTGGCGAGCTGCCCGATTTGGTTTTCTAGATTTTTAACGGATCCGGCTAAGTTCCGGACGGTTGCTTCGTTCGTACTTATATATTTTGAAAACATCTCCTCCAAAGATGGAGGTTTTTGAAAGTTAACAAGGGGTGGAGGTGGTGTAAATTCATTTTGTAGAGGCGGGCGAGTTGTGTTTGCAGGATTACTCCAAGAAAAGTTCGGGTGATTACGCAGCGCAGGATTATAATTATTCGGTAACTGAAAACCAGGTGCATGAAAATTAGAAGCAGAATAATTATTATAAGCATTTCTATTGCCTACGAAATCAGCTTGTTCGGAGGTGGCTTTTGCGAATTCCCAAACCTGAGGTGCGGAAGGAGCATTCATTTCGGATATCTTTTTGCTAAGCATTTCCACTTGTAGTGCCAGCTGGGAGACGTTATCCACTTCGTACATACCTGCAGGTTTGTTTGGGCGGGATCTTGGCACATTCCACTGATAGGTGTTCATGGCCATATCCTCAAATAGTTCAAGAGCGGCTTCCGGGGTTTTGTTATTTAAGGTGCCACCGGAAGCGGCGTCTATCATTTGCTTAGTATGTTGATTTAGCCCGTTATAAAATGTCTGCACTTGTAACCATACAGGCAGAGCGTGATGAGGGCAGCGTCTTAAGAATTCTTTATACCTTTCCCAGGTATCATAAAGCGTTTCAGAATCTATTTGGCAAAAAGAAGAAATATCATTTCTAAGCTTAGCAGTTTTCGCAGGTGGAAAATACTTAGTTAGAAATTTTTCAGTTAACTGGGCCCAAGTGGTGATAGAACCTCTAGGTAGAGTTGACAACCACTGCTTAGCCTTTGTTCTTAAAGAAAATGGGAAGAGTCTTAGCCTAATTGCATCATCTGTAACACCATTTATTTTGAAGGTGTCACAGATTTCAAGGAAGCTAGCAATATGTGCATTCGGATCTTCATCTTGTAATCCGTCGAACTGCACGTATTGCTGCACCATGTGAATTATGCTTGGCTTTAGTTCGAAATTATTATTATTTATGGCAGGGCGGACTATACTAGTTTCCGTCCCTTCCAGGTTAGGCCTTGCATAATGGGACATAGTCCATTCAGGGGCCGCAACCATGTTGGGGACTTCATTTTGGTTAGGTTCGCCCATATTGACAACCGACTCTGAATCCTCAGCCAGTTCTTGGAATGTAGGATCTTGAACTTGCGATTTTCTCCGAAGAGTACGCTCAAGTTCTTGGTCCAAGTCTACAAGTTCTGACGGATTCGCTCGGGTCATAAGCTAGAAAGAGAGAAGGGAAAATAAGATTGAGAAATTCGAAAAAGGTCTCTCTCTTTTTTTAATTTTAATTTTGTTTTTTTTTTTTTTTTTTCAAGAAAGAGGAGAAAAAAAAGGTGATAAAAGTAATAGATTCGTTCTTTCAAAATATCAACAAAATGCGAGTCCCCGGCAACGGCGCCAAAAACTTGTTGATTAAAATTCCGCTTGCACGAAATAAAATCCGAACTAACAATCCGAGAAGGCAAGTATACCTATCGAACTGTAGTATAGGAACGCAAGTGTCGTATTAAAATCCGAGAACCGTTGATTACTTATACTCAAACGAATTACTATTATTTTATCTTAATAATTTTTTGGATGGTTTTGTCTGCTAGGTTAAAATAAAAGTTGGATATAAGTACGACTAAACGATGATTAAGAAATAGCACTCGATCTTGACTTACTTCGGCCTAAGTTGATCAAAATTCAAAAGCAAACTTAAAACTTAATAAAGTAAGGGCAGCTTGACCGTGGGGGTTCCTATAGTTTGAACATGCTTCTCTCGAAGATATGCCCAACTGAGTTTAGGAAAATCCGACCGAACTCTCGTCCCGTATTCGAATACCTAAAACTCGCTTTAAGTGGTGAATCCCGCTATTGGGTTTTACTCCAATCCAGGAGATTTACGTCATTCTCTCTCGAGAAATGTGTGTAACTCTCTTTACTCTTAAGGGCTCACTTCAGACTATCGGCCTCTCGGCTAGCCAAGAATGAAAGCAAAGGTGGGGATTATACATCGATAATATAGCTCCACTCAATTTTAATTAAGAGTAAATCTAAGGCCCAAACTTTAGAAAGTGAAAGAAGACTAAAGGATCATAACTTGATCAACTCATCCTCAGATCATCAAGATCGAGTACTATGAGGATTTAGTTACTCATGGTGGAGGGGTAGGAGAGAGAAATGATGAAGATTTTAAGAGAACAAAAGCATACCATTTTTATTAAATAAAAGTTCAACTGAGATTACAATTGCATAGAAAGGCTACTATAAAAGGAAATTACAAAGACATTACAACATTCATATGAAAACTAGAAAAGGAAATGCATTGAAATAAGAGAGAGAGAGAGAGAAAGAGAATAAAATGACATGGAAAACACTGAAAATAGAGTAGTAGCACTAGTTCTCTCTCCAAAAAGTGAATGAGGAAAGCTTGGAGGTCATTTCAATTTATAGAATTTTTTCTGCCTCGGTCACGCCCTCAGTCACGCCCGTGACTAAGGGCGTGACATTGTTTAATCAATTCTGCGGCTTGGATCAGGTTCGGCGCACGATTCTGACGCGATTTGATGGGTCACGCCCTAGGTCACGCCCGGGACTGAGGGCGTGACCATTTCGGTGGTTAGCTCGGGTCATGGGCGCTGGCGGCGATCATGGGCGCTGGCGGCTGGCTGACGTGGCAGTCACGGGCGTGACTGGAAGCACGCCCGTGTAACAGTGGCGTGACCAATTCGGTGGTCAGCTGGTCGAATCTGAGTTGTTCACGGGCTGGTCACGGGCGTGGCTTGCGTGTCACGGGCGTGACTTGTGTGTCACGGGCGTGGCTTGCGTGTCACGGGCGTGACTTGTGTGTCACGGGCGTGGCTTGCGTGTCACGGGCGTGACTTGTGTGTCACGGGCGTGGCTTGCGTGTCACGGCCGTGTACTTTGGGCGTGTCTGACTAGATCTTCTGAATTATGTTGGCAGCAGCTTAACTGGAAACAGCAACTTACACGCCCTAGGTCACGCCCGTGACTGAGGGCGTGACTTAGGAAATTTTGCATTTTTGACCTGAAAATTCAGAAAACTTAAGTTAGCACTAAAAATAGGAAAATGAACCAAAATTGCATTTAGGTAAGCAACAATAAGCAAAAAGTAAGAGTAAATATCCTAAAAATAACCTAATTAAACTAACTAGATTTAGCATTATCACCCCTCCCAGAGCAGATGGAGGACTTCTTGGGAGACACACGAGACCCCCGAGGCAATGAAGCGGCGAACTGCAGAGTTATTTCAGAAGCAAGGTCGGATGCTGCTGGACCTCAACCTTCAAGCGAGAAGAGATAGAGAGGCTGCCGAGGAGAGGCATGGCGCCCTGATGGATGAATGTGCGAGACTTTATGTCGCGATACCTCATGACAATGACGAGACTGCCACCTCGTCGGAGGCGCATGTCGCGAGGATGAAGGATTACGCCTACCTAATTGATCGGGATGCCCGTGCTGCCCTTGATTATTATAACTCCAAGGCACCGCCGCGGTCAGGATTGCGAGGTGGCGACAGATGGAAATGGTTGCCTCATTAGTCTCGCGAACCCGGCCTTTCTGCGAATTCTTCACATTTGAGACTTTGTTTATTCTCAGATTGGACCACCCTGCGACTACTCGCTACTTCATAATATGAGTTCTCGCTCGGTAGTAGTTATTGACTGTTATTTATGAGTTCTTGATTGTGATTTCCATAGCAACGCCTTTTTCTTATTTTATTCTTGTCGTAAGCTATTCTGCTCTCACCAAATATTTACTCATACTGACCTCGCAGGACGATCTCCCCCGCATATTATTTTTTGAGAACCCTTTGTGTTCTCGCACGCATTCATGATGTGATGTTTAGGCTAACCGCACCCCACGGCGCTTGGACTTCTTCCCGCCTTTTTTATTTTGCTATAAATAAGCCCTCATAACTGAGAGCTACCTACCGCATTAATCGCCAACCCTTCTTCTTCCTGTGCTCGGGGAATCTCACCGTCCCTCTCTCTCTCTCTCTCGTGCTCCTTTCTTTTTTCGTAGGTTTCTAAGATGGTTGGTGATACTGCCGAGGCTGAGGGTCGGCGAAAGTGTGCCTGGGCTTTCGCCGACCATAGTTTCTTCAACTGCAATCTGACCGAAGAGGAATACCTTACTGCTGTCGATGACTTCATCCCCCCCAGGATCACGGCACGGCGCCCTCGCAAGGATGACATGATCAACATTGTCCTGGCCGACGAGCTAGCTATCCCCACGACCCATTTCGGGGTCGGCCTGCGCCTGCCCCTGTGGCCAGAAATCCGCCAGGTAGCGACCAATCTCGTTTACTTCTTCCTTTTGCCGAATTGAATATCGCTCGCGATGCATTGACCTCGCTTCATTGCTCGCCAGGTGTTCTAGCATTTTGGCGTCATTCTAGGTCAGCTCACCCCCAACGCCATAGCCATGATCATCGCGTTCGCTTGCTATATGCGAGAGGAGCACATCGAGTTCAGCCTATTGGTCTTCCGGAAGCTGTTCTCCTTCCGGGCATATAAAGATGGTACCTCATACTTCGTAGGGTCGGGGATCAAGGTCGTCGAGACCGTGAATAAGGCCCACTACTGGGCCCAAAAGTTCCTCCTCGTAAAGGGGAACTTCGGCAACATTCCCTTCTCGCCGGTTCAACATGGCGAGACCACTTACCGGCCGTCGACTCTCGGCGGCCACGATGCTGCCTTTTACCAGTTCTTCTGTAAGAAGAACTTCGAGGTGGTTCATCTTCATAGGAACCTTGACTCATTGCTTCTAGTACTTCCTGGGGAAGGTAATAATCTCGCTCGCTAACATGCGTCCTTTCATCTTTTTGCAATAACTGTCTAACCTCCACCACTTCAGGGGAGCGAGATCTTCCCCTCAACCCCCCTTACGCAAGCAACAAGAAACATTCCTCTACCTTTGCTCTCGCGACAATGGGAGCGGAGGCCTCCCGCGAGACCATCACTACGGCTCCGCTATCTTCTCGGAAAAGATCTAAGGCCTCCAGCGGACAGGGCCCACCACCAACGTCCTCACCAAAGAAGAAACATAAAAGGAGCAAGAGCTCACTCCCCTCCGCGAAGGGAAAGGAGCATGCCGAGACCGCCCTCGGCCAGATCAACCTTACCAACCTCCCTAAGGAGAGGGAGAGTGATGAGCCGATCGTGGAGGCCGCTAGGACGTCCCTCCCGCCCATCCCTGCCAATCACTGGAACTTTGGCCTCGACCAGAAGCACAGGGATGACTTCGGCGAGCTCCTGCTGTGCTGGAAGCTGGAGATCAATAAAGCTGACATCACCACCATCCTCCCCTCTTGGGTGGAGAAGACGACCATCAGCGGTCATGACTTTTCCTTCTCCATCGGCATCTATGGAGGCGAGGATGCCACGGTCTATAAGGATGAGACTGCGAGGACTCTTGCCTATGAGAGTGCGAGGTTCCAGCTACGCTCCCTAGAGCTCGCCCATATGACGGGAAGGCGATGCTTGCAGCTGGAGCGCCAAAATGTGGAGCTATCTAAAGCCTACCAGGGGTCACTTGCCGAGATCGCTCAGCTAAGGGAGAAGTTGCTCGCCGCCGAAGGTGGTGTGGTGAGTCCTCTAAACCAATCTCCCTTCCATCTTTTCCCTCTCTAAACTTCTCTTTTTTTTTGTAGGATGTCGAGGCCGTCGGGAGGTCTGAAGCCCACATCCTTAGTTTGGAGGGCGAGGTTGCCGGCCTGAAGGCCCACAACCGCGAGCTGACCCGCGCGGCCATCCCCCCTCTCCTCGCAGCCTGAAGGAAGAGCGGCGAGCTCGAGATGAGGAGATCCGCGAGGAGTCCACTAATGCGGCACGCTGCATCTCAAGGCCATGCAGGGGGCCGGCCTACTGTCTTCCGATGCGGCTGGCTTGACCATCGAGGACATCGTCCTCGAGCGACCTCTGAAGATTGTAGTTTTACATTTGTTTTCCAGTATTTTTTGGCTGGCGAGATCGCCGCACTCTGTAATTAAACTGCGAAGTGTAAACGCAGACTTTTGGCATTGTCTACTATGTTCACTCTTTCTGCCTTGTTATTTTTTCCACGTTTATATCTCGTTCTCGCATACTCTGCCGTCGAGCAGCTTTGGTGTAGGACGTTTTCGACTGCCATCGCTTTTCCATATTCACCTTAGGGTTGTAGGTTTTTTGGAACACCCTTTCATCCCGATCTTGCGAGAGGCCATCACGCTCTACCTGGTACTTCATGCCAAGAGCTTGTGGGGCGAGTTCTCGTCCTGCCTCCCCCCTTGTCATTCGAGATTACCTATTCTCGCCGAGCAAGAAGGCCTGGGCCAGTATCAAAGAGACTTGCCAACCAGAGTCATGTCAACCTTGCCAACCTCTCCGCGAGATCAACCTGACCCACCGGCTAGTGAGAGCCCGGCATCATAATCATCCGACGCAATCCAGCATAAAGAACTTGCCAACCTTGCCAGCCTCTCCGCGAGATCAACCTGACCCACCGGGTAGTGAGAGCCCGGCAGCAGAATCATCCGGGGCAATCCAGCATAAAGAACTTGTCAGCCTGGCCAGCCTCTCCGAGAGATCAACCTGACCCACCGGCTAGTGAGCGCCCGACAGCGGAATCATCCGGGGCAATCCATCATAAAGAACTTGTCAACCTTGCCAGCCTCTTCGCGAGATCAACCTGACTCACCAGCTAGTGAGAGCCCGGCAGCGGAATCATCCGGGGTAATCTAGCATAAAGAACTTGTCAACCTTGCCAGCCTCTCCGCGAGATCAACCTGACCCACCGGCTAGTGAGAGCCCGGCAGCGGAATCATCCGGGGAAATACAGCATAAAGAACTTGTCAACCTTGCCAGCCTCTCCGCGAGATCAACCTGACCCACCGGCTAGTGAGAGCCCGACAGCAGAATCATCTGGGGCAATCCAGCATAAAGAACTTGCCAACCTTGCCACCCTCTCCGCGAGATCAACCTGACCCACCGGCTAATAAGAGCCCGGCAGCGGAATCAACCGGGGCTATCCAGCACAAAGAACTTGTCAGCCTCGCCTAAGCAGCTACGATTAACATGCAAAAATTAAGACATTCAATAGGCAAAATGATAAAACTCCTTAAGGATAAAATCATTTTAAGTCATCCCCACTTTTGGCTCGGTCGAGGGGTACCTCTTCCACATCCTGAAGGTGGTACCCCCCCTTACTTGAGCACCTCACTTACAATGTATGGCCCCTCCCAATTGGGGTTAAGTGTACCCACCGCGGCCCCTCTCCCAACCGCATTGACCTTCTTCAAGACCAGGTCCCCTTTTTGGAAGTGCTTTACTAAGATTTGCTTGTCAAAGTACCGAGCTATCCGCCGTTTCATTTCCTCCTGCCGAATGGTGGACAGGTCCCGGAGCTCCTCCACCAGATCCAAGGATAACCTTTGCCCTTCTTCATTGTCCACTTGCCATTCTTCGTCTCCTTCTCCCGCGGCGGTCACCCTAGGTGACTTTACCTCGAATTCAACTGGGAGGGCGGCCTCCGACCCGTGAGGGAACTTGAAGGGGGTCTCCCCGGTGGCCATGTTTGGGGTGGTCCTCAGGGCCTAGAGGACCGAAGACAACTGCTCCACCAAGTTCCCTCTAAGGTTCTCGACCTTCTTTGTCAATAGGTTTACGATGATCTTGTTCGCTGCTTCCACCTGCCCATTACTCCTACGGTGGTGGACTGACGCGAACCGAAGGTCTATGCCGAGTTGGGTGAAGAAGCCGACGAACTCATCACTTGCGAACTGTGGCCCGTTGTCTGTGATTATGGCTAGAGGGAGCCCATGCCTGCAAATTATTTCACCCAAAACAAAATTTCTCACTACCTGGGATGTTACCTTGGCCAGCGCCTTTACTTCAATCCATTTGGAAAAGTAGTCTATCATCACCAGTAGGAACTTCCTTTGGCCGCTTGCCTGAGGGAAAGGTCCCACCAAATCCAACCCCCATATCGCAAAGGGCCAGGGGGCTGTAATTGTCCGGAGCCTCTGAGCTGGAAGGAGCTGGAGGGGGCGTAGAGTTGGCACTTGGAGTACCTCTTAGAAAACTCTGCCGCTTATTTACTGAGTGTGGGCCAGAAGTAGCCCTGCCTTAGTACTCTTCCTGTTGGAGCATGCATTCCGCACTCGTCCGGTTTAAGAATAACAAATCCCGTTTGTATTTGATTCTATTTTTATTAATGGTGTGCAGGTAACAGGTATGAGATGTTCACATTTCTGCTGGAGCTAAATTTGAATGTGGGAAAATTGCACTGTCAGAAAATTCCGACAGCTGTTGTCGCCCAGGCGACAGCAGAGAAGTTACAACTACTTCCCTCCACGGCAGCTCGACGAAAGTCAATTTTGAACTGTCGGAATTCCGACAGCAATGTCGCCCAGGCGACAGCTCGGAGGTTACAACAACTGCCCATGACACCACCCACGATCGGAAGTTTTGCACTGTCGGAAATCCGACATCGATGTCGCCCAGGCGACAGCTCGATGGTTACAGCAACTGCCCGCACGACGCCACTCCAGTGGCAGTTTAACGCTGTCGGAAAATTCCGACAGTCACTGTTGCCCAGGCGACAGCGATTTTCTATAAATTGCCTCCTTGTGTTCGTGCATTCCAAGCTCTGAAGATTCTAAGTCCCTTCCAGAGTGCATTCCATCCAGAGAGCTCCAGAACCTCATGAACTCCCATTTATGCTGAGAAGGTTTGAAATTGAAGACGAGATCGGACGCGCTTCTACATCAAGGATCATCTCGAGGCTTCAACCTTCCTTTCAGAGATCTGAATTTCTAGGGAGTTCTTATTTTTATCTTGTATTTTCATTTATATACATTTTACTTTGTATTGGTAGGGAAAATCGCTTCCTTGTGCGGAGCGTCTAAGTCCTTGCGTGGCTTAGGGAAAATCGCTTCCTTGTGCGGAGCGTCCAAGTCCTTGCGTGGCTTGGTGGGAAATCGTGGTCTTGTGTGCTACGTCTAGATCTTGGGAAGATCTAGAGGATAGGCTTGGGCTTGGTCAAGGGAGAGACAATTGATAGCCTTCCGATCCTTGGGAGAAGGATTGGTAAACAAAAAGAAATTTACATTTGTACGCCTCCGATTTCTAGCGATATAGAAATCAAATTTATGTAAACACTTTTTCATATAATATAATCATGTCTCTTTTGTGTTTACTTGATTTCTATCACTTGGCGTAATCTCTATTATATTGTATTCTAAATTTTCTATTCATTTTGCTAAATTGTTATTTTACCTTCGCATATTATAAAACAATTTAGTAATTTTCTTAAAATTATAAAAAGAATTTTTATTCCCTTATTCACCCCCCCCCCCCCTCTATGGGCGCCGTAAGATCCAACAAGTGGTATCAGAGGGAGGTTATTCCAATACGGCTTCACAACCGGGAATAATGGCGCTTCATGATCTCGCATCTTCTAGAGGGGATAATTTTTATGAAAATGAAAAATCATTATGTCCACCATTATTTATGGGTGAAAATTATAATGGGTGGAGAATACTTATGGAAAAATTTCTTAAATCCTTGGATATTGAAGTTTGGAATATTACAATTAAAATGCCCCCAAATATTTTAAATAAAAATGAAATGTTTTTAAATGCCAAATCAATGAATAGTCTATATTGTGCATTAGATCAAAATATTTTCAAACTTATTTATACACTTCCTAATGCTTATGAAGTTTGGAAATTTCTTGAGAATTCTTATAGTCTTCCTTCCGCAGATGATGCCTGTGAGCAATTCCTTATGGATCCAAGAGAAGAAATCGACAAGGACTCACTCTTGGAGGATGATAAATCTAAGAGTGAAATCGACGAGGAATTCCTTATGGATCCAAGAGAAGAAATCGATGAGGACTCATGCTTGGAGGAAGAAAAATACAACGTCACAATGTTGGACTCATTTGTTGCCAACACATCAAGCAAAAGAGAAGACGGAAACTATAGTAAGGTAAGAAAATCTAAATCTTCTCTTTTTGTAACGAATTCTATTTCTACTTCTCGTATGCTTAAAATTGCTAAACGTAAAATTTTAAAGTTAAAAATTGCTAATTCCAAATTACGTTTAGAAAATAAATCTTTAAAAGCAAACGATAAAGTAGAAACAAATATTGATGTGTTAAATTCTATTTCATGCTCTTTAGTTACAATTCCTACTCCTTGTTTTGATTGCAATTTATTTAAAGAAAAATTCAAGGAAATTGAAAAAGGGCTCTTAGTTTCAAAAGAACATAATGAAAAATTGATAGTTGAAAATGATGCTTTAACTTGTAAGTTAAAACAATTAAAATCTTTTGTTGAAAAATTTCAAATGTCACCTAATAAATTTCATCATAAGATTTTGAATAACAAGGATAAATTAACTTACAAAATCATTTCTAAAAAGGACCATTTTCACACATTAAATCAAAAGGAGTTTGGTTTCAAAAGGAATTATGATCCTCATAAAATTCTTAAGGGTCACTATTATAGGTCTCAATATATTTTCAATCATGACTCATATTTAAAAACTCCTTTTCATGAAAATCAAAATTCAAAATATCATCCTAAGAGTATGTCTATAAGAAAGAGTGGAAATTAAAATCATCAAAATGATAATCAATCTTTTAAAACATATTGTAACCCACTCTTTCAACAATCACTTCTAAAGAAAGACAATCACTCTTTTAAAATTTCAAAGAATCCATATAATGAAAATCATTATGATTATCAACATCAATCTATTTTGAAAAATAATTTGAATAAACATAAATCCCAAATGAATTATTTTTCAAACAACTATCATTCCCAAAAGATGTCAAATAATCATAATATGAATTTAAAAGAAAAATAACCAAAGTATGAATGGAGACCCTTAAAGAAAAATGATACATCAACATTAATTAAAAGGGCTCATTCATCATTATCTTCTCAAAAGCCATCACGATGTATTTGGGTACCCAAAGGAACCATCCCACATGGTCAACTTTGGATACCTAAATCTCTTATTCATTAGTATCCTATCATTTGCATGAAGTAGAAATAATTAAAAATGAAATATCAATACTCTACTTCATGATGTGCATTATTTCTTTTTCTTTTGTTTGTTTTTGTATTTATTGATCCAAAATGCTTATGGTCCCTCTATATTTTATGAAATATGACTTTCACATATTAAGCCTAATGTTTATCAAATCAAATTGAATTAAAATTGAACATTAAGTCATATGATTTTTAAAAGAGACCTACCTCTCATTTTTTTTATTATATATATATCCTTTTAAATCCTTTACCCATCAATGTCTTGAATTAACATTATAATTAGAATATTGAAACTATTTTTCAAGAATAATGAAATTAATTTTAAAAATGGATTTAATTGGTTTATTAAAAGGGCTTAAGCTAAAAATTAAAATGCGCAACAGTTTGATTACTTTCTATGTTATTTGCTGCATTTGATATCCCTTATTATGAAAAATATTATCAAATAAAATCGAAAACAAAAATTCATCTAAACGCATGCTTAATCTTTCAAAAAGCAAGTTTTTTGATCAAAACTTCAAATAGCCATATCTTTTGATCCGCTCGTCCGTTTTTTCGCGTTTAATATCTTTTCAGAAAGAGCACAGAAATCTTCATCTATCGACAAACTAAACTTGCTCATTTAAGTTTGTTTGGTGCTGTCAATTTGCCCAATTTCAACTCTGTTTTTAAATGCTATCTTAGTTCGCTTGATTCAGAAATTTCTGTGTTTAAGGATTTTTTCATCACATGATATCCTATGTATAATTGTTTCATATATTAATATAGATAGTATGTGTGATGTGTGTCACCATTGTTTGCATGTAATTTAGACCTTAGAATCATCTTATATCATTAAGATCAAATCAAAAGTTTAATCATTTCATTATAGGTCTAAAAAAAATTAATATGTAAACATCTCATATTACATGCAACAATATCTCCATTAATTCTATGTAATAACATTGCATTCAAATGGATCATTCTAGCGTCACTTCTTTATTTGTGCTTAAATTTTTATGCTAGGTATAACATTTACAATGTTATTAAAATATCATGATAACTATGTGATTTGAAATTATATAGAATACTAAAATTCCAACAAACACATAGTTTATGAATTAATCATTAGAATATTTATGAATATTGTTTCATGAATCATATATTATCATGCAAAACCAAAGATCAATAAATTCAATTATTGAATGGCATTTTATTTCAAAACAATATATTTGTGATCTTTGTCTTTGATATGATAGCTTGATCATCATTTTCTAGACTTACAATTCAAACGTGCTCATTCAAACGAAAATCACCAATTCATATTGTCATAAGTCTAGAAGAATTAGAATTTACACACATCATGATGATCTAACAAATATTCTATGCAAAAATTCTCTTTAATTATAAATCATAATTCATGTTCTATCAAGACATATCTCAAATCGATAATAGGAATTTTGAATCTTATGATAAAAATTATGAATAATGTTTTCTTTACATTATTTGATGTATTGATCTGCTTTACCAGTGATTGCATGTATGTCTCATATTTGAAGACTCTAGAATCAACTTTGTAATGAAAGTATAAATCAAACTAAATCATCACTCCATTCTAGATCTATAAATTGAAATTCTATTTTGGAATACATGCAATATTAATATTAATCTTATGACATGACTTTAAACCCAAAACTCATCATACTAGCTTTATCACTTATTGAATATTAGTAATTGTGCTAGTTATCTCATATCGTCATCTCATAAAAGTAGATAAACTATGCGGCTTTATATAACTCATCACATTAAACAAAACCCATAGTTTATGTATCAACCCTTAGATTTAAAAGCATAGGTTTTCCAAAAGATTATTTCACCTATGACTTCATATCTCACAATAGCGGGGCGTAGGGTTGTCTGCATTAGAGACCTAACTTATAAGACATGTCTTGTCCTTAACCGGGGAGGGTTCCAGTGGGGCCTTGCGAGGCACTGGGGGGAAAGAGTGCTAGGTTGAGCGTTCTTTAGTGTGTGCATATGGGATTAACACCCCAACCTACGGCATGTGTGCAGCTCCTCATGCCCATCCGTCACTTAGTACGGGGCTAGGGTGTAGACATTTAATCGGGGTAGTTTCTAATCTTAAGACATACCTATATTACGTACTGCATGAACATTTTATTTACTTATCACTTAAATCATGCATATTTTGGGTTGTTTAATAAAAATGTCCTCATGTGTTTGCATAATTTATCTTTTTGAGCTTAAATGTTTTTGTAAAACACATGTATTTGAAAAAGCTAAAGTTTTATGCAAATTTGAGCAATCAAAATATCTCCAAAAATTACAAAATTTCTGCATAAGACTACTCTAAGGACGCTTAATAAATATCAAAAATCAGATTTGTAAAATTTCAAAAAATCCTTAAAAATATGTTAGTTCATATGTACTACTTAATTTTTGTGTTTCTGTTTTTATTTATTTATTTATCTTTGTTTTTATTCATATTATGGAAAATGATAAAACAAAAAAAAAACTTCATGATCTTTATTGTCAAATATCAAGCATGTATGAATTCTATTATTTAGAATTATTTACAATGTTAAACCTTATTTCTTCAAATTACTATGAACATTGTTTTGCTTATCATGCTTTGATATATCTATTTAAAGTGCATCAATTGTATTGAAAAATGTGTAGATACAAGCTTAGCATGCCTCTAAGTATGAGTAAATGTTTTATGATTGATAATGATACATTTCACTCACTTATTTTGGTAATCAACATGTGTGTCTAAATCTAAAAATGCTTGCTTGTGTATTGTATTTGTACAATGAATTAAAACTTGCATAAGTTTATTACCTACACTACATTTTAATTGCACTTATGAAATTAAGAAAAGTGGTTTAGTTAAAAATTTTGGTTTGCAAAACAAGTGTATTCGGAGAATGTTGTCTCACAAATGCGAACAAAAAAAAATTATATATGTAGACAAATATAACTCCACCATGAACTACTTGAACCTCCTGATAAGTCTTCATAAGCATTGTGAGGTTGAGCACCTTGGAAAGAATTGTAAAGTTACTTGTGCAAACCTTGGTTATTACACCACTTTGTTAAAAATTATGTGCATTAAAAGTGTGTGAAAGTAATTTACTTGTGTTTTATTGTGCACTTTACTTTACATATGTCTTGTATTTTGATGATTTAAATTAATTGTTAACATTGCCCAAAATACACTTATGTGCACATCATTATCTTTCATAACACTTCTTCTCATGAGTATTGGATTCTAATGCTTTATCTATACTACTCTTTATAGAAAAATGCACTAGATAACCTAGCATGATCTCTACAATGTTTTGGTATCTCTTGAACTTTAAATTAAGTAACATTGTAGTATAATATCTCTTTGATATGTTCATTTCATGCTTGGCATTTTTATGAAATTTTTTTTTGAGATTTCAACAAGGTTTAAACATCTTTCAATTTTGAACTAAAACTCATATTTTTACTTATGCTTTTCATGCTTACAAAAATATGTTTATTATAATCTTTCGCTTGCTTACAACTCTTATCTTTTTATTTGAAATCTCTTATATATGCTATGCTTAAACTCTTTATCATTTATAAGAAATGCCTCCTTACTACCCTCACCTAAACCCTCTTTTGATTCTACCAAAAGGGGAGATTAAATTGCATAAATCTAAGATTTAGGGGGAGTGCATTATAATGATATTAAACCAAAAAAATGTGTAAATTTGTAGGTGGAGTAATCATATAGGAGGTGCATACATTAACATATGCTTGATCATGAAAATACTTCAATAAATGGTTCCTTACCTATCTTAAAAGATATACACTCATCCCTATATTCATTACTTTTGATAATATCAAAGGGGGAGAAGATACTAAGAAATCACTTAAATCACTTAAATTACTTAATTAAGTGAGCTTTCATATAGGGGGAGTTTATAAGTCGGGGGAGAATAATTTTAGAAGGAGCTAATATTAAGGGGGAGATCATATTAAGGGGGAGAACATGAAGATCATAAGTTCACAGAGGAGATCATATTAAGGGGGAGAACATGAAGATCATAAGTTCACACTTGTGCATACATAATGTACTTGTCACTATCTATATAGGATTTATTCGATTTCTTAGTATAAGGATTTGTTATTATCAAAAGGGGGAGATTGTTGGAGCATGCGTTCCGCACTCGTCCGGTTTGAGAATAACAAATCCCGTTTGTATTTGATTCTATTTTTATTAATGGTGTGCAGGTAACAGGTATGAGATGTTCACATTTCTGCTGGAGCTAAATTTGAATGTGGGAAAATTGCACTGTCGGAAAATTCTGACAGCTGCTGTCGCCCAGGCGACAGCAGAGAAGTTACAACTACTTCCCTCCACGGCAGCTCGACGAAAGTCAGTTTTGAGCTGTCGGAATTCCGACAGCGATGTCGCCCAGGCGACAGCTCGGAGGTTACAACAACTGCCCACGACACCACCAACAATCGGCAGTTTTGCACTGTCGGAAATCCAACATCGATGTCGCCCAGGCGACAGCTCGACGGTTACAGCAACTGCCCGCACGACGCCACTCCAGCGGCAGTTTAACGCTGTCGAAAAATTCCGACAGTCACTGTCTCCCAGGCGACAGCGATTTTCTATAAATTGCCTCCTTGTGTTCGTGCATTCCAAGCTCTGAAGATTCTAAGTCCCTTCCTGAGTGCATTCCATCCAGAGAGCTCCAGAACCTCATGAACTCCCATTTATGCTGAGAAGGTTTGAAATTGAAGACGAGATCGGACGCGCTTCTACATCAAGGATCATCTCGAGGCTTCAACCTTCCTTTCAGAGATCTGAATTTCTAGGGAGTTCTTATTTGTATCTTGTATTTTCATTTATATACATTTTACTTTGTATTGGTAGGGAAAATCGCTTCCTTGTGCAGAGCGTCTAAGTCCTTACGTGGCTTAGGGAAAATCGCTTCCTTGTGCGGAGCGTCCAAGTCCTTGCGTGGCTTGGTGGGAAATCGTGGCCTTGTGTGCTACGTCTAGATCTTGGGAAGATCTAGAGGATAGGCTTGGGCTTGGTCAAGGGAGAGACAAGTGATAGCCTTCCGATCCTTGGGAGAAGGATTGGTAAACAAAAAGAAATTTACATTTGTACGCCTCCGATTTCTAGCGATATAGAAATCAAATTTATGTAAACACTTTTTCATATAATATAATCATGTCTCTTTTGTGTTTACTTGATTTCTATCACTTGGCGTAATCTCTATTATATTGTGTTCTAAATTTTCTATTCATTTAGCTAAATTGTTATTTTACCTTCGCATATTATAAAACAATTTAGTAATTTTCTTAAAATTATAAAAAGAATTTTTATTCCTTTATTCACCCCCCCCCCCCCCCCCTCTAAGGGCGCCGTAAGATCCAACACTTCCCTCCAGGGTCCTGCCCCCCGAGTGGCTGTCGTACTCCCCCGAGTGAATCTCCTCCAAGACCCTCGGGGCTTCCTATCTGAGACACAACGAGCTAGGAGCCCCGAGAGAGTTTTGCGGTATAGCAACCTGATGCGCAAATCTCGCACACCACAATAGGCGGTAGCTCTACTGTACACTTCCCTCCAGGGTCCTGCCCCCCCGAGTATCGAATCTCGAAGGAATACAGTAAGGTGGAGCTATCTATCGAGGCAGGACTTGAGATCGAAGCCCTTTAGTCGGATGGATGCGGAAACAGGGGTGTTGGTTTGTGGAAAATGAAGAGCAAAATCTATCACTACTCCTATGCAATGACGCTATGCAATGCTTCGCTTGGCTGAATGGAGACTAGGCAGGCCTTGAGCGCGCTGCATCGCAAGGGCGGATGGACGAGTAGGCAAACGAAATCGAACTATGCAGGCCTTGAGCGCGCTGCTTCGTTAAGCGGGATGGATTACACGGGCCGCGATGCCACGCTTCGGTAGGCGGATGGACGAGTAGGCTAACGGAATGAGGGTCGCAAGCACCTCTTCGACAAGCACGCCACTAGCAATTGCTAGTGCGTCACCAAACGTGACGGCGGGATGGAGGATGGATGGTGGCGCACCTCGTACACATATGAACAAAATATAACTTCATATAGACATGAAATTAAGATTACAAGCACGATTCATAGTGTTCATCATCAAAATATAGAGATTACAAACATTACATCAACATAAGGAAGAGAAAAAGGCAAGAGATACGACCGAATCCGGAGGCTCGTTGTAGATTCACGGTAAGAAGCACCGGGTTGTCAATCCGCGTCCTAGCTCGGTCCCAACTATCGTCCGGGGTAGAGAAGGCTGTCACTACCTTCCAATGGACCCGTCTTCTCCAGTGTTTTACAATCCGGCCACGTTCGATGCGAAGAACTCCTTCCTTGGCGATGAAGATGAGTGTAAAATCTCCTCCTTGAAGCTCTTGGATGATGGAGGAGTCCTAGGGGACGAAAAACCTGCGGAAGGGGCGAAAACGGCGGACTGAACGGAGTTGCTCTCTGCGATCCCGCCCTAATTCGCGAACAGGTCAATTTATAGGCGCAGGAATAAACAGTGCCCACGATCAGTGGCGCACGACCAGTGGTCGTGCTCACTAGAATCCTGTCCTGTGATCGTGCGCCTGCCTGGGCGGAGCCAGCAATGTAAGAAATTTATAAAATAACATGTTCGCACGACCAGTGGTCGTGCGCACTATCGTAAGTGGTCGTGCGTTCGGTCAAGACAGAACTCATAAAATGGGGTTAAGTGCGCACGATTAGCGGCGCACGACCAGTGGTCGTGCGCAAAAGAACCAGTGATCATGCGCAGTGTTCTTGTACAGAATTGTACCGGGAACACCTGCACGACTCCTGTTCCAGCATACAACACCAATCTAGCCACTGAAGGTGGCACTTAACAATGCATGAAAACTAATAGCTAAGACAAACATCAAATAACACCAAAACGGGCCTAGAAGTGCACATAGCATGGAATAACAAATATGAGCTAAAACAAGGCTAAAGTGCAGTGCATAGACTAGAAAATCGGCCCAGATGAGTCCATATATGTGTATATAATTGGGACTTATCACACCCCCAGACTTACCTGTTTGCGCGTCCCGAGCAAACCATCTCTCGCGGACAGGAAAAACATAGCTGACAAAGAAATTATCAAGCGGAGTACCATGCGAAGTTGCATGCTCACACGCGTAGAAATACAATAGATAAAATTCCTAATTATGCATATTAGTTTATAATTTCCTAGGAGCGTATTTATATATTACATTTATTCAAAAAGTGAATCACGGTGAATCATAAGGTCGTACATAGGAAGAAAGTAAACTGAACGCTGAGGCGAGCGTTGCCAAAGATCGGAGCTCGAGACAACCTCCATTGAAATCCATCAATGTCGGTGACCATAAGCTTGCCCGTTCGCACTCTCTCCACGGCACTGGTTTGACTCAAATGCGTGAATCAATAGGACTTTAGGTTTTAGATGAGGCTTGGGTTTAGGTGAGGATAAACAAAGATAAAAACGACGGCTCAAGCACTAAACCCAAATAAGCTTATGCAGAAATTATTCTCGTTCACCACACAAACACATGGGTACACCACACCCCCAGACTTGGACTTAACAACATGGGTGTGTGCACCGCCTACTCCTAAACATATATTTTTACACATATTTTTCATTAAAGCTCATATCTTTTTCTTTTCTTTTCACTTCTTTTCTTTCTCTCATTTTCTTCTTTTCTTTTCTTATCATTTTCAGCAACTAAACAATAAAACACATCCAAATCTTCACAAACATATCACCAAATCAACAACCCAATCATGAAAGTAATATACTAGAGCTCAACTTTGGGTGTGCTACTAGGATTGGCTTTTGGGCTTTGGTGAAATAAAAGTGGGGCTGAATCAAAGAACGGGTAGGCACAACTGGGCTAGCGAGGATAAAGCGATAGGAATGGGTAAAAAGGCTCAACCGGGCCAAAATGATGGCCTACATCACATTCACACAAATGACTAACCGTATACCCATGCTTCAAGAATCGCTTGGGGCAAGTTCTAGCCACCGAGAAAGATAATCCTTCCTCCCGACTCGGGCAATACAAGGCTAACGAACGCCTACACACATTCCTATGCTACCGTCTGATTCACACCGGATTCACCAATTTGTGAGTGTAGTAAACAATATTTACGCTAATAGAAAAATATGAACTAAAAGCATAAAAAGAAATTGAATCTACATGAATTTCTATGTGAGACAAGAGCACTCGACTAGGAGCACTATCGAAGTCAACATTTTACTCCTACTCACAATCCTAAGCCAGCACAATGATTTTCCAAATCACACGAAAAGAAATGAATTCGGCTCAAGACGTACCAACAGCTAAATGCGCGCTCATGTGGGTGTTGTGGTGTGCAATGAAACTGAAAAACAATTTCAAAAAGCTAAAATACAAGTACTTCTATCATGCTATGCAAGAGTGCACGTGAGTGGGAACAAAACCAGCTCTCCCCCAGACTTAAACTAAACAATCCACAAAATATATGACATGAAAATCAGCAAAGGCTAGTGAAAGAGAGTACCCAGTGCTCAGAAATGAGCATACCAGAAGATTGGCGTGTAAGCTAAAATGAGCCGCAGCATCCGCCATCCAGAAAAGATACCTACAGGGAACACACTAAAAGCAGCAAAAATATATAAAAGCTGAATTAAAACAAGTGATAAAAATAAAAATTAGGAAATCTGGGTTGTCACCCATGGAGGTGAACCTGTTCTTGCGAATAAGATCAAGCACACGCACACATAACAAGAAGGACGAAATATGATAAATTCTCAAAACGATGCCCAGATGAGCATCCAGAATCATAATGTTATTATTATAGCAAACTAAAATAAGTTCATGCTACCACAAGAAACATAAAATAAAAAAAATCAGCAACAGGAAAAAGACAAGACTGTGATTGGCTCGCACACGGGGTGAAAAAATCACTCATCGTCGCAGTTACTATCTAAAACAACGACGATCGGCGGAGGTCTAGAAGATGATGCGGCACGGCCAGGAGGTGGGGGTATATGCAGTCCTCCCCGCACAGCTTGCTGATACACGAAATCCGTCAGCCAATACTGATTTGCCTCCAAGTCGGAGAGGCGCTGGTTGAAGCTTGGGACCTCCGGTGCTCGTGAAGAACTACCCTCCTCCTTGGGCTTCCATTCCTGCTTGAATGACTGACGCCGCGGCTGCGGGAGGGATAACTATCGGTGAATATTCGGTGGCTCAGCCGGCTCTCCATGCTCCTCATCATCATGCCTCTCCCTAGGCGCATCACCCGACATCACGACCTCATAACGCCTGCTACTCTTCTTCCCCACGACCCGAAGTAGATGAAAGCTCACCATGGTGGCCCTGGTGATGAAGGAAGGCGCAGTCACCTGCACCATCGAAGGTAGCCGGTCCCAAATCCCCAAGCTCTTTGCAATACGGGTGATATAGTAGGCACCTCCAATGGCACCAGTGAGACCGTAGGTGGCCTCGTGATGGAAGAAGTAAGCGAGCATGTAACCTAGATTCACGGGCTGCTGGAATTCCATACTATATAAGGAGATCAAGTCTTGCCACCCCACAACGTTCTGACTTAGAGCTCGGGCGACAAGAGAATGACTAAGGACATGCTGCAAAAATCGGAGAGCAGGCGAGATGATCCAGGTGGATTTACTTTTCCTGGCTATACAATCTTCGTCCCGTCCCATGAGAGCACACCACGCAGCACGCGGGGTGACGTCGTCAGGGAAGGAGACACTCATATTCGGAAAGTCAATCGCAGCAGCCTCCGCTTCAGTGTAGAAACCTGCGTGCACCGCCAACTCCTGCAAAGAAAGAGTGAAGACTCTCCCCATCATTCGGAAAGAACAAATTGATAGACGTAGACCGGAAGGCAGCCACTCACACTCGAATGTCGCGAGAAACTCTAAGGTGAGCTCTTTGTAGCCAAGATCGTTGCATTCAAACACCTTACTCCAGTGATCGAACGAGTAGCGGAGGAGGACGGCTTCCCTCAGATTTCCATTGTCGCCGATAGAGCCAAGCTCATTCCAATCTACCAATCTCTGAGAGAGAAATGGCTTATCCATAAGTGAGTTGTAGCGCCGGGTGTGCACATCCTTTGAAACTTTACTATACATGCCAAGAGTTGGGCTGGAGACGCAGAGGGCTTCCCGGAGCAACGGTATGCCTTGGCGAAGCGGCGACCTCCAGCATCCATGGTAGCAAAGGGTAGAGAAGAAGGAGGAGGAAAACATGGCACTCACCGGAGAAGAAGAGGCATGCACGATCGGCGGGATACCAAGTGGAGCGGCGCACGAACAGCAGCGAACGAACACAGAAAGTAGAAACCTAGAATATCAGGTTTTATAATAATCTGGGCCGATGGCACGACCAGTGGTCGTGCGCGATAAGTAATGCGCACGACCAATGGTCGTGCGCAAAGCGAATTTTTGGCAGCCAAATTTGTAGTGAAAACCCAATCCACCGTGTAGTATGCATACAAATAGGGTTCAGCGCATGCAGCGAGACAATCACAGCCTTATGAACAACTTAATTAAGCTAGAAGAAAAATAAAAAAAATTCAGGAAAAGGAAAGATTACTGCTGGGGTTAATGTCATCCCAGCACGACTTATTCAAATTTAAAACAGTTCTAGCTAATGGGTCTATGAAAAGAAAAGTGCACCGGTAATTGTTCTAATATGCGCGTAGATAGCGGGTACCTATACGGAGAAAGAACAGTCACGCCTCTACCTGAATAATGATAAAACCTGCCCATCACAGGTAGAGGGAAAAGAAAGTAAGAAGAGGAGGAGGAGATATCCTCACTCAACTCACCAAAAACATCTTTGCCCAGCAAGGTACCGTCTTCAGGGAGGCGGCAGGAGGAGAAGGCAAGGAATGAGGCTTCCTCTATGGAGGAGGGATCAACCTCCTCACATGAAAGGATACACTCATCATTGACTTGAGAAGAATGCTCCAAGTCCTCCTGGGGTACCTGTGAAGACTCAACCTGCACAAGCTCAGATGGAGAAAGGGGATCAAGAAATAAACAAGAAGAATGACTTAAATAAAAATCAAGCGGGGGCCTGGTCCCGGTCTCACTCCCATCAGATTGGGAAAGTAAAATAATGTTGGCATTGTCATCAATGCCGCAAGGTTCAGCGAGATCGACAGTGGCCATGCCCAAGATTTGGACTTCCTCCACCGGTGTTGAGGAAAGCTCCTCTTCACCTAGAAGGTTGTCCTCCTCCATAGGAGCAGGCATAACACATAAATCGCCAGCCTCATCCTGCGACACATCCTCAACAATGTCGTCAGAAACGAATATAGCATGCACAACAGGGGGAAGAATAGTGCTCGGATAAAGGTCGAGCACCGATTCCTCACAAAGAATCGAATCCACTAGGGGTGGTGGATGCACCGGGAGAATAGGCTCAGCAATGTCGGTGCCCAGATCAGCCACACATCTGGTGACTGTGTCAGTGCCATACCCTTCACATCTGGTGACGTCGTTGTAGTATAGTGGTGAGTATTGCCGCCTGTCACGCGGGTGACCCGGGTTCGATCCCCGGCAACGGCGCCAAAAACTTGATGCGCAAATCTCGCACACCGCAATAGGCGGTAGCTCGACTGCGGCACGAAATGGCAGTGTACTGATCGTTCAAGTAATATAAAACGAGGAGTAATCCCCGAGTATCGAATATCGAAGGAACACAGTAAGTTGGAGCTATCTATCGAGGCAGGACTTGAGATCGAAGCCCTTTAGTCGGATGGATGCGGAAACGGGGGTGTTGGTTTGTGGAAAATGAAGAGCAAAATCTATCACTACTCCTATGCAATGCCGCTATGCAATGCTTCGCTTGGCGGAGTGGAGACTAGGCAGGCCTTGAGCGCGCTGCGTCGCAAGGGAGGATGGACGAGTAGGCAAACGGAATTGAACTATGCAGGCCTTGAGCGCGCTGCTTCGTTAAGCGGGATGGATTACACGGGCCGCGATGCCACGCTTCGGTAGGCGGATGGACGAGTAGGCTAACGGAATGAGGGTCGCAAGCACCTCTTCGACAAGCACGCAACTAGCAATTGCTAGTGCGGCACCAAACGTGACGGCGGGATGGAGGATGGATGGTGGCGCACCTCGTACACATATGAACAAAATATAACTTCACATAGACATGAAATTAAGATTACAAGCACGATTCATAGTGTTCATCATCAAAATATAGAGATTACAAACATTACATCAACATAAGGAAGAGAAAAAGGCAATAGATACGACCGAATCCGGAGGCTCATTGTAGATTCACGGTAGGAAGCACCGGGTTGTCAATCCGTGTCCTAGCTCGGTCCCAACTATCGTCCGGGGTAGAGAAGGCTGTCACTACCTTCCAATGGACCCGTCTTCTCCAGTGTTTTACAATCCGGCCACGTCCGATGCGAAGAACTCCTTCCTTCGCGATGAAGATGAGTGTAGAATCTCCTTCTTGAAGCTCTTGAATGATGGAGGCCTAGGGGACGAAAAACCTGTGGAAGGGGCGAAAACGGCGGACTGAACGGAGTTGCTCTTCGTGATCCCACCCTAATTCGCGAACAGGTCAATTTATTGGCGCAGGAATAAACAGTGCGCACGATCAGTGGCGCACGACCAGTGGTCGTGCGCACTAGAATCCTGTGATCGTGCGCCTGCCTGGGCGGAGCCTGCAATGTAAGAAATTTACAAAATAACATGTTCGCACGACCAGTGGTGCGCGACCAGTGGTGCACGACCAGTGGTCGCGCGCACTATCGTAAGTGGTCGTGCATTTGGTCAAGACAGAACTCATAAAATGGGGTTAAGTGCGCACGATCAGCGGCGCACGACCATTGGTCGTGCGCAATAGAACCAGTGATCGTGCACAGTGTTCTTGTACAGAATTGTACCGGGAACACCTCCACGACTCCTGTTCCAGCATACAACACCAATCTAGCCACTGAAGGTGGCACTTAACAATGCATGAAAACTAATAGCTAAGATAAACAAGAAATAACACCAAAATGGGCCTAGAAGTGCACATAGCATGGAATAACAAATATGAGCTAAAACAAGGCTAAAGTGCAGTGCATAGACTAGAAAATCGGCCCAGATGAGTCCATATATGTGTATATAATTGGGACTCATCACAAGCCCTGGATGTAAGGAGTAATATGCCGATTTGTACCTGAGCCGCCGCTTGTCTACCCCCTCCTCGGGGAACTTCCCTGATGTCAAGTAAGTGATGAAGGGATCCATCCAAGACTCCCGTCAATCCACCTCCATCAGCTCTCCCTCCTTGATAGAAGGCCAGAAGAGTTACGACACTGTCCCTCCTTCCCAGGGACCGAACTTGGCCAGGAGGTCCGCCTGGGTGCTGTCCTCTCTTGGGATGTGCTTGATGGAGAAAGTGCAAAATTGCCCGACGACCCCCTTGACCTTCTCCAGGTACCGTTGGAGAGTCAACTCTTTGACCTCGAACTCCCCTTTGATCTGGCAAGCCACTACCATGGAGTCTGTCGAGACCTCCACATCCTGCACTCCCAACTCCCGAGGTAGGCGGAGGCCTGCTACCACGGCCTCATACTCAGCCTGGTTGTTGGTGAGGAGGAAATGAACGTTGATGGCTTGGTCTATCCTAGTCCCTGGGGACTTACCAATACCACCCCTCCCCCGATGGAGTTCCTTCCTGACGCGCCATCAACCAGCATCTTCTAGGCCACTGGGTGGGGTAGTTCAGAATCTTCCAACTCAGCCACATAATCAGCCAAGAAATTCCCCACCGCTTGCGCCTTTATGGATACCTTGGGCACGTAGGTGATATTGAACTCACACAGCTCTACTGACCACTTTGCCAATCTCCCGGAGTGCTCCACCCCCTCCATGATGCCGCGAAGGGGGTGGTCGGTCACTACTTTGATTGAGTGTGCCTGGAAGTAGGGTCGGAGCTTCTTAGCCGACACCACCAAGGCAAATGCTAACCTCTCCAAGATAGGGTATCTGAGCTCGGCCTTCCTCAATACCCTGCTAACATAGTAGATGGGGAGTTGTTTCTTCCCTTCTTCTCTAACCAAAACCGAGCTGACCGCTTCCGACCCCACCCCTAAGTACAGGTATGGGTCCTCCCCTTGTCTTGGCCCTTGCAGCAGCGTGGTCTGGGTCAGTTGTTCCTTTTGTGCTTGAAAAGCTTTCTCGCACTCGGGGGTCCACTCGAATTTCTGGTTACCCCTCAGTACCCTAAAGAAAGAAGAACATTTTTCTCCAGCCTTGGAAAGGAACCTACTCAACTAGGTTAGCTTCCCTGTCAGACGTTGAACCTCCTTCGCATTCCTTCATACCGCTATAGGCGGTAGTAAGACTGCGGCACGAAACGGCAGTGTACCGATCGTTCAAGTAATATAAAATGGGAATGAATTCCCAAGTATCGATGTCAAAGGAACACAGTAAGGTGGAGTTTATTATCGAGGAAGGACTTGAGATTGAAGTCCTTTAATCGGATGGATCGCGGAGGGGGGGGGGGGGTTGATTTGGTTGTGGAAAATAAAGGAAAATATTACAACTACTCCTATGCAATGCCGCTATGCAATGCTTCGCTTGGCGGGATGGAGACTAGGGAGGCCTTGAGCGCGCTGCGTCGCAAGGGCGGATGGACGAGCAGGCTAGCGGAATCGAACTGTGCAGGCCTTGAGCGCGCTGATTCGTAGGGCGAGATGGATTACACGGGACGCGATGCCATGCTTCGTTAGGCGGATGGACGAGTAGGCTAACGGAATGAGGGTCGCAAACACCTCGTCGACAAGCACGCCACTAGCAATTGCTAGTGCGGCACCGGACACGGTGGTGGAGTGGAAAATGGATGGCGGCGCACCTCATTAACACATATGAACTAAATATAACTTCACATAAACATGAAATTAAGATTACAAGCACGATTCATAGTGTTCATCATCCATACATGAGAGATTTAGCTACAAACACATCAATAAGAAAAGAACAAGGCAAGAAATCGACCGAATCCGAAGTCTCGTTGTAGATTCACGGTTGGAATCGCTGGGTTGTCAATCCGCGTCAAAGCTCGGTCCGCAACTACGTCCGGGGTAGAGAGAGCTGTCACTACTCTCCAATGAGCCCGTCTTCTTCGTGTCACGATCTGGTAGAGGTTGCAAACTTCCTCTTGCTTGATGGCGATGGCGGCTAAACCTTCCTTGAAACTCTAGGATGAAGGAGGAGGCCGAGAGGAAGCTCCGGCTCAAGAATGGCGTGAAGAACAAGCCCGGAGCACCTCCCGATGGTGGGCGGCGATGGAGGGGCGAAATCGGGCGGAACGGCGGAGCTGGGAGAACGAAAGATCGGAGGATCCGACCTAATTCGCGAGCAGGAGAATTTATAGGCGCTGGAATAAACAGTGCGCACGGTCATTGGCGCACGACCAGTGGTCATGCGCGCTGGAGTTCTGTGATCGTGCGCCTACCTGGGTGGATCCTGCAAAGTAAGAGATTTATAAAATACCATGTTCGCACGACCAGTGGCGCACGACCAGTGGTCATGTGCACTATCGTAGGTGGTCGTGCGCACTAGTCAAAACAGAACTCATAAAATTGATGTTAAGTGCGCATGAACAGCGGCGCACGACCGGTGGTCGTGCGCAATATCATTGGTGGTCGTGCGCACTGTCCGAGATAGAACTCAAAAAATAGGGTTAAGTGCACACGATCAACGACGCACGACCAGTGGTCGTGCGCAATAGAAACATTGATCGTGCGCAGTGTTCCTGTACAGAATTGTACCGGGAACACCCGCACGACTCCTGTTCCAGCACAACCACGAATCCAGCCACTGAAAGTGGCACTTAACAATCCATGAAAACTACTAAAAAAGAACATGAAATAACACCAAAAACGGGCCTAGAGGTGCACTTAGCATGGAGTGTCAAATATGAGTGAAAACATGTCTAAAGTGAACTGCGCAGACTAGAAAATCGGCCCAGATGAGTCCATAAATGTATATATATTTGGGACTCATCACACCCCCAGACTTACCTGTTTGCGCGTCCCGAGCAAACAAATTCTAAGTGAACGGGGAGAGAAAAGTAGATGGCTTAAAATTACAATACAGAGTACCATGCGAAGTCGCGTGCTCAAGTGCATAAGAAAAATAGTAGAGAAGATTTCTGGTTATATAAACAGTTTATATACTTCTAAAAGAGTAAAAGCATATTACAACTACTCAAAATGGTGAACAACGGTGAATCATTTGGTCATGCATACGGAGAAAGTAACTTAAGCGCTGAGACGAGCATTGCTCAAGATCGGATGCGGGACAAACTCCACTGAAGTCCATCAGTGTCGGTGACCATAAGCTTGCCCGGTCACATTCTCTCCACGACAATAGATTGGTTCAAGGCGTGAGACAGTAGGACTTTCAGGTTTTAATTGAGGCTTGGGTTACGGTGAGGTAAACAATGATAAACAAAATGGCTTAAAACACATAACCCAATTAAGCTTTTAAAATAATTACCCGCGCACCAAAATCGAATGCAAGTGCACCACACCCCCAGACTTGGACTTTTGCAACATAGGTGTGTGCACCACCTACTCCCAGTACATAATTTTTCTAGACGATATTCAATAAAACTCATTTTTTTTCTTCTCTTTTTTTTCTCATTTTTCTTTCTATCTTTCTTTTTCTTGTTTTTTTTTCTTTCAGCAAAATTTTCAAATGAGCATATCCATAGATTCACATAATAAACACCACAATCAACACCCCCCAAAATGTAAAAAAAAACTACAACTAAAGCTCAGATTTGGGTGTGCGACTAGGTTAGGCTTTTAGGCTTTGGTGAGATAAATGTGGAGCTGAATCAAGAAAAGGGTAGGCACAAAGGGGCTAGCAAGGGTAGACGATAGGCATGAAATAAAAAGTTCAACCGAGCCAAAATAATGGCCTACGTCATTCTCACGCACTAGAACTATCCTATGCCAATGCTTCAAGAATCGCTTGGGGCAAGTTCTAGCCACCGAGAAAGATTCTCCTTTCTCCCGACTCAAGCAATACGAGTCAAGCGATCGTTTACACACATCCCTATGCTACCGTTTGATTCCACCGGATTCACCATTTGAGTAGAGTAAACAACATTTACACTAATAGAAAAAAATATAAAACCATAAGTATAAAGAGAAGTCTAATCTACACAAATTTCTATGCAACCGAGCAGTCGACTAGGAGCACTACTGGAGTCAACATTTTACTCTGCTACATAGTCCTAAGCCATCACCTAGACTTTCCCAAATAAGCAGAAGAATTAAATTCACAACAGAGCAAGCAAACAGATGAGTACGCGCTCAAGTGGGTGTTGTGGTGTGCAATGAAAATAAACAAAACATTTTAAATGAAATCTTCTAGTATGCAGTGCAATAGTGCACGTGAGCGGGTAAACAAAACTACTCTCCCCCAAACTTAAACTAAACAATCCGCATAATATATGACATGAAAATCAGCATAGGCTAGGGAAAGAGAGTACCCAGTGCTCAGAAATGAGCACACCAGAAGATTGGCGTGTAAGCTAAAATGAGCCGCAGCGTCCGCCATCCAGAAAAGATACCTGTGATGAGTCCTGATCATATACACATTTATGGACTCATCCGGGCCGCTATTTAGTCATTTCACCGCACTTTAGCCCTGTTATAGGTTATATTTGATAATCCATGCTAGGTGCACTTCTGGGGCCACTTTGGTGTGATTTCGTGCTTATCGTCATTAGTAGTTTTCATGCGCTGTTAAGTGCCACCTTCAGTGGCTGGATTTGTGGTTGTGCCGGAATAGGAGTCGTGTAGGTGTTTCCGGTGCAATTCTGCACAGGAACACTGCGCACGATCACTTGTTCTATTGCGCACGACCACTGGTCGTGCGCCACTGATCGTGTGCACTTAACCCTTTTTTCATGAGTTCTGTTTGGTGTAGTGCGCACGACCATCAACGCCAGTGCAAATGACCACCGGTCGTGCGCCACTGTTCGTGCACACTTATCATTAAATTTCTGAGTTCTGTTTCGTCTAATGCGCACGACCACCGACGATAGTGCGCACGACCACCGGTCGTGCGCCACTGGTCGTGCGAACATTTTATTTTATAAATTTCGTGTCTTGCAGGTTCCACCCAGGCAGTGCGCACGATCGCAGAATTCCAGTGCGCATGACCACTGGTCGTGCGCCAATGATCGTGCGCAGTATTTATTCCAGCGCCTATTTAAACGCCTATTCCTATTTTAGGGCAGCATCCACTTCCGGGAGCGGAGTTCCTGTTCTGTACGCCGCCGACCACCACCTTGGGACGCCTCCACTTCGTCTCCTACGCAAGGGGAAGCCTCCTCCATCCATTCCAAGACTTCCTCCATTGTCCGTGAGTGTTCTTCACCATCCGCAAGCCTCCAAGCAGCCATTCTCTCATTTCGCCAAGTGAGAAGAAGAAGAAACCTGAAGTCGAAGACGACGGAGCTACGTAGGGAGATTGTGACAACTCTTTACGCCGGAAGCATAGTCCGCCCGAGTCCGGAGGTAGCCCGACAACCTACCATTCTGGCCGTGAACGGCCGCTAGTCTTCACCATCGGTTATTTCTTTCCTCATTCCTTCATTGTACTCGTTGAGCCGTGTAAACTTGAATATTGTGATGTTGTTTGTTGAAATGAATGTTTCCTTGTTGTTCTTCATGGTTTGCTTGTGATTCACTCCGTTTTCCACTCACTCACTCACGCACGCACGCAAGGTGTTTGTTCCGCGTTAGCAAGAGCTAACGGCGGTTGTGAAGAGGTGTTTGCGACCCTCACCTTCTCGCACATGAGCACGCTCCATCCACCTCTCGAAGCACGGCATCGCGGCCGTTGCATCCATCTCACCTTGCGAAGCGGTGCTTTCGACCCGCATTTCTTTTGCTGTTGTTAAGACTAGGAAAACCAACCAAAAACCCCCTCTTTGTGTTTGTTAAACGCTTGTGTAACAATAGTCACTGCGCGATTCGTTCACCCAACCTGCATTCCTCAAGAGACCGACATCCGGGGATTCCATTCTCCACAATTATTACTTGACAGCGACCGGTGCACTTGCCGACACGCATCATGTTTTTGGCACCGTTGCCGGGGAATGCAGGCGTGTAACGTCCCGTGTTGTGACTTTCGTTATACGAGCAGTTGTTTTTGATTTTCTTTGTTTTTCTTTTTGTTTGTGACAGTGCATGCAGAGACAAGCCGCAGGGGAACTCGTACCCTTCGATCCTGAGATTGAACAGACCGTTCGCGCAAGAAGGCGCGCTGCAGCCGCACAGGCGGCAATGGGTGATCAGGTAGACCCAAATGATGTTGATCCGAGAATGCCCGACGTGGGGCAACATCAGCCTGGAGATGAGCAGGAGGCGTCTAGGCCTCGGCCCCGCACGATGAGGGACTACACCACTCCAACTGCTGGGAGTGTGTATCCGGGGTTCGGACCCAATATTATGAATAATCAGTTTGAGATCAAGCCAGCGATCTTAAACATCATCCAGAACAACGCTCAGTTCTCGGGGTTGGCCAGCGAAGATCCGCATCTGCATGTGGCGGAATTTTCTGATATTTGCGGAACCTTCCGCTACGCAGGGATTGCTGACGACACGGTCAAGCTTAGACTGTTTCCCTTTTCACTCCGCGACAAAGCAAAGGTGTGGCTCCATTCCATTCCGCCAGGGAATGCTGCAACTTGGGATGCTCTCGCATCCAAGTTCCTTGCTAAATTCCATCCTGTGGATAAGATCGTGAGCTTGCGGCGGGAGATCGCCACATTTGACCAATTTGACCAAGAGACCCTTGCTGAAGCATGGGAGCGCCTCAACGATCTCCTTCGCCGTTGTCCTGGCCACGAGCTCCAACCATGGAATGTGGTCGAATTGTTCTACTTTGCGACTCAGCCCAACTACAGGGCAATGATCGATGCTGCGGCGGGTGGTACCTTGATGAACCACACTCCTGAGGAAGCCCTTCGAATTCTGCGCGACACTGCCTCCCACAGTACTTTCTGGACTGCAGGGAGAAATGCTCCAAGAAGCGGCCGAGGTCTCTTCATGGTCGACTCACTCCCCTCTCCATCCGCGCCTGCTGCTGTCATTACCTGCGAGGGATGTGGAGGCGGAGGCCACCACGCGTATGAATGTTCGGGGAACCACGTGGCAGGTGACTTCGCACACTTGAACTTGAACGAATCTGTTAATTATGTAGGAAATCAGCCTAGGGGGGCGCCTTTCAATAATGCTTATAATCCGGGAGCGAGAAGTCACCCGAACTTCTCGTGGAATCCAAACACACCTGGCCAACGATGGGCACCGGGGCAGCATCAAAACGATGCTTACGCCTCCGGGAGCCAACCGAGGCCACCACACCCGGATTATAACCAAGCACCCCCCACCCAAAAAAAGAGTAATCTAGAAGAGATGATGGAGAAATTCATGCAAGTAGCTAATTCGAATATGGTGAATCAAACTGCATCCATGCGAAACATGGAAACGCAGTTGGGCCAATTGGCCCAAGTGCTAACCGAGCGATCGCAGGGGACCCTTCCCAGCAACACGGAAAAGAACCCAATTGATCAAGGGAAGAGTCTTGGGGATGTGGTAGAGGCTGATCCGAGTGAGCTGGTAATTTCTTGTTCCATCAACAATTTTGAAACGAAAGCTTTGTGTGATTCTGGTTCATCTCGCAACATCATTGCGTTGCAAGATGTAGCTAAATTACAACTGGAAATGAACACGGAGGAAAGGAAATCCCTTGTGCTTGCCAATGGGACTGTTATTCAATCTGAGGGGGAAGTGAAGAATGTGGAGGTGACAGTTGAGGGGACAATTGTTGTTGCTGATTTTCAGGTTTTGGGCCCGCAGGAAAATCATTCTATTCCTATCTTGGGCGTGCCGTTCTTGAAAGAGAGCGGTGCCACCCTTGATTTTGCTACGGGATGCATTGTCCTAACCAATAAGGTACAGCAGCCCACTTGCTCCGAAGCCACAACTGAAACATTCACTCCGCCCCCTCCTTTTAATTTTGATGAATCGTTGAGCTGTGCAGGGCATGAAGAAGTCAAAGAATCAAGTGAAGGGAAAAAGGAGGAGTACCTGTCTAGCGAAGAAGAAGAAGAAGTTGATCTTCGGCGAGAGTTTGGTTCCGAGACGGAAGAAGACTGCAATTCAAAAAACTCTGACGTGAATTTGGTTCGGGACAATGTCCCATTACCCTCTTATTTTGATTCATGTAATAAACTATCTAAGCGCTCCATCTCCTGGGCCGATCCGGTGGTCACCGTGACACCGGAAGTGACGCCACCCACCGCTAAGGTGGAAAAATCTGAGAACTCTCAACGGTGGCAGTCTCCGACTGTCACCAAACTTAATAAGTAAAAACTTCTGCACGACGCTCGTGCTGCCGCTCTCTGTGGCAAGGTGGCGGAGGTTAGGGGAGCATTGGGTAATACCAGTGCTGGCCCTAAAGCCTCCACCTCCCGCCTACGTGCTACGGGAGACGCGCACCATAAGAGCGCTTTCAGCTGATTTGTGTTTTATTTGATGTGGTGAACCGTTTCTGAGTATCTCTTTTTAAATCCTGCACTTTATAAACAATGCTAATACAGGTATTTGGTCCAGCTTAAGGACGTTAAATGAAAGCGCTACTGGGAGACAACCCAGATTTCCTGATTTCGTATTTCTTTTTATCTAACTTCTTTTAGTTCAGCTTTTGCATATGCTTTTGTTGTTTTGAGTTTTGTGCTTGCAGGTTTTGTGTTCGATGGTGCGGATGTTGCGGACTGTTCTTGATCATAAACGCCAATCGTCTGGTATGCTCAATTCTGAGCATTGGGTAACACTTTCTCCCCTCTTTTAGCTTCAAATTTCTAGATATATTGTTTAGCTTAAGTCTGGGGGAGCGGTTGTTGTTATCCACTGTGCATGAGTTGCACTGCATACTAGAAGGTTGCTTTTTATTTATCCTTATCATTATCATTGTTGCATTCTTCACACACCACTTCACCCACTTGAGTGCGCGCTTATCTTTTTGTTGTTGTTCCGTTTAGACTATTGTGGTTGGAATGTGAAATAGGTTGTTAACATAGGAACTATTATTTGGAGTGCGATGTTGACTCATGTAGTGTTCTAGTCACTTCGCATGTTATGGTAGAATTTGAGTAGAACTAGATTTTCTCTATGCATCTAATTTATGTTTAGTATTTCTGCGTAAATTTAGATTTATTATACTCAAGTGGTGAATTTGAATGAAATTGACGATAACCCGGTGTTGTGTGTGTACGAGTGCTAGTCGTATGTTGCTCGAGTCGGGAGGAAGGTTTACCTTTCTCGTGGGCTAAGAACTTGCCCCAAGCGACTCTCAAAGCATGGGTGAGAGCTACTCGTCGAGTTAAACATGATGTAGGCCACCCTTTGGCTAGTTTGAGCCTTGCTATTCCCTGTCCTTTTCGTTCACCGTTGCAAGCCAAATTTGTGCCTACCAATCCTTTGTTCAGCTCCTCTTCATCCACCAAAGCCTGAAGCCTATCCTAGACCCGCAACCAAATTGTTTTTAACTGCGCTCATAATTCTCAACTTGTGTGGTGTGTGGAATCATTGTGTTATGAAGGGAAAATAAAGTCCATCTGCTGATTTTGAACCAACCGGAGGATACATAAAAGAAGTAAAATATGTTAAAAGAAAAAAAAAAAAAAAGCGTATTTTGAAATGAGATCCTTCCGAGCTAAATAGAAAATCTGTTGGTATTTGTGAAGTAGGCCGTGTGCACACCTGGTTTTCATGATAAGTCTGGGGGTGTGTCACACGAGCATAGTTTGTTGGTCTTGTGGGGTGCATCGTTCCGTTAGCTCACTTGGGTTGCGTAGCCATCGTGTTTAACTTTGAATATCCTACCGTGACCTAAGCCCCATTTTAATCCTAAAAGTCCTACTGATTTGATTTGCGAGTTTGCTAGCGCCGTGGAGAGAGTGTGACCGGGCAAGCGTATGGTTCACGATGTTGATGGATTTCAGCGGAGTTATTCCTAAGCCCCGATCTTTTGCAACACCCGCCTCAGTGTCTCGTCACGTTCATACCGGGCATGATCGTTCAAATTCTTCATAATTCACCAACTGAGTACAACTAAATCTTTACTTACGCTTTAATACTTCTGTAAATTAGTTAGCATAGTTAGAATCTTCTTCTACTAGAATCTCTACTCGCATGCGTATGTTACTTCGCACCGTACTCCTTTGTGTAATTCTCTATGTTAATTATCGTTTTCACACTCCGCCGGATTCGTTTGCTCGGGACGCGCAAACAGTTATGTTTGGGGGTGTGATGAGTCCTGATCATATACACATTTATGGACTCATCCGGGCCGCTATTCAGTAATTTCACCGCACTTTAGCCCTGTTATAGGTTATATTTGATAATTCATGCTAGGTGCACTTCTGGGGCCACTTTGGTGTGATTTCGTGCTTATCGTCATTAGTACTTTTCATGCGCTGTTAAGTGCCACCTTCAGTGGCTGGATTTGTGGTTGTGCCGGAATAGGAGTCGTGTAGGTGTTTTCGGAGCAATTCTGCACAGGAACACTGCGCACGATCACTTGTTCTATTGCGCATGACCACTGGTTGTGCGCCACTGATCGTGTGCACTTAACCCTTTTTTTATGAGTTCTGTTTGGTGTAGTGCGCACGACCATCAACGCCAGTGCGCACGACCACCGGTCGTGCGCCACTGTTCGTGCGCACTTATCATTAAATTTCTGAGTTCTGTTTCGTCTAATGCGCACGACCACCGACGATAGTGCGCACGACCACCGGTCGTGTGCCACTGGTCGTGCGAACATTTTATTTTATAAATTTCGTGTCTTGCAGGTTCCACCCAGGCAGTGCGCACGATCGCAGAATTCCAGTGCGCACGACCACTGGTCGTGCGCCAATGATCGTGCGCAGTATTTATTCCAGCGCCTATTTAAACGCCTATTCTGATTTTAGGGCAGCATCCACTTCCGGGAGCGGAGTTCCTGTTCCGTACGCCGCCGACCACCACCTTGGGATGCCTCCACTTCATCTCCGACGCAAGGGGAAGCCTCCTCCATCCATTCCAAGACTTCCTCCATTGTCCGTGAGTGTTCTTCACCATCCGCAAGCCTCCAAGCAGCCATTCTCTCATTTCGCCAGGTGAGAAGAAGAAGAAACCTGAAGTCGAAGACGACGGAGCTACGTAGGGAGATTGTGACAACTCTTTACGTCAGAAGCATAGTCCGCCCGAGTCCGGAGGTAGCCCGACAACCTACATTTCGGCCGTGAACGGCCGCTAGTCTTCACCATCGGTTATTTCTTTCCTCTTTCCTTCATTGTACTCGTTGAGCCGTGTAAACTTGAATATTGTGATGTTGTTTGTTGAAATGAATGTTTCCTTGTTGTTCTTCATGGTTTGCTTGTGATTCACTCCGTTTTCCACTCACTCACTCACGCACGCACGCAAGGTGTTTGTTCCGCGTTAGCAAGAGTTAACGGCGGTTGTGAAGAGGTGTTTGCGACCCTCACCTTCTCGCACTTGAGCACGCTCCATCCACCTCTCGAAGCACGGCATCGCGGTCGTTGCATCCATCTCACCTTGCGAAGCGGTGCTTTCGACCCGCATTTCTTTTGCTGTTGTTAAGACGAGGAAAACCAACCAAAAACCCCCTCTTTGTGTTTGTTAAACGCTTGTGTAACAATAGTCACTGCGCGATTCATTCACCCAACCTGCATTACTCAAGAGACCGACATCCGGGGATTCCATTCTCCATAATTATTACTTGACAGCGACCGGTGCACTTGCCGACACGCATCAAGTTTTTGTCTTAGCACACAAGTCTGGGGGTGTGATGAGTCCTGATCATATACACCTTTATGGACTCATCCGGGCCGTTATTCAGTCATTTCACCGCACTTTAGCCGTGTTATAGCTTATATTTGATAGTCCATGCTAGGTGCACTTCTGGGCCCATTTGGGTGTGATCCCATGTTTATTGTCATTAGTTGTGTTCATGCACTGTTAGGTGCCACTCTCAGTGGCTACATTCGTGGTTGTGCTGGAATTGGAGTCGTGCAGGTGTTCTCGGTGCAATTCTGCACAGGAACACTGCGCACGATCACCGGTTCTATTGCGCACGACCACTGGTCGTGCGCCACTGATCGTGTGCACTTAACACCTTTTTCATGAGTTCTGTTTCGACCAATGCGCACGACCACCGATGATAGTGCGCACGACCACCGGTCGTGCGCGACTGGTCGTGCGAACATTATATTTTATAAATTTCGTTTCTTGCAGGTTCTGCCCAGGTTGTGCGCACGATCGCAGAATTCTAGTGCGCACGACCACTGGTCGTGCGCCAATGACCGTGCGCACTGTTTAATTCAGCGCCTATATAATGACCTATTCGCGAATTAGGTCTGGATTACGTCTTTTGGCTCCGTTCAGTCCGCCGTTTTCGCCATTTTCAGAGGGTTTTCACCCCCTAGGCCTCCTCCATCATCCAAGGACTTAAAGGAAGGGATTCTACACTCATTTTGATCGCTTAAGAAGAAGTTCTTCGCATTAGATGTGGCCGGATGGTAAATCGCTGGAGAAGACGGGTCCATTGGGAGGTGTGACATCCCTCCTCTACCCCGGACGCAGTTGGGACCGAGCTAGGACGCGGATTGACAACCCGGTGCTTCCTACCGTGAATCTACGACGAGACTCCGGATTCGGTCGTATTTCTTGCCTTTTTCTTCTACTTGTGTGGTTATATTTGTTGTATTCTCTTTATGAACACTATGAATCATGTTTAGTATTGTTTATTTCATGTTTATGAAATCAATTTGTTCATTTGTGTCAATGAGGTGCGCCCCCATTAATTTTCCGCTCCACCACCATGTCCGGTGCCGCACTAGCAATTGCTAGTGGTGTGCTTGTCGAAGAGGTGCTTGCGACCCTCATTTCGCTTGCCTACTCGTCCATCCTCCCTTGCGACGCAGCGCGCTCAAGGCCTGCCTAGTCTCCATCCTGCCAATCGAAGCTTTGCATAGCGGCATTGCATAGGAGTAGGCGTAGTATTTCCTTTTATGTGCAAACCTCAAATCCCATTTCGTCCGCATTCCGCCTACCGCAGGACTTCGATCTCAAGTCCTTCCTCGATAATAAACTCCACCTTACTGTGTTCCTCAAGAGACCGACACTCGGGAATTCTATTCCCAAAATTTATTACTTGCGTGACCGGTGCACTTGCTGAATTATCGCATCAAGTTTTTGGCGCCGTTGCCGGGGAGCACAGTTGATGAGTCCCGATTATATACACATATATGGACTCATCTGGGCCGTTTATCTAGTCATTCCACTGCACTTTAGCCTTGTTTTAGCTTATATTTGTTATCACTTGCTATGTGCACTTCTAGGCCCATTTTGGTGTGTTTTCATGTTTATCTTCATTAGTAGTTTTCATGCACTGTTAGGTGCCACTTTCAGTAGCTGGATTCGTGGTTGTACGCTAGAAAAGGAGTCGTGCAGGTGCTTCCGGTTCAATTCTGCACAGGAACACTGCGCACGATCACTGGTTCTATTGCGCACGACCACTGGTCGTGCGCCACTGATCGTGTGCACTTAACACTTTTTTCATGAGTTCTGTTTGGTGCAGTGCGCACGACCATCTACGATAGTGCGCACGACCACCGGTCGTGCGCCACTGTTCATGCGCACTTATCATCAATTTCTTGAGTTCTGTTTCAACCAGTGCGCACGACCACCTACGATAGTGCGCACGACCACCGGTCGTGCGCCACTGGTCGTGCGAACATGTTATTTTATAATTTCTGTCTTTGCAGGCTCCGTCCAGGCAAAGCGCACGATCACAGGATTCTAGTGCGCACGACCACTGGTCGTGCGCCAATGACCGTGCGCACTGTTTATTCCAGCGCCTATAAAATGACCTGCTCGCGATTTTAGGTTAGCCCCCGATTTTCTTCCGCCGTTTTCCGCCCGGTTCCGTCCAGATTCGCCCCTCCACCGTCGCCCACCATATGGAGGTGCTCCGGGCTTGCTCTTCACGCCAATCTTGAGCCGGAGTTTCCTCTCGGCCTCCTCCTTCATCCAAGAGCTCCAAAGGAAGACCTAGCCGCCATTGCCATCAAGCAAGAGGAAGTTTGCACCCTCTACCGGATCGTGACACGAAGAAGACGGGTCCATTGGAGAGTCGTGACAGCTCTCTCTACCCCGGACGTAGTTGCGGACCGAGCTTGGACGCGGATTGACAACCCGGCGATTCCAACCGTGAATCTACAACGAGACTTCGGATTCGATCGATTTCTTGCCTTGTTCTCCTCTTATTGATTGTTGTAATAGTTAGATCTTTTGTATTTTGATGAAGAACACTATAGACCTTGCTATTTAAAGTTATTTCATGTCTATGTGAAATACCCTTTTTTTGGTTTATTTGTGTGCTTGAGGTGCGCCCCATTCCATCCTCCATCCCGCCGTCACGTCCGGTGCCGCACTAGCAATTGCTAGTGGCGTGCTTGTCGAAGAGGTGCTTGCGACCCTCATTCCGTTAGCCTACTCGTCCATCCGCCTACCGAAGCGTGGCATCGCGGCCCGTATTCCATCCCGCCTAACGAAGCAGCGCGCTCAAGGCCTGTATAGTTCGATCCGTTTGCCTACTCGTCCATCCGCCCTTGCGACGCAGCGCGCTCAAGGCCTGCCTAGCCTCCATCCCGCCAAGCGAAGCATTGCATAGCGGCATTGCATAGGAGTAGTCGTAGTATTTTCTCTTTATTTTTCACAAACCAAATCCCTTTCGTCCGCACTCCACCTATTGCTGGACTTCGATCTCAAGTCCTTCCTCGAAACCTAACTCCACCTTACTGTGTTCCTCAAGAGACCGACACTCGGGGATTTTCCCCATTATTATTACTTGCGCGACCGGTGCACTTGCCGAATCATCGCATCAAGTTTTTGGCGCCGTTGCCGGGGAACACAGTCGTGTGAGTTTTCTTGAGAGGGAGAGCCGAGAGATAGTAGTTCTTCCAGTGTGTATAGCCGCTTTATTATTTTTGTTTGCCTTTTAATTATCTTTTGTTTGTTTTTATTTCTTCATCCCCTATTTTAAAGTTTTAGGCAAGTTTTATTCAAGGAGTTTTTCTAGTTGTGTAGATTTCCTTGCAAAGAATTTCAGTTTCTTTTTATCTGCTTTGAATTTTGAAAATGTCGTCATGGGATATTTCACCTAGCTTTAATGACAAGATGGTTTATTATTTGGACCAAATGAATGAGTTAAATGCTAGGCAGTGTAGGAACATTGTTTGCTTGTTGTGTCGAGGGGAGGGTCATGAATTGAAGGAATGTCCGTGTCTTTTCAATCCTGACCGCCGCTCCTCCACTCATGACGACATTGTCCCTATCACTCATTCTTTACCCATGGAGGCAATTGTGCCCTCTACCCCTGAGCTTGTCTCGTGCACGGACTCCTCACTCCCTGTGTGTGGCTTCACTCCAAGTGATGATGATCACTCATCTGTTAACCAACAAGGAGAGGAATGGGAGCTCCTAGATGCACCTGAGTATGATGAGGAAAGTATTCTTTCCATCGGGGAGGCTTTAGCAGATCTTTTTGCGGAGGAACCGAATATTTTTGTCCCTCCAGTTTCTTTGCAAGATTTTTCTACACATATTCTTTATGATCCTATCGAAGTAAAGGAGCTGGGTGATGCTTCTGACTCGGAGGGTGCTCCAAAGTGGGATGAGGATGTCATTTTCCCTGAGGGGGAGAATGAATACTTTGAACACGATGATGCACCTCGGTGGGATGAGGAGGATACTCTCTCTGATGAGGAGGTTTGCACTTCTTCATGGGACGAGGACGTCCAAATCACCACTGAGGCTCCTGAGTTCTCAAGTCCCCCTTGCTATGATATTTACGATGATGATAGTGATCTACCCTTGGATCCTGCCGGGAGTGAGACCGGGATCACTCCCCCGATTGATGTTTATTTATGTTCTTCGTCTTCTTTATTTCTAGACCCCCCTTCTTCTTCTGAGCCTGTGCAGGTTGAATCTTCACAGGTACCCCAGGAGGACTTGGAGCATTTTGCTCAAGTCAATGTTGTGAGCATCTTCTTATGTGATGAGGTTTATCCTCCCTCCGTAGAGGAAGCTCCACTCATTGCCTTTGCCTCCTGCTGCCCCCCTGTTGACGATACCTTGCTAGGCAAGGAGGTGTTTTGTGAGATGAGTGAGGACCAGGCCTCCTCCTTTTCTTACATTCTCTACCCTCTACCTGTGAGGAGCAGGTATTTATATTTAGGTAGAGGGGTGACTGCCTTATCTCCGTATCGGTATCAGCTACCGAAACGGATAATGGAGCAGTTACCTGTGCATTTTCTTTTTCATAGGCCCATTAGCTAGAACTGTACAAATGCCAAATAAGTCGTGCTGGGAGGACAATAACCCCAGTAGTTATCTTTCTTTTCCTGCATTCTTATTTATTCTAATCATGTTTAGTTAGTAAAACTTTCTTTTCAGTTTTCTTTTGTCTTTTGTTTTTGCGGAGCTGACCCCTGCAGGTATCTTCTCTGGATGGCGGATGTTGCAGCTTAGTCTTGGTTTAAACGCCAATCTTCTGGTATGCTCACTTGCTGAGCATTGGGTACTCTCTTCCCCTAGCCTTTTCTGATTTTCATGTCATATATTATGCGGATTGTTTAGTTTAAGTATGGGGGAGAGTAGTTTGTTTACCCGCTCACGTGCACTATTGCACTGCATACTAGAAGATTTCATTTAAAATGTTTTGTTTAATTTCATTGCACACCACAGCACCCACATGAGCGCGTGCTTATCTATTTGTTTTGTTCTGAACAAACTATCTTGGTTAGGAATGTGAATTGGGATGATAGCTTAGGAATTACTGTTGGGAGCGCAATGTTGACTCGAGCAGTGTTCTAGTCGCATCCGTGTGCTACAATAGAATTTGAGTAAAATTAGATTATTTCTATGCTTTTAATTTATGATTAGTATTTATGCGTAGTTTTAGATTTATTCTACTCAAGTGGTGAATGTGAATGAAATTGGTGATAGCCCGGTGTTGTGTGTATACGAGCGCTAGTTGTGTGTTGCTCGAGTCGGGAGGAAGGTTTACCTTTCTCGTGGGCTAAGAACTTGCCCCAAGCGACTCTTGAAGCATGGGTGCGGGCGATTCGTTGAGATAAATGTGATATAGGCCACCTTTTGGCTAGATTGAGCCTTCGCTTTCCATATCCTATTCGCTCACCTTTGCTTCCCAACACTTGTGCCTACCACTCCCTTTGTTCAGCTCCTCCTCCATACACCAAGGCCTAAAGCTTATCCCACTGTCGCAACCAAGTATATGTTATCTGCACTCATGTTTTAGATTTGATGTGATGTTTGGAATTGTCGTGTTGTGAAGGAGAAATAAACTCTATTTGCTGATTTTGAATCAACCGGAGGATAAGAAAAAGAAAAAGAAAAATATGGTATTGAAATAAAAATCTGAAAAAAGTGTATTGAAAAGTTATCCTCCCGAGCGTTTTAGAAAATCTGTTGGTATTTGTGGAGTAGGACGTGTGCACACCTAGTTTTCACAATAAGTCTGGGGGTGTGTCACACGAGCTTTGTTTTTGGTTTTGCTTGGTGCAGCGTCCCGTTGACTCATGTTGGTTGCGTAGCCTTCGTTTTTACCTTTGATTATCATACCGCAACCTAAGCCCCAATATAATCCTAAAAGTCCTATTGATTTATCTCGCGAGTTTGCTAGCGCTGTGGAGAGAGTGTGACCGGGCAAGCGTATGGTTCCCGACGTTGATGGATTTCAGCGGAGTTATTCCCGAACCCCGATCTTTTGCAACACCCTCCTTAGTGGCTTATTACTTTCACACCGGACATGATCATCAAATTCTTCACAATTCACCAACTGAGTATTGATAAAATCTTTATTTACGCTCTAGTACTTTCGTAAATTAGTTAGCATAGTTAGAATCTCTTTTTACGAAATCTCTATTTGCATGCTTTTGTTACTTCGCATTGTACTCCCTTGCGTAATTTTCTTTGCTAACTACCTTTTTCACACTCCACCGGATTCGTTTGCTCGGGACGCGCAAATAGTTAAGTCTGGGGGTGTGATGAGTCCCGATTATATACACATATATGGACTCATCTGGGCCGTTTATCTAGTCATTCCACTGCACTTTAGCCTTGTTTTAGCTTATATTTGTTATCACTTCCTATGTGCACTTCTAGGCCCATTTTGGTGTGTTTTCATGTTTATCTTCATTAGTAGTTTTCATGCACTGTTAGGTGCCACTTTCAGTAGCTGGATTCGTGGTTGTACGCTAGAAAAGGAGTCGTGCAGGTGCTTCCGGTGCAATTCTGCACAGGAACACTGCGCACGATCACTGGTTCTATTGCGCACGACCACTGGTCGAGGGCCACTGATCGTGTGCACTTAACACTTTTTTCATGAGTTCTGTTTGGTGCAGTGCGCACGACCATCTACGATAGTGCGCACGACCACCAGTCGTGCGCCACTGTTCATGCGCACTTATCATCAATTTCTTGAGTTCTGTTTCAACCAGTGCGCACGACCACCTACGATAGTGCGCACGACCACCGGTCGTGCGCCACTGGTCGTGCGAACATGTTATTTTATAATTTCTGTCTTTGCAGGCTCCGTCCAGGCAAAGCGCACGATCACAGGATTCTAGTGCGCACGACCACTGGTCGTGCGCCAATGACCGTGCGCACTGTTTATTCCAGCACCTATAAAATGACCTGCTCGCGATTTTAGGTTAGCCCCCGATTTTCTTCCGCCGTTTTCCGCCCGGTTCCGTCCAGATTCGCCCCTCCACCGTCGCCCACCATATGGAGGTGCTCCGGGCTTGCTCTTCACGCCAATCTTGAGCCGGAGTTTCCTCTCGGCCTCCTCCTTCATCCAAGAGCTCCAAAGGAAGACCTAGCCGCCATTGCCATCAAGCAAGAGGAAGTTTGCAACCTCTACCGGATCGTGACACGAAGAAGACGGGTCCATTGGAGAGTCGTGACAGCTCTCTCTACCCCGGACGTAGTTGCGGACCGAGCTTGGACGCGGATTGACAACCCGGCGATTCCAACCGTGAATCTACAACGAGACTTCGGATTCGGTCGATTTCTTGCCTTGTTCTCCTCTTATTGATTGTTGTAATAGTTAGATCTTTTGTATTTTGATGAAGAACACTATAGACCTTGCTATTTAAAGTTATTTCATGTCTATGTGAAATACCCTTTTTTTGGTTTATTTGTGTGCTTGAGGTGCGCCCCATTCCATCCTCCATCCCGCCGTCACGTCCGGTGCCGCACTAGCAATTGCTAGTGGCGTGCTTGTCGAAGAGGTGCTTGCGACCCTCATTCCGTTAGCCTACTCGTCCATCCGCCTACCGAAGCGTGGCATCGCGGCCCGTATTCCATCCCGCCTAACGAAGCAGCGCGCTCAAGGCCTGTATAGTTCGATCCGTTTGCCTACTCGTCCATCCGCCCTTGCGACGCAGCGCGCTCAAGGCCTGCCTAGTCTCCATCCCGCCAAGCGAAGCATTGCATAGCGGCATTGCATAGGAGTAGTCGTAGTATTTTCTCTTTATTTTTCACAAACCAAATCCCTTTCGTCCGCACTCCACCTATTGCTGGACTTCGATCTCAAGTCCTTCCTCGAAACCTAACTCCACCTTACTGTGTTCCTCAAGAGACCGACACTCGGGGATTTTCCCCATTATTATTACTTGCGCGACCGGTGCACTTGCCGAATCATCGCATCAACAGTCGTGTGAGTTTTCTGGAGAGGGAGAACCTGAGAGAGAAGCCCTTCCATTTGTAAATTGCATTTCTTTGTTTTATTTCTTTTTTATTCCATTTTCCTGTTTTAATTAGGTTGCTTTAGTAATTTTTGTTAGGTGTAGTATTTTGCACAATAGCATTTTTATTTTTGAATCATTTTATCTTCGCACTATATGGGCACATCTTAATTTCCGTTGTCGTTGGTGTGGAGCTACCTCCCACTCTAGTGATGAATGCCCTACGGAGAATAGTAGGCATAATTCTTATAGCCCAGCATATGGAGCACCGACTTCGTCTGATACTCCATATGGTGCGCGTAAGTCTTATGGCTACTCTGCTGAGCCTTTACCGTCTTACTTCTTTTCGGCTTCAGCCCCCGCTGTGCCAAAGAAGCCCGCAAGGCAGTGCCGGTTTTGTCGGAGCATTGATCATGTCTTGAAGGACTGTGCCGAGTATCTTCGCCAATTGGACGAGGATGACGAGCCGGATATCCGGATCGTCCCAACTCCTAACTCTGGCGGCACACCTTCAACATCCGGTTATGTGTCTTTGTCACCTTCACATCTTGAAGGGTATGGCATGGACACGGTCACCGGATGTGCGGCTGATCTGGGCACCGACATTGCTGAGCCTATTCTCCCAGTGCACCCACCACCCCTAGTGGATTCGATTCTTTGTGAGGAATCGGTGCTCGACTTTTATCTGAGCACTATTCCTCCCCCTGTTGTGCATACTACTTTCGTCTCTGACGACATTGTTGAGGATGTGTCGCGGGATGAGGCTGGCGATTTATGTGTTATGCCTGCCCCTATGGAGGAGGACAACCTACTAGGTGAAGAGGAGCTTTCCTCAACACCGGTGGAGGAAGTCCAAACCTTGGGCATGGCTACTGTCGATCCCGCTGAACCTTGCGGCATTGATGACAATGCCAACATTATTTTACTTCCCCATCCTGCTGGGAGTGAGACCGGAACCACTCCCCCGATTTCTGTTTATTTTTGTCCTTCTTCTCTTTTATTTCTTGATCCCCTTTCTCTATCTGAGCCTGTGCAGGTTGAGTCTTCACAGGTACCTCAGGAGGACTTGGAGCATGATGCTCAAGTCAATGATGAGTGTATCCTGATATGTGAGGAGGTTGATCCCCCCTTCGTAGAGGAAGCTCCACTCATTTCCTTCTCCTCCTGCTGCCTCCCTGGAGATGATACCTTGCTGGGCAAGGATAATTTTGGTGAGTTGAGTGAGGATTCCTCCTCTTCTTATTTTTTATTCCTTCTACCTGTGACGAGCAGGTATTATTTATATTCGGGTAGAGGCGTGACTGTTCTGTTGCCGTATCGGTACCCGCTACCGACACGCATATTAGAACAGTTACCTGTGCACTTCTCTTTTCATAGACCCATTAGCTAGAACTGTTTTCAATTTGAATAAGTCGTGCTGGGAGGACAATAACCCCAGTAGTTATCTTACTTTTCCTGCATTTTTATTTCTTCTAATCATGTTTAGTTAGCTGTAGTTTATTTTAGTTTGTCTTTTTCTTTTGTTTTTGTGGAGCTCACCCCTGCAGGTACTCATTGCAAATTCTGAATGGCGGGTTTGCTTCAGATTTCCACGCACCTTCTGGTATGCTCACTTGCTGAGCATTGGGTAACTTCTTCCCTAGCTTTCGATTTTGATTTTCACTGTCATATCATTATGTTGTATTGTTTAGATTAAGTCTGGGGGAGAGCCGTTATATGTTACCCACTGCACGTGCACATCTCATTTGCATACTAGAAGTATTTTAATTTCAGTTATTTAGTATTGTTCATCTTCACTGTACACCACTGCACCCACTTTAGCGCGCACTCGCTTGTTTGTATGCTTCCGTATATTCAATTCTTGGATGTGATGTAGGAAGTGCTGTATTAGCCAAAATAATTTCAAGATGGAGTGGAATGTTGACTCTTGTAGTGCTCTAGTTGAATACTCGTGTTTGCATAGGGATTTGAGTAGAATTAGTTTTTGTTTATGCTTCTAATTTATAATTTGTAGATTTGCGTAGATTTTAATTTATTTTACTCAAAATGGTGAATGTGGTTGAATCTTGCGGTAGCGTGGTATTTTGTGTAGGCGAATGTGAGGTTCGTGTTGCTCGAGTCGGGAGAAAGGATTACCTTTCTCGGGGGTTAAGAAGTTTCCCCAAGCGACTCTCGAAGCATGGGTGCGAATGACTTGCAAGTTGAGCGTGACATAGGCCATCTATTTGGCAAGCTTAAGCTTTGTTCTACCACTCCTATACACTAACCGTTGCTAGCCTAGTTTGTGCCTACCCGATCTTTTGATTCAGCCCCACCATACTTCACCAAGGCCTAAAAGCTAATCCTATTATCGCAACCAAAAATTAAGCTAAGAGCATTTATGAATTGTAATTTTTCAATGCGGTGCGGTGATGCGTAACTTTAGTGTTGATGTGGAAGTTTAAAAAAAAATGTCTTTGTGCTGAGAATTGTGCTAATTAATTTGGGGATAAAAAGAAAAGAAAAAGAAAAAGAAAAAGAAAAAAAATATATATATATTTATCCCTAGCGCTTTAATTGAAGCATATTTTGGTATTGATTGTTGTAGGCCGTGTGCACACCCGGTTTCAAAGTCATGTATGGGGGTGTGTTACACGTGTATTATTGGGGCTGCTATGATTTAACACTTTTGTGACTCATTTGGGTTGCGATTAGCCTTCACGTTTATCTTTGCATTCCAAACCATAACCCAAGCCTCATGTATACCTAAAGTCCTATCGATTCGTCTTGTGAGTTCACTAGCGCCGTGGAGAGAGTGTGACCGGGCTAGCATATGGTTCTCGACGTTGATGGATTTCAACGGAGATAATTCCGAGTTCCGGTCTTGGGTAACATTCACCTGCGCGTCTAGCTTACTTTCGTACTACGCGAGACCACGAGATTCACCAACACTCCATTTTTGAGTAAAAATAAATTCCTTTTTACGCATTTACACTTTTATAAAGTAGCTAGCATATGTAAAAACTTCTTCTAATGAACTTCTATGCACACTAGTAGGAAACTTCGCATTCTATTCCATGTTTGCAATTTTTTTGGTTAGCTATGCTTTTACCACTCCGCCGGATTCGTTTGCTCGGGACGCGCAAACAGTTAAGTCTGGGGGTGTGATGAGTCCTGATCATATACACCTTTATGGACTCATCCGAGCCGTTATTCAGTCATTTCACCGCACTTTAGCCGCGTTATAGCTTATATTTGATAGTCCATGCTAGGTGCACTTCTGGGCCCATTTTGGTGTGATCCCATGTTTATTGTCATTAGTTGTGTTCCTGCACTGTTAGGTGCCACTCTCAGTGGCTAGATTCGTGGTTGTGCTGGAATTGGAGTCGTGCAGGTGTTCCCGGTGCAATTCTGCACAGGAACACTGCGCACGATCACCGGTTCTATTGCGCACGACCACTGGTTGTGCGCCACTGATCGTGTGCACTTAACCCCTTTTTCATGAGTTCTATTTCGACCAATGCGCACGACCACCGATGATAGTGCGCACGACCACCGGTCGTGCGCGACTGGTCGTGCGAACATTATATTTTATAAATTTTGTTTCTTGCAGGTTCTGCCCAGGTTGTGCGCACGATCGCAGAATTCTAGTGCGCACGACCACTGGTCGTGCGCCAATGACCGTGCGCACTGTTTAATTCAGTGCCTATATAATGACCTGTTCGCGAATTAGGTCTGGATTACATCTTTTGGCTCCGTTCAGTCCGCCATTTTCGCCATTTTCAGAGGGTTTTCACCCCCTAGGCCTCCTCCATCATCCAAGGACATAAAGGAAGGGATTCTACACTCATTTTGATCGCTTAAGAAGAAGTTCTTCGCATTAGACGTGGTCGGATGGTAAATCGCTGGAGAAGACGGGTCCATTGGGAGGTGTGACAACCCTCCTCTACCCCGGACGCAGTTGGGACCGAGCTAGGACGCGGATTGACAACCCAGTGCTTCCTACCGTGAATCTACGACGAGACTCTGGATTCGGTCGTATTTCTTGCCTTTTTCTTCTACTTGTGTGGTTATATTTGTTGTATTCTCTTTATCTAGATGATGAACACTATGAATCATGTTTAGTATTGTTTCTTTCATGTTTATGAAATCAATTTGTTCATTTGTGTCAATGAGGTGCGCCCCCATTAATTTTCTGCTCCACCACCATGTCCGGTGCCGCACTAGCAATTGCTAGTGGTGTGCTTGTCGAAGAGGTGCTTGCGACCCTCATTCCGCTTGCCTACTCGTCCATCCGCCCTTGCGACGTAGCGCGCTCAAGGCCTGCCTAGTCTCCATCCCGCCAATCGAAGCTTTGCATAGCGGCATTGCATAGGAGTAGGCGTAGTATTTCCTTTTATGTGCAAACCTCAAAGCCCCTTTCGTCCGCATTCCGCCTACCGCAGGACTTCGATCTCAAGTCCTTCGTCGATAATAAACTCCACCTTACTGTGTTCCTCAAGAGACCGACACTCGGGGATTCTATTCCCAAAATTTATTACTTGCGCGACCGGTGCACTTGCCGAATTATCGCATCAACCTGCAGGGGTCAGCTCCGCAGAAACAAAAGAAAATAGAAAACTGAAAAAAAAAATACTGCTAACTAAACATGATTAGATGAAATAAAAATGCAGAAAAGAAAGATAACTACTGGGGTTACTGTCATCCCAGCACGACTTATTCAAAAACTAAAGGTTCCAGCTAATGGGCGTATGAAAAAGGAAATGAACAGGTAACTGTTCTAATATGCGTGTCGGTAGCGGGTACCGATACGGCGACAGAACAGTTACTCCTCTACCCAAATAATAATAATACCTACATAACGCAGGTAGAGGAAACAGAAAGAAAGAATAGGAGGAGATATCCTCACTCAACTCACCAAACACATCCTTGCCTAGCAAGGTGTCGTCAACAGGGAGGTGGAAGGAGGAAAAGGCAATGAGTGGAGCTTCCTCTACGGAGGGGGAATTAACCTCCTCACATGAGAGGATGCTCTCATCATTGACTTGAGCAAAAAGCTCCAAGTCCTCCTGAAGTACCTGTGAAGATTCAACCTGCACAGACTCAGATGAAGGAAGGGGATCAAGAAATAAAGAAGACGAAGAACATAAATAAACATCAATCGGGGGAGTGATCCCGGTCTCACTCCCATCAGGTTGGGGAAGTAAAATAATGTTTGCATTGTCATCAATGCTACAAGATTCGGCGGGATCAACAGTGGCCAAGCTAGAGATTTGGACTTCCTCCACCGGTGCTGAGGAAAACTCCTCTTCACCTGGAAGGTTGTCCTCCTCCATAGGAACAGGCATGACACTAAAGTCACCAGCCTCCTCTTGCAACACATCATCAACAATGTCGTCAGACACGAGTGTAGTATGCACAACTGGGAGAGGAATAGTGCTCGGATAAAAGTCGAGCACCGATTCCTCACAAAGAATCGAATCCACTAGGGGTGGTGGATGCACTGGGAGAATAGGCCCAGCAATGTCGGTTCCAGATCAGCCACAAATCTGGTGACTGTGTCAACGCCATACCCTTCAAGATGTGAAGGTGGCAAAGACACAAAACTGGATGTTGAAGGTGTGCCGCCAGAGTTAGGATTCGGGACGATCCGGATATCCGGCTCGTCATCCTCATCCAATTGGCGATGAAAAGCAGCACAATCCTTCAGGGAATGATCTGTGCTCCGACAAAACTGGCACTGCCTAGCGGGCTTCTTTGGCACAGCGGTTGCTGAAGCCGAAAAGAAGTAAGACAGTAAAGGCTCAGCAGAGTAGCCATAAGACTTACACACACCATATGGAGTATCAGACGAAGTCGATGCTCTATATGCTGGGCGAGAAGAATTATGCCCACGATTCTCCGTAGGGAATTCATCACTAGAGTGGGAGGTAGCTCCACACCAACGGCAACGGATATTAAGATGTGCCCACATAGTGCGAAGATAAAACGATTCAAATAGAAAAACACTATTGTGCGAAATACCACACCTAACAAAAATTACTAAAGCAACCTAATTAAAACAGGAAAATGGAAGAAAAAGAAATAAAACAAAGAAGTGCAATTACAAATGGAAGGGATTCTCTCTCAGGTTTTCCCTCTCCAGAAAACTCACACGGCGGTGTTCCCCGGCAACGGCGCCAAAAACTTCATGGCGCAAATCTTAGCACACCGCTATAGGCGGTAGTAAGACTGCGGCATGAAACGGCAGTGTACCGATCGTTCAAGTAATATAAAATGGGAATTAATTCCCAAGTATCGATCTCAAAGGAACACAGTAAGGTGGAGTTTATTATCGAGGAAGGACTTGAGATTGAAGTCCTTTAATCGGATGGATCGCGGAGGGGGGGTTGATTTGGTTGTGGAAAATAAAGGAAAATATTACACCTACTCCTATGCAATGCCGATATGCAATGCTTCGCTTGGCGGGATGGAGACTAGGCAGGCCTTGAGTGCGCTGTGTCGCAAGGGAGGATGGACGAGCAGGCAATCGGAATCGAACTGTGCAGGCCTTGAGCGCGCTCCTTCGTAGGGCGAGATGGATTACATGGGCCGCGATGCCACGCTTCGATAGGCGGATGGATGAGTAGGCTAACGGAATGAGGGTCGCAAACACCTCGTCGACAAGCACGCCACTAGCAATTGCTAGTGTGGCACCGGACACGGTGGTGGAGTGGAAAATGGATGGCGGCGCACCTCATTAACACATATGAACTAAATATAACTTCACATAAACATGAAATTAAGATTACAAGCACGATTCATAGTGTTCATCATCCATACATGAGAGATCTAGCTACAAACACATCAATAAGAAAAGAACAAGGAAAGAAATCGACCGAATCTGAAGTCTCGTTGTAGATTCACGGTTGGAATCGCCGGGATGTCAATCCGCGTCCAAGCTCGGTCCGCAACTACGTCCGGGGTAGAGAGAGCTGTCACTACTCTCCAATGAGCCCATCTTCTTCGTGTCACGATCCGGTAGAGGTTACAAACTTCCTCTTGCTTAATGGCGATGGCGGCTAAACCTTCCTTGAAACTCTAGGATGAAGGAGGAGGCCGAGAGGAAGCTCCGACTCAAGAATGGCGTGAAGAACAAGCCCGGAGCACCTCCCAATGGTGGGCGGAGATGGAGGGGCGAAATCGGACTGAACGGCGGAGCTGGGAGAACGAAAGATCGGAGGATACGACCTAATTCGCGAGCAGGAGAATTTATAGGAGCTGGAATAAACAGTGCGCACGGTCATTGGCGCACGACCAGTGGTCGTGCGCGCTGGAGTTCTGTGATCGTGCGCCTACCTAGGTGGAGCCTACAAAGTAAGAAATTTATAAAATACCATGTTCACACGACCAGTGGCGCATGACCAGTGGTCGTGCGCACTATCGTAGGTGGTCGTGCACACTGGTCGAAACAGAACTCATAAAATTGATGTTAAGTGCGCACGAACAGCGGCGCACGACTGGTGGTCGTGCGCAATATCGTTGGTGGTCGTGCGCACTGTCCGAGACAGAACTCAAAAAATAGGGTTAAGTGCACACTATCAGCGGCGCACGACCAGTGGTCGTGCGCAATAGAAACATTGATCGTGCGCAGTGTTCCTATACAGAATTGTACCGGGAACACCCGCTCGACTCCTGTTCCAGCACAACCACGAATCCAGCCACTGAAAGTGGCACTTAACAATCCATGAAAACTACTAAAAAAGAAGAACATGAAATAACACCAAAAACGGGCCTAGAGGTGCACTTAGCATGGAGTGTCAAATATGAGTGAAAACATGTCTAAAGTGAACTGCGCAGACTAGAAAATCGGCCCAGATGAGTCCATAAATGTGTATATATTTGGGACTCATCACCAACACCGAGTTGACCGCTTCCGACCCCACCCCTAAGTACAGGTATGGGTCCTCCCCTTGTATTGGCCCTTGCAGCAGCGGGGTCTGGGGTCAGTTGTTCCTTTTGTGCTTGAAAAGCTTTCTCGCACTCGGGGGTCCACTCGAATTTCTGGTTACCCCTCAGTACCCTGAAGAAAGAAGAACATTTTCTCTAGCCTTGGAAAGGAACCTACTCAACCAGGCTAGCTTCCCTGTCAGACGTTGAACCTCCTTCGCATTCCTTGGAGATCCCAACTCGAGGAACGCCGTCACCTTGTTCGGGTTAGGCTCCACCCCGAGGGGGTGAGCAAATGACCCAAGAATTTCCCTCGGCTGGCCCCTAAGAAACACTTTAAGGAGTTAAGCTTCATTTTAAATTTTCTCAAAGTCCCAAAGGTTTCCTCAAGGTCCCTGAGGTGGGACTCATGGTCCCGACTTTTGATCATCAGGTCATCTACGTAGACCTCCAAGTTCCTGCCCTTCTGCTGGCGAAACACTCTATCCATCATTTGCTGGTATGTTGCCCCTGCGTTATTCAAGCCGAACGGTATCATTTTATAACAATAGCACCCATTCCCGGTGATAAAGGATACATAATTGATGTCGGTAGGCTGCATGGGAATTTGGTGATAACCTGAAAAAGCATCTAAAAAGACATCACAGAGAAACCGACGGCTGAGTCAACCAGCGCGTCGATTCTAGGCAAGGGATTACAATCCTTGGGGCATGATTTATTAAGTAAGGAAAAATCAACGCACATTCTCCACTTACCATCCCATTTCTTCACCATCACTACATTGGAGACCCAGCCTGGGTACTGGATCTCCGATACAAAGCCGGCCTAGATGAGCTTGTTCACCTCCTCCCAGATAGGCACCTCCAGGTTGTCCGCAATGGACCTCTTCTTTTGGCGAATAGGGCGAGTGCCGGGATCGAGGTTGAGGGGATGGCACGCCACATCCGCATCGATCCCCGGCATCTCCGCAGCACTCCATGCGAAGACATCCATGTTTTCTTGGACGCAAGCTGAGATCTTCCTCCGGTCCTCCGGGCTAAGCTCCCCGCTGATCCTGATCTTCTCGATTGTTCCTCCAGAGCTTCCAACTTGGATTGCTCCCCCAGGCACTGTCCTCCTCTTCGCCACAAGCGAGCTCTTTGGCTCCTTCCCCCATCTCTTCCTCTCACACAACCATCTACTCCTCCGCCCCTCCTCCCGGAGCCTCATCTTCTTTCTCTCCCTCTTCCCCCTCCTCCGCCCTGGGCCCCTCAATGACCCCTTCCTGGGCATGAACTACTCCTTCATCCATCCTTCCTTCCAACCTCTCCTCCTCTTCTGCCTCGGCCACCTATTCCATCACCTTATCCCACTCCTCTGCTTCTTCCATCCAAGAGATGGTGTTGACGGTAGTCACATAGCACTACCTCGCCACCTTGGGGTCTCCCCGGACCCGGATCTGGATTCCACCTATGCTGAACTTGAGGCACTGGTGGAAGGTGGATGGGACGCATCGGAACGCGCTGATAAGAGGCTGTTCGAAGATGGCGCTGTTGCTGCTATGTGCATATAATATCATGAAGCGGCAGTTCTGGGACTGCCCCCCCCCCCCCCCTAGGGTCACATGGAGTCCCACTCCGCCTTTCACTTCCTTCCTTTCCCCCGAGAACCCAAACAGAGGGCCATCCGAGGCCAACACCCTTCTGGCCTCCACCTTCATCTCGTCGAACACTCTCTTGAAGATGACGTTGACCAAGCTCCCGTTGTCCACCAGGATCCGAGAGACGGTGAAATTCTCAATGGCTGTCTGGATGACCAGCGCATCGTAGAACGGGTCTTCATGACCTGGCATGTCCTTCTGGGCGAAGGTAACCTTCTCCGCTGGGGGAGGGGCTTGGGATGTCGAAGCAAAACTTCCACGATACATGGCATGGAGGCTCGCCTCCAGGTTGCCTCGATCCCGACCCCCCCCCCCCCCCCCCCATGGATCACTCTGATCCCGCCTCGGGTTCCTACGTCCACCCGGTCCTCACACCTTGCATCCTCATCCTCCTTGGATGGAACCTCCTCTATCCTCACCGATCACTGCTGCGGCTGCGGCACTGGGACTCTTGCCCCTCTATCTTCCAAGAACTCTTGGCAGGTGGCCGTTACGTGACCTTCCTCCTGATGGATGTCACAGTATGGCACCGCCACCCCCCTCTCCTCACCTCTGACTCCCTTGTTCCTTCTTCTGGGACCGGCTCCTCCGGCTCCCCCCTCTTCCTCTTCCTGCTCTTCCTCTACCTATCTCCATTGCGTGCTGAGGCGGGGGAGGAGGTGGCATCGGGCCTTGCCTCCACCCTAGCTGTTGAGGCCTTCCCTGCCCTCCTTGGAAGTTACCTCGTCCGTGGGGGAACCCCCTTCCTGGGACTTGCATCCCCCACCTTGCTGCCTCCACCACAGCTTCGGGGCCCTCGCTTCTTCCCTCCTTCTTGGCTCTGGTTGCTTGCCATCCGGCTCGCTCAGCCATGCTAGCCTCATTGTGAACTCGGGGTTTGCTGCCACCCCATTTACTTCCTCCACTGCTCTCTCCATCAACTCCTCATAGGACAGAGGAACCCTCCTCTTGAGATCCATCTTGAAGAAACCCTCCCACAGCCCCAATGTGAAGGCAAGCTGGAGGGTGTACCCTGGTACCTCTTGGACGAGGAGAACCTCCTCCCTGAACCAATCCAGATAGTGAGCTAATGACTCCCCTGACCACTGCTTGATATTGAAAAGCGATTCAGGATCCTTCTTCCTTTTCTTCGAGGTGGAGAAGCGCAAGAGAAAACCCCGATGCAAGTCCTCAAAGGCATAAATAGACCCTGAGGGCAGCTAGTGGAACCATTCTCTCGCCATCTCCTTCAGGGTAGTAGCGAAGAGTCGGCACTTGAAGGCATCCGACATTGGTCTAATCGAGACCATCTCTTCGAACCACTGCAAGTACTGAACGGCGTCATCCTTGTTGGTATATAGCATCATGGCCGGCTCTCTGAACCCTTCGGGGAGTGGTGCTGAGAGCACAAACACGCAAAAAGGATTTCCCCCGCTCACCCTCTGGACCTGTTCTACTCTTCCTACGAGCTCCCCTGGGGACCCTACTCCTGCCGACCTCGGGCACGCCAAAGGACCGCTCTCCGGGGCCCCACTGGCTGGGACCCCCTCTGCTGGACAACCCTTGCCGGGACCTCGCTCACCACCCCCGGGCTGGGGAAGAGTTCTCGCCCAGAGAGGTCTCGCCCTGCCCCCTGGGTTGTCGCCTCCCTTCCGGCGCACGGAGCTGGGGAATTCTCGCCAACTCCAGGTGGAGGAGCCACCTAGGGCACTAGGGTCGCGAGACCACCGAGCGCAGTGACGAGAGCGCTCTGAAATACTCTGAGAAGATCTCGCCTAAGGTCTGCCAGCATCTCCACCGTTGTTGGCGCTCCTGGGGGTGGAGAGCCTCTGAAGCTCGCATCCCGCTCATCCTCTCCTGTCATGTTTTCTCCTTGAGATTTTCTTGAACCAGCTGCACTCCACGCTCACCGCACCAAAAATGTTGAAACCAGTAAATGGTCTCTATGGAGTTCGGGGCCCCCAACAAGTTGGGGGGCAGCTAGCACTTACTAATCTCCTGAAGGGACTGACCGAAGCCTCAGAGCTAGACACGGACCCTTAGACTCAGCAAGGAGGACCCACCACACACCCGGAAGATCTTTAGAGCGCTTCCCCTCCCAAGCCAAAGCTGAAGCCCGGGCACCCTGGAGAGCTCTGAGAATGCTAACCAAGGATGGCCTGAGGAGAGAGAAGTTCCCAGAAAAAAAGTCCTCTCCAAAGGTGCCCTTTGGGTCTTATTTATAGTTTTCTTGAACCGGTCCGCTGATAGCAGGATTCCGCCTCTTGATTTTACTATACGCACCCCAAATTTGGTCTGCTAACAGCCAAAATCCACTTTTCGGAGAGGCTAATGGCAGACCACCGAGGGTAAGAAGGTAATTTTGTCCTATCAGCCGATGGGAAAGGGGTCTGCGAGAATACTACTCGCGAGAGCTCTCACTAGCCTTCTCGCGAATCTTGCTCGTGACACCGCTCCTGGGTGAGCGCGCTGTGAAGACCTCGCCCGCCTCCTTTTTGGCGATACTCACCAAGATTTGGTCTTTCGCACCCTCTTGCAAGCTCACCCCGGTCCTATGAAAATTTTGGAAAGTTAGGCTCGCCGGGCTAAAAGGCAATTCGTCGATCGCAGGAGATTTCATTGAACGCAGATGATTTTGTCGAATGCAGGAGGCCACTGTAGGCGGCCCGCGAGGCGCTGGCTCGCTAGCCCTTCTCGCGAGTGGACAGTGAGTACCCATCTCGCCCGCCTGCCAGCCAGCAGTCAGCGAGTGCTCTCCCTCATTAATTTCTTCACAATGTTGTCCTCTTAAACCATGCCCTTTTCCTGGCGAATATCGGGGTTGTACATTACACTTTCAAATTCTTGCTTTCTGAATTCAGACATTGTAGAATACTGAGAAAAATCCTTGTCTTCACGTTTTGGCTTTGTTTATCTGAGCTGTAGCAATAACTGGAACTGAATCTGTCATATCTGAATCTTCTTTATCAAAAATTGTATATGCTATATCAAACACCATAACTGAATCTGAATTTGCATGATCTGGAACTTCTTCATCAAGCATTGAAGCTGCTTCTATCAAAACCATATCTAAAACAGTATCAATCATCACTGAATCATTCACTGCATCAAAAAGTGCTTCTTCATAAAGCATCTCCCCCTGAAACTGGAGCTTCTTCAAAAAGCATCTCCCCCTGCCTAGTTTCAGGAAGACCTGAAGCTAGGCCCCTAGAAGAAGGGACATTTGAAGAGGAGGAAGGGATGGATGCAATTTTGGAAGATAGATTGCCATTGTACCTTCAAAATGTCTCTAGTATAGGTGGTGTTCCTCTCCTCATTTGATATGTTAGTTTCATCAAAGGATACATGCATGGACTCTTCTATCTTAAGAGTTGATTTGTTGTAAACTTTGTATGCTTTACTAGGAAGAGAATATCCAAGGAATATACCTTCAGCAGCTTTTGCTTCAAATTTCCTTAGATACTTCTTATCATTGTTATGCACATAGCATTTACAGCCAAAAATCTTAAAATAGTTAACCTTAGGCTTTTTATTCTTAAGTAAATCATAGGGAGTTTTACCCTTAAGTTTATGTATCAAACTCCTGTTCAACACATAATTTGCTGTGTTCACTGTTTCTGTCCAAAAAGAGAGTGGCAAGTGAGCATCAGCAAGCAATGTAGTTGCTGATTCAATTAGTGTTCAATTTTTTCTTTCAGCTACCCCATTTTGTTGCGGAGTTCTAGGAGCAGAGAAACATTGCTCGATCCCTTATTTTCCACAGAATTCTCTCATCAGAAGAGATTCAAACTCAGTGCCATGATCACTTCTGATCAATGCAACTAGAGTAGAGTACTCAATCTTGATGGACCTGAGAAAGTGTGTCAGAACACTGAAGGTGTCAGACTTGTTCCTAAGAAAGAACACCCAAGTGAATCTTGAGAAGTCACCTACAATTACTAATGTGTAATGCTTCCCTCCTAAGCTCTGTATTGCAGTGGGTCCAAAGAGATCCAAATGTAGTAAGTACAGAATCCTAGGTGAATCACTCTTGTATAAAGATTTAAAACTACTCTTAGTTTGCTTTCCTAGTTGACAAGCCCTGCAGAGTCCTTCCTTCTTGTATGAACCAGAAGGCAGTCCTCTTACTAGATTGTCCTTAGAGAGCTTAGAGATAGTTCTAAGGTTAACATGTCCTAGCCTTTTATGCAATAATTCATTTGTTTTACATATTGAATTGAATAAACAAATATCTGAATTGGCATAGTCAAAATTGATTATATAAATATTTCCATCTCTAATGCCAGATAACACATTATTGTTTTTATTATTGGTAATAAGACATAAGGAATGGTTAAAAGTTACCTGATAACCTTCATCACATAGCTGGCTTTTGCTAATGAGGTTATGCTTGAGACCCTTGACATAAGCCACCTCTTTGAAGGTAACTGCTCCAACTTTGATTTTTCCATATCCTTTGGTTTGTCCACAGTTGGAGTCTCCAAAAATCACTTTGGGTCCAAGCTTTGCATTTTAATTGCTTAGGTTGGCCTTGTTTCCTGTCATGTGCTTGGAGCACCCACTATCCAAATACCATTGTTCCTTTATGTTTGGATAGCCTTGTACCTGCAAAATAGAAAACATTCTAGTTGTTCTTGACCCAGACTACCTTGGGTCATTTTTTCTTTCCACAAAAATCTAAAATGTATGACATCTCAGGCTGATCCTTATAGCCTTGTGGATGATATTTCCTTGGAGGAATGATCCACTCAGTGAAAGGATTTTTTGTATGTTGAGTGCACAACCCAGATATTCGCCAGGGGAGGAGGCACGGTTTAAGAAGGCAACATGATGAAGTAATAAGAGATGGAGTCCTTAGGGCCAAAGACCTCGCGAGTGAGACCTTGGAGAAGTCCCTCTCGGAGGGCTCGCTGAGAGCCGAGCGAGAAGGTTCGGCGAGATAGACGCTCGCAGGCAGTTTGAGGAAGTTTTCTGAGTTCGACGAAAGGAGTACTGCGTTCGACAAACTCTCCCGTGTTCGTCGAGCTCACCTGACTTCGTCGAGCTCGCCCCTGTTCGGCGAAATCATCAGAAGTCGACGAAGTGTTCTATGCTCATTAAAGCCAAAGGGACGGTCTCGCAAGAGGAGTTGCAAGACCCAAACCTCGGCAGATATCTTCAAAAGACTGGGCCAAGCGAGGGCTGACAAACCAATACATCGCAGGCCGCTGGCAGAAGAGACATATGTTCAGTAAAAATGTGTTCAGCGAAATGTGTTCAGTGCGCGGCAAAGTCTATAGGCGCTCTCGCAGGATGGCTCGCGAGTTTAGAGCCTCAGCGTCCAGCGAGCACAATTCTACGTTCAACGAATGTCGAACGAAGCTCAACATTCGTCGGACGGTGCCCGACGAACAAAATATATTCTATAGCAGCGCTCGACAAATTACAGCAAGGAAGCAGCGGTCGACAAACCGCCCGTCTCAGCGAACGGAGCTCAGCATTCGTCGAGCTCGTCTGTGATCGGTGAAGTACCCCGCATTCGACGAAAGGTGTGTTGAGCTCGACGAAGTCAGGAGGCGGTCTCGCAGGAAGGTTCGCGAGATCGGACTTCGGCAGATACAGCCAGAATGGGCCAGTGAGGTCCCCGTAGGGCGATCGCCTAGGAGAGGCATCGCGTGCAGGGCTCGCGAGAAGTCCCGCGAGAGCATCGGTAGTAAGGTTCTCGCAGTTCCTTGCCCATAGGTTGATAGGTCCAAATTACCCTTTTACCTTTAGTGGTCTGTCTTTAGCCTCTCCAAACAGCGGAGTTTGGCTGTTAGTAGACCCATTTGTGGTGCGGATAGTAAAATAAAAACACGGGATCCTGCTATTTGAAGGCCAGATCAGAAAACCTATAAATAAGACCTAAAGGGCACCTTTGGACAGGAATTGACTTCAACTTCTCTCTCCTCAGGCTCTCCTTGGTTAGCATTTCCAGAGCTCTCCAAGGTGCCCGAGTTTCAGCTTTGGCTTGGGAGGGGAATCACTCAATGATCTTCCGGGTTAGGTGAGGGACCTCCTCGCTGTGACTAAGGTCTTAGTCATCTTCCTTGTCTTCAGTCTACCTTCTCCAAGGGATCAGTAAGGGCTAGCTGCACCTCATTTCGGTGAGGGCCCCGAGCTCCACAAGAGGCCGAGAAATTGGTTTCAACATTTCGGTGCGGAGGCACGGTTTAAGAAGGCAACATGATGAAGTAATAAGAGATGGAGGCCTTAGGGCCAAAGACATCGTGAGAGAGACCTTGGATAAGTCCCTCTCGGAGGGCTCGCTGAGAGGCGAGCGAGAAGGGTCGGCGAGATAGACGCTCGTAGGCAGTTTGAGGAAGTTTTCTGAGTTCGACGAAAGGAGTACTGCGTTCGACGAACTCTCCCGTGTTCGTCGAGCTCACCTAACTTCATCGAGCTCTCCCCTGTTAAGGCGAAATCACCAGAAGTCGACGAAGTGTTCTATGCTCATTAAAGCCAAAGGGAAGGTCTCGCAAGAGGAGTCGCGAGACCCAAACCTCGGCAGATATCTTCAAAAGACTGGGCCAAGCGACGACTGACAAACCAATACTTTGCAGGCCGCTGGCAGAAGAGACCTATGTTCAGTAAAGAGGTGTTCAGCGAAATGTGTTCAGTGCGTGGCAAAGTCTATAGGCGATCTCGTAGGAAGGCTCACGAGTTTAGAGCCTCAGCGTCCAGCGAGCTTAATTCTGCGTTCGACGAATGTCGAACGGAGCTCAGCATTTCTCGGACGGAGCCCGATGAACAAAATATATTCTATAGCAGCGCTCGACAAATTACAGCAAGGAAGCAGCGGTCGACAAACCGCCCGTCTCCGCGGACCATGAACAATTTAACGTTCTGCATTCGTCGAGCTCGTCTGTGATCGGCGATGTACCACGCATTCGATGAAAGGTGTGTTGAGCTCGATGAAGTCAGGAGGCGGTCTTGCAGGAAGGTTCGCGAGACCAGACCTCGGCAGATACCGCCAGAATGGGCCAGCGAGGTCCCCGCAGGGCGATCGCCTAGGAGAGGCATCGCGTGCAGGGCTCGCGAGAAGGCCCGCGAGAGCTTCGGCAGTAAGGTTCTCGCAGTTCCTTGCCCATAGGTTGATAGGGCCAAATTACCCTTTTACCCTTAGTGGTCTGTCTTTAGCCTCTCCAAACAACGGATTTTGGCTGTTAGCAGACCCATTTGGGGTGCGGATAGTAAAATTAAAAGGCGGGATCCTGCTATTTGCAGGCCAGATCAGAAAACCTATAAATAAGACCTAAAGGGCACCTTTGGTGAGGACTTGACTTCAGCTTCTCTCTCCTCAGGCTCTCCTTGGTTAGCATTTCCAGAGCTCTCCAAGGTGCCGGAGTCTCAGCTTTGGCTTGGGAGGGGATGCGCTCAACGATCTTTCGGGTTAGTGGAGGGACCTCCTCGCTGTGACTAAGGTCTTAGTCATCTTCCTTGTCTTCAGTCTACCTTCTCCGAGGGATCAGTAAGGGCTAGCTTCCCCTCATTTCGGTGAGGGCCCCGAGCTCCACAAGAGGCCGAGAAATCGGTTTCAACATTTTGGTGCGGTGAGCGTGGAGCGGGCTGGTCCAAGAAAGTTCTAAGGAGCAGATATGACAGGAGGCGAGGATCAAGGCGAGGAGTTCAGCGAGTCACCGCAGGTGGTGACGCTGAGGATGTTCGCGGATTTCAGGAGGGAAGTGCTCGACACTTTCGGACTCACGGTCGCGGCACTGCGAAGTGAGTTCGCGACCCCAGCACCTCAGGCGACCCCTCCCCAGCAGGGGTTGGCGAGAATGCCCCGGGGGGAAGGGCCGGAAAGGAAATCGCCAGAGGTTCAGTACAAGACCTAGAGGGGTGAGTGCTGTTCGCCAGTCCGGTGAGCTCTGTGTCGGCTAGCTCTGTGCCGGCGATCTCTGTGCCGGCGAGCACAACGCAGGCAAGCGCACGCCCGGAGGATGTAGCGACTGTGGGAGTGGTCCAGGCGAACATCGTTCTCGCAAGCGTAGTCACTGCGAGCGCGAGTCTGGCGAGAGAGCTCGGGGGGCGTGTGGAGCGAGAAAGGATGGCAGAAGGGGGAAGTCCCTTCTGTGAGTTAGTACTTTCTGCACCTGTTCCGACAGGGTTCGGTGAGTGGGACAGGGTGTACTACAATGGCAGGGATGACCCTGTCCATCACCTCTAATCTTTTGAGGACTCGGTCTCTATCAGACCGATGTCAGATGCTTTCAAGTGTCGTCTATTCGTCGTCACCCTTAAAGAGAAGGCCAGGGACTGGTTCCATGAACTCCCTACTAGGTCGATCTATGCCTTCGAGGATCTGCGCAGAAGTTTCTTGTTGCGATTCTCAACTTCAAAGAAGAGGAAGAAGGACGCTGAGTCTCTCTTCAAAGTAAAGTAGGAGCCCAAGGAGTCATTGGATTGCTATGCGGATTGGTTCCAGGAAGAAGTGCTGCTCACTCAGGAGATGTCTGGGTTTGCACTCCAGCTCGCCTTCACGGTCGGGCTGAGGGAAAGTTTCATCAAAATGGCTCTAAAAAGAAAGGCACCCGTCTCCTACGAGGAGTTGATGGAGAGGGTGGCGGAGGAAATCGAGAGTGAGGAGGCCAACCCGGAACTCACCAAGAGGCTAGCAAAGCTCAGTGAGCCGGAGGTCATACAGCAAGAGGTGAGGAGAAGGGATGAGCCCAGGGCCCCGGAGGGTGAGTGGAGGCAGCATGGCGGAGGAATGCAAGGCCAGGGAAGGGGTTATGCCCCGGGGATGGGTAACTTCTTTGGGGGTCAAGGAAGACCCCATCAGTTGGGATGGAGGCAGGATCTGAGACCGATGCCTCCTCCATCCCAGCAAGCCATGGCAATCCAGTGGGGAAGGGGAGGAAGAGAAAGGAGAGAAGCGAGAGAAAAAGCGGGAGTAGGAAGGAGAAGGAGGAACAGGGTGGCAGATGCCGAGATGGGGGAGGTGACGTTGCTGTATTGTGACTTTCATGATGAGAAAGGTCACGCGACGGCCACTGACGCGCTATTTCCACACCGCTAATTAGCGGGCACGAAATGCGGTACGACGGCAGTGCACCGGTCATTGTCAAGTAATAAAAGTAGGGAGTAGCTCCCCGAATATCGTTCTCAAAGGACCGCAAGTTAGGGAATACGATTTGCTCGTTAGGAAATTAATAATGGGGGTTCTAGGTTTAACAAAACAAGAGGGGGATTTGGTTGATTTTATAGAACGGGAAATGAGAAAACTAGACACTATGCGGGTCGCAATCACCGCTTCGCTTGGTGGATGGGTTCAGTGCAGGCCGCGATGCCGTGCTTCGCTTAGCGGATGGCCGGTGAGCATATGGATGAGGTGAGTGCAAATGTGAGGGGTGAGGGTCGAAGGCACCTCTTCGCTATCGCTTCCAGCGCTTGCTAGAGCGGGTGCTAGAATGTGTGGGTGTAAGTGGAGCGGGGGCAGAGCGCATCACAACACAGCATAACGAAGAGACAAGATCATAAATAAACTTCCATTCATAGACAAATTGATGTTCATTCAGTTCATTACAACTATTAAGAGTACAAATCACAAAAAGAGAAAGGGTAGAAGTAACCACGAGATGAGAAGCCTCGCCACGGATCGTGGTCAGAATGGGGGGTCGTCACGCCTCCTCCGAGCTGTCCTTGGTTGCTTCCGGGATGTAGAGGCTGTCACTACCTCCAACTGCTGCCCGTCTTCTTCTCAGAGCTGGGTTCACTTCTTCTTCCCCCAATGGAGATGTCTTCCTCTTGGAATGCTGGCCGTAGATGGCGAAGAATGCTTCCGGGACCCTAGAATGCCCTTAGGATCAATGGATGAAGCTTTCTCAATGGGAGGAATGGAAGGAGGGACCTTGGAGAGGTGGAACGGCGGAGTCGCGCGCAGAAATCGCGCCAAAAACCTTGCTGAATACCTAAAATCGCGGAACAACGCCTTAAATAGGGAGCAGAATAAGTATTGCACACGGTCAGTGGCGCACGACGAATGGTCGTGCGCGAAGGAATGCCTGTGATCGTGCGCAGTCAACCTGTAGCAAAGGGAAAATAGAAAACATCGCACGGTCAGGGGCGCACGACCAGTGGCAGTGCGCGAAGAAAGGCCTGTGATCGTGCGCATATCTTTGGTCCGATCTTGATCTGGGCTGGGAATTAACGCACGATCAATGATCATGCGCCTGATCGTGTGCGAAGGAATGCGTACGATCAGAGGCTTTTTAGGCCAAAAATCATCCCCCACCATCCCAAACGTGCACACGACCCCAGGACCTGCAGGAAAAGTACACATAACCCCGATCCATGCACACCACCGGATCCATAACACAGGCATACAGTAATAAATAGGAAAAACATGCCACAAAGGGGAAAGGATTGCACAAAAGGCGCAGAAACGTCATGCTATCAATATAAGCGTATTTGAACAGCAAATGAAGTGCATTGACACTAAAAGAAACCCAAATGAGGCCAGAAATCACTGTATAAACCAGATTCATCACACCCCCAGACTTACCTGTTTGCGCGTCCCGAGCAAACAAATCCGGCGGAGCGAGAAAAGACATAGTAGGGTTAGAAATTGCAAGGGCAGAGTAATATGCGAAGTCTCATACGCATGTGCATAGAAATCTAGTTGACAAAATTTCTAAATATACATGTTAGTTTAAAATTTTCTAAGAGCGTATTTATATATTACGTTTACTCAACAAGTGAATCACGGTGAATCATAAGGTCGTACATAGGAAGAAAGTAAACTGAACGCTGAGGCAAGCGTTGCCAAAGATCGGGACTCGGGACAACTCCATTGAAATCCATCAATGTTGGTGACCATAGGCTTGCCCGTTCGCACTCTCTCCACGGCACAGGTATGACTCACATGCGTGAATCAATAGGACTTTTAGGTTTGAGGTGAGGCTTGGGTTTAGGTGAGGTAAACAAGGATAAAAGCGACGGCTCAGACACTAAACCCAAATGAGCTAGCACAGAAAAACTATCCTCATCACCACACAAACATGCGGGTACACTACACCCCCAGACTTGGAATTAACAACATGGGTTCGTGCACCGCCTACTCCCAAACTGAAACTTATACGAATGAATTTTTCATTCAAATTCATATCCTTTTCTTTTCTTCTCGCATCTTTTCTCTTTTTCATTTTTTTTCTTTTTTCTTTTCTTATCATTTTCAGCAAATAAACACTAAAACATATCCACAACTTCACACACATGTCACCACATCAACAACCCAACTTGCAAAAATAATAAACAGCTAGAGCTCAGATTTGGGTGTGTGACTAGGATTGGCTTTTGGGCTTTGGTGCGATACACGTGGGGCTGAATCAAAAAACGGGTAGGCACAACTGGGCTAACGAGGATAAATCGATAGGAAAGGGTGCAAAGGCTCAACCGGGCCAAAATGATGGCCTATATCACCTTCACGCAATTGACCAACCGATAACCCATGTTTCAAGAATCGCTTGGGGCGAGTTCTAGCCACCGAGAAAGATAATCCTTCCTCCCGACTCGGGCAACATAAGACTAATGAACGTTTACACACATTCCTATGCTACCGTTTGATTCACACCGGATTCACCAAATTGAGTAAAGTAAACAATATTTACGCTAATAGAAAAATGTAAACTAAAAGCATAAAAATAAATTAAATCTACACGAATTCCTACGAGACATGAGCACTCGACTAGGAGCACTACAGGAGTCAACAAAGTACTTCGTCTCGCAATCCTAACCCCGCACCGTGATTTCCCCTTCACACAACCGAGACTAGTTAGACTCGTCGCGCGCCTACAGTTAAGTGCGCTCACGTGGGTGTCGTGGTGTGCCATGAGATGAGCAATGCTACAATATAACACATCGTAAATCCTAGTATGCTGTGCACTGTGCATGTGCACGAGGTAACGATAACTCTTACTCCCCCAGACTTATACTAAGCAAAAAAAAAACATGTTTGATAGAGGCATAAGCTTAAGAAGGCTAGGAGGAGAGATTACCCCATGCTCAGAAATGAGCATACCAGAAGATATGGCATTTTGTTCAGAAGGCGGTGATCCCGCCATGCTCCAATAGATGCGGACCTGCGATTAAAAGGGTCCCAGCACAACAAAAATAGCAAAGAAAATGACAAGAAAGAACGGAACCAAATGGTCCCAAATGGGTTGTCTCCCAAGAGCCCTTTGTTTAACATCCTTGAAGGTGGACCAAATACCTGTATTATAGTTTGATAGCACAAGTCTTATAATAAAAAGCTAAAGAGACAGTACTACGCTGCAAATAACAAGAAACAAGAAGCACAGAAACATCACAGATGGCACACAGCACAGCCCGGAGATCCCGGCACGCATCAGCTATATGCTGATTTGTGGTGGTTCTCCCCAGTCACACGAGATGGGCAGGAGGTGAAAGCTTTAGGGCCCAAGGAAGATGTCTCTCCCTTGCCCCTAACCTCCTCCTTCTCACGCCGGAGGGCTGCAGAGCGCGCAGTATGCAGGATTCTTTCCCGCTTCAGCTTTTCCACCGAAGGAGAATGCCACCGAGCACCAAGGGTGGGAGGAGCGATAGTGTTTGTCGGATTGGGATCAGCCGGGGGCTTCATTTCTGCACCCTCAAGAGGGGGTAGATCAGCCAATGAACCTGTTTAGATTGTTTACATTTCTTGTCCTCAATAAAGACATTGTTTGGAAGGCTCGTCGCTCCGCCTTCTCCCAAGACTTCCAACGCCTTGGTCTCATTGCTTTTCCCTTCTATCTACAACTCATTATTTGTGAGCTGCTTCGCTTCTTCTTTCAGCAGAGTGATACTTTTCTCCTCTCTAGGATTCTTCACGTCAAAGTCAGATTTTTCCTCATTAGACCTGCACTTACTTTTACTTACAGAGAAGTTAGGAAGATATGATAATCCAGAAAGATTCGCTGCATTGGAAGGTAGAGTGACACAGCCCGTGGCGATGTGGAGGGTTGCGCCGCTCTCATTCAGAAAAGGAACCCCCAAGATTGGCATTGAATCATTTTCCATGGGGCCGAGAATCTGAAAGTCAGTGACCACATTCGTTCCATTAAGATTTACTACAACCTCAAGAATCTCACCTTCAGTTTCGACAGTCACTCCATTAGCCAATACCAGCGACTTCCGGTCCTCAGAGTTCATTGTTAGGTGCAACCTCTCAATGTCTTGCAGAGCAAGAATTTTGCGAGATGCACCAGAGTCGCAAAGCGCGGCAACCTCGATGTTTTGATAGTACATTCAACAACGCAAGGGCTCACTTGACCACCATCCGCGTCAGCAATGCTTTTGCCTTGCTCCCGTGGGTTCTTTTCAGTATTGCTTGGAAGAGCGCCTTTCGTACGCTCGGAGAGTACCTGGGCCAATTGGCCTAGCTGTGTCTCCAAGTTCTGCATTGACGCAGTTTGATTGGCCATATTTGTTTGAGCCAGATCAACAAATTTTTCCATCATTTCTTCCAATGCGCTCTTCCTCTGCGGTGGTGCACTTTGAGCAAACCCCGGTTGTGGCGGCCTTGGTTGGCTACCAGAGGCTTGCGCATCAAATTGATGCGAGCCTCCTTGCCATCGTTGGTTAGGCACATTTTGTTTCAATGAGAAGTTTGGGTGACTCCTCACGGCCGGGTTATAAGCGTTGTTAAATGGTATTCCCCGATTTTGATCATTCAAATAATTCACACTTTCATCAAAAGTTAATTCAGCGGGTTGCTCACCTGAGGGGCACTCATAAGCAAGATGCCCGAGGTTTCCACATCCTTGACACGAAATGGCCATTACTGGGGCAGGAGGGAGGGCAGGCCTCTTAAGTAGCATGACGTTGTCATAAGGTGCCGCAGCCACCTCGGCAGATGCGCCCAATGTGCTCACCTCAAAGAGTCCATGAGCATTCCTTGGGGCGTTTCTCCCAGCAGTCCAGAACGAGCTATGAGTGGCGGTGTCCTGGAGAATCCTCAGTGCGTCCTCGGGTGTATGGTTCATCAGGGTGCCGCCTGCAGCTGCGTCAATCATGGCCCTATAATTGGGCTCAATTGCAAAGTAGAAATTTTCCACCAAGGTCCAAGGCTGTAGCTCATGCTGAGGGCACTTCCGGAGGAGGTCCGTGAACCTATCCCATGCTTCTGCAAGGGTCTCCTGATCGTGTTGCCGGAAGGTTGCGATTACTCTCCGCAAGTTTACAACCTTGTCCACCGGGTGGAATTTTGCCAAAAACTTCGTCTGCAGAGCATCCCAGGTGGTAGTTGCGCCGGGTGGTATTGTGTGGAGCCAAGCCTTCGACTTGTCGCGGAGGGAGAATGGAAACAACCTGAGTTTCACTATCTCATCAGCAATTCCTGCGTACAGAAATGTACCGCAAATCTCCGCAAATTCAGCTAGGTGAAGATGGGGGTCTTCACTGGTTAACCCGGAGAATTGGGCATTATTGCGGATCATATTCAGAATGGCCGGCTTTATCTCAAAATTGTTGTTAGTAATAGCCGGGCCAAATCCGGGGTACACACTCCCCACAGTAGGAGTGGTGTAATCCCTCATGGTCCTAGGCCGTGGCCTAACCACTTCGTTCTCATCAGCCGCTTGAGCTGCGGCCGGTGCATTTCCCACTACTAGATTAGCCTGATTTTCATTAACATTCATGGTGGCAGCAGCACGTAGACGCGCCCGCAAAGTACGCTCAATCTCAGGATCAAATGCTGCAAATTCACCAGGATGATGTCTATACATGCGCACACTATACCAAAAAGAGAAATATCAAAAACAAAAGCACCCTTAAACTAATTTCCCCAACAAATAAATCATAACTGCTTGCAGTCCCCGGCAACGGCGCCAAAAACTTGACGCGCTATTTCCACACCGCTAATTAGCGGGCACGAAATGCGGTACGACGGCAGTGCACCGGTCGTTGTCAAGTAATAAAAGTAGGGAGTAGCTCCCCGAATATCGTTCTCAAAGGACCGCAAGTTAGGGAATACAATTTGCTCTTTAGGAAATTAATTATGGGGGTTCTAGGTTTAACAAAACAAGAGGGGGATTTGGTTGATTTTATAGAACGGGAAATGAGAAAACTAGACACTATGCGGGTCGCAATCACCGCTTCGCTTGGTGGATGGGTTCAGTGCAGGCCGCGATGCCGTGCTTCGCTTAGCGGATGGCCGGTGAGCATATGGATGAGGTGAGTGCAAATGTGAGGGGTGAGGGTCGAAGGCACCTCTTCGCTATCGCTTCCAGCTCTTGCTAGAGCGGGTGCTAGAATGTGTGGGTGTAAGTGGAGTGGGGGCGGAGAGCATCACAACACAGCATAACGAAGAGACAAGATCATAAATAAACTTCCATTCATAGACAAATAGATGTTCATTCAGTTCATTACAACTATTAAGAGTACAAATCACAAAAAGAGAAAGGGTAGAAGTAACCACGAGATGAGAAGCCTCGTCGCGGATCGTGGTCGGAATGGGGGGTCGTCATGCCTCCTCCGTGCTCAGTCCTTGGTTGCTTCCGGGATGTAGAGGTTGTCACTACCTCCAACTGCTGCCCGTCTTCTTCTCAGAGCTGGGTTCACTTCTTCTTCCCCCAATGGAGATGTCTTCCTCTTGGAATGCTGGCCGTAGATGGCAAAGAATGCTTTCGGGACCCTAGAATGACCTTAGGATCAATGGATGAAGCTTTCTCAAGGGGAGGAATGGATGGAGGGACCTTGGAGAGGTGGAACGGCGGAGTCGGGCGCAGAAATCACGCCAAAAACCTTGCTGAATACCTAAAATCGCAGAACAGCGCCTTAAATAGGGAGCAGAATAAGTACTGCGCACGGTCAGTGGCGCACGACCAATGGTCGTGCGCGAAGGAATGCCTGTGATCGTGCGCAGTCAACCTGTAGCAAAGGGAAAATAGAAAACTTCGCACGGTCAGGGGCGCACGACCAGTGGTCGTGCGCGAAGAAAGGCCTGTGATCGTGCGCATATCTTTGGTCCGATCTTGATCTGGGCTGGGAATTAACGCACGATCAATGATCGTGCGCCTGATCGTGCGCGAAGGAATGCGCACGATCAGAGGCTTTTTAGGCCAAAAATCATCCCGCACCATCCCGAACGTGCACACGACCCCAGGACCTGCAGGAAAAGTACACATAACCCGGATCCATGCACACCACCGGATCCATAACACAGGCATACAGTAATAAATAGGAAAAACATGCCACAAAGGGGAAAGGATTGCACAAAAGGCGCAGAAACGCCATGTTATCAATATAAGCATATATAAACAGCAAATGAAGTGCATTGACACTAAAACAAACCCAAATGAGGCCAGAAATCACTGTATAAACCAGATTCATCAGCCACCTGCCCGAAGTTCCTGGAGACAAAAAGCGCCCGAGTTCCCGCGCCGTGATAGCAGCAGCAGGTAAGGATCGAGGATGTCGTGCCTCAAGAAGAGGAAGAGGAAAGGTGCGAGGACCGGGCCGATTTGGTGTCCCGAGGGGGGATCGGGGTGATCCATGGGGGGGTGGGGATTTAGGCAACCCGGAAGGCAAGCCCCCATACCATCTATCGTCATAGCGTAGCTTTGACATCCCTAACTCTGCCCCCGGAGGAAAAGATTTCCTTCACCCAGAAGGACATGCCAGGGTACGAAGTCCCGTTCTGCGATGCGCTGGTTATTCAGACAACGATCGAGAACTTCACCGTCTCTCGAATCCTTGTGGATAACGGGAGCTCGATCAATGTTATTTTCAAGAAGGCGTTCGATGGAATGGAGGTGGAGCCGCGAAGGGTGTTGGCCTCGGATGGTCCGTTGTTCGGATTCTCCGGGGAGAAGAAGGACGTGGAAGGGGGAGTAGGACTCCATGTGACCTTGGGGGGACAGTATAGGAACTGCCACTTTGTCATAGTGGATGCCCCCAGCAGTTATAGCGCCATCTTTGGACGGCCGCTCATCAGCGCATTCTGTTGTGTCCCCTCCACCTTCCACCAGTGCCTCAAGTTCAATGACGCAGGAGTCCAGGTTTGGATCAGGGGGGATCCAAAGGTAGCCAGGCAGTGCTACGTCACAGCAGTCAACACCATCTCCTGGATGGACGAAGCCGAGAGATGGGACCAGGAAGTGGGAGAGCTGGCGAGACTCGGAGAAGAGGGAAAGAAAGAAGAGAAGACCCCGGAGGAAGGGGGGAGGAGTTGACGGAGGTTGAGGAGGGAGAGATAGGGGAAGCGAAGTGCTCAAGTCGGGGGGGGGGGCTTCACCTCCAGGATGTGGAAGGGGTACCACTCGACCGAGCCAGAAGTGGAGACGATTTGAAGCGATTCTACCCTTGAAAGTTTTATTATGATATTAGTTGAATATTTTACTCCTTCACTTGATAGTTATAACTGCTGTGCGAAGATAACAAAGGTGACAAGTTTTGGTGCTGGAATGCCCCAGATCGATTCCGCTCCCAGGCTCTCACTAGACGGGGGGTTCAGGTTGATCTCTGGAGAGGCTGGCAAGGTGACAAGTTTTGGTGCTGGAATGCCCCATATCGATTCCGCTCCCGGGCTCTCACTAGACGGGGGGTTCAGGTTGATCTCTGGAGAGGCTGGCAAGGTGACAAGTATTGGTGCTGGAATGCCCTAGATCGATTCCACTCCCGGGCTCTCACTAGACGGGGGGTTTAGGTTGATCTCTGGAGAGGCTGGCAAGGTGACAAGTTTTGGTGCTGGAATGCCCCAGATCGATTCCGCTCCCGGGCTCTCACTAGACGGGGGGTTCAGGTTAATCTCTGGAGAGGCTGGCAAGGTGACAAGTTTTGGTGCTGGAATGCCCCAGATCGATTCCGCTCTCGGGATCTCACTAGATGGGGGGTTCAGGTTGATCTCTAGAGAGGCTGGCAAGGTGACAAGTTTTGGTGCTGGAATGCCCGAGATCGATTCCGCTCCCGGGCTCTCACTAGACGGGGGGTTCAGGTTGATCTCTGGAGAGTCTGGCAAGGTGACAAGTATTGGTGATGGAATGCCCCAGATCGATTCCGCTCCCGGGCTCTCACTAGACAGGGGGTTCAGGTTGATCTCTGGAGAGGCTGGCAAGGTGACAAGTTTTGGTGTTGGAATGCCCCAGATCGATTCTGCTCCCGGGCTCTCACTAGACGGGGGTTCAGGTTGATCTCTGGAGAGGCTGGCAAAGTGACGGGTATCGATGCTGGAATGCCTCAGAACAATTCCGCTCCCGGGCTCTCACTAGACGGTAGGTGCAGGTTGATCTCTGGGGAAGTAGGCAAGGAGATGAGTTCTTCATAAGGTCAGGTTGATAAGCCTCCGGTTGGCGAGCCTTCGGTGCTGACCCGGGCCTTCTCTCTCGGCGAGAAGAAAGATGTCGCACGATAGTATATGAGTGACGAGAATCAACCCTAAGCAGTCCGGGGCATCCGGTGCTCGGCAGAGAGGTCGCCGGCACAGGGTGGGAGGTGAGCCCTCGCTGAGAAGGAAAGTACCTTGCGAAACCTAGAGGAAAACGCATACCTAAAGGGTAGTAATCCTAAGGAAAATGGAAAAAGGCCAGAGCAGCCAAAAACATCCTATGTCTATCTATTCGATAACATAATGTGCGAGAACGAACATCGCGAGAATAACCTTCGCAAAGACAAATATCGTCGCATGCGAGAACGAGATATCAACATGAGAAACAATATAGCGAGCACAGTACATGGCCAAAAACATGCATCTATGCCTTTCACGGTTTGACTTACATGAGGCGGCGATCTCGCCAGCCCAAAACGAAACAAGAAATAAAACCAAAAATTACAAATATCAGGGATCACTCGCGAACCCTTCCTCGTCATCGCTGCTCTTGACTGGCGGGAGCGGGATGAAAAGCTCTGGGACGATGTCTTCCAGGGTCATGTCAGCCGCGTCGGCAGCTAGGAGGCCGGCCTCCTTCGTTGTCTGGAAGATATAGCGAGCTAACTCGGTGGACTCCTCGCGGATTTCCTCGTCTCGCGCTCGCCGCTCTTCCTTCAGACGACGGGGAGAAGAGGGAATGTTGGTGCGGGCGAGCTCGCAATTTAGGGCTTTTAGCCCGGCCAGCTCGCCCTCCAGGTCCTGGATGCAAGCGTCGGCTCTTCCGGCGGCCTCGACATCCTGCAAGTAAGATAAATTAAGGGAGCGAAATGGCCAAAGGAGAGGAGGGTGACGAGGTCTAGGTAACTCACCACACTGCCCTCTACGACGAGCAGCTTCTCCTTCAGCTGCGCGTTCTCGGCAAGAAGCCCCTGATAGGCCCTCGCGAGCTCCACATTCTGAAGCTCCAGTAGCAAGCAGTGCCTCCCCGTCATATAGGCGACCTTGGCAGAGCGCAACTGAGACCTCGCGCTCTCGAAAGCGAGTGTCCTCGCAGTCTCGTCTTTGTAAGCCCCCGAGTCCTCGCGTCCATAGAGGACGAACGAGAAGTCATAAGCTTGACCGCTGACGGTCTCCTTCTCCACCCAAGTAGGGAGAATGATGGAGATGTCCGCCTGGTTCATCTCCGGCTTCCAGTTCACCAAGAGCTCGCCGGTCTCATCCCGGCGCCTCTGGCCGAGACCGAAGCTATAGTGGTTGATGGGGATGGGTGGAGCGGAGGTTCTGGCAGCCTCCTGGCTGGGCTCGTCGTCCTCACCTCCCGCGGAGAGGCCGGTAAGGTCAAACTCATCAAAAGCAGCCTCGCCAGGCTCCTTCCCCTTCGAGGGGCGAGCGAGACCCGTCTCTTCTTATTCTTTTTCTTCGGCGGGGATTTTCAGTGAAGGCCACGACTACTAGAAGCCCCCGATCTCCTGCGAGAGGAGGGCTCACCAGGTGTGATGGCGCCTCGGCAAGCTTCCGCCCCCATGGTCGCTAGAGCAAGGGTTGCGTCGGTCTTCCGATTGCTAGCGTAGGGGTGATCAAGGGGATGATCTTGCTCGCCTGAAAAGTGTTGGAATCACAATAAATACAGAGTTTCTTGGAATAGAAGGAGTTATTGAGCGAGATCTTTACCTTCCCTTGCGAGCACTAGAGGCAGCGAGTTGATGTTGCGGCGGAGATAAAAAACCTAGAAGTTCTTCTTGCAAAAGAACTGATAAAGGACGGTGTCATGGACGCCGAGGGCAGTGGGCCGATAGGTGGTCTCGCCGTGCTGGTCTGGCGAGATCGGGATATTGCCGAAGTTCCCCTTGACGAAGAGGAACTTCTGGACCTAGAAGTGGGCCTTGTTGAGGGTTTCGTCGACTTTAGGACCCGAGCCCACGAAGTAGGCGGTCCCGTCCTTATAGGCGCGGAAGGAGAACAGCTTCCGAAAAACTGGAAGGCTGAACTCGATGCGCTCCTCGCGAAGGTAGCATGTGAAAGCTATGATCACCGCCATGGCATTAGGGGTAAGCTGACCCGGAACAACGTCGTAATGCTTGAGCACCTGGCGAGCAACAAGAAAACTAGGATTAGTTTATATAATGAGCGAGACTTTATCTGCGAAGAATTAGAAATGAGCGAGAGAGATTATTACCTGGCGAACTTCCGGCCACAGGGGGAGACGCAAGCCGACCAAGAAATGAGCGGTGGGTATGGCCAGCTCGTCGACAAGTAGCGCATTGATCATGTCATTCTCCCTAGGATGGCGCACCGCGAATGGAGGGGTGACATAGTCGGCGACCGCGGTTAAATATTCCTCGTCTGTCAGGTTGCAATGAAAGAAGCTATGCTCGGCGAAAGCCTTAGAAATCTTTCGTCGACCCTCCGACTCGTTAGCATCGCCGCCCATTTCGAAAACCTGCGAGAGAGGATGTAGAACGAGAATGGAAAGGAGCGAGAGCTCTGAAGCAGGGGAGGAAGATGGTTGACAGTAAATGCGGTGGTTGACTCAGCTATGACAGCCTATTTATAGCAAAAGTTAAAGGGTGGGAAGAACCCCAAGCGCCGGTGAGCGCGGTTAGCCAAAACATCACATCACAACCGCGGGCGAGAAAGGCCTGCGAGGTTAGTACAAGAAACATCTTTGCGAGAACAACACAAACAAATAATGGCGTAAGGGGGGGGGGGGGGGGGGGGGGGGGGGGGGGCGCGAGATACATTTAGCGAGAACGGAGGCTCCCGTGAGCACAACACATCATGAAAATGAAACGGACATGTTACCAGCGAGCGAGAGCTAATAAAAAGCTAGTAATAATTATTATCAGACGAGATAAAGCCAATATATGAATTGCAAGCCATTGCGAGATTGTCTAGAATAGCGGCACTCATTAACAGGTAATAAGGGTTCACGACAACGTATAAGTTAGTGAGAATCATGGGGCAAGCACTTCCATCTACCCCCACCCCGCGAACCGGACCGCGGCGGTACCCTAGAATTATAGTAATCCTCAGCAGCGCGGTCCCGTTCCATGAGGAAGGCGTAATCCCTCATCATCGCTATATGCACCTCCGGCATCGTGATGTTCTTATCGTGATCACTTTGTCTCGCGGCCCGGAGCCTCGCACACTCCTCCATCAAGACAACATGCCTATCCTCGGCGGCCTCTATGTCCCTTCTCGCCTGCATGTTGAGGTCCATCAGCATCCGACCATGTTTTCTATGCAACTCTGCTACTCGTTGTTTCATCGTCTCAGGATCTCGCGGATCCCCTAAGAAGTCTTCCACTTGGTCAGGAAGGGGGGACATCTCGTCGTCGCCCAACTCGGAATCGGTAGGTGGATTTTCAGAATTCTCTGCGAAATATTACGAAAAGGTTAGATAGCGCGGTTGAGTTCACGCAGGGCAGGGGGCCGTCGGAATGCTTACCCAGAGGGGGGCGAGAAGTCCCAAGGCGGACCTGGAAGACGTTACCATAGTGGGGGTAGAGAAATTTACCCAGACCAGGAGGGTAGGTTGCGCTGTTGGTCAGAGGGATCTTTGGCAGCACAGAGCCGCCGGTCTCCTCGCTCGTTAGGAGTCGGAACCCTGGCCTATCTATAGTTTTGTCGGGAGGAGGCGGAGATGGAGGCCGCAATGCCTGGCGAGCCGGGGACTTCCGGGGCGAGACTGTAAGAAGCAGGGAATGAAGGTCAGATAGTTGACAAAAGGAGGGCTGGCATGCGAGATTAAGTGCGTACCTGCGACATTTTTCCCAGCAAGATTTGTATCTGCCGGCGGACTTTTGCGAGACCCACCAGCAGGTTCTCCAGCATCCTCATTCGGCAAAGCATCCTGCGAGTAGGCATGAATCACAGGAAAACTTATTGACTTAAGATAGAGGGATAGCTCATACCTTCTCGTAGGGATGGTTATCCGGGGAGGAGTCCAGCAGAACGGAGCCATCCCCGGTTCGACAAGCCACCTTCGCCTATTTAGTCTTCGGCGACTGAGCGGGAGGCTGCCGATTCATCCAGGCGGGGACCCTGGTTGTGGAGGGTAGCCCGCCGGCTCTCACAGCCCTCAGGCGAGCCTCAGCTTCTTCGGAAAGCGGCATCTCCTGGCCGCTACAGTACGAGGCAAAAAGAAGGAAAAGAAAGTGGCGGTGCACGCCACTAAGGACTCGGGACAATATTTATAGCCCTCATGGTGGTCCCTACCAATGATTCCTGACAGATCATCAATGGGCTGGCGAATACCAGGGGTTGGATGTTTCTTCGCTAGCCTAAATAGCCTCGCGAAGAGCGGGGATTGTGTACAACCCCGATATTCGCCAGGCGAGGAGGCATGGTTTAAGAAGGCAACAGGATGAAGTAATAAGAGAAGGAGGCCTTAGGGCCAAATACCTCGCGAGAGAGACCTTGGAGAAGTCCCTCTCGGAGGGCTCGCTGAGAGGCGAGCGAGAAGGGTCGGCGAGATAGATGCTCGAGGCAGTTTCAGGAAGTTTTCTGAGTTCGACGAAAGGAGTACTGCGTTCGACGAACTCACCCGTGTTCGTCGAGCTCACCTGACTTCGTCGAGCTCGCCCATGTTCGGCGAAATCATCAGAAGTCGACGAAGTGTTCTATGCTCATTAAAGCCAAAGGGACGGTCTCGCACGAGGAGTCGCGAGACCCAAACCTCGACAGATATCTTCAAAAGACTGGGCCAAGCGAGGGCTGACAAACCAATACTTCGCAGGATGCTGGCAGAAGAGACCTATGTTCAGTAAAGAGATGTTCAGCGAAATGTGTTCAGTGCACGGCAAAGTCTATAGGCGATCTCGCAGTAAGGCTCGCGAGTTTAGAGCCTCAGCGTCCAGCGAGCTCCATTCTGCGTTCGACGAATGTCGAACGAAGCTCAGCATTCTGATGGCGCAAATCTCACACACCGCTATAGGCGGTAGCTCGACTGCGACACGAAACGGCAGTGTACCGATCGTTCAAGTAATATAAAACGAGGAGTAATCCCCGAGTATCGAATCTCTCAAGGAACACAGTAAGGTGGAGTTAACGTTCGAGGAAGGACTTGAGATTGAAGTCCTAAAATCGGATGGGATGCGGGGGAGTTGGGTTGGCTTTTGGAAAATAAAATAAAAGCTATCAACTACTCCTATGCAATGCCGCTATGCAATGCTTCGCTTGGCGGGATGGAGACTAGGCAGGCCTTGAGCGCGCTGCGTCGCAAGGGCGGATGGACGAGTAGGCAAACGGATCGAACTATGTAGGCCTTGAGCGCGCTGCTTCGTTAGGCGGGATGGAATACGGGCCGCGATGCCACGCTTCGGTAGGCGGATGGACGAGAAGGCTAGCGGATCGAACTATGCAGGCCTTGAGCGCGCTGCTTCGTTAGGCGGGATGGAATACGGGCCGCGATGCCACGCTTCGGTAGGCGGATGGACGAGAAGGCTAGCGGATCGAACTATGCAGGCCTTGAGTGCGCTGCTTCGTTAGGCGGGATGGAATACACGGGAAGCTATGCCACGCTTCGGTAGGCGGGTGGACGAGTAGGCTAGCGGAATGAACTATGCAGGCCTTGAGCGCGCTGCTTCGTTAGGCGAATGGAATACGGGCCGCAATGCCACGCTTCGGTAAGCGGATGGGCGAGTAGGCTTACGGATTGAGGGTCGCAAGCACCTCTTCGACAAGCACGCCACTAGCAATTGCTAGTGCGGCACAACACAACAACAAACCACACCACGGCACACCTCAAAATAATAAGCAAGAATACCCATATCACATAGATAATCAAGTATAAATGCTAATAATCAAAACACACTTCATCATAATGTTAGATCTAGCTACAAATACATCAATAAGAGAAGAATAAGGCAAGAAATCGACCGAATCCGAAGGCTCGTTGAAGATTCACGGTTGGAATCGCCGAGTTGTCAATCCGCGTCCAAGCTCGGTCCGCAACTACGTCCGGGGTAGAGAGAGCTGTCACGACTCTCCAATGGACCCGTCTTCTTGTGTCACGATCCGGTAGAGGTTGCAAACTTCCTCTTGCTCGATGGAGATAGCGGCTAGGTCTTCCTTTGGAGCTCTTGGATGAAGGAGGAGGCCGAGAGGAAACTCCGGCGAAGATTTGGCGTTGAAAGCTTGCCCGGAGATCCTCCCTAAGGTGGGCGGCGATGAAGAGGCGAAACTGGGCGAACGGGAGCAGAAAACGGCGGAGTCGGGCGGGGGATCCGACCTAAATCGCGAGCAGCGGATTTTATAGGCGCTGGAATTAAACAGTGCGCACGGTCAGTGGCGCACGACCAGTGGTCGTGCGCACTAGAATCCTGTGATCGTGCGCTCTGCCTGGACGGAACCTGCAAAGACAGAAATTATAAAATAAAATGTTCGCACGACCAGTGGCGCACGACCGGTGGTCGTGCGCACTGGAGTTGATGGTCGTGCGCACTACATCAAACAGAACTCGGAAATTAAATGGTAAGTGCGCACGAACAGTGGCGCACGACCGGTGGTCGTGCGCACTAGCGTAGATGGTCGTGCGCACTGCACCAAACAGAACTCATGAAAAAGGCGTCAAATGCGCACGATCAATGGCGCACGACCAGTGGTCGTGCGCAGTAGAACCAGTGATCGTGCGCAGTGTTCCTGTGCAGAATTGCACCGGAAACACCCGCACGACTCCTGTTCTAGCGTACAACCACGAATCCGGCCACAGAAAGTGGCACCTAACAGTGCATGAAAACTATTGATGAGGATAAGCATGAAATTACACCAAAATGGGCCAAAAAGTGCTCCTAGCCTAGAATATCAAATATGAACTGAAACAGGGCTAAAGTGCGGTGAAATGATTAAATAAATGGCCTAGATGAGTCCATAAAAGTGTATATGATCAGGACTCATCACACCCCCAGACTTACCTGTTTGCGCGTCCCGAGTAAACAAATTCTAAGCGAACGGGGAAAGAAAAGTAGATAGCTTAAAACTACAGTACAGAGTACCATGCGAAGTCGCATGCTCACGTGCATAAGAAAAATAGTAGAAAAGATTTCTGATTATATAAACAGCCTATAGATTTCTAAAAGAGTAAAAGCATATTACAGCTACTCAAAATGGTGAACAACGGTGAATCATTCGGTCGTGCATACGGAGAAAGTAAACTAAACGCTGAGACGAGCATTGCTCAAGATCGGGATGCAGGAAAAACTCCACTGAAATCCATCAGTGTCGGTGACCATAAGCTTGCCCGGTCACATTCTCTCCACGGTACTGGTTTGACTCAAATGCGTGAATCAATAGGACTTTAGGTTTTAAATGGGGCTTGGGTTTAGGTGAGGATAAACAAAGATAAAAACGACGGCTCAAGCACTAAACCCAAATGAGCTAATGCAGGAAACTCTCCTCATTCACCACACAAACACGCGGGTACATCACACCCCCAGACTTGGATTTTACTACATGGGTGTGTGCACCGCCTACTCCCAAACATAAATCTATACATAAAGATTTTTCATTAAAGCTCATCTTTTTCTTTTCTTTTCACTTCTCTTTTTTTTTTCTCATTTTCTTTTCTTTTCTTTTCAAAACATTTTCAGCAAATTTATCAAAGATGCACATCCACATTTTCACAAAAGTATCACAACATCAACAACCCAACTCATGAAAATAATAACAGCTAAAGCTCAGATTTGGGTGTGCGACTAGGATTGGCTTTTGGGCTTTGGTGAAATAAAAGTGGGGCTGAATCAAAGAACGGGTAGGCACAACTGGGCTAGCGAGGATATAGCGGTAGGGATAGGCACAAAGGCTCAACCGGGCCAAAATGATGGCCTATATCACATTCACACAATTGACTAACCGTATACCCATGCTTCAAGAATCGCTTGGGGCAAGTTCTAGCCACCGAGAAAGATTCTCCTTTCTCCCGACTCAAGCAATACGAATCTAGCGATCGTTTACACACATCCCTATGCTACCGTTTGATTCACACCGGATTCACCATTTGAGTAGAGTAAACAACATTTACTCTAATAGAGAAAAATATAAGACCATAGTATAAAAAGAAATCTAATCTACACGAATTTCTATGCAACTGAGCACTCGACTAGGAGCACTACTAGAGTCAACATTTTACTCTGCTACATAATCCTAAACCATCACCTAGACTTTCCCACATAAGCAGAAGAATTAAATTCACAACAGAGCCAGCAAACAGATGAGTGCGCGCTTGAGTGGGTGCAGTGGTGTGCAATGAAAATGAACAAATAATAAAATTGAAAATAAAATACTTCTGGCATGCTATGTATGAGTGCACGTGAGTGGGTGAACAAAACTACTCTCCCCCAGACTTAAACTAAACAATCCGCATAATATATGACATGAAAATCAGAAAAGGCTAGGAGAAGAGAGTACCCAATGCCCAGCAAGTGAGCATACCAGAAGATTGGCGTTTAAACCACGACTAAGCTGCAGCATCCGCCATCCAGAAATGAAACCTGCACGGGGTCAGCTCCGCAAAACAAAAGAAACAGAAAAAGACTAACTAAAATAATCTACAGCTAACTAAACATGATTAGAAGAAATAAAAATGCAGAAAAAGTAAGATAACTACTGGGGTTATTGTCATCCCAGCACGACTTATTCAAGTTTTGTACAATTCTAGCTTATAGGCCTATGAAAAGAAAAGTGCACAGGTAACTGTTCTAATATGCGCATCGGTAGCGGGTACCGATACGGAGACAGAGCAGTCACCCCTCTACCTAAATATAGATACCTGCTCCTCACAGGTAGAGGGTAGAGAATGTAAGAAAAGGAGGAGGCCTGGTCCTCACTCATCTCACAAAACACATCCTTGCCTAGCAAGGTATCGTCAACAGGGAGGCAGCAGGGGGAAAAGGCAATGAGTGGAGCTTCCTCAACGGAGGAGGGGTCAACCTCCTCACATGTGAGGATACACTCATCATTGACTTGAGCACCATGCTCCAAGTCCTCCTGATGTACCTGTGAAGACTCAACCTGCACAGGCTCAGATGAAGAAGGGGGGTCAGGAAATAAAAGAGAAGAATGACATAAATAATCAAAAATCGGGGGAGTGGTCCCGGTCTCACTCCCAGCAAGATCCAAGGGTAGATCGCTATCATCATCGTAAATATCATAGCAAGGGGGACTTGAGAACTCAGGAGCCTCAGTGGTGATTTGGACCTCCTCGTCCCATGAAGAAGTGCAAACCTCCTCATCAGAGAGAGTATCCTCCTCATCCCACCGAGGTGCATCATCGTGTTCAAAGTATTCATTCTCCCCCTCAGGGAAAATGACATCCTCATCCCACTTTGGAGCACCCTCCGAGTCAGAAGCATCACCCAGCTCCTTTACTTCGATAGGATCATAAAAAATGTGTGTAGAAAAATCATGCAAAGAAACTGGAGGAACACAAAGATTTGGTTCCTCCGCAAAAAGATCTGCTAAAGCCTCCCCGATGGAAAGAATACTTTCCTCATCATACTCAGGTGCATCTAGGAGCTCCCATTCCTCTCCTTGTTGGCTAACAGATGAGTGATCATCATCACTGGGAGTGAAGCTATAAACAGGGAGTGAGGAGTCCGTGCACGAGACAAGCTCAGGGGTAGAGGGCACAATTGCCTCCATGGGTAAAGAATGAGCGATAGGGACAATGTTGTCCTGAGTTGAGGAGCGGCGGTCAGGATTGAAAAGACGCGGACAGTCCTTCAATTCATGACCCTCTCCTCGACACAACAAGCAAACAATGTTCCTACACTGCCTAGCATTTAACTCATTCAATTGGTCCAAATAATAAACCATCTTGTCATTAAAGCTAGGTGAAATATCCCATGACGACATTTTCAAAATTCAAAGCAGATAAAAAGAAACTGAAATTCTTTGCAAGGAAATCTACACAACTAAGAAAACTTCTTGGATTAGACTTGCCTAAAACTTTTTAAAATAAGAGGGAAAGAAATAAAAACAAGAGTAAATAAGTAAAAGCAAACAAAAATTAAAAAGGCGGCTATACACACTGGAAGAACTACTATCTCTCGGCTCTCCCTCTCAAGAAAACTCACACGACTGTGTTCCCCGCCAACGGCGCCAAAAACTTGATGGCGCAAATCTCACACACCGCTATAGGCGGTAGCTCGACTGCGACACGAAACGGCAGTGTACCGATCGTTCAAGTAATATAAAACGAGGAGTAATCCCCGAGTATCGAATCTCTCAAGGAACACAGTAAGGTGGAGTTAACGTTCGAGGAAGGACTTGAGATTGAAGTCCTAAAATCGGATGGGATGCGGGGGAGTTGGGTTGGCTTTTGGAAAATAAAATAAAAGCTATCAACTACTCCTATGCAATGCCGCTATGCAATGCTTCGCTTGGCGGGATGGAGACTAGGCAGGCCTTGAGCGCGCTGCGTCGCAAGGGCGGATGGACGAGTAGGCAAACGGATCGAACTATGCAGGCCTTGAGTGCGCTGCTTCGTTAGGCGGGATGGAATACGGGCCGCGATGCCACGCTTCGGTAGGCGGATGGACGAGAAGGCTAGCGGATCGAACTATGCAGGCCTTGAGCGCGCTGCTTCGTTAGGCGGGATGGAATACGGGCCGCGATGCCACGCTTCGGTAGGCGGATGGACGAGAAGGCTAGCGGATCGAACTATGCAGGCCTTGAGTGCGCTGCTTCGTTAGGCGGGATGGAATACACGGGCAGCTATGCCACGCTTCGGTAGGCGGGTGGACGAGTAGGCTAGCGGAATGAACTATGCAGGCCTTGAGCGCGCTGCTTCGTTAGGCGAATGGAATACGGGCCGCAATGCCACGCTTCGGTAAGCGGATGGGCGAGTAGGCTTACGGATTGAGGGTCGCAAGCACCTCTTCGACAAGCACGCCACTAGCAATTGCTAGTGCGGCACAACACAACAACAAACCACACCACGGCACACCTCAAAATAATAAGCAAGAATACCCAAATCACATAGATAATCAAGTATAAATGCTAATAATCAAAACACACTTCATCATAATGTTAGATCTAGCTACAAATACATCAATAAGAGAAGAATAAGGCAAGAAATCGACCGAATCCGAAGGCTCATTGAAGATTCACGGTTGGAATCGCCGGGTTGTCAATCCGCGTCCAAGCTCGGTCCGCAACTACGTCCGGGGTAGAGAGAGCTGTCACGACTCTCCAATGGACCCGTCTTCTTCGTGTCACGATCCGGTAGAGGTTGCAAACTTCCTCTTGCTCGATGGAGATAGCGGCTAGGTCTTCCTTTGGAGCTCTTGGATGAAGGAGGAGGCCGAGAGGAAACTCCGATGAAGATTTGGCGTTGAAAGCTTGCCCGGAGATCCTCCCTAAGGTGGGCGGCGATGAAGAGGCGAAACTGGGCGAACGGGAGCAGAAAACGGCGGAGTCGGGCGGGGGATCCGACCTAAATCGCGAGCAGCGGATTTTATAGGCGCTGGAATTAAACAGTGCGCACGGTCAGTGGCGCACGACCAGTGGTCATGCGCACTAGAATCCTGTGATCGTGCGCTCTGCCTGGACGGAACCTGCAAAGACAGAAATTATAAAATAAAATGTTCGCACGACCAGTGGCGCACGACCGGTGGTCGTGCGCACTGGAGTTGATGGTCGTGCGCACTACATCAAACAGAACTCGGAAATTAAATGGTAATTGCGCACGAACAGTGGCGCACGACCGGTGGTCGTGCGCACTAGCGTAGATGGTCGTGCGCACTGCACCAAACAGAACTCATGAAAAAGGCGTCAAATGCGCACGATCAATGGCGCACGACCAGTGGTCGTGCGCAGTAGAACCAGTGATCGTGCGCAGTGTTCCTGTGCAGAATTGCACCGGAAACACCCGCACGACTCCTGTTCTAGCGTACAACCACGAATCCGGCCACAGAAAGTGGCACCTAACAGTGCATGAAAACTACTGATGAGGATAAGCATGAAATTACACCAAAATGGGCCAAAAAGTGCTCCTAGCCTAGAATATCAAATATGAACTGAAACAGGGCTAAAGTGCGGTGAAATGATTAAATAAATGGCCTAGATGAGTCCATAAAAGTGTATATGATCAGGACTCATCACATTCGTCGGACGGCGCCCGACGAACAAAATATATTCTATAGCAGCACTCGACAAATTACAGCAAGGAAGCAGCGGTCGACGAACCGCCCGTCTCAGCGGACAGCGAACACTTTAACGTTCTGCATTCGTCGAGCTCGTCTGTGATCAGCGAAGTACCCCACGTTCGACGAAAGGTGTGATGAGCTCGACGAAGTCAGGAGGAGGTCTTGCAGGAAGGTTCGCGAGACCGGACCTCGGCAGATACCACCAGAATTGGCCAACGAGGTCCCCGCAGGGCGATCGCCTAGGAGACGCATCGCGTGCAGGGCTCGCAAGAAGGCCCGCGAGAGCTTCGACAGTAAGGTTCTCGCAGTTCCTTACCCATAGGTTGATAGGGCCAAATTACCCTTTTACCCTTAGTGGTCTGTCTTTAGCCTCTGCAAACAGCGGAGTTTGGTTGTTAGCAAACCCATTTGGGGTGCGGATAGTAAAATAAAAAGGCGGGATCCTGCTATTTGCAGGCCAGATCAGAAAACCTATAATTAAGACCTAAAGGGCACCTTTGGAGAGGACTTGACTTTAGCTTCTCTCTCCTCAGGCTCTCCTTGGTTAGCATTTCCAGAGCTCTCCAAGGTGCCCGAGTCTCAGTTTTGGCTTGGGAGGGGAAGCGCTCAACAATCTTCCGGGTTAGTGGAGGGACCTCCTCGCTGTGACTAAGGTCTTAGTCATCTTCCTTGTCTTCAGGCTACCTTCTCCTAGGGATCAGTAAGGGCTAGCTTCCCCTCATTTCGGTGAAGGCCCCGAGCTCCACAAGAGGCCGAGAAATCGGTTTCAACATTGAGAATAAGACTTCTTCTGATATGCAGTATATTTTCTGTTCGACGAATTTTGGTGAGTTCGTCGATCGCCGTTCGACGAATTGAAGTGCTTTCGTCGAGCGCCGTTTGAAGAATATCTATACAGAAAGTCTGTCTTCAGAGTTTGTCGATCTCCGGTTGACGAAATGAAGTTATTTCGTCGAGCTCCGTTCGACAAATTCTGTTAAATTATTTTATTCTGAACATCCTTGCTTGAAATATTCTTACCTACATCTACTGCCTCTTTGCCCTTGGCAGAAATGAAATTTACTGGAGTAGATAGAATGTTCTTCTTAAGAAGATGTGGCTCACTTGATGATGCACCCAAGCCCAGTATGCCATTGAGTCTGGCATTCACTGTGCTTGTGATGTCCATCAGTTTTATGCTTCTCCCATTAAAGGATTCTTCAAACTTCTTAGCCTCAGATAACTTGTTCTCAATGAGAACAATATGTTCTTTTGAGGCAACCAGCTCTTTCTTAAGATTGACATTATCTTCAGTCATTTGATTCATTTCAACCAACTTATTTCTGATGGAAATTATTTCCTTCTCAGATTTAATTAAATCTAAACAAAGAGTTTTAAAATCATTTTTAAAATCATTTGAATTAAGTCAAAGGTAGAAATTACCGGATCAACATCAGTTTTAGATTTTGATTCATCTGAATTGTTTCCTGAGGCATTGATAGCCATCATGCAGAAATTTCCTTCATCTTCATCATCACTAGAGTTGGATGATGATGCATGTTCTGACTCACTACTTGAGTCATAGACAGCCATCAAGCATTGATCTTTGTCATTTGATTTATCTTCATCTTCAGAAGAGCTGGATGAAGATTCTGACTCAGTGTCACTCCATGATTCAGCTACAAAGCCTCTTCCCTTGTGTTTGTGCTTGTGGGAGGATGGATTGCTGGAGTGCCTCTTTTCTTCTTTCTCTTTTCTCTTGTCTTTCTTTTGATTCTCTGGACACTCAGGTATAATGTGTTCAGGTTTCCTGCAGCAATAACAAATAATTTCTTTATAATTTGATTTGTCATACCTTGGCTTTTCTTTGGATCTTGAATCCTTCTTTCTGAAATCCTTTTTAGCCATCTTGTAAAACCTCTTGGCTAGTAGGCTCATGAACTCCATTTCTCCTGGAGCTTTGTCTTCCTCTTCTGTAGCTTGGAAAACATTGCTTCTTTCCTTCTTGGATGCTGGAGATGAGGTAGATTATGCAGCTTCTCTGGACTTGATAAGCTGCTCATAGGATTTTAGCTTGCCTAACAAGGTCTCAGTAGAGATCTCATTAAGGCTTCTGGCTTCCTTGATTGACCAGATCCTAGAGTCCCATGTGCTGGGGAAGCACATTAGGATCTTATCATTGACTTCAGTGATTGAGATCACTTTGTCCAAAGACTTCAGCTCATTAATTATGAGACTTAGTTTGTTGTACATGTCTGCTACACTTTCAGTTTCTCCCTTCTTGAAATTCTCATATTGGGAGATGAGATGAGATCTTCTGTCTTTTCTCTCTTCTGTAGATCCTTCAACCATGTTGTTGAGGGAAATACAAATGTCCCTGGCTGAGGTGCATTCCACAACCTTTTGGAAAATGTCATCAGACATTGTTTGTGCCAAGATATTCATTGCTTTGGCATCTGCACTTCTTTGCTTCTTTTGAGTATCTGTCCACTCAGGAGGTGGAATAGCATTATTGTTTGTTGCTGCTTCAGTACTTGTTATTGCTGTTGGAGTAGGAGGTCCTGTCAGAATAATATTAAAAATATGCTCATCAATAGAATTTATATATAACCTTATCCTTGCCTTCCATAATGCAAACTTATTAAGATTGCACATAAGAGGTCTTGTGCTTGAGTATTCTTTGTTCTGTGCCATGAGTATTTAGAAAAAGAAAACTCTAGAGGAAATTAAGATCTAATTGATCTTTGGATTCGGGTGTTAACCTGTAAAAAATCAACCAACCTCTGATACCAATTGAAAGTGAGGTTAGATATTAGATTTACTCTAGAGGTTGGTGAATAGAGTATTAAAAAGTTTTTAACTTATTTTATAGTGGGATTAAAATACTGATATATATATGTATATAACAGAGTGAGTATAAAAACAAAACAAGAAATCACACATCACAGAACAGAAAGAAAAACAAAATCACAGATGACACAAGGATCTATAGTAGTTCCCCAATCAACCTGGGTACATCTACTCTTCTACCACCCTTGGTAGGAATCCACTAGGTTTTTGATCAGTTGCCCTATCACCAATGGAGTTTTGATCAGGTGCCCAAACACCAATGGAGTTTTGATCAGGTGCGCAAACACCACTGAGCTTTTGATCAGGTGCTCAAACCAAATCACAGGTTTTTGATCAGGTGCCCTGCCACCAAAGGGTTATCTTTTGAAGGGAGTTAGAACCCTGTACAAGATGGGATAAAGGTAAACAAAAATGTTTATGAGATTCTTCTCTGTCAACAAGCTGAGAGAAGACTAGTGGATTATTGTTGTAAATCTCCCCCTGTCTGATAGAAATGGTTGACAGTTGATGGATGGAGCTTTCTCTTGAATGTAAAGCAAATCTTCCTTGAAAGTTGATAAATCTGAGAGACAATGTTTCTTAGATTATTATTTCTCTTTGAAGATTAGAAATAACAGCTGAAAATTGAGAGAATAATGTTGGTCTTCTCAGAGATTGAGGGTGTTGTTGTTGAGGATGAAGATCTTTCTTACTTTTTGACTTTTTGTATTTCTCAAAAATGTTTCTTCTCTGGTCGACTGTTTCTTCTCTATGTTAGTCTTCTCGTACTACTCGTGTACTATCTTTCTTTTTCCTTCGACAATATATCACTGATTTGAAATTCAAATCTTCCAATTAAGGAATATAATAATCAGAAGGAATATATCTTGGAACTGCAATCTGATTCAGCAATAAACTTTAATTCTTTTTCATTTTCCATGAAAGTACCATTTTCCAATATATGTCAACGACTACTTTCTCGAGAGAAGAGAATGGAAAGGAATAATAAAAGGAAAGAATTAGAAACTTGTCTTATCTAAAAGAATAGCTCTGTTGCTGATTAGTCGATCTGAGTTCAGAGCATAAAGACAACTGATCTTTCAGAAATTTGTCAAGCTGGAGAAGATTCGTCTAGCTGAAAGCTGAGTTCGTCGAACAGAATGTTGAGTTCGTCGAACTGAATCTAGAGTTTGTCGAACTGAAGCTAGAGTTCATCAAGCAGAGAGAAAATTTGTTGAACTGGCTAGAAGATTGAATTCGTCGAGCTGAGAGTTGAGTTCGTCGAACTGAAAGTTGAGTTCGTCGAACTGAACATTTTGTTACTTATTCGTCAAACGCAGAGCTGAGTTCGTCGATCACAAACTGGAGTTCGTCGAACTGAAGAAATAAACTGCTGGACAGGATGAAGAACTAAGTTCTTCGAGCTGAGAATGAAGTTCGTCGAACTGAAGCACAACGTTCGTCGAACCCAGGATGGAGTTCGTTGAACGCAGAATGGAGTTGGTCGAACGCAAAAACTTAGAGTTTTTCCTAAGTTCTAGCTAACTCAGACAGCCTAAAACCTTGACCCTTAGACTATATATTGGGGTCAACGTAGTCCTAGTCACAGATAGTGATCCTAGCCCAAATCATTAATAGAGTTGTTCTAACATACCTGGTGCCTAAGTTCTAACATACCTGGAGAAAATTCAATTGATAAGCATTCATGGCCATTTCTTAAAAAAGCTCTTGGGCGGCCTCCAGGGTTTTCCTATTTAATGTACCCCCGGCGTCCGCATCAATCATTTGCCTAATTTTGAAATTCAAGCCATAATATGAGATTTGCACTTGTTGCCAAGCAGGAAGTGTGTGGTGTGGGCATCTACACAAAATCTCCCTGAAGTGCTGCCATGTATCTGTTGAAACTAGGACTGGGCTTCTTTGTGGAGCTCGGGCCCTCAATGATTTGGGGCAACTAACACTTACTGATTCCTGGGAAGGAACCGACTGGAGACTCAAAACTAAACACAGACCCTTGGTCGCAGCGAGGAGGTCCCACCACACACTCAGAAGATCTTTGAGTGCTTCCCCTCCCAAGCCAAAGCTGAGACGGGGCACCATGGAGAGCCTGGGAGCTAAGCCAAGATAACCTAGGGAGGAAGAAGCTCAGAATACTGAGATTGTAATCCTCTCCCAAGGTGCCCTTCAAGGTTTATTTATAGTTTTTCAAGTCTGGTCTGTTAATAGCGGGATTTCGCCTTACTCTTTTGCCATACGCAGCCCAAAATGGTCTTCAAACAGCTGAACCCCGCTTCTTGGAGTGGCTAACTGCAGACCACCAGGGGTTTTTAGGTAAAATAATCATGAATCCAGGACTGGGCGAGCCACCCACAAGAGTCTCTCTCACGGACTGAGTGGCTCAGCTCGCTCGCCTCCCTGCGAGTAACCGACGAGGCCCCTGGCCCACTCTCCCCCCACGAGCGATCGGCGAGAGCTCGGCTCGCCCGACACTTTGGCTCGCTAGCCTTTTTACTCTTTTCGCCTAATGGCTCCTTCGCTTCTGCTCACCCTCTGACTGACACCGGGGTTGTACACAATCCCCGCTCTTCGTGAGGCTACTTTATGCTCACGAAGAGACATCCAACCCCTGGTGTTCACCCGCCCCTTGGTGACATGGTGAGAATCTTTTGGTGGGCCCCATGCCAACTGCTATAAATACCCTTCCCTCCAGTCGGTGCATGAACTTTTTCTTCCCCCTTACTCCTTTCCCCGATCGCCACAGTTCCCTGCGAGATGTCTAAGAATGAGGGGATACTTGCTCGCCTAAGGGCCTCGCAGATGGTCTAGAAGGCTAAAGATGCCGAGCTCGCCCCTTGGATACCTCCACAACCTCCCCCGCCCCCGGCTCAGGTTAAGAAGACTAAGACCATCCGACGGCCGTTCGGGGAGGATGAGTCATCTCCGCTGTCTCCCTCTCCCCGCAACGAGCTCAAAAACTTGATAAGAAAAATTAGACTTCTTCTTCTTAGGGTTTATGATTTATAAAAATGCGAAGAAGATTGATGATATTTTCCAAAACTATATTCGATGAAGGCAAGTGTACCTTATCGTATATAATATAGGATATTTTATAAAAATACCAAGGTCGTATTAAACTCAGGTTTGTCGAGTACTTCTACGTCGAGAAAGCGGACTATTATTTTATCGGAGAGAGAGCGGAAAAGAGAACTAAATTGCTACTAAATAAAAGAGAACGAAAATAAAGAAAGAAAATAAAACTTGATTAAAACTCGCTTTGAAAAGAAATTAAAAGATAAATACTATCATTCAACTCTAAGCCTTGACCGTGGGGATTCCCGAAGCTCGAACATGCCTCTCTCGAGGTTAATGCCCAACTAAGCTTAGGAAACATCAACCAGACTCTTGTCTTATAATTGATTACCTAAGACTTGCTTTGCGCTGTGAATCCCACTATAGGATTTGACTCCTATCCAAAAGATTTACGTCATCCTCTCTCGAGGGGTGCGTGCAATTCTTTTTATTCTCGAGTGATCGATTCGTACGCACGTCCTCTCAGCTAGCTAGAATACGAAAACAAATACCGAAATTCATTACCGGAATATGAACTCGATATCGTTATATTTCGAGAATAAATCGAAGGAGAGAAGATGCGATAATAAGGTGTAGAGATAATTTCGATTCAAAACTTGCTAGAATCAAGAATATCTAATTACTAACTAAAGGAAAAATTAAAACAAGAAAAAGAGAGAAAGAGGAAGAAAGAGAGTTTGCATAAAAGAAAGAGATAACAAAATTTCATTTCATAAAAAAAAGGAGATTACATAAATTGAAAGCTACATTACATTGCATGAAATTAAAGCAAAGCTACCTTGCATGGAAGAGAAAACAAGACATTAAAAAGGAAATAAGAGAATTACATGAAATTAAATCTAACCCTAGAACATGAAAAATAAGGAAAACTATACAAGAACAACCCAAATGGGCAGGGGGAAGGGACTGGAATGCTGGAGGGGAGCCTCTGAATTTATAGGAAAAAATTCCAGGTTACACGCCCTCGGTCACGGGGGTGACCTAGGGCGTGTAATACTTGTTCTGCACGGCTGCGACATCGGCGTGGGTCTTGTGTGACTGTGTCGCAAAAAAGGACATTACATGCCCGTGTAACTTTGGTCACGGGCGTGTACCTAGGCGTGTACTTGGGCGGCTTCATCAATGCGGCGTGGGCTTGAGTGCGGCGCTGCAGCGAAAAGAGATCACGCGCGAAAAGTCACGGGCGTGACTCATGGGTCACGGGCGTGACTGGGGTCAACTCCATCAATGCGGCATGGGCTTGAATTCGGCGTAGCAGGGAGCAGGGATCACGCGGGAAATCACGGGCGTGACTTTGGGTCACGGGCGTGACTTGGGTCAACATTGGATTCGGTGGCTGACAGGTCCACATGGAAAGCTTGAAGTGATCTTTAAATTTACACGCCCTTGGTCACGGGCGTGACTATGGGTCACGGGCGTGATCGAGGGCGTGACTTGCTGTGGACTAGCTCAAATGGGCTGCAACAACTCCTGGACTGATCTTAATGTTACACGCCCTTGGTCACGGGCGTGACCTAGGGCGTGTACTATGAAATTTGACCAAAATCTCCAAAAAATCTGCAAAACAAAAATACAATTATATTTAGAACTAAAATTATAAAAGAAGTGATTTTTAACTAAAATATAAATAATATTTACAAAATTATATTAAACTTAACCTAAATACTATAATTAAAATAAGCATAAATCCTTCTTATCAAATACCCCCATACTTAAGCTTTTGCTATTCCAGAGCAAAAGTATGAGAAATATTTATAAGACATTTAATAAAATTTTTAATTAAGACTAAAAATTTATTGAATCACAAGTAAGCTAAAAAGAAAATTTAAGGATCGACGAATTAAGTCCTAAATTATGAAATTAAAATAATAAGAGAAAAATATTTAGCCAAGAGTTCTCAAAAATATTAACTAGTTAACAAAATTGAATAATAAGTAAACAATATTAGATTTAAAATTTATAAAAACCATAACTTTGAAAAATCTAAAGGAAAACTGTAACTTACTAAGTATTGCTCTCTCCATAACATAATTTAAATCTAGATCAAAGATATTGGGTAAGGGGGGTTTCATAAAATTTGGCATAAGAAGAGATCTTTGAATGAAGGTGATGGATTTTCCATTTCACCAAAGTGTTTTTTTTTAAGTAAATATATTTTTTTTCTCTTCTAACAACAACCCAAAATGTATATGGTTTAGGAGTAATGAATTTTATCCTCTTACTCCATGCCATATAATCTTTTCAAATATTTTGGGTGCATATGTTTTAAGGACTAATGAATTTTATCCTCTTATTCCCATGACATATGATCTTTTAAAATACTTTTTTTTATGCCATCAAAGGGGTAAGGTAGAGAAAAGACTTCTAGCTTATAAATTAAATTATTTTGAGAGCAAATTTTAGTACTTTAAACTTTCCTAAGATTTTAAAAGCTTGAGGTAGAAATAATTAAAATCTAAAGGTGTTTAAGCAAGATTACTAAAAATTTGTAACTATTTAAAATAAAAGAGAAGAAGTGCTAAAGAAATACCTCTAATCAAATTAAAATCATAAAATATTTCTTAACACTAAATCACTTAAACAAAAATTAGATTTAGCAAACCATGATAGAATAAATGATTAGCAAATAAAAAGTATAAATGCTTATAAATAAACTCAAAATGATTTTGGAAATGACAAAAACCAAAGTAAGGGCTTATTATATTTTTGGGATTTTTTATAAGTTTTATGTAATAATTTTTTTGGAATTTTTTTGATATTATCTTTTTTTGCAATTTTTAATATTATCTTTTTTTTTGGAATTTTTTAGGATAAGAAATAAATACTAAAAATGCTAAACATAAACTAAGAAAAACCTAATTTTTTTTTTGTTAATTCTTGGACTTCCCGAGGTCGACCCGGTGAAGGGCTCGCAAGGTACTAGAGGCTGTGATGGGAATTCAATCCCAAGGCGTCCTTTCCGAGAATTTAAATTTTCGATTATCTAATTTTTTTTGAATTTTTTTGGGTTTTCTAAATGTTTTTTTTTAAAAAGCTAATTTTTCTTTTGTAAAAGACAATAAAAAGGAAATAAACTATTTACAAAACTATGTACACAAATATTTTTGGAATTTTGTGATTTTCAAAAATTTTTTTGGAAATTTTCTACGATTTTATAATTTAAAAGAAAGGGAAATACACCCCCATACTTAAAGTTCAACATTGTCCCCAATGTTGAAAGCTAAGTATGGAGAATAATAAAATAGAAAATACAAGAGCATGATTATGAAAGAAAAAGAACAAGGAGAGGAAAAGAAGTACGTCCCTGATGGAGACGGACGACCATCACGATTACTTGCAAAAATTTTCTTTCAAAACCATAAGACAAAACACAAAATCAAAAGAATTAAAACATAAAAGTTACTTATTATTATTTGTTTTTTTTTGATAAAAGTAATAGTGCTTTCTCTTTTCAAAATATTGACAAAATATCCCCGGCAACGGCGCCAAAAACTTGATAAGAAAAATTAAACTTCTTCTTCTTAGGGTTTATGATTTATAAAAATGCGAAGAAGATTGATGATATTTTCCAAAACTATATTCGATGAAGGCAAGTGTACCTTATCGTATATAATATAGGATATTTTATAAAAATACCAAGGTCGTATTAAACTCGGGTTTGTCGAGTACTTCTACTTTGAGAAAGCGGACTATTATTTTATCGGAGAGAGAGCGGAAAAGAGAACTAAATTGCTACTAAATAAAAGAGAACGAAAATAAAGAAAGAAAATAAAACTTGATTAAAACTCGCTTTGAAATGAAATTAAAAGATAAATACTATCATTCAACTCTAAGCCTTGACCGTGGGGATTCCCGAAGCTCGAACATGCCTCTCTCGAGGTTAATGCCCAACTAAGCTTAGGAAACATCAACCAGACTCTCGTCCTATAATTGATTACCTAAGACTTGCTTTGCGCTGTGAATCCCACTATAGGATTTGACTCCTATCCGGAAGATTTATGTCATCCTCTCTCGAGGGGTGCGTGCAACTCTTTTTATTCTCGAGTGATCGATTCGTACGCACATCCTCTCGACCAGCTAGAATACGAAAACAAATACCAAAATTCATAACCGGAATATGAACTCGATATCGTTATATTTCGAGAATAAATCGAAGGAGAGAAGATGCGATAATAAGGTGTAGAGATAATTTCGATTCAAAACTTGCTAGAATCAAGAATAACTAATTACTAGCTAAAGGAAAAATTAAAACAAGAAAAAGAGAGAAAGAGGAAGAAAGAGAGTTTGCATAAAAGAAAGAGATAACAAAATTTCTTTTCATAAAAAAAGGAGATTACATAAATTGAAAGCTACATTACATTGCATGAAATTAAAGCTAAGCTACCTTGCATGGAAGAGAAAACAAGACATTAAAAAGGAAATAAGAGAATTACATGAAATTAAATCTAAACCTAAAACATGAAAAATAAGGAAAACTATACAAGAACAGCCCAAATGGGCAGGGGGAAGGGACTGGAATGCTGGAGGGGAGCCTCTGAATTTATAGGAAAAAATTCCAGGTTACACGCCCTCGGTCACGGGCGTGACCTAGGGCGTGTAATACTTGTTCTGCATGGCTGCGACATCGGCGTGGGTCTTGCGTGACTGTGTCGCGAAAAAGGACATTACACGCCCGTGTAACTTTGGTCACGGGCGTGTACCTGGGCGTGTACTTGGGCGGCTTCATCAATGCGGCGTGGGCTTGAGTGCGGTGCTGCAGCGAAAAGCGATCACGCGTGAAAATTCACGGGCGTGACTCATGGGTCACAGGCGTGACTGGGGTCAACTCCATCAATGCGGCATGGGCTTGAATTCGGCGCAGCAGGGAGCAGGGATCACGCGGGAAATCACGGGCGTGACTTTGGGTCACAGGCGTGACTTGGGTCAACATTGGATTCGGTGGCTGACAGGTCCACGTGGAAAGCTTGAAGTGATCTTTAAATTTACACGCCCTTGGTCACGGGCGTGACTATGGGTCACGGTCATGACCGAGGGCGTGACTTGCTGTGGACTACCTCAAATGCGCGACAATAACTCCTGGACTGATCTTAATGTTACACGCCCTTGGTCACGGGCGTGACCTAGGGCGTGTACTATGAAATTTGACAAAAATCTCCAAAAAATCTGCAAAACAAAAATACAATTGTATTTAGAACTAAAATTATGATAGAAGTGATTTTTAACTAAAATATAAATAATATTTACAAAATTATATTAAACTTAACCTAAATACTATAATTAAAATAAGCATAAATCCTTCTTATCAAGCTTGCCTCGCAAGTTCTGCTTAAAAAGGATTTGATATTCCCAATAATATTTGCTTAACTCCATTTGCTTGCTCGCAGGACCCTCCCGCGGAGAAAAACTTTACCAGGCCATCCCCCACGGGATCTCGCCCCCCGTCCCCGGGAGGATTGATCCCCCCTGATGAGAGGACCACAGACCTGCGAGCCGCACCCTCACGCCCTGGTTAGTCATTCATCTTGTCCTCTCTTGCTCCACCTTGATTGCTGAACTGCCTCATTTCTTTCTGCAGGGTCTCCTCTCGCGAACTCAGAGAGGAGAGTCACCACTCCGGCGGGCTCGCCGCCCCAACCGAAAATGAACATTATTACCCCGAGTTTGGCACTTTGGGCCAACGAAGCCCGGGTGACTCTCTACTTGCCGAACCACGGGCTGACGACTGGACGGCGCAACGCCCTGGTCTGGGAAAGTCTATTACCCTGTCCTTTACTGAGGCCTTCAAGGGCCATCCGATCTCTTCTCGCCCGCAACCCCGTACCATTCTCATCTCTCCAGGTTAGATGATTTATGCTGCTTATCTCTCTAGCTGCCTCTTATGTTGACTTTCTTTTATTCGCAGGTGTTCCTCCAACTCCGACTACTGAGTCAGAGCACGGGGAGGTGGAGATGTCACCCCCTCCCTCGCCGAGCCAGGTCGCGGATTTCCTGGGGGACCCCGGCAAACCAGAAAAGATGATGAGTCAAGTCGCCGAGATATTCCAGAAGCACACCCTGATACTGCGAGAGCTATACGATCAGGACTGGATGAATCGGGCAGCTTACGAGGAGAGGTTCACCGCCATGGAGGATGCAAACACCCGCATCCTCGCCGAAGTGCAGTAGGTCGCTCGCGACGAGTTCACCTCTCCAAGGATGCACCTTGCAAGAATTGAGGACTACATGCGGTTGATGTAGTGCGAGGTCCAGTCGGTCCGCGAGTACCACTATCCGAGAATTCCGCCGCGCTCCGGTGTGCAAGGTCGTGGCCGCTGGAAATGGCATAATTACTGATTTGTCAAACTTTATTGTTGTTTGTTTCTTTTCTCTCGCTACTATTTCCCCCACCTAAGGGGGTTCTGAACAATTAGTAACATTGTAATAAGGATATTCCCGCTCGCTCGCGGGCTTTCTTTCTTGCTTCGTATGATTTTTTTATCACTATGCCATTAATGCTCGTGCCTTGCTTATTTTTGCTTTAATATGTTTGGCTCGCGAGACATCGCCTCGCACTTCGCGGCCTTTGCTTTTTCTTTCTGCAGTTTCGGCTCGCCGACGATGAACCAGCGGACTTCGCCAGGACGCTAACCCGCTTGGAGTGGATAAGACCCCAGGGTGTCAAAAAATTATCGAGCGATTTCGCTATTCGCACCCCCCCCCCCCCGGCGCTTTGTATCCTTCCCGCCCATTTCATTTCTATAAATAGCCGCCATGTTTTACTTTTTAACTACCGCATTAACTGTTCTCCAGCTTCTCTTCTCTCTTCCAGACCCTCTCGCTAACTCCAGCTCGCACTCGCTCCTTTCCCGGCTCGCAAATACTATCATCATGGTTGTCGAGGGCGAATCAGAAGGGCAAGCCAGTGCGTCGGGGCTTTCTGCGACCACACATTCTTCGGCGCATCGCTAACCGGTGACGAGTTCTTCACCGTCGTGGATATCTACATCCCTTCGGGGTACACTGCTCGCGTCCCGCCGAGCACCGCCAGCCTCAACAATCCGTCCACCGACGAGCTCACCATCCCCATTGCTCATTTTGAGAATGGATTGCGACTCCCACTCTGGCCAGAAGTTCGCCGGGTAATTTATTCGATCCTCGCCATTCTTACTTTCCTCGCAGGGAGCATGCTAACCATGCCTTGGTGAATTTTTTCAGGTACTCAAGTACTACGGAATCCTATTGAGCTAGCTGACGCCGAACGCGATAGCCGTGATGGTCGCGTTCTCCTGCTATCTGTGGGAGGAGAAGATTGATTTCATCCTACTCATCTTCCGCAAAGTCTTTTCCTGCCGCGCGTACAAGGATGGGACGTCCCACTTTGCAAGCCAACATGTCACCGTCTGCGAGACGGTGAACAAAGCCCACTACTGGCACCAAAAATGTGTCCTAGTGAAAGGACCGTTCGGCAAAATCTCCTTCTCCCCCCTCCAACAGGATGATGCAACCTACCGCCCTCCCGCCTCGCTCGATGGTGACGATGCGAGGCTCTACCAATACCTGGGCGGTAAATAATTCAAGGTCGCCAACCTCCGACAGAGGGTGGACTCGCTGTTTCGGTCCCGCAAGGGGAAGGTTTGGCTCGCACTCGCAAGATCCCATATATTTTTCTCATTCTATCTGCTAACTCTTACTTTGTGCTTGCAGGGGAGCGGGATCTTCCCATCCATCCCCCGTATTTGAGGAGCGCTACCCTATCTTTCCGCACTCTTGCCGTCACGACCGCTGATGCTTACCGAGTGCCCCCCGACTCTACTTCGGGTAAGAAGGGGCCGCTGCCTGCGAGCCAGCTCGTCGCGAAGCCCCCCACCAAGAAGAGGAATAAGGACACCCCCTACAAAACAAAGGGGAAAGAAGTCTTGGACCCGAGCGAGTCGGAGACTCTGCTCGCCCCCTTCGCAAGACAAAAAGCTACTCAGAAGGGCAGCGAGCCGAAAGATGCCCCTGGCAGGCCCAAGCCAATCAGCCACAAAAACATCAGCCTGGGCGCCAAACTCCCTGACGCCCTCGGCGAGCCGATGCTCACATGGGATCCTGATCTCAATAGGATCTCTTGTTCGTCGCTCCTCTCCTCCTTGGTTGAGAGCGATAAGGTGGGAGGCGAGGCATTCTCCCTCACCTTCGGGCTTTATGCTCGCGAGGACGCCGCCAATTTCGGTGCCCTGCAGTTTAGTCTGCTCGTCAACGAATACATACGAGCCCATTTTCGTTCCTTGGAGGTATCCCACATGACGGCTTGGCGGTACCTCACTGCGGAAAGGGATTCTAAAGAGCTCCATCGCAAGCTCAAGGCGGCCACCGACGAGATCGCAAGCCTCAAAGGGAGTGAGGCCATCTAGGAAGGTCTCCTCGCCAGCCTTCATGGTGGAATGGTAAGTCTTCCACACAACTTCCATCTCGCTCGCTATAGGTATTTATCTTAACTTACGTTTTTCTTCTTCAGGATTCTGAGACCGCGAGCCAGCTGCTCTCATGGAACACTGACCTGGAAGCAGAGGTCGTGTTCCTCAAAGCGCATGTCTGCGAGTTGACCAGGGCTGTGCTCCCTCCATCTCCTCCGTGAGCTGGGGCTCGCAAGGTATCTCGAGGCAAACAGGAGGGGACCCACAAGAATTCCATGGGCGTAGCCACCCTCATCTTTGAGACCCTCAAAGGAGCGGGTCTGCTTTCCCCGGATGCCCAGGATCTCGACATCGAGGAAATCATCTCGGACCTGTTCGCGCCGATCCCAGAGCCCGGCGACCGCGGGAGCGAGGAAGAGCCTTCCAGCGACCCGCAATAGCTTTTTAAATTTCCAATGAAAAATTTTTGTTTTCGCCCGGCGAGTTCGCCGTTATTTTGTAACTCTTTGAGAAAAGAAAACATGAAACATTTTTCTATCTTGTAATTGTCTTTCTATCTTGCTCAAACAAATACGCTTTTCTATGCTCACGTAAATACATTTGTGATATGATTGTGCTCTTAATTTTATCCGCGCTCGCACCTTCAACGCTATTATTTATGAGCGCGTTCGCGCCCTTCTTACCGGGAGATTGTGGCAAGGTTTACCCTTTCATAGTATTTTCCATTGGTCTCGCTACCCTGCCTCGCGCACACCTAAGAAAGCGCTCGCGTAGCTTCACCCTCTTAGGAGTTTCGTTAGATGGACCATCTATTTTCTCTTGTGCTAAGAGTGGCCCTCTTCATACCTCTGGCTAATCCAGTGGGGTCCCTTGCGAGCGAGATTTACATTACCCTGCCTCGTTCGCCTGCCTAATATAAGCGAAAAGTATTACTCGTTATCCTCCGCGCCGGCGGACCCCCCAACTCGCTAGTTTCAGGCATTGTATATGGATGCTCCAGGAATCTTTTGCGAGCTAGGACACGGCCTTACGAGCTGTGCACCCTCCATAACTAACCATCTCGCAGTTATACTTAGAATTGGTGTCCTACATCACTGGCGGTTTCATATTTCTCGCGAGCGAGCCCTAGGGCTCGCCCCATCTATCTCTTGAGGCTTGGCGAACCGAACCCCTTAGCATGTATACTTACTTGCCAGCCTCTCCAGAGATTAACCTGACCCACCATCTATGAGAGCTCGACAGCGGAATCGATCTGGGGAACTCCATCACCAAAATTTTTTCACCATGCCAGCCTCTCCACAGATCAACCTGACCCACCGTCTCTGAGAGCCCGGCAGCAGAATCGATCTAAGGCACTCCAGCACCAAAAACTTTTCACCTTGCTAGCCTCTCCAGAGTTCAACCTGACCCACCGTCTCTGAGAGCCCGACAACAGAATCGATCTGGGGCACTACAGCACCAAAAACTTTTCACCTACCAGCCTCTCCAGAGATCAACCTGACCCACCGTCTATGAGATCCCGGCAGCGGAATTGATCTGGGGCACTCCAACACCAAAAACATTTCACCTTGCCAGTCTCTCCAGAGATCAACCCGACCCACCGTCTATGAGATCCCGGCAACAGAATCGATCTGGGGCACTCCAGCACCAAAAATTTTTCACCTTGCCAACCTCTCCAGAGATCAACTTGACTCACCGTCTATTAGTGCCCGACAGCAAAATCGATCTGGGGAACTCCAGCACCAAAAACTTTTCACCTTGCCAGCCTCTCGAGATGTAAGACCCCCCTCCCAGAACACAAGACACGGCTGAGGGGAGACCTATGCACAGGACAGCCGCCTTATGGAAGTGCCAGCACACGGGCTAGCCCCCTCCACAAGACGCCTATCCAACTAGCTATTTTCACATATCATCATGCAAACCCATCAATAATAGAAAATATTACAAGCCATTGATTCACAAATTAAGTAATAGTGTCCAAACAGTACAAAAAAGATAGGATGCTACACAAGCTCCTGTAAATCATCAGAGTATAAGCTTGCCCTAAGGCTATATTCCAACCGCTCACTCACATCTGCCACTGACGGTAGCCAAGGTATCGTAATCACCAGCACTATCACCCTGGCCTTGTTGTCCTCCTGTGTAGTACACTGCTGCTCCACCTGAGGGTGCTCCTAAAAGTAGTGGTGTAACAACCATTAGTCATAAAGACAAAGTGATAGGATGAACCTGATACGGCGCAATGCTATGATTATGATAGGATGAATGCAATGCAATGATAATGATAGGATGAATGCAATTCAATGGTTATGATATGATGAACTCACCCATGCATTTTTGCTATGTTGACATAGACCTGTAGTTCCCAGTTTTCGAGGGTAGCTAACCACTCAGGCAGCTCACTTCGTGGCCAGACGGAGACTGTGGAACGGGCTCCTCCACAACTATGCAGGTATGAACACTACCAGACCTAGGCTTATGTACGCCTCAATGCTAAGAACACACAACGGAGACCCTACGTACTTCTCGCATCATGTTGAGTCTTCATAACATGGAAGGGGTCTTGGGAAGTGCACACCAAGAACACAGCCCAACCAGTCTAGAGTCTAACTGCCGGCTTCTATCGATGTCACGACTAGCAAGACCGTAGACCCGCCACAAGTAATCCTCCAACCAGGATCATTACACCACCATGTGTAAATGATGAGTCTGGTTTATATAGTGATTTGCGGGCTCATCTGGGTTGTTTATCTTTCCTTTGCACGTCATTTACTGCTCATCTATGCTTATATTGATAGCATTTCATATTCTCAACTATAGTGCATTCCCTACCCTCTTTGTGGAGTGATTTCGTTATATATTACTTTATGCTTGTTCTGTGGATCCTGTGGTGTGCACGGATCAGTGATCTAGTAGGTTTTTCATGCAGGTACAAGGATCATGTGAACGCTCGGAACGGATTGGGGCGAATTTTGGCCTAAAAAGCCACTTATCGTGCATTTTCCTTCACACAAGATCAGGCGCATGACCACTGGTCGTGCGTTATTTCCCCTTACCAGACAGTGAAGTTCGCACAATCATAGGACTTCTTCGCGTATGACCACTGACCGTGCGTTATTTTCCTATCTTCCCCTCTGCTACAGGTTGACCGCGCACAATCACAAGCATTCCTTCGCGCACGACCACTGGTCATGCGCTACTGATCGTGCGCAGTGTTTACTCTGCTTCGTATTTAAAGACCGGCTCCGCGATTCTAGGGCATCGAGACAGTTTTGGGCGCGAGTTCTTTTGCAAGCGTCCACCGTTTTCCCTCTCCAAGCTCCATCCATCCATCTCCTTCCTTGGGAAAGCTTCATCCATCGATCCTAAGCTCCATCAAGGATCCCGGAAGCATTCCCCGCCATCTACAGCAAGTATTTCAAGGTGTGGCATCTCCATTGGGCGAAGTGGAAGGGACCCAGCTCTGAGAAGAAGACGGATGATGTTTGGAGGTAGTGACAGCCTTTGAAACCCAGAAGCAACCAAGGACTGAGCTCGGAGGAGGCGTGACAACCCCCCATACTGGCCAAGATCTATGGCGAGGCTTCTCATCTCGTGGTTTCCTCCACCCTCTCTCTTTTTGGAAATGTATTCTTAACTATTGTAATGAACTAGATTAATCTCTATTTGTCTATGAATGGAAGCTTACTCTTGTTTTATTCTTCACTTGATGCTTTGTTGTGATGCGCTCCGCCCCCACTCCACTTCCATACACACGTTCTAGCTAGCTCACTCTAGCAAAAGCTTGCTAGAGGTGAGAGTGCATGAAGAGGTTCCTTCGACCCTCAAACACCATTAGCACTCACTTCCTCCATTTGCTCACCGTCCATCCGCTAAACGAAGCACGACATCACGGCCTGCAATAACCTCATCCACCAAGCGAAGCGGTGATTGCGACCTGCATAGTTAATATAGTTTTACTTCTTCTTGTCTCTACAAAATCAACCAAACTCCCTTTTGTTAACTTAATAATCCCCATAATTAATTTGCTAATAAACAAATCATACTACCCAACTTGCGGTCCTTTGAGAATGATATTCGGGGAATTTCTCCCTACTTTTATTACTTGACAATGCCCGGTGCACTGCCATCGTACCGCATTTCACGCTTGCTAATTAGCGGTGCTGAAATAGCACGTCAGTAAACCATGCACATTCATGTAATTCCCATGCACACCCGTGCTCTCAAGCACCCAAGGACTCACTGAAGGAGCCTTCTCACTTTTCACAAAATACCCGTTCAACTGATGCTAACTAGCATCCAAGGCCCCCAATGACCGGCCTCACAACATTTTACCATAAGATATAACCCTATCTTATAACCCGCATCAAGCATCAATTCTACCCCTACCGAGTTATCATGACTCATGTGCAGTGGCGTGCGCAAAACATGGAAATTACTCTACAAGATCCTCCAGGACTACTTGTGGTCACAGTGTCATATTAATATTCTACTAATTAAGTAAGCTCGCACATATCACCAGTATCCAACCCTCATGCACAATTAACAACGTGCTTTAACACGATCAAAGGTATCAACCTTATTGAAGGGTCATCACAAATCTACACCATCTATAGATTATCATGTGATATGAACATTAATTCGTGCATGTGCTTTCTTACGAGCCCACGTAAACTACCGATTGAAGATTGGTTTAAGGAGACATCTCATCAGAATAAATCTGGAATTATTATCACTGGCCCTACACTAGCGTGTACATGATTCATATAACATCTCAGCCCAATCGACCTTCACATTCGGCATTTATATCTCCCTTACTACTTATCCAAGACTATGAAATCCAACAAGAGTGTACATATTGTTATCACAAGCCTAATCATCCGATAGACTATCAACCGGTTGGAGAATTTAGGTAAACGAGTCCACTGAATTCTTCATTCAATTGTGCATCGAACACCCCATATCAAGATCATAAAATTCATCTACACCTCATCCAATTGACATGGGAACTAAGAACTCCTACCACACCCAAGTGGGAGAACCCAAAGTTCTCTGTTTGCTAGCGCCGATAGTATTGCTACCGCCTTGCGCTAGTGCTCCAGTCAAAATCATGCCTTCCCGTCGTCCCATCAACTTACCAGCGTCGGCGGTAGGGCTACCGCCGAGCATTAGCTATTTCTATCAAACCACATTTTCATCGATCTCAAGGGTCGACGGGAAGTTGCCCTTTGCCGTCATCCCGTCGACTTACTAGTGCCGGCGGTAGGGCTACCGCCGAGCGCTAGCTATTTCTATCAAACCTCCTTTTCGTCGAACTCAAGGGTCGATTGGAAGTTGCCCTTTCACGTCATCGCGTCGACTTACTAGTGCCAGTGGTAGGGCTACCGCCGAGCGCTAGCTATTCTATGTTTGAGTTCACTATATAGATCTGCCCATACACCTTAACAGTCATAACCCTTGAGTTCGATTCACAACATACTTCGTCAGCATCATCAATGCCACAATCATTTCCCCAGGCGTCGGTCGCTTTGCTATGTATTTACGGTGCTCTACATTATGTAACACGTCAATTTCCCGTGCAATTTCTCGAGAAATCAAAAGCAGAAGAATACATTTCTCGAGAAATCAAAAGGGAGGAAATGCCATTTCTCGAGAAAAAGAAAGGGCTAGGCTGTTCGTCAAACGCTGTTCGACGAACGCCAGATCGGGCCGTTCGATGAACGCCAGGCCGTTCGTCGAACGCAGCCTTCAGGCCGTCCGTCGAACGCAGCCTTCAGGCCGTCCGTCGAACGCAGCCTTCAGGTCATCCGTCGAACGCAGCCTTCAGGCCGTCCGTCGAACGCAGCCTTCAGGCCATACATCGAAGGCAGCCTTCAGGCCGTTCGTCGAAGGCCGCCTTCATGCCGTTCGTCAAATGCAGCCTTCAGGCCGTTCGTCGAACGCAGCCTTCAGGGCGTTCGTCGAACGCAGCCTTCAGGCCATTCGTCGAACGCAGCCTTCAGGTCGTACGTCGAATGCAGCCTTCAGGCCGTATGTCGAACGCAACCTTCAGGCCGTTCGTCCAACGCAGCTTCAAAGAGTTTGACAAACGCAGTACGTCGAATTCCTTAAGCGGCTGAGGATAATTTCAGCCACCACCTTAGCTAAGAAAATATATAGGCAGCCAAATTATAGTTTCCCTTCTAAATTTATGATATAAATCAAATTAAGTATTTGCTATCTTATAGAAATTAAAGCCCTTTTTAACATGGACTAATCATCATCTTCCCCAATTAGGAAAATTAGGGTTTTCATCTTCTCTCCTCCAATACTGCCTCATATGATCATGGATTTTCATGAAATCAAATCCTATCTCTTCCTTTTGGAGAGAAGAAATGATTGAGGGAGCTTTCGCCGCAATCGGTTCCCTAAGTTGAAAGATCCGATTTGGTCTTTTCCTAAGAATCTCCATTAGCTCACAAGCCAACCTCTTTTGAGCTCAACACCTCTCCTAATTTTCTCTACGATCTAGCACCAAGGGAGAGGGGTCAGAGGTCACCTTATTGTTTGGCCATGGTTGGAGCTCATCTTCATGGCGGAATGGTGGTGATCGGCCAAGCTCCAATATTTCTCCAACCTTGCTCTTCCAAGAACCCTAAATTAACCCCCTTAAGGGATGAAGAAGAAGAAGAAGAAAAGGAAGAAGGAGAAGAAGAAGAAGATGAAGAAAAAGATGAATAGTCATCTGATTAAGAGATCAGCCCCTTTGGCATAAGAGAGAAAGAAGAGAGAGAGAGAGAGAGTGAGCATTAATAAGCATGTAATGAAATCTCCAAGTTCCAATACTTGTGCCAGCCATTTAATGGCTCTTAATTTCCACCTTTGACTTAGATTTAGGTACTTTAGGCCACCCACCATGATCTCAAATCTACCGCTCGCAAGACTATCTCAGTCCCTCCTTATTCTGATGATATTAATCACGTGTACGCCACATTTATTCCACACTACAAGGTGGGGGTTTATATCATCCCACAAGTTACACTGATTGGATAATTTCAACATATAAGTTTCTGATATCCGTACCTCAAGTATGCTCGACCTCTTTCCAGACCTAACACTAAAGTGATTACTATAGAGAACTCTTTTTCCAAACTCCACCACGCCTTAATCGCCGACCAAGCATACCCATCATCGTTCACGTATTATTCGAGTAACAAGACCTTGATGTAGAAAAATCAAATTTTCTGTCGGCGACCATGTTGCATCTCATAGTAAAGAGAGCACGTTCAAATAACATCCAATCAGTCGGTACCTTTTATGTATGTTTGAACTTGACATGAACCAAGGTGCAAGGTTCGAGATGATTTCTCTTCGACACGGTATTTGCAGACTACCAAAGTAGGGCATAATTCGATCAATTCCAAGCGCCCTACCATCTCTGCCAACCTGGAGCTCTTCCTGAGGCAGGTACGATAATATGTAACAATTCTCAAATCCTTGGGTAATCATCCGGAGAGGAATTCAAAACGTAAGTTCATATTATTCGTACCTCAGACATGCATAGCCTCTCTCTAGGTCGAAGCCCCAAGGATTAATGTTGTTTTAAATTTTCTAGTCTTACGTTACCGCGTCCTTATTACTACTTAAATATTGTCATCATCCTACCAATCATCTATATACAAAATTTATTGTATCCTCTTATATGTACAAAATTTTATCAAGTCCCAGACGATTACGTTATCAAAAGTCTACATGTAGACTAATACAGATGCATACCACCAAGGGTTAGCTTACTATTCTCCCCGTTTCCTTATCCATAAGGTCTCAGGGAATCATTAAGAGACAATGTTTATCCTTGGAACGTTCTATTTTCTTATCCTGATAATGAAGTTTTCTCTTAATTAAAAACATGGTGTTAGCAGTTCACCCTACTCAAGATCAACTAATTGTTCAAGGATTACCACTTCCCAGTGTTGAAGATTGTGAAGATTTTTCAACTCCCTGATAAATCTCAGTCGGTAGGTCACTAACCCAATAAACGAAGAGAAGAGCCCCTCGGGAATCCTGGGCTGAGTCTCTTCAGCCACCAACATGGTACATTCATCCTATATCCGTACACCATTGTGAGGACATACAATCTTCGACTCGGAGTTTTATCCTGCACTTAATCCCTCTTATGCCCTTGGGGTTACTATTTATGACACCCTTTTCAAGGTCAACATGTGACCCAATCAAGATTAGGCCAAATCCAGATCAAATTCTTATTCGACCTCTAGTATTCGTCATGGTGATTGGCAACACAGTTAGGCTTACGAGTCTTCAACTACTTCAATAATAGTTCCTGGTCATCAACTTTTCCTCCAGCTAACCTATTAATGTGGGTAAGAGGTGGTAACATCTCTCAATAAGCCAAGCTGCGCGTTATAGTGTAAGACTTGAACATCGACTCTCACACTAAACTGTTCCCATAATCACTTTGTGTGTCCTAATGTCTCAACCAAACCATACCCAAGGTAGACTTTTGAGTAGGATACGCCACAAAACATCTTGGTCACTTAGAATAAGGTGGTGCCCTAGTTAGGTTGGCATTAGTTCAAACGATTAGCGGACATACTTAATGTGGATCCTACATGGGCACACCACTGCTTCCGCTGCATCAGTTTGTCCTCAAACTGATCTAGCTAGCAGGGGTGGCTTAGTGGTTTAATGGACTTCTTTTATCTCAGGATCGTTGCAAGCTGATACCATTTGTAAGACCCCCCTCCCGAAACACAAGACACGGCCGAGGGGAGTCCTCTGCCCAGGACGGCCGCCTTATGGAAGTGCAAGCACACGGGCTAGCCCCCTCCACAAGACGCCTATCCTGCCGGCTATTTTCATATATCATCATGCCAAACCATCAATAATAGAAAACATTACAAGCCATTGATTCACAAATTAAGTAATAGTGTCCAAACAGTACAAAAAAGACAGGATGCTACACAAGCTCCTGTAAATCATCAGAGTATAAGCTTGCCCTAAGGCTACATTCCAACCACTCGCTCACATCTGCCACTGATGGTAGCCAAGGTATCATAATCACCAGCACTGTCACCCTGGCCTGGTTGTCCTCATATCTAGTACACTGCTTCTCCACCTGAGGGTGCTCCTAAAAGTGGTGGTGTAACAACCGTTAGTCATAAAGACTAAGTGGCTTCACATCCTCTCCCCCGGCGACTCCAAGGCACCGGGCGGAAGGGAATGAAGATAAGCTGCAATATAGTCAGTAATAGCAAAAGCAGGTGACAAGGAATGATGTAATTACAGCAGTGTATCAAATGTATGAGAAGTACATTTAACAAATAATATGACAATGGTAGAGTATAAGCAAGTAGTGAAACAACACAGAAGTAAGCAGTCCATTTCGTACCTTAACTTATATGAATGCCTATACAAACTTATAAGTTAAGGTTTCCAAGTTGGAATCCATCATATAAAGAGCCCATACTAATTTATATGATGGACCAGATACGGTGCAATGCTATGATTATGATAGGATGAATGCAAAGTAATGATTATGATAGGATGAATGCAATGCAATGGTTATAATATGATGAACTCACCCATGCATTTTTGCTATGTCGACATAGACCTGTAGTTCCCGCTTTTTGAGGGTAGCTAACCACTCAGGCACCTCACGTCGTGGCCAGACGGAGACTGTGGAACGGGCTCCTCCACAACTAGGCGGGTATGAACACTACCACACCTAGGCCTATTTACGCCTCAACGCTAAGAACACACAACGGAGACCCTGCGTACTACTAGCATCATGCTGAGTCTTCATAACATGGAAGGGGTCTTGGGAAGTGCACACCAAGAAAAAAACCCAACCGGTCTAGAGTCTAACTGCCAGCTTCTATCGGTGTCACAACTAGCAAGCCCATAGAACTGCCACAAGTAATCCTCCAACCAAGATCATTACACCACCATGTGTAAACCATGCACATTCAGGTAATTCCCATGCACACCCGTGTTATCAAGCACCCAAGGACTCACTGAAGGATCCTTCTCACTTTTCACGTCATACACATTCAACCGATGCTAACTAGCATCCAAGGCCCCCAACGACCGGCCTCCCAACGTTTTACTATAAGATATAACACTATCTTATAACCCGCATCAATCCATCAATTCTACCCCTACCGAGTTATCATGACTCATATGCAGTGGCTTGCGCAAAATAGGGAAATTACTCTATAAGATCCTCCAGGACTACTTGTGGTCACGGTGTCATATTCATATTCTACCAATTAAGTAAGCTCGCACATATCACCAATATCCAACCCTCATGCACAAATCACAACGTGCTTTAACACGATCAAATGTATCAACCTTATTGAAGGGTCATCACTAATCTAAACAATCCATAGATTATCACGTGATATGAACATTATTTTGTACATGTGCTTTCTTACGAGCCCACGTAAACTACCGATTGAAGATTGGTTTAAGGAGACATCTCAACAGAATAAATCTGGAATTATTATCACTGGCCCTACACTAGCGTGTAAATGATTCATATAACATCTCGACCCAATCGACCTTCACATTCCGTATTTATATCTCCCTTACTACTTATCCAAGACTTTGAAATCCAACAAGAGTGTACATATTGTAATCACAACCCTAATCATCTGATAGACTATCAACCGGTGGGAGCATTTAGGTAAATGAGTCCCCTGAATTCTTCATTCAATTGTGCATCGAAACACCCCATATCAAGATCATAAAATTCATCCACACCTCATCCAATTGACATGGGAACTGGGAACTCCTACCACACCCAAGTGGGAGAACCCAAAGTTCTCTGTTTAATTTGCTAGCGCTGGCGGTATCTCTACCGCCAGGCGCTAGCGCTCCAGTCGAAATCATGCCTTCTTGTCGTCCCGTCGACTTACTAGCGCCGACGGTAGGGCTACCACCGAGCGCTAGCTATTTCTATCAAACCTCCTTTTCTTCGATCTCAAGGGTCAACGGAAAGTTACCCTTTCCCGTCGTCCCGTCGACTTACTAGCGCCGGCGGTAGGGCTACTACCGAGCGCTAGCTATTTCTATCAAACCTCCTTTTCGTCGATCTCAAGGGTCGACAGGAAGTTGCCTTTACCCGTCGTCCCGTCGACTTACTAGCACCGGCGGTAGGTCTACCGCCGAGCGCTAGTTATTTCTATGTTTGAGTTCACAATATAGATCTGCCCATACACCTTAACCCTCACAATCCTTGAGTTCGATTCACAACCTACTTCGTCAGCATCATCAATGCCGGAATCATTTCCCCAGGCGTCGGTCACTTTGCTACGTATTTACGGTGCTCTACATTATGTAACACCTCAATTTCTAGTGCAATTTCTCGAGAAATCAAAAGCAGAAGAATACATTTATCGAGAAATCAAAAGGCAGGAAATGCCATTTCTCGAGAGAAAGAAAGGGCTAGGCCGTTCGTCGAACGCCGTTCGACGAACGCCAGATCGGGCCGTTCGATGAACGCCAGGTCGTTCGTGGAACGCAGCCTTCAGGCCGTTCGTCGAACGCAGCCTTCAGGCTGTTCGTCGAACGTAGCCTTCAGGCCGTTTGTCAAACACATCCTTCAAGCCATTCGTCGAACGCAGCATTCAGGCCGTTCATTGAACGCAGCCTTCAGGCCGTTCGTCGAACGCAGCTTTCAGGCTTCTCGTCGAACGCAGCCTTCAGGCCGTTCGTCGAACGCAGCCTTCAGGCCGTTCGTCAAACGCAGCTTTCAGGCCATTCGTCGAACACATCCTTCAGGCCATTCGTCGAACGCAGCTTCAAAGAGTTCGACAAATGAAGTACGTCGAATTCCTTAAGCGGCTGAGGATAATTTCAGCCACCGCCTTAGCTAAGAAAATATATAGGAAACCAAATTACAGTTTCCCTTCTAAATTTCTGATATAAATCAAATTAAGTATTTGTTATCTTATAAAAATTAAAGCCCTTTTTAACATGGACTAATCACCATCTTCCCCAATTAGGAAAATTAGGGTTTTCATCTTCTCTCCTCCAATACTGCCTCATATGATCATGGATTTTCACGAAATCAAATCCTATCTCTTCCTTTTGGAGAGAAGAAATGATTGAGGGAGCTTTCGCGGAAATTGGTGCCCTAAGTTGAAAGATCCGGTTTGGTCTTTTCCTAAGAATCTCCATTAGCTCACAAGCCAAGCTCTTTTGAGCTCAACACCTCTCCTAATTTTCTCCATGATATAGCTTATTTTTCGGCCATGGTTGGAGCTCATCTTCATGGCTGCATGGTGGTGGTCGGCCATGCTCCAATATTTCTCCAACCTTGCTCTTCCAAGAACCCTAAATTAACCCCCTTAAGGGATGAAGAAGAAGATGAAGAAAAGGAAGAAGAAGATGAAGAAAAGATGAATAGTCATTTGATTAAGAGATCAACCCATTTGGCTTAAGAGAGAAAGAAGAGAGAGAGAGAGAGAGAGCATTAATAAGCATTTAATGAAATCTCCAAGTTCCAAGACTTGCCAGCCATTTAATGGCTCTTAATTACCACCTTTGACTTATATTTAGGTACTTTAGGCCACCCACCATGGAAAGGTCACAGGTACAGATTCGGCCGCTACCGCTGGCGGTAGCAAAGCTAACACCGGCGTTAGCTCCCTTTTTTTCCCAATTATTTATCATTTGCTTCCTAACTTCAAGGGGTGGTGGTTACACCCACTCTTGGAGATTAGGGCACCTCCATGGCACCATTAGGACCTCAAGACTCCTACCTAGCCCAAGCATCTCTAAGTGACTCGTGTCACTCGAGGGGTTTAGTTTGAACTGGGATATTACACGAGAGATCAACCTGACCCACGGTCTATGAAAGCCCGGCAGCGGAATCAATTTGGGGAACTCCAGCACCAAAAACTTTTCACCTTGCCAGCCTCTCCAAAGATCAACTTGACCCACCGTCTATGAGAGCCCATCAGCGGAATCGATCTGGGGCACTCCAACACAAAAAACTTTTCACCTTGCCAGCCTCTCCAGAGATCAACCTGACCCACCGTCTTTGAGATCCCGGTAGCGGAATCAATCTGGCGCACTCCAACACCAAAAACTTTTCACCTTACCAGCCTCTCCAGATATCAACCTGACCCACCGTCTATGAGAGACTGGCAGCGAAATCGATCTGGGGCACTCCAACACTAAAAAATTTTCACCTTGCCAGCCTCTCCAGAGATCAACCTGACCCACCGTCTATGAGAGCCCGATAGCGGAATCGATCTGGGGCACTCTAGCACCAAAAACTTATCACCTTGCCTGCCTCTCTATAGATCAACCTGACCCACCGTCTATGAGAGCCTGGCAACAGAATCAATCTGGGGCACTCCAGCACCAAAAAATTTTCACCTTGCCAGCCTCTATAGAGATCAACCTGACCCACCGTCTTTGAGAGCCCGCAGCGGAATTGATCTGGGGCACTCCAGCACAAAAAACTTTTCACCTTGCCAGCTTCTCCAGAGATCAACCTGACCTATCGTCTATGAGATCACGATAGCGGAATCAATCTGGGGCACTCCAACACCAAAAACTTTTTACCTTGATAGCCTCTCCAGAGATCAACCTGACCCACTGTCTTTGAGAGCCCGACAACGGAATCAATCTGGGGCACTCTAGCACCCAAAACCTTTCACCTTGCCAACCTCTCCAGTGATTAACCTGACCCACCGTCTATGAGAGTCCGACAGCGGAATCGATCTAGGTCACTCCAACACCAAAAACTTTTCACCTTTCCAGCCTCTCCAGAGATCAACCTGACCCACCGTCTATGAGAGCCTGGCAGCGGAATCGATCTGGGGCACTCCAGCACCAAAAACATTTCACATTGCCAGCCTCTCTAGAGATCAACCTGACCCACCGTCTATGAGAGTCCGGCAGTGGAATTGATCTGGGGCACTCCAGCACCAAAACCTTGGGGACTCCTGCTTAGCAAAAACTTCCAAACCAACATATTGAGAGTAGAATATATAACAAGTCAATTACAAAAAACTTCAAGGATAGAATCGTTTCAGGTCATCCCTGATCCTGGCCAGGCCAAGTAGTACCCCATCCACATCCTGGAGGTGGTACCCTCCTGACTTGAGCGCCTCGTCTACAATGTTCGGCCCCTCCCAGTTAGGATTGAGCTTTCCTACTGCGGCTCCTCTCCTGGCTGCGTAAACCTTCTTCAGCACCAGGTCTCCTTTCTCAAACAGTTTTACTCGGATGTGTTTGTCTAAGTATCGAGCCATCGGCCATTTGACCTCTTCTTGTCGGATGGTGGCTAAGTCCCAGAGCTCTTCCGCCAGGTCCAGAGATAGCCTTTTCTTTTCCCCATTTTCCACTAGCCATTCTTCATCCCCCTCACCTGCGGCGACCACCCTGGGGGACTTCACTTCAAACTCCACTGGGAGAACAACCTCGGACCCGTGCAAAGCCTGAATGGGGTCTCTCCCGTGGTCGTGTTTGGAGTGGTCCTCAGGGCCCAGAGGACCGAGGGTAACTGCTCTACCTAGTTCCACCTGAGGTTCTTGACCTTCTTCTTCAGCAAGTTCACGATAATTTTGTTTGCCGCCTCCACCTACCCATTGCTCCTCGGGTGGTGGACTGGAGCAAACCGAAGGCCTATGTCAAGCTGGGTGCAGAAGCTGACCAACTCGTCGCTGGCAAATTGCGTCCCGTTGTCTATAACAATGGCTAGCGGGAGCCCATATATTCCTGCATATTATCTCACCCAATAAGAAATTTCTAATTACTTGGGAAGTTACCTCGGCCAGCGCCTTCACCTCCAGCCACTTGGAGAAATAATCAATCATTACTAACAAGAACCTTCTTTGGCCACTCGCTTGCGGGAAAGGACCTACCAAGTCCAAGCCAAATAAAGCAAAGGGCTAGTGTGCTGTGATGGATCGGAGCCTCTGGGCCTGCAGGAGCTGGAGAGGAGCGCACAACTGGCACTTTGAACATTTCCTCGCGAACTCTGTCCTGTCCTTATCGAGGGTAAGCCAAATGTAGCCTTGCCTCAACACTCTCCCCTCCAAGGTTCGGCTCCCAGAGTGGCTGCCACACTCCCCTGAGTTAATTTCCTCCAGGAACCTTGGGACGTCCTCCTCTGATTCGCATCGGGCTAGGAGTACCAAGAGCATTTTCTTGTACAGTCCTCCTGCATGCAAGGAATAATATGTCGATTTATACCTGAAGCACCGCTTGCCCGACTCCCCTTCAGAGAACTTTCTCGATGTCAAGAAGGTGATGAAGGGATCCATCCATGATTCCCACTGGTCTACCTACATTAGCTCACCCTCCTTGATGGATGGACAGAAGAGGTCTGACACCGCCCCTCCTACCCAAGGGACCAAACTTGGCCAGGAGGTCCGCCGCGACGTTCTTCTTCCTTAGCACGTGATGGATCAAGAAGGTCTAGAACTGCCCTATGAGCCCCTTGACCTCTTCCAGGTATCGCTAAAGAGTCGACTCCTTCACCTTGAACTCCCACCTAACCTGGCAAGCCACCACCATGGAGTCCGTCGAGACCTCCACATCCTACACTCCCAATTCTCGGGCAAGTCATAGTCGCGCCACTATTGCCTCATACTCCGCCTGGTTGTTGGTGAGAGGAAAATGAATACTGATGGCCTGCTCGATCCTCGTCCCTTGGGGGCTTACCAAAACCACCCCTCCCCCGAAGGAATGCTTTTTCGAGGCCCCATCCACCATCATCCTCCAAGCCACCAAGCTGGGCAGCTCGGATTCTTCCACTTCGGTAACATAATCCGCCAAAAAGTCTGCCACCGCTTGGGCCTTTATTGACAATCTGGGCACATATGAAATATCAAATTCACTCAGCTCTACCGACCACTTCGCCAACCTCCCCGAGTGCTCCACCTCTTCCATGATGTTGCATAGGGGATGGTTGGTCACAACCTTTATCAAACTGTGCTTGTAAGTAGGGTCGGAGCTTCCGGGCCGACACTACCAAGGTGAAGGCTGATGCGCAAATCTCGCACACCGCTATACGCGGTAGCTAGACTGCGGCACGAAACGGCAGTTTACCGATCGTTCAAGTAATATAAAATGTGGGAGTGAATCCCCAAGTATCGATCTCGAAGGAACACAGTAATTTGGAGTTTACTTTTGAGGAAGGACTTGAGATTGAAGTCCTTTAGGTCGGATGGAAGCGAAGGGGTTGATTTGGTTTGTGGAAATAAAAGAAAATAACTAAACTAGTCCTATGAAATGCTGATATGCAATGCTTCGCCAGGCGGGATGGAAAACTACGTAGGCCTTGAATGTACTACTTTGCAAGGGCGGATGGACGAGTAGGCAAGCGGAATCGAACCGTGCTGGCCTTGAGCGCGCTGCTTCGTTAGGCGAGTGGATTACACGGGCCGCTATGCCACGCTTCACTACGCGGATGAATGAGTAGACTTGCGGAATGAGGGTCGCAAGCACCGCGTCATAAAGCTCACACCTAGCAATTGCTAGTGCAGCCAAACCACACACTCACACCCACACTACCACAAGATCTCACCTCAAGTACTCATACACAAATAATATCATTGCATACCAATGAAATACAAATTAAATCAAGTGCATAGTACAAACATCATCAAATACAGAAGATTACACTAAAAATAAAAATCTAAGAAGAGAAAAGTGCAAGAGATACAATCGAATCCGGAGGCTTGCTGTAGATTCACGGTAGGAATCGTCGGGGTGTCAACCCGCGTCCTAGCTCGGTTCCAGCAATCGTCCGTGGTAGAGGAGGGCTGTCACTTTCTCCCAATGGACCCGTCTTCTCCGGTAAACTACAATCTGGCCACGTCTGATGCGAAGAACTCCTAGCTTAGCGATGAAGATGAGTGTAGAATCATCTCCTTGAAGTTCTTGGATGATGTGAGGTGGCCTTGGGCAAGAGGTAGAGGAAGGAGGGGAAAGAACGAAGCTGGAACTCCCTTTGCGGCGGAAAAATCGCAACTATGCGGCCCTCCCTCGATTAGGTTGAAAACTGCAGTTTTTATAGAAAAAGATCAGAAATTTTGTCACGCATGGTCAAATGCACGACCGTGCGTGAACCGTGCATTATTTAATGAATAAACGGAGGTGAGGAAGAAGCAACAGCGCCCGTGCATTTCCTTCGCGCACGGGCGAATCTGCCCATGCGTAAAAACACACGGACAAATTTAGATTGGCGATAAACAAGGATAAACAGGTCGATCGTGCGATTCCTTTGCGCACGGGCAACTACCCGTGCGTAAAGACGCACGATCAATGGCAGAACATCATTTTCTACCCAGATGAAGGCGCACGATCGCAGCCGTCCGTGCGTCAATAAAACGCACGACCATGCGTTATACACAATCAAGATTTCTGGGTAAAAGGGGATGCTTCAACCACCTGTGAGCACATCAACCCAGCTGGGAGTATACCTCCAGCTCCAACATAAAAATAGAAATATGCTAGGGAGCACAGTGTGCTTACCCCCAGCTATGTAGTGTGCAATTGCACACTATAACGGGCTTAAACATGCACTTCAAGTAAAAGCATGAACATGGTGAATATAAACAAATACTAACAAAAACTGAAGTACAAATGCAGGAAAAATAGCCCGGATGAGTCCTTAAATCAGTATATAAATTGGACTCATCACACCCCCAGACATACCTATTTGCACGTCCCGAGCAAACAATTCCTAAGCAGGCGGGAAAATGAAATAGCTAGCTTAAAATTACAAAATGGAGTACCATGCGAAGTCGCATGCTCGTGCATAGAAAAATAATAGAAAAGATTCCTAATTATACATATAGTCTATAAAGTTCTAAAAGCGTAAATAAATATTACTTCAACTCAAAATGGGAGTCACGGTGAATCATCCAGTCACACATATGGAGAGAGTAAAATAATCGCTGAGACAAGCATTTCCAAAGCTGAGTTTCTGGACAAACTCCACCGAAATCCATCGGCGTCGGAGACCATAAGCTCACCCATTCACATTCTTTCCACGACACTAGAGTGGTTCATAGCATGATTCGGTAGGACTTTTAGGTTTTAAATGGGGCTTGGGTTAAGGTGAGGTAAACAAAGATAAACAAGAAGGTTTGAAACACCTAGACCCAAATGAGCTTTATTACAACTCCTCGCACACCAACATCGAATGCAAGTGCACCACACCCCCAGACTTAGATTTTTGCCACATGGATGTGTGCACTGCCTACTCCCAATCATAAATTTATACAAAGATTTTTCAATTAAGCTCATCTTTTTTTTTCTTTTCATTCACTTCCTTTTTTCTCAATTTTCTTTTCAAAACATTTTCAGCAAATTTAGCAATAACGCACAACCACATTTTTACAAAAGAAATTTACCACATCACCACCCCAAAAAATGAAAATGCAACACGACTACAACTCAGATTTGGGTGTGCCACTAGGATTGGCTTTAAGGCTTTGGTGAGATAAAAGTGGAGCTGGATCAAGGAACGGGTAGGCACAACTGGGCTAGCGAGGATAGAACGATAGGAACGGGCGCAAAGGCTCAACCGGGCCAAAATGATGGCCTACGTCATTCTCACGCACTAAAAATATCTTATTCCAATGCTTCAAGAATTGCTTGGGGCAAGTTCTTAGCCACCGACAAAGATTATCTTTCCTCCCGGCTCGAGCAATACACATCTAACAATCATTTACACACATCCCTATGCTACCGTTTGATTCACACCAGATTCACCATTTGAGTGGAGTAAACAATATTTATTCTAACAGAAATGTATAAAGCTAAGAGTATAAAAAGAGATCTAATCTACATAAATCCCTATACTCACATGAGTAATTGACTAGAACCACCGGAGTCAACATTTTATTCCACTACATAATTTAAAAGCCAGCACAATTATTTTTCCAAATACAAAAAGGAATGAGTTATACTCGTGACGCACTAAAGGTTAAGCACGCGCTCAAGTGGGTGCTTTGTGTGCAGACAAAATAAACAAAATAATTTAGATGAAAGCTTCTAACATGCTAAGTGATTGTGCACGTGAGTGGGTACAAACAGGTCTCCCCTAGGCTTAAATTATACAATTCAAAATAGTTTATCATTAAGATATTCTAAAACAAAGTTAGGGGAAGAGAGTACCCAATGCTCAGCAAGTAAGCATACCAGAAGATTGGAGTGAAGCCCAGCAAAAGCTGCCCTACGAAGAATCATAACCACCGCCTACACAAATAGGAAATACCTGCAAGGGGTGGTCTCCGCAAAAGCAAACTAAAATAACATATAACTAACTAATTTTTGACAGTGATAAAATAAAAGACAAGAAAAAGTAAGATAACTACTGGGGTTAATGTCCTCCCAGCACGACTTATTCAGGAAGCGGAGGGTCTTAGCTAATGGGAGTATGGAAGGAGAAGTGGACAGGCAACTGTTCTAATATCCGTGTCAGTAACGGGTACCGATACGGTGATAGAACCACTACTCCTCTACCTAAATAATAATACATGCTCGTCACAGGTAGAGGATAGAGAAAGAAAGAGGTGGAGGAAGAGTCCTCCACTCTACTTTCACCAAAATAAATTTCCTTGCCTAGCAAGGTGTCATCTTCAGGGCGGCAGCAGGAGGGGAATACAATACATGGCAGGTCCTCTGTAGAGGGGGAATTAACCTCCTCACACAAGAAGACGTGCGCATTATTGAATTGTGCAAATTGCACCAAGTCCTCCTGCATTGCCTGTGAAGGCTCAACCTGCGTAGGCTCAGAAAAAGAAGAAGGTGGGTTAAGGAATAAAAGAGAAGAAAAACATAAATGATCTAAAATTGGGGGAGTGGTCCTGGTCTCACTCCCATCAGGTTGGGGAAGTAAAATAATGTTTGCATTGTCATCAATGCTATAAGATTCGGCGGGATCATTAGTGACCATGCCCAAGGTTTGGACTTCCTCCACCGGTGCTGAGGAAAGCTCCTCTTCACCTAGAAGGTTGTCCTCCTCCATAGGAGCAGGCATAACACATACATCGCCAGCCTCATCCTACAACACATCCTCAACAATGTCGTCAGAGACGAATGTAGTATGCACATCAGGGGGAGAAATAGGGCTTGGATAAAAGTCAAGCACCGATTTCTCACAACGAATCGAATCCATGCTTGGTAATATATGTACAGGGGAGATGGGCTCAGCCATGTCAGAGCCTAGATCAGCCACAACTCAGATGTGCGTTTCTGCATCATTCCCTTCAAAATTTGTGGGTGACACAGTGACGTAATCAGAGGTAGAAGGTGTGCTGCCAGAGTTGGGAGTCGGGACAACCCGGATATCCGGCTCGTCATCCTCGTCCAATTGGCAAAGAAATGCAGCACAATCCTTCAAAGCATGATCCATGCTCCGACAAAACAAGCACTGTTTTGCATTTTCCTCGGCTCAAATTAGACCGGAGATGAACGCAAAAAGGGCACATGCAGAGTGGAAGAGTATCCATAGGACTTAAGCGCACCATATGGAGTACTAGACAAAGTCGGTGCTCCATATGCTGGGCCTTGAGTCTTAGGGCTACTATCTCCCTTTGGACATCTATCACTAGACTGAGAGATATCTCCACACAAACGACAACGAATATTAAATGAAGCCCACATTGTGTGAAGATAACAACATTCAAAAGGAAAATACTATTGTGCAAAATACTACACCTAACAATAATTACTAAAGCAACCTAATCTAAAAACAGGAAAACAGAATACGAAGAAATAAAACAAAAGGATGAAATACACAAATGGAAGGGCTTCTCTCTCGGATTCTCCCTCTCCAGAAAACACACACGACTGTGTTCCCCGGCAACGGCGCCAAAAACTTGATGCGCAAATCTCGCACACTGCTATAGGCGGTAGCTAGACTGCGGCACGAAATGGTAGTGTACCGATCGTTCAAGTAATATAAAATGTGGGAGTGAATCCCCAAGTATTGATCTCGAAGGAACACAGTAAGGTGGAGATTACTTTTGAGGAAGGACTTGAGATCGAAGACCTTTAGGGCGGATGGAAGCGAAGGGGTTGATTTGGTTTGTGGAAATAAAAGAAAATAACTAAACTACTCCTATGCAATGCCGCTATGCAATGCTTCGCCAGGCGGGATGGAAAACAACGTAGGCCTTGAACGCACTACTTCGCAAGGGCAGATGGACGAGTAGGCAAGCGGAATCGAACTGTGCAGGACTTGAGCGCGATGCTTCGTTAGGCGAGTGGATTACACGGGCCGCTATGCCACGCTTCACTACGCGGATGAATGAGTAGACTTGCGGAATGAGGGTCGCAAGCACCACGTCATAAAGCTCACACCTAGCAATTGCTAGTGCAGCCAAACCACACACTCACACCCACACTACCACAAGATCTCACCTCAAGTACTCATACACAAATAATATCATTGCATAACAACGAAATACAAATTAAATCAAGTGCAGAGTACAAACATCATCAAATACAGAAGATTACACTAAAAATAATAATCTAAGAAGAGAAAAGTGCAAGAGATACAATCGAATCCGGAGGCTTGCTGTAGATTCACGGTAGGAATCATCGAGGTGTCAACCCGCGTCCTAGCTCGGTTCCAGCTATCGTCCGTGGTAGAGGAGGGCTGTCACTTTCTCCCAATGGACCCGTCTTCTCCGGTAAACTACAATCTGGCCACGTCTGATGCGAAGAACTCCTAGCTTAGCGATGAAGATGAGTGTAAAATCCTCTCCTTGAAGTGCTTGGATGATGTAAGGTGGCCTTGGGCAAGAGGTGGAGGAAGGAGGGGAAAGAACGGATCTGGAACTCCCTTTGTGGCAGAAAAATCACAATTGTACGGCCCTCCCTCGATTAGGTTGAAAACTGCAGCTTTTATAGAAAATGATTAGAAATTTGGTCACGCACGGTCGAATGCACGACCGTGCATGAACCGTGCGTTATTTAATGAATAAACTGACGTGAGGAAGAAGCAGCAGCGCCCGTGCGTTTCCTTTGCGCACAGGCGAATCTTCCCGTGCGTAAAAATGCACAGACAAATTCTGATTGGCGATAAACAAGGCTAAACAGGTCGATCGTGCGATTCCTTCACGGACGGGAATTGCCCGTGCGTAAAGACACACGATCAATGGCAGAACATTGTTTTCTACCCAGATGAAGGCGCACGACCGCAGCCGTCCGTGCGTCAATAAAAAGCATGACCGTGCGTTATACACAATCATGATTTTTGGGTAAAAGGGGATGCTTCGACCACCTGTGAGCACATCAACCCAACTGGGTGTATACCTACATTGCTGGGGAGCACAGTGTGCTTACCCTCAGCAATGTAGTGTGCAATTGCACACTACAACGGGCTTAAACATGCACTTCAAGTAAAAGCATGAACATGGTGAATATAAACAAATACTAACAAAAACTGAAGTACAAATGCAGGAAAAATAGCCCGGATGAGTCCGAAAATCAGTATATAAATTGGACTATTCAAAGGCCAACTTCTCCAGGATGGGGTACCGAAGCTACGGCTTCCTTAGGACTCGGCTAACATAGTTGATTGGGAGTTGCCTTCTACCTTCTTCCCAGACCAGCACTGAACTTACTGCCTTGGGTCATACCCCCAAGTACAGGGATAAGTCTTCTCCTTGCCTTGGCCCTTGAAACAAGGGAACTTGGGTCTATTGTTCTTTCAACGCTTGAAAAGCCCTCTCGCACTCAGGGGTCCATTCAAACTTCTGGTTCCCCCATGGCACCTTGAAGAAGGGTGCACACTTCTCTCCCACCCTAGAGAGGAACCTGCTCAGCCCGACTAACTTCCCCGTCAGCCGTTGAACCTCCTTCGCATTCCTTGATGTCGGGGGGCGGGGGGGGGGGGGGGGGGGGGGGGGGGGGGGAGGGGGTGCATGCAGATTTGGTGGTAACTTGAAAAAGCATCTAAAAAAGAAATCACAGAAAAATTAACGGCTGAGTAAACCAGCTCATCGATTCGAGGCAAAGGATAGCAATCCTTGGGGCATGATTTATTAAGCAAAGAAAAGTCAACATACATTCTTAACTTACCTCCTTTCTTCACCATTACCACATTGGAGACCAAGGAAGGATACTGGATCTCCGATACAAACCCTGCTTGGAGGAGCTTTTCCACCTCCACTCGAATGGGCCCTTCCAGCTTGTCAGCTATGGCCCTCTTCTTCTGTCGGATAGGTCGAGTGCCGGTCTCGAGGTTGAGGCGGTGTCAAGCCACATCCGCATCGATCCCGGGCATCTCGGCCGCGCTCCTGGCGAAGACATCCACATTCTCCAACACACTGGCCAGGATTTACTTATGCTCCTCTGTGCTAAGCTCTCCGCTGATCTTGACTTTCTCCACCACCCCAGCTTGGGTGGTGACCTAGAGCTCCACAACCTCATCCACGACTTCCAACCGGGACTGCTCCCCCAAACTCCTTCTTTCTCCTCGCCCCGAGCCAACACTTCGGCATCCTCCCCCTTCCTTTCTTCCCGAACCTCTATCAGTTCTTCCACCCCTTCCTCCGGGGCTTCTCCTCCCTCCTCTTCCCTCTCCTTCTCCTCTTTGAGCCCTACCGGATCCCCATCTCCCTATCCGACTCTTCCATCTCAACCATCTAAGAAATGGTGTTCACGACAGTCACATAGCACTGCCAGGCTACCTTCGGGTCCCCCCTTATCCGAACTTGAACTCCTCCTGCCCTGAACTTGAGGTACTGGTGGAAAGTGGAGAGGATGCAGCAGAACACACTGATAAGTGGACGTCCGATGATGGCACTGTAGCTACTGGGGGCATACACTATGACGAAACAACAATTCCTGGACTACCCCCCCCCCCCCCCCCCCCATGACCACATATAGTCCCACTCCCCCTTCTACCTCCTTCCTCTCACCGGAGAATCCAAATAGTGGGCCATCTGAGGCCAACACCCTCCTGCTCTCCACATTCATGTCGTCAAACTCCTTAAAGATTATGTTGACCGAGCTCTCGTTATCCACCAGGATCCGGGAGACGATGAAGTTCTATATTGCTGTCTGAATGACCAGCGCATCGCAGAAAGGGTCTTCGTGACCCGGCATGTCCTTTTGAGTGAACGAGATCTTCTCTGTTGGTGGCGGGGCTAGGGATGTTGAAGACACTCTATGACGGTAGATGGTGTGTAGGCTTGCCTTTCGGGTTGCCTCAATCCCTACCCCCCCATGGATCTCCCCAATCCCTCCTCGTGTCCCCAAATCGACCCGGTATTCACACCTCTCATCCTCCTCATCCTGAGACAGGACCTCCTAAATCCTTACCGCCCGCTGCTCCCACTGCGCCGGTGCTCTGGCTTCCTTCATATTCAAGAACTCCGGGCAGGTGGCCGTTGCGTGACCTTCCTCCCCGTGGAAGTCAGAATAGGGCAATGCCTCCCCCCTCCTCTTGACCTCTCCCGCTCTATTCCTCCTCCTGGTTGCAGCTCCCAGGCTCTGGCTCCTCTTCCCCAACCTGGTCTCCCTCGTACGACAGCCATCGCCTACTAAGGCGGGTGGGGGTGAGGTGGCCACGGGCCCTGCCTCCACGCTAGCTTGTGGGTCTTCCTTGGCCCCCTTGGAAGTTGCCACATCGCTGGTGGAAACCCCTTACTGGGCCCTGCCTCCCTCCTTCCTGCTGCCTCCACCCCACCTCCGGGGTTCTTGCCTCCTCTCTTCTCCTTGGCTTTGGATGCTTGACCTCCGGCTCCCTTAGTCGTGCCAACCTTTTCGTGAACTCAGGGTTTGCTGCCTCCACCTCTATCTCCTCCGCCGCTCTCTCCATCAACTCCTCGAAAGACAAAGGAGCCCTCCTCTTGAGGTCAATCTTGAAGAACCCCTCTCGTAGCACCACTATGAAGGCGAGCTGGTGAGTGTACCCTGGCACCTCCTGGATGAGGAGGACCTCCTCTGGAACCTATCCGCATAGTGAGCTAGCGACTCCCCCTGCCTCTGCTTGATGTTGAAGAGGGCCTCAGGGTCCTTCTTCCTCCTCTTCGAGGTTGAGAAGCGCATCAGGAAGCTGTGACGCAAATCCTTGAAATCATATATTGACCCGGAGGGCAACTGGTGGAACCAGTCCCTCTCTTTCTCCTTTAGGGTGGTGGCGAAGAGTCGGCACTTGAAGGCTTCTGACATAGGTCTAATAGAGACCATGTCCTCGAACCACTGCAAGTGCTGAGTGGGGTCATCCTTGCCGGTATACTGAGTCATGCCCAGCTCGCTGAACCCCTTTAAAAGTGGTGTCGAGAGCACCAACTCACAGAAGGGACTCCCGCCCTTCGCACTCCGGACCTGCTCCACTCTCCCCGCGAGCTCCCAGGGAGAATCGGCTCCCGGACTCGCACTCGTTGAGGGGCCACTCGCTGGGATCCCACTAGACAGGATCGCTCCTCTTGGGATGGAGCTTGCCTGAACCCCACTCGCACTCACCGCGCTGGTGAAGAGCTTCGGCCCCGCTAGATTTTGCTCCGGCACCTGGGACATTGCCTCCTTCCCTGGCCTCTGCCCTGAGGCATGCTTTCCTACTCCAACTGAAGGGGCCACTTGGGGCGCAGGGATTGCGAGACCTCCAAGGTCTGTGGCGAGGGTGCACTGGAAGGCCCCAAGCAGATCCCTCTTGAGGTTGGCTAGCATTTCGACCATTGCTGGCGCGTAGGGTTGCGGCGAGCCGCCGAAATCCTCCTCTCGCTCATTGTCTCCTGCCATCTCTTCCTTGGAGATTTCTTGAACTAGCTGCACTCCACGCTCACCGCACCAAAAATGTTGAAACCAGGACTTGGCTTCTTTGTGGAGCTCGGGCCCTCAAGGATGAGGGGCAGCTAGCAATTACTGATTCCTGGGAAGGAACCGACCAGAGACTCGGAACTAAACACAGACCCTTGGTCGCATGGAGGAGGTCCCACCACAAACCCGGAAGATCTTTGAGCGCTTCCCCTCCAAAGCTAAAGATGAGAGTAGGCACCTTTGAGAGCCTGAGAGCTAAGCCAAGATAACCTAGGGAGGAAGAAGATCAAAATGCTGAGATTGGAACCCTCGCCCAAGGTGCCCTTCAAGGTCTATTTATAGTTTTTTAAGTCAGGTCTGCTTATAGCGGGATTCCGCCTAACTCTTTTGCTATACGCAGCCCAAAATGGTCTTCCAACAGCCAAACTCCGCTGCTTGGAGTGGCTTACTACAGACCACCAGGGGATATTAGGTAAAATGATCATGAATCCAAGACTGGGCGAGCCACCCACAAGAGTCTCTCTTGCGAACTGAGTGGCTCGGCTCGCTCGCCTCCCTACGAGTAACTGACGAGGCCCCTGGCCCACTCGCGCTCCCGCGACTGTGAACAGCGAGAGCTCGGCTCGCGCGACACTTTGGCTCGCTAGCCTTCTTACACCTTTCGCCTGATGGTTCCTTCGCTTCTGCTCACCCTCTGGTGGACACCGGGGTTGTACAGTATCATAGAGAGTCTCCAAGTCAATTTGCATAAATGACGCAATATCTGTTCGCATTTTGGCGGTCTTTGCATGCGGGAAATAATTTGTGAGAAATTTTTCCACCATATCAGCCCATGTAGTGAAGGACTCCATAGGAAGTGAACCCAACCACTGCTTGGCCTTAAACAGCAAAGAAAAAGGAAAAATATGTAATCGAATGGCATCATCGGTGGCTCCATTGATTTTAAAAGTGTCGCAAATTCAAGAAAACTAGAAATATGACAGTTTGGATCTTCGTCCGGCTGACCATCGAAGGTCACTGATTGCTGCACCATTTGTATGATGCTGGACTTGATCTCAAAGTTATTGTTAGCCACCACGGGGTGAACAATACTTGACTGTGTGCCTTTCAGATTCGGCCGCGCATAATAGGACATGGTCCTTTGCTAGACCTCATTAGGATTTGCCGCGTTAGGACTAGGAAGATTGAGATTAGGATCCATATTTGTTGTGTTAGTGTCCCCGATCGACCCTTCGAATAATAAGTGTATTTTCTGATCACAAGAATGGCGGTGCCGCGAAAGGGTTTTCTTGATCTCTGGATCAAAAGGAATATTCGAAGTGCTACCTCGGGTCATACACTATAAAGGAACACGTGAAAGAAGAAAGAGAAAAAGAGAAAAGAAAGAATAATAAAACTAAAAATAAAGAAAGAAAGAAAGAGGGAAACATGATTATTATATTTTTTTTATTTTAGGCGGATTAAGTTATTCTTGGACTTCCCGAGGTATACCCTTTGAAGGGTGCTCACCGGTACTAAGAGGTGTGATGGGATGATAACCCAAATTTCCCTTTCCAAGATTTAGATTACACCTTTAAAATTTTTGAAATTAGAGAATGTAAAATAAAATAAAAAGAAACATGATAAAATTAATAGTTATTCTCTTTTCAAAATATATATGCAAAATTCCCCGGCAACGGCGCCAAAAACTTGCCACGAATAAATCTTCTTCTTACTTAGAGATTTGGAAATATGAACGAGCGAAGAAATTGATAAAATAAATGCATAGCCTGAGAGTCTCGTCCTTCTTCTTCACAAAAATACTATGGCTCCCCATGGCGAGGAGCTTGGCCTAAACAATCCAGCCTCAATTTGTTCTTATTGTTGGCTCCTGAACTTTGCCAGCTCCTTTGGAACCATCCGATATGGAATCGTAGATACCGGCTTCACCCCCAATACAAGCTGAATCTGAAAATTTTTCTCCCTATGCGGTGATAACCCGGTTAGCTTCTCCAGAAATATGTCAGGAAAATCACCCACAAATGGGTATATTGGTTAGGGGAGTCTCTACTTCCTTCATCTCAAAATAAATCATATAAACTCCATCTCCCTATAGATGGGCCTTGACAGCCTGAGTAGAAGAAAGTAAACGACGGGATGCTGGGATAATACCTCGAAGGTTGCGTAGGTGATACGAAGAAATCTACTTCTTACTTAGAGATTTGGAAATATGAAAGAGTGAATAGATTAAACTATATGTAAGACCCCGCTCCCGGAACACAAGACACGGCCGAGGGGAGTCTTATGCCCAGGACAGCCGCCTTGCGAAAGCGCCAGCACACGAGCTAGCCTCCCCCACAAGACGTCCTATCCTGCCCGCCAAACTAACTAAATAGCGCCAACCCATCAATACAAGAAAGCATTAAAAGCCATAGATTCACAAAGTGTAATAATGTCCAAACCGAGTACAAAGAAATACAAAAAGCTACACAAGATCCTGCAAATCATCAGAGAATCAAGCTAAATGCCCCAGGGGCTACATCTCAAAACACTCACTCACCTCTGTCACTGACGGTAGCCAAGGTATCATGGTCTCCGGCCCTGTCACCCTGACCTGGCTATCCTCCTCCAGCACCGTGCACTGCTGCTCTAAGGTACACTCCTAAAAAGAGGGACGTAGCAACCGTTAGTCATAAAGACTAAGTGGCTTCACATCCGCTCCCCCGGCGACTCCAAGGCACCGGGTGGAAGTAAAGGAAGAAAAGCTGCAATATAAGAAATAATATAGAAGCAGGTGACAGGAATGGTTGTTCATATATGATAGTTGTAAAGTACACAAGTACTTGCAATAACTCTAACTAACAGGTACATAAATAACAGTGGTTATATAAGCAAGTACTAGCAACAAGAAAGCATGATCAACGACAGTGTATAAGCAGTCGAGCATATAATAACAGAATTGGAACTTAACTTATAAGGGTGCTGACACAAGCTTGTAAGTTAAGGATCTGAACAAGAAGGTAACACATCATATAAAGGTGCCCATACAAATTTATTTGATGAGGATCCAATGCGGTGCAATGCAATTATTATGAAGGACGAATGCAATGCAATGATTATAATATGATGACTCACCCTTGCATATTTGCTATGTCGACATAGACCTTTAGTTCTCACTTTTTGAGGGTAGCTAACCGCTCAGGCATCTCCCGTCGTGGCCATACGGAGACAGTGGAACGAGCTCCTCCACTACAAGGAGGGTATGAACACTACCAGTCCTAGGCCTCTGTATGCCTCGACGCTAAGAACACACAGCGGAGACCCTGCGTAATGTTTGATGCTAAGAACACACAGCGGAGCCTTCAAGGACACAAAAGGGGACTTGGGTAGGTAAGCACCAAGAGTCCAACCCAATCGGTCTAGAGTCTAACTGCCTGCTTCAGTCGGTGTCACGACCAGCAAGCCCGTAGACCCACCCCAAGTAATCCTCCCCAGCGGGGTCCATTTGTATCATTGTATCAATATACACCAGGACTTCTAATCCAAGTCCTTCTATACAATCCATGTATCTACGTACACCAGAATTTCTAATCCAAGTCCTATACAATCAGTGTATTTACGTACACCAGGACTACTAATCCAAGTCCTTCTATATAATCCTTGTATCTACGTACACCAGGACTTCTAATCCAAGTCCTTATATACAATCCGTGTATCTACGTACAAATCACAACGTGTTTCAACACGATTAAAGCTATTAACCTTATGGAGAGGTTATCACCAATCTACACCATCCAACAGATTATCAAGCGATATGAACATTAATTCATACATGTCCTTTTTACGATTCCACATACATCTACAATTGAAGGTTCATTCAACGAGTCATATTAACAGAAATAAATCTGAAATCATTATCACAAGCCAACGCTAGCATATACATGATTCATACAAAATTCCGGCCCAAACAGGCTTCACATTCAGCATTTATATCCCCTTCAAGTTATGAAATAACACGGAAATAACTTTAATACTACTTAATCATAAATTATGAATTTCAACAGGGATGTACATATTGTTATCACCTATGTCTCCACCAATTTTCATGAGCATCCAACCAATATAATTAGAAAAATCCACAAAATACTGAGATCAGAAGTGTTATGACACAGTTTACTAAAACTAGATTTTTGGGTGCTACAATTGTCCAAAAATTATGATCCACCCCAATTTGGAAAGCTAACATCAAGGGCTACAACATTCATGTTGAGTCCTAAACCCAGATCCAAGTGGGTCCTACCAAAAATCTGCTATGAAGTCACATGCAGAAATCTGGACAGCTAAAACAGCATGCACTAAACCCATTCCAGCTTTCCGGACAGTCCACTCGACTGGACCTTTAGGAAGATACAGGTCACTCCAGAAAATGGGTAACCTATCGTTGGAATGCTCTTTCCGAGGGATACCACTTTCATGTTGAGCCCGAAGTCTAAATCCAGTGGGATCAAGCCTAAAATTTTCTTGACCCCAACTGCGCACAGATTTCCTTAATAACCAAGTGCAAAATTATCAATTGAAGACTTCTCTAGCAAGGGTGGGCTATCATCACATTTATCACACAAATATTTAATTAACAACCCTAATAAACAGAGGGCTATTCATCATCTTTCCCAAACAGGGGTTAGGTTAAATCCCTAAATGTCATTCCCCTCACTCTCCCTCAACGACCATGGGTTTGCACCAAATCAAATCCCATCACTTCTTCTTGAAGAGAAGAAATGATTCCGAAAACCTCACGGCAAACGATGCCCTAAATTTGAGGTTCCGGCTTGGTCTTCCTAAGGAAACTCCATTAAAGCTCACACGAGAAGCTCTCTTGTGCCTTCATCTCTCCTATTGTGATCTAGGACGCTAGCACCAAGGGAGAGGGGGCGGAAGTCACCTTATTTTACGGCCACGGCTCGCGGTTGCCTCCTCGGCGGCATGACGGCAGTTGGCCAAGCTCAAATTCTTCTCCAAGCTTTGCTCTTTCAGAGCTCCATGGATAAAACCCTTAAGTTAAAACCATCATGTGGGAGGGAAGGAGATGAAGAAGAAGAAGAAGAAGAAGAAGAAGAAGGTAATCTGACCTGCAGCTTTTCTGTTAAGAGAGAAGAGAGAGAGAGAGAGAGAACATTAATGAGCATTTAATGCAATCTCCAAGTTCCAAGACTTGTGCCATCCATCAATTGACTTTTTAATTCCCACTTCTAGCCTAAAATATAAGCATTCAGGCTTTATCGGGCGATGGAAAGAAGACGCGCAGAATTTAACAAATACAGATCGACGTTCGAAAAATTTAAGCAAATTCGTCGAGCGACGAACAACTACAGGTTCGTCGACCACTGGCTAAATTAATTTCGTCGAGCGCATCACCTTAGTCGAACGGCGGCAAGCTTTCTGCGACTAAATTAATTCGTCGAACGATGCTGCTAAGATTTGAGATCGACGAATTCAGGATTATCGTCGAACGGCGACAACAGCTATATTTCCGTCGATCTGTGGCTAATATTAATTCGTCGAGCGCTACCTAATATTAATCTGTCGAGCGCTGCTCCAACTTTCTAAGATCGATGAAATCTGAGAATTTCGTCGAACGAAGGCAACATTCTGAGATCGACAAATTCGAAAAAATTCGTTCGAACGGCAATATCAAATTAGTTCTTAAGTTCAAATTTATAAGTTCTTATTTTATTATATTTTCCTGTCATTATAATATTTCCTACATCAATATTGTCATTCTGTTTTCCCCAATTAATCCAAATCCGAGCACGCACTGGAAAGCCCAAAACTGGGTAGTCAAAATGTATCCGAGGGGTCTAGCGTGAAATGGGATGTTACAAATCCAATAAACGAAGAAACAATTTCGTCCCCGAAATTTAGGTTGAGGTTAGGGGGGGTTTAGATCCACATGATTATCCAACATGTAAAAAGCCAACATTACCCAAATTAAAATGATAATAGGAACTAGGAACACTGCTAGCACACCCCAAAATAATACTATAACAGTAGCCCCTCCACTAAACCATATGAAGCAGCCACAATTACAATTCTGATTGGTCTAGGATCATAAATAAAGCAGCCTGGGATCGAGTATAATAGGAATGAAGTTATCCAAATTTCTAATGTGTTCCATTTCCCATGTACATAAGCTTAACAGCATATATGACAGTGAATAGAAATAAAGATAAGAATAGGAACTGATGTATGATAGCAGCACCAATACAAGAAAAGGAGAAACATATATATATATAGCACCCCCCCATAACCCAACATGATGAGATTTTTAATGAAAGAAATTTCCTGGAGCTAATAAATGAAATTTCCTGGAGCTTAACCCAAACAACCAATAATGAATAATGAGATTTCCAATAAACAAAATTTCCAAACAGCCACTATAAGGAGATTGCCATGAATAAATTTATCAATCTCCCCTCCTAATCCATAGCAGCAAGCAATAGGCCAACAAAATAAATTTATCAAACCTGGAAGGAGAAACCAAGCAGCCACTAGCCCTGAATTTCCAAATAAATTCCAAATACTAAAACATGTAGGCAATGTGAAGCTTATAATCTGGAAGGAAATGGGGCGGATGCGAATATATAATACTTGGAAGAAAAGAAAAAAAATGGGCAGAGCAGGGCACATATTCTGGACAGAATTTATAGCATATAAATCAAGGGAAGCCAAGATAGCTGCTAGTCATGAAACCAAGGAAATACCAAGTAACTGCTAACACAAATCAAGGAAGAGATTTCCGAGAATGAGTAAGGGGTTATAAACAAAATTTCTGAAGTTTAACCCCCAACAGCTAGCATAAACAGCTGCTAAAATGAGAGAAAAATAATTTCTAACAAACAAGGAAGTTCCAAAATAACAAATTTCCTGGAGCAACAAGCCCAACATCCACTAATGGGAAAAGAAATTTCCTGAAATGTAACCCAGATGGAAGGGAGAGAAGGCGGAAGAGGGGGAAAGAGAAGTGTTTCCTTACTTTAATAAGCCATCTTTCATTGCACCTTTGATCTAAACCCCTTAAGATCGGTGACCCCGATGCACATGAGGTTACTACTCGTGCCTCCAGATAAAATTTAGAATCCTCTACCAAAGGAGTTATATGCTTTAGATTTGCAAATATGAATTAATTCCTCCAACCCCAAGCATCGTTATACAAATAACGTGTAACACTTTCAATATCATCACTTTCGTGCATCCAAAAAAATTGCGTTAAATAGGGACGACCTCAAAGTAAGGTGAATCCATGACTCTACACCTCGCATGGGTTATAATCACATCATTCCCTTCTAATAACACATGACCTCCAGTCAATTGCTACTTTTGTCTACTCCCGGTTCTACTTAGATTTGCTCCGGATTCAAAAATTGGTGCTACTTTTATCTCGTGATTTAATTCATTTCACTTAAGGGCTCCTAAACCGTGAACATAAACCTTATCCAATGGTTGGGTTTCGACACAGGGCCTTTAGAGGACTGCCTTGTCGAGGTAATACAATTACACGTGCACCTACCTGTACGTATAGAGACATATTCATATCTTCTTAAATAAGTAAATTCAACTTATCCTCAATATTCAATTCACGTGTTCAATTCACGGCGTGTCTCAACACCCTTGACGCTCTCACCCATATTGAGAGGTTATCACGAATCCAATCATCATTGTTCACGTACTATTCGAACAAACATGATCTATGAGAAAACAAAGTCGGCAGGTAAATAGGCCAATAAACGAAGGGACAAGTCCCCATATGTTTTTGGACTAAATTTCTTCCATCGCCCATACGGTACATTCATCTCACATATGAGCACAACCTTAGGGGCATATCTTCCTCGATTTAGAGTTCTCACCCTATAGATCCCCGAATCGACGCACTTATATATCAGCCGTAATGTAAAAATTCAAATTTCACGACAACGACCAAGCTGCACGGCTCGGGATTATTTCCCTTTGACACGAGATATGCAGACTACCAAAAGTAGGGCATACTTCACAATGTGATAAACTAAATCAAATCCATTACAAGCGCCCTACCATTCCTACCAACGATCATCCATGGCATGCATGTTTATTTTATAAAACCTTTTAGAATTTTAGAACATCAATCAAGTCGTATTAATCTTGTTGACTCCACCGCCTAACTCTTATTAATTTCCCAATATCAAGTAATTACAACACTAAGGGAATGTTCACCAAGAATTTCCAAACTCAGGGGTTGTGTATTATCATACCCGCAATGCATGCACAAAATTTCATTAACATCCCAGCTATAATGTTGTCACAACATAGCTGCATATCCCCAAAGTGTTAATTTACTACTCTCCTCGTTACTTATCCACATAAGCTTAGAACAGTATCGGGAAAATTAACATCTTTAAAAATGCTTTCCTCTCTTGTAACGCTAATAAAATTCCTATCACCCAAACCTGTCCTTAGTAGTCTGCTTTGCTTAAGGTGAATTAACTCTCAAGGATCAAAGCTTCCAATTTCAAAAATTACAAACATTCTAACTCCTCAAGGGATCCAAGACGGTACATAACTAGCCCAATAAACGAAGAGATAAGCCCCCATATCTCTTCGACTGAGTTTCCTCTGCCACCAATATAACACATTCATCCCAAAATGAAACTTCTCTGGATCCGAATTCTTATCGTAACTTCTCCATATGAAACCTTCTACATAAATAGAAGTGAGAGGTATTCACATACAGTATAAAAGACATGATTGGTGGCCTCTTACTAAGCTGATGATAGATTTCAGGCACCAATCTCATTGAGATTGCCCTAATATTTTGGGTAAGGTGATAATATTACTCCAAATCTGGGATAGAAATCTCAGGGTGTGAGTCTCTAGCATCTACACTCACGTTAAACTCTTCCCTTAGTCAATCAAGATCACTTATTACTTGGTGCAATCATCCCCAAGATCAGTATAAGGTTAGGGTATGTCAGGACATATCCTGCTAAGTCGACCAAAATGGTATCCTAGTTAGGTTGGCATCAATCCTATGCCAAACCAACTCTGACTGTTGGAATGGGAATACCAATTACTATCTCAGAATGAGCCAACATCTATACGTAAGGGGACGAGTTTGGCTTAGGTTGGCACTTTCTATAGGAAAAAGTGGACATACTTAATGTGAATCACACATGGGCACACCACCGCTTCCGCTGCATCAGTTTATCCTCAAACTGATTTAGCTAGCAGGGGTGGCCTAGTGGTTTAATGGACTTCTTTATCTTAGGATCGTTGCAAGCTGATACCATTTGTAAGACCCCCCTCCCGGAACACAAGACACGGCCGAGGGGAGTCTTATGCCCAGGATAGCCGCCTTGCGGAAGCGCCATCACACGAGCTAGCCTCCGCCACAAGACGCCTATCCTGTCGACCAAACCAACTAAACTGCGCCAACCCATCAATACAAGAAAGCATTAAATGTCATAGATTCACAATAAGTAATAATGTCCAAACCGAGTACAAAGAAAGACAGAAAGCAACACAAGCTCCTACAAATCATCAGAGTATCAAGCTAAATGGCCCAGGGGCTACATCTCAAAACACTCACTCGCCTCTGTCACTGACGGTAGCAAAGGTATCATGGTCTCCGGCATTGTCACCCTAACCTGACTATCCTCCTCCTGCATCGTGCACTGCTGCTCTAAGGTACACTCCTAAAAAGAGGGACGTAGCAACCGTTAGTCATAAAGACTTAGTGGCTTCACATCCGCTCCCTCGGCGACTCCAAGGCACTGGGCAAAAGGAAAGGAAGAAAAGATGCAATATAAGCAATAATATAGAAGCAGGTGACAGGAATGGTTGTTCATATATGATGGTTGTAAAGTACCCAAGTACTTGCATTAACTCTAACTAACAGGTACATAAATAACAGTGGTTATATAAGCAAGTACTAGTAACAAGAAAGCATGATCAACGACAGTGTATAAGCAGTCGAGCATATAATAACAGAATTGGAACTTAACTTATAAGGGTGCCCATACAAGCTTGTAAGTTAAGGATCTGAACATGAAGGTAACTCATCATATAAAGGTGCCCATACAAGTTTATATGATGAGGATCCAATGCGGTGCAATGCAATGATTATGAAGGATGAATGCAATGCAATGATTATGATATGATGACTCACCCTTGCATATTTTCTATGTCGACATAGACCTTTAGTTCTCGCTTTTTGAGGGGTAGCTAACCGCCCAGGCATCTCCCGTTGTTGCTAGACGGAGACAGCGGAACGAGCTCCTCCACTACTAAGAGGGTATGAACACTACCAGTCCTAGGCCTCTGTACGCCTCGTCGCTAAGAACACACAGCGGAGACCCTGCGTACAGCTCGACGCTAAGAACACACAGCGGAGCCTTCAAGGACATAGAAGGGGACTTGGGTAGGTGAGCACCAAGAGTCCAACCCAACCGGTCTAGAGTCTAACTGCCGGCTTCTGTCGGTGTCACGACCAGCAAGCCCGTAGACCCGCCACAAGTAATCCGCCCCAGCGGGGTCCATTTGTATTAGTGTATCAACATACACCAGGACTTCTAATCCAAGTCCTTCTATACAATCCGTGTATCTACGTACACCAGGACTTCTAATCCAAGTCCTTTTATACAATCTGTGTATCTACGTACACCAGGACTTCTAATCCAAGTCCTTCTATACAATCCGTGTATCTACGTACACCAGGACTTCTAATCCAAGTCCTTCTATACAATCCGTGTATCTACGTACAAATTACAACGTGTTTCAACACGATTAAAGCTATCAACCTTATGGAGAGGTTATCACGAATCTACACCATCCAATAGATTATCAAGCGATATGAACATTAATTCATACATGTCCTTTTTACGATTCCACATACATCTACAATTGAAGGTTCATTCAAGGGGTCATCTTAACAGAAATAAATCTGAAATCATTATCACAAGCCAACGCTAGCATATACATGATTCATACAAAATTCCGGCCCAAACATGCTTCACATTCAGCATTTATATCCCCTTCAAGTTATGTAATAACACGGCAATAACTTTAATACTACTTAATCATAAATTATGAATTTCAACAGGGATGTACATATTGTTATCACCTATGTCTCCACCAATTTTCATGAGCTTCCAACCAATATAATAAGAAAAATCCACAAAAGACTGAGATCAGAAGTGTTATGACACAGTTTACTAAAACTGGATTTCTGGGTGCTACAGTTGTCCAAAAATTATGATACACCCCAATTTGGAAAGCTAACATCAAGGGATACAACATTCATGTTGAGTCCTAAAGCCAGATCCAAGTGGGTCCTACCAAAATTCTGCTATGAAGTCAAATGCAGAAATCTGGACAGCAAAAACAGCATTCACTAAACCCATTCCAACTTTCCGGACAGTCCGCTCGACTGGACCTTTAGGGAGCTACAGGTCACTCCAGAAAACGGATAACCTATCGTTGGAAAGCTCTTTCTGAGGGATATAACTTTCATGTTGATCCCGAAGTCTAAATCCAGTGGGATCAAGCCTAATAATTGGCTTGACCCCAGCTGCGCACAGATTTCCTTAATAACCAAGTGCAAAATTATAAATTGAAGACTTCTCTAGCAAGGGGGGCTATCATCACATTTATCACACATATATTTAATTAACAACCCTAATAAACAGAGGGCTATTCATCATCTTTCCCAAACAGGGGTTAGGATAAATCCCTAACTGTCATTCCCCTCACTCTCCCTCAACGACCATGGGTTTGCACCAAATCAAATCCCATCTCTTCTTCTTGAAGAGAAGAAATGATTCCTAAAACCTTGCGGCGAACGATGCCCTAAATTTGAGGTTCCGGCTTGGTCTTCCTAAGGAAACTCCATTAAAGCTCACACGAGAAGCTCTCTTGAACCTTCATTTCTCCTATTATGATCTAGGACGCTAGCACCAAGGGAGAGGGGGCGGAAGTCACCTTATTTTACGGCCACGGCTCACGGTTGCCTCCTCGGCGGCATGGCGGCAGTTGGCCAAGCTCAAATTCTTCTCCAAGCTTTGCTCTTTCAGAGCTCCATGGATAAAACCCTTAAGTTAAAACCATCAGGTGGGAGGGAAGGAGATGAAGAAGAAGAAGATCCATCGGGTAATCTGACCTGCAGATTTTTTGTTAAGAGAGAAGAGAGAGAGAACATTAATGAGCATTTAATGCAATCTCCAAGTTCCAAGACTTGTGCCAGCCATCTATTGACTTTTTAATTCCCACTTCTAGCCTAAAATATAAGCACTCAGGCTTTATCGGGCGACAGAAAGAAGGCGCCCAGAATTTAACAAATACAGATCAACGTTCGACAAATTTAAGCAAATTCATCGAACGACGAACAGTTATAGGTTCGTCGACCGCTGGCTAAATTAATTTCTCCGAGCGCATCACCTTAATCGAACGGCGGCAAGCTTTCTGCGGCTAAATTAATTCGTCGAACGGCGCTGCTAAGATTTGAGATCGACGAATTCAGGATTTTCGTTCGAACGACGGCAACAACTATATTTCCGTCGATCTGCGGCTAATATTAATTCGTCGAGCGCTACCTAATATTAATCTGTCTAGCGCTGCTCCAACTTTCTGAGATCGACGAATTCTGAGAATTTCGTCGAACGAAGGCAACATTCTGAGATCGACGAATTCTATGAAATTCGTTCGAACGGCAATATCAATTTAGTTCTTAAGTTCAAATTTATAAGTTCTTATTTTATTATATTTTCCTGTCATATTTTCTGTCATTATAATATTTCCTACAACAATATTGTCATTATGTTTCCCCCAATTAATCCAAATCCGAGCACGCACTGGAAAGCCCAAAATTGAGTAATCAAAACGTCTCCGAGGGGTCTAGCGCGAAATGGGATGTTACACTATATCTGATGAAGGCAAGTGTACCTTATCATCTATAATATTGGATATTTTGAAAATACCAAGGTCGTATTCCTCGGGGAACGTTGATTACTTCTACTTCGAGGAGATCACTATTATCTTTTCTAATGATTTTTTAGGGTTTATTTTAATTAACTAAAAGAGACAATTTGCAAACTAAATTAAGGTTTAAATGATGGTAATTAGTGTTCAATCTAAAATCACCTTGGAGTGAGAATAATCAAGAGAAGGAAAAATAAATCTAATTCCGTTTAAATAAACTACTTGACCGTGGAGTTTCCGGAAGCTTGAACATGCCTCTCTCGAGGGAAATGCCCAACTAAGTTTAGGAAAAATTAACCGAACTCTCGTTCTATAATAGATTACCTAAAACTTGCTTTACGTTGTGAACCCCTCTATTGGATTTGACTCCAATCCGGGAGATTTACGTCATCCTCTCTCGAGGGGTGCATGCAACTCTCTTTACTCTTGAGTTATCTATTCATACTTTGAGCCTCTAGGCTAGCTAAGTATGAAAACCTAAACGAAAACCATATATCGAAAATATGGTCTCGCTAATTGAAAATCAAGAGTAAATCAAGTATTTTTAAAAATGGAAAAAGAGAGCTTTAGAAAATCATAACTTGATTATCTCATCCTCGGATCATTTCGATTGAGCACTAATGTGAATTAGTTAATCATGGTGGAAGGAAAAAAAGAAAAAAATAAAAGTGCATTAAGGAGAAATTAACTAAATAAGAAAGAGAGAATGAAAGAGAGCAAACTAAATTTTATTGAAATATAAACTATTACAAGCCTTAAATAAGTTTACCAAGCTAGAAAAATAAAGTTACAAGCATACACTAGACTATTGCATGGAAATAAAATTACAACATTGCTTGAAAGGAAAAGAGAGAGAACATGAAATGAAAAGACGTGAACAAAAGAATGAAAATGATCACTAACAGCTCTAGCAGCACCTCCCCCTCTCCAATTTTCTGAACCCTGGACTCAAGGAGACCTTTGGATTTTATAGAAAAATTTTTCAAGTTACACGCCCTAGGTCATGGGCATGACCAAGGGCGTGTAACCATTGTTCATCTTAGCTGGGACAACGACGTGGGTCTTGCGTGACAGCGCGGCGAAAAAGGACATGTCACAGTCGTGACATTTGGGTCACGTCCGTGTACTTGGATGGCTTCATTTAATGCAGTGTGGGCTTGATTGCAGCGCGGCGGTGAGCAAGGATCACGCGGGAAAGTCACGGCCGTGATATATGGGTCACGAGCATGACTTGAGTTGACTTCTCAACGACATCTCCCTCTCTCGACGACAGCTCTGCTGGGAAGATTCTATGTTTACATGCCCTTGGTCACGGGCGTGACCTTTGTGTCATGGGAGTGACTTGCTATGGACGAGCTCAAACTCTGCGACATCTATTTTGGACTGATCTTATGATTACACGCCCCTGATCACGGGCGTGACCTAGGGCGTGTAATGTAAATTTTTCTAAACTTGTTCCAAAATTCTGCAACAATACAATTAAGCTAAATTAGAAATAATTTTCATAAAAGAATAAGTTATAAGCTAAAATTGACATGAAAAAGAAAATTTCATATTAAATAATTACTAAAATTTATACAAAAATGTTATATTAAAACCACTTATCAGTAAGTGTTGTCATAAATTAGCATAACCTTCCTTGCCAGACAATCAATCTGGGAATGGTTCCAGGTGAGCCATGTCATCACCAAGACAAGGTCGAAGTCTGGCATCTTCAAGATTGTTGTCGGATGATCGAGTGTTAGGCCTTCAATGGTCGCCTTTAGGATGCACTTTTCTGTCCATTCCGTCTCCGACCCATTAGGAAGACGCACCCTCCTGATAGCTCCCATATAGTGTCAAACCTGATCCAAGTCATTGACGAAGTCTTTCGAGACGAAGTTGTGCGATGCTCCCGTGTCAACCATGGTATGGGTAGGATTGTCGCACACATTTACTCTTCCTGAGTTTTATGTGGCTAAGTTTTCTACTTCTAGCAATTCTATATCATTTCTATATTCTAAGAATTGAAAAGAACTTAGAACACTAGCATGCCTGCAATGACTCTTTCCGGACTCCGGGGATGAGCAAGATCCAATATATAGACTTCTTCCCTAGTTGGTCGACGATCTCATCTATGAAATTCTCAGCCTTGACCTCGTCCTCGGCCCCTGAAGTGCTAAGCAGGTTGGGCAGCCTGTGGTGCTGGTAGTGGTGGGGCTCTCCTAGTGCAGTTAACTTGAATATGTCAAGCTGATTTCAATAGTAGCATACCGGTGGGGGAGGTACCCCATCCACTTGCATCGGCATCTCCCATATCTATAATGGCTGAGGGGCCAATACTGTCGGAGGCCTCTGCTCCAGTCTATCTCCCGTACGGGGTCATTCTCTACCTCTCTTCTATCGGATGAACCGACCCCTCTGATGTTGACCTCTGCAACAAATAACCGAGTCGTATGTAGGTATTTTCCCACTGCCTTGAACCAAGAGTCGGTCTACCTCCAACTTCTTTGCCATCTCTAAAATATGATCCTCAGTGTCATCAGCAAAAAAAGTAGTGCCTGCCTCAGATCGTCCTGTAGGCCTTTGTAGAACCTCTTCGCATAACACACATCGTCTAGCTGATATGAATTAGCAAAGCAAGCTAAGTCGGAGAACTCCCGATAATACTCCAAAACTTATCTGCTGCCCTGGCTTAGTTGCAGAAATCTCTCCCCTAGCTCGTCCCTCGCAATCTGAGGCACAAAATGCTCCAAAAGTGTTTTCTTGAACTTGTACCATTTGATATCCGCACACTCGTATCCTGCATAGGTGGTGTCCATAAGGGAATTCCACCACCTCTTCGCATGATACTCCAAGAACGACACAACTAAAGACACAACCATATCCATCAGGAATCGTATCCCTGACAACATCTCATAGATAATATCCAACAATTCATAGGGGAGAGGCCTTAGAAGGGACTCAACCAATTTGACCCAGGATTTGGCTGCAGAGCCAGGGCCTCCTGTGTTCTGAAAGCCTCTAAGATTGCCGTCAGAACTTGTCCCTTCTCCGATTACTGAAATGGAGTAGGAACCAGCGGGGTTGGAATGACAGGCGAATCCTGAGGTGTTCCCTCCTGAGGGGCAGGGTTCGTCGAAGGTTATATGAGAAAAGTTAACTCTTAAGAGGGTTGGTCAGAATCTAGATAAGAGTGGACTGTTGCATGTGATTTCCCTTATGGTCACACCATTGCTTCCGCTACTAGTATGTCTGCAAACTAAGCTCGCGAGGGGTGACCTGAGGGTTGTGGACTTCCAATTTTGTGGTGGTCTGAGATGTTTTTCCTCTGATACTAGTTATAAGACCCTTATTTTGATATTTCGTTGGGTCTTATGCCGCGAACAGCCGCCTTTTGGTGACACAAAGTCTCAGTAAGGTCGCCACTATAAGACACCGATTCTGCCGACAAATTCAACATCCAGGCCAAACATAAATCACACAGAAATTAAAGAAAAATATATAAATAAGTCTAAGTCCACAATCACAAAGAATTATATAAAATCTCACTAGTAATCCACATGAAGAAAACTGAATATAAAAGGGCTCCATCCCAGTAAATAAAGTCATCACTACAACGCTTGCGGAAGTAATAAATGCTAGTCACTCACAGAACCCATGGTCGCTGTTGCGGCTCCTGATCTAGGCTAGTTCAGCTCCTCCTGCATCTGACTCTGGTTGCGCTGGATTTCCCACGGCAGCTCCCTATCTCCCAATTGGAGATGCTGTGGTGTTTCGTCACAACCGACCGATAGTTAAAATACTACGCCAGGATCCCCCACCCCTCCCATAGTGACTCCTAGGCACCGAGTGGGAGGAATGAAGAGGAGGGACATCAAAGAAGAAAGTATAAGCAAATGGTGGTGACCTTAACTACCAAGAAGCATAAATTAAAATTATCTAACACATGGCCTACTTACACAATTATAATGTAACAGCAGTAAGGTTGTAGCAATGAAATGACAATAAAGAAGCAGTAAAATAAATGGTAAAGCAGCTATCCAATAGAAAAGGTAACCTTAACTTATAAGAATGCCCGTACAAACTTATAAGTGAAGGGATCATTTTACAAGGCCCGTCGCATACAAGATCCCATAATAATTTGTACGATGGGGTTATAGGTTGTATGCAATGTTATGTATGATATGAAATGTTATGCATGGTTTAATGAATATGTTTCACACCAGTGCAACTCACCCACACAACTCTACATGCAGTTCCCCGATTTGGAGTTAGATAAACTCTCAGGTACCTCTCGTAGTGGCAAACAAAGGCAATGGGTTGTGCCACCCCACTCATAGGCCAGTATTTACACCACCTAACCTAGACCTTACGTACTACTCAGTACACCTAGCCAGGTGCTATGGAGAATCTCATACTAATGCTGGCATGCCACCCGTCTTTTCATGGCTAAGTCAATACTCACATTTGCCGAGGCAATGTACTGACGCCGGTGTGAATGATTGTCCAATAACAATGACCCACCACTTATATGCACAAACACATTTTCTATAATTGAACTCCCAAGCTACGGGCTCACCGGACTAACCAGTCCCTTCTAACAAATACCATGCCTCAATTTGCAACACATTCCTTCCTTTAACTCATACCGATCCCACTACTTGTAGGATTGGACCAACCAAAACTATATTCCCATGATAAAAGGGTGCGTGTGTATATGTACTTGATAAATTATTATTAGATTAATCTTTCCTTGTTATATGCCCTTTCAGTTTAAGGATTAGTCTTGGACTTCCCGAGGTCTACCATGTGAGGGGCTCGCAGCGGTACTAGGAGGTACGATGGGATGACACCCCACACTTCTCTTTCATAATACAGTTAATTTCATTAGTGACTACCCAACACCACTCTCTTGTGTTGCTCTAGAGTCCTATAATGGATTAATATTCATCGGTAGTATTAATGTTCACTTGAACACCAACACTCCATTTAAGAGTATACAACTCACACCCATAACTAGGGGAGGTATTGAAGGGATTTTTGCCCCTTCCATCATAGAGTTGACCAATATATCCTCTCACCGAAGAATCCCTAACCAATTACTCATGGAATGGCCCAAAACCACCAAACTCCATTTTGGCTATCCACAGAGCACTTCAACCTTAAGGGGAAAGAATGACATTTGTAAAGGCCATACATGTCCCTAAGGATTTCATATGATGAACCACACATTTAGAGGTTGGTTATGGTTTATTTTGATGAAATGTCAGTAATATATATTTTTGTCCCTGATTATTTCCATGGAAATCATTATATGGATAATTATGGCATAACCCAAATTTGTAAAGGAACTTCAACTTCTTTTTCCCCAAATGATATGAATCAATTTCCAGGGGTTCTAATCAGTCTAAAAATATCTCCAACAAAGATGGACTATTTTACAAGATCATGAGCCCAAATAATTTAAATAAATCACAAATGCTACTTTTAATAAATGTATGAACAAAGTACAATAAATATCTAACCAAAATTAAGATAAAATTACTAGAGCTCCATATTGACCAGAGAAGCTGATTGGACAATTTTTATCTTCTTTTAATTCCATTTAGACTCATAATTAATTATTGCAAAGGAACTCAATTTAAATCAGTTTGTGAAGAAACCACTACATAGTGTCATACATTATTTTTCTCAAAATTGCAGAGCATCATGATAACCTAAAATGTCTATTGGCCAAGTACCATAATTTTCACAAATCATTTTTATCACATAATTAATTATTTTAAGTGAACCGAATTTAGTCAATTTGATAAGGAAGCACTGTAAATCCTCATCCAATATTTATGATAAAAATTGCAGAGCATTATATTAACCCCTAGAGGCTCTCTGAACAAATTCTTAATTTTCATAAAATCATATGACCACATAAATAATTTAAATCATGGAAACTAACTTTTGGCACATTGTGAAGGAACTACCAAATTACCTTATCCAAAAATTATAATAAAATTTCCAGAGACTCATAACATCATGAAAAGATCACCATCCAAGTTTCATACCTTTCCTAAAGCATATAACCATATATTTTGCACTTGAAATGAAAGTTATCAATTTAAATATTAAATGTCCAGTGGGTAATAATGACTAAAAATTCCAACAAAATATCCAGTGTGTTTATTCACCCTATGAAACTATCTACAAAGTTTCAAGCCCATCCATTGGGATATGACCCCATTCCCTTCATTAACCCCAATATGCATCCCTAGGGGTTGCACTAGGTTTTCTTGGTATTCCAACCCTTTGCCTTCTAAAATTACTTATGGGGATGTTTTATATGATAACAAAGAGGTGGACGTTTGCCTTGCCGATCGACTGTTCACATGGAGGTTTGGAAAGCTTTGGGGGCCATGGTCAATCATTGCTTAGAGAGCACGAATTCACTCCTCTCCGACCTCTGAAGGTGATGAAGCTTCAATTGAGGGAGGGGGGGGGGGGGGGGTTACAACATTGATTTCCATTAATGGCCATAAAAGGGGGTTCTTGTCCACCTTTAATCCCTTTGAATTCTCCCTCTAGGAGTCCAGTAAAAGCCATTAATATCCCCCAAATTAACAAAGGGGATGAATTTGAGCCATTGGGGGAGGAATTGGGTGACTCATGGCATTCAAAGCAATGAATGCCTCTATGTTTCTCTTGAAATTGGGGGAACTCCTATTTTCTCTCTCCTAGTCACCCCCTCCAAACATTGGATGACAATCCATGTAATTTTTGTCATAAGGACTTAGTGGATCAACATAATTGGGCCTAGCCCAATCGGATTAAGCCTTGGGCTTGATTCCCCCAATTTGGGCTTAATTAACCATAATTGGTTTATCCAAACCCTAGATCAACTTAGGTGGTGTGACTGATCCAAATGTGTGTTCATAGGTCCCTTGAAACCACCCATGTCCAATTGTGACTTGGTGTGATCAAATTGGGTCAAGTTGAGTCACTTTGACCTAACTAGGTCAAATTAGGCTTTTTTGGTCCAAGTGTTGATTTTGGCCCATTCATGGAATTGGGTGGACCCAATGTTTTGTTAGTGACCCATTGCCCACATTTAAGGGTTAGGAAGATTTGGGAGAGGTCAATTTGACCAATCGGTCTTTAATAGGCTATTTTGACCTATCTAGGGTTAGGGTTGACTTTGGTCAACTTGACCACTTTGGTTGACCCCAATGGGCCCCAAGTGACCCAAGATACTACATATGAGGTAAGAGTTGCTATAGCGAGGTCAGATAGTCAACTTGAGGCCCAAAAGTAAAACCCTAGACCAAGTAACCAAAATTTGTTATTTGCAGTGCAAGGTGATTTCACTTACTTGTCTAGGTTCTTTTGGTTCTTTTGGTCTTCCTAGTGATTTTTCATGACCTAGTCATGAAAACCCCTCCTAGGGGTCTAGTGGTTTGTTGGATTTTACATGACGCACCCCCTAAAGCGGGAGGCCTATCACAGTGCTAAGGTTAGCTAACTCGTCTCGTGACCATTGTTCAAGATTACTCTAAATATGTTTAGAATATTTTAAAATATTGGAGAAAGATCATACTTAGGAAATATGGAAGAGTATAGAAGAGTGTGGAAGAATCTAGTCACTTACATGTGTGGAGAAATCTATATTCTTCTTGAGTTTGGAGGGAAAAGGGGAGGAGGCTTATATAAGGTGAGAACATCTCCTCATTTGGATCATTTAAGGTTTTGGAGTGTGTTGTGATAGTAAGACTCCTCTTATAAGGGTTGAGTGCTTGTGAGCTTTGAGTGTTGAGCGTTGTTGCATGTTTGGATCCTTTTGTATGCCTTGCTCAACTATCTTTCGAACTGTCTTGTAATTTCATTCAGAAGTATAATCAAAGGTTTCCTCTTTACTCCGCTGCATTATTGAAGCTAGGCTTACTTGGTTAGCTTAAGTCGGTGGAAATACTAGCCAAGTGACGCACACACTAAGTGTTGAAATACTAAGTTCGAGACAGTTGGTATCAGAGCTAGGTTATACATGTTGTGCTACCAAAAAGATGAATATGGCAGAAGAAGAAGACTCTCATATTGAGGAGGAATGAGGTAGGGATACTACCCAACAAACTAGCAAGAAGAAGCGGGACCAAAGCTGGGTTCGAGTTGAGAGCCACTTGGTGCTAGCTGTGGAGGACTGGGAGAATTGCATGGAAGTCATGGAAATCGATAAATGTACGAAGCATAAAGAGTGGGAAGCCATTCGCGTGGAGCTAGAGAAGAGACTCCAATATGCATTTGATGACAATGCCACATTACATACACGCATCGATGAGTGGGAGGAGGAACTAGGCATATGCAAGAAGGCTATCGCCAATGAAAGTGTCAGCACCACCACTGCCATTCCTAGAGTGGACATCCCAAGAACAGATTCATTCTTGGGCAAGCGGGATGCCAAATAAGTTGAGAACTTCTTATGGAAGATGGAGAACTATTTTGAGGGTTGTCATCTACGCGATGATGCAAACATGGTACGTACTGCTTCACAATTTCTTGATGACAATGCTGCACTATGTTGGCGAAGTAGGCAGGCATATGTAGCAAAATGATTATGTTGTTTGGACACAAGGGAGGAGTTCAAGATGGAGCTTAAATTCCACTTCTACCCAGAGAATGTTGCATATCTTGCCCGAAAGAGGCTAAGAGAGTTGAGACAAAAGTGAACAATTGTAACACCTCCCCTGTAATGACTATATAATATAGGTCCGGCCGGGACCCCACAACATATAATCGCCACAACTTTAGTATTAAAAAGTGATATAGATCTAACCATCTCAAAACTCAGAACCAACACATCGGAAACATTAAATAAACTGCAGATGTTGTCCACATCTACATAAGAGTACTACGGCCTTAAGGCCTTACAAAACTCATACTCAAGTCAAAAGAAATAGGGCATAGAAATGTCCAACAGTTCATCACAATCCTAAGCTACCTCGGCATGCAAGCCAGAACAGGTAAAGACATCATAATCAAACAAGAAAGCACGAAAAGTGCACTTCATGAAGCTTAGGCCTTTCTGGCCGGTGAGCTGGGTCCAGCCTGCGATCATGCATCCGAATCATATAGAATGGTATAACGAGGGTCAGCATTGGTTGACCAACAATGGTGTAACAACACCCCTCCTCCCGGCTGTCCTAGCGGACCCTGGGGAACTACATCACCCTGCAAGTCAGCACTTCGTATGCAAATGTAATAAACCATATTAACATAAACACGATAAGCATGAGTGTCACAATCATCATCCACGTTTCTATGTTGAGCAATAAAAGTAAGGGGATCTAGCAATGCAACATGTATGCAAACCTGGGATTCACCCAAGGCACCCTATGGTGTGTATGCTTCTAACATAACAACACACATCAACATTTCATAACAAACCAAGGGTACTTATCATTCCCCCACGGGCGTACAAGACCAAGGCCAAGAACTCCACAGAGACCTCATCCCTTACAAGGCTCATCTTGCCAATGGGCGCATCAACATACTTGTTCTCGCCACAATCACTAAGCCAAAAGCTAAGAACTCCATCGAGACCTCACCCATTACATGGCTCATCTTGCCAACGGGCGCATCAGCATACTTGTTCTCGTCAGTTAGCCCAAAAGGGGACTTGTCTTGCAGGGACACTTTCCCCACATGAATCCAAGCATTCACGGGCTGGCCAGCCGTCCACAAAGACAAAGTCACGCCTTCACAGACACATAAAAATTACCCTTTCCAAACCAACGTTCATTCTCACACGAAACATAAGAGCAACACATACGACATTTTCGCTGTCATCAGATTTCTAGCAAAATCCCTAAAATACACGCTAAGCAACATCACTGAATCAGACCATCGGTCATGATTTCAGCTTCACCCAAAATGCCTAATCCACTAACGGAGCAGATCTCTAGTCAAAAATCATGTTGGGGATTGACTTAATAAACCCGATGGTTCTTCTTGAACCAAGGCGACCCAAACCCCTCTCATGTGAGAGATCCGGTGCCATAAATTTCAAAAAATAGAAGGTAAAAGCAAAGATGCCATGCACGCATCCTAAAACTGGGAGGAGAGATGTCGTTACCCTAAGAGTTCTCTTCCTCGCCATGGATCAGTTGATAGGCACGGATAGAAAGAAGTGCTTTCTAGTCCTCTCCACAGATCTGGTCTCGGATCGGCGAACGGAGCTCCGGTGCTCCAACAATGGCGGTTCTAGCCTTCTTCTTCCTCCAAACCCTACCTCTCTCCTAAGCCTCCAAAAGCACAAATGACTTAATGAAATGAGAATAGAACTTCTCTGCCCTAAATAGAGCCTTAGGACGCACTTATCTAGACCTTAGGATCAAGATCCAAACAGATCAGATGTCCAGGATGAGAGGACCCAGCGCAACCAACTGCACCAAAAGCCCGGACTGTTGGTGAAGGCGCAACTTAATCTTTATGTCAACGGAAAGGCGCTACGGGTCAAGTGAAGGAACGCTGGACCCAACAATCCCCCCCCCCCCCCCCCCCCCCCAGCGTCCAGCACGACCCGCAAGCTCAGAGGTGCTCCACATGGCCCGCAAGCTCAGAGGTGGCTTGACACATGGATCCGGCTGCCTGACCCGCCAGTACCCACACAGGTAGTGAGAATTTCAGGAATTATCAGCGCCCCCCCGGTCTCGAACCCGCAACCTGCTTTGATACCAATTGAGAGGACCCAGCGCAACCAACTGCACCAAAAGCCCGGACTGTTGGTGAAGGCGCAACTTAATCTTTATATCAATGGAAAGGCGCTACGGGTCAAGTGAAGGAACGCTGGACCCAACACAGGAAACGCTACTTACGGTACAGGTTCCGTCGGCTAATGTCGGCGTTAACGCTAACGCCTGAGTTAGCTCCTCGACGAAGTCCCCTTCGACGAAGCCAACTCAACCACCCGACGGAACTACATTACCCGACGAAAAGCTATCGCCGGCATTAGCGCTAGCGCCCGCGTTAGCTCTTCAACGAACTCCTTTTGACAAAACACCCTTCAACAAAACTCCCTTCGACGAATCCAACATGACGAACACCATCGCAATAAGTGCTTTACCCGATGGAGCAGCTAACGCCTGCGTTAACACCTAATGCCGGCGCTAGAACCCAGATACAGAAAACTTATACTAGCCTTAGGCATTCCAGTCTCCGCGCTCAGCAAAACCTGGGGTGTTACAAATCCACCCCCTTAAAAGAATTTCTTCCTCGAAATATAAAACGTTAACGAAAGCACAAATAACACACATACCTAAAACGAATAGTTCCGGAATGTTATCCCGCATTGTTTGCTCTCGCTCACACGATAATTCATCTCGTCTGCAATTATCCCAACGCACTTTCACCAGCTTGACCTCTTTGTTCCGCAAGCACCGGACTTCAGAATCCTCCACGCAAACCGGACGAACTATCGTCCTCAGATCTTCGGTTACAGGAACTGTCGAAGACTCAACCACATCCTTCGGCTCCACCAATGCTTTCCTCAGCACTGAAACATGAAATACATGATGTAATCCTCTTAGCTCTACGGACAACGCCAACCGATAGGACACTTCGCCTATGTGCTCTGAAACCTTAAACGGACCCAAATATCTCGGACTCAATTTCTTGAGTCGTCGAATTCATGAAACGCCTTTGAACGGCTTGATCTTCAAATAGACCATGTCGCCCACCGCAAACTCCACATTTCTGTGGCGTGCATTAAAATACTTTGCCTGCTGATACGCAAATCTTAGCACACCGCTATAGTCGGTAGCAAGACTGCGACACAAAACGGCAGTGTACCGATCGTTCAAGTAATATAAAATGTGGGAGTGAATCCCCAAGTATCGATCTCGAAGGAACATAGTAAGGTGGAGTTTACTTTCGAAGAAGGGCTTGAGATTGAAGTCCTTAAGTCGGATGGGTTGCGGAAACGGGGGGTTTTGGTTTGTGGAAATAAAGAAAAAACACTACAACTACTCCTATGCAATGCCGCTATGCAATGCTTCGTGAGGCGGGATGGAGACTACGTAGGCCTTGAACGCTCTACTACGCTAGGGCGGATGGATGAGTAGGCAAACAGAATGAGGGTCGCAAGCACCTCGTCGACAAGCACGCCACTAACAATTGCTAGTGCGACACACGAACATGACGGCGGAATGAAAAATGGATGGCGGTGCACCTCATACACACATATAAACAAAAGATAATTTCATACAAATGAAATAAGCATTACATAACATGGTTCATAGTGTACATCATCAAAATACAAGAGATCTACTAACTACAACTACCAATACAAAGTTAGAGAGAGCAAGAAATCGACCGAATCTGAAGTCTTGTTGAAGATTCACGGTTGGAATCGCTGGGTTGTCAATCAGCATCCAAGCTCGGTCCTCAACTTCGTCCAGGGTAGAGAAGGCTGTCACTACCCTCCAATGGCCCGTCTTCTTCATGTCACAATCCGGAAAAGACCTAGCTTCCTTCTCCTTAGATCTTGGTGGATGTAGGATTGAATCCATCTCCTTAGAGCTTGAGGATGATGGAGGAGGCCCAAAGGGATGAAACCTCAGTGGAAATGGTGAAAACGGTGCAGCTGTACGGCGTGTACGGTCTCTCTATTAGGTTAAAAACTGCAGCTTTTATAGAGAAAGATCAGAAATTTGGTCACGCACGGTCGAACGCACGACCGTGCGTTACCCGTGCGATATTAATAATAGAGAATAGCGCAGTAAGACGACCTGGAGCGCCCGTACGATTTACTCACGCACGGGAAAATCCGCCCGTGCGTCAAAATGCACGGGTAAATTCAAAAATGCTAAAAACAAGGCTAAATAGGTTGATCATGCGATTCCTTCACGCACGGGCACTGACCGTGCGTAGAGACGCACGATCAACAACAGAACATCGTATTCCACCCCAGAAGAGAACGCACGATCACCTGTGACCATGCGTCAAGGAAAACGCATGACTGTGCGATATGCGCAGTCATGAATACTGGATAGAACTGGATGAACCGTCCACCTGCATCAGCCACAGCATAACTGGGAATACTTTTCCAGCTCCAACAAAATGAGAAAAATACAATGGGGAGCACAATGTGCTTACCCCCCAACAATAAAATGCGCAATTGCACACAACAACGGGCCTAAACATGTACTTTAAATAAAAGCATGAACAAGGCGAATATGGATAAAAACTGAAGTACAAATGCAGGAAAACATGCCCAGATGAGTCTGAAAATGTGTATATAATTGGGACTCATCACACCCCCAGATTTACCTGTTTGCACGTCCTGAGCAAACAAATCCTAAGCAAGCAGGAACATGAAATAGCTAACTCAAAATTACAAAATGGAATACCATGCGAAGTCACATGCCCATGTGCGTACAAGAATACTAGAGAAGATTTCTAATTATACACATTGTTTATAAATTTCTAAAAGAATACATAAGTGTTACATCTACTCAAAATGGAAATCACGGTGAATCATCCGGTCACACATATGGAGAAAGTAAAATAAATGCTGAGATAAGCATTGCCAAAGTTGGGGTTCTGGACAAACTCCACCGAAATCCATCGATGTCGGAGACCATAAGCTCACCCGTTCACATTCTCTCCACGACACTAGATTGATTCATAGCGTGAGTCGGTAGGACTTTAGGTTTAAAAATGAGGCTTGGGTTAAGGTGAGGTAAACAAAGATAAAAAGGGCGGCTCAAACACTAAACCCAAATGAGCTTTAACATAACTCCTCGCGCATCGACATGGAATGCAAGTGCACCACACCCCCAGACTTAGACTTTTGCAACATGGGTGTGTGCACCGCCTACTTCTACTCACAATTTTACACAGATTTTTTCAATTAAGCTCATCTGCCTCCTTTTTTTTTCTTTTCACTTTTTTTTTCTTTTTCTCATTTTTTTTCTTTTTCTTTTCTCTTTTTTTTCAGCAAATGAAAAATGAGGCGCAACCACAGTTTCACAAAATAAAACATCACATCAACACCCCAATCATGAAATAACAAACAACTAAAGCTCAATTTTGGGTGTGCGACTAGGATTGGCTTTTAGGCTTTGGTGTGATAAAGGTGGAGCTGAATCAAGAAACGGGTAGGCACAACTGGGCTAACGAGGATAAGATGATAGGAATGGCACAAAGGCTCAACCGGGCCAAAATGCTGGCCTACATCATTCTGACTCACTAGAACTATCCTATGTCTATGTTTCGAGAATCGTTTGGGGCAAGTTCTTAGCCACCGAGAAAGATTATCTTTCCTCTCGGTTTGAGCAATACACATCTAACAATCATTTACACACATCCCTATGCTTCCGTTTGATTCACACCAGATTCACCATTTGAGTAGAGTAACCAATATTCATACTAATAGAAATGCATAAAGCTAATAGCATAAAAAGAAATCTAATCTACATGAATCCCTATACTCACATGAGTACTTGACTAGCAACACCGGAGTCAACATTTTATTCCACTACATAATTTAAAAAGCTAGCATTATCATTTTCCCAAATACAAAAAGGAATGAGTTATACTCGTGACGCACTAAAGGATAAGCACGCTCTCAAGTGGGTGCATTGTGTGCAGACAAAATAAACAAAACAATCTAGACAAGAACTTCTAGCATGCTAAATAAATGTGCACGTGATTGGGTACACAAACAGGTCTCCCCCAGAATTAAACTCTGCATTAAGATATTCTAAAACAAACTTAGCGGAAGAGGGTACCCAATGCTCAGCAAGTAAGCATGCCGGAAGCCTGGAGTGAAGCCCTACGAAGAATCACAACCACCGCCTGCACAAATAGAAAATACCTGCAAGGGGGGTGAGCTCCGCAAAAAGAACTAAAATAAAACACAACTACTAATTTTTACAGGCGGTAAAATAAAAGACAGGGAAAAGTAAGATAACTACTGGGGTTATTGTCATCCCAGCACGACTTATTCAGAAAGGCGAGGGTCTTAGCTAATGGGAGTATGGAACGAGAAGTGGACTGGCAACTGTTCTAATTTCTGTGTATGTAGCGGGTATCGATATGGTGATAGAACCACTACTCCTCTACCTAAATAATAATACCTGCTAGACACAGGTAGAGGAGAGAGAAAAAAGAGGTGGAGGGAGAGTCCTCCACTCTACTTTCACCAAAATAAATTTCCTTGCCTAACAAGGTGTCATCTTCAGGGAGGCAGCAGGAGGGGAATACAGTACATGGCATATCCTCTGTGGAGGGGGAATTAACCTCCTCACACAAGAAGATGTGCGCATCAATGAATGGTGCAGTTTGCACCACCTCCTGCATAACCTGTGAAGGCTCAACCTGCATAGGCTCGGAAAGGGAAGGGTGATCAAGAAATAAAAGGGAAGAATGACATAAACAATAAAAATTCGGGGGAGTGGTCCCGGTCTCACTCCCATTAGATTGGGAAAGTAAAATAATGTCGGCATTGTTGACAATGCCGCAAGGTTCGTTGGGATCAATGGTGACCTTCCCCAGGAGTTGGACTTCCTCCACCGGTGCTGAGGAAAAATCCTCTTCACCTAGAAGGTTGTCCTCCTCCATTGGAATAGGCACAACACAAACATCGCCCACCTCCTCTTGCGACGCATCTTCAACAATGTTATCAGAAATAAATGTAATAGAATGCACAATAGGTGGAGGAATAGGGCTTGGAAAAAAGTCAAGCACCGATTCCTCACAAAGAATCAAATCTATGCATGGTGATATATGTACAGGGGAGGCGGACTCAGCTATGTCAGAGCCTAGATCAGCCACACATATGGTAACTGTGTCCACATCATACCCTTCAAAGCTTGAAGGTGAAATGGGCACATAACATGATGTTGAAGGTGTGCTGCAAGAAGTGGGAGTCGGGACGATCCGGATATCCGGCTCGTCATCCTCATCCATTTGGCGAAGGAATGCATCACAATCCTTCAAGGCATGATCCATGCTCCAACAAAACAATCACTGTTTTGCATTTTTCTTCGACTCAAATTGAACCGGAGATGAATGCGAAAAGGGCATTTGCAGAGCGGACGAGTAGCAGCAGGACTTACGCACACCATATGGAGTACCAGACGAATTCGGTGCTCCATGTACTGGCGTTGAGTGCTAGGGTTACTATCTCCCTTTGGACATCTATCACTAGCATGAGATATATCTCCACAAAAGCGGCAACGAATATTAAACGAAGCCCACATAGTATGAAGATGAAGAGATTCAAAATAAACACGTTATTGTGCAAAATAATACACCGAACAAAAATTTACTAAGCAACCTAATAAAAAGCAGGAAAAACAAACTAAGAAGAAATAAAGCAAAAGAATGCAATACACAAATGGAATGGCTTTAATCTCAGATTCTCCCTCTCTAGATAACTCACATGACCGTGTTCCCCGGCAACGGTGCCAAAAACTTGATGCACAAATCTTAGCACACCGCTATAGGCAGTAGCAAAACTGCAACATGAAACGGCAGTGTACCGATCGTTCAAGTAATATAAAATGTGGGAGTGAATCCCCAAGTATCGATCTCGAAGGAACACAGTAAGGTGGAGTTTACTTTCGAGGAAGGACTTGAGATTGAAGTCCTTAAGTCGGATGGGTTGCGGAAACGGGGGGGGTTTTGGTTTGTGGAAATAAAGAAAAAATACTACAACTACTCCTATGCAATGCCGCTATGCAATGCTTCTCGAGGCGGGATGGAGACTACATAGGCCTTGAACGCGCTACTTCGCTAGGGAGGATGGACAAGTAGGCAAACGGAATGAGGGTTGCAAGCACCTCTTCGACAAGCACGCCACTAGCAATTGTTAGTGCGGCACATGAACATGACGGCGGAATGAAAAATGGATGGCGGCGCACCTCATACACACACATAAACAAAAGATAATTTCATACAAATGAAATAAGCATTACATAACATGGTTCATAGTGTACATCATCAAAATACAAGAGATCGACTAACTACAAGTACCAATACAAAGTTAGAGAGAGGAAGAAATCGACCGAATCCGAAGTCTTGCTGAAGATTCACGGTTGGAATCGCCGGGTTGTCAATCCGCGTCCAAGATCGGTGATGAGTCCAGTTTATATAGTGGTTTTCGGACTCATCTGGGATAGTTTTCATGCACTTGCACTTCACTTTAGGCCAATATTCAATTCTATTTGATCACGTTGCCCATTTCATTGCTTAGTGCACGTTTATGCCCATTTTGGTGTGTTTTCATGTATTTATGTGGTCTAGTATATTTTCATGCAGGTCCAAGGGTTGTGCGACACTCGGGAAGGGTTCTAGGGGATTTTCGGTCGAAAAAGCCACTGGTCGTGCGTTTTCCTTTTCGCACGACCAGGCGCACGACCATTGGTCGTGCGTTCATTCCCATCCCTGAGTGAGCCCTGATTGAGTGACCGCGCACGATCATTGGCCTTCTTCGCGCACGACCACTGGTCGTGCGCCACTGACCGTGCGATTCTGTGTAGATCTGGCTATGCTACAGGTTCTTCGCGCACGATCAGAGGCATTTCTTCGCGCACGACCATTGGTCGTGCACCGTTGACTGTGCGTGTTGTGTATTTCTGCTCCGTCTATAAATAGAAAGATGCGATTTTAAGTCGGGGAGATCACTTCCAGTCCGCCGTTTTCCGCCTATTTCGGGGAGTTCCGACCCCTCCAGCACCGCCCACCTTAGGGAGGACCTCCGGGCAAGCTTTCAACGCCAAATCGTCGCCGGAGCTTCCTCTTGGCCTCCTCCTTCATCCTTGGGCTTCAAGAAGGGAGTCAACCTAGCCTTCTCTTTCAAGATTGGAGCAGCTTGCGATCATTCCTCCGGTTCGTGACACGAATAAGATGGGTCCACAGGAAGGTAGTGACAGCCTTCTCTACCCCGGACACAGTTGAGGACCGAGCTTGGAAGCGGATTGACAACCCGGCATTTCCTTCCGTGAATCCTCAACAAGACTTCGGAGTCGGTCGATTTTGCACACTTATCTCCCCTTGTAGTTGATAGTTTAGTTGTACTTCTTATATATTTGATGAAGTGTGTGTTGACTATTAGCATTTGTACTTAATTATGTCTATGTAATTTGGGTATTCTTGCTTATCATTTTGAGGTGTGCCTTGTGGTGTGGATTCTTGTTTGTGTTGTGCCGCCCTAACAATTGTTAGTGGTGTGCTTTGCAAAGAGGTGCTTGCGACCCTCATTCCGCCGGTGTGACCCACCTCATCCGCTAGCCTACTCGCCAATCCGCCTAGTGAAGCAGCGCGCTCAAGGCTTGCCTAGTTTCCATCCCGCCAAGCGAAGCATTGCATAGCGGCATTGCATAGGAGTAGTTGTAGCTTTCACTTTATTTTCCACAATCCAAACCAAGCCTCCCGCAATCCATCCGACCTAAAGGACTTCGATCTCAAGTCCTTCCTCAATAGTTAACTCCACCTTACTATGTTCCTTCCGAGATTCGATACTCGGGGATTTAGTCCTCGTTTTATATTACTTGAACGATCGGTACACTGCCGTTTCGTGCCGCAGTCGAGCTACCGCCTATAGCGGTGTGCGAGATTCGCGCGTCACTCGGTCCTCAACTGCGTCTGGGGTAGAGAAGGCTGTCACTACCCTCCAATGGCCCGTCTACTTCGTATCACGATCCGAAAACGACCTAGCTTCCTTCTCCTTGGATCTTGGTGGATGTAGGGTTGAATCCCTCTCCTTAGAGCTTGAGGATGATGGAGGAGGCCCAAAGTGATGAAACCTCAGTGGAAGTGGCGAAAATGGCGCAGCTGTACGACGTGTACGGTCTCTCTATTAGGTTGAAAACTACAGCTTTTATAGAAAAAGATCAGAAATTTGGTCACGTACGGTCGAACGCATGACCGTGCGTTGCCCGTGCAATATTAATAATAGAGAACAGCGCAGGAAGATGACCTGGAGCGCCCGTGCGATTTACTCACGCACGGGCAAATCCGCCTGTGCGTCAAAACACACGGGTAAATTCGAAAAAGCTAAAAACAAGGCTAAACAGGTTGATCGTGCGATTCCTTCACGCACGGGCACTGCCCGTGCGTAGAGACGCACGATCAACAACAGAACATCGTATTCCACCCCAGAAGAGAACGCACGATCACCTGTGACCGTGCGTCAAGGAAAACGCACGACCGTGCGATATGCACAGTCATGAATACTGGATAGAACTGGATGAACCGTCCACCTGCATCAGCCAAAGCATAACTGGGAATACCGTTCCAACTCCAACAAAATGAGAAAAATACAATGGGGAGCACAATGTGCTTACCCCCAACAATAAAATGAGCAATTGCACACAACAACGGGCCTAAAAATGTACTTCAAATAAAATCATGAACAAGGCGAATATGGATAAAAACTGAAGTACAAATGCAGGAAAACTAGCCCAGATGAGTCCGAAAATGTGTATATAATTGGCACTCATCACCTGCCGATCCTGAGTAACCTTCATGCGCTCCTAGATCGTTCGCACCAACTCACAAGCGTCTACCACCACATCTTTTCCTAACAACTGGGTGTCTCCCGCCTCTATCCAAGACATCAGCGTTCGACACCGCCTTCCATACAAAGCCTCATATGGTGCCATTTTGATACTCGCCTAGAAACTATTGTTGTAGGCAAACTCCACCATGAAGAGGTGGTCTTCCCAACTTTTACCGAAATCGAGAGCACACATTCTTAACATGTCCTCCACAGTACGATTCGTTCTCTCCATTTGGCCATCGGTCTGCGGATGGAACGCGGTACTAAACTTCAATTTTGTGCCCAAACTTTGCTGCACTAACCTCCAGTCCTTGGATGTGAATCGTCCATTGCGATCACTAACGATGCTCTTTGGAATTCCGTGCAACCGCACAATGTTTCAAATATAAAGCTCCACGAGCTTCTCCACGCTATCGTCCTTCCGATTTGGAATGAAGTGGGCTACCTTGGTCAGGCGATCCACAATCACCCAAATCGCATCGTTACCTTGCCGCGATCGAGGTAAATGATGCAAAAAATCCATGGAGATGTCGTCGAATTTCCACTCGGGGATAGGAAGAGGTTTCAAGAATCCACCTGGCCTTTGGCATTCCGCCTTCACTAAGGCGCACGTCTGACACAGGCTTACATACAAAGCCACATCCCAAGCCACCAAAAGGATTTCTTCAAATCCAAGTACATCTTCGTACTTCCTGGATGAATGGAGTTCTTTGTGAAGTGAGCCTCAAACATCAACTCCTCATGGAGCTTGCCAAAACGAGGGACAAACACCCTTCCATTTCTTTTTAAAAGTCCACTGACCATCTCCAACGCACTGCCTTTGCTTTGCTGAGCTTCCAATGCCAATCGCTGACACTCTTCGTATGCACTAGTTACCTCTCGAATTCGATCTACTAGATCACATTGCATCTCGATCCAGTTCAGCCGAGCTGCGCTTGACTCACCCTTAGCCACACACACAATGCCAAGAGAGTCAAACTCTCGCACCAAATGCTCGTCATGCGCTTCAATCCAATTTCCTTACCCAGAGTACTTCCTACTCAAGGCGTCAGCCAGCACATTGGCCTTTCCTGGCGTATACTGAATTGCTACGTCGTAGTCCCCAAGGAACTCGACCCACCTACGCTGCCGCATATTAAGATCCTTCTGATCTAAAAGATACCTCAAGCTTTTGTGGTCCGTGAAGATTTCAACCTTTGCACCATACACGTAGTGTCGCCACAACTTCAACGCAAAAATCCCTATCGCCAACTCCAAGTCGTGGATGGGGTAATTTCTCTCATGAGGCTTTAGCTACCTCGACCCATAAGCTATCACGTTGCCATGCTGCACAAGCACGCAACCCAAATTGCACCCTGACGCGTCGCTAAAAATTTGGAATCCCTCAGTCCCACTAGGAAGACTTAGGATTGGAGCAGACATCAATCTTTCCTTCAAGGTCTCGAACGCACGGGCACTCTCCGGCGTCCACACAAACTTCTAGTCCTTTCGGGTAAGGGTGGTGAGGGGCAAAGCCATCCGCGAAAAGTTCTCAATGAACCTTCTGTAATAACCTGCCAGTCCATGGAAACTCCGTACTTCCGCAACGGATCTCAGTACAGGCCAATCTCTAATGACTTCAATCTTTGCAGGATCCACCGCCACCCCATCTCCACTAATCACGTGGCCCAAGAATGCCACTTTCCCGATCCAGAACTCGCACTTTGAGAACTTCACATAAAGCTGGTTCTCCCTCAATGTCTGCAACACTATTCTCAGATGAGACTCATGCTCCGCCTTCAACTTTGAATACACTAAGATGTCGTCAATGAACACCACCACGAATGAATCCAAGTATTGTCAAAACACTCGGTTCATTAAATCCATGAACACTGATGGCGCGTTCGTCAAACCGAACGACATCACCGAGAACTCAAAATGACCATATCTCATCCCAAACGCCATCTTGGGAATATCCTCTTCTCGAATCCTTAACTGATAGTAACCCGACTTCAAGTCCATCTTGGAGTACACAGTCGACCCCATCAGCTGATCGAACAAATCATCGATTCACGGAATCGGGTACTTATTCTTGATGGTCAACTTATTCAACTCATGATAGTCTATGCACAGCCGCATACTACCGTCCTTCTTCTTAACGAACAACACCGGTGCACTCCATGGTGAGGAGCTGGGCCTAATGTACCCCTGCTCGAGCAAATCTTGCAACTGCGCCTTTAACTCGGCTAGTTCCTTCGGCGCCATCCTAAACGAAGGATGCGACACCGGCCTCACATCCGACACCAACTCAATTGAAAAGTTGATTTCACACTGAGGAGGCGCTCCCAGAAGCTCCTCAGGGAACACATCCTCGAATTCCTCCACCACTGGCACTTCTCCGATCGCCAACTTTGTGGAGTGAGTCTCCAACAAAGCGACAAATGCCTCACCTCCTTGATTCACCGCACGCACCATTTGCATGGCAGAAATCAGGAAGCAGGCCACTCCGCATAGGCCCTCGAACTTGACTTCCGCTCTTCCTTCACTCCTTAAAGTCACCACCTTCAATAGGCAGTCAATACTAGCTTGTTGCTCTGTATGCCAGTGCATCCCCAGGATGATGTCAAATTTGGCTAGTGGTAGAATTGCTGCTACCAACTCGAAATCACACTCGCAAATCCTCAGCACAATGCGTCCTTTCCTTCCAGTGGTCATGAAAGACCCATTCGGCATGCGCACACTAAGCTCCGCCTCTGCCTCGACAGTCTCAACACCGATCCTCTGGGTAAATCTTTCTGTGAGAAAAGAGTGTGACGCTCCCTTGTCGAACAACACTCTAGAGGGATAGCCAGAAACTAGCATGAAGCCTAACACGCGTATAACGAATATGCAAGGTCGCAAGCAGGCTAAAGCTATTAAACAAAACTCTGAACTTTTCGTACATGTCACCACGTCAGTTTGACAAATCGCTTCCTGCTGCCCGAGGTTGTACACTCTAGGCTACACAGGAGGGAATGGGAAGCATTGGACTCCGCCACCTTCCCTTTCTCCCCAACACTAGGACCGGAACGCACCGACTGCTCCTGCCTCTGCTCTGGCTCAACTCCACTCTCGAAACAGAACCGAGCTATGTGGCCCACTTTGCCACACTTGTAGCATGTCACTGGCCACTTAGAACAGAACTCTCCAGAAGCCGCACCGCTCCTCTCGCCAGTCCTAAAAGGATGGGGCTTTCTCTTCCACCAACTTTTCTCAGACTTCCCCTGAGACTGAGATGGCTTACTTTCTCCCTGCTTTCCCGTTAAGCCCTTGCGGCGCTGGGTTCGCTCCATATCATTCTCCAAAGTTCGAGCAGCTTCAACTAACTCATTGAACCGCACATTCTTTAAGTCTATCAGAGGTTGCCTTAAATTCTCTCTCAGACCCTGATAGAAGAGATTATCCCTCTCCTCATCGTCTGCCATGGTCGTTCCCGCGTAACGACCCAACCAAGTAAACTCCTGCAAGTACTCGTCTACCATCTTCTCACACTGCACCAAGTGCAAGAACTGCCGCTGAAGGCCTAACCTCATCGAAGAGGGGATATAGAACTTCAGGAAGGCATTCTCGAACGCTTTCATGGACGGGGCACGTCCTGGGAAATGACGACCGCCATGATTCACCCACCACAGCTTGGCGTCTCCTTCTAACATGAACACTGCGAACTGGGACCGCTTGTCCTCTGGGGTCTCTGCCGCTTTCAGGAGTTCCTGATTTCTCGCCAACCAATCCTCGGCGTCCGTTGGAGTGCCAAATCCTTTAAACGTCGGAGGATGGAAAGTTAGATAGTACTTCATCTGACGATCTCCTTGCCCAACCGCTCTCTTGGCTAACGGCTCTACCTGCCTTACTCCCACCTCCGGTGTCACAGTGACCGTAGTAACAGGAGTACCAGCCTACACAACAGGCGTCACAATCTATGGCATTGTCGCAGCTTGAGCCGCCACCATTGCCTCTGCTAGCATACGACAAAAGTCTGCCGGGGACACACCCATATTCACAAGGGCTGGGGTCATTGCACTGCTTGCCGACGGCTCCTCTTGACGCCTCGACGTCCCTGCATCGTCGCCACCATCCCTAGCATAAGCAAGGAAAAATGCATCTAACTCTATTCGCAAGACTCGAACGCAAGGACATTCATGGTCCCGCAAGGTAATCCTATGTTGACAACCTCTTTACGCGATCCGAACATGGTAAACCTTAACAAGAATGCTAACCTATCTCTGATACCAAATTGTAACACCTCCCCTGTAAAGTCTATATAATATAGGTCCGGCCGGGACCCCACAACATATAATCGCCATAGCTTTAGTATTAAAAAGTGATATAGATCTAACCATCTCAAAACTCAGAACCAACACAGCGGAAACATTAAATAAACTATAGATGTTATCCACATCTAAATAAGAGTACTATGGCCTTAAGGCCTTACACAACTCAAACTCAACTCAAAACAAATAGGACATTGAAATGTCCAACAGATCATCACAATCCTAATCTACCTTGGCATGCAAGTAAGAATAGGTAAAGACATCATAATCAAACAAGAAAGCATGAAAATTGCAATTCATAAAGCTTAGGCCTTTCTGGACGGTGAGCTAGGTCCAGCATGTGATCCTTGCCCTGCATCCAAATCACAAAGAATGGTATAACGAGGGTCAGCTTTGGCTGACCAACACCGGTGTAACAACACCCCTCCTCCCGGCCGTCCTAGCGGACCCCGGGGAACGACATCACCCTGCAAGTCAGCACTTCTTATGCAAATGTAATAAACTGTATTAACATAAACACGACAGGCATGAGTGTCACAATCATCATCCATGTTTCTATGTTGAGCAATAAAAGTAAGGGGATCCAGCAATGCAACATGTATGCAAACCTGGGTTTCAACCAAGGCACCCTATGGCGTGTATGCTTCTAACATAACAACACGCATCAACATTTCATAACAAACCAAGGGTACATATCATTCCCCCACGGGCGTACAAGCCCAAGGCCAAGAACTCCACTGAGACCTCACCCCTTACATGGATCATCTTGCCAACGGGCGCATCAACATACTTGTTCTCACCACAATAACTAAGCCAAAAGCCAAGAACTCCACCGAGACCTCACCCCTTACATGGTTTATCTTGTCAACGGGCGTATCAGCATACTTGTTCTCGTCAGTTAGCCCAAAAGGGTACTTGTCTTGCCGGGACACTCTCCCCACATGAATCCAAGTATTCACGGGCTACCCAGCCGACCACAAAGACAAAGACACGCCTTAACATACACATAAAAATTACCCTTTCCAAACCAACGTTCATTCTCACATGAAACATAAGGGCAACACATACGACGTTTTCGCAACACATTGCAATATACCTGAAAGGGATTGAGTTAGCACTAAATCAAGATGATCCAAATCTGGATCGAAAACCGTGTGGTTGAGTTCCAAGCACAGAAAGTGCATTCTTGCCTCTATAGCAGTCCACACGAGCGAAGGAGAACCCCAAACCTCTTGTCGATCAAGATCTGGGTCGGAGAAGAAGTGTCATCAGCCTCTTCCACAGATTGCTAGATCTGACAAGGGGAGAGGCGATGACGGCAGACGGTATCTCACGGAAAACCCTTTTGCGGAACAATTCTGCCTCTTTCTCAGATAAAAACCTTAGGGAAAACCTCGTCGGTTCCCTATTTATACCCAGAGGTATAAAATTGGATATCCGCAGAACGCATTCATTAATAGGAGTATTCGATGTGTATTTTCATGATCATTGAATATCGTTGGGACGATCTCGACGATATCAACATGATGACATGTATCATATTGATAGTCAAGACTATATAGTATTGATGACCTATATTGTCGAGACGATCTTGACGACATCATCATGATGACCTGTATAGTCTTCACATTCAAGACGATATACTCTTGATGACTTATATCGTCGAGATGATCTCGACGATATCATCATGATACCTAAAATATCTTCTTGACAGTCAATACGATATCCCTTAGCACTCGATGATACATCTTAGGTGATAGTCGGCCATATCATCATGATCATTCGATGATATTCACAATATCGTTTTGATGATCTCGATGACATATGCAATGTCGTCTTAAACACATGCCAACATGCTCCATAAAATATTCGTAATATCTGTGGAACATTTAGTCGACATGACCTAACTCCAATGAGTCATAGGATTGGTCCTTCACTCATATCCTATATGAGTAAGGCCAACACAATCCTTCCTCCAACTTATCCAAACACACTTATGTGCGACCCTATAGACTCATATTGCGTTGTCATAATACTTAGTGTTTTTATTATGTGTGCATAAATTGAATAGAAAATATTTTAAATCTATATTCACCCCCCCCCCCCCTCTATAGAATTCTCAGAGGCACACTGTGCACTTTCAATTGGTATCAGAGGGAGGTTGATCATTAAAAGGTTAACACCTTGATCAAAAGATCTCCTACTCTCATCTTTTTATTTTAAAATTAATTAAAACTATTTCTTAAAGAAAATGAGTTTTAAGGATTGTGCATCAACTAGACCACTAGTGTGTAACCTGAATAAGTTTACACTTTGGAAGACCAGAATAAAGTTGCATATGAACTCTATTGATGAAGACATCTTTGATGTTATCATTTAAGGTCCTCCAGCCCCATACAAGAAAGATGTCATTGGATCGTTAACACAGGAACCTGTGCCCATGGCAGAGTGAACAGAGACAAAGCAACCCCATAGAAGAAGCATAAGGCATGTGATGCAAAAGCTATGAACATTATGGTTTCCACCATGTCATATGACATTTATTAGAAGGTAGCTAACTGCCAATCTGCCAAAGAGATATGGGAATCTCTTTCCAGTCTTGTAGAAGGAATTTCTGATGAAAGAAAGGATAGGACGTCCTTTCTAATATCTCAATATGAGAACTTTAAAAAGAAAGCCGAGGAATCTGTTGCTCAGATATATGACAGATTCAACATTATCATAAATAAGCTGAAAAGTCTTGAGAAGGAGATCTCTCTGACTGAAATCAATGATAAGATTCTCATGTGCTTCCCAAGCTCATGGGATTAATGGATCTGGGCTATTAGAGAGTCTAGAGGACATAGAGAGATCTCTACTGATGGTCTGCTAGGAAAGCTAAAATCTTATGAGATGCTACTGAAGAGCAGGGCAGAAATAAAGGCTAAGGAGAAGTCTCAACCCCTACTTAAAGGAGTCGTGCCTTAAAGGCTGCTGAAGGAGAGATATTCACTCCTGAAGATGAGATGTTCAGTCTCTTGGTAAGGAGATTAAGAGAATGGGTCAAGAATGAAGACTCAAGAAGAAAAGATTTGAGCTCAAAGCCTAGGTTTGATAAGACTCCAAAGAAGGAATTGATATTCTTCTCCTACAACAAACTAGAACACTTTTCTCTTGAATGCCCAAAAGAGCAAAGGGACAGGAGCAGCAGCAAAAAGAAACAAATGAAGAAGTCTTTCAAGAAGAAAGACAAGAAGAAGGGGAAGGAGTTCATTGCTTAAACCTGGAGTGACTCTAAAGCAGAGTTAAGCTCCTCTTCATCTGAGAGGAATGAAGAAGTAGAAGTTGCATGCCTGATGGCATTGGTGATCTCCTCAGATGATGAAGAAGAACAAGTATCCATGTTTGACAATTTTGACTTTAATTCTGATGATTTCAAAAACTGCTTTAAAGATTTCTGCAATGATCTTATTAATGTACAAAAAGAAATAGAAACAGCTAGGTTAGAACTAGAAAACCTAAAGGAAGATGAGTTATATTTGAGAAATCAAGACTTAAGTAAAGAGATTCATAATAAGGAATCAGAACTAGCTGAAATAAGAAAAGAAAACTTAAAACTAAAGGAATAACTAACAAAGGCAAATGCCTTTGAAGACTCACTCAATGGGAGGATCAAAAGCTCAAAAATATTACACAAAATCTCTCCATGAGATTTAAGCACGGATGCGCAAATCTTGCACACCGCGATTGGCGGTAGCTAGACTGCGGCACAAAATGGCAGTGTACCGATCATTCATGTAATATAAAATGTGGGAGTGAATCTCCAAGTATCGATCTCGAAGGAACACAGTAAGGTGAAGTTAACTATTGAGGATGGACTTGAGATTGAATTCCTTAAGCCTGATGGATTGCGGGAGAGTTGATTTGGCTTTTGGAATATAAAAGAAAACAACTACAACTACTCCTATGCAATGCCGCTATGCAATGCTTCGCCAGGCGGGATGGACAACTATGTAGGCCTTGAACGCACTACTTCGCAAGGGCAGATGGATGAGTAGGCAAGCGAAATCGAACTGTGCAGGCCTTGAGCGCGCTGCTTCGTTAGGCGAATGGATTACACGGGCCGCTATGCCACACTTCACTAGGCAGATGGAGGATTAGGCTTGCGGATGGAGTGGGTCACACTGGCGGAATGAGGGTCGCAAGCACCTCGTCAACAAGCACGCCACTAGCAATTGCTAGTGCGACAACACCAAACACTCACACTACAGTTACCACGAAAGCACACCTCAAGCACTCATAATGCATGAAAACATTTCATAATATATAACATGAAGTTCAACAAATATAGAGTGCAACATCATCAATATATAAGAGATCTACGATCTACAACTACCAATACAAAGAGAGAGAGAGAGAGACAAGCAATCGACCCAATCCGAAGCCTTGTCGAAGATTCACAGTTGGAATCACTGGGTTGTCAATCCGTGTCAAAACTTGGTCTTCAACTGCGTCCGGGGTAGAGAAGGCTGTCACTACCTTCCAGTGGCCCGTCTTCTTCGTGTCACGATCTGGCCGCACGACCAAGCTTCCTTCTACTTGAATAATGGTGGATGTAAGGCTGGATCCCTATCCTTGGAGCTCTTGGATGATGTGAGGTTGCCTGGGGCAAAAGGTGGAGGAAGAAGTGAAGAAAATGGAGCTAGAACTCCCCTTGCGGCGGAAAAAGGCGGAACTGTGTGGTGTCCTCTATTAGGTTGAAAACTGCAGCTTTTATAGAAAAATATCAGAAATTTGGTCACGCATGGTCGAATGCACGACCATGCGTGAACCGTGTGATATTAATTAAGAACAAATGCCAGGAAGACGACCCAGAGCGCCCGTACGTTTTACTCACGCACGGTCGAAGCCGATCGTGTATAAGAACACACGGGTAAATTCAGAAAGCACGAAATCCGGCAAAGAACAGGAAGTCGTGCATTTTGTTCGCGCACGGTTGAGTCCAACCGTGCGTGAAGAAAACACATGAGCGGGGCAGATCACCATATTGACCAGCCGATCATAGCGCACGACCGCAGCCGACTGTGCTTCAAGTAAATGCACGACCGTACGATTCATACAGGATGAATTCTGGGCACTATGGATGATCTGCCCACCTGCACAATAAAACCACACGCTGGGAACACACCTCCAGCATAAGTACAATAACAAAAAAAGAATGAGGAGCACAATGTGCTTGCCCCCAACAAAATAGCGCGCAATTGCACACTACCACGAGCAAACAAGTGCACTTCGTGAAGAATTGTGATTAAGTGAAATACAATCAATAAACAACTAGAAGTGAAATGCAATTGCGTGAAAACAAGCCCAGATGAGTCCGAAAATGTGTATAAAATTGAAACTCATCACACCCCTAGACTTACCTATTTGCGCGTCCCGAGCACACAAATCCGGCGGGATAAGAAAATGATAGTTAGCGCAGAGAATTGCAAAGAAAGAGTAGGATGCGAAGTATCATACTCATGCAAATAGAAATTCAGTAAAAGAAGATTCTAACTATGCTAACTAATTTATAATAGTATAAATGCGTAAATAAAGATTTAAGTTTACTCAGATAGTGAATCATGACGAATTTTGCAATCATGCCCCGGTGTGAAAGTAAACAAGCCACTCAGGAGGGTGTTGCAAAAGACTGGAATTCCAGGATAACTCCGCTGAAATCCATCAAAGATGAGAGCCTTAAGCTTGCCCGGTTACACTCTCTCCACGGCGCTAGCGAACTCACAAGTTAAATCAGTAGGACTATCAGGTTATAATGGGGCTTAGGTTACGGTATGATAGTCAATGATAAATGAGATGGCTACGCAACCCAATTGAGTTAACAGAAAATGCTGCACCAAGACAAGAACAAGACCAATGATAATGTGACACACCCCCAGACTTGACTTGAAAACTGGGTGTGCACACAGCCTACTCCAACAAATACCAACTGGATTTTCTATTACGTTCAAAAGGGATTTCTTTTCATTCCAAAACTTTTTAGATTTTTCTTTTAACTTTTTCCTTTGTTCTTTTATCCCCTGGTTGGTTCACAATAATGAGTTCAGCAAATAATTCAGATTTTTCTTTCACATCACAAAGGTTCCATATATCACACCAAATCAAAAAAAAAATATGGTTTTAGTTAACTCACTATTTGGTTGCGAAAATAGGATTGGCTTCAGGTTTTGGTGATTGAAAGAGGAGCTGAACAATGGAGGGGTAAGCACAAATTTGGCTTGCGATGGTACGCGAATCGGTCACGGAAAACAAAACTCAAACTAGCCAAAACGATAGCCTACATCACGTTTTAAGTTAATGAGTAGCTCTCACCCATGCTTCAAGAGTTGCTTGGGGCAAGTTCTTAGCCCACGAGAAAGATAAACCTTTCTTCCGACTCGAGCGACGCACAACTAGTGCTCACTTACACACAACACCGTGCTACCGCAAATTTCAGTAACATTCACCAAATGAGTAAAATAAATTAAAAACTACACAAAAACACTAATTGAAAATTAAGTTCATAGAGATAATCTAATTTTACCCAAATTTTTATGCAAGCACGAATATGCGACTAGAACACTACTGGAGTCAACATCACGCTCCAACTTGCAAAACCTAAACTAACATCCAATTTAATAATCCCAACCAACATAAGCATGAACGGAAATACACAAACAAGTGAGTGCGCGCTCATGTGGGTTCTGTGGTGTGTAAAGAAAGTAAATAAAACATTTTAAGTAAAAGCTTCTAGTATGCAGTGCAATAGTGCACGTGAGTAGGCACATAAAATAACTCTCCCCACACTTAAACTAAACATACCACATAATGCACATCATAAAAATCAACAATAAAGCTAGGGGAAGAGAGTACCCAATGCTCAGCAGGTGAGCATACCAGAAGACGCATGAAAATCCAAGGTAAAGCCACCATACGAAGAATCACGACCACCGCCTTCACAAATAGAAAATACCTGCAGGGGTGAGCTCCGCAAAAGCAAACTAAAAAACACATAACTAACTAATTTTTGATGGCGAGAAATTAAAAGACAAGAAAAAATAAGATAACTGTTGGGGTTATTGTCATCCCAGCATGACTTATTCAGAAAGTAGAGGGTTTTAGCTAATGGGAGTATGGAAGGAGAAGTGGACAGGCAACTGTTCTAATATCCGTGTCGGTAACGGGTACCGATACGGTGATAGAACCACTACTCCTCTACCTACATAATAATACCTGCTTGTCACAGGTAGAGGAGAGAGAAAGAAAGAGGTGGAGGGAGAGTCCTCCACTCTACTTTCACCAAAATAAATTTCCTTGCCTTGCAAGGTGTCATCTTCAGGGAGGCAGCAGGAGGGGGACATAATGACTGAGATTTCCACTATGAAAGAGGGGTCAACCTTCTCACATAAGAGGACATCCTCTTCATTGGTTGGAGCAAATTGCTCCAAGTCCTCCTGAAATACTTGTGAAGGCTCAACCTGCATAGGATCAGAAGAAAAAGAAGGTGGTTCGGGAAATAAAGGAGGAGAATGACATTAATAAGCAGAAATCGGGGGAGTGGTCCCGGTCTCACTCCCATCAGGTTGGAGAAACAAAATAATGTTTGCACTATCATCAATGCTACAAGGTTCGGCGGGATCAATAGTGGCCCTGCCCAAGATTTGAACTTCCTCCACCGGTGCTGAGGAAAGCTCCTCTTAACCTAGAAGGTTTTCCTCCTCCATAGGAGTAGGAATAATACATAGATCGCTAGCCTCATCCCGCGACACATCCTCAGCAATGTCGTTAGAGACGAATGTAGTATGCAGAACAGGGGGAGAAATAGGCCTTGGATAAAAGTCAAGCACCGATTTCTCACAACGAATTGAATCCATGCATGGTAATATATGCACAGGGGAGATGGGCTCAGCCATGTCAGAGGCTAGATCAGCCACAACTCTGATAAGCTTGTTTGCATCATTCCCTTCAAAACTTGAAGGTGATACATCAACGTAATTAGAGGTGGAAGGTGTGCTGTCAATGTTAGGAGTTGGGATGATCCGGATATCTGGCTCGGCATCCTCGTTCAATTGGCAAAGGAATGCAACACAATCCTTCAAGGCATGATCCATGCTCCGACAAAACAAGCACTGTTTTGCATTTTTCTTTGGCTCAAATTGGGCCGGAGATGAATGCAAAAAGGGCATGTGCGGAGCGGAAGAGTAGCCATAGGACTTACGCGCACCATATGGAGTACCAAACGAAGTCGGTGCTCCATATACTGGGCCTTGAGTGCTAGGGCTACTATCTCCCTTTGGACATCTATCACTAGCATGAGATATATCTCCACACAAATGACAACGAATATTAAATGAAGCCCATATTGTGTGAAGATAACAAGATTCAAAAGGAAAATACTATTCTGAAAAATACTTCACCTAACAATAATTACTAAAGCAACCTAATATAAAACAGGAAAACGGAATAAGAAAAACTGAAATAAAATAAAGAATGCAAATTACAAATGGAAGGGCTTCTCTCTCAGATTCTCCCTCTCCAGAAAACTCACACAACTGTGTTCCCCGGCAACGGTGCCAAAAACTTGATGCGCAAATCTCGCACACCGCTATAGGCGGTAGCTAGACTGCGGCACGAAACAACAGTGTACCGATCGTTCAAGTAATATAAAATGTGTGAGTGAATCCCCAAGTATCGATCTCGAAAGAACATAGTACGGTGGAGTTAACTATTGAAGACGGACTTGAGATTGAAGTCATTAAGTCGGATGGATTGCGGGAGAGTTGATTTGGCTTTTGGAAAATAAAAGAAAACAACTACAACTACTCCTATGCAATGCCGCTATGCAATGCTTCGCCAGGCGGGATGGAAAACTACGTAGGCCTTGAACGCACTACTTCGCAAGGGCGGATGGACGAGTAGGCAAGCATAATCGAACTATGCAGGCCTTGAGTGCGCTGCTTCGTTAGGAGAATAGATTAGACGGGCCGTTATGCCACGCTTTACTAGGCGGATGGAGGAGTTGGCTTGCGGATGGAGTGGGTCACACTGGCGGAATGAGGGTTGCAAGCACCTCGTCAACAAGCACGCCACTAGCAATTGCTAGTGCAACAACAACAAACACTCACACTACAGTTATCACGAAAGCACACCTCAAGCACTCATAAAGCATGAAAACATTTCATAATATATAACATGAAGTTCAACAAATATAGAGTGGAACATCATCAAAATATAAGAGATCTACCATTTACACCTACCAATACAAAGAGAGAGAGAGACCAAGGAATTGACCCAATCCGAAGCCTTGTCGAAGATTCACGGTTGGAATCGCCGGGTTGTCAATCCGTGTCCAAACTCGGTCTTCAACTGCGTCTGGGGTAGAGAAGGCTGTCACTACCATCCAGTGTCCCGTCTTCTTCGTGTCACGATCTGCCCGCACGACCAAGCTTCCTTATCCTTGAATAATGGTGGATGTAGGGCTGGATCCCTATCCTTGGAGCTCTTGGATGATGTGAGGTGGCCTTGGGCAAAAGGTGGAGGAAGAAGTGAAGAAAATGGAGCTAGAACTCCCCTTGCGGCGGAAAAAGGCGGAACTATACGGTGTCCTCTATTAGGTTGAAAACTGCAGCTTTTATAGAAAAAGATCCGAAATTTGGTCACGCACAGTCGAACGCACGACCGTGCGTGAACCGTGCGATATTAATTAAGAAGAAATGCCATGAAGATGACCCAGAGCGCCCGTGCGTTTTACTCACGCATGGTCGAAGCCGATCGTGCGTAAGAATGCACGGCTAAATTCCGTAAGCACGAAATCCGGCAAAGAACAGGAAGTCGTGCGTTTTGTTCGCGCACGGTTGAGTCCAACCGTGCGTGAAGAAAACACACGAGTGGTGCAGATCACCATATTGACCAGCCGATCATAACGCACGACCGCAGCCGACCGTGCGGCAAGTAAACACACGACCGTGTGATTCATACAGGATGAATTCTGGGCACTATGGATGATTTGCCCACCTGCACAATGAAACCACACACTAGGAACACACCTCCAGCATAAGTACAATTACAGAAAAAGAATGAGGAGCACAATGTGCTTGCCCCCAACAAAATAGTGCGCAATTGCACACCACCACGGGCCAACAAGTGCACTTCGTGAAGAAATGTGATTAAGTGAAATATAATCAATAAAGAACTTGAAGTGAAGTGCAAGTGCGTGAAAACAAGCCCAGATGAGTCCGAAAATGTGTATAAAATTGGGACTCATCAAGCACCTTGGTCTAGGATCAGACCCATGCACTAGCACAGAAGTCCCTAGGAAACCTGCCAATAAAAATCCAGTTAGATTCATTAGACCTAGTGACTATCAATCTAGTGAGGGAAGGACAATTACTAAGTATCAGGATATTAATCATCCAGATAAAATAACTGTAGATAATCAAATAAATCCACACAAAGAAAATAAATCTCTAGGAAAAAGTAATTCAGAGAAACTAACCAGCAACAATAAAATAGCCAAAGTAAATAATAGAATAATTAGACACTCTGCTGATCTATTATTTTTGGATGCATTTTATGCACATTACAAGTACCAAAATAAAAAACATAGGTTTGGTGAACCCATTCCTTATCATCCAAAGGATATCATGAAAGATCATTCTATTCTTTCATAGAACCTTGTAATTGTAAAAGCAAAGGGCCCAAGGTAACCTGGGTACCTTCTACTGTTTGAACTACTTGTGCAGGATAAGGTAGGATCCCTTCCAAGATATTGTGAAAGGGGAAGTGATGCAGGACGCCGGGGCCCAAGGGGAAGTGATGATAAGACCTATAGGTCAGTTGGTGATAAGGCCTATTAGGAGTGGTTCTTATCAAGGACGTATGGGGATCGAGCCCAGCGTCAACAACCCTCCGCGCTGAGAACAGGCATGGAGATAGGTTGTGGTGCCTGGACTGCAATCATTCTGGCAGGCATGCTTGGCCATGGTCCGCTAGATGGTGTGATGCCACGGGGTGCGGTCGGTGCCACGACGTCCTGCATCAGGTAGGAAGAACAAAATTAAACCAAGGAAGTGATATCATCTTTTAATTCCCTTATTATCTGTATAGTTCATAAAAATAATTGTATAAATACCATTTTCAATAAATAATAGTCGCTGATCAAATTTGAGGTGACGTCGATTACAAATCGACACAACGTCGACATGACTACGTCGACCAAATTATTACTAAACAATCTCGAAGTTGCGTCGAATTGTAATTGAAGCAACGTCGATACATCAGCTTGTGCAGAGTTGCTTTTAGATGCTATCTCGACAAGTTTTGGCATACTAGATATTAAGTTTAATCGACGCTGCATCGACTTCAACCCTAAGTTGCGATGAATCATCTCTTTTAAGCAACTTCGGTGTTGAATTATTTACGCTTTTGAATTCTCTTCTCTTTGCTCTCGTTCTCTCCTCGTCTCCAGTTCTCTCGTGCTCTTGTGACTCTCTCTCTCTCTCTCTCTCTTTTATTCTTTGTAGGTACTTCACAAAAGAGACAATGACTCCTCCTAATATTAACTCGGGAATTGATGTGGATGTGGATTCCTTCAATGCAGCATCAGATAACTTCAAGGCCATCCTTGGATTATTTCAGACTGCAGGGTTAGCAAAGTTAATCTCTACCAGATGCAAGATACTGGATGTAGTGCTGACAGAGCTCCAAGGAAAATATTCAACTAGTAGAGGATGGATCCCTTAATGGGAATATATCTGGAACTGATATAAACATTACAGAAGAAGTACAATCTCACACCTTTGATCTACTGATAGGTAATGAGTCTGATGAGTTAACAGGGGAAGAGACTAAGAAAGATTTAGAGATCATGCAGTTCAGGAAAGAGAAGGCCATCAATCTGAAGAAGATTGATCTTGCAGAAGAGTGCAAGTTTCATGCTGACATAGTAGGAAAGTTGCTGCTCTACAGAATCTCAGCACCAAAAAAGAATAAATATAGGCATCTTTTCAAAATGGACCAGGCAGATTCTGAAGCCTGGGCAAGCTCCAATGTCTGCTCCTCTCTCTCAAGCACCATAACAGCTAGAAACAATGATAACAGAAATAGTGATACCAGATATTCCACCAGTGCATCTTGAATCAGGTCCAGAACCTACAGTTCCACTCTTGGTATCACATATTCCATCTACAGTTCAACTCTCTACTCAACCACAACAATAACCACAACCATCAACCATATTCCCAGATAATCAGTCTACTCCACCACTGCCACCATACCATATCTCTCTAGAGGAGCATCAATCCCTCTCTCCTGTTCACCAAGATCCCCCAATCTCAATGAGAATCTCACAATATTCTGCCAACTATTCTACACACACCTCCACCCACCTCTCTCTCCCACACTCTATCCTTTGACATTGAACAAGCCATATCTAAGGAAATAGGGTTGGCTTCTAGCACATTGGCTGGCCTACTGGCCAGTCAAGATAGAAGATTTAATAAGAAATACTCCCAGATGGAGTCAAAAATCCAAGCATCAAAAGAGTCACTCCTATCTCTCAAGACAGTGGTATCCTCCTCTATGGTCACTAAAGAATTATTAACCTCTCGTCTCAGCATGGTTAAGAAGGGGTGGAAAATTTAGGAGGAGGAAAGGTCTAATCCAAAAAGAATGGCTAGGAGAAGGATAAGGATGATGAAGATCTTGATAAACTTACTATATTCCAAACAGAAAGTCCATAAATTCTAGATGCAAATGTCTAGGAGGAGCCTCTTACAAGCCCTCAAGAAAATCTTGTAGAAAACTAGGATGAGCCTCTTACAATTGATCAGGATCTAGCTGAATAATTGCCTGCAGAAAGTAGGGGGAGCTTCCATCAATTCAGGGGGAGCTCATAGAAGATGAAGTTTCAAAGATTGCTATGGAAGCTGCCTTGGCTGCTAAAGAAAATATACAATCTCAAGGGGAGCCTCTCAAAGAAGGTCAAATCTATAAAGAAGCTATCAGGAGCCCTGAATAAGAGGATGAACCTCTTGAGTTTGTTACAAAGAAGGTGATACCTAAGGTATTTTCTAGGAAAAGGAAAACACCTGACAAGGAACATTGAAGCTCAGGTATTCTATCAATATTCTACTTTCTAAAAGAAAACAGTTGTGGTGAACAAAATAATTACTTGACAATATATGAAGTGGTATGTGGTTTCATTCTATTATATTGTATTGTCTATGTATGTCTTGTTTGTATTTGTGTTTATGTCAGTATGTGTAAAATCACCCTAAACAATCTGTAAATTTTGTTAAGATAACTAGGGGAGATTGTTAAGAAAAACTCCTTTTGATTTGTAATGCCCCTGAATTTCCAGGAATTATTTTAATCCATCTTTGACGTCATTTTCGACGTAAGGGCGTTACGTTAGTGCGAAGTTAGCGGTCCGCAGTCCTTTGCGTGTTTTCGTGTTCGTTCGGTCAATTCGACCAAATTTTGGAGTGTGACGGAATTGGAAAATTTTAGGTTAAAAAATTAAATTATTTAATTTTAGAGAGGCTCGTCGAAGTTTCGTTGTGATCCGAGCGTTTTTGGAGCCCTGGTGATTTTCTGAAGATTTGTTTAATTATTGTCGCCACAATCTTCAAAAATTTATATCTTGAGTTTGGCTCGTCGGAATTTGATTCTGACTTCTCCATTGGATTTGTAGCACTGACGATTGTCTTCGGTGCGATTTGTATTGCAATCGGCGACTATTGGTTCAGCCTTCTTTTATTATTATTATTATTATTATTTTTGCTATGAATCAGCTATCTTCCTCTATCTGTTTATATATATTATATATAAATATCTCTATCCACTATCTATATATATATATATATATATTAATTTACTTTTCATCTCCATCTTCTTCTTCCTAATTTCCTGAACTGAGCCAGAATTTCGAGAGAGAGAGAGGGAGAGAAGGATAAAATGAGCTTCCGTGGAGCTTCCGAAAGCCGCCGCCGGAGCTCTGGTGCACGAAATCTTCGTCGTTGCATAGATTTGGAAAGCTCTCGTCGTGCTCTTTGCGTGCGTGGTAAGTTTTGTCCATTTCGTAGATGTTTGGCGCTAGGGTTAGCGTCCCTAACCCTCTTTTCTTCTGATCATCGTAGATCTTTCGTGCTTAGGCCGTGTTTGAGCTGATCCTTGACGTGGAGGGTTTGAGAGGCCGTATTTCGGTTATTCGATTAAAGGCAAGTGGTGGTTTGCTCTCCCCCTCCCCCTTGGCTTGTATGTTTTTTTAGAACTCTTTTAATCTTCTTTATTTATATGTATATATATATTGGTAATTAGTGTTGCTGAATATTTCTTTTACTTTAATTTTTATTAAATAAGGGTGTTCTGGTAGTCCAGGTTTGGTTTTTGAATGGAGAAGGTTAGGTTAGCTTAGGAAATATTTATAGAAATTTCTGTCCAAGTAAGAATCGACAGGTCATCCCGTCGATTGGTGGGACCATCCCGTCGATCCCTGGACTCAGTCGCTTTGTGTCTTTAGTTTGTATTCTCTAAGAAAAATTGAAGGGACACCCCGTCGATCAGCGGGACCTCCCATCGATCGGCGGGACAATCCAATCAATCTTTGACCTTAGCCGGGAAGCCTTTTCTCTAAGTCAGAATCGACGGATCTTCCAGTCGATCAACGGGACCGTCCGCCGATCGACTTGACAACCAGTCGATTTACGCTTTTTCCCTTGTTGAAACTCTTTTTCCTGGTTTTTTCTCTTCCACTTTAATGCTTGTTTCCTTCCCCTTTTATTCAAGTGTAGTTTTGACTGTGGTCATTCTTATTGTCCTGATAGACTCTTTTAGAAAAGTCATTTTCTGTGTATTCTCAAAAATCTAGTTTCTTCTTGTGTATTCTTATTCCTGTTTATACCATAGACTTGTTCAAAAACTCTCTATGAATTTCTAGAATTTATTACCCCGTTTTTCAAGAATTTATTAGAACTTGTTTCCTGAATTTATTAGTCTTTCTGTCCAGAATTTTTGTCCAGAACTCCCAGATTTTCTGGGTAGTCTGCCTTTGACTTCTGAGTATTTAAACCTTCCAGACTCAGTCTTCTATGTAATTTTGTGTTAACTTTCCCAAAGGGGGGTAATGCTTCTTCTTCATTGTCTTTAGTAATCTGGTTGAATGTAAAGGTTCTCTTATTGGTTATGGGATGCAAATAGCAGTCCTTCTCCTTAATGACTTTGTTTTCCTGGAATCTAGTTATGCTAGGTTCTCTTATTAATTGTATTGTCCTCTTGAGCTGATTTTGCTGTGTGATTGAAAGTCCTTCATTTCAGTCCTCTTCTTCTTCCTTTTTGCCTGACCTGTTGATTTTATGTTAGTGGCTGTTGTTTTTTCCCTTTTGGGCCTTGATTGGTTTTCTGGGTTCTTGATTCCTATGATCATCACCATTGGAATCTATATAGATTCTATTTACTTGTTTAGTTATGCAACCAGATAGTCTGATTAGACTTCCCTAGGTTTCGAAAAGTTTGCTCCTCTTAATGTAATTATTTCTCCTTTATTAGGCTTTCCGTCGACTTTTGTTAAGTCTTTCCCCGTTGACTTTGTCGCATATTTTGTCATATTTTTATGTTCGTTTGCCGGGTGTTCCCGAGTATCTTAAGCTATGTTATCAAGCATTTTAAGTCCATTCGTTGGTACTTTAGGTGAAGTTATGCCTTATTCGTCGTATTGTTGCGAGAAGTTTGTTGGGAGTCAAGTTTGGACTCACCGATCGTTTTCTAATGAACAGTTGAGAATTATTCTGGTGTTTGGCCTTCGGGCTAAGCTTATCCTTGCCGTCTTCCGACACCAAGCCTTGCATGGTGTCAGCTTGCTGAAATCTTCGACCTCTTATTAGTTGAATGTTGATCTAATTATTTATTTGTTGAATCATATGCTTTCTGATTCACTCGTCTTGAGTTGTGGTTAAAACCATCTGTAATGTTGTTTTCCTGCCTTTCACTTGATATCAAAAATTTGGTTTTTGTTAAAGCAAAGGGCTAAAGATTTTCTCCAAAACTATATCCGATAAAGGCAAGTGTACCTTATCGTTTATAGTATAGTATATTTAGAAATACCAAGGTCGTATTCCACAGGGTACGTTGATTACTTCTACTTCGAGGAAAATCACTATTATCTTATCTAACGATTTTTGAGGTTTTGATTACTTAGATAAAAAAGGCAAGTTGCAAGCTAAATGAAAGGGATTAAACGATGGTAAAAGAGATTAGTGTTCAATCAAAAGTCACCTTAGAGTAAGAATAATCAAGTGAAAGGAAAATAAATCTAATTTTGTTTAATTTAAACTACTTGACCGTGGAGATTCCTAAAGCTCCGACATGCCTCTCTCAAGGTTAATGCCCAACTAAGTTTAGGAAAAATCAACCGGACTCTCATCCTATAATTGATTACCTAAAACTTACTTTACGCTGTGAACCCCGCTATTGGATTTGACTCCAATCCGGGATATTTACGTCATCCTTTTTTTTCGCCGGACTCACGTCCTTTTTTTTGTATATATTTAGGGAATAATGAATTTTATCCTCTTATTCCCATGTATATAATCTTTTAAATTCTCTTCTAATAAACCCAAAATGTATATGTTTAAGAGTAATGAATTTTATCCTCTTACTACATGCCATATAATCTATTAAATGATTTTGGGTGCATATGTTTAGGGAATAATGAGTTTTATCCTCTTATTCCCATGCATATGATCTTTTAAAATATTTTTTTATGACATCAAAAGGGTAGGGTAGGAAAAATTTCTAGTTTATAGATTAAAGTATATTGAGAGCAAATTCTAGTAAATTTAAATTTCCTAAGATCTACAAAGCTAGAAGAAAATATAATTGAAATCTAAAGAGGTTTAACAAATTTACTACAAAATGAAGCCATTTAAAAATAAAAAGAGAAGTCTTGCTAACAAAAATTCTCTAATCAAACTCAAATCATAAGATGGTTCTTAAAACAAAATTACCTAAAATTTAAAATTACAAACTATGATAAACAAAATTTTAGCCAATTAAAAACCTAAAAATGCTTATAAACATCCTCAACTAAATTTCTAAGAAATAACAAAGCAACATGTATGCGGGGTATAAGAATTTTTCGTTCTAAATTTTTAATATTTTTTTGGAATTTTTGATATTATCTTTTTGAATTTTTGATAATAAAAGAAAGGAAACTAGTTTTAAACCTAACAATTTTGTTAACTCTTGGACTTCCCGAGGTATACCCCATGAAGGCTTCTCAACGGTACTAGGAGGTGAGACGGGATGATGGCCGAAATGTTCCTTTCCAAGATTTAAATTTTCGATTTTCTAATTTTTTTTGAATTTTTGGGTTTTATAAGTGCTTAAATAAAAGAAAGTATAAGAAATTTTATTTTGAAGATTTTCTAAATTAAGTACTACATTTTTAATAACTATTTATGTAACACCCTGCCAGTACGAATAGTATAACAGTAGGTCCGGCCGGGACCCCACGCCATACTAACCACACTAGCTAGGCATTAAAAGGAGATATACAGAAAGTAACAACTACAGAGTACACTAACCATAAGCGGAAGCAATAAGATTTAACATTTGATTTTAGAACAGTCCACTGTCACAGGAATGAAGTAACAACTATAGAGTTACGGCCTTAAGGCCTTACATTCACCAATGTACAAAACTCAAAACATACTTTGGCTCACAGGCCGGCACTACATGAGAAAGCAGAAAAAGGAGGCTGGCCTTCGAGGGCCAACTCAGCAAAGGGCCACCGCCCGCTATTTTCCGCTAGGCTCACCTGCACCTGCATAAGAACATTCCACCAAGCGGTGGCAAATAAGGTAACGGTCAGCAAAGCTGACCAAATTATAACGACCCCACCCCTTTCCCGGGGTGGCAGAGCTTCTACCCTGCAAGCAAGCCATACTAGCAACAAGTACTAAAATAAAGAAAGTGCAAACTACACAAGGTGAGGTTTCAAGCACAATCAATCTTCTAGGTTTAGCATCAAAGAGAAGGGAACCTAGGTATGCACATGATGATGGTTGGGTTCACCCGAAGGTTCACCACAACCGCCTACGCAACGCATGAGGCTAATCATAACATCATTTCAAAACATCACAAATGCGGGTACTCACGACCACACGCTCTATGCTCACATGGCATGAATCCAAGGTACTCTTTCGAGAGCACCAACTCCACTCTAAGTTCGGAAACCTTAGGTGGTTAAAGAGCTTTTGGCCCGTCTAGGTGAACACCTTCTGCGGCCTCTCCCATGGTCGTACGATGTCCAAGAGGTGCTACCTCGCGCCGATTAGCATGGAAACAGGGTTCGGCTCAGCTTTGCCTGTGCTCTCGCCGTCGTGTCGCTCGCACGACGCGGGTACGGCTTCGCCCAATCCTGTAAGGTTTTAGCATATGCAAGTGCTACACAAAACATAAGTTACGCATCTAATCCATTCATGAGGACCTAGGCTTCACAAATAACAATCGGGAAGGAGGTACAAGACCACTCCTCATCTAAATCTAGTGGTGAAGGTTTGCATTCAACCACTCTCAAGCATGGGGCTTTTGTTAGGAACTCCAATAGCCATCTAATCTCAGGTCCCGCAATACGATAGTAAATCACACGGAGACATTCTCCGGCACGCATTCTAGGCTTAACCTAAATGCAACGTCGCAATCCAAGCATTACCAATCCGGGCTCACGGCCACGAATAGGCTTCACACACAATGCCTAAATCCGTTCGACTACCAGATTTCTACATGCAATATGCCGGGGACGGACACAATCGACCCGTAGTTCTGAAGAACTTGAGCAAAATCCTACACTTCACCCATTTGGTGAAAGGGATTCCTCATGCAAGCATAGAGAAATGAAAGAGAGTACAAATGACAAGTCCAAATATCGGGAGGTAGAATCGTTACCCTAAGAGCGTTCTTCTTAGCCATGGATCTGATATTTTACACGGAGGGATAGGACCGCACCGGGCTGCACTCTCCAGATCTGGAAACGGCTCGCGAAACGGAGCTCCGGAGCTCCGTCAATGGCGGGATCTCTCCTTCTTCTTCCTTGCCTCCTTCTTCTTTCTCTAACCTTGGAGAGAGAAATGCCTTGGATTAATGAGGGATTAACCCCTCTCGAAAGACCTAAGACCCTCCAGCATCTAATCCTAGCCGTCGGATCGGATTCCAATAGATTTGATCGGCCCGATCTTCTTCTCCGCTCAAATTCGCGGAGCAGAATAAACAGGGCGCACGAGCATCGGCGCACGGTCAGTGGTCGTGCGCGAAGCATCTCCACTTATCGTGCGCGCTTACCGCAACAGAACTCTGAATTCTTGCGAATTAATGCACGATCGCTGGCGCACGATCACTGGTCGTGCGCGAAGAGGAACAGTGGTCGTGCGCGAAGAACTGCTATGAAATTTCCAGCTTATCCCGAGCGCAACACTCCCACTCCATCTACTTCGCTGAACTACGATTTTTGGGGTGTTACAACTCCACCCTCCTTAAAAGAATTTCGTCCCGAAATTTTGAAAACAGTAGTAGCAGGAATTACATTTAATAATTACCTGAGGGAAACAGTTCGGGGTACTCCGCAAGCATCGATTGCTCTCTCTCCCAAGAGAGTTCCTCTCGCCCGCAATTATCCCATCAGACTTTCACCATCCGTATGGATTTGTTCCTCAACTGCTTCACTTCAGTGTCCTCAATGCAAATGGGCTTGACTTTTGTCGCTAGCCCACCGTCTACCGACACTTCGCTGAACGCAGCAACAAGGTTTAGCTCCTTTACAGCCTTCCGCAACACAGAGATGTGGAATAAATCATGCAACCCGCTCAGCTCCGAAGATAGAGCAAGCCGGTAGGCAGCTTTACCAATGCGCTCCAAGATCTCAAACGGTCCTAAGTACCTCGGACTTAGCTTTTTCAAGCGTCGGATCCTCGATACTCCTTTGAATGGTTTGATCTTGAGATAAACCCAATCGCCAACGGTGAACTCGACATTCCGATGATTTGCATTGTAGTATTTTGCCTGCCGATCTTGGGCAATGAGCAACCGCTCCCGAATAGCCCAAATCGATGTATTTGCCTCCTCCACATCCTTGCGTTTCAACAACTTAGTGTCTCCCGTTTCAGCCCAAGATAACAGTGTGCGACATTTCCTACCATAAAGAGCCTCGAAAGGGTCCATCTTTATACTTGCTTGGTAGTTGTTGTTGTAAGCAAACTCAATCATATAGAGATGGTCCTCCCATCTCTTTCTAAAGTCCAGGGCGCACATCCTCAGCATGTCCTCCATCGTCCTATTGGTCCTTTCGGCCTGTCCATCCGTTTGCGGGTGGAAGGCCGTGCTAAACTTTATCTTAGTACCCAATAATTGATGAATCATCCTCCAATCATTTGATGTGAACCGCCCATCGCGATCACTGACGATGCTACGGGGAATCCCGTGCAACCGTACGATGTTATCGACGTATAACTTTGCCAGTTTTTCTACAGAATCATCCTTCCGGTTCGGAATGAAGTGTGATACTTTTGTCAATCGGTCCACGATCAGCAGATGGCGTCGTTTCCATGTTGTGATCTCGGCAATCCGTGCACAAAATCCATCGAAATATCATCGAAATTCCATTCCGGAATCGGCAATGACATCAGAAACCCACCGGGACGTTGACATTCCACCTTCACCAATGGGCAAGTATGACACTTGGCCACGTAGAGGGCAATGTCTTTCTTCATGCCCGGCCACCAGAAGAATTTCTTCATAACCATGCACATTTTCGTGCTCCCAGGGAGGATCGAGTACTTGGTATGATGAGCCTCGTACATCAACTCCGCCCGTAATGTACCAACATTTGGGACGCACAATCTGCCATTCTTCCACATAAGGCCATCCCCGAAAGAGAAATCAGCGTTTGACCCATCAACGGTCTCTGCATTAGCGTTTCATGCTCTCATCCAGCTCCAAAGCTTGTCGAACTAGGTCGGCAAAGTCGTATTGAACCTCCATCCAGTTCAAGCATGCTGAAGGAGACGCTCTTCTATCGACGCAAAAGATCTCCATAACTTCTAGCTCGTGGATTAGACGCTCATCGTGCATCAAAATCTAATTTGCTTGAGCAGGAGCCCGACGACTCAACGCGTCCGCAACTACATTTCCCTTACCAGGAGTATATTTGATGTCGAAGGTGTAGTCCCCATGGAACTCCATCCACCTCCTCTGACGTATATTCAACTCCCTTTGATCCAGCAAGTACTTGAGGCTCTTGTGGTCAGTAAAGATATCGATCTTCACGCCATACAACTAAATGCCTCCAAAGCATGAGGGCGAAACCGCGGCCGCTAGCTCCAATTCATGGACCGGGTAGTTCCTTTAATAAACCTTCAGTTGTTGGGAGCTGTAGGCAATTACCTTTCCGAACTGCACTAGGACGCAACCCAAACCACTCCCCGAGGCGTCACTATAAATTTCGTAGCCGTCCGAACCACCTGGCGAGCATAGAATGGGCACCGTGGTCAGATGGCTTTTCAGTTCTTCAAAAGCTCGAGCGCACTCGGGCGACCAGTCGGACTTGTGATCTTTCCAAGTCAGTTTAGTGAGAGGGAGTGCGACCCTCGAGAAGTTCTCCACAAAGCGGCTATAATAGCCGGCAAGTCCTAAGAAACTTCGGACTTCCGCTACGTTTTTCAACAAAGGCCACGCTCGGATCGCTTCTATCTTCGACGGATCAACGACAATTCCTTCTCCACTAACAACATGACCAAGGAATGCTACTGACGATAGCCAAAACTCGCACTTGGAGAACTTGGCATATAATTGACTCCTCCTTAGGGTGCTCAAAACTGCGTGCAGATGCTCTGCATGCTCCTCCTCCGACTGAGAGTATACCAAAATGTCGTCGATGAAGACGATCACAAATTGATCCAAATACTCCCGGAACGTTCTATTTATTAAGACCATAAATACCGACGGAGCATTAAATAGACCGAACGGCATAACGGTGAACTCATAGTGCCCAAAGCGGGTACTGAACGCTGTCTTTGGAATATCTCATTCTCTTACGAAGCTGATAATAGCCGGACCTTAAGTCAAGCTTAGAGTATACCGTCGACCCAACCGGTTGGTCGAATAAGTCGTCGATTCTCAGAATTGGATAACGGTTCTTCTCGGTCAGCTTAGTCCGCTACTACTAGGACAACACCAAAGCTGGGCTTAGGCCCTGAATCCTTAAACAAGGTGAAGAACATCTTCGCGCCTTTTCACAGCTTCTTCTATCCGCGCTCATTCAAGATCTATTGGGCAGCATTACCTCCAATCTATCCTTGACTAAGGTAAACGACACTCCGATTCATAACACGAAGTCCTTAGACAGATAAGAGAGCGATGCTCCCGCACCAACAGAGCTCTCGCCGAATAGTCGATAATTAGGACAAGGCCTAATTGCACATAAATACAGGACATAAAATTTTGTTGTCATCGGATACAGTGGACACATTGTTATCTCTATCCGCGCACGGGGTAGAAATCATATTAAACGATGATCATCCATACCTGTGGCGACATCGCATTGTTGAATGACCTCTTGCTGGCCATAGGAGTAGACTCTCGGCTGGGTTAGAGAATGCTGGGAAGTCGAAGACTCCACCGCCTTGCCTTTTTCCATAAAAGTTGAACCCATCACACGAGCATAGTCCACTTCTCCGCTTTTTGCCTTTGGGGGGCCACTTCGACACACTCGGGCTTTGTGTCCCACCTTTCCGCAAGTGAAACAAATTACGGAACACCGTGCAGTCCTAGCGTCCACAGATTTAAACTTTCTCTTGACTCTTCTGAACTTAGATTTGGACTGAGAGACCGGCGCATGAAACTCTGACTTCTTTGCATTGAAGTCTTTCGCGCGCTGCATACTCTTCATAGCCATTTCCAGAGATTTTGCTGCTTTGACTAAGACGTTGAAGCCAAGTAAAATTGATCCCACAAGCATTAGTCTTAGGTCATCTCGCAGACCATTATAGAACTTGTTGACCTTGGTCTGCTCATCTTCCCACATAGACCTCTCATAGCGGACTAGACTGATGAACTCATTCAGGTACTCGTCCACTGAGTGTGCTCCCTGCTCCAGGTGTAAACACTGGTTCTATAGTGCCAAATGCTCTGTTGAGAGCATGTACCTCAGAAGGAATGACTCATGGAAGTTTTCCCAAGAGATTTCGGTAAATTGTCTCCCACAAAACTTGTGCACCAACTCTTCTTCCCACCAAAGTCTTGCTTCTCTTATAAGTAGGAAGGTGGCTAAGGCTACCAACCTCTCTTTGCTTATAATTATTGACATTAAAGTCCTTTTTATTTCTGACAACCACTCCGCCGCTCTCTTTGGGGATTCGGTTCCCGAGAATGTTGGAGGGTTAAAGCTCAGGAAGTTCTTTAATTGCTGGTCACGTGCTCGTCCCACAACTACTTGCTCAACTCGACGTTCCACCCTCAGCTCTACCGCAGGTTCCACTGCAGCAACAGTTACAGGGGCCACATCCGGAGTCGGAGTAGTAGGTTGTGCAAGCTGCCCAGATTGAGTGTTGATGATCGCGAAGACCGCTTCAGCGACTAACCTGATCATCTCAGTAGAAGGAGTGATCGCTGGTACCTCAACAAACGCACTACTTTCAGCAGTAATACGGGGTTGAGACGGCCCCGCACCACTCCTAGTCACCTATAATCATATAAGAAACAATTTAGTGACTGAAAACATAGCAAACAACAATCATGGAACGCTCAGGTTCCGCAAACAAGTATGTTTTTCCATTCCTAAGTGGACATTCTTATTAGTTTTTGTCGTTTTAGGTGAATGCACATCCCGTGCATACCACCCCTTAAAAGGAATTCGTCCCGAACTCGCTAAACTACGGATCGACGCCTTAAGTCCGATACCAAATTGTAACACCCTGCCAGTATGAATTGTATAACAGTAGGTCCGGCCGGGACCCCATGCCATACTAACCACACTAGCTAGGCGTTAAAAGGAGATATACAGAAAGTAACAACTACAGAGTACACTAACAATAAGCGGAAGCAATAAGATTTAACATTTGATTTTAGAACAGTCCACTATCACAGGAATTAAGTAACAACTATAGAGTTACGGCCTTAAGGCCTTACATTCACCAATGTACAAAACTCAGAACATACTTCAGCTCGCAGGCCGGCACTACATGAGAAAGCAGAAAAAGGAGGCTGGCCTTCGAGGGCCAACTTAGCAAAGGGCCACCGCCCGCTATTTTCCGCTAGGCTCACCTGCACCTGCACCTGCATAAGAACATTCCACCAAGCGGTGGCAAACAAGGCAACGGTCAGCAAAGCTGACCAAATTATAACGACTCCACCCCTTTCCCGGGGTGGCAGAGCTTCTACCCTGCAAGCAAGCCATACTAGCAACAAGTACTAAAATAAAGAAAGTGCAAACTACACAAGGTGAGGTTTCAAGCACAATCAATCTTCTAGGTTGAGCATCAAAGAGAAGGGAACCTAGGTATGCACATGATGATGGTTGGGTTCACCCGAAGGTTCCCCACAACCGCCTAAGCAACGCATGAGGCTAATCATAACATCATTTCAAAACATCACAAACGCGGGTACTCATGAGCACACGCTCTATGCTCACATGGCATGAATCCAAAGTACTCTTTCGAGAGCACCAACTCCACTCTATGTTCGGAAACCTTAGGTGGTTAAAGAGCTTCTGGCCCGTCTAGGTGAACACCTTCCGCGGCCTCTCCCATGGTCGTACGACGTCCAAGAAGTGCTACCTCGCGCTGATTAGCATGGAAACAGGGTTCGGCTCAGCTTTGCCCGTGCTCTCGCCATCGTGTCGCTCGCACGATGCGGGTACGGCTTCGTCCAATCCCGTAAGGTTTTAGCACATGCAAGTGCTACACAAAACATAAGTTACGCACCTAATCCATTCATGAGGACCTAGGCTTCACAAATAACAATCGGGAAGGAGGTACAAGACCACTCCTCATCTAAATCTAGTGGTGAAGGTTTGCATTCAACCACTCTCAAGCATGGGGCTTTTGTTAGGAGCTCCAATATCCATCTAATCTCAGGTCCCGCAATACAATAGTAAATCACACGGAGACATTCTCCAGCACGCATTCTAGGCTTAACCTAAATGCAACGTCGCAATCAAAGCATCACCGATCCGGGCTCACGACCACGAATAGGCTTCACACACAATGCCTAAATCCGTTCGACAACTGGATTTCTACATGCAATATGCCGGGGATGGAAACAATCGACCTGGAGTTCCGAAGAACTTGAGGAAAATCCTACACTTCACCCATTTGGTGAAAGGGATTCCTCATGCAAGCATAGAGAAATGAAGGAGAGGACAAATGATAAGTCCAAATATCGGGAGGAAGAATCGTTACCCTAAGAGCCTTCTTCTTAGCCATGGATCTGAGATTTTACACGGAGGGATAGGACCGCACCGGGCTGCACTCTCCAGATCTAGAAACGGCTCGCGAAACGGAGCTCCGGAGCTACTTCAATGGCGGGATCTCTCCTTCTTCTTCCTTACCTCCTTCTTCTTTCTCTAACCTTGTAGAGAGAAAGGCCTTGAATTAATGAGGGATTAACCCCTCTCCAAAGACCTAAGACCCTCCAGCATCTAATCCTAGCCGTCGGATCGGATTCCAATAGATTTGATCTGCCCGATCTTCTTCTCCACTCAAATTCGCAGAGCAGAATAAACAGGGCGCACGAGCATCGGTGCACGGTCAGTGGTCGTGCGCGAAGCACGTCCACTTATCGTGCGCGCTTACCACAACAGAACTCTGAATTCTTGCGAATTAACGCATGATCGCTGGCGCACGATCACTGGTCGTGCGCGAAGAGGAACAGTGGTAGTGCGTGAAGAACTGCTATGAAATTTCCAGCTTATCCCGAGCGCAGCACTCCCACTCCGTCTACTTCGCTGAACTACGATTTTTGGGGTGTTACAACTCCACCCCCTTAAAAGAATTTCATCCCGAATTTTTGAAAACAGTAGTAGCAGGAATTACATTTAATAATTACCTGAGGGAAACAGTTCGGGGTACTCCGCAAGCATCGATTGCTCTCTCTCCCTAGAGAGTTCCTCTCGCCCGCAATTATCCCATCGGACTTTCACCATCCATATGGATTTGTTCCTCAACTGCTTCACTTCAGTCTCCTCAATGCAAATGGGCTTGACTTTTGTCGCTAGCCCACCGTCTACCGACACTTCGCTGACCGCAGCAACAAGGTTTAGCACCTTTACAGCCTTCCTCCACTCAGAGATGTATAATACATCATGCAACCCGCTCAGCTCCGAAGATAGAGCAAGCCGGTAGGCAGCTTTACCAATGCGCTCCAAGATCTCGAACGGTCCTAAGTACCTCGGACTTAGCTTTTTCAAGCATCGGATCCTCGATTCTCCTTTGAACGGTTTGATCTTGAGATAAACCTAGTCTCCAATGGCGAACTCGGCATTCCGATGATTTGCATTGTAGTATTTTGCCTGCCGATCTTGGGCAATGAACAACCGCTCCCGAATAGCCCGAATCGATGTATTTGCCTCCTCTACATCCTTGCGTTTCAACAACTTAGTGTCGCCCATTTCAGCCCAAGATAACGAGCCTCGAAAGGGGCCATCTTTATACTTGCTTGGTAGTTGTTATTGTAAGCAAACTCAATCATATAGAGATGGTCCTCCCATCTCTTTCCGAAGTCCAGGGCGTACATCCTCAGCATGTCCTCCATCGTCCTATTGGTTCTTTCGGTCTGTCCATCCGTTTGCGGGTGGAAGGCCATGCTAAACTTTATCTTAGTACCCAATAATTGATGAATCATCCTCCAACCATTTGATGTGAACCGCCCATCGCGATCACTGACGATGCTACGGGGAATCCCGTGCAACCGTACGATGTTATCGACGTACAACTTTGCCAGTTTTTCTATAGAATCATCCTTCCGGTTCGGAATGAAGTGTGATACTTTTGTCAATCGGTCCACGATCACCAGATGGCGTCGTTTCCATGTTGCGATCTCGGCAATCGGTGCACGAAATCCATCGAAATATCATCGAAATTCCATTCCGGAATTGGCAATGACTTCAGAAACCCACCGGGACGTTGACATTCCACCTTCACCAACGGGCAAGTATGACACTTGGCCACGTAGAGGGCAATGTCTTTCTTCATGCCCGACCACCAGAAGAATTTCTTCATAACCATGCACATTTTCGTGCTCCCAGGGTGGATCGAGTACTTGGTATGATGAGCCTCGTACATCAACTCTGCCCGTAATGTACCAACATTTGGGATGCACAATCTACCATTCTTCCACATAAGGCCATCCCTGAAAGAAAAATCAGCGTTTGACCCATCAACGGTCTCTGCATTAGCGTTTCATGCTCTCATCCAGCTCTAAAGCTTGTCGAACTCGGTCGGCAAGGTCGTATTGAACCTCCATCCAGTTCAAGCATGCTGAAGGAGACGCTCTTTTATCGACGCAAAAGATCTCCATAACTTCTAGCTCGCGGATTAGACGCTCATCGTGCATCAAAATCCAATTTGCTTGAGCAGGAGCCCGACGACTCAACGCGTCCGCAACTACATTTCCCTTACCAGGAGTATATTTGATGTCGAAGGTGTAGTCCCCAAGGAACTCCATCCACCTACTCTGACGCATATTCAACTCCCTTTGATCTAGCAGGTACTTGAGGCTCTTGTGGTCAGTAAAGATATCGATCTTCATGCCATACAAGTAAATGCCTCCAAAGCTTGAGGGCGAAACCGCGGCCGCTAGTTCCAATTCATGGACCGGGTAGTTCCTTTCATGAACCTTCAGTTGTCGGGAGCTGTAGGCAATTACCTTTCCGAATTGCACTAGGACGCAACCCAAACCACTCCCCGAGGCGTCACTATAAATTTCGTAGCCGTCCGAACCACCTGGCGAGCATAGAATGGGCGTCGTGGTCAGATGGTTTTTCAGTTCTTCAAAAGCTCGAGCGCACTCGGGCGACCAGTCGGACTTGTGATCTTTCCTAGTCAGTTTAGTGAGAGGGAGTGCGACCCTCGAGAAGTTCTCCACAAAGCGCCTATAATAGCCAGCAAGTCCTAAGAAACTTCGGACTTCCGCTACGTTTTTCAACAAAGGCCACGCTCGGATCGCTTATATCTTTGACGGATCAACAACAATTCCTTCTCCACTAACAACATGACCAAGGAATGCTACTGACGGTAGCCAAAACTCGCACTTGGAGAACTTGGCATATAATTGACTCCTCCTCAGGGTGCTCAATACTGCGTGCAGATGCTCTGCATGCTCCTCCTCCGACTGAGAGTATACCAAAATGTCATCGATGAAGACGATCACAAATTGATCCAAATACTCCCGGAACGTTCTATTCATTAAGTCCATAAATACTGACGGTGCATTAAATAGACCGAACGGCATAACGGTGAACTCATAGTGCCCAAAGCGGGTACTGAACGCTGTCTTTGGAATATCTCATTCCCTTACGAAGCTGATAATAGCCGGACCTTAAGTCAAGCTTAGAGTATACCGTCGACCCAACCGGTTGGTCGAATAAGTCGTCGATTCTCGGAATCGGATAACGGTTCTTCTCGGTCAGCTTGGTCCGCTACTACTAGGACAACACCAAAGCTGGGCTTAGGCCCTGAATCCTTCAACAAGGTGAAGAACATCTTCGCGCCTTTTCACAGCTTCTTCTATCCGCGCTCATTCAAGATCTATTGGGCAACATTACCTCCAATCTATCCTTGACTAAGGTAAACGACACTCCGATTCATAACACGAAGTTCTTAGACAGATAAGAGAGCGATGCTCCCGCACCAACAGAGCTCTCGCCGAATAGTCGATAATTAGGACAAGGCCTAATTGCACACAAATACAAGACATAAAATTTTGTTGTCATCGGATACAATGGACACATTGTTATCTCTATCCGCGCACGGGGTAGAAATCATATTAAACGATGATCATCCATACCTGTGGCGACATCGCATTGTTGAATGACCTCTTGCTGGCCATATGAGTAGACTCTCGACTGGGTTAGAGAATGCTGGCAAGTCGAAGACTCCACCGCCTTGCCTTTTTCCATAAAAGTTGAACCCATCACACGAGCATAGTCCACTTCTCCACATTTTGCCTTTGGGGGGCCACTTCGACACACTCGGGCTTTGTGTCCCACCTTTCCGCAAGTGAAAAAAATTACGGAACACCGTGCAGTCCTAGCGTCCATAGATTTAAACTTTCTCTTGACTCTTCTGAACTTAGACTTGGACTGAGAGACCGGCGCATGAAACTCTGACTTCTTTGCATTGAAGTCTTTCGTGCGCTGCATACTCTTCATATCCATTTCCAGAGATTTTGCTTCTTTCACTAAGACGTTGAAGCCAAGTAACATGGACCCACAAGCATTAGTCTTAGGTCATCTCGCAGACCATTGTAGAACTTGTTGACCTTGGTCTGCTCATCTTCCCACATAGACCTCTCATTGCGGCCTAGACTGATGAACTCATTCAGGTACTCGTCCACTGAGAGCATGTACCTCAGAAGGAATGACTCACGGAAGTTTTCCCAAGAGATTTCGGTAAGTTGTCTCCCACAAAACTTGTGCACCAACTCTTCTTCCCACCAAAGTCTTGCTTCTCTTATAAGTAGGAAGGTGGCTAAGGCTACCAACCTCTCTTTGCTTATAAGTATTGACATTAAAGTCCTTTTTATTTCTGACAACCACTCTGCCGCTCTCTTTGGGGATTCGGTTCCCGAGAATGTTGGAGGGTTAAAGCTCAGGAAGTGCTTTAATTGCTGGTCACGTGCTCGTCCCACAACTACTTGCTCAACATGACGTTCCACCCTCGGCTCTACCGCAGGTTCCACTGCAGCAACAGTTACAGGGGCCACATCCGGAGTCGGAGTAGTAGGTTGTGCAAGCCGCCCAGATTGAGTGTTGATGATCGCGAAGACCGCTTCAGCGAGTAACCTGATCATCTCAGCAGAAGTAGTGATCGCTGGTACCTCACCAAACGCACTACTTTCAGCAGTATTACGGGGTTGAGACGGCCCCGCACCACTCCTAGTCACCTATAATCATGTAAGACACAATTTAGTGACTGAAAACATAGGAAACAACAATCATGGAATGCTCAGGTTCCGCAAACAAGTATGTTTTTCCATTCCTAAGTGGACATTCTTATTAGTTTTTGTCGTTTTAGGTGAATGCACATCCCGTGCACACCTCCCCTTAAAAGGAATTCGTCCCGAATTCGCTAAACTACGGATCGACGCCTTAAGTCCGATACCAAATTGTAACACCCTGCCAGTACGAATAGTATAACAGTATGTCCGGCCGGGACCCCACGCCATACTAATCACACTAGCTAGGCGTTAAAAGGAGATATACAGAAAGTAACAACTACAGAGTACACTAACCATAAGCGGAAGCAATAAGATTTAACATTTGATTTTAGAACAGTCCACTATCACAGGAATGAAGTAACAACTATAGAGTTACGGCCTTAAGGCCTTACATTCACCAATGTACAAAACTCAGAACATACTTCGGCTCGCAGGCCAGTACTATATGAGAAAGCAGAAAAAGGAGGCTGGCCTTCGAGGGCCAACTCAGCAAAGGGCCACCCCCCCGCTATTTTCCGCTAGGCTCACCTGCACCTGCATAAGAACATTCCACCAAGCGGTGGCAAACAAGGTAACGGTCAGCAAAACTGACCAAATTATAACGACCCCACCCCTTTCCCGGGGTGGCGAAGCTTTTACCCTGCAAGCAAGCCATACTAGCAACAAGTACTAAAATAAAGAAAGTGCAAACTACACAAGGTGAGGTTTCAAGCACAATCAATCTTCTAGGTTGAGCATCAAAGAGAAGGGAACCTAGGTATGCACATGATGATGGTTGGGTTCACCCGAAGGTTCCCCACAACCGCCTAAGCAACGCATGAGGCTAATCATAACATCATTTCAAAACATCACAAACGCGGGTACTCATGACCACAATCTCTATGCTCACATGGCATGAATCTAAGGTACTCTTTCGAGAGCACCAACTCCACTATAAGTTCGGAAACCTTAGGTGGTTAAAGAGCTTCTGGCCCGTCTAGGTGAACACCTTCCGCGGCCTCTCCCATGGTCGTACGACGTCCAAGAGGTGCTACCTCACGCAGATTAGCATGGAAACAGGGTTCGGCTCAGCTTTGCCCGTGCTCTCGCCGTCGTGTCGCTCGCACGACGCGGGTATGGCTTCGCCCAATCCCGTAAGGTTTTAGCACATGCAAGTGCTACACAAAACATAAGTTACGCACCTAATCCATTCATGAGGACCTAGGCTTCACAAATAACAATCGGGAAGGAGGTACAAGACCACTCCTCATCTATATCTAGTGGTGAAGGTTTGCATTCAACCACTCTCAAGAATGGGGCTTTTGTTAGGAGCTCCAATAGCCATCTAATCTCAGGTCCCGCAATACGATAGTAAATCACACGGAGACATTCTCCGGCACGCATTCTAGGCCTAACCTAAATGCAACGTCGCAATCCAAGCATCACCGATCCGGGCTCACGGCCACGAATAGGCTTCACACACAATGCCTAAATCCGTTCGACTACCAGATTTCTACATGCAATATGTCGGGGACAGACACAATCGACCCGGAGTTCCGAAGAACTTGAGGAAAATCCTACACTTCACCCATTTGGTGAAAGGGATTCCTCATGCAAGCATAGAGAAATGAAAGAGAGGACAAATGACAAGTCCAAATATCGGGAGGAAGAATCATTACCCAAAGAGCGTTCTTCTTAGCCATGGATCTGAGATTTTACACGGAGGGATAGGACCGCACCGGGCTGCACTCTCCATATCTGGAAATGGCTCGCGAAACAAAGCTCCGGAGTTCCGTCAATGATGGGATCTCTCCTTCTTCTTCCTTGCCTCCTTCTTCTTTCTCTAACCTTGGAGAGAGAAAGGCCTTGGATTAATGAGGGATTAACCCCTCTCCAAAGACCTAAGACCCTCCAGCATCTAATCCTAGCCGTCGGATCGGATTCCAATAGATTTGATCGGCCCGATCTTCTTCTCCGCTCAAATTCGCGGAGCAGAATAAACAGGGCGCACGAGCATCGGCGCACGGTCAGTGGTCGTGCGCGAAGCACCTCCACTTATCGTGCGCGCTTACCGCAACAGAACTCTGAATTCTTGTGAATTAACGCACGATCTCTGGCACACGATCACTGGTCGTGCGCGAAGAGGAATAGTGGTCATGCGCGAAGAACTGCAATGAAATTTCCAGCTTATCCCTAGCGTAGCACTCCCACTCTGTCTACTTCGCTGAACTACGATTTTTGGGGAGTTACAATTTACACCCCCATACTTAAAGTTTAACATTGTCCCCAATGTTTAAAACTAAGTATGAAGTAAATGAAAATGAAAAGGAAAAAAGACATGCAAGAAAAAAGAAGAAGGAAAAAGAGTTTCCCTGAATTTTTTTTTGAAACTTGCGTGGGGAAGTGGCGATTACCTACAAAATATGTTAAAGAAGAAAAACAAGAGAAAACAATAAAAAGATAACATTGGGGTGCCTCCCAAAAGCGCTTTGTTTAAGGTCGCGTAGCTTGACCCAATTGCCGATCATGTTATAGGAGGAAGTAATATCGAATCACTCTTTTCGTTAGCTAACTCTCCCGGAAGATATAACTTAAAGCGGTGCCCGTTAACTTTGAAGGAACCTTTTTCCGGGTGGGAAATTAGGATTGTCCCATAGGACCAAACCTCTTTAGCAATAAAGGGTCCGGACCATCGGGATTTTAATTTTCCCGGAAAAAGGCGAAGGCGAGAATTATAAAGGAGGACGAGATCGCCCGGCGAAAAAGTTTTCGGAAATTTTATATGTTTATCGTGATAAACCTTTGTTCGCTCCTTATATAATTTTTTACTTTCATACGCATTCGCTCGCCACTCGTCTAATTCGTTCATTTGAAATTTTCTTTGTTCGGCCGCTAATGTAGAATTGAGATTTAAAAATTTAAGCGCCCAAAATGCGTAGTGTTCTAATTCGACCGGAAGGTGGCAAGCCTTGACATAAACCATTCGATACTGTGTACAACCGATAGCGGTTTTGTACGTCGTTCGATAGGCCCATAGCGCGTCATCGAGCCTAATTGCCCAATCCTTCCGATTAATAGAAACAGCTTTTTCTAAAATTTGCTTTAATTCTCAATTTTCGACTTCGACTTGGACGCTCGTTTGTGGGTGATATGCAGTGGATAGTTTGTGTGTGACACCATATTTTGTTAGAATTTTTGTAAATTTGGCTATTGCAAAAATCGGTGCCCTGATCACTCACTATAGTGCGCAGCGTGCCAAATCGAGAAAATATTTTTTTAAGAAGTAAACGATGACTCACGCATCGTTGGTTGGGAGAGCTTGCACTTCCGCCCACCTCGACACGTAGTCGACCACAACAAGAATATATTTATTTGAAAAAGAGGGAGGGAGAGGACCAACAAAATCAATACCCCAAAGATCGAAAATTTTGCATTTTAAGAAAATATTTTGGAGCATCTCATCCCGATGGGAGATGTTCCCCGACCGCTAGCAGCTATCGCAAGTACTCACAAGGGTGTGAGCATCTTTGAAGAGCATGGGCCAATAAAAGCCCGCCTCCTGCGCCTTCCTCGCGGTTCAGTTAGGTTTATAAGGACCACCGGTTGGTCCCTTGTGACAATACTGTAAAAATTTTAGCCCTTCCTCACTCGAAACGCATCTTCTCACCACATGCTCAGCGCAAACACGGAATAAAAAGGGGTCCTCCCAAAAATAATTTTTTAAATCAGAAAAGAATATCAGCTTTTGCTGACTCGAGAATTCTTTTGGCATGACCCGGGCTACTAGATAGTTTGACAAATCCACAAACCAGGGGGTGGAAAATGAATTAATATTTTTGAGAGCGATAAGGCACACTTCGGGAAATTTATCATTAATGTCGGCCTCTATTAATGCTTCCGAGGTGGGGTTTTCTAATCGGGAAAGATGATCGGCCGCCAAGTTTTCGGCTCCCCTTTTGTCCCGGATCTCTAAGTCAAACTCCTGCAAGAGGAGGATCCATCGCAAAAGATGGGGCTTGGCATCTAATTTACTTTAAACATATCTAAGAGCGGAATGATCCGTGAAGACGATAACTTTTGAGAGAGTGATATACGACCTAAACTTATCAAAGGAAAAAATGATCGCTAGAAGCTCCTTCTCGGTAGTGGTGTAATTCGCTTATGTTGATGTGAGTATTTTGCTCGCAAAATAAATCGGGTGGAAATACTTACTCACCCGGTGGCCTAAAATGGCACCAACCACAATATCACTCGCATCGCACATGATTTCAAAGGGGAGCCACCAATCTTGCGTGACTAGAATCAGGGAGTTAATAAGTTTCTCTTTGATAAGTTTAAAGGCCAAATGGCATTCATTGTTAAAAAGAAAGGAGGATTCTTTCTCGAGAAGATGGGTTAACCGCTTTGTGATTTTGGAAAAATGTTGTATAAAGTGCCGATAGAACACCGCGTGGCCTAGGAAACTTCTAATAGCTTTTACGTTTGTTGGAGGGGGGAGTTTTTCAATTACTTCGATCTTGGCCCTGTCGACCTCGATCCCTTTGCCTGAAATTTTATGGCCAAGGACTAATCCTTCTTTGACCATAAAATGGCATTTCTCCCAATTAAGCACTAAATTCGTTTCCTCACAACACTGCAACAAGCACTCGAGATTTTTTAAACAATTTTTAAAAGAGTTTCCAAACACAGAGAAGTCATCCATGAACACTTCCATCACCTCCTCTACTAACTCGTCAAATATTTCCAGCATACATCTTTGGAATGTAGATGGCGCATTATAAAGACCAAATGGCATCCTTCGATAAGCGAAGATGCCAAAGGGACATGTGAAAGTTGTTTTCTCTTGGTCATCGGGCGAAATCGGGATTTGGAAATATCCTGACAAACCATCGAGAAAATAGTATTAGGAGTGACCTGAAAGGCGCTCTAAGATTTTATCGATAAAAGATAGAGGGAAGTGATCCTTACGGGTGGCATCATTTAGTTTTCGATAATCGATGCACATCCGCCAACCCGTAATAGTACGGTTTGGGATTAATTCATTATTTTCGTTCGTAACTACCGTAACGCCACCTTTCTTTGGTATGACTTGTACCAGGCTAACCCTAAGTACTATCCTATATCGGGTAGATGATTCCCGCATCCAAAAGTTTAATAACTTCAGCCTTAACGACTTCTTTCATATTCTGGTTTAGTCATCGTTGAGGCTGGACCGTGCTACGGGGATTATCTTAAAGGAAGATTTTGTGAGTGCAGAAGGAAGGGTTAATACCCAAAATATACGAAATTTGCCACGCAATTGCGTGGCGGTGCTTGCTTAAGACAATTGTCAACTTAGAATTTTCTGAATTGCTAAGTTCGGATGAAACGTTGATGGGTAGCTTATATTCTTTTTCTAAAAATATAAATTTAAGGTGAGGGGGAGTTGTTTTAAATCTAACATGGGTGGCTCTTCATAAGAAGTTTTGATTTTTAATTTTTCTAAAAAAGTGGTTCGGGTAGTGTGGGGCGAGAAACTTCTTCTTCAAGATAAAAGGGCTCGACGAGCTCGGAATCATTACTTTCCTTTGAGACTAACTCGGGAGATGAATAAAAATCACAACACTCTTCCTGGTAGAAGCACGAATCGTCATTTTCTAATGTGTTTCGCATCGAGGGATTTATACCGAAAGTGACTTCATCGTCTCCAACCCGTAGGATGAGCTTTCCGTTACTTACGCCTATAATAGCGCGGGAGGTGGCATGGAAGTGGCGGCTGAGTATGAGGGGTACTTCGGCATCCTCTTCGATGTCAAGAATGACAAAGTCCATCGGGAAGATTAACTTGTCAACCTTAACGAGCACATCCTCCACTATCCCTACCGGATATTTTAAGGAACGATCCGCTAATTGAATACTCATTCGAGTGGGGTTAGGATTTCATAGACCTAACTTTTTAAATATTGAAAAAGGCATGAGATTGATGCTTGCTCCAAGATCTGCTAAGGCATGTTTTACTAACGAATTGCCAAATAGACACGGGATGTAGAACCGTCACGGGTCATTTGCTTTTTGTGGCAATTTGTTGAGTACAACCGCGGAGCATTTTGCATTTAAAGAAAAATGCAAAATATCTTCTAATTTTTTCTTATTGGAGAGCAACTCCTTAAGATATTTCACATATTTAGGCATTTGAGAGATGGCCTCGCAGAAGGGTACATTAATATGAATTTGTTTTAAAATTTCTAAAACCTTTTTATAATTTTTTTCGGCGCACTCCCTTTTAAACTTAGACGGATACGGAATATTGGAAGTAGAAGCGTGCAGAGCTAACGTAGTGGGCAAATTCGAAGATAAAATAAGAGGAGGAGGAGAAGAAGTTACCTTGGGTTCGTCCTGTTTTGAAACAACCTCCTTCCCGCTTCGAAGTGTAATCACGTTCGCGCTCTCCCTTGGATTTTGCTCAGTATTCCCCGGTAGTGCTCCTTGATGATGCTCAAAAATCATCTTTGCAAGCTAGCCCACTTGGTTATCTAAATTTTTGATCGATCCGGTGAGGTTCTGGATGTTTGATACATTTGTAGCACATATTTTGCAAAGACCTCTTCAAGCGAAGAGGGCTTTTATTGTTGCCGTGGAAAACTGGGTGTATTACAATTTAGAGGTGGAGTTAAGTTAAGAAGTTGATTAGGGGGAGGGGGTTGATTTAGATTCATAGGATGCTGAGCATTTCCTTGGATGCTCCACGAGAAATTCTGATGATTCCTATAACCCGCATTGTATGTGTTGTTATACGGAGTAGAGTTCGGGTTATTGGAAGGCCGAGGTGGATTTCCCATGTAGTCAACCTGCTCTTCAATTAAAATATTATTAGCCCAAGGAGGAATGGCGGAGGAAGCAGACATCTCCGCCACTTGCTTTGTTTAGCGCTCAACTTGTAATGCCAAATTTTCGTTTGCGTCTATTTCGAAAATTCAGGCTGGCATGTTAGGCCGCACTCGGGGCATGTTCCATTAGTATGCATTCATGGCCATCTCTTCGAAAAGCTCTTGAGCGGCGTCTGGGGTTTTGTTATTTAATATTCCCCCGGCGGCCGCATCAATCATTTGCCTCGTTTGGACATTTAAACCATTATAAAATATTTGTACTTGTTGCCAAGTGGGAAGTGCGTGGTGAGGGCATCTACGCAAAAGCTCCTTGAAGCACTCCCATGTGTCATAGAGAGTCTTCTAGTAGATTTGCATAAACGACACAATATTCGTGCGCAATTTAGCGGTCTTTGAAGGCGTGAAATATTTATTGAGGAATTTATCTGCCATTTTGGCCCATATAGTGATGGACCCCCTAGGTAGGGAGCCCAGCCATTGTTTGCCCTTAGACCGCAAAGTAAAAGGAAAAAGACGTAATTGAATGGCGTTATCGGTGATACCATTGATCTTAAAAGTATTGCAAATCTCGAGAAAGTAAGAAATATGCGAGTTTGGATCTTCGTCCAGTTGACCATCGAAGGTCACCGATTGTTGCACCATTTGTATGATGCTGGACTTGATCTCAAAGTTATTGTTCGCCACCATGGGGCGAACAATACTCGACTGTGTGCCTTCCAAATTCGGCCGCGCATAATAGGACATGGTCCATTTTGAGGCCTCATTAGGATTTGACGCATTAGGATTAGGAGGATTAAGATCCATATTTGCTGTGTTTGTGTCTCCGATCGACTCTTTGAATTCTACTTGATTTTCCTGATCATGAGAACGGCGACGCCGCAAAAGGGTTTGCTCGATCTCTAGATTAAAAGGAATATTCGAAGCGCTACCACGAGTCATACACTAAAAAGAAATAAGGGGAGAGAGGAAAAAAAACTAAAAGAGAACAGAGATTAAACTAAAGAGAAAAAGAAAAGGAAGAAAAAGGAAAACTAGATTATTATTATTTTTTTTGAAATTTAGAAAAAAGCAAAATAAAATAAAAAGAAGCATGATAAAATTAATAGCTATACCCTTTTCAAAATATCTACGCAAGTCCCCGGCAACGGCGTTAAAAACATGATATAGAAAATTTGGTTTTTGTTAAAGCGAAGGGCTAAAGATTTTCTCCAAAACTATATCCGATAAAGGCAAGTGTACCTTATCGTCTATAGTATAGGATATTTAGAAATACCAAGGTCGTATTCCACGGGGCGCGTTGATTACTTCTACTTCGAGGAAAATCACTATTATCTTATATAATGATTTTTGAGGTTTTGATTACTTAGATAAAAAAGACAAGTTGCAAGCTAAATGAAAGGGATTAAACGATGGTAAAAGAGATTAGTGCTCAATCAAAAGTCACTTTAGAGTAAGAATAATCAAGTGAAAGGAAAATAAATTTAATTCCATTTAATTTAAACTACTTGATTGTGGAGGTTCCTAAAGCTCGGACATGTCTCTCTCGAGGTTAATGCCCAACTAAGTTTAGGAAAAATTAACATGACTCTCGTCCTATAATTGATTACCTAAAACTTGCTTTACGCTGTGAACCCCGCTATTGGATTTGACTCCAATCCGGGAGATTTAAGTCATCCTCTCTCGAGGGGTGCGTGCAACTCTCTTTACCCTTGAGTGATCGATTCATACATTGAGCCTCTCGGCTAACTAAGTATGAAAACTTAAGTGAAAACCATACATCGATAATATGGCCTCACTAGTTAAAAATCAAGGGTAATTCAAGTTTTTATACAAAACGGAAAAAGTGAGCTTACAAAATCATAACTTGATCATCTCATCCTCAGATTATTTCGATCGAGCACTAATGAGAACTAATTAATCATGGTGGAGGGGAAAGAGAAAGAAAAATAAAATTGCATAAGGGGAAAATTAACTAAGGTAGAAGGAGACAAATAAAGAGAGCAAACTAAATTTTATTGATACCAAAAACGATTACAAGTTGAAGGAAAATTACAACACTAGCAACGGAAGATTACAAGATCACTAAACTATTGCATTGAAAGAAAATTAATACATTGCATGAAAGGAAAAGAGAGAACATGAAAGCATGAAAGACATGAACAAAAACATGAAAAACTCACTAACAGCTATAACAACACCTCCCCCTCTACAAATTTCTGAACCCTGAACTCAAGGAGCGCCTCTGAATTTATAGAAAAAAATTTCAAGTTACACGCCCTTGGTCACAGGCGTGACCAAGGGCGTGACAGCACTGTTCACATTGGATCTGGCAGCGGCGTGGGGCTTGCGTGACGGCGCGATGAAAAAGTGCATGTTATGGGCGTGACATTAAGGTCACGGGCGTGACTTTGGATGGCTTCCTTTAATGCATCATGGGCTTGCTTACGACGCGGAGGTGGGAAGAGATCACGCGTGAAAGTCACGGCCGTGACATATGGGTCACAGGCGTGACTCATGTTGACTTCTCGATGGCAGCTCCACGTCTCGTCGACAGCATGCTGGGAAGATTCTAAGATTACACGCCCTTGGTCATGGGCGTGACTTTGGGTCACGAGCATGACTAAGGGCGCGACTCACTGTGGACTAGCTCAATTGGCACGGCATCGACTCTGGACTGATCTTCAGGTTACACGCCCTTAGTCACGGGCGTGACCGAGGACGTGACATGTAAAATTTCTCCAAATTGTCCCAAAATTCTTAAAAAATGAAATTAAGCTAAGTTAGATTCAAAATTACAAAAAAACTACTTATAACCTAAAATTGACATGAAAAAGAAAAAATTCATATTAAATATTTACAAAAATTTCTATTAAAAATTTATATAAATACTACTTTTCATCACTCTTTTGTTTGGCCTGTTGGTTTTGAAGAGCGATGTTTGCTCTATTGGATTTTGTGAGCTTGGTATGCTATGTTGGGTTCTGTTGGTTGTGTGAGCTAAGAGTCACCGTCACACTACCTCTATTTGGGCTGTTGATTTGTGTGGACTGGAGTCACCGCCATGACACCCCTGGTTTGGTATTATTATTTTGGGCTAAGGTTGGTTGTGGATAAAGGACCACCACCTCATTGGTCGTTTGTGGATCAAACACCCGCGGCTCGTATTGCCTGGCATTAAATGATGCCCTTTTCTCAAGCTGATCAGTTTCAAGTGCTTATAACATATATGCTTATATATATGTGTTTTATATTATGTTTGGCCACCACCTCTGAACCGTAGTAACGGACAAGTGGTTGGTTTTGATCAAATTGGCCATTACTTTGGTGCAGACATTTCTCTTACCGAGTGCACTCTTTTGAGCTAGCTCGGGTTGTTGTAAGCTAACAAATGCTTATCTTTTAGTTCTCTTTTCTGCAATCCATTATTTTTATTGCTGCTAACCCTTGTGTAGAATCTTGGTTTTTCTTGCTACCACTTGCACTTTCTTGCTAAGGCATTATTTTCTTTTGAATGTCTCAGACTCGGAGTTGTAGCAGTTCAAGTAGTAGAGTTGGTATTTTCGGAGCTGCAGTTAGTTGCAGTTGTTCATTCTCCCCTCATTGTTATTAGGTGGTTGTTCCTTTGCTTTAGGTATAGATTTGGCTTTTCAGTGTTAGTTTACTTGCTAGCTTTTCTGCTGTTACTTGCTAGTCAGTTTATATACTTGCTCTCTGGGAAGTTTTATGTTAGGATGTATGAGTTATTTTACGTATAGAAAATGGCATTTTGGCATAGCATGATTTTTAGTAAATGTTACCTATTTTGAAGATCGTAGAAAATCCTTTCTTTACTTATAATAAATTTAGAGATGTGCATATCATTTCTTAACTGGTTGATCTTCATGCTCATGTAGGATATATTGAATATATTTTCCGCTGTGTATGTATAGTTTTCTACTCGTGGACTAGTTGATCCACTAGACCGCGGGACATGATCTTAAGCTAAAAATTTTTCATAAGGAGTGGTTGCCTGAGCTTCTGTAGTTGTCCCCTGTAGGACGTAGCATCATAACGCGTGTTTTCCCCTTATTCTGATAATATTTATTATATTCGTGGGAAAATGCGTGTTGTGAAATGATTTAACTTAACAAATTATCTATAAGTGCTTTTACCTCTTAGGTTGTATTACCCACATTGTATAGTAAGCGTAAATTGGTCATTAGATGTCTTAGGGTGTCACACTCATCTTAGAGTGTCTAGACCAAGTCATGACAATCACAAAATAAGGTAAGTTAAGACTTGCGTCGAATTAAATTCGACGCAACTTTGACTTGATATCGATGCAACTCTGACCAAAAGTCCAAACAACTTATTCAGGCTGTCGAAGTATAATTCAAGTCGATGCAACGTCGAATGGAACTCCACACAAAAGAAAGAGCTTGTCTAAGCCATTCAAGAAGTCGACGCAACTTCGACTACAATTCGACACAATAGTTAAATCTCAAAGTCCAAGTCTTAAACTCGATGGATACGTCGATAAGGAATCGACGTAGCATCGACATCTGAGTTCAGCCAAAGCTAAGAAGGAATTTGAAGCTATGTTTATAAGAATTCAGAGGTGCGTCGACATGAAGAAAGATGAAGTCGACGCAGAGTCGAATACATTCATAAAAAGGAAGCATTTTCTACTGTCCTTTTGAGACCTTTTCAGAAGGACAACCAGGCTAGTGACAGTTCTCCAATGGCTCGTTTATTTCCAAGAATGCAATGGAGCTTTCCAGGAAACCGCAAATCATTCTTGGAAGGTATTCAAAATTGATGGACGGGTTGAGAACAAAAGAAGAAAGAAAAATAAGTGGGAAGGAGCAATTCCTTTTCAGGACAGCCCAAAAGAAGAAAGGTTTTTGAATTCCCAATCATACATAATAAGTATGCAAAAAGAGGAGAAGAAAAGAAGATTGTTATTACATTATTGCATTTTGTCGAATAGGGCTTTCTCTCCTTTTCCTCTCCAACCCTAAGACAGAGCTATAGTGCTCTCTCTGCACAGGAGAGATACTCATCTGCTTCTTCTTCTTCACTACACAGTAGCCAGATTACAAGAAGCTTTCAGAGAAAAGGATCTAAATAAATAACACTTGTAAATCATCACAATCATAAGGAAGGGTTCATCATCAACAAATCCAGTGAAAGACACACATAAGCTGAAATTCAGAAAATGCTTCTAAAGAATTCTGAGAACATAATTCTTTTCTTCATCTTCCTTTCTTTCTTTTCCTTATTCTTCACACTGTAAAAGAGTTTTATTAATCCCTCTTTCAAAGGATTCAGTGGTTCTAAGAGTCTCCTTATCAAAAGACTCAGTGGTTCTAAGAGTCTCCTTATCAAAAGACCTAGTGGTTCTAATAGTCTGCTTATCAAAAAACTCAGGCACAGGTTGTGCAATCCTACCAGTGAGGTAGAATAGAGGAGTACCAGTGAGGTAGAATAGAGGAGTACCCATCTGCTTCTTCTTCTTCACTACATAGTAGCCGGATTACAAGAAGCTTTCAGAGAAAAGGATCTAAATAAATAACCCTTGTAAATCATCACAATCATAAGGAAGGGTTCATCATCAACAAATCCAGTGAAAGACACACATAAGCTAAAATTCAAAAAATTCTTCTAAAGAATTCTGAGAACATAATTCTTTTCTTCATCTTCCTTTCTTTCTTTTCCTTATTCTTCACACTATAAAAGAGTTTTACTAATCCCTCTTTCAAAGGATTCAGTGGTTCTAAGAGTCTCCTTATCAAAAGACTCAGTGGTTCTAAGAGTCTCCTTATCAAAAGACCTAGTGGTTCTAATAGTCTCCTTATCAAAAAACTCAGGCACAGGTTGTGCAATCCTACCATTGATGTAGAATAGAGGAGTACCCATATTTTGGGGAACCTCTATAGAGATACTGTTGTCTTCTATATTGTGATTTTCTGTGATGTCCCTACTTATTTATTCTGTGTTTATTTTCAGCAAACTGCATTAATTTTATACTGTCCTTCGTTTTGTTGAATGCATAATACTTAGTGTTTTATTGTGTGTGCATAAATAGAATAAAAAATATTTTAAATCTCTATTCACCCCCCCCCCCCCCCTCTAGATAATTCTTAGAGCCACACTATGCACTTTCAATAACAATCCCTCCCCAAGCCATCCTAATAGACTGCATGGCGAGTACATCACTCTCCTGTAAGTATAGACAAACACCAAAACATGCAAAACAAAAGTTAAGGGGAGACACTAGGCGTCAGCTTAACTATACCATCACGCACGTGTTACTGACACCCAAAGTCACATGACCTAAGCACTAAATGTAATCCCCCAAAGACGATCGATTCGAGGTGGACCTTATGCCCAAGCAGGCTGCCCTACGATATTCATCCGAGTAAATGTGTCCGACATTCAAGCGTAGGATGATCATCTTGTAAGGTAAACATACATCATTAGATTTAGCATAATCAAATGCGTGAAAGAAATCTCAGAAATAACCAAACACACACACACACACGTATATATATATATATATATATATATATGTATATACATATATATATATATATATGTATACATACATATATATATACAAAAGGCTGTAGCCATAGTTTGTACATAATTTCCCCAACCCAGCTATAACAAATGGGTATAAAATCTCTCGCTACCTCTATGATCTAGGATCTCACATCTCTAAAAGCGGGTGATGAGGTGGTCACACCTACTCTTACTGGCTCTATCGCTTACGCACCCTCAATCTTTAGCATGGCCTCGCTCCGGGGCATCTCCTAAAAGTTGTGGAAACAACAACTTTAATCAAACAGAGACTTGTGGATTCCCACCCTCTTCCCAAGATCCCTAAGGCTTGGAGACGAGTGCGAGACTCTAGAGAATAAACAATAGATGAAGAAATTAAGTTAATCAAATAAAATAATATATATTTATATAAACAAGGAACGTAAGTAGCATTATAAGCGGTAGTGATATAAAATGTTGAAAATAAAACAATAAGCAATATGAACTGAAAATGCGGCATTTTAAGCATTTGAATCATAACTGCACATTAGTTTGCTCAAAATCAAACAGATGTTCACAACCCGTAAAAACACCCTGCGTCGACATAGTTTGACCTTTTTGCTTACAGCAAGGTAGCTAACCCTACGGGCCTTACTATTATGGAAAAATGGTGATAGTGGTTGGTCCCGCCACTTATGGGTGTGATCTTAACTCACCACCTAGGCCCTTGTGCATATCATGGTGTACTTGTGGATGTGAGCAATATTTGGTTATAAAGAAAATCAGGATAACTAGCAGAGGGACCTAGCGGGGCTATTATAAAATAAAAGATAACCTCCCGGGGTTTGCGCACTCCCAAGTGCCCATAGTCATCAACGCTCCCATGCCAGTACAAATGGATAATAAGTATGACCGAGCTGCCACTACATGCGTAATTCAATTTACAAGCATTTTATAAAAGAAACAAGCTTGCACCTTCTTGGTCTAGCGATAGCTAGCCCTACTCAAACTAAAATGATTAAGGCATGCGACTATTACATGAGGCTTGAACATACTGCTCAAGCTTAATTATAAGGCATGGTGATCAAGAGCGCATAATGTTTAGGATTACCCTTGGAGGAATGCTCCATCTCCAAGTTAACTCTAAATAATGCTCATATTAAGCTAAACTGCTTATTAGGGCTAGACCTATAATTAGGAAGGTACGGTATACAAAATGCACTATTAAATTGCATTAAATAAAATATTGTAATGAAGTGCGATAAGTAAATTGCCACAATAAAGTGTAGTAATTTAAATGCTGTAACAAAAAGCGGTAACCAAAATGCAGAAATAAAAAGAACAATAAGTAACAAAAATAATAAGCAATTAAATTTCCCATAACTGTAGTTCCATCTCTTTTCTAAGGAGGCAACTCTATCCAAAGGAGGCATCTCCATTCCAAGGAGGCTTCTCTATTCGAAGGAGGCATCTCCGTTCCAAGGAGGCCAGTTACCTAACTGCCATGATAGATTTTAAGTATTAATTGAATCTCGGGGTCCGTCGAGTTTCAAGTCGTTCGAACCTGACAATTATTCAAGTTGTATTTTCCTTATATTGAATTATCAAACTATAATCCTTTTTAGTGTTCGATGGTTTGTTCGAGCCTTTACTTCTTTTAATTAAAATATGTGGCTTGCCTTTAATAATTCATTAAAAATAACAGATTTATTCAAAAAAATCTCAAATTTTAACAGGTGGACCCGTATGGGATTATTAACACCATTATTATTTATTAGGGCATTATGTGTTTATAATTAACACATGATTAATTTTCTATCAATATTTAGGCCTCTTTTTATTTATTAAAATACCAAATTTGATCGGAAAATTATGAAATTAAAACATAAAGTTAGGGTTACCCTATCTTATAACCTGTAATATTTCCAGAGCTAGTTTTGATAATACTTAGCCTCTGCTAATTTAATTAGCCTCATTTATTAACCAATTACATCCCAAAACATACTAGAATGTGCGCAAACAACTTTAAACATTTACTTAAGGTGTAAAAGTGTAACGTCCCAATTTTATTTTAGGGGTCTATAAGCTTTGTGGTGTATATGTGTGCACCCAAGTTGGCTCCTTGAGCTGGTTTAAGCCCCTTAAGTCATATCTAGCACATTTTTATTAGGGTCTACCCATACGCGACCATTTGCTCTAATGACCTTTCTACCACTTCAAGGTGTGTGTGCTAGGTCATTACCACGTCCAACTAGTCTTAAGGTGACCTAGTGGTGTGTTGGATGGATTTGGACTTGGCGAATATACCTAGGTCACTAAGGATCATCCAAGATGAGACCGATTACCTAAAATCAACCTATTAATTCAACCTTTGTATAATTGGATGATACAAGCCAGCTTAGTAAACATTTAGGATTTACTAACCATGCATGTGACCAAATCCTTCATGTGGTGCGGTCAAGTACCCAAAATGGTCAAGGGTTGACAAGTAACGATCAAACCTAAGTCGTGCGATTTAATTTTTGTCTTAATTGACTTCATTGAATCCAAACTAGTCTAGCCCGGCCATGACAAAGGAAGTGTCCAATCAATTTTGTGGTTGAGAAGGAGTGTAGAGGAGAGAGAAAGCCATGACCATGATTAACCACCACTTGAGTGGTGGAGGTTAATGGACGTCGCCTATAGAGGAGGAATAAAAATCTGCAAAGCCCCCCTCAGTACCTCCATTCCTTCTTACCGAACCCTTTCACATTGAGAGAGCATTGTGGAGACTGCCGTAGGGGATTGGAGAGTGAGATAAAGATTTTTGCCAACGTGATCTTCACGATGCCGCCACACCTTCATTCAACATCAAAGATCGCATATCAGGTATACATCTGAACTCCCTTTGTGCGTAGATTATGTAAGAGTAGCATGGGGATTCTTGCCACTAGAACACCCATTTCCAGACCACCTGATGGGACAAACTATATCCACAAACGATAACGGCAAGTGTACCGTATCGAATGTAGTATAGGTTATAAAAACCAAGGTCGTATTAGACTCGGGGCGGTTGAGTACTCTTACTTCGGAAAAATCTCTATTATTTTATCGAATAAAACTCGTGGTTGGTTGGTTGCGAGAAAGAGAAATAGCTTATTTAAATTGATGAGTTAAAGGTTAGTACTCAACCTTGAATCACGTTGGGAAAATAAAATATACAAAGAACAACTTCTAAATCTCTTAAGAAAATACTTGGCCATGGAGGTTCCCGATTTATGAACACACCTCTCTCGAGGATACGCTCAACTGAGTTTAGTTGATCAAACAAACATTCGTTCTAGAATCAAAATCTAAAACTTGCCTTATCGTAGTGAACCCCTCTATTGGATTTGACTCCAATACGGAAGAATTATTGTTGAATTTTTGAAGTAAAGTGGAGACTGGGCGGTCTGATTTTGGGAGACCGCCGAGACCGCGCGGCCTGTGCTTGTTTTCTGCCGGTCTGGCTCTGCCGGTCTATTCTGGCGGACTGCTGGTTCTACCGGTTTGTTCTTTGTAGCTGCGGTCTGTTCCCGAGTTGGTGTGCTGGTTGGCCTGTCTTCCTTATTGGAAGACCGGGCAGTCTGTTCCTATGTGTGACTGCCTGTCCGGGCGGTTTGTGCTTGGCGATCTGGCGACTTGTTCTAAGTCGGCCAGATGGTTCCTGGTTTGCTCCTGGTGGTCTAAGGAAGGAGTACCCTTGTGTTCGCGTGGCCTGTGCGCGATCTTTTCTGCTGATCTGCGTCTTGGTTGGATGATTGTCCAAGTAATGTGGTCGCGCGGTCTGCCTTATGAGACCGATGGCGATCTAATGGGTGGTGATTGTATCTCTCCTGTGTGGTGACGACATTCATCTACCCGCCTATAAATAGAGGTGCAGAGCCCGTCATTTAAAATGAGAACTATAAGAACTGAGCCTGGGTTAATTCATGCGGTCTCACTTTGAGGTCGGGCGGTCTCGGAAGCGAGCTGACTGTTTGTTGTGTTCGCGGGTTTGCAATCAGCAGGTTGCGGTCTTCTTCCTTGGTGATACCCAGCGGCTTGAATAAATAGTTTGGTAGCAGTTAGTCTGCGAACTGGTTTATGTTCATTCTTGTGCTGTTCACAGCAAGCTCAGCGATCAGGCAACCTTCAACGGTTAGGCGATCTGAGTTGCGGTCTGGCGACAGTCTCAGTTCTTCGTTCCAATAAAACTCCAGTTCGTGTGGTCTGAGGTACGGTCTTGCAGTGCTGGCAGTCTGTCCGGTTTCTGTTCGTGCGATCTCAGGTCAAGTCGGGCGACTTCTGGAGTCGAGCGGTCTGTGCGGTCTCAGCTTGTCTAGCCGCCAGATTTGTTTTTGGTGTGTTTGTTCTTCTCGTCTCCGTGATTCTGATGAATCATGTCTCGCCATGTATACCTCACACTGTAAATGAAGTTTGTGTTTCAATAAAGTTTCTTGTGTTGCTGTGTGGCATTGTGGTTGTTTGGCTTTAACTCAGTTAATACAACTCCTGCTTACGACTAAACGATTCAAATCAAAAATTTTAACATGGTATCAGAGGTAGGTTCTTAGAGTGGATAAGCAGTGATCAACTTGAGTTTCCATCGTCTTTGTGAAGAAGAGACCACATTGATTGCCATGGAAGGCGGATTCGCAAGAGGGCTTGGTATTGAACTCCTTACATCAACTAACTATAAGAAATGGAGGTCGTGTATGGAGAGCTATTTACTTGGCGAGGATCTATGAGAGATAGTTGGAGGAGAAGACACACAAGAAGTGTTTCTAGCAGGAGATAATATGGCAGAGGTGAGACTTTGGAGGAGGACTAATGCTAAGGCAGAGTTCACACTCAAGAGGGCTATCTCACCGGAGCTGTTTGACCACATCATTGGATGTAAATCTGCTGCTTAGATTTGGACATCTTTGGACGGAATGTTTAATAAGAAGAATGTAGCTCGGCTATAATTTCTTGAAAATGAGTTGGCGAAGGCCTCTCAAGGCGATCTTTCTATTTCTGCCTTCTTTCTCAAGATGAAGAACCTCACAACAGAGATTTCTGCATTGGACCCTGATGAGCCCATCTCGGATGCAAAACTGAAGAGGCATATCATCCGCGGGTTGCAGAAGGAGTATATTGCCTTTGTGACTTCAGTTCAAGGTTGGGCAAATCAACCATCTCTGTTGGAGCTGGAGAACTTACTTGCGTCGCAGGAAAGTTTGGCAAGACAGATGGCAGAGACTTCTATCTCTGGGGGAGACAGTGATGTGTTGTTCTCTGGAAAGAAGAAGAAGAAGTGGGAGAAGAAGAAGCCGGGTTATGATGGACCCTCTACTTCAGGTCAGCAGGATAGGGGTTATTCTCCTAAGTCTGATGGGAAGAAGAAGGGAGAGCGACCAAGGTGCTTTAGGTGCAATAAGACCGACCACTTCAATAAGGATTGCCGGGTTAATCGACAGTCGGGACATGTAGCAGAGAAGGAGAAGCCAAAGTCTGAGGAAGCTGGATGGGGAGGAGCCTTTGCGGCTAATATGATGGCGATGCCCATTAAGGCCTTGGCTGCCATCAACTTCGAAGAGAATTGGATTGCTGATTCAGGGTGTTGACATCATCTCACCAGGGATGAATCAAAGTTCTCTTCTTTGGCGCCTTACTCAGGTAATGATGCTATCATTACGGCTGCTAATTCTGTTCGTGATGTCGAACAAGAAGGTGTTGTCTCCCTGAGCAGTGATAAGGGTCCACTCACGTTGAGGAGTGTTTATCACGTGCCTGGTATGAGGACGAATCTCTTCTCTGTGACCAATGCGGTCGATGCCGGTTATCACGTTCTCTTTGGCCCAACAGAAGTGAAGTTTCTTAAAACTCAACCGGAGATAAGGGGAGATGTTATCCATATTGGAAAGAGGGTGAAGGACTTCTTCGTGTTATCGACAAGTAATTATGTTGATAAGATGAAGACCAACGATTGCGCGGCTATCTGGCATGAAAGGTTGGGGCATGTTGGCATGGACAAATTAAAGGCTATTGCGGTAAGGGGCCTTGTCAAGGGCTTGCCTAGCTTGTCCTCTTACAGAGATGGTAATGTTTGTGCTGGATGTCAGTTTGGTAAGTCTCATCGACTTCCATTTGATAAATCGCAAACTAGATGCAAAGCACCGTTGGAGTGCATCCACGGTGATTTGATGGGACCGACAGCCACCCCAAGCCTGGGAGGCAATAGATATATGTTGGTGTTGATTGACGATTACACCAGATATGTCTGGGTGTATTTTCTGAAAGAGAAGTCGGAGGCCTTTGCGAAGTTTGTGGAGTTCAAGGAGCTGGTGGAAGGTCGGTTAGGTCTGCGGGTGAAGAAATTGAGAACTGACAATGGTGGGGAGTTCACCTCTGGTGAGTTCTCAAGTTTTTGCAGGAAACACGGTGTTCGGAGAGAGCTCACTTATGCCCATACTCCACAGCAGAATGGCGTTGCGGAGAGGAAGATCCGTCATCTGACGGAAACCTGCAAATGCTGGCTTCATGCCAAGACTATCCCAAAGTCCTTTTGGGCAGAGGGAATGTCTTGTGCGACTTATGTCATCAACAGAATGCCTCTAAGTCCTATCAACATGAAGACCCCTCACGAACTGATGTTCAAGGAGAAACCGAGTGTTGCTCACCTTCGGGTGTTCGGGTCAACCTGCTATGTACATATTCCTGATGCTCTTCAGACAAAGCTAGATGCGAAAGCCAGGAAGCTAGTCTTTATTGGGTATGATGAGCGGAAGAAAGGATGGAGATGCATGGATCCTGAGACACGGAGATCAGTGGTATCTCGGGATGTGGTGTTCGATGAAGTGACTTACTACAATGGGAGTTCAGGAGTTGAACTACTGGAGAGCTGGGTTGATGAAGCAGGGAAAGATGCGGGAAGTCTTCAAGTGGAGTTGCATGTTTCACCAGGAACTCCAGCGGTGTCAAGCTCTGAGATGGAGGCTTCAGGTTCTGGAAGCAGGGGGAGCGATGCTCCAAGTTCATCTGGAAGAGGAGCTTGCATAGAAGAAGCAGCTGAGGAGGTGGTTAGTCAGGTGCAACCTCTTAGGAGGTCGAAGAGGACTATCAAGCCACCAGATCGATACACAGGAGGAAACATGGTGAGCTTCATCTCATGTTTCTTCGCTGGTCCCTTGGATGAGTGGGAGCCATCGAGCTTTGAGAAAGCCAAAGGCGTGAAGCAGTGGGATATTGCTATGCAAGAAGAGATGGGTGCTCTCAAGAAGAATGAGACTTGGTCTCTAGTGCCCAGGCCTAAGGGCATTACCCCTGTAACATGCAAATGGGTTTACAAGCTCAAGAAGAAAGCTGACGGCACGATCGAGCGATACAAGGCTCACCTTGTAGCTCGCGGCTTCTCACAACAGTATGGTGAAGATTATGATGAGACATTTAGTCCAGTGGCAAAGATGACTTCGGTCAGATTTGTTTTTGCTTAAGCGACATTGTGTGGGTGGGAGATTTGGCAGCTTGATGTTAAGAATGCCTTCTTATACGGAGAGATTGACAAGGATATCTTCATGATCCAGCCACCAGGTTTCATCTCGGAGGATCATCCGGACTACGTCTGCAAATTGAAGAAGGCCTTATATGGGTTGAAGCAAGCGCCTCGAGCGTGGTATGGAAAAATCGCGGAGTATCTCTTATTCTACGGGTTCTTTGCTTCAGACTCTGATTCCAGCTTGTTCATCAAGAAGGAGGGGGCGCTTCAGGTTATTGTGCTGCTGTATGTGGATGACATGATTGTCACCGGGAACTCGAAGGAGGCGGTAGCAAGGCTGAGTGCTGAGCTTGCTATCAGATTCGAGATGAAGGATCTGGGGGAGCTTCACCATTTCCTTGGACTCGAGGTCCAGAGGCGGGAGAGCAGAGTGCTCATTTCTCAGGAAGGATATGCGGAGCGAATCGTTCAACCATTTGGCATGGAAGAAGGGAAGAGCATTTCTATACCTCTAGAACAACATCATAAACTTCGGAAGGATGAGGGAAGAGTTCTATCTGATCCGTTGGTGTTCCGAGCTCTGGTTGGGAGCTTGATTTACTTGACCATCACGAGGCCTGATATTGCTTATGCAGTTGGCAAAGTGAGTCGGTACATGGCAGAGCCACGGAAGCCTCATCTTCTGGCGGCAAAAGGGATTTTGAAATATGTGAAGTCGACCTCTGATTTGGGTCTCCTATTTAGGAGAGGGTCAAGCTTGGAGTTGCACGGATACATGGATGCTGACTACGGGGGAGACGTGGATGATCGGAGATCAACATCTGGTTATGTCTTTATGATGGGCCCCACATCTATCTCTTGGTGTAGCAAAAAGCAAGACTCGGTGTCTGTTTCTACCACAGAAGCGGAATACAAGGCTTCGGCCTTGGCAGCTCAGGAAGGCGTTTGGCTTAGGAGGTTGGTGGAGGACGTTCATGAGGAGGTTCAAGGTCCCACTATGCTACGCGGGGACAATGAGAGTGCTCTCAAGCTGGTTAATAATCCAGGCTGTCACGCGATGACCAAACATATTGAGATTGAGCACCATTTCATTCGTGAAAAGGTGTTGGGAGGATCTCTTATGGTCGAGCATGTTCGGAGTGCAGACAATGTCGCAGACATCTTCACAAATCCACTGGCGAAGGGACCGTTTACATGGTTGTGGTGTTTACTCGGGCTAGTCTCCACTTCCCACTTCAAGGGGGAGTGTTGATTTTTTGAAGTAAAGTGGAGACTGGGCGGTCTGATTTTGGGAGACCGCTGAGACCGCGCGGCCTGTGCTTGTTTTCTGTCGGTCTGGCTCTGCCGGTCTGTTCTGGCAGTCTGCTGGTTCTACCGGTTTGTTCTTTGTAGCTGCGGTCTATTCCCGAGTTGGTGTGCTGGTTGGCCTGTCTTCCTTATTGGAAGACCGGGCGGTCTGTTCCTATGTGTGACCGCCTATCCGGGAGGTTTGTGCTTGGCTATCTGGCGACTTGTTCTAAGTCAGCCAGATGGTTCCTGGTTTTCTCCTGGTGGTCTAAGGAAGGAGTACCATTGTGTTCGCGCGGCCTGTGCGCGATCTTGTCTGCTGATCTGCATCTTGGTTGGATGATTGTCCAAGTAATGTGGTCGCGGGTCTGCCTTATGAGACCGCTGGCGATCTGATGGGTGGTGATTGTATCTCTCCTGTGCGATGACGACATCCATCTATCCGCCTATAAATAGAGGTGCAGGGCCCGTCATTAAAAATGAGAACTGTAAGAACTGAGCCTGGGTTAATTCGTGCGGTCTCACTTTGAGGTCGGGCGGTCTCGGAAGCGAGCTGACTGTTTGTTGTGTTTGCAGGTTTGCGATCAGCAGGTTGCGGTCTTCTTCTTGGTGATTCCCAGCGGCTTGAATAAATAGTTCGGCAGTGGTCAGTCTTCGAACTGGTTTATGTTCGTTCTTGTGCTGTTCGCAGCAAGCTCAGCGATCAGGCGACCTTCAGTGGTTAGGCGATCTGAGTTGCGGTCTGGCGACAGCCTCAGTTCTTTGATCCAATAAAACTCCAGTTCGTGCGGTCTGAGGTGCGGTCTTGCAGTGCTGGCAGTCTATCCGGTTTCTGTTCGTGCGATCTCAGGTCAAGCCGGGCGACTTCTGGAGTCGAGTGGTCTGTGCGGTCTCAGCTTGTCTAGCCGCCAGATTTTTTTTTGGTGTGTTTTGTTCTTCTCGTCTCCGTGATTCTGATGAATCATGTCTCGCCATGTATACCTCGCACTGTAAATGAAGTTTGTGTTTCAATAAAGTTTCTTGTGTTGTTGTGTGGCATTGTGGTTGTTTGGCTTTAACTCAGTTGATACAACTCCTGCTTACTCCTAAACGATTCAAATCAAAAATTTTAACAATTATGTCATCCTCGCTTGAGGAGTGCATTCAACTCTTTTTATTCTTGAAATGATCGATTCAAAATCAAAACCTCTCGATTATTAGATTACGAAAACAAAGATGAGAGTTATATATCGACGATATAATCTCAATCCAATAAAAGTTCAAGAATAAATCTAAAGTATTCTATGGAAAAGAAAGAGAAGCTAGAATTTAGATCAAGAATTATATTTCCCTTGGATCATCTCGGCTGAGTACTAATAAAATTTAGCTACTCATATTGATTGAGGAAACAATAAAATGAAAGAAGTACATAATGAAAGTTGAGAGTAAAAATAAGAGAAAAAGTACTATTTGATTGATTAGCAAAAGAAATTACAACTAGAAAATTGAAAGTTACAAGCTTGGGAAATAAAAGTGCAAGAAGGAAAGGACATACAAGATTAAAACTAGTGCAAGAAAATAAGCTAGAACTCCCAAAACTTCGTCTCTGATCTTCTAGAGAAGCACCCTTTTTATAGCTGAAAATTTGGTGTTACACGCCCTTGGTCACGCCCGTGACCAAGGGGCGTGTGAGGGGCGTGATTTGCTGGGTGCGGAGAAGGCGCCGTCTGGCTTCAATGCAGGCGTTACGGACGTGTCATGCCCTGGGTCATGCCCGTGACCTAGGGCGTGTAATCTCAAAAGAGTGTTGTTGGCGGGAAGCTTTGGCGGGAAGGCGCGCTGGGCGAGTCACGTCCGTGACAGGATGTCACGCCCTCGGTCACGCCCATGACCGGGGGCGTGTAACTTTAATTGACGTGGCAGGCATGCTGGCAGCTGGTGGTGGGGTCCCGGCCGTGACTTGGATTTCACGCCCCCATGGTCAAGCCTGTGACCTGGGGCGTGTAAAGCTTGATCTCAGTGGTTCTGATTTGTCGCAGCGGTTCTGCTTCATCTCAGCGGGTCGCGGCCATGACACTGGGTCACGCCCTTGGTCACGCCCGTGACCTGGGGCGTGTACTTGGCGAATTCTTCACGGAACGACCCTGGGGTGGCAGAAACAGGTCTGGAACACTGCGCAGGTTACATGCCCATAGGTCACGCCCGTGACCTGGGGCGTGTAAGAGTGCATTTTGCTCAAAACAGCCCAGAAAATCTGAAAACACAAAATAGACTCAAGTTAGCTTATGAAATAATAAATGGTAGGATTTATATGATATAATTCATATAAATAAAATAATTGCATATTAAAGATATAATAAACCTATACTGAATGATGAGTAAATAAATTACTCATCAAACACCCCCATACTTGCTCGTTGCTCATCCCGAGTAAACCATTCTTCATAAGGGTAGGAAAAATAAATGCTAGAAAGAAATATGAAAGCTAGAGAGTAAAATGCGAAGTTTTATGCTGACATGCGTAGATGTTTTAGTAAAAAGACGTTCTTGGCATAAATACTAATTTATGAATTATTTAACTGCGTTATAATTATTTATTATCACTTTTTAAAATGAGTCGATGGTCAATCAAAAAGTTATGTAAAGGGAGAAAATAGCATGATTGCTGAGATTTAAATTGCTAGACTTGAACGCTCGGGGTGGCCTCCAAAGAAATCCATTAATGTCGACGGCCATAGGCTTGCCCGTTTGCACTTTCTCCACTGCACTTCACACTAAATCAACTCTATGGATCTTTAGGACTTAAATAGGGTATATTTTAAGGCTTGGGTTTAAGGGTGAGGTAAACAATGATAAACATGGAGGCACATTCCACTTAAACAAAAAATTTTGAGCTAAAATAATGACTACCACAAAATAAAGAAGCCTTACCCTCATACTCACATTAATCTATGGGAAACACTCTCATTCTTTTATATATATATATATATATTTCTTTTATATCATGAATCTTCATAATTGGTATCATTCCAGGTATGCATGTGCATACCTAGGCCGCATATATTTATGAGATTATTGCATTTTGATATAACCTTCATTTCTTTTGAATTGATACCCATAATTTTTTCTTCATTCAATCATACCCAAATAAATTTTTTCAAAAATTTAGCTCAAAATTTCAAGTATTCATTTGGGTTTTGGGCTTTTTAGCTTTGGTGCCGAAATGATGAGGGTAGTTCAAATAAAGGTGTAAGGCTCAAATTTGTGTGAACAATGGTAATAAATCTAGGTTGGGTGCAAAGGCTCAAACTATCCAAAGAAACGCCTAAATCACTTCCGTAAGGTTAATTTGTCTAAAGTGCACATGTTTCGAAAATAGCTTGGGGCAAGTTCTAGACATCGAGAAAGGACACCCTTCTGTTTAAATCGAGTAATAGCTTTCTAACAATCTTCTACACACTCACCTAGACTACTTTTGGATAAGACCGGATTCGAATTAAAAGTAAAATAAATTATTACTACGCAAATTAATAAAACATAATTTCAGATTTATGCCAAGAATTTAATTTTACACCAACACTACTCAAGGACATGCATATGACTAGGAGCACTACATGAGTCAACAATTTTACTCAAAAGTTTCAAAAACTATTCTAGCACAAAATTATTTTTAGTCCATATGAAAAACAGTCTACTTAGAAGTTACAATTTAGCAAGTGGGCGTTTTGATGAATAAAAAGAACATTTCGTAATAGATTTTTTTTGTTCTTGGACTTCCCAAGGTCAACCCGGTGAAGGGCTCGCAAGGTACTAGAGGCTATGATGGGAATTCAAGCCCAAAGCGTCCTTTCCAAGAAATTTAATTTCAAATTCTTTTTAATTTTTTTGGTTTTTTTTTTCAAGTACAACTACAAAGAAAGCTATGCTACACCCTGTTGGGTATATTGCCCTCAATATTACCTTGATTTGAAGAGGCATCACTCTCAATGCTAAGGACATATTGTATTTAACAAAGCTATACTTGTGTAGGATATACAGCACAGGTGTCTCAAAAGGAAGGGCCAAACATGGCCTTAGATAAGAAGAAATCATTTACAAGGAGATAAAGATCTGTCTCAGCATAACCGCTGAGACGATGGGTTAGAACTACTGAGACGAGGAGCTATCTCAGCGGATCCACTGAGAAGGAGACTGGAGTAACCGCTGAGAAGGGGACTGGAGCTGCCGCTGAGACGGGAAGCTGTCTCAGCCCAACCGCTGAGACTGAAAAGCTGTCTCAGCCCAACCGCTGAGACAGATCCAAATGTGCTGATGGGATCTGCTTTTGGCGCAAACGACAATTGAGAGGGAAAAGCAAGTCAAATCTGACCCATACTGTGTCAGGAGGATCGATATAGCCGTTGAAGCCTTCTGGTGGTATAAAAGAAGAAGCTAGGGCACAACAACAAGCACTGTTCGATTGAAAAAGCCTTTGCTGTACGCCGCAATCGAGAATCCACGTTTCAGCCAGTTGAAGTTGTTCTCTGCAGCTGAAGTTAATCTTCTAAGGGAGATTAGTAATCTCTTCATGTACAAACTCAAGAAGGGCAAGTTGATCTTCTGCTTTGCTGAAGGAGAAGATCAAGGTGATACAAATCTGAATCTGTTGTTTTCAGATCTGAAGAAAGGATTCAGAAGACCTAAGAGTAAACCTATTGTCTTTTGTATCTAGCTCAAACTCAATTTTATCTTTGTAAGGCATTGTTGCCTGAGTGAAAGGCTGTTGAGCCTGTGTGTAAAGCTGTGTTGACAGCTTGAGTGGTAGAACTTCTTGATAGGTCTGAGGTAGGAAATCTGTGGGATTTCTGAGTGGTAGGAGTTACATAACTCTGAGCTGTAGGGCTGCTGTGCCTGAGGGGTAGGGTTGTTGAGCCTGAGTGTAGGGCTGTTGAGCCTGAGTGTAGGGCTGCTGTGCCTAAGGTAGGATCACTATTGATCTGAGAAGTTCTGAGGAACTTGTGGTGTAAGCTCAAGGAGCCGAGATTGGAGTTTGTGGCCTTGTCTAACTCACTGTTAGAAAGGTGAAGGGGGAAAGAGGACTACTCAAGACACCCGGTCTTGATGAACCTCTATACATCCTTGTGTGCATTCTCTGATTGTGTTTTATGCAGTTAGAAACATTAGGTTTAAACAAAGAAAATAAGTAAAACCTATTCACCCCACCCCCCCTCTAGGTATTATTGACTACACCTATATAAACTATCAAGTGGTATCAGAGGGAGGTTGATCAAAAAGACTTAACAGTCTAATCAGATCCTATGCAGGAGTAGTCAAATCTGAAATCTAATGGCCAACAGTGGAATGAAGAAGGAGTTGGGGTCAATGAAGTTGCCCATATGCTCCAAAGAAAACTTTGGGATATGGAAGCAAAGGGTAAGGCTATTCAAGGAAGCCTCAGACCCAAGGATCTTTTTGACTGTCAAAAATGGTCCTTATACCTTTGAGAAAGTCTCCACTATTGACCCTACTAGAAAAGTACTTAAGGTATTTTCTGAGCTGACCAATGATGAGATAGCATTGTACACTATGGACAAGAGAGCCCAAAACATAATAGTAAATGCCATTGATGACAATACTTTTCAAAACTTGGTCCACTGCCAAACTGCCAAGGAAATGTGGGACACATTGTTTGTTTATATGGAGGGAATAGCTGAAGTGAGGGATGATATAAAGTCACTCCTCAATCAAGAGTATGAAGCCTTCAGGCAGCTGAGCCAGGAGAATATCTCCATATGCTATGAAAGGTTCTTTAGGATTGTAAATGAACTAAGAACCTATGGAAGGGTGTTCACAGATTATGAACTCAATGATAAGTTCCTTAGATCTCTAACTATAGAATGGGAAGCAAAAATCTGTGCAATCAGGGAAGGGGTAAGACATGGAGAAACCCCCACCCATACACTGTTTGGGAAACTGCTCTCATATGAGATGCAGCTTTCTGCAAGAAAGGAGGAGGACTCTTCCTCCAGGGCTCACACAAGGGAGAGATCTGTTGCTCTCAAAGCTGAAAGCTCTAAGAGGAACAAGGTTAGAGTGCAGTCACCTCTAAGAAAGGCTGCTGAATCTGAGAAATCTAAGAGTAGCAAATCAGACAGCTCCTCTTCTGATGAGGAGTTTGATGCATTCACAAGGCAGTTCAAGAAGATGATCAAGAGGAAACAATGGAAGAACAAACCTTCCTCCTCTTCTCATCCCAAGAAGGATCATTACAGATCTGAGAGGCAACATTCCAAAGGGGACAGGTATGACTCTAAAACTAGTAAACATGTTTCAACTAACATAATTTGCTATTGCTGTAGTAAGCCTGGACATGTCATTGCTGACTGCCCAGTCAAGAGAAAGGAAAGAGGTGACAAGAAGCCTCATCACCAGAAGAAGAGGGAGGGAGAAAAATCCTTCCTAGCTAAGAAAGGCAAGAGCTGGAGTGAATCTGAATCTTCATCTTCAGATTCAGATGGTGAGGAGGAAGCCTACTTGGGGCTGTTTGCTGATCAGGAGGAAGAAGACTATCCTGCTACCAGGATAGGAATCAGGGCCCCTCTATCACATTCAGATAGCGATGAAGAGGAGGATGAGGCCACTCTTGATGACCATGGGTTGATGGCTATAACTGAAGATGCGGACAGCCATAGTAATTCAGAACATGAGCAGGTATTGATACACTGCATTTCTTCTTCTTCTGATTATGAAACAGGTCCAGAATATAAATCCCCTCCATCTAAAGTTGGCAGTGGATCAGATTCTGAGGAGGATGTCAATCAATTTATTGATAAGTATGGTGCACTCCTGGAAGCTCTGAAAAAGAGCAAAATGCTAGCCAAGAGGCAAGCACAAGAAATTGCTTCCCTAAAGCAATCAAAATCTGAGTGCATTGAGCATGCCACCCAGCTAGCTCTAATGAGCAAGGAGATTGGTAAGCTAAGGGGAATGTCAATCATCCATGTGGGCACCATAAGCCACAAGAACAAGATCATTAAGGATCTTGAAGAAAAGCTTCTCAAGGAGAGGATGTTGGTGGCTAAGTTCTCCAAGCCCAAGACAGTGCTGCCTAATATTGACACCTTCAACTCCCATGACATGAGAGGTGTTGGTTTCAACAAGGAGGCAGCTACTAGCAACACTAAGGGAAAGGTTAAGGACTCAAAAGAATCTAAGACCTCCTTTGCGAAAGTCTTGATGCCCTCAAACAAGTATGACCAAGAAAGTATTCATGGTCACTTATTAAATGGAAGATCCAATAACTTGAGCAAGAATGCTGACAGCTATGGATATAGAAAGGTGTTAGGCTTGAGTGCCTTCAAGGCTCTGCATGAGGAAATTCAAATGGCCCATCATGGACCTTTTGTTTTTGGAACCTCAGCCCCTTCACTCAAGATAACCACGGCTGTCAACTCTAAACATTGTTCAGCAAAGTCCATGGCTGTTGACTGTCCTGTAACCAAGCCAAAAAGCCCAGTTTCTGATGCCATCCACACATGTTTAGCTGCCAAGCTAGAGTGTGTTGATGTCAAACAAAAATTGGCTGCCTTGACTGATTATAGGAAGGTAAAAAGGCAGGCCTTTACTGATAAAACAAAGAAAACAGCAGCTGTATCCTCTACTGAACAGAAACAGGAAGCTTCATCTTCTAGGACTGTTCAGAAGAGGAGATATAATATATATGAGTGTTGGTGTTGTGGCAAAGTGGGATACTTTGTAATTGATTGTTGGCACAACCCCAATGTGCCAAATGCAAGGATTGAACCTCAAGCCAAACAAATCCTTTCAAGGAATATCCCCTATGGTGTTAACAAGAACCTAGGACCCAAAATCAGTTGGGATCCTAAGGTACATTAAACTCTATGTTGCAGGTTAGTTCAAGTACCAGTCTCAACCAAATATGGTACTTGGACAGTGGGTGCTCAAGGCACATGACAGGAACTAAGGATCTTCTAAAGGATTACTATCCAGTGAAGAATGGACCCAAAGTTATCTTTGGTGGATCTGAAAAGGGAGTCACCAAGGGATATGGTATGATTTCAAATGGGATAGTCTCAATCAAAATGGTAGCTTATGTTGAAGGGTTGCAACCCAACCTTGTAAGCATAAGCCAACTATATGACTTAGGCTATGTCATTGAATTCCACAATGACAAGTGCTTGATCAAAAAGTCTAATGACTTGGAGACCATTCTCTCAGGAACTAGGAGTGGAAATGTTTATTGCTTAAACTTCATTTGCAATTATTCTATCTCTTCTGTGTGTCTTGTAGCTAATGAAAGTGAGTCTCTTTGTGTCCAATGGCACAAGAGACTTGCCCACATTAACTATAAGAAAATGTATAGATTATTTTCTAAAAACTTTATCAGAAATAGTCCTAAACTAAAATGTGTTAAAAGTGGTCTCTGTCATGCTTGCCAAATGGGTAAGCAAACTAGGGCCACCTTTAAAAGTATTGGCTCCAAGGATACTGAAAGGTGTTTATATCTATTGCACATGGACTTGTTTGGTCCTTTGCCAATTCAGAGCCTAGGTGGGAAGTTGTATACATTGGTAATTATAGATGATCATTCAAAGTATACATGGGTATTCTTCCTTAAGAAGAAGTCAGATACCTTACATGTCTTTATAAATTATGTCAAGGCTATTCATAATGATCTACTATGTAATGTGGTCAGGACTAGAACTGACCATGGTACAGAATTTCAATCTGAAGCCATGACAAAATTTTGTCAAGAATTTGGTATCACCCAAGAGTTCTCCTCCCCAAGGACACCACAGCAAAATGGTGTGGCTGAGAGGAGGAATAGGACCTTGATAGAAGCTGGGAGAACATTGTTTAGTGACTCCTCACTCCCAGAACACTTCTGGGCTGAGGCAGTCAATACAGCCTGTCATGTTCTCAATAGAGCCTCCATCAATAAGGTCCTTGGAAAAACCCCTTATGAGATTCTGAAAGGCAAACAACCTACAATTTCCTACTTTAGAATCTTTGGTTGCAAATGCTACATTCTAAATAATGGAAAATCTCAATTAACAAAGTTTGCAGAAAAATGCAATGTGGGGGTTCTTGTTGGATATAGCTCACATAGTAGAGCTTATAGAGTTTATAACAAGAAAACCCATGTTGTAAAAGAATCTATGCATGTTGTATTTGATGAGACCAGCCTTCTCTACAAAGAATGGTCTAGTTCTTCTATTGTGATAGGAAATGAAGAAGGGATGCATGAGCTGACTGTCCAAGACAAGCCCAGCAGCAATAACACACAGACAGCTGCTGCAATTCCTGAAGAAGAAGAGGTACAAGATGAAGTCATAGCTGTACCAATGGAACAAACACAGCCACCAGAGGACCCTCTTCCTGCTGCTGCAAGGCACCTGAGAGATCATCCAAGAGATCTAATAATTTGGGATCGTACCCAAGGCATATTGACTAGAAGCAGAGCTCATAATGAAGCACTATTCTTGAGCTTCCTTTCTCAAATGGAGCCCAAGAAGTTTGAAGAGGCCAATTAAGACACCTTCTGGATTGAAGCAATGCAAGAAGAGCTCCTACAATTCAAGAGATGCAAAATATGGAAGCTGGTGCTAAGACCTCAGGGACACAACGTGATTGGCACTAAATGGGTATACAGGAACAAGCTTGATGAGAATGGTACAATCATCAAGAACAAGTACAGATTAGTAGCCAAAGGATACAGGCAAGAGGAAGGTATAGACTTTGATCAAACCATTGCACCAGTTGCAAGGTTGGAAGCAATTAGGCTATTCCTTGCCTATGCTGCCCACAAGGGGTTCAAAGTCTACCAGATGGATGTCAAATAATCCTTTCTCAATGGAGACTTGAAGGAAGAGGTATATGTTGAACAACCTTCAGGTTTTGTGCATCCAACCCTAACTTCTCATGTTTATCTTCTTAGGAAAGCACTATATGGTCTCAAGCAAGCTCCAAGAGCTTGGTATGAGACTTTGTCCAACTTTCTCCTAAGAACAAGTTCATGAGGAGAAAGATTGATAGCACATTGTTTCTTAGGGAAACAAGGGGAAAGTGTCTCTCAGTCCAAATCTATGTTGATGACATAATCTTTGGGTCTACTGATGACAAACTCTGCAAGAGATTTGCCAATCTAATGCAGGGGGAGTTTGAAATGAGCAGTATGGGTGAGCTCAAATATTTCCTTGGGCTCCAAGTGAAACAGTCTGATGATGGAATTTTCATCTCCCAGACCAAGTACACTAAGGAGCTCATCAAGAAATTTGGGATGGAATCAGCCTCCACCATGAGAACACCCATGGGGTCTAATGTAACATTAGACAAGGATGAAAAGGGAAAGGCCTTTGATGAGTCCATGTACAAATGCATCATTGGATCCCTATTATACTTGACTTCTAGTAGGCCAGACATTATGTGTGCTACATGTGTTTGTGCTAGGTATAGAGCATGTCCTAAGGAATCTCACTACACCTCTGTGAAGAGGATATTGAGATACCTTAAGGGCAGCTTGCATCTTGGCCTGTGGTACCCTATGAACAATGACTTTGAACTAACATGCTTTTCAGATGCAGATTTTGCAGGTTGCAAAGAAGACAAGAAGAGTACAAGTGGTACTTGTCAGTTCCTAGGGAGAAGATTGATATCTTGGAGCAGCAAGAAACAAACCAGTGTGGCAATATCCACAGCTGAGTCTGAATACATTGATGCAGATAGCTGTTGTGCACAACTCCTTTGGACACAACATCAATTGGAGGATTACAACCTCAAGGTAAGGGAATCTCCTTTATATTGTGATTCATCCAGTGCAATATCTATTGCTAAAAATCCTATCACTCATAGCAAGACTAAGCACATAGAGATTAGATATCATTTTATTAGAGAACATGTAGAGTGTAAAGACATCTGTCTTGAATTTGTCCCCACTGTCAAACAAGTAGCTGATATCTTTACAAAGCCACTGGATGAATCTAAATTCAATGCTTTCAAAATTCATCTTGGCATGCTTAGTATAGAATAGTCCTAAATGTATGAGTAATAGTTGTCACTATTGTTGATTATGAATGGTGAATTATCAAACTTTACATTACTGTACACTACAACTTAGTGACATGACTAGGACCCATCTTAAGCCAAAATATCTACATTAGGTCTAAACCCTATGATCAGCTAAAATGCAGGAGTATGTTCAGCTGAATCACCTGAGAAAAATCCCAGCTAAACCGCTGAGAGGAGCAAACTGTCCTAGCGGTTGACAGTTCACTATCCCAGTGGCCTAGGTCTCCGTCTTAGCTGAACCGCTGAGACGGGGTATGTTCAATATGAAATCTATTAATTAATCCAAAACTCCTTAACACAATAAGGTAATTAAGTCTAAAAGCCTAGGGTTAATAAAAATGAAACTAAAATTCTATAAATAGATACACTGTAACCTAAAACATACCATAAAGCCAAACCCTTAGCCGTCGAGACGATTCATCTTCTCTCCCGTCTCAGCGCCTCGATTTTCTGATTCCATGGTGCCAAAGAGCTCAAAAGATCTCCTGGAGGGCTATGAAATAGTAAGAGATGGATTCTCTCATGCCTCAGAAGAAATACGACATGTGATTCATCTAATGGAAGCTCAAGGTCTGGAGCACATGCTGTCTGAACCGTGCTGCATTCTCAGAACTGAAGTTCTGGAATGGTTCAACAATGTCAAATTATCTCCTTCCAAAACCATCCTGAAGTCCAAGATAGGAAGTGAGAAGATAAAGATTACAACTAAAAGGTTGGAGAAGGGGCTGAAATTAACTCCATGCGGTAAAACTGAAGAGGAGGAAATATCTGAAAAGGATAAGAGGACTGCCCTAAAGTGGACAGGATACAGTGATACTAAAACCAGTTGTCTAAGGAGGAAGTTCTTCAATCAACAGGGGAAGCTGTTGTCTGATATAGTAGGCAAAGTTATCCTATGCAAGCCTGGTTCACATGACACTGTCTCACAGTTCATGTTTGAATTAATGACTAGGATAATTCTGTCCAAGAGAACCTCATGGGGAGAAGTTATCTTTCAAAGGATAAAGGAATCTCTACAAGCCCCCAATATGGGAAGAATACTATCTCTGTACCTACAGAATAGTCATTCAGAGACCTTTGCAAACTCAAAGGGGTCAAATCTCCATTATCTCAAAAGAATGAACATTAAGACTCTGGATAGATTCTCAAGAGTGCTCCCTATGAGCCAGCCATCTGTGGCAAAGGAAAAGAAGAAAGATTCATCTCAGCACAAATCAGACTCATCCTCAAAGTCAAATGGGTCTGAAAATGAAGATAATCATGGGTCTGATCATAGATCTGGTAGCAACCCAATGAACATTGATAATGAAGAGGTCCCCAGGACAAATGAGGAGCCCCAAGGAAGTGTTGTGCCCAATCCTGAGCCAACCCAGATGAATGCTGATCCAGCTGTTCATCAAGCTGAAGATGAATTTCCCAACTCACCTATCCATGGTAAATTAGGATTTCAGTTAGGCCTCTTTTCTCTATCAATAGTATAGTCTAGGTGTCTAATTCATCAATCATTTTTCAGGTGACCTTAGACAAAATTCTTCTCCTATAGATGCCCCAAGTGAGGGGGAGCATAGCCCAGCCTATGAAGGAGAAGGTGGGTATGCTAGTGGGGGAGAACATGAACAGGAATCAATCCCTCCAAATCTACAAGGTACACCTAATGCTCCATCTGAGGGGGAGCAGATCCCTGATGATGGGAGGGCTAATGCTCAAAGTGGAGCTGAAGAGATGTTTGAAAAGGAATTATCCCAGGAAAGGCCAGTTGCAGTTCTGGACACATCTGACCTGACAAACTCAATACAAACAATGATTGAGGGTCAGATGTTGTCTATGAAAGAGATTGTTGCTGAAAAGGTTCATGATGTATCTACCCAGATAAGGAATGAATTGCATACAATAAGAGCTGCATTAACTCAGGAGATTCAGGCCAGTGAGCAGAGAATGGACTCAAGAGTGGCTGAAGTGAGAACTGAGCTCAATGCCCAGGTTAATGATGTCAAAACTGCATCAGATCATATCCTTCTGCAGATGACAAGATGGTTTGAAATGGCCAAAAATACTGTTGCTGCCCAGCACACAGTTCTGAAAGATATTGCAGACCATTAAGGGGATTCCACAAAGGACATCACATATGTAAAGAATCACCTATACAAAAATGAGAATGTCTGGGAAAAAGCTGTTGCCAGAATGGCACAAGTGGTCAACACATCAAGCAGCCAAGTCAAGTCCCACATTCACAAGGCAAAGGAATGCATTTTGGATGATGTGGACAGCACCTTTCAGACTCTCTCTCAATCCATATTGGATCAACACTCTGAAATTGAGAAGAAAATAGTGGAACATAGCAAAGAAGGGGAGGAGAAGATACTCAATCTACATTCTAAGCTGAAAGGAGCTCACATACAACTGTATAACAACATGGAGTCCTCCCACAAACTGATACTCTCCAATCAAGAAGAAGCCAACAAGCAAATGGTGGAAGTGGTCAACAATGCTTCCAGTGCTATTCAAGAAAATATCCTTACCATGGCCATAAAGGTCACTGATAATCAATGGGACTCAAGCTTAAAGGTGCTGCAAGGAACAAGAATTGCTTTGAATCTGCCAATCTTGAACCCTAGTAGAGTTGAAGACTTTGATTTCCAAAGTCAATCAAATCTGATTACTGATGAGAGAGCTGCAAAGAGGAGAAGGGTAGAGGGTATTCAAACTGCTGAAGAATACATGACACAGAAAAGAATGGAAAGATTAGAGGATCCACTCCATGAAGATGACAATCTAGAGTTGGACACAATTGTTGGCAATACCTGGGTGAGCCATGGAAATCCAATGAAGGACATTGACCATGTCTATTCAGTTGCTGAGTGGATCAAACACCTTGAAAGAGAATCTTTAAGGGAAAGGATTCTTAAAGAAAACAAGGTCAGAAGGGAAACTCCTTTAAGAATTCCCTCCAGATATCTTCCCAAGCCACTTCTGTACTTCAAAGTAAAGGAGAAGATCAAGGCTGCTGCTGAAACTAGGAAAAGAAAATCTACAGATGGAGAAAGCTCTTCCCAGGGTCTCTCTTAGAAGAACCAGCCTTGAATTTTTTTTTAGGATTGAATGTACAACTATAAGTTGATTTTTTTTGTACTGAACATTTACAATGAAATGAAATTTCACATTTTAATCATAATATTGTGTTTGTTACTATTAATATATGTACTATGTACTTATTACCTTTAGTATTCAGTACCTTAAATGGCATGTTCAAATTGAAATGGATCAGCTATTGCAGAAAATAGCTCTCCAATTGAGGGGGAGTAAATTCCTTGCTCAAGTTGAGGGGAAGTTGGCAAATGCTCAGACTGTATAGGTTAGCCTATAGGTTGATCCAAAGGGATCTATAGATGTTGTCCCTCTATCCATAGCAGGTTAAGGATGAAGAAACCAGAAAGGGGGAGATAGGGCCAGTACCAATGCTGGAGAAAGGGGAGAAAGGGTCAGTGCAAATGTCTAGGGTGTTAGGTCCTACGCTTCACAGATAATTTCTCTATAAGATTTTTTTTTCTGTGATAAGATTTTTATTGTTAATGGACCTTAGCATTGGGGATGTTCTGCCTTCTTCAAATAGGAGGAGATTGTTTAGAATATTGCCCTCAATATTACCTTGATTTGAAGAGGCATTACTCTCAATGCTAAGGACATATTGTATTTAACAAAGCTATACTTGTGTAGGATATACAGGCACATGTGTTTCAAAAGGAAGGGCCAAACATGGCCTTAGATAAGAAGAAATCATCTACAAGGAGATGAAGATCTGTCTCAGCATAACCGCTGAGATGATGGGTCAGAACCACTGAGATGAGGAGCCGTCTCAGCGGATCCACTGAGAAGGAGACTAGAGCAACCGCTGAGAAGGGGACTGGAGCTGCCGCTGAGACTGGAAGTTGTCTCAGCCCAACCGCTGAGACTGAAAGCTGTCTCATCCCAACCGCTAAGACAAATCTAAATATGCTGACGGGATCTGCTTTTGGCGCAAACAACAATTGAGAGGGAAAAGCAAGTCAAATCTGACCCATACTGTGTCAGGAGGATCGATATAGCCGTTGAAGCCTTCTAGGGGTATAAAAGAAGAAGCTAGGGCACAACAATAAGCGCTGTTCGATTGAAAAAGCCTTTGCTGTACGCCGCAATCAAGAATCCACGTTTCAGCCAGTTGAAGTTATTCTCTGCAGCTGAAGTTAATCTTCTAAGGGAGATTAGTAAGCTCTTCCTGTACAAACTCAAGAAGGGCAAGTTGATCTTCTGCTTTGCTGAAGGAGAAGATCAAGGTGATACAAATCTGAAGCTGTTGTTTTCAGATCTGAAGAAAGGATTCAGAAGACCTAAGAGTAAACCTTTTGTCTTTTATATCTAGCTCAAACACTATTTTATCTTTGTAAGGCATTGTTGCCTGAGTGAAAGGATGTTGAGCCTGTGTGTAAAGCTGTGTTGACAGCTTGAGTGGTAGGACTTCTTGATAGGTCTGAGGTAGGAAATCTGTGGGATTTCTGAGTGGTAGGAGTTACATAACTCTGAGCTGTAGGGCTGCTGTGCCTGATGGGTAGGGATGTTGAGCCTGAGTGTAGGGATGTTGAGCCTGAGTGTAGGGATGCTGTGCCTGAGGTAGGATCACTATTGATCTGAGAAGTTCTGAGGAACTTGTGGTGTAAGCTCAATGAGCCGAGATTGGAGTTTGTGGCCTTGTCTAACTCACTGTTAGAAAGGTGAAAGGGGAAAGAGGACTACTCAAGACACCCGGTCTTGAGGAACCTCTATACATCCTTGTGTGCTTTCTGTGATTGTGTTTTCTGCAGCTAGAAACATTAGGTTTAAACAAAGAAAATAAGTAAAACCTATTCACCCCCCCCCCCTCTAGGTATTATTGACTACACCTATATAAACTATCACACCCCCATACTTAAAATTAAACATTGTCCCCAATGTTTAAAAGTAAGTATGAAAGATGAAACAAAAAAAATGAAAATAAAGAAAAATTAAGATAAATTACTAAAGTGTAAAGAGGGCTTCCCTGGATGGTAGTCGGGGTTGCTGGTCAAACACCTGCAGAGTTAAATTAGAAAAACAAACAAGAAAAGAAAGACAAAAATAAAGAGGTTATCATTGGGTTGCCTCCCAAGAGCGCTTTGTTTGCCATCACGTAGCTTGACTAAGTGGCGTTTTCTTAAATATTCGTTAAGTGCATTGTTTCGATATTTCCGGTCGCTGGGTCGCCGGGGTGGTATAATTTCATGCGTTGTCCGTTAACCTTAAAAGATCCTTTTTCTGGGTGCTCTACAAGCACGGTCCCGTATGGCCAAACTTCTTTTACTCTGAAGGGGCCGGACCATCGGGTTTTTAATTTCCCCAGAAAAAGCCTAAGTCTAGAATTAAAAAGTAGGACAAAATCTCCCGGTGAAAAAGTTTTTGGATGTTTAATTTTTTTATCATGATAAAATTTAGTTCGCTCCTTATAAAATTTATTATTTTCATAGGCGTTCGTGCGCCATTCATTTAGTTCATTAAGTTGTAGTTTTCTTTGTTCGGAGGCTAAATCTAAATTCAAATTTAAAAATTTTAGCGCCCAAAAAGCGCGATGTTCTAATTCTACCGGTAAATGACAAGCTTTACCATAGACTAACCGGTATGGCGTACATCCAATGGCGGTTTTGTACGCTGTCCGATAGGCCCAGAGTGTGTCGTCTAATTTTAAAGCCCAATCCTTTCTATTAACGGACACGGTCTTCTCTAAAATTCTTATTAGTTCACGATTCACCACCTCCACTTGGCCATTTGCTTGTGGGTGGTAGGCGGTAGATAACTTTTGGGTAACTCCATACTTTGCTAAAATTTTAGCAAGTTGGTTGTTACAAAAATGTGTGCCCCGATCACTAATTAGTGCTCGGGGTGTGCCGAATCGTGAAAATGATTTTTTAAAAAATTGTACGACGACTCTCGTGTCGTTGAGGGGAAAGCTTGTCCTTCCGCCCACCTAGACACGTAATCGACCGCAACAAGAATATATTTATTATTACAGGAAGAGGGTAAAGGACCTACGAAATTGATTCCCCACAAATCAAAAAATTCGCATTCTAAAAAGATATTTTGGGGCATTTCATCCCAGTTAGAAATGTTACCTGACCGTTGGCACCGATCGCAATTTCTCACAAAATTGTGAGCGTCTTTGAATAAGGAGGGCCAATAGAAGCCCGCCTCTAGCACCCTCCTTGCGGTCCGGTTCACTTGATAGTGACCACCGGTTGGTCCTTCGTGGCAGTGCCGCAAAATTTTGACGCCTTCCTCGCTCGCAATACACCTTCTTACCACTTGGTCCGTGCAGACACGAAATAAAAAGGGGTCCTCCCAAAAATAGTTTTTCAAGTCCGAAAAGAATTTCTTCTTTTGCTGACTTGAAAAATCTTTTGGTAGGACCCGGCCCACCAAATAGTTGGCCAAATCCGCGTACCAAGGGGTGGAAGAAGTCGTTACCCTTACGATGGAGAGGAGGCGTTCTTCATGGAATTTGTCGTCAATTTCGGCCTCCACTAGCGAACCAGCCGCCGGATTCTCCAACCGTGAGAGGTGGTCGGCCGCAACATTCTCCACTCCCCTTTTGTCTTGGATCTCCAAATCGAATTCTTGTAGTAGGAGGATCCACCTTAGCAGTCGAGACTTTGCATCTCCTTTTTGTAGTAAATACCGGAGAGCGGAGTGATCTGTAAAAATAATAATTTTTGAAAGCGTTAAATATGATCGAAATTTATCAAACGCAAAAATTATTGCCAAAAATTCTTTTTCCGTTGTTGTATAATTTGCTTGTGCGGATGTTAGCGTTTTGCTTGCGTAATAAATTGGGTGAAAATGTTTATTCACCCGTTGGCCTAAAACTGCACCTACAGCAAAATCGCTCGCATCTCATATGATTTCAAACGGAAGAGACCAATTTGGCGCGATTAAAATAGGGGAATTGATAAGTTAGTTTTTAATTTTATTAAACGCTTTTAAACATTCCTCATCAAAATTAAACGCGGATTCTTTTTCTAGAAGATGAGTTAGCGGTTTTGTAATTTTTGAGAAATCTTTTATAAACTGCCTATAAAAACCAGCATGTCCTAGAAAACTTCTAATAGATTTTATATTAGTAGGAGGGGGAAGTTTTTCTTTGACCTCGATCTTGGCCCTATCGACCTCGATCCCCTTATTTGAGATTTTATGCCCAAGGACTAATCCCTCTTGGACCATAAAGTGGCACTTCTCCCAGTTGAGTGCCAAATTCGTGTCTTCGCAGCTTTGAAGCTCACGATCAAGATTATTTAAACAATTTTTAAACGAATTGCCAAAAATAGAAAAATCGTCCATGAAAATTTCCATGACGTCTTCTACAAGTTCATTAAATATTGCCAACATACATCGTTGAAATGTAGCTGGCGCGCTGCAAAGACCAAACGACATTCTTCGATATGAAAAGGTGCCGAACGGACAGGTGAATGTGGTTTTCTCTTGGTCTTCGGGCCCAATTGGGATTTGAAAATATCCCGAAAGACCATCGAGAAAACAGTAGTGTGAGTGACCGGATAAGCGTTCTAAGATTTGTTCAATAAAGGGTAACAGAAAGTGATCCTTGCGGGTAGGATCATTTAATTTTCTGTAATTGATGCATACTCGCCAACCCGTAACAGTACGTGTCGGGATCAACTCATTTTTTTCATTTGTGATTATCGTTATTCCACCCTTTTTAGGCACGACTTGCACTGGGCTAACCCAAGTGCTATCAGAAATTGGGTAAATAATTCCCGCATCTAATAATTTTATTATTTCGGCTTAACAACGTCCTTCATATTTGGGTTAAGCCGTCGTTGAGGCTGAATAGCACTGCGAGAATTATTTTGTAAATTAATTTTGTGCGTGCGAAATGAGGGGTTAATCCCCTTGATGTCAGAAATTTGCCATGCAATTGCATGGCGGTGATTATTTAATATTTTAATTAATTCAGAAATTTCCGAATCGTTAAGCGCGGAAGATATAATCACAGGCAATTTTGAATCTTTTTCTAAAAATATATATTTTAAATGTTCCGGCAATTGTTTTAATTCCAAACTCGGTGGCTCCTCGTAAGATGTTTTTATTTTAGAAATGTTTAATTTTACTTCTTCAAATTTGAGCGGCCGAGTTATTTCTTTTAGACAAAATAAATTTTCAATTTCCGGATTTTTAAATAAAGGTGAAATTAATTCAGAAAATGACGTTATTTCCTCTTCAAAATTTGATTCTAAAGTAAAGCAAGAGTCGTCATTAGAAAAAGAATTTCTCATAGAGTTGTTAATACTAAAAGTTACTTCTTCATCCCCAACTCGTAGGAGAAGTTTGCCATTACTAACATCAATAAGTGCCCGAGAGGTGGCGAGGAAGGGACGTCCGAGAATAATAGGGACTTCAGAGTCTTCCTCAATGTCTAGGATGACAAAATCTACCGGGAAGATAAATTTGTCAACCTTGACAAACACATCCTCAATGACCCCTATCGGGTATTTAATTGATCTGTCCGCTAGTTGGATGCTTATGTTGGTTGGGCTTGGGGTGCCCAAACCAAGCTATTTAAATAATGAGAATGGCATCAAATTTATGCTAGCGCCCAAATCTGCCAAGGCGTGTTTTATTAAGAAATTACCGAACAAGCACGGGATGGAAAACCGTCCCGGATCGTTTAATTTTTGCGGTAATTTATTTAATAAAATTGCCGAACATTCAACATTTAAAGATATACGCGAAAAATTTTCAAGTTTATTTTTATTAGAAAGTAGGTCTTTTAGATATTTTGCGTATTTGTGCATTTGGGCGATCGCTTCGAAAAATGGCATGTTTATTTGAATTTGTTTAAAAATTTCAGTAAATTTTCTATATTGCTCCTCATTGCGTTCATCTTTGAATTGTGAAGGATAAGGAATAGAAGGATTTTTAAGAATACGCGGAGCTAAAGTAGAAGAAGGTAGAGTAGAAGAAGAAATAACTTGCGGAGATGAAGTTGAAACGTTTACCTCTGGCTCGACCAAATTTGAATAAGTTACCTCCTTTCCGCTGCGGAGGGTTATAGCGTTGGCGCTCTCCCATGGATTGGGCTCAGTATTGCCCGGTAGAGCTCCCAGCTGGCGTTCGGAGAACATCTTGGCGAGTTGTCCGATCTGATTTTCTAGACTTTTGATAGATCCAGAAAGGTTCCGGATGTTGGAATCAGTAGAGGCGACGTATTTGGTGAAGACCGCTTCAAGTGAAGGGGCCTTTGGTGGTTGTGGTGGAGCGAATCCGGGACGATTCGCTTGTGGGGGGCGTTGAGCATTATTGGGGTTGCTCTATGAAAAATTTGGGTGGTTCCTTAAACTCGGATTATAACTATTAGAAAGATTATTATTTGGGTTATAAGGAGGACGATAGGAGTTCCCCATATAATCTACTTGTTCTTGATTATAATAATAATTATTATTATAATTATTAGCCCCTGTAATGGAGGAGGAAGTAGACATCTCCGCCAATTGCTTAGTAAGCCATTCTACTTGGTGTGCTAAATTCGGGGTGGCCTCGACTTCAAAGAGTTCGGTTGGTTTGTTAGGACGCGACCGTGGCGCATTCCACTGATAAGCATTCATGGCCATCTCTTCAAAAAGCTCTTGAGCAGCTTCGGGGGTTTTGTTATTAAGCATCCCCCCTACGGCTGCATCAATCATCTGCCTTGTTTGGAGATTCAAACCATTGTAGAAATATGAACTTGTTGCCATACGGGAAGGGCATGGTGAGGACATCTCCGCAAAAGTTCCTTGAAGCACTCCCATGTGTTGTAGAGAGACTCCGATTCTATTTGCATGAAGGAGAGAATGTCCGTACGTAATTTAGCGGACTTCGCCAGAGGAAAATATTTAGTTAAAAATTTCTTCGTCATTTCGGCCCACGTAATGATGGAACCTCTAGGAAGAGATCCCAACCATTGCTTGGCCTTAGTCCGCAAAGAAAATGGAAATAAACGCAAACGAATGGCGTCATCGGTGACGCCATTAATCTTAAACGTGTCGCCAATTTCAAAAAAATTCAATAAGTGTAAATTTGGATCTTCATCTGGTAAGCCGTCAAAGATGACGGTTTGCTGTACCATTTGAATGATACTCGTTTTGATTTCAAAATTATTATTCGCCACTGCCGGACGAATAATGCTAGACTGTGTTCCCTCCCAATTTGGCCTCGCATAATAGGACATAGTCCATAGCGGGGCCTCATTATGGTCGGGTATCCATTAAGCCTTTGTTAGTTTCTCCGATTGACTCTTCTTGAATTATTGGTAGATCACTAAATCGGAGACGACGCCGCAAGGTGCGCTCGATTTCCGGATCAAAACAAAATTCTAGATTGACTGAAGAGTCTCCTCGGATCATAAACCAAAAATAAAAGAGGAAAAGATGTGAAAAAGATAAAGAAAATAAAATAATTTTTAGATAAATATTTTTCTTACATTTGTTTTTATAATATTTTTTTTATATAAATATATATATTTTTTTTTTGAAGATTTTTTTTATTTATTTATTTAGGTGAATTCAAATTAGTCCTGGACTTCCCAAGATCTACCCGGTGAAGGGCTTGCAAGGTACTAGAGGCTGTGATGGGAATTCAAGCCCAAAGCGTCCTTTCCAGGAATTTAGTTACACCTTAATAGAAATACGAAAATAAAAGATAAATTTAATAGATATTTCGCTTTTCGAAATATCAACCGAATTCCCCGGCAACGGCGCCAAAAACTTGATGGGACAAACTATATACGCAAATGATAACGGCAAGTGTACCGTATCTAATGTAGTTAGGTTATAAAAACAAAGGTCGTATTAAACTCGGGGCGGTTGAGTACTCTTACTTCGGAAAAATCTCTATTATTTTATCGAATAAAACTCGTGGTTGGTTGGTTGCGAGAAAGAGAAATAGCTTATTTAAATTGATGAGTTAAAGGTTAGTACTCAACCTTTAATCACCTTGGGAAAATAAAATATACAAAGAACAACTTCTAAATCTCTTAAGAAAATACTTGGCAGTGGAAGTTCCCGATTTAAGAACACACCTCTCTCGAGGATACGCTCAACTGAGTTTAGTTGATCAAACGAACTTTCGTTCTAGAATCAAAATCTAAAACTCGCCTTATCGTAGTGAACCGCTCTATTGGATTTGACTCCAATCCGGAAGAATTATGTAATCCTCGCTTGAGGAGTGCATTCAACTCTTTTTATTCTTGAAATGATCGATTCGAAATCAAAACCTCTCGATTATTAGATTACGAAAACAAAGATGAGAGTTATATATCGATGATATAATCTCAATCCAATAAAAGTTCAAGAATAAATCTAAAGTATTCTAAGGAAGAGAAAGAGAAGCTAGAATTTAGATCAAGAATTATATTTCCCTTGGATCATCTCGGCCGAGTACTAATAGAATTTAGCTACTCATAGAGATGGAGGAAACAATAAAATGAAAGAAGTACATAATGAAAGTTGAAAGTAAAAATAAGAGAAAAAGTACTATTTTATTGATTAGCAAAAGAAATTACAACTAGAAAATTGAAAGTTACAAGCTTGGGAAATAAAAGTGCAAGAAGGAAAGGACATACAAGATTAAAACTAGTGCAAGAAAACAAGCTAGAACTCCCAAAACTTCGTCTCTGATCTTCTGGAGAAGCACCCTTTTTATAACTAAAAATTTTGTGTTACATGCCCTTAGTCACGCCCGTGACCAAGGGCATGTAAGGGGCGTGATTTGTTGGGTGCGGAGAAGGCGCCGTCTGGCTTCAATGCAGGCGTTACGGACGTGTCACGCCCTGGGTCACGCCCATGACCTAGGGCGTGTAATCTCAAAAGAGTGTTGTTGGCGGGAAGCTTTGGCGGGAAGGCGCGCTGGGCGAGTCATGCCCGTGACAGGAAGTCACGCCCTCGGTCACGCCCGTGACCTGGGGCGTGTAACTGTAATTGACGTGGCAGGCGTGCTGGCAGCTAGTGGTGGGTTCCTGGCTGTGACTTGGATGTCACGCCCCATGGTCACGCTCGTGACCTGGGGCGTGTAAAGCTTGATCTCAGCGGTTCTGAATCGTCTCAGCGGTTCTGCTTTGTCTCAGCGGGTTGCGGCCATGACATTGGGTCACGCCCTTGGTCACGCCCGTGACCTGTGGCATGTACTTGGCGAATTCTTTACGGAACGACCCCGGGGTGGCAGAAATAGGTCTGGAACACCGCGCAGGTTACACGCCCATAGGTCACGCCCGTGACCTGTGGCGTGTAAGAGTACTTTTTGCTCAAAACAACCCAGAAAATCTAAAAACACAAAATAGACTCAAGTTAGCTTATGAAATAATAAATGGAAGGATTTATATGATATAATTCATATAAATTGCCAATGATCGTGCGCACTATTTATTCCAGCGCCTATAAATATTCTTGCTCGCGAATTAGGTTAGATCCTCTGCATTTTCTTCCGCCAGTCCATCGTTTCCTGCTCCAGAGCGCCCGATTTTTCCCCTCCATCGCTGCCCACCATCGGGAGGTGCTCCGGGCTTGTTCTTCATGCCATTCTTGAGTCGGAGCTTCCTCTCGGCCTCCTCCTTCATCCTAGAGCTTCAAGGAAGGTTTAGCCGCCATCGCAATCAAGCAAGAGGAAGTTTGCAACCTCTACAGGATCGTGACACGAAGAAGACGGGCTCATTGGAGAGTAGTGACAGCTCTCTCTACCCCGGACGTAGTTGCAGACTGAGCTTGGATGCGGATTGACAACCCGGCGATTCCAACCGTGAATCTACAACGAGTCTTCGGATTCGGTCGATTTCTTGCCTTGTTCTTCTCTTATTGATGTATATGTAGCTAGAGCTAACATTATGATGAAGTAGCACTTAACTTTATTCGCATTTCTATACATTTTATGTCTATGTGAAATATTTTACTGTTTGAGTTGCTTGAGGTGCGCCCCATTCCATCTTCCATCCCGCCGTCACATTCGTGTGCCGCACTAGCAATTGCTAGGGGCGTGCTTGTCGACGAGGTGCTTGCGACCCTCATCCGTATGCCTACTCTTCCATCCTCCTAGCGAAGCGTGGCATAGCGGCCCGTGTAATCCATTCGCCCTACGAAGCAGTGCGCTCAAGGCCTGCACAGTTCGATTCCGCTTGCCTACTCGTCCATCCGCCCTTGCGACGCAGCGCGCTCAAGGCCTTTCTAGTCTCCATCCCGCCAAGCGAAGCATTGCATAGCGGCATTGCATAGGAGTAGTTTAAGTTGTTTTCATTTATTTTCCACAAACCAAATCCCCCATTTCCGCATCCATCAGCTCGAAAGGACTTCAATCTCAAGTCCTTCCTCGATAATAAACTCCACCTTACTGTGTTCCTTTGAGATCGATACTTGGGGATTCATTCCCATTTTATATTACTTGAACGATCGGTACACTGCCGTTTTGTGCCGCATTATTACTACCGCCTATAGCGGTGTGCTAAGATTTGCGCATCAAGTTTTTGGCGCCGTTGCCAGGGAGCACAGTCGTGTGAGTTTTTTTGAGAGGGAGAATCTGAGAGAGAAGCCCTTCCATTTGTAAATTGCATCTTTTATTTTATTTCTGTTCTTTTTATCCCTTTTTCTTGTTTTTTTATTAGGTTGCTTTAGTAATTTTTGTTAGGTGTGGTATTTCGCACAATAGTGTTTTTCTATTTGAATCATTTTATCTTTGCACTATGTGGGCACATCTTAATATCCGTTGCCGTTGGTGTGGAGCTACCTCCCACCCTAGTGATGAATGCCCTACGGAGATTGGTGGGCATAATTCTTCTCGCCCAGCATATAGAGCATCGACTTCGTCTGATACTCCATATGGTGTGCGTAAGTCTTATGGCTACTCTGCTGAGCCTTTACCATCTTACTTCTTTTCGGCTTCAGCACCCGCTGTGCCAAAGAAGCCTGCTAGGCAGTGCCAGTTTTGTCAGAGCACAGATCATGCCCTGAAGGATTGTACTGCATTTCGTCGCCAATTGGATGAGGATGACGAGCCGGATATCCGGATCGTCTCGAATCCTAACTCTGGCGGCACACCTTCAACATCCGGTTTTGTGTCTTTGCCACCTTCACATCTTGAAGGGTATGGCGTTGACACAGTCACCAGATGTGTGGCTGATCTGGGCACCGACATTGCTGAGCCTATTCTCCCAGTGCATCCACCACCCCTAGTGGATTCGATTCTTTGTGAGGAATCGGTGCTCGACTTTTATCCGAGCACTATTCCTCTCCCTGTTGTGTATACTACACTCGTCTCTGACGACATTGTTGATGATGTGTCGTAAGAGGAGGCTGGTGACTTTAGTGTCATGCCTGTTCCTATGGAGGAGGACAACCTTCCAGGTGAAGAGGAGTTTTCCTCAGCACCGGTGGAGGAAGTCCAAATCTCTAGTTTGGCCACTGTTGATCCCGCCGAATCTTGTAGCATTGATGACAATGCAAACATTATTTTACTTCCCCAACCTGATGGGAGTGAGACCGGGACCACTCCCCTGATTTTTGATTATTTATGTTCTTCATCTTGTTTATTTCTCGATCCCCCCTCTTCATCCGAGCCTGTGCAGGTTGAGTCTTCACAGGTACCCCAAGAGGATTTGGTGCATATTGCCCAAGTCAATGATGAGAGCATCCTGTTATGTGAGGAGGTTGATTCCCCCTCCGTAGAGGAAGCTCCGCTCATTGCCTTTTCCTCCCGCCACCTCCCTATTGACGACACCTTGCTAGGCAAGGATGTTTTTGGTGAGAATAGTGAGGAGGACTCCTCCTCCACTTCTTACTTTCTTCTTCCCCTACATGTGAAGAGCAGGTATTTTTATTTAGGTAGGGGATTGACTGTTCTATCACCGTATCGATACCCTCTACCGACACGGATATTAGGCCAGTTACTTGTCCACTTCTCCTTCCATACGCCCATTAGCTAGAACCTTTAGTTTTTGAATAAGTCGTGCTGGGATGACAATAACCCCAGTAGTTATCTTACCTTCTCATGCATTTCATTTTATTCAATCCTGCTTAGTTAGCTGTAGTTTATTTTAGTTTATCTTCTTCTTTTGTTTTTGCGGAGCTGACCCCTGCAGTATCTTTTCTGGATGGTGGATGCTGCGGCTCATTTTAGCTTACACGCCAATCTTCTGGTGTGCTCATTTCTGAGCACTGGGTACTCTTTTTCCCTAGCCTTTTCTGATTTTCATGTCATATATTTTGTGGATTGTTTAGTTTAAGTCTGGGGGAGAGCAGTTTTTGTGCCCACTCACGTGCACTCTCGCATAGCATGCTAGAAGTACTTTTATTTTAGCTTATTGGAAATTGTTGTTCATTTTCATTGCACACCACAGCACCCACTTGAGCGCGCTTAGCCGTTGGCACGTCGCGAGTTGAATTTTTCTTTTTGTGTGATTTGGAAAATCATTGTGCTGGCTTAGGATTATGAGGCGGAGTAAAATGTTGACTCCTGTAGTGCTCCTAGTCGAGTGCTCATGTCTCGTTTAGAAATTCGTGTAGATTCAATTTCTTTTTATGCTTTTAGTTTATATTTTTTTTTCTATTAGCGTAAATATTGTTTACTACACTCAAAAATTGGTGAATCTGGTGTGAATCAAAAGGTAGCATAGGTATGTGTGTAGACGTTCGTTAGCCTCGTATTGCCCGAGTCGGGAGAAAGGATTATCTTTCTCGGTGGCTAGGACTTGCCCCAAGCAATTCTTGAAGCATGGGTATACGGTTAGTCAATTGCGTGAATGTGATATAGGCCATCATTTTGGCCCGGTTGAGCCTTTGTGCCCACTCCTATCGCTTTATCCTTGTCAGCCTAGTTGTGCCTACCCTTTTTTTGATTCAGCCCCACTGTTGTCTCACCAAAGCCTAAATGCCAATCCTAGTCGCACACCCAAATCTGAGCTTTAGCTGTTTATTATTTTCATGAGTTGGGTTGTTGATTTGGTGATATGTTTGTGAAGATGTGGATGTGTTTTATTGTTTAGCGGCTGAAAATGATAAGAAAAGAAAAGAAGAAAATGAGAGAAAGAAAAGAAGTGAAAAGAAAAGAAAAAGATATGAGCTTTAATGAAAAATCTGCGTAAAAATATATGTTTGGGAGTAGGCGGTGCACACACCCATGTTGTTAAGTCTAAGTCTGGGGGTGTGGTGCATCCGCGTGTTTTTTGTCTACTTGGATAGTGTTATGCATTTGCTCATTTGGGTTTTTGTGTTCTAAGCCTTCATGTTTAAATTTGTTTACTTCACCTAAACCCAAGCCTCGTCTAAAACCTTAAGTCCTATTGATTCACGCATTTGAGTCAAACCAGTGCCGTGGAGAGAGTGCGAACGGGCAAGCTTATGGTCACCGACATTGATGGATTTCAATGGATTTGTCCCGAGCCCCGATCTTTGGCAATGCTCGCCTCAGCGTTCAGTTTACTTTCTTCCTATGTACGACCTTATGATTCACCGTGATTCACTTTTTGAGTAAATGTAATATATAAATACGCCCCTAAGAAAAGTATAAACTAATATGTATAATTAGAAATTTTGTCTACTGTACTTCTACGCACATGAGCATGCAACTTCGCATGGTACTCCGCTTGATAATTTCTTCGCCAGCTTATGTTTTTCCTGTCCGCGAGAGATGGTTTGCTCGGGACGCGCAAACAGTTAAGTCTGGGGGTGTGATGAGTCCCAAATATATACACATTTATGGACTCATCTGGGCCGATTTGCTAGTCTATGCACTTCACTTTAGACATGTTTTCACTCATATTTGACACTCCATGCTAAGTGCACCTCTAGGCCCATTTTTGGTGTTATTTCATGTTCTTCATTTTTAGTAGTTTTCATGGATTCTTAAGTGCCACTTTCAGTGGCTGGATTTGTGGTTGTGCTGGAACAGGAGTCGTGCGGGTGTTCCCAGTACAATTCTGTACAGGAACACTGCGCACGATCACTGTTTCTATTGTGCACGACCACCGGTAGTGCGCCACTGTGCGTGCGCACTTAACATCAATTTTATGAGTTCTGTTTCGACCAGTACGCACGACCACCTACGATAGTGCGCACGACCACCGGTCGTGCACCACTGGTCGTGCGAACATGGTATTTTATAAATTTCTTACATTGCAGGCTCCACCAGGCAGGCGCATGATCACAGGATTCCAGCGCGCACGACCACTGGTCGTGCGCCAATGATCATGCGCACTGTTTATTCCAGCGCCTATAAATATTCCTGCTCGCGAATTAGGTTAGATCCTCCGCATTTTCTTCCGCCAGTCTGCCGTTTCCTGCTCCAGAGCGCCTGATTTCGCCCCTCCATCGCCGCCCACCATCGGGAGGTGCTCCGGGCTTGTTCTTCACGCCATTCTTGAGCTGGAGCTTCCTCTCGGCCTCCTCCTTCATCCTAGAGCTTCAAGGAAGGTTTAGCTGCCATCGCCATCAAGCAAGAGGAAGTTTGCAATCTCTACCGGATCGTGACACGAAGAAGACGGGTTCATTGGAGAGTAGTGACAGCTCTCTCTACCCCGGACGTAGTTGCGGAACGAGCTTGGACGCGGATTGACAACCCGGCGATTCCAACCATGAATCTACAACGAGACTTCGGATTCGTTCGATTTCTTGCCTTGTTCTTCTCTTATTTATGTATATGTAGCTAGAGCTAACATTATGATGAAGTAGCACTTAACTTTATTTGCATTTCTATATATTTCATGTCTATGTGAAATATTTTACTGTTTGAGTTGCTTGAGGTGCGCCCCATTCCATCTTCCATCCCGCCGTCACGTTCGTGTGCCGAACTAGCAATTGCTAGTGGCGTGCTTCTCGACGAGGTGCTTGCGACCTCATCCGTATGCCTACTCTTCCATCCGCCTAGCGAAGCGTGGCATAGTGGCCCGTGTAATCCATTCGCCCTACGAAGCAGTGCGCTCAAGGCATGCACAGTTCGATTCCGCTTGCCTACTCGTCCATCCGCCCTTGCGACGCAGCGCGCTCAAGGCCTGCCTAGTCTCCATCCCGCCAAGCGAAGCATTGCATAGCGGCATTGCATAGGAGTAGTTTAAGTTGTTTTCATTTATTTTCCACAAACCAAATCCCCCATTTCCGCATCTATCCGCTCGAAAGGACTTCAATCTCAAGTCCTTCCTCGATAATAAACTCCACCTTACTGTGTTCCTTTGAGATCGATACTTGGGGATTCATTCCCATTTTATATTACTTGAACGATCGGTACACTGCCGTTTCGTGCCGCATTCTTACTACCGCCTATAGCGGTGTGCTAAGATTTGCGCATCAACAACAACTCCCTAATGCAATGTATTCGGCCTTTGTGGTGCAGAGTGCAACCGAATTTTATTTCCTACTAGACCATGCAACTAATGAAGGTCCTAGAAAATGACCAGTACCACTAGTGCTTTTTCTATCAAGTGAACAACCGGCATAGTCCGAATCGGAGTAGCCGTGAAGTGTAAATGAATTATTGTGCGGGTACCATAATCCTAATCTAGACGACCCAATGAGATATCTAAAAATTCGTTTTACCGCTTTTAAATGAGATTCTTTTGGATTGGCTTGAAATCGAGCACATAAGCATACGACAAACATAATATCGGGTCTAGTTGCACTTAGATAAAGTAGAGATCCTATTATACCTCTATATAAAGTTTGATCTATAGGAGTTCCTGATTCAACTTTTCCCAATTTTAGTGATGCACTCATTGGTGTAGAAGCATGTTTAAGGTTTTCAAATCCAAAACGTTTAAGCATATCATGGACATATTTAGTTTGACATACAAAGATACCATCAATTCTTTGTGATATTTGAAAAACAAGGAAATAAGAAAGTTCTCCTACAAGACTCATTTCAAATTCATTTTTCATCACTAAAATAACTTCTTTACACTTCTCTTCATTAGTGGATCCAAAAATAATATCATCAACATATATTTGTAAAGTAATTATATCGTCATTGTTGTGCTTAATGAAGAGAGTATTATCCGCACTTCCCATAATATAACCGTGCTTTAATAAAAATGATGTAAGTCTTTCATATCATGCATGGGGCGCTTGTTTTAAACCATAAAGCGCATTCTCTAGTTTATAAACATGATTTGGAAATTTTTCACTAATAACACCGGGGGGTTGTTCAACATAAACTTCTTCTTTTACAAACCCGTTTAGAAAAGCAATTTTCACATCCATTTGAAATAGTTTTATTCTTTTAAAGCTTGCAAATGCTAGAAAGATTCTTATAGACTCTAATCTAGCAACGGGTGCAAAAGATTCATCAAAATCTATCCCCTCGATTTGAGAATATCCTTGTGCTACTAATCGTGCTTTATTTCTAGATATTCTAGACTCACCATCTAATTTATTTTTGAAAATGCGTTTTACACCTACAACCGGGTAATTAGATGGTCTTTCTACTAATTTCCAAACATTATGTCGCTCAAATTGTTCTAACTCTTCATTCATAGCCATAAACCAAAATTCATCGTTTAAAGCAGTTGTAACATTTTTTGGTTCAATTTCGGAAACAAAGCAAACATTTGAATAAGATTCATAAAGAGAAGAGTGAGTTCTTACCCCGATGGATGGTTCACCAATTATAAGTTCCCGTGGATGATCCTTTGTGAATTTTAAGTTGCTTGGAGGCACATATTCATCTTTCTTGGCCTCCTCTTCTTCTTCTTTGGAAGGTTCTTCATCACCATGCTCCAAAGGAGGTAATAGACCATCCTCTTTGCCTGCGGAAAGTCTTTCTATACAAGTAATAAGCTCATCAAATTTCACATTAATTGATTCTTCAACTTTTCTAGTTCTTTTATTAAAAACTCTATAAGCTTTACTAGTTAAAGAGTATCCAAGAAATGTTCCTTCATCACATTTTTCATCAAACTTTCCCAAGCTATCTTTTGTATTTAAAATAAAGCATTTACAACCAAAAACTTTGAAGTAAGATATATTAGGCTTCTTTTGAAAATAAAGTTCATATGGTGTGAGATTTAAAGATGGGCGAAGCATGATTCTATTTATAACATAACATGATGTGTTTACGGCTTTGGCCCAAAAGGACTTAGGTAATTTATATTCACATAACGTAGTGCGTGCTAGCTCTTGAAGTGTCCTATTCTTTCTTTCTACAACACCATTTTGTTGTGGAGTGCGTGGTGCGGAGAACTCATGTTTTATGCCTAACATATCACAATAAGATGTAAATTTTTCATTTTCAAATTCTCCTCCATGATCCGAGCGAATGCATTTAATTTTTAAGTCACTTTCATTTTGAATACGAGTACATAATTTTGAAAATTCACAAAACGCTTCAGATTTGGATGAGAGAAATATTGTCCAACAATATCTAGAAAAATCATCTATTAAAACATATGTATATAATCTACCACCAAGACTTGCGGTGCTAACTGGACCAAAAAGATCCATATGAATTAATTGCAAAGGTCTTGTAGTAGAAATAACATTTTTACTTTTGAAAGAGAATCTAGTAATTTTACCTTTTTGACATGGTGAACAAAGTGAAGGTAAATTTCCATTTAATCTTGGCAATCCTCTAATTAAATCTCTTTGGCAAGTTTTACAATAAGCTTTGTGCTAGCATGTCCTAGCCTTCTATGCCAAAGTTCAAGTTCATCATTTTTGGTAATAAAACATTTTATAGATGATTTTGAAAGATCATTAAATGAAACTATATAAACATTGTGTAATCTTGGTGCAGTTAGTAAAATATTGTTTGTAATAGGATTAGATATTTTGCATAGATTAGTGGAAGATTCAAATAACAGATCTAATACTTTATCACATAATTGGCTAATAGAAATTAATTTGTGTTTTAATCCTTTCACATAAAGAACATTAGATATAGTAAAGGATTTGTTACCAACTGTACCAATTCCCATGATCCTTCCTTTTCCGTTATCACCAAACGTCACAATCCCTCCCTTCTTCTTTTCTAGGCTAAGGAACTTTGCTTTATTGCCCGTCATGTGCTTGGAGCATCCTAAATCCAAGTACCACACGTCTTCCTTTTCCTTAGCCCGTCTGCACATCTAGAAAGAAGATAAGAGTAAAGATTCGGATACCCAAGTGGTACCACCCATAGAATAAGTGGAAGCCTTAGGTACCCAGATTTGTTTTAAAGAATTTTGTTTTATTCTTCTGCAAGAACTAGATGTGTGACCTAACCTATAACTGTTTGCACACGAAATAAAGGGGGTTGAGACCCTTTTCTGAAATATTTTCTTGCTGGAACAAGTTGGATTTACAGAAGAAAAACATTTTAAAAAGAAAATTCAGGTTTCTGGTATGAGATACTAGCGTCGGGCGGTAGCCCTCACCTCGATATCCGAGCCTAAATTTTCCAGAACCATGGCACTGGTTCCCTAAGATCATTTCCAGAGATTTTTGGCCTATTCCAAATTTTTTAATGGCCATGGTGAGATCATGAACTTGTACTTTAAGTGAAGAGTTTTCTTTCACAAGCATGGCACACCTACTTTCAAAACCTTTTGTATTATTTTTGATTTGCAAATGAGAGGCTTCTAATTTCCTTTGTAATTCCCCCTTCTCTTTTGTAAGAGTTTTGGCATGAGAGAGGGCTTTAGAAAGTGACTCTTCAATATCTTTTGCCAATTTAGTGGAGTGATCACACTCTTGGCAAGAAACCTTTCTCTTTTCTAAAACAATTATCTTTTTGGAAAGCTTTTGATTTTCTTTAATAAGAGATTCATTTTCACGATTTAATAAAATACTATCTTTCATAGTTTTATCAAAAGCTTTGCAAGTTTCAAGGAATTCATTAAAGAGTTCAACATAAGTGGGAGGATTTACCTCAGTGTCACTAGGAACACTGGTGTCGTCTCCATCCTTTCCATGTCCCATGAGGGACATGTTTGCTTCCTCATCTTCGCTTGATGAAGACCCGCTTGATTCTTCGGAGGAGGAGGAAGAGGAGTCATCCCATTTCTTTGCCTTTAGCACCTTCCTCTTTTCTTTCCCTTTGTGTCGTTTCTCCTTTTTCTCCTTCAAGAATTTTGGGCATTGGCTCCTTATGTGCCCCGTCTTCCTACAATGGTAGCATTCTGGTAGAGGTCTCTCTTCTTCATTGTCGCTCTCTTTTTCCTTCTTTGAAGATGACCCTTTCCATCTTTCACCCTTTTGGAAATATTTTCGAAAGGTGTTTCTCATTTCCGGATTGCGCACAAATTTTCAGAAGTTCTTCACCAAAAGGATTTCTTCATCTTCATCCTCATCCTCTTGGCACTCTTTCTTTGATTTTAGTGCCAACGCCTTCTTCTTTGGCTCCTTGTTGTATTCATCAAATTGGATTTTGAGTTCTACCTCATGGGTTTTGAGATTCCCAATGAGGCTCTCAACCTGGAGCATCCTTAGATTGTGCGATTCTGAAATGGCCGTCACCTTCGGGTTGAATTTTGGAGAAAGGGAACGAAGGACCTTTCGGACCAAGTCGCCATTTGAGAAGGTCTTTCCAAGAGATTTTGAGGCAATGACGATCTTGGTGAAGCGCGTGTACATACCATCAACATCTTCGCTTTCATCCATTCAGAATTTTTCATATTCCGACTCTAGTAGGAAAAGCTTGGAATCTTTAACCTGCGATGTACCTTCATGAGTAACTTCCAAATGATTCCAAATTTCATATGCAGTAGTACATGTAGAAATTCTATTAAATTCATTTCTATCTAACGCACAAAATAAAGCATTCATGGCCTTTGCGTTATTTTTACATTTGAGTTTATCCCGTTCAACCCATTTATCTTTTGGTTTCTCTAAAGTTATCTCTCCAACTACACTTGTAGGAGGAGAGTATTCCTCTTCGACCATATTCCATACCTCAATATCTAGGGTCATAAAAAAGCAACGCATCCTATTTTTCCAATAATTATAATCTGACCCGGTAAAGAGTGGAGGTCTACTAATTCCCTGACCCTCGGAAAAAGCGAGATCAAAAGATGTCATTATTCCTGGTTTTTAAACCGTTTGGAATAACCTTCCTCTGATACCACTTGTTGGATCTTACGGTGCCCTTAGAGGGGGGGGGGGGGGGTGAATTAGGGAATAAAAATCTTTGATAATTTTTCTAAATTTGTTTAGAGATAATTAAAATGAAATAATCAATTTAACTTAAGGTAGGAAACAATTGTAATTTGCAATATTATAAATTATGCCAAATGATAGAAATAGAGTAAACACATAAAGAGACATGATTATATTATATAAAAAAAGTGTTTACAAAAATTGATTTCAATAGCGCTTGAAATCAGAGGCGAATAAAGTAATACAATTTTTCCTTTTCTATACCGACTTGTATCCCCACAAACCGGTTGGCTTTAGCCTATCCTTCCCCGGATAAGGCCTCAAGCCGCTCTAGCCAATCCTTCCCCGGATATGGTCTCGAGCCCCCTAGATCTATTCACGTAGAACTAGTCGCCAACACAAGGCGAATTTCCCCCTAAGTCCTACCCAGACCTAGTCGCCAACCCAAGGAGAATTAACTAAACGATTACAAAAGAATATGGAATGAAAATAAAATTAACTATAATGAAACTCCCTATATGAGATCTCTGAAGTTGAGGATGAAGGATCGATGTTGCATAAGCGAGGTTGAAGCGATCGTCCTTCGGATTTAGCGTGGTGGCTTCCTTCTCCAGAAATCCTCTTTGAATTTGAGTGGGAGATGAACTTTCGGCAGAGTTGCAGCTCTGGAAATATGGCATAGGTAATCTCTCTGGAAGCACTAGCTAAAACGAGAGAGAGCCCATCATTTTATATAACTTGGAGATAGCGCCTGCGGTAGCTCCTAGCGCCTGCGGTAGCTCCTAGCGCCTGCGGTAGCGTTTGTGTGGAGCGGTTGCAAAAATGTCGGCGGCGTAGTGCTGTGCACGAAATTGAGATAGCGCCAGGCGGTATCGCTAGAGCTGGCGGTAGCGAAAACTGTCGGTGTCGTGGCAGAACGAACTTTCGTCGATCGGAGCTTCAAGTTCGTCGAACTAAAATTTTGTCGAACGGAGCCAAATTCGTCGAACGAAATTTCGTCGAACGGAATTTTCGTCAACCTAACTTTTCATCGAACGAAGCTTCAATTTCATCGGACGGCTAGCTCCTAGCGGTAGCGCTAGCGCCGGCGGTACTGCATTATTCCAGATTATTTAATTTTGCTGCTTTCTACCTGTGGAGTATTGCACCTATAGTTCCTGCACACTATAAACACACAAAATACAAGATCAAATACAATTTGGGATTTGTTATTCTCAAACAAAGGGATGTGACACACATGTCCAACACTTCCGACAAATTAACTGGTAGTCGTGTCCCACCGTGGTGATCTCCAGAATGTTGTGGTGGATGAGATCAAGTCACGGTTGTATTACAATCATTGATCTCAGTGAAGAAGACAAAATCACAACCGTCCATTTCTTCGGCAATGATTGATCTTCGGTGCAGCGGATCATAACTACCTGATCCCTAATTTAGTTGTAAAGAATTTGGCGCAGCTATATCACAACCGTTCATTCTGTTTGATTTAGGTGCAGTGCGCTATCCGGACCCAGACAATGTATTAATTGAATTATTGTGAGACAAATTAATTAAATAAAATACAGTTTCCCTTATTTGATTATTTTGAGGACCTTATATTCATTTCCAGAAAATGTGCCCAACATAATACTTGTAGAGGATAGTGAGAGCTTTACAAATTGGGGCGGCACTACTCATGGTGACCATTGTAGCTCCTCGAAAGTCCATTTTTACTAAGAGCAAATCATACTTTGGGTTGCATTTAGATAAAGTGTATTTTTCTCTCAAAAATGATTATTTTGGGCTGAAATTTTTGTAGTGGTTATAAACATCATTTCTTACCTCTGGTATAAGTTTGGGGATTTTTGGAATAATTATACCTATTGTTTTTGATAAAATACACATGTGTGACAAAAAGTAAATTAATGAAATAATCTGTACTTATATTGTTCCAAATATTTTGAAATTTTGGTGGTTCCTTTATTATGTCATAAGGCATCAGTGGCTCAAATTTGTTGTCATTTGGACTCATAAATCTCTATTTTTATCTTAAACATGATTCAGCTATTCTTTGTCACACCAAACTATAGTGGAAAATATTTATGTGCATGGTTCTTCTATTCTACGGTAATATAATGAAAAGTTTGTATAGTAAAATTGTATTTCCAAATACCTTGTAAGATTATCATTTGGAGCACGTAATTATGGCATTTATTTAGTATTAAACAATGAATGTGTCACTTTATGCGTCAACTTGAGCAAATAAATGTTGTTGTTTCTTGTACACATAGGGCAAGGACTAGCACCATGATATTGGGTGTTGAGTTTTGAAATTTCAGAGTGCCTGTCTCTTTAATATAAGTAGACATGCCCATATTGTTTGATCATTTCGATAGTGATATTAAATACCAATTCTTCAAAATACTAGCTTGCAACTATGTCGATTCTACTAATTTCATGTACCAGAATTACTTAATCATGAATTGCCATATGTGGAGATTGATATATATACCCCATGATGATTTATAGTAGTTGTTATGTTTCATGATTATGTAGCAAGATATCTATAGTATGGATGCTTTTCCCTTCTCTTGTTTACCATGATTAGTTCTCATGTTTATAACCGTAATAATGTGAAGACATGTCTTTGTCTTATATTTTAAATAATTTACGTGCATGCATTGGTCAGTATCATAATTGTGATAGTTATTATGTTTTGTGACGAGTCCTTCCATCCCTCCCAAATAGAGCACACTGATAGTTCTACAACCTTTCATCTTGTTCTATATGTTCCTTCAAGAAACTAAGAAAAGAATTTCTACAAAGGTTTGCCACCTCAAAGAAGAGGAACCCTGATTTAGATGCCCTATTCCAGAAGCAGTAGGGTCTGAAAGAAATCCTTGGATCGTACTTAGATTAATTTCATGGACTGATGATTGAGGTTCCCGACGTGGACCCTTGGGTTTATCGGGTTGCTTTCACCAATGGCCTGAGGTCTAGGCTCTTCAAGCTGGAAATCAGTATAAGAATGCCAAGGACTTTCGTCGAACTCATCAAATGGCAACCACTTCATTGAGGTAGAGCTCAACAACGAGGAGATCATATGAAATTTCTCTGAGGTGGGGTTCCATCGCCCCTAGCAACCATCAAGCCGTCCCTAGATAGCAACCCAAAAATTTGACATGCCTCGACGGAACTACTAGCCCCCATCTCAGAAGGGGAAGAATTATCATCTATGATCCTGACATCACCCCCGCATTTTCAACAGATAAAGTTGACATAACCTCAATATCCATGGTAAAATAACAGCAACCCTCCTCTCCTCCTGATGGCCTCCCCTGGGCAGTGGGATAGCGAATAGGAGGAGTACACTAACATTGGCATCCCAATGGATGAGGTGGTGGAGATCCTCCAGAAGCAGCCAAATAAACCCCCCCCCCCAACACCACTGTGTTCAAGCTACGGAGGCAAGAACCAAATCCTCTACTACAAGTTTCATCACGACGTCGGACATGACATAGAGAACTGTCGGGTCCTCCACGACTTGGTGGAAATGTTATTGAGTGTGGTAGATGTTGATGTACCAACTCCCAAACATCATCGAGGGAACCAGTGCGGCAAAGGGAAAATGTGAGGTAATATAGAGTAGAGTGGTGATGTCATCTGGGATGTTGAAAAAGATGAATGTGTGGAGACCGAAGGAATCAGTCAATTGGAATATATCAATTATATCCACGGTGGCGCATGGACGGAATCATCACGGAAGGTGAGCATGAAGCACATCTGGTAAAGTGAGGTCGCCTCCACTTCCCTCACTCCCCCTCTTCGCGGAATAGTCACATTCAAGAAGGAGGATCTACTCTGTACCATCAACCCATTCCATGGCTCAGTGGTAATCAAAGAAATTGTGGATGACTTCATAATCGTTCGTATCCAGGTCTATACCGGCAGTTCGGTCAATGTCCACTTCAAATAAGCTTTTGATGCCATGAAGTGTGATAAATCCCATAAAGCTTGCAACGGGCCCCTATACAGCTTCGCAGGAGAAAGATAAGAGGTGGAAGGGGAAATTGACCTCACATTGGTCCTATGCAAAGTAGCACGACCGAAATAATTTTTCGTGATTAATGAACAAAGTAGTTACAATGTAATCTTTGGGAAGCCCCTCCTAGATGACTTCCAGGCCATATCATCAACTTAGCACCATGTCCTAAAGTTCTCACTAGGGGACAAATAGTTCAGGGTCAAAGAAACAGGGTGTGCCGAGACGAGAAATTCGACAGAAAATTCAAAACAGAAAACACAGATCAATCACAGAAGACACACAGATATACAGAGGTTCACCCAAGCCGGGCTACGTCCCCTCTCCCCTTCCTCTTCTCTTTGTTCTAATCACCCAAGACGGATTACAGCTTACAAGGTTACAATGATCAAAACCGATCCTACCTCACACAACCCTCTCAGACAAGAATAGAAGAACCGTCGCCAAGGAACACCGCGCAAAACTCTATTGCACTTTCTTGGACTTAATGACCTTCTAACCCTAAACCAGGGTTATGCACCCTTTAAATAGGGTGCCAAACTGGACTCAGACCATACCAACCGCTGAGACGGTTCAATAGTATCCGCTGAGACGGAACCTACTGAGACAGCATGAACGCAGGCGTCGAGCGCAGGCGTCGAGCGCAGGCGTCGAGCACAGGCGTCGAGCATCGAACGCGGGCATCGAGCGCAAGCGTCGAGCGCAGGCATCGAGCGTCGACCGCAGGTGTCGAGCATAGGCATCAAGCGTCGAACACAGGCCTCTCCCGTTCGTCGAGCGTCGTTCGATGGGCCCTTCTCCGTTCGTCAAGCGCAGGCGGAGTTCGATGAACTCTTCTCCGTTCGTCGAACGCCGTTCGACGAACCCTGACCAGAAGTGTTCCCCAACTCCAACATTCTCCCACTTGGTGAACATCTTCCTCCGATGAGAGCTACTCCTCCAACCTTCTTCTTCAACCCTACGGCCGTTGCACACCACTGAAATTTGGCAACAGGAACAGCCTTGGTAAGAAAATCTGAGCTGTTCTCCATCGTGTCCCCCTTCTCCAGTTGAACTAACTTCTTCTCCACCCTCTCCCGGATGAAATGGTACTAGAAGTCAATATGTTTGGTTCGTGTGTGGAAAGCAGGATTCTTGGCTAGCTGAATAGCCCCTTGACTGTCACACCACAGCTTCACTGGCCCCTGCTCAAACCCGAGCTCCAAACATAGCCTCCGCAGCCATATGGCCTCCTTGCTCGCATGAGTAAGAGCCATATACTCTGCCTCCGTCGACGAGAGTGCCACCACGCATTGTCTCTGACTCATCCAACTGATAGCTCCTCCAAACAGTGTGAACACATATCCACTGGTGGATCTCCTGCTATCAAGATCACCTCCCCAATCCGAGTCCACGTGCCCAACCATGTCCAGGACTCCTCCTTCACCAACTCCTTCAAAACATAGGGAGTAATTTGAAGTGCCTCGGAGATACCTGAACACACACTTCACAACATTCCAGTATTCCTTTCCTGGAGTAGCCATATACTGGCTCAACACTCCCACTGCTTGAGCAATGTCAGGGCGATTGTAGACCATGGCGTACATCAAGCTTCCCACATCACTAGCATAAGGGACCTTCCCCATTTTCTCGACCTCATCTTGTGTCTTCGGGCCCAGCTCTGCAGATAACTTGCACCCAACTGCCATTGGTGCTCCCACTGGCTTGCAGTTCGTCATATTGAACTTCTTCAACATCTCCTCGACGTACCTCTACTGCCCCAACCAAAGCCTCTTCTTGCTTCGATCCTTGGAAATCTGCATTCCCAAGATGACACTTGCTAGCCCCGAATCCTTCATCTCGAATTTGGCTGAGAGCAGCTTCTTCACATGATGGATCATCCTGACACTATTGCCCACCAGTAGCATATTAGCTACATAGAGTGTCAGGAAGATGAACTGCTCTCCCTTTCTCTGGATGTACACACAGTGGTCCGAATTCGACCTTTCAAAACCTAACTCCAGCATGTAGGTGTCGAATTTCTGGTACCACATCCTTGGAGATTGCTTTAGTCCATAAAAGGACCTCTTCAACCTGCAGACCTGATCACCGTCCAGATCACCGTGAAGAAATGTCGTCTTCACATCCATCTGCTCGATCTCGAAATCATGCGCTATCGCAATAGAGAGAACCAGTCTGATCGACGTCATCTTGGCTACAGGTGAGAAGATCTCATCATAATCAACACCTTCGACCTGGGAGAATCCCTTTGCAACCAACCTTGCCTTGTATTTCTCCACAGTGCCATCACCCTTCACCTTCTGCTTGAAGACCCATTTACTTCCAATGGCCTTCCTCCCATTTGGAAGCTTACACAAACTCGAAGTCTGATTCTTCCTCAGAGACTCCATTTCATCCACCATGGCTAGCTCCCACTGATTTGAGTCAGCCCTTGATCTAGCATCTCTAGCAGATATTGGATCTTTACCAAGCATACTCAGGCAACATTGTGCAGCCACTGCACATTGGGGATATCTCACTGGTGCCTTTCTTTCCCTTGTCGATCTCCTCAGAAGTGGAATTTCTTCAATTTCATCTTCTGACTCATCATCACTTCTACCACCTCCAAATCATCTGATTCAGAATCAGATTCAGCGCCAACAGTAGTAGCTTCTTTCTCAAAGCTTTCTTCCACCACCACTGTCCCTTTCTTTGCTTCTTTGGCCTTCTCAGCTTGTATGATAGCTTGAGGACTGGTTTCATAAAACACCACATCCTTGTTGAATGTTACAGTCCTGGTCACAGGGTTCCAAAACTTGTAGCCTTTTATGCCATCTTTGTAACCCACAAAGATGCACTTCTCAGACTTGACATCAAGCTTCCCCTTCTTCTCCTTTGGGATGTGAACATATGCATCACAACCAAACACACGAGCATATGCCAAATTTGGCTTTCTCTTGAAGATGACTTCAAAGGGAGTACATCCCTCCACAGCAGATGTAGGAGACCTGTTCTTCAGGTAATTTGCAGTCACCACTGCTTCAGCCCATAACTCCTTCCCCAAACCTGCCCAACTGCGCATGCACCTGGCCTTCTCCATCAAGGTCCTATTCAGCCTCTCCGACACTCCATTCTGCTCTGGAGTATACAGTGTGGTCTTCTGTCGTACAATCCCCCGCTCAGTATAGTACTGCTCAAAGGCATCCGAGCAGTACTCCCCTCCATTATCAGAACGGAGGACCTTCACCTTTCTCTCCAACTGGTTCTCCACCAGGTTCTTAAATTCCTTAAACCTGTCCAGAACCTCTGACTTGGACATGAGAAAATAGTTCCAGGAATATCGTGAGAGGTCATCAGTAAAGGACACATAGTACCTTGCGCCTCCTAGAGAGGGAGCTGGAGTTGGCCCAAACACATCACTGTGTATCAGGTCCAGCACTCCAGTTGCCCTCATGCCCGTCCAACGAAAGCTTACTATGGTCTGTTTGCTAAGCAGGAAATGTTCACAGAACCCAAGGCTTGAGGAGCACTCCAGCACACCTTCCACCATCTGACCAAATGTCATGGTCGACATCCCCTTCTCACTGATATGCCCAAGCCGATGATGCCACAGCCTGGACACCACCTCCTGGTCAACCTCCTGGCTTTCATAGATAAGAGCCCAACTTGGAACCACTGTATCAGCAAGCAGAGTATATAGTGTTCCTTGTCTCACTCCACTGGCAATCACCATTGCCCCCCTTGACATCTTGCAAGATTGCTTATCACAGCTGAAGTGCACTCCTGCATCCGCCATGGAACCCACCGAGATTAAATTCCTGCTCACCCCAGCAATGTGCATCACATTTGGAAGAGACCTTGTGGTCCCATTAGACAACTTCAACATCACCTTGCCACGCCCAATAATCTGCACAGTAGAATCATCACCCAGCATGACATCTCCACCATCAAACCTCTCATACTCACAGATCATTGCCTATGAGGGGTCATGTGGTATGATGCTCCTGTGTCTACATACCACAAATCAGAATCTCGCTGTGCAACGCATGCGCCAGCGATGTACATGTCACCGCCATCGCCCTCCTTCTTCGTACCGGAAGTTGTCGGTGTCTCCTTGTTCTGAACGGCCTTGTTCGGAACTTGAGACTTCACATGACCAGTGTCATTGCACTTCCAGCAACGAACGGGATTCTTAATCTTCTCCCTCTCTGGGCTCTTGGATCTACCTCGAGACTTATCTCGATATCCACCATGCTTGCTCTCCCTTCATTGAGGACGGGATCTAGATACACTCAAAGCACCTTTGCTCGTCGCCTCAGAACCTCCTCTCCTAGTCTCCTCAGATAAAAGATTTGTACATATAGTATCGTATGACAGTTCTTTGTCTCCACTACCTCCAATCACAACAATCAGATTGTCCCATAAATCTGGCAGTGAGCACAACAAGGTGATGGCTCTATCCTCATCCGAGATCTTCTCACCAATAGAGATTAACTGACTCAGAATGGTATTGAATTGAGTTAAGTGCTCTGAAAACAAATCACCCTCATGCATCCGAAGTTTATAACATTTCTTCCACAATAGCAATTTGTTTACCAGGGACTTGCTCTGGTAGAGGGATTACAACTTACGCCACAGACTTCGTGCCGAAGTCTCCTCCATGACGTTAGTCAAGATTGAATCTGCTAGGAATAACCGGATCGGGCCCTTAGCCTTCCGATTGGTTTTTGTCCAGGTCGCCGCCTCCGCTGCACCATCAGCAGTCGTGTCTGTAAATTTTCCCTTCGATGCGCTCGCATCCTTCTCTGCAACCTTAGGAACGGGAGGATCATCTTCGATCGCACACCATAGATCTCGATCAATCAACATATCTTCCATCTTCATCTTCAATAGATCGAATCGACTTCTGTCAAAATTCTTGATCTCGATCCGCACGCCGCCAGAACCCATTTCCAGGATCAAGAACCTAGCTTTGATACCAAATGTAAAGAAACAGGGTGTGCCGAGATGAGAAATTCGACAGAAAATTCAAAACAGAAAACACAGATCAATCACAGAAGACACACAGATGTACAGAGGTTCACTAAAGCCGGGCTATGTCCCCTCTCCCCTTCCTCTGCTCTTTGATCTAATCACCCAAGACAGATTACAACTTAGAAGGTTAAAAGGATCAAAACCGATCCTACCTCACACAACCCTCTCAGACAAGAACAGAAGAACCGCCGACAAGGAACACCGCACAAAACTCTATTGCACTCTCTTGGACTTAATGACCTTCTAACCCTAAACCAGGGTTATGCACCCTTTAAATAGGGCACCAAACCGGACTCAGACCAAACCAACCACTAAGATGGTTCAATAGCATCCGCTGAGATGGAACCTGCTGAAACAGCATGAACGAAGGCGTCGAGCGCAGGCGTCGAGCGTAGGCGTCGAGCGCAGGCGTCGAGCGCAGGCATCGAGCGTCGAACGTGGGCATCGAGCGCAAGCGTCGAGCATCGACCGCAGGCCTCTCCCGTTCGTCGAGCATCGTTCGACGGGCCCTTCTACGTTCGTCAAGCGCAGGCGGAGTTCAACGAACTCTTCTCCATTCGTCGAACGCCGTTCGACGAACCCTGGCTAGAAGTGTTCCCCAACTCCAACAAAGAGTAACCCCAGGATGGCACAAATATGTTATATTCGATAGGTAAATTTGATCGTTGAATATGTTCCTCCTAAGTATGGGACCATTATCAAGAAGGACTTGCCTCTCTAGCAGGAGGTGGTGAAGAGACCTCTGGGTGGTTCTTGGGTCGCAGTTTTTCGTTTGTTTTGAATTTTTTCTCTATATTTCCATGTTATCAGAATATCTCATTATAACCTTCAAATGAAGCGCTAACACCCTCTTTTTTTATGATAGACATAATTCACGAATCTTTTTGTAACACAATGAAGTAGTATTGATAACTAACTAAGAACCATATGCTATAATATGATAGGACAGTCATGCAGATGAGTTATGAACTCACTCATTTAATACTCCCATTGGGTACTTACCAGATCCCACTTGAATGCCCTCGAACGCATCTGCATGTCTCGAGCGGAGGTCATTAGGGTAACGACCATCTCTATAGGCATGAGCTATTTACTTCGGGATAACACCCTAAGACCACCATAATTGCCTTTATTTAACGAACTTACGATTGTCATACGTGGCAGGTCGGGAATATAATTATCGACAATGTGTTAACAGAGGCATTGCTACCGTTAATGACACCTTTATTAGAGAATGCTCTGAGCTATAGGTTCTTCATCCCACAAGAATGGATTTGGACACTACTTGTGGAAGAGAACCCATGCGGATGCCATAAGACCAATCGATCGCCATAACCTCCGACAATGGACCCCTCGACGCGATTAGTGGATGCCATAACCCCGCAGCATCCTTTCAGAGGAGCTCTACCTTCGAACACCAATAACCTTATTGGATGGAACCGGCTAAGGGAAGCACCACATTTGATATCCCATCACCCACAATAGCAGCAACTCTAAAGCCCAGATACTACATAGAGAAATTCCCCAGACATGTAATTCCAAGGCTTGTATAAATAGGCGGGCACCCAAAAAATAATGCCACCTTGGTTTTCATCTTATCTTAATGGGAAGGAACTCAGGGAAGTGACTGCACCCAGGTTAATCTAAATAGTCTAACACCCGACAAATAATGTTGCCTTTGTTTCATCTTATCTTAATGGGCGGGCAATACGGAATGTGACTGGAGCCAAGTTAATCAAAATATGTGGCACCCAATAACTAATGTCGTCTTGGTTTTCATCTTATCTTAATATGAGGCCAATGTGGGAAGTGACCATGCCCCCGTTAATCTAAATAGGCGGGCACTCGAATAATAATGTCGCCTTGGTCTTCATCTTATCTTAATGGGCAGGAACTCAGGGAAGTGACCGTTCCTGGGTTAATCTAAATAGGCAGGCACCGACAAATAATGCCACCTTTGTTTTAATTTTATCTTAATTGGAGGGCACTCTGGGAAGTGACTACGTCCTGGTTAATTTAAATAGGCGGGCACATGAAAAATAATGTTGTCTTGGTTTTTATCTTATCTTAATGAGCGGGCACTCAGGGTAGTGGCCACGCTCGGGTTAATCTAAATATGCGGGCACCCAACAAATAATGCTGTCTTGGTTTTCATATTTCATCTGTAAGTGGTCACTCTTGAGAGTAGTCACATTTGATCTAATCCCTTACCAATCGTGATTGACGAACAATCCATGACCCTATCGCTCGGTCTTCTTTCAGAGATCAATACAAGTAGCAGATACTCATGACACCCATATCCTGGTGTCCGCACGAAAGGGGAGGTACGCCATAAATTATTATGTATGTCTTCTCATTTATCTCACGGCATACATGAACAAGCAAAAGAAAAGGGAAGAAGAAACACGTCAATACTATTCATCTATTTAAAGGGTGAGTCAGGGGTTTCGTGGATATACAACGAAAGGCGTGGCTACCCCTTGAACACCATTTATTCAGCTCAGGACTCTCCATCATCTACATCCTCCAAGCATCCTGAATGTGTGGCCCCATCACATTCGAAATCATCCGCATCACCAATAGGATCCACTCCCGAACTCAGAATCACTCTGCAATCTGCGTACAAAGTCTCGTAATCGATGTTAGCATACTTCGTATTCTGGGGACCTTTTTTACTTTAGGAGGTTAATGGTCATCTCTGTGGAGAGCCTACCGATTCGAAGCTCCTCTCGACTGAACCTCGGATTGGCCAAGGTCACGATAGCCTACACCAGAAGCAACCACGAATCAGAAGGTCCCCATATGTGTAATACAAATAACATGATTTTTTGATCCACTATTACCTTTTGCCTTTCTCTCAGATTGTAGTCCGACGCCAAGACATCTTCAAGGACACTTGATGCGATAATTTCGGCAAGTGCACCGGTCGCGCAAGTAATAAAAATTGGGAATAAATCCCCGAGTGTCGGTCTCTTGAGGAACACAGTAAGGTGGAGTTAGGTTTCGAGGAAGGACTTGAGATTGAAGTCCTTAACGTGGATGGAATGCGGAGGAGTTGGGTTGGCTTTTGGAAAACAAAATAAAAGCTATCAACTACTCCTATGCAATGCCGCTATGCAAAGCTTCGCTTGGCGGGATGGAGACTAGGCAGGCCTTGAGCGCGCTGCGTCGAAAGGGCGGATGGACGAGTAGGCTAACGGAGTCGAACTATGCAGGCCTTGAGCGCGCTGCTTCGTTAGGCGAATGGAATACGGGCCGCGATGCCACGCTTCGGTAGGCGGATGGGCGAGTAGGCTTACGGATTGAGGGTCGCAAGCACCTCTTCACCAAGCACGCCACTAGCAATTGCTAGTGCGGCACCGGACACGGTGGTGGGATGGGAAAATGGATGGTGGCGCTCCTCATTCACACATATGAATAAAATGATTCCATAAACATGAAATAAACATTAATAGATAAGATTCATAGTGCACATCATCTAAATAAAGAGATTACAAACATTTCATCACCAAAAGGAAGAAGAAAGAGGCAAGAGATACGACCGAATCCGGAGTCTCATTGTAGATTCACGGTAGGAATCGTTGGGTTGTCAATCCACGTCCTAGCTCGGTCCCAACTGCGTCCGGGGTAGAGGAGGGCTGTCACACCTCCCAATGGACCCATCTTCTCCAGCGATTTACCACCCGGCCACGTCAAATGCGAAGAACTCCTTGCTTGGCGGTGAAGATGAGTGTAGGATCCCTTCCTTTAAGCCCTTGGATGATGGAGGAGGCCTAGGGTGTGAAAGCCCTCTGAAAATGGCGAAAACGGCGGAGTCCGGCGGAGAAACGGCGAGAGTTCGACCTAAATCGCGAGCAGCGGATTTATAGGCGCTGGAATTAAACAGTGCGCACGGTCATTGGCGCACGACCAGTGGTCGTGCGCACTAGAATCCTGTGATCGTGCGCTCTGCCTGGACGGAACCTGCAAAGACAGAAATTATAAAATAAAATGTTCGCACGACCAGTGGCGCACGACCGGTGGTCGTGCGCACTAGCGTTGGTGGTCGTGCGCACTGCACCAAACAGAACTCGTGAAAAAGGCGTTAAGTGCACACGATCAGTGGCGCACGACCAGTGGTCGTGCGCAATAGAACCAGTGATCGTGCGCAGTGTTCCTGTGCAGAATTGCACCGGAAACACCTGCACGACTCCTGTTCTAGCGTACAACCACAAATCCAGCCACTAAAAGTGGCACCTAACAGTGCATGAAAACCACTAATGAAAATAAACATGAAATCACACCAAAATGGGCCAAAAGGTGCACCTAGCATAGGGTATCAAATATGAACTAAAACAGGGCTAAAGTGCAGTGAATCGACTAACTAAACGGCCCAGATGAGTCCATAAAAGTGTATATGATGAGGACTCATCACACCCCCAGACTTAACTGTTTGCGCGTCCCGAGCAAACGAATCCGGTGGGGTGTGAAAAAGGTAGTTAGCAAAGAAAATTACGCAAGGGAGTACAATGCGAAGTAACAAAAGCATGCAAATAGAGATTTCGTAAAAAGAGATTCTAACTATGCTAACTAATTTACGAAAGTACTAGAGCGTAAATAAAGATTTATCAATACTCAGTTGGTGAATTGTGAAGAATTTGATGATCATGCCCGGTGTGAAAGTAATAAGCCACTAAGGAGGGTGTTGCAAAAGATCGGGATTCGGGAATAACTCCGCTGAAATCCATCAACGTCGGGAACCATACGCTTGCCCGGTCACACTCTCTCCACAGCGCTAGCAAACTCGCGAGATAAATCAATAGGACTTTTAGGATTATATTGGGGCTTAGGTTGCGGTATGATAATCAAAGGTAAAAACGAAGGCTACGCAACCAACATGAGTCAACGGGACGCTGCACCAAGCAAAACCAAAAACAAAGCTCGTGTGACACACCCCCAGACTTATTGTGAAAACTAGGTGTGCACACAGCCAACTCCACAGATACCAACAGATTTTCTAAAACGCTCGGGAGGATAACTTTTCAATACACTTTTTTTTTAGATTTTTATTTCAATACCATATTTTTCTTTTTCTTTTTCTTATCCTCCGGTTGATTCAAAATCAGCAAATAGAGTTTATTTCTCCTTCACAACACGACAATTCCGAACATCACACCAAATCTAAAACATGAGTGCAGATAACAAATACTTGGTTGCGACAGTGGGATAAGCTTTAGGCCTTGGTGTATGGAGGAGGAGCTGAACAAAGGGAGTGGTAGGCACAAGTGTTGGGAAGCAAAGGTGAGCGAATAGGATATGGAAAGCGAAGGCTCAATCTAGCCAAAAGGTGGCCTATATCACATTTATCTCAACGAATCGCCCGCACCCATGCTTCAAGAGTCGCTTGGGGCAAGTTCTTAGCCCACGAGAAAGGTAAACCTTCCTCCCGACTCGAGCAACACACAACTAGCGCTCGTATACACACAACACCGGGCTATCACCAATTTCATTCACATTCACCACTTGAGTAGAATAAATCTAAAACTACGCATAAATACTAATCATAAATTAAAAGCATAGAAATAATCTAATTTTACTCAAATTCTATTATAGCACGCGGATGCGACTGGAACACTGCTCGAGTCAACATTGTGCTCCCAATAGTAATTCCTAAGCTATCATCCCAATTCACATTCCTAACCAAGATAGTTTGCACAGAACAAAACAAATAGAAAAGCACGCGCTCAAATGGGTGCTGTGGTGTGCAATGAAATTAAACAAAACATCTTAACTGAAATCTTCTAGTATGCAGTGCAATAGTGCACGTGAGCGGGTAAACACAACTACTCTCCCCCAGACTTAAACTAAACAATCCGCATAATCAATGACATGAAAATAAGAAAAAGCTAGGGGAAGAGAGTACCCAATGCTCAGCAAGTGAGCATACCAGAGGACACGTGTAAACCACGAAAAGCTACAGCATCCGCCATCCAGAATAAGATACCTGCAGGGGTCAGCTCCGCAAAAACAAAAACAAAAAAAAAAAAAAAAAAAAAAAAAAAAAATAGACAAACTTAAAAGAACTGAAACTAACTAAACTGGATGAAATAAAATTGCAGGAAAAGTAAGATAACTACTGGGGTTACTGTCATCCCAGCACGACTTATTCAAAAACTAAAAGTTTTAGCTAATGAGCCTATGGAAGGAGAAGTGGACAGGTAACTGGCCTAATATCCGTGTCGGTTGCGGGTACCGATACGGTGATAGAACAGTCACCCCTCTACCTAAATATAGATACCTGCTCCTCACAGGTAGAGGGTAGAGAATGTAAGAAGAGAAGGAGGCCTGGTCCTCACTCATCTCACAAAACCCATCCTTGCCTAGCAAGGTGTCGTCAACAGGGAGGCAGCAGGGGGAAAAGGCAATGAGTGGAGCTTCCTCTACGGAGGGGGAATAAACCTCCTCACATGAGAGGATGCTCTCATCATTGACTTGAGCAAAAAGCTCCAAGTCCTCCTGGGATACCTGTGAAGACTCAACCTGCACAGGCTCGGATGAAGAAGGGGGATCAAGAAATAAACAGGGCGAAGAACATAAATAATCAAAAATCGGGGGAGTGGTCCCGATCTCACTCCCATTAGGTTGGGGAAGTAAAATAATGTTTGCATTGTCATCAATGCTACAAGATTCGGCGGGATCAACGGTGGCCAGGCTTAGGATTTGGACTTCCTCCACCGATGCTGAGGAAAATTCCTCTTCACCTAGAAGGTTGTCCTCCTCCATAGGAATAGGCACAACACTCAGATCAACCGCCTCCTCATGCGACACATCATCAACAATGTCGTCAGAGACGAGTGTAGTATGCACAACAGGGAGAGGAGTAGTGCTCGGATAAAAGTCGAGCACCGATTCCTCACAAAGAATCGAATCCACTAGAGGTGGTGGATGCACTGGGAGAATGGGCTCAGCAATATCGGTGCATAGATCAGCCGCACATCCGGTGACCGTGTCCATGCCATACCCTTCAAAATGTGAAGGTGACAAAGACACATAGCCGGATGTTGAAGGTGTGCCGCCAGAGCTAGGAGTTGGGACGATCCGAATATCCGGCTCGTCATCCTCATCCAATTGGCGATGAAAAGCAGCACAATCCTTCAGGGCGTGATCTGTGCTCCGACAAAACTGGCACTGCCTAGCAGGCTTCTTTGGCATAGCGGGAGCTGGAGCCGAAAAGAAGTATGACGGTAATGGCTCAGCAGAGTAGCCATAAGACTTACGCGCACCATATGGAGTATCAGACGGAGTCGATGCTCTATATGCTGGGCGAGAGGAATTATGCCTACTATTCTCCGTAGGGCATTCAACACTAGAGTGGGAAGTAGCTCCACACCAACGGCAACGGAAATTCAGATGTGCCCACATAGTGTAAAGATAATATGATTCAAAATAAAAATGTTATTGTGCAAATACTACACCTAACAATAATTACTAAAGCAGCCTAAGTAAAACAAGAAAATGGAATAAAAAGACAGAAATAAAAAATAAAAGATGCAATTTACAAATGAAAAGGGCTTCTCTCTCAGATTCTCCCTCTCCAGAAAACTCACACGACTGTGTTCCCCGGCAACGGCGCCAAAAACTTGATGCGATAATTTCGGCAAGTGCACCGGTCGCGCAAGTAATAAAAATTGGGAATAAATCCCCGAGTGTCGGTCTCTTGAGGAACACAGTAAGGTGGAGTTAGGTTTCGAGGAAGGACTTGAGATTGAAGTCCTTAATGTGGATGGAATGCGGAGGAGTTGGGTTGGCTTTTGGAAAACAAAATAAAAGCTATCAACTACTCCTATGCAATGCCGCTATGCAAAGCTTCGCTTGGTGGGATGGAGACTAGGCAGGCCTTGAGCGCGCTGCGTCGAAAGGGCGGATGGACGAGTAGGCTAACGAAGTCGAACTATGCAGGCCTTGAGCGCGCTGCTTCGTTAGGCGAATGGAATACGGGCCGCGATGCCACGCTTCGGTAGGCGGATGGGCGAGTAGGCTTACGGATTGAGGGTCGCAAGCACCTCTTCACCAAGCACGCCACTAGCAATTGCTAGTGCGGCACCGGACACGGTGGTGGGATGGGAAAATGGATGGTGGCGCTCCTCATTCACACATATGAATAAAATGATTCCATAAACATGAAATAAACATTAATAGATAAGATTCATAGTGCACATCATCTAAATAAAGAGATTACAAACATTTCATCACCAAAAGGAAGAAGAAAGAGGCAAGAGATACGACCGAATCCGGAGTCTCATTGTAGATTCACGGTAGGAATCGTTGGGTTGTCAATCCACGTCCTAGCTCGGTCCCAACTGCGTCCGGGGTAGAGGAGGGCTGTCACACCTCCCAATGGACCCGTCTTCTCCAGCGATTTACCACCCGGCCACGTCAAATGCGAAGAACTCCTTGCTTGGCGGTGAAGATGAGTGTAGGATCCCTTCCTTTAAGCCCTTGGATGATGGAGGAGGCCTAGGGTGTGAAAGCCCTCTGAAAATGGCGAAAACGGCGGAGTCCGGCGGAGAAACGGCGAGAGTTCGACCTAAATCGCGAGCAGCGGATTTATAGGCGCTGGAATTAAACAGTGCGCACGGTCATTGGCGCACGACCAGTGGTCGTGCGCACTAGAATCCTGTGATCGTGCGCTCTGCCTGGACGGAACCTGCAAAGACAGAAATTATAAAATAAAATGTTCGCACGACCAGTGGCGCACGACCGGTGGTCGTGCGCACTAGCGTTGATGGTCGTGCGCAATAGATGAAACAGAACTCAGAAATTTAATGGTCAATGCGCACGAGCAGTGGCGCACGACCGGTGGTCGTGCGCACTGGCATTGGTGGTCGTGCGCACTGCACCAAACAGAACTCGTGAAAAAGGCGTTAAGTGCACACGATCAGTGGCGCACGACCAGTGGTCGTGCGCAATAGAACCAGTGATCGTGCGCAGTGTTCCTGTGCAGAATTGCACCGGAAACACCTGCACGACTCCTGTTCTAGCGTACAACCACAAATCCAGCCACTAAAAGTGGCACCTAACAGTGCATGAAAACCACTAATGAAAATAAACATGAAATCACACCAAAATGGGCCAAAAGGTGCACCTAGCATAGGGTATCAAATATGAACTAAAACAGGGCTAAAGTGCAGTGAATCGACTAACTAAACGGCCCAGATGAGTCCATAAAAGTGTATATGATGAGGACTCATCAACACTCCAAACGACGCTAGTGTAAGTACTTGGAACTCAAAGTTCATTTTTGGGATCAGACCTTAGAGCATCTTGGTTGAGTGTTGACTCAATCCCTCTCAGGTATATTGCAATGCATTGCATTATTAATTTCTTGATTCATGAAATCGCAAGATCCGAAACTCTTTTGGGTTGTTCTTGATTTATTTCTGCTACACATATATGATATGCTACTCATTAAGAGTGAAGGAGAAAACCCAATAGACGCTAAGCACGGAGCCAGCCAAAAGCAGTATTAGAAGTCGTTGCAACTTCAACTTGAAGTCGAAGCAGAAGATGAAGTTCAATGTACAAGTCTTCAACTTGACGGATACGTCGATAAGAATTCAATGCGACATCAATGATATAGTTCAGTTCAAAGATGGAGAGGAATTCAAAGCAACTTCTATTAGAACTCGGAGGTGCGTCGACTAGAAGGCAAATGTATTTGATGCTAGGTTGAATACAAGCACAAAAATCGAATACATTCTGTATTCTTTTCTGACGCTTTTCTAGAAGGTATACAGAAAATAATTTGAACTATAACGGTTCATTTATTGCCAAGAATGGAAAGAAGGACTCTAGAGAAACAACAAAGACATTCTTGGAAGTTATTCAAAAAGATGATTGACGAGCTGTCAAAATAAATGAAAAGAGAACGGTATTATCCCGTGGACATTCCTAACATGGACACAACTGAAGAGGGAGCAAATTAAACCGTTATTTGCCAAAGAGTAAAAATACTCAGGAAGAGATACAATAAAAATGATTCAACTAATCTATTTGGTTTTCTTCTTCCTCAAGTTCTCTATCAGATAGAGGAACAGAACATCTATGTACAAGAAACACAAAAAGGCTTCTGCTTCTTCTTCTTTTACAGTAGAAAGCTAACAAGCATACAGAGATCATTAGGATCATAAGCAAAACAACACTTACATTCTTTTCTATCTCATGCAAGGGTTCATCTACGAACTAAATCTTAAAAAACACCAAGTAACTGAATCCTCGGTGATAGCTGCCGGAGGATTCAAACAAATGAAACATCTTCACTTCTTATCCTACTTTCTTACCCTTTCTTCTTCTTTTGTAAACTGAGTATAGAGTTCTAAGAATCCCTCTATAAAGGATTCAGTTGTTCTAAGAGTCTCCTTGTCAAAAGACTCAGTGAGTTGTTCAAGATCTCCTTATCAAAAGATCTAGATTGGTTTAAAAATTCTCCTTATTTAAAGACTCAGTGACTGGTTCTAAGAGTCTCCTTATCAAAAGACTCATGCAATAGATAGTGCATTCCTACCAAGGTGGTAGAATAGTGGATGTACCCATATTTTGGGGAACCACAATAGCTCTTGTCTTTGTGCTGTGAATTTATGTGTTGTCCACTTGTTTTTTTATTTCTGCAATCTGTGTTTTTTTCTGGACTGGTAACCTGAATGCATATTTGTTAGATTAATTTATTGTTGTACAATATTTGAAGAAAAGTTTTAAATCCCAATTCACCCCCCCCCCCCCCACCCTCTAGAGAATACTCAGAGGTATCACTTTTCACATTCAATTGGTATTAGAGGTAGGTTGATCATAAAAAGGATAACACCTTGATCCAAAGATCCTCTCACATTAAATTTTTATATTTTAAAATTATTTTCAAAAAATGAGTTCTAAGGATTATGCGTCCACAAGACCACCAGTGTGTAACCTAAACAAGTTTACACTCTGGAAAGCTAAAAAAAACTCTACATGAACTCTATTGATGAAGGAATTTTTGATGTTATTGTTTCAAGTCCCCCAGTCTCATTCAGAAAAGATGAAAGTGGGACTGTGACTCAAGAACTAGACCCTAGATCTGAGTGGACATATGCTGAAATGAAGTAGAAGGCATGTGTGCCATAGCCATGAACATTATGATCTCTTCTATGTCTGATGACATTTTCCAGAAGGTAGCTGACTATAACTCAGCCAAAGAAATCTGGGAATCCTTTTCCAAATTGGTTATGGGAATTTCAGACGAAAGAAATGACAAAAAGTCCCTTCTCATATCCCAATATGAGAACTTTCAGAAGAAGGCTGAAGAAAGTGTGGCGGAGATGCATGAGAGATTCAACACCATTATAAATGAGCTGAAGGGAATGTACACGGAAATTTCTCTTACAGAAATTAATGATAAGCTCCTTATGTGCTTCCCAAGCACACGAGACACAAGGATCTGGGCTATTAGAGAGTTCAGATGTCATAGAGAAATCTCTATTGATTCTCTACTAAGAAAGCTCAAGTCCTATGAGCTCCTATTGAAGAGCAAGGTTGAGACTGAAGCCAAAGAAAAGGTCTAAACCCCTAAGGAAAGGACCATTGCACTGAAAGCTACTGAAGGAGATCCTTCCACTTCTGAGGAAGAGATGTTAAATCCCTTGACCATAAGATTCAAAAAGTGGTTCAAGACTGATGACTCCAGAAGGAAGGAAAGGAGCTCAAGAAAACCTAGGTTTGATAAGACTTCTAAGCAAGAAATTATCTTCTTTTCCTGCAGAAATCCAGGTCACTTTGCCCTTAAATGTCCTGAGGAACAGAGGGATAGAAGCAGCTCCAACAAGGAGCACAAGAAGAAATCCTTCAAGAAGAAGGGAAAATGTTTCATTACTGAAACTTGGAGTGACTCAGAGTTTGAGTCAAGTTCCTCTTCATCTGATAGTGATGAAGAGTGGCAGCTGAAGAAGCCTGTTTAATGGCTCTAGAAGATTCTACTGAAGAAAATCAGGTAACTATATTTGATGAATCTGATTTCTCTTTAGAAGACTTGAAAAACTGCTTTAAAGAATTTTGGAAGACTATATTAACAGTCAAAAGGAACTTAAATAAATTAGAGAAGAACTAGAAGGTCTTATGAAAGGAAATGTGTATTCAATCCATTATAAATTAAGAAATCAGAAGTATAGGAAAGAAACAGAAATAGATACACTAACTACTGAAAACTCTAACTTAAAAGAAGAGGTTACAAAGGCAAAATCCTTTGAAGTCTCACTCGATGGGAGGAGTAAGAAGCTCAAAGACAATACAAAAAATCTCTCCATTAGATTTAAACATCTTTGTCTAGGAGCAGACCCATCCACCAGCACATAATCCCTAGCAAACCTGCCTGGTAAAACCCTATAGTGTTCATTGGAACTAGTGTAAAAAAAATAATAACAACCTTGAATCTTGTAAAGAATTGAATAACAACCCTAATAAATTCACTGTGTTCAATAGGGTAAATATAATTGATCAAAGAGGAATTCTATGTAAGCACCCCTTAGAAAATCCAATTAACATTTATAAAATCTTAATAAAAGGAATTATTTGTCGAATAGAACTCGACGCAGTTGTAAAGATGCGTCGAATGCAACTCAATGGAGTTCTATATATTCTTCGACATCAGCTCAAAGCAAGTATGAGGGTGCGTCGAATTCTACTCGACGTAACCAAAATTTTGCATCGACTTCTATCGAGACAACTAGGCAGACACGTCAAATTCCACACGACAGAACTCTAAAGATGCGTTGATTTCTTCTCAACGCAAGTTCCCAGTAAACATTTTTCGAACATCTAGACCCCTCTCTCTCATTTCTACTTATATTCTAGATGTTTTTGCTGTTCTAAAATTGGGCACAATGCCAAACCTTGCTGGCATAATCTACCAGCACTTCTTCACCTTAAGGGGTATACTGAAAGACCAACTTATTCTTTCATAACTCCATATGATTATTGAAGAAAGAGTGGATACTCCATGCATATGACTGGAGAAAAAGAGGTGCTGGAAAACTACAAGGCCAAGGATGGCCATAAGGTAATATTTGGAAACACCCACTCTGGTCAGACCAAAGGATACGGTGTGCTCAGGATTGGGGAAATCTCCTTCTCTAAGATAGCTTACGTTGAAGGTCTTCAAAATAATCTAATTAGTATTAATCAATTATGTGATGGTGAATACAAAGTTGTATTCACCAAGTCCTTATGTCATATAGTTAGCTATGTATCTAACCAAATAGTATTGACTGGACATAGAAATGGTAAGGTCAATGTAGTAGACTTTGAGTATGCTATGCTAGAAGTTTGTTTGCTTAACTCCCACCTAGAAAACAGTGAATTGTTCCATAAGAGACATAGCCATCTGATTTTTAAGACAATAACTAAGCCATCCAGGCTTAACCTAGTAAGAGGCTTACTAATTGGTAAGTTTATGAAAGACAATCCTTATAGAGCCTGCCAACTAGGAAAGTAAACCAAGCCATCATTCAAACCAATTGCTAAGAATGATTCCCTTAGAACCTTCTATCTGTTGCACATGGACCTATTTATTCCTATCTCCACTCAAAGCTTAGCAGGCAAGTGCAATACATTAGTCATTGTAGATGACTTTTCTAGATTCAACTGTATGTTCTTTGTAACAGCTAAGTCAGACACCTTGAAGATCCTCTCAAGATTAATTAGACAGATTCAATCTGAATTCAATACTCGGGTTGCTATGATCAGGAGTGATCATGGTACTGAGTTTGAAAATCAGTTAATTATTTTTAGACTCTACGAGGTTGACGAGATACGATAAAGCTTTTCAGCTCCTAGACCCCCCCCCCCCCCCCCCAACAAAATGGGGGTGGCTGAAAGGAAAAATATAACCCTAATTGAATCAAGAAGGACATTATTGGTTGAAGGCGGTGAATACTGCCAACTATGTTCTGAATAACAGTTTCATCCACAAAACAAAGTTGAAGACTCCTTATGAGTTATTGAAATGAAAGGCACATAATGTCACATACTTTAAGATTTTTGGGTGTACTCGCTTCATTCTGAATAATGGAAAGAGTCATCTTGCAAAATTTGACAAGAAGTCTGATGATGGAATATTTTTGGGATACTTCTCTTCAAGCAAGGCCTATAGGTGTTAAAATAAGAGCTCTCTCAAAATTGAGGAGTCAATGCATGTAGTGTTTGGAGAGACTAACATGTTCTCTAGGGGAAGGAAACATCCACCAATGCTATATTGCAGGAAGAAGACCAACTTGCAGATGAAGTTGAAAGGCTCATCGTCATGAATCACCCATCAGATTACCAAGAGAAAGGCAAACAGAAAGCTGACAGTGATAAAGATGAAAACTCTCATGCAAATGAGGATGATATGAAAGCACCTGCTCTTCCAGACACAGAGATCATTCTAGAAAATGCAAATGGTGTCCCCCCGATCAATGAGGAAAAGGAAATCCATTAAGATGATATTCCACTAAACACCTTACCAAGGAACATGATGACTCTCAAGGATCATCCTCCAACTCAAGTTATAGGAGATAAAATAGTTTGATTTAAGACAAGAAACCAGATCACAAATGAAACCATGTTGCAGTGCCTCTCATAATATGAGCCCAAGAAATTTGAAGAAGCAGATAGTGATCCCCACTGGATTGCTACAATGCAAGAGGAGCTTGCACAGTTTGAAAGGAACAAAGTTTGGACTTTAGTTGAAAGACCCAGAAATTACCCAATAATTGGAACCAAATGGGTATACAAAAACAAGATGGACTCAGCTGGAGTCGTAGTTAGAAACAAATCTAGGCTGGTTGCTCAAGGATACATGCAAGAGGAGGGTATTGAGTATAATCAAACATTTGCTCTTGTGGCTATATTGGAAGCAATCAGAATGTTCCTTGCATATGCTGCAGATATGAAGATCAAGGTATATTAAATGGATGTAAAGAGTGTTTTCCTAACTGGACATCTTCAGGAATAAGTCTATGTGGAGCATTGATGAGTCCTGATTATATAGGGTTTTCAGACTCATCTGGGCCTATTTTCTCACTCATGCACTACACTTTCAGCGTTAAAATGCTCATATTTTCTCTTTTCATCACTTTACACATAGTGCACTCTTTTCGCCTAGTGGGGTGTGCAATTGCACATTCTATGTTGGGGATATGCCTTTGCGGGTTCCCCATGACTGTCTTGTTGATAATTTGGGTGATAGCCTTGTGGCTGGTGCTATATTCTGTGGATTGGTGTTTTGGTTTTGATTGTGTGCAGGTGGACTATGCTCTTGAGCTGAGCATTATAATCTGGGTAAATCACACAACCGTGCGATTATTGTTAACGCACGATCTAAGTGATCGTGCTATTTACTCAGAGCTGTGTGTGATGATGTTCATCTTGCGTTTTCCTTATTGTACGATTGAATCCAATCGTGCGAGAAGGAAAACGCACGACCCACCTAGATGCTAGCAAAAATCCGAGGCCTGCCCCAACCCGTGCATTTTTGGTCGTGCATGAGCTTTACGCTCGTGCGTGAACAAAAATGCACGGCCTTCATGTAGCTACAAGCATTGTTTATCTCTGTCAATCGCACATCCCAAAATGCATGGTCGTGCATTTTGATCGTGCTTTTCAAAAAATTAACGCCTCTATTTAAGCCGCAGGTTCATTCGACCTAAGGATCGGATTATTCTTCCCCGCCATTTTTCGAGCTCTAGTCTGCCACTTTTGTCGCTCCATCACCGCCCACCTTCAGGAGGAGCTCCGACCGCCATTCTCTTATAAATCTCTAGCTGGAGCATCCTCTTGGCCTCCTCCATTATTCATGCACCTCCAAAGCTCTATTTTGAGGGATTCCTTGCTGCATACGTCAAGTTCTCCGGCGAGGTCAGAAGCAAAGATGATTGACGGAGAAGACGGGTAAACTAGAAGGAAGTGACAAATCCTCTCCGTAACCAAGATGACAGTTTGAGCCCGAGCATGGACAAGGACTGACATCCCTAGATTCCGGATGTGAACCTCCAATGATTCTCCGCCCCTTTGGTTGTAATCTCACCTCCTTCATGTTGCAGTATAGTTTTTCCTTTATTATATGTGTATATGGATAATGTATGCTAAACCATGTTATGCTATTTATTATATTTCATGTCTATGTGAAGTAGCTTTGTGGTATATGTTAGTGAGGAGCGCACCATTCCATCGTCCATCCCACCATCACGTTCGTGTGTCACACTAGCAATTGTTAGAGACGTGCTTTGTGACGAGGTGCTTGCGACCCTCAATTCTGCCTGTGCGACCCATTCCATCCGCTTGCCTACTCATCCATCTGCCCTTGTGAAGTAGTGTATTCAAGGCCTACGTAGTTTCCATCCCACCTAGCAAAGCAGTGCGCTCAAGGCCTGCATTGGAGTATTTGAGTAGTTGTTTTCTTTTATTTTCCACAATCCAAATCAACCCTTTTTCCACAATCCATCCGACCTAAAGGACTTCAATCTCATGTCCTTCCTCAATAGATAACTCCACCTTATAGTGTTCCTTTGAGATCAATACTTGGGGATTCACTCCCATTTTATATTAATTGAACGATCGGTACACTGCCGTTTCGTGTCGCAGTCTTGCTATTTCCTATAGCGGTGTTGCGGATTTGCGCATCAAGCAGCCCCAGGTTTTATCAATCCAACTCATCCTTCTTTTATTTATAGATTAGACAAAACACTGTATGGTATCAAACAAGCTCCAAGAGCATGGTATGAGACTTTATCCACCTTCTTCCTAGAACACTCTTTTGTAAGCTGTAAGGTGGATAAAACACTTTTCACATGAGCACATAAAATTCAGATACTTCTAGTACAAACATATGTAGATAATATAATATTTGTCTCAACAGACCAAAGACTTTGAAAAAGGTTTGCTGACCTAATGTAGTCTAAGTTTGAAATGAGTAACATGGCAGAACAATCATACTTTCTTTATCTCCAAGTTAAGCAAAATACAGATAGCATTTTTATATCCCAATCCAAGTATACCAAAGAGCATATCAAAAGGTATGGGATGAAAAATGCCACTGTCATGAAAAATCCCATGACTACCAATTCTGTATTGGATCGAGATGAAAAGGGCAAGTCTATTGATCAAAAGACCTACAAAGTCCTATTAATGTCTTTTTAAATCTTCGTAAGGAGTGTTTGCCTGAGCGTTTGTAGTTGTCCCCTGCATGACATGGCATCATGACCCGAATTTTCCCCTTGCTCTGATAATATTTATTAAATTCATAGGAAAATGCGGGTTGTGACAGTAATCCTGATGTAGGCCGGCTAATTCGATTCAAATTATAATGTTATTTTTATTATAACGCCTTCCCGGATCCAAATTTTTACACAGTCAATAGCGAATGCAGCCACAAGAATATTTCAGTTTTATCAAATTATCGCTAGCATATGGGTAGCCCCACCGTTCGGGATCGAATAAGGGCTATGGGCCAATATTCTTTCTGACTCAAAAGGCCCGGTATCGGGTCCGACCAAGCGCGTGTTATACCAAAAGAGATCCACCCAAAAAATTACGACTCAAAAATCGTAGATCTCCCCCAACAAGAAAAAAGGAGGTTCGCCAAGCCTCGCAAACTAAGATAAACTTATTAAGATAGTCATAAAAATCAAATTGAGGAAACCACGAGTTTTTTTATGCTATCAACTTCAACCCCAAGATTCCTCCACCACAAGATCTATCTAGAAATGAAATCACACACAGGTAGAAGTTTCGTTACCCCGCACGGAACCATAGATCCGAGTTATTCTTGGATCCACAAAAATATTGAGCGCTCTTCCCACGAGTCCACCGGAGATGAGTTGACGATGAGTAGCACGTCCGCCTTCATCGTTTCACGCCGGTTCCGCAATCCACTGCGACAAACTCCAAGTACCTTGCAAGAGATCTTCAAGTGGGAGAAAAGAGATGGGCGGAAGGAGAAGTGGTGGCCGGCGGCCAAGAGGAGGGAGCAAGAGAGATGGGCGGCCAAGAGGGGGCCGAAATCCAATGAAGGGAGAAAGAGAAAGGGGGCGGCTAGTAGAGGGAGAAACTCAAGAGAGAAATTTAGGGTTTAGGTTTTTTTCTTATCATTCAATAATTCATCTCATTACAATATATGGCCTATTTATAGGCTACACCACTAAATCTTCTCCAAGATATAATTCTAAAATTAGATTGCTCAAAAATAGTCCATCATGAATGCAGAATAAATTATGGCTACATGTATCCCAAATCAAATAACGAAAATAAGGAAATATATATTCCCTAATTAAACAAAATAAACCTCACTAAATGCAGACCAAAATATAAATAAACATGATAATGATAATTAATAATTATAATAGAATAATTATAATTATTATTTATCTAAATACATACCAAAATAAAAATAAACATGATAATGATATTTAATAATTATAATTGAATAATTATAATTTAATATTCCATGCGGTGATGGCGTTCTTCAAAAGGGGTGGCGATGGCGTGCACCATATTTGTCGTCGCGGCATCGACCATCATAATCTTGAAATGTGATGTTGCGGCGGCGAAGACGTTGAAAGTAGTGCGTTCTTGCGCCACGATGCCGTAAGTATTTCGATGGCGAAGCCGCAAGATCTTCATCCAATGTGTCGGCTCCATCATTATCTACATGTTAGGGAATGCCGCCGCCATCAAGTCCCCAAGGAACTCGACCCACCTATGCAGCCTCATATTAAGATCCTTCTGATCCAGTAGATAATTTAGGCTTTTGTGGTCCATGAAGATTTCCACCTTCGCACCATACACATAGTGCTGCCACAATTTTAATGCAAAAATCATCGCCGGCAACTCCAGGTCATGAACGGGGTAATTTTTCTTGTGAGGCTTTAGCTGCCTTGACCCATAAGCTGTCACGCTATCATGCTGCACCAACATGCAACCCAAATCGCAACCTGAGGCGTCGCAGAAAATCTAAAACCCTTTGGTCCCACTAGGAAGACTTACGATTGGAGCGGATGTCAAGCTTTCCTTCAAGGTATCAAATGCACGGGCCTACTCCGACATCCACACAAACTATTGGTCCTTTCGAGTAAGAGAGGTGAGGGGCAAAGCCATCCATGAAAAGTTCTCAATGAACCATCTGTAATAACCGGCTAGTCCAAGGAAACTCTGGACTTCTGCCACTGTTCTCAGTACAGGCCAATCCCTAATTGCTTTAATCATCACCAGATCAACTTCCAACCCATCTCGACTGATCACGTGACCTAAGAATGCCACCTTCTCGATCAAGAACTCACACTTTGAGAACTTAGCATAAAGCTGGTTCTCCCTCAAAATCTATAATGTCAATCTCTGATGAGGCTCATGTTCTGCCTTCGACTTTGAATACAGTAAGATATTGCTGGATCGATTGGCGCCCTTAGAGGGGGGTGAATAAGGGAATAAAAATCTTTGTAAATTTTTACTAAATTGTTTAGAGAAAATTAGAACAAAATTACAATTTATCTAAAAGGAGGAAACAATTGTAATTTACAATTCTATAAATTATGCCAAATGATAGAAATCAAGTAAACACAAAAAGAGACATGATTATGTTATATAAAAAGGTGTTTACATAAATTTGATTTCAATATCGCTAGAAATCGGAGGCATACAAAATAAAATAAGTTTTCCTTTTCTATACCGACTTGTATCACCACAAACCAGTTGGCTTTAGCCTATCCTTCCTCGGATATGGCCTCAAGATGCTCTAGCCAATCCTTCCCCGGATATGGCCTCGAGCACCCCCTAGATCTAATCACCTAGAACTAGTCGCCAACACAAGGTGAATTCCTCCCTAAGTCCTACCCAGACCTAGTCGCCAACACAAGGTGAATTCTCTAAACGGTTACAAAAATATATGGAATGAAAATAAAGATAACAATAATAAAACTCCCTATATGAGATCTCTGAAGATGAGGATGAAGGATCGATGTAGCATAAACGAGGTTGAAGCGGTCGTTCTTCGGATGCAGCGTGGTGGCTTCCTTCTCCAGAAATCCTCTTTGGCTTTTAGTGGGAGATGAACTTTCGGCAGAGTAACAGCTGTGGAAATTTGGCATAAGTAATCTCTCTGGAAACACTATCTCAAAATGAGAGAGAGCCCATCAATTTATAGAACTTGAAGATAGCGCCTGCGACAGCTCCTAGCGCCTGCGGTAGCATTCGTGTGGAGCGGTTGCGAAACCGTCGACGACATGGTGCTGTGCAAGAACTTGAGCTAGCGCCTGGCGGTAGCGCTAGCGCTTGCGGTAGCGCTAGCGCTGGCGGTAGCGCTTGCGCTGGCGGTAGCGATAAGGAACCGCTGAGACGAAACTAAACCACTGAGACGAAACTGCTGAGATGGAACCACTGAGACGAAACCGCTGAGACGAAATGATCTACCGTGGAGTGTTAGCACTAATGCTGGTGGTAGTGCATTCTTCCAGATGTTTTAATTCAGCTGCTTTCTACCTGTGGAGTATTGCACCTATAATTCCTGCATACTATAATCACACGACAAGCAAGATCAAATACAATTTGGGATTTGTTAGTCTCAAACAAAGGGAGGTGACACACATGTCCAACAATCTCCCCCTTTTGATAATAACAAATCCTCTTAGCAAGAAATCAACAATAGTGTTTATAGTATAGGATAAGCAAGATGATAGTGCAACAACAGTATATGATAAGCATGATAATGCGCATACTCCCCCTATCTTAATGCCCCCCTACATAAATGCAATTTATGTTTTACTCCCCCTAAATGATAGATTACATGAATTATTCTCCCCTTAATCTTCTATATTTCTCCTATATATATTTCTTCAATTAATCTCCCCCTTTTGATATTATCAAAAGAAGGTAGGGTGAGGGTAGTAAGGAGGCATTTATTATAAATGATAAAGCATGATCGAGCTTTTGTAATATAGATAATGATAAAGATTTTAAGCATAGTATATATAAGAGATTTCAAATAAAAAGATAAGAGTTGTAAGCAAGCGGAAGATTATAAGAAACATCTTTTTGTAAGCATGAAAAGCATAAGTTAATATATGAGTTTTAGTTTAAAATTGAAAGACGTTTTAACCTTTTTGAAATCTCAATGTTTTTCATAAAGATACCAAGCATGAAATGAACATATCAAGGAGTTATTATACTACAATGTTACTTAATTTTAAGTTCAAGAGATACCAAAATATTGTAGAGATCATGCTAGGTTATCTAGTGCATTTCTTATATAAAGAGTAGTATAGATAAAGCATTAGAATCCAATACTCATGAGAAGAAGTGTTATGAAAGATAATGATGTGCACATAAGTGTATTTTGAGCAATATTAACAATTGATTTAAATCACAAAATAAAAGACATATGTAGAGTAAAGTGCACAATAAAACACAAGTATATCAACTTTCACACACTTTTAATGCACAAAATTTTTAACAAAGTGGTGTAGTAACCAAGGTTTGCACAAGACACTTTACTATTCTTTCCAAGGTGCTCAACCTCACAATGCTTATGAAGACTTATCAGGTGGTTCAAGTAGTGCTTGGTGGAGTTATATTTGTCTACATATATAATTTTTTGTTCACATTTGTGAGACAACATTCTCCGAATACACTTGTTTTGCAAACCCAATTTTTTAACTTAACCACTTTTCTAAATTTCATAAGTGCAATTCAAATGTAGTGTAGGCAATAAACTTATGCAAGTTATAATTCATTGTACAAATACAATACACAGGAAAGCATTTTGGATTTAAACACACATGTTGATTATCAAAATAAGTGAGTGAAATGTATCATTATCAATCATAAAACATTTACTCATACTTAGAGGCATGCTAAGCTTGGTTCTACACATATTCTTCAATATGATTGATGCACTTTAAATAGATATATCAAAGCATGATAAACAAAACAATGTTCATAGTAATTTTAAGGAATAAATTTTACCATTATAAATAATTCTAAATAATAGAATTCATTCATGCTTAATATTAGCAATAAAGATCATACAGTTTTTTTTTGCTTTGAAAATTTTTAATGAAATAAACACAAAAAAATCACACAAACATATTTTTGTATTTTTGAATATTGAATTTTTATAGTTGATTTTTCATAATAAAACAAAAATAAAATAGTCAGAAACACAAAAACAAATTAGTACACATAAACTAACATATTTGTAAGGATTTTTAGAAATTTTGAAAATCACAAAATTCAAACATTCACACTAGCGCTGGCGCTGGAAATAGTACACGATTTTTTAAGAATTTTGAAAAACTAATTTTTTATATTGATTAGGGGTTTAAGAGTAGTCTTATGCATAAGTTTTGTAATTTTCAGAGATGTCTTGATTGCTCAAATTGCATAAAACATTAGCGTTTTACATGTTATTCATCCTAAGATGTCTAAGACTCCTAATTCCAACCTTAACATTTGAAACCTTGCATCAGGAAGAGGTTTAGTGAATATATCAGCAAGTTGAGAGTCCGTGCCAATGAAACTTATTCTAACATTTTCCTTCTTAATGAGATCCCTTAGGAAATGATGACGTACATCTAAATGTTTGGATCTAGAATGGTGTACCGGATTATTTATGAGATCAACGGCACTTTTGTTGTCACATTTTAGTTCAATAAGTTTTAGATGAAAACCAATGTCCTCTAAAGTTTGGCTCATCCATAGTGCTTGTGCACAACAACTTCCTAATGCAATGTATTCGGCCTCCGTGGTGGAGAGTGCAACCGAGTTTTGTTTCCTTCTAGACCATGCAACTAATGAAGGTCCTAGAAAATGACAAGTACCACTAGTGCTTTTTCTATCAAGTGAACAACCGGCGTAGTCCGAATCAGAGTAGCCGGGAAGTGTAAATGAATTATTGTGCAGGTACCATAATCCTAATCTAGATGACCCAATGAGATATCTGAAAATTTGTTTTCCAGCTTTTAAATGAGATTCTTTTGGATTGGCTTAAAATCGAGCACATAAGCATACGACAAACATAATAACGGGTCTAGTTGCACTTAGATAAAGTAGAGATCCTATCATACCTCTATATAAAGTTTGATCTATAGAAATTCCTGATTCATCTTTTCCTAATTTTAGTGATGCACTCATTGGTGTAGAAGCATGTTTAAGGTTTTCAAATCCAAAACGTTTAAACATAACATGGACATATTTAGTTTGACATACAAAGATACCATCAATTCTTTGTGATATTTGAAAACCGAGGAAATAAGAAAGTTCTCCTACAAGACTCATTTCAAATTCATTTTTCATCACTAAAATAACTGCTCTACACATCTCTTCATTAGTAGATCCAAAAATAATATCATCAACATATATTTGTAAAATAATTATATCATCATTGTTGTGCTTAATGAAGTGAGTATTATCCGCACTTCCCATAATATAACTATGCTTTAATAAAAATGATGTAAGTCTTTCATACCATGCACGGGGCGCTTGTTTTAAACCATAAAGCGCTTTCTCTAGTTTATAAACATGATTTGGAAATTTTTCACTAATAAAACCGGGGGGTTGTTCAACATAAACTTCTTCTTTTACAAACCCTTTTAGAAAAGCACTTTTCAGATCCATTTGAAATAGTTTTATTCTTTTAAAGCTTACAAATGCTAGAAAAATTCTTATAGACTCTAATCTAGCAACGGGTGCAAAAGATTCATCAAAATCTATCCCCTCGATTTGAGAATATCCTTGTGCTACTAATCGTGCTTTATTTCTAGAGATTCTTGACTCACCATCTAATTTATTTTTAAAAATCCATTTTACGCCTACAACCGGGTGATTAGATGGTCTTTCAACCAATTTCCAAACATTATGTCGCTCAAATTGTTCAAACTCTTCATTAATAGCCAAAAACCAAAATTCATGATTTAAAGCAGTAGAAATGTTTTTTGGTTCTATTTCGGAAACAAAACAAATATTTGAAAAAGATTCATGAAGAGAAGAGTGAGTTCTTACACCGATGGATGGTTCACCAATTATCAATTCCTGTGGATGATCCTTTGTGATTTTTAAGGTACTTGGAGGTACATATTCATCTTCCTTGGCCTCCTCTTCTTCTTCTTTGGAAGGTTCTTTGTCACCATGCTCCAAAGGTGGTAATAGATCATCCTCGTTGCCTGCGGAAAGTTTTTCTACACAAGGAACAAACTCATCAAATTTTACATTTATTGACTCTTCAACTCTACTAGTTCTTTTATTAAAAATTCTATAAGCTTTACTAGTTGAAGAGTACCCAAGAAAAGTTCCTTCATCACATTTTTCATCAAACTTTCCCAAGCTATCTTTTGTATTCAAAATAAAACATTTACTACGAAAAACTTTGAAATAAGATACATTAGGATTCTTTTGAAAATAGAGTTCATATGGTGTGAGATTAAGAGATGGGAGAAGCATGATTGTATTCATAACATAGCATGATGTATCTATGGCTTCGGCCCAAAAGGACTTAGGTAATTTATATTCACATAACATAGTGCGTGCTAGTTCTTGAAGTGTCCTATTCTTTCTTTCTACAACACCATTTTGTTGTGGTGTGCGTGGTGCAGAGAACTCATGTTTAATGCCTAACATATCACAAAAGGATGTAAGTTTTTCATTTTCAAACTCTCCTCCATGATCCGAGCGAATGCATTTAATTTTTAAATCACTTTCATTTTGAATAAGAGTACATAATTTTTCAAATTCACAAAATGCATCGGATTTGGAAGAGAGAAATAATGTCTAATAATATCTTGAAAAATCATCTATTAAGACATATGTATATAATCTACCACCAAGACTTGGAGTGCTAACGGGACCAAAAAGATCCATATGAATTATTTGCAAAGGTCTTGTAGTAGAAATGAAATTTTTACTTTTGAAAGAGGATGTAGAAAATTTACCTTTTTGACATGATGAACAAAGTGAAGGTAAAGTTCCATTTAACATAGGCAATCCTCTAATTAAATTACTTTTGGCAAGTTTTACAATGAGCTTTGAGCTCGCATGCCCTAGTCTTCTATGCCAAAGTTCTAATTCATCATTTTTAGTGATAAAACATTTTATAAATGATTTAGAAAGATCATGAAAAGAAACTATATAAACATTATGTATTCTTGGTGCAGTTAGTAAAATATCTTTTGTAGTAGGATTAGATATTTTGCATAGATTAGTGGAAGATTCAAATAACACATCTAATCCTTTATCACATAATTGGCTAATAGAAATTAAGTTGTATTTTAATCCTTTCACATAAAGAACATTAGATATAGTAAAGGACTTGTTACCAACTGTACCAATTCCCATGATCCTTCCTTTTCCGTTATCACCAAACATCACGATCCCTCCCTTCTTCTTTTCTAGGCTAAGGAACTTTGCTTTATTGCCCGTCATGTGCTTGGAGCATCCTGAATCCAAGTACCACACGTCTTCATTGTCCTTAGCCTGCCTGCACATCTCAGTGTCGCTAAGAACACTGGTGTCATCGCCGTCGTTTCCATGTCCCATGAGGCACATGTTTGCTTCCTCATCTTCGCTTGATAAAGACCCACTTGATTCTTCGGAGGAGGAGGAGGAGGAGGAGGAGTCATCCCATGTTATAGCTTTTAGCACTTTCTTCTTCTCCTTCCTTTTATGCCGCTTTTCTTTCTTCTCCTTCAAGAACTTTGGGCACTGGCTCCGGAAGTGCCCAGTCTTCCTACAATGAAAGCATTCCAGTGGAGGCCTTTCTTCTTCATCGTCGCTCTCCTTTTCCTTCTTTGAGGATGACCCTTTCCATCTTGCATCCTTTTGGATAAATTTCCGGAAAGTGTTTCGCCTTTCCGGATTTCGCATGAACTTTCAGAAGTTCTTCACCAAAAGACTTTCTTCATCTTCATCCTCATCCTCTTGGCACTCCTTCTTTGATTTTAATGCCAATGCCTTCTTCTTTGGCTCTTTGTTGTATTCATCATGTTGTATTTTGAGTTCTACCTCATGGGTTTTGAGATTCCCAATGAGGCTCTCAACTTGGAGCGTCCTTAGATTGTGCGATTCTGAAATGGCCGTCACCTTCGGGTTGAATTTTGGTGGAAAGGAATGAAGGATCATTCAGACCAAGTAGCCGTTGGAGAAGGTCTTTCCAAGTGCTTTGGAGGCATTGACGATCTTGGTGAAGCGCGTGTACATGGCATCAACATCTTCACATTCATCCATCCGGAATTTTTCATATTCCGACTCAAGTTGGTAAAGCTTTGAATCTTTGACCTGCGATGTACATTCATGAGTAACTTCCAAATGATTCCAAATTTCATAAGCAGTAGTACATGCAGAAATTCTATTAAATTCATTTCTGTCTAACGCACAAAATAAAGCATTCATGGCCTTGGCGTTGTTTTTGCATTTTAGCTTATCCCTATCATCCCATTTATCTTTTGCTTTCTCTATAGTTATCTCTCCAGCTACACATGTAGGAGGAGAGTATTCCTCTTCGACCATATTCCATACCTCAATATCTAGGGTCATAAGGAAATATCTTATCCTATTTTTCCAGTAATTATAATCTGACCTGGTAAATAGTGGAGGTCTACTAATTCCCTAACCCTCGGAAAAAACGAGATCATAAGACGCCATTATTCCTAGTTTTTAAACCGTTTGGTATAACCTATCCTCTGATACCACTTATTGGATCGATTGGCGCCCTTAGAGGGGGGTGAATAAGGGAATAAAATTCTTTGTAAATTTTTACTAAATTGTTTAGAGAAAATTAGAACAAAATAACAATTTATCTTAAAGGAGGAAACAATTGTAATTTGCAATTCTATAAATTATGCCAAATGATAGAAATCAAGTAAACACAAAAAGAGACATGATTATATTATATAAAAAGGTGTTTACATAAATTTGATTTCAATATCGCTAGAAATTGAAGGCGTACAAAATAAAATAAGTTTTCCTTTTCTATACCGACTTGTATCACCACAAACCGGTTGGCTTTAGCCTATCCTTCCCCGGATATGTCCTAAAGCCGCTCTAGCCAATCCTTCCCCGGATATGGCCTCGAGCACCCCCTAGATCTAATCACCTAGAACTAGTCGCCAACACAAGGCAAATTCCTCCCTAAGTCCTACCCAGACCTAGTCACCAACACAAGGCGAATTCTCTAAACGGTTACAAAATATATGGAATGTAAATAAAGATAATAATAATAAAACTCACTATATGAGATCTCTGAAGATGAGGATGAAGGATCATTGTAGCATAAGCGAGGTTGAAGCGATCATTCTTCGGATGCAGCGTTGTGGCTTCCTTCTCCAGAAATCCTGTTTGGCTTTGAGTGGGAGATGAACTTTTGACAGAGTAACAGCTCTGGAAATTTGGCACAAGTAATCTCTCTGGATGCACTAACTCTAAACGGGAGAGAGCCCATCAATTTATAGAACTTGAAGATAGCGTCTGCAATAGCTCCTAGCGCCTGCGGTAGAGTTTGTGTGGAGCAATTCTGAAACTGTCGGCGGCATGGTGTTGTGCACGAACTTGAGCTAGCGCCTGGCGGTAGAGCTAGCGCTGGCGGTAGCGTTAAGGAACTGCTGAGATAAAACTAAACCGCTGAGACGAAACCGCTGAGATGGAACCGCTGAGATGAAACTGCTGCGACGAAATGATCTACCGCGGAGCGTTAGCACTAACGCTGGCGGTAGTGCATTCTTCAAGATGTTTGAATTCAGCTACTTTCTACCTGTGGAGTATTGCACTTATAGTTCCTGCACTATAAACACACGACAAGTAAGATCAAATACAATTTGGGATTTATTGTCCAAACAAAGCGATGTGACACACATGTCCAACAGATATCATCGATGAACACCACCACGAACGAATCTAGGTATTGCCGAAACACTCTATTCATTAAATCCATGAACACTGACGGCGCATTTGTCAAACTGAATGACATCACTGAGAACTCAAAGTGACCATATCTCATTCCAAAAGCTATCTTGGGAATAGCCTCTTCTCGAATCCTCAACAGATATTAACCAGACTTTAAATCTAACTTGGAGTGCACCGGCGACCCCACCAGATGATTGAACAAATCATCAATTCACGGAATCAGATACTTATTCTTGATGGTCAACTTATTCAACTCACAGTAGTCTTTGCACAACTGCATACTACAATCCTTTTTCTTTACGAATAACACCAGCGCACTCCATGGCGATGTGTTGGTCCGAATGTACCCCTGCTCGAGCAACTCTTGCAACTGCACCTTTATCTCGGCCAGTTCCTTCGGTGCCATCCTAAATGAAGGATGCGACACCGGCCTCGCACCTTGCACCAAATCTATTGAGAAATAGATTTCACGCTGAGGAGTCGCTCCTGAAATCTCCTCGGGAAACACATCCTCGAATTCTTCCACCACTGGCACTTCTCTGATTGCCAACTTTGTGGAGCGAGTCTCCAACAAAGCTATAAATTCCTCAACACCTTGATTCACCACCCGCATCAATTACACAACAAAAATCAGTGAGCTAGCCACTCCGCCTAGGCCCTCGAACTTGACCTCCGCTCTACCTTCACTCTTTAGGGTCACTACCTTCAACAGGAAGTTCATATTAGCTCGTTGCTCTGCAAGCAAGTCCATCAGTATAAGGTCAAATTTGGTAAGTGGTAGAATTGCTCCTAACAACTCAAAATAACACTCGCAAATCCTAAAGACAATGCGTCCTTTCTTTCCGGTGGTCATGAAAGACCCATTCGGCATGCACACGCTAAGCTCCACGTCCGCCTTGACAATCTCAACACTGATTCTCCGGATAAAGCTTTCCGTGAGAAAATAGTGTGACGCTCCCGTGTCGAACAACACTCTGGATGGATAGACAAAAACTAGCACGAAACCTAACACGCATACAACAAATATGAAAGGTCATAACTGTTTTAATCTACCGAACAAAAATCTAAACTTTTTGTACCTATCACCACTCCGGGTTGATGAATCGCTTCCTGCTGCCCGAGGTTGTATGCTCTAGGCAGCACAGGAGGGAAAAGAGAAGCATTGGACTCCACCGCTTTCCCTTTCTCCCCAACACTAGGTCTGGAACCCATTGACTGCTCTTACCTATGCTCTAGCTTAGCCCCACCCTCGGGACAGATCCGAGCTATGTGGCCCACATTACCACACTTATAGCGTGTCACGGGTCCTATGGAATGGAACTCTCCAGAAGCTGCACCGCTTCTCTCAACAGTCCTAAAAGGATTGGGATTTCTCTTCCTTCGACTTCCCTCAGACTTCCCATGAGATTGAGAAGGTTTACCTTCTCTTTGATTTGCCGCAAAGCCCTTACGACACTAGGTTCGCTCTATATCTCTCTCAAATGTTTGAGCAGCTTCGACTAGCTCATTGAATCCCATATTCTTCAAGGCTATCAGGGGTTGCTTTAAATTTTCTCTCAGACCTTGATAGAAGAGATTATCCCTCTACTCAACATCTGCCATGGTCATCCCCGCATAATGACCCAACCGATAAACTCATGTAGGTACTCGACGACCAACTTCTCATGTTGAACCAAGTGCAAGAACTACCGCTGAAGTGCTAACCTCGTCTAAGAGGGGATATAGCGCTTCAGGAAAGCATTCCCAAACTCTTCCATGGATGGGGTACGTCTAGGGTAATGACGACCGCTATGATTCACCCACCACAACTTGGCATCAACTTCTAACATAAATGGTGTGAACTAGGAATACTTGTCCTCTGGAGTCTCTTCCCCTTTCAGGAGATCCTAAATCCTCGCCAACCAATCCTCGGCATTCGTTGGAGTGACAACTCCTTTGAATGACGGAAGATGGAAACTCATAAAATACTTCATCTGACGATCTCCTTGATCAACCGCTCTCTCAGCTAATGGCTCTACAATCCTCACTCCCACCTTCGGTGTAACAGTAATCGGGGTAACATGACTCTTAGCCTACACAACAAGTGTCACAATTTATGGCATCGTAGCAGCTTGATCCACCACCATCGCCTCTGCCAGCATACGACAGAATTTTGACGGGGACACACCCAAATTCATAAGGGCTGGGATAGTAGCACTGCTTGCGGAATGCTCCTCTTGTCTCCTCAACGTCCCCGCATTGTCACCACCATCCTAGCATAAGCAAGGAAACACCAAATCAATCTCTATTCGCAAGACATCGGACACAAGGACACTCATGGTCCCACAACGTACTCCTATGTGGACAACCTCTTTACGCTGTCCAATTACACTAAATCTCAATAGGAACATCAACCTAGCCCTGAAACCAAATTATAACACCTCCCCTTCAATGAATTTATAATATAGGTCTGGCCGGGACCCCACAACATATAATCGCCACATATTTAGTATTAAAATGTGATATAGATTCTACCCAACTTAATATTCAGAACAAACACAACGGAAACATTTAAAAAGTACACCGAAGTTGTTCACATCTACATAAGAGTATCCTGGCCATAAGGCCTTACAAAACCAATGCTCAAGTCATCAACCATAACACATAAATTATCCAAAAGATAATAGCATTCCTATGCTACCTCAGAACAAAGTAAAGATTGCATACTCAAATAGGAAAATAGGAGGAGGTACACTTCATGGGGCTTAGGCCTTTTTGGCCGGCGAGTTGGGTCCAGCCCGCGATCCTTGCCCTGCATCCAATACACAAAGAGCGGTATAACGAGGGTCAGCTTTGGTTGACCAACAATGGTGTTACAAAACCTTTCCTCCCGTCCGTCCTAGAGGACCCCGGGGAACTACATCACCCTACAAGTCAGCACATCGTATGCAAATGTAATAAAGAATACTAACATAATAAACAATAGGTATGAGTGTCACAAGTATCAACCATATTTCTATGTTGAGCAATTAAAGTAAGAGTCCTAACAATGCAGCATGTATGCAAACCTGGGTTTCACCCAAGGCACCCTATGGCGTGTATGCTTCTAACATAACAACACACATCATCATTTCTCAACAAACAAAGGGTACTCATCATTTCCCCAGGGGTGTGCAATGTAAGATCCCTCTCCCGCACCAGGAGAGTTCCCAGATCTTATGCCCAGAACCGCCGCCTTACGGTGATGCTAACACACGAGTTAGCCACCTCCGCAAGACGCCGATCCTGCCTGCAAGAATGATCAACTAGGCCAACAAGAATAAGAAGAAAATAAATAAACAAGTCCACAATCACACGAATCTGTATATATATATCCAAATGTAAACTATCCATCAATGAGTACAATAAATGAAAGAGTAAAAGGGCTTATGCCCGGTACATATCCAAAAAGAAATACTGATAACATAGTACTCTCTCACACTACACTATGCGGAAGCAACTCAAAATACTCTCCAACCTGTCTTTATGCGGTAGTAGTGATGCACGACATTTGCTCCTCAGGGTCTGTCGTTACATCCTGCCTGACGTACTGCGGCTCTGCTCCTCGATCTCCTGGTGTTACGGCCACATCCGACCGTTAGTCAAAAAGACTAAGCCATTTTTTCCCGCCTCCCCCCACGAATCCTAGGTACCGAGGGGGAGGACGAAGCGGAGGACATCAAGGGGTAAAAATAAATACAAGTGACATGGATAGTACTAACTGTATAAAGGGCAAGTGAGTAGTGAGAACGAGAACAACATGTAATAAATGCAGTAAGTAAGACATCAGTAACAGGTAATTAATGAGCAGTAAATATATAAATGCGGCGCAATTGAAGTAATAGGTAAATCTACCACACCATCATCTATAGTATCTTAACTTATATGAATGCCCATACAAACTTATAAGTTAAGATTTCCATAATTATAACTTATCATATAAAAGAGCTTGTAGGAACAACCCTATTACTGATTTGGGCTAGGATCACTATCTGTTTATTAGGACTAATTTGACCTCAATATATAGTCTAAAGGGTCAAGGTTTTAGGCTGATTAGAACTTAGGAAAGATTAGTTTCTGCGTTCGACGAACTCCATACTGCTTTTGACGAACTCCATCCTGCGTTCGACGAATGGCATACTCCAGTTCGACAAACTTGCCAAAGGTTCTGCGTTCGATGAACTCTATTCTGCATTCAACGAACTCCTCTCTTCGTTCGACGAACTTGCTCTCCAGCTTGACGCACTCAGTTTTCCAGCCAGTCCAGCAGTTTATCTTTTCAGTTCGACAAACTTAGCTCTTCGTTCGAAGAATAAGTATCAAGATGTTCAGATCGACGGAAGTTCTTCTCAGCTCAACGAATTTAATATTCCAGCTAGCTTATCAGATTTTATCTATCAGTTCGACGACCTCCAGCTTGAGATCGACGAACTCCAGATTGTGTTCGATGAATTTATTCAAGTCGACGAAATTTCTATTCTGTTCAGTATTTCAGAAGGATTTTTTTTATTCTATTCTCTGAACTCAGATCGACTTTCAATAACGGATCTATTTCTTCCAGATAAGTCAAGGATATTATCTTTCCTTTTATTATTCTCTTATTTCGAAAAAGTGGTCGTTGACACATTTCGAAAAAGGACACTTTTATGGAAAAGGAAAAGATTTAAAGATTACAGTTCCAAGAAAATCTTTTCTGAATATTATAGGATTTGATTTCAAATCAGTCAGAATATTTCAAAAGGAATAAGCAAGAAGAAGATTTACAGGAATACAATATTACAGAACTGCAAGACAGGAAATAGAGAAGAAGAATACTGTCGAGAAAAAATATACAGAAAGGAAGAAAGAAAAAGCTTTTCAGATCTTCATCTTCCTCAAGCAGCACCTCTCAATCTCTGAGAACAATAACACAAATTTCATCTCAGATTACTGCTGCAAAGTTTCAAGATCTTCAAGAGCAACAAACAATCTGAGAAACCTTTGTCTCTCAGATTCATCAGCTATCAAAGGAAGATCTACATTCAAGAGAAAGCTCCATCCTCAACTGTCAACCATTTCAATCAGACAGGGGGAGCTTTACATCAACACAATCCACTAGACTTCTCTCAGATTGTTGACAGAGAAGAACTTCATAACACTCTTTATCCCCACTTATACAGTGTTCTAACTCCCTTCAAAAGTTAACCCCTTGGTGGCAGGTCACCTGAACAAAAACCTGTAGTTTGGTTTGAGCATCTGATCAAAAGCTCAAGTGGTGTTTTGGGCACCTGATCAAAACCCCATTGGTGATAGTGCACCTGCTCAAAAACCTAGTGGATTCCTACTAAGGGTGGTAGAGGAGTAGATGTACCCAGGTTTATTGGGGAACTACTATAGATCCTTGTGTCTTCTGTGCTTGCTTTTATTTTTCTGTGCTGTGCTGTGTGTTCTTTATTTGTTTTTATAAATCACTCAGTACACATATAAATATCACTATTTTAATTCCTCTATAAAAATAAGTGAAAAACTTTTTAATACTCTATTCACCCCCCTCTAGGGTAACCTTAAGATCTAACCTCACTTTCAATTGGTATCAGAGATAGGTTGATTCTTTACAGGCTAACACCTGAATCAACAGATCAATTAGATCTTAATTTTTTTTAGAGTTTTATTTTTATAAAAATCCATGGCACAGAACAAAGAATACTCAAGCACAAGACCTCCTATGTGCAATCTAAATAAGTTTGCACTATGGAAGGCAAGGATCAGATTATATATGAACTCTATTGATGAAGATATTTTCAATGTGATTTTGACAGGACCTCCTACTCCTACAACAACAATAAGTGCTGAAGAAACAAAAAATAATATTGTTCCACCTCCTGAGTGGACAGAAGCTCAAAAGAAGCAGAGAAGTGCTGATGCTAAAGCAATGAATATATTGGCACAGACAATGTCAGATGACATCTTTCAAAAGGTTGTGGAATGCACCTCAGCCAGGGAAATCTGGACCTCCGTCAACAACATGGTTGAAGGATATAGAGATGAAAGAAAAGACAGAAGATCTCACCTTATCTCTCAATATGAGAATTTCAAAAAGGGAGAAACTGAAAGTGTAGTAGACATGTACAACAGACTCAATCTCATAATAAATGAGCTGAAGACTTTGGGCAAAGTGATCTCTATCACTGAAGTAAATGATAAGATCCTAATGTGCTTCCCCAGCACATAGGACTCTAGGATCTGGCCAATCAAGGAAGCCAGAAGCCTTATTGAGATCTCTACTGAGACCTTGTTAGGCAAGCTTAAATCCTATGAGCAGCTTATCAAGTCCATTAAGCTGAACAATCTACTTCCTCACCAGCTTCCAAGAAGGAAAAGAGTATTGCTTTCCAAGCAACTGAAGAGGAAGATAAAGCTCCAGGAGAAGTGGAGTTTATGAGCCTACTAGCCAAAAGGTTCTACATGATGGCTAGAAAAGACTTCAGAAAGATGGATCCAAGATCCACAGAAAAAGCCAAGGTATAACAAATCTAATTTTAAATAAATAATTTGTTTTGGCTGTAGGAAACCTAGACACATTCTACCAGAGTGTCCGGAGAACCAAAAGAAGGAGAAGAGAAAAGCGAAAGAAGAGAAAAGGCACTCTAGCAAGCCTTCCTCCCACACACACAAGCATAAGGGAAGAGGGTTTGTAGCTGAAACATGGAGTGAAACAGAATTAGAATCTTCATCCAGCACTTCTGAAGATGAAGAAAATGCAAATGAGAAGGACCAATGCTTGATGGACATATATGACTCAAGCAGTGAGTCAGAATATGCATCATCATCCAGCTCCAGTGATGATGATGAAGAAAGAAACTTCTGCATGATGGCTATCAATGCCTCTGGACATAATTCAGAAGAATCCGAATATGAAGCTGACACTGCTCAGGTAATATCTAATTTTGATTTTAATTCAATTGAATTCAAAGATGAATTCAAAGCTCTTTGTATAGATTTAATTAAATATGAGAAAGAGATAATCTCTCAGAGGCAAGTTGGCTGAAATGAACCAACTAAGTGAAGAAAATGTCAATCATAAGAAAGATTTGGCTGCCTCCAGAGAACACATTGTTCTCATTGAGAACAAGTTGTCTGAAGCTAAGAAGTTTGAAGAATCCCTCAATGGGAGAAGTATCAAACTGATGGACATCACAAGCACAGTGAATGCCGGACAAAGTGGCAAACTGGGCTTGGGTGCATCATCAAGTGAGCCACATCTTATTAAGAAAGACATCTTATCTACACCAGTAAAATTCATTTTTTCTAAGAACAAAGAGGTAGTAGATGTTAGTAAGAATATTTCAAGCAAGAATAATAAAAATAAAGGAATTTAATAGAATTCGTCAAACGGAGCTCGACGAAACCACACGAATTCATCAACCGGAGATCAACGAACTCTGAATATAGATATTCAGTATAGTTATTATTCGAACGGCGCTCGACGAAAGCACTTCACCTCGTCGAACGACGATCGATGAACTCACCTGAATTCATCGAACGGAAAACATACTGAAAATCTAAAGAATTTTTTATCTTCACATACTAAGAATCCTTTAACTAAGTGGATAATTCCTCCAATTAGATATCATCCACAAGGTTATAAGGATCAGCCTAAGATGTCTTTTATTTCAGAATTTTGTGGAAAAACAAAAGGACCCAAGGTAGTCTGGGTCAAGAACAACTAGAATGTTTTCTGTTTTACAAGTACAGGGCTATCAAAAAATAAAAGAACAATGTTATTTGGATAGCGGTTGCTCAAAGCATATGACAGGAAACAAGGCCAACCTAAGAAACTACAAGGCAAGGCTTGGACCCAAAGTGATCTTTGGAGACTCCAACTGTGGAAAAACCAAAGGTTATGGTCAGATCAAAGTTGGAGCACTCACCTTCAAAGAGGTAGCTTATGTCAAGGGTCTGAAGCACAACCTCATCAGCATAAGCCAGTTATGTGATGAAGGTTATCAGGTAACTTTTAACAACTCCTTATGTCTTATTACCAATAATAAAAACATAAATGTATTATCTGGTATTAGACATGGAAATATTTATTTAGTCAATTTTGACTCTGCCAACTCAGATATTTGCTTATTCAATTCTATAAGTAAAACAAATGAAATATGACATAAAAGGCTTGGACATATTAAACCTAGAACTATATCTAAGCTTTCTAAGGACAATCTTGTTAGAGGATTGCCTTCTATTTCATACAAGAAGGAAGGACTCTGCAGGGGTTGTCAATTAGATAAGCAGACCAAGAGTAGTTTTAAATCTTTATCCAAGAGTGATTCACCTAGGATTTTGTACTTACTACATTTGGATCTTTTTGGACCCACTACAATACAAAGTCTAGGAGGGAAGCATTATTCTCTAGTTATTGTAGAGGACTTCTCAAGATTCACTTGGGTGTTCTTTCTTAGGAACAAGTCTGACACCTTCAATGTTCTGACAGACTTTCTCAGGTCCCTCAAGATTGAGTACTCTACTCTAGTTGCATTGATCAAAAGTGATCATGGCACTGAGTTTGAATCTCTTCTGATGAAAAAATTCTACGGAAAAGAAGGGATCAGACAATGTTTCTCTGCTCCTAGAGCTCCTCAACAAAATGGGGTAGCTGAAAGGAAAATAGAACACTTATTGAATCAGCAACTACATTGCTTGCTGATGCTCATTTACCAATCTCTTTTTGGGCAGAGGCAGTGAACACAGCAAATTATGTGTTGAACAGAAGCCTGAGACATAAGCTTAAGGTTAAAACTCCCTATGAATTACTCAAGAATAAAAAGCCTAAGGTTAACTATTTTAAGATATTTGGATGTAAATGCTATGTGCATAACAATGATAAGAAGTATCTCAGGAAATTTTAAGCAAAATCTACTGAAGGTATATTCCTTGGATATTCTCTTTCTAGTAAAGCATATAGAGTTTACAACAAATCTACTCTTAAGATAGAAGAGTCCATGCATGTATTTTTTGATGAAACTAATATGTTAAATGAGGAGAGGAATACCACCTCTACCAAAGATACTTTGTAGGTACCAGTTCTATGTGAAGAACTTAATGGATTAGATCTATAGAATAAAAATTCTCTACCTCCATCAAATGAAATAATTGAAGACAGTGAAGAAGAGGATAATCAAGATCTTGCTGATAATTTAAATCAAATGACAGCTGAAAAAGTCCCTCAAGAAGAAACTATTGATGAACCAACTCCAACTATTGATCACACCAAAGTTAGGGATCATCCAATATCTCAAATCATTGGAGATATTTCAGCAGGTGTTCAAACAAGGCATCAACTACACCAAAATCAGATGCATACTTGATTCCAATCACAAGTTGAACCTCAATCCATAAAAGATGCAGAATAAGATCCAAACTGGATTCTTGCAATGCAAGAGGAGCTCAACCAATTTGAAAGGAACAAGGTTTGAGATTTGGTTCCAAGACCAAAAGGCCATCCAGTTATTAGCACCAAGTGGGTCTTCAGGAACAAGCTAGATGATCAAGGCATCATAGTCAGAAATAAAGCAAGATTAGTAGCCCAAGGATATTCTCAGGAAGAAGGAATTGATTTTGATCAAACCTTTGCTCCTATTGCTAGACTTGAAGCAATGAGGATTTTTCTTTCCTTTGTTGCATTCAACAAGTTCAAGGTATCTTAGATGGATGTGAAGAGTGCATTCCTGGATGGAGACATCAAAGAAGAAGTCTATGTGGAACAACCACCAACTTTCATCTCTCCAACTCACTCTTCTTATGTATTTAAGCTTAATAAAGCTTTTTATGGTCTCAAGCAAGCTCCCAGAGCATGGTATGAGACCTTAGCTAATTTTCTTTTGAAGAACAAATTCTGTAGAGGCATTGTTGATAAAACCTTATTTTTCAGGATACATAAAAATCAAACATTACTAGTTCAAATATATGTAGATGATATCATATTTGGCTCTACTAATTCAAATCTATGCAAAAGGATTTTTAACCTAATGCAATCTAAATTTGAAATGAGTAGTATGGGTAAGTTATCTTAATTGCTTGGACATCAAGTGAAGCAAACTCCAAATGGCATATTCATATCACAATCCAAGTATGCTAAGGAATTAGTGAAAAGATTTGGTATGTCTGATGCCTCCACCATGAAAACACCCATGCCCTCAAATACGGTTGTTGACAATGATGAATCAGGGAAACCTGTTTATCAGAAAGTATATAGAGCAATTGTTGGCTCACTACTTTACTTAACAACTAGTAGACCTGATATAATGTTTGCTACATGTATTTGTGCTAGTTCCAAGTTAACCCCAAAGAATCTCACCTAATTTTATTAAAAAGAATTATGAGATATATAAAGGGTTGTCCAAATCTAGGACTCTGGTATCCAATAGCTTCAGAATTTGAATTAACTGGATTCTCAGATTCTGATTATGCTGGATGCAGAGTAGATAGGAAAAACACATCAGTAACTTGCCAGTTTCTTGTTGATAGGCTAGTGTCATGGTGTTGTAAGAAACAAACATCTGTGTCTACATCAACAGCTGAAGCAGAATATATTACTGCAGGCAGTTGCTGCTCATAAATATTGTGGATACAAAATCAACTTCTAGATTATGGTATCAATCTAAATAATTCAATTATATTTTGTGACAATACTAGTGCAATATCTATAACACAAAATCCTATACTCCATAGTAGGACTAAACACATAGAAATTAGGCACCACTTTATCAGAGATAATGTGGATAAAAATAAAATTTGCCTACAATTCATTTCTACTTATTTGCAAAGGGCTGATATTTTCACAAAACCCTTGGATGAAAAGAAACATATTTTCTTTATAAATCAGCTAAGAATGATAGATGGAGATTCAATTAATTAAAAAATTTAAATCTTTTATTTATCCCTCTTGTGTGAATTAAGTTCAGTTGGTTTGCTGTCTAAGCAGCTGAGACAAGCTCTCAGTCTCAACAAAACAGCTGAGACAAGTATTAATCCTAGCTGAACTGCTGAGACAAGGCCTTGGGCCGCTGAGAAGTTGTCTGGATTTGCTGAGACCAAACCTCTGAGATGTTATCTTTCAGATTTAGGGATCGACGAAGACAAGCTCGATCGTCGAACTGAGATCGACGAAAATTAAATTTTCGTCGAACCCAGTCTGATGAAAGCTAAGTCTTTTCAATTTCTCATCTCTCATTATAATCAAATCTTTTATTTCATTTTAACTGTATGCCTATAGAATTGCTTCTCTTTCCAGTTCCTTTCTACTTGATCTCTATTTTCTTTTGCAGGAACAATAATAATATTTCTTCAAATAGTGCATCCTTCCCTACCTCCTATTCAACTGTCTCTTCTTCTAGGGGCCTAGCTCCAAGTCTTCCTGTAACTAGGCAGGGGGAGATGTTTAGAAGAAGCTCCTTCTTGGCAGGGGGAGATGTTTTGAAGAAACTCCTTTTTGATAGGGGGAGATGCTTTATATAGAAGCTCAAGTTTCAGGGGAGATGTTGTATGAAGAAGCAAAAATCATTCAGTTGATGAAGAAGCCCCTTTATGATAGGTTTCAATTATTTGAAGAAGCTCACAGCAGTTTTTATTTCAGTTTGAAGATTCAGATATGAAAGATTCAAATGCAGATTGGTAGCAAAGCAGATTCAGTTATTGCTACAGTTCAGATCAACAAAAGCTAAAGCTGAAAAATGCAGATTCAGATTATACAGCTTTTCAGTTCCAATTCAAGTTGATTTGGTGAAGTCACCTCCAACTTACGTTCCAAAAATTTTCAGAAAGCAAGATTCAGTTCAGATAAATAAAGAAAAATGTTGAAGGCAAGGATTTCTAAGCAAAAGCAAAAGCTGGAAAATGCAGTTTGAGATATGACAGATTCAGTTCAGATAAACAAATTTAGAAAGCTGAAGGCAAGGAATTCAGAATTCAGAAAACAAAAATTTGAAAGGCAAATCACATTCATGCCTCCTTCAGAGAAAGTCAAAAGGTTTTGATTATTTGTTTATATTATTTCTGTTTTCAGTGTAAATTTTCAAAACTCAGAATATCATATTCTATATCTGCTGAAATGTTTAAAATCTGTCAGATATATATGCTCTGTTGTTTTGTTGTTTATTTTATTATTTGATTTTTTCAAATAGTGTCCTAACCCAAATAGGGGGAGATTGTTGGAACAACCCTATTATTGATTTGGGCTAGGATCACTATCTGTTTATTAGGACTAAGTTGACCCCAATGTATAGCCTAAAGGGTTAAGGTTTTAGGCTAATTAGAACCTAGGAAAAGATTAGTTTCTGCATTCAACGAACTCCATACTATGTTCGACGAACTCCATCCCGTGTTCGATGAACGACATGCTCCAGTTCGACGAACTTGCCAAAGGTTCTGCATTCGAGGAACTCTATTTTGTGTTCGACTAACTCCTCTCTACGTTCGACGAACTTGCTCTCCATCTCGACGCACTCAGTTTTCCAGCCAGTCCAGCAGTTTATCTCTTCAGTTCGACGAACTTCATTCTGCGTTCGATGAACTCAGCTCTGCGTTCGAAGAATAAGTATCAAGATGTTCAGATCGACGAAAGTTCTTCTTAGCTCAATGAATTCAATATTCCAGCTAGCTTATCAGATTTTATCTCTCAGTTCGACGACCTCCAGCTTGAGATCGACGAACTCCAGATTGTGTTCGACGAATTTATTTAGGTCGACGAAATTTCTATTCAGTTCAGTATTTCAGAAGGATTATTTTTATTCTATTCTCTGAACTCAGATCAACTTTCAGCAACAGATCTATTTCTTCTAGATAAGTCAAGGATATTATCATTCCTTTTATTATTCTCTTAATTCGAAAAAGTGGCCGTTGACACATTTCGAAAAAGGACACTTTCATGGAAAAGGAAAAGATTTAAAGATTACAGTTCCAAGAAAATCTTTTCAGAATATTATAGGATTTGATTTCAAATCAATCAGAACATTTCAAAAGGAATAAGCAAGAAGAAGATTTACAGGAATACATTATTATAGAACAGCAAGACAGAAAATAGAGAAGGAGAATACTGTCGAGAAAAAATATGCAGAAAGGAAGAAAGAAGAAGCTTTTTAGATCTTCATCTTCCTCAAGCAACACCTCTCAATCTCTGAGAACAATAACACAAATCTCATCTCAGATTTCTGCTGCAAAGTTTCTAGATCTTCAAGAGCAACAAACAATCTGAGAAACCTTTGTCTCTCAGATTCATCAGCTATCAAAGGAAGATCTACATTCAAGAGAAAGCTCCATTCTCAATTGTCAATCATTTCAATCAGACAGGGGGAGCTTTACATCAACACAATCCACTAGTCTTCTCTTAGATTGTTGACAGAGAAGAACTTCATAACCCTCTTTATCCCCTCTTGTACAGGGTTCTAACTCCCTTCAAAAGTTAACCCCTTGGTGGCAGGGCACCTGAACAAACCCTGTAGTTTGGTTTGAGCACCTGATCAAAAGCTCAAGTGGTGTTTTGGGCACCTGATCAAAACCCCATTGGTGATAGGGCACCTAATCAAAAACCTAGTGGATTCCACTAAGGGTGGTAGAAGAGTAGATGTACCTAGGTTTACTGGGGAATTACTATAGATCCTTGTGTCTTCTGTGCTTGCTTTTATTTTTCAGTGTTGTGGTGTGTGTTCTTTATTTGTTTTTATAAATCACTCAGTACACACAAAAATATCACTATTTTAATCCCGCTATGAAAATAAGTGAAAAACTTTTTAATAATCTATTCACCTTCCCCCCCCCCCCCCCCCCCCCCCCCCCCTTTAGAGTAACTTTAAGATCTAACCTCACTTTCAGAGCCCAAACTAATTTATGTTATAAGGGTCTGCAAATTTGTATATCATTATGATACTATGAATGTTATGATATGTTCATACAGTGCAACTCACTCACACGACTCTGCGCGCACAGTCCTTTAGTTCCTGGTTTTCGGAGGTAGCCAACCTCTCAGGTACTTCCACTGTGGCAACGGAATCAGTGGATCGGGCCCTCCACTTCTAGGTGGGTATACACACTACCAGACCTAGACCTCTCGTACGCTGCTGTACACGTCCTAGATGCACTTCCATGAGCTCTTGCGTACTCTTGCTGATATCCCGCCAGTCTTTTATGGTCAAGTGTGCGTTTTCGGAGATCGTCCTCCAGACCGCAGTATAAACAACCTACTGGCCCCTCAAACCATCACACCCACCTAAGTCAATGTACTACCGTCGGTGTGACGATCGGTCCAGTACAGAAGACCCGCCACTAATTTGTTCTTATGCACATGCAATTTATCACCACCCGAGCCTTCAGTTCGCAGAACTATCTCATCCTGATATACTATTTCCCGAGCCTCCAGCTCGTAGGTCTAACTCGTCCTGATATACAACCTCCCATCCCTTAACTCGGGATGAAGTTTACTATATCTCTTATTCATTTAGTTAGACTAATCTTGTCTAATTATTATATACTTAGAAGTTTAGGGTGAGTCCTGGACTTCCTGAGGTTTGCCCAGTGAAGGGCTCGTAGCGGTACTAGATTGTGTATTAGGGTGATGTCCCGGACCTTCCTTTCTCAGAATATTTATTCTTATTGGTATCTACCCTTGTTAAGGTTACCCTCATGGTTGCTCTATACTATTTAAGTATGATTTAGGTTTCTTCTAGGTAACTGACGACCTTTTATTAATGCATGGTGCAAATCCTTAGGTGTTCATTTAAACACTCATATCTAACCTTGAATGCTTCATTGTCACCTTAACTGTCTACATGTTCACCTTAGAAAGCCCCCAAATTTACTTCAATTGTTCACCGTGACGTACTTCTGTTCACTATTCTCTATAGGGAAAACTTTCTCCAAGTAGCCTACTACTCATGTGGACTGTAGTTACATATGCCCTAATGTTATACTCCAAATTTCATTCCATTCCCACATGTTTTGACTAGCTTAGATACTACCCCAAGTTTTTGCTAAACGCAGACCATCTATAATTTGGGCTAATTTGAATCTCTTTAATGTGAACATCATCAAAACATGACCAAATGACTTAAGATTTTTATCATAGATAAAAAATGAACTAATCACAATATGGTCAAAAATTCATAATTTTCTTAACTAATTTGGCCATTTATAAAAATACTTTAATGATTATGCGCACCTCACTTTACACATGAAGTATAATGTTCTGAAGTCAAAATGCTCTCAATAAATTATCAGTGACATATATTGTATAAGTATCATGGCTGGCTGAATTTCCTAATTTTTCATAATGTTTAAGACCACTATTTAAATATTCAAACTTTTAAATCAATCGGGCACATTACACAGTAAGTACTGAAATAATTGCTCCAAAAATTCTATAAAAATTACCATATACTGTTGATGATCAAAATAGATCCCATCCAGATTTTTAGAATTTTCCAGATAATATTAGTCATGTAAATTCCATTAATACATAAGTGTGCCAAAGGGTATTTTTGGTAATTATCAGTGTAAATGTCTTCTACAAATTCTATCAAAATTTCCAGAGTTGTATTTCAAAATAAACTATCATATGCCAGAGTATTGGATTTTTCCCTAGGTTTTAGGTGATGTTAATTCCATTAAAACACTTCGTGACAAAATTCATTATTCACAAATGTCCAAGAAAATTAATTCCAAATATTCCAACAAAATTTACAGACATGTATAACTTCCTAAAAGATCATGTGACAGAAAATCAGATTTTTCCTAGGTTGTTTGATCACTTTTATTTGATTAATATATTTTTTGTGACAAATTCATTATTGTCCAAATATTTAGGATTTTTCTTTCCAAAAATCCTAATATTTCTAAGGATGATACCCTCCTCTTTGATAGGTGTGTTACCAAAATTTCATGAGCCTACTACCATCCATAAGTGATGTGGTTATAAAAATAAACAAATGTGTTATGTGCACACCACCCATCCATACATCACATTCCTATGAATATGAGAAAATATGATCTAAAGTGGGCCAAATGGTCCCTAGTTTGACATGTTACTCAATAGGGTCTAACCCTTATACCACCCAAGATTTGGGTCACATTGCATATATTTATCAATAAATATTTCATTAATATGAAATATCACATTTAACATAATATCATAGAAAAATGTTGCCCTAAAATTTTGATGTTTGGTCACGGGATGAGTCTATACTATTTACAACTATGGCTAAAATATTAGACTCATCCATGTAGGTATGAAGTCTAGATCTACAAAATAAGGTCTGAACAACATTTTGTACATGTCTCAGTAGAATAGACGTACAAGGGACTGCAGGTCACCAAATGGGGTGATTCAAAGCCCTATGGAAAGTAGAGAGCAAGGCCCACAAAAGTTTTTCCTAAAACAGCCTCTAAGTGGCCCAAATATTTAGTTTAATCTTATGTATAAAGTGTGACAGATTTAATTAAAATGTATAAATGCTGGTCTGCATACAACCATCACCTGAAATCAAGGGTCTTGGTTTCGTCTCCTTCCTCCAGCCGACGGACAACATTACTCCCAGCTGGGCCGACTTCTACCTTCATTTCATGTTCACTTGAGGGCCACCACTGCCGGCCACCACCTCCACCACCTTCATTAAGGTGGTGGTTACCGCCAGGTTGTGACACGGCTGCCGGAGGTAGCTCCTCCGGCGATCCCGAGTTAGGAGAAAAGCTCGGAAATTCTTCCTCTTCCTCATATGGGATCGGGTTCAATTGAACCCGATTTCTCTCCTAGGTAGTTCTAGATGCTAGCATAGAGGGAGAGGGGGAGAAACGGACCTCAATTGTGGCTCGGCAGCATGTGCTCCGGCGTGCGGCCATGAAATTCTCCGTCTCCGGCGAGCTTGCCCGATGTGCCGATTCTCCACCAAAAGCTCTGCTCCATGAGGCTAGATCAACTCCTTAGGACCTTCTAAAGATGATGGAAAGGCCAGATGAGGGGGAAGTGGATGTATAGGGAGGATGGAAAGGGGGATGTTCGGCCATGGCTTGTACCTCCCCTATGCTACTGTTTGAGCGGCTCCCATGCCTGAAAAGACTGTGTTGAAATTGTTGAAGTGAAGTGGATAGGAGTCCGGCCAGTTTGAAGGCTGGAGACCGCAGAGACCGCGCGGTCTGCGCTGGTGCTCTGGCGGTTTGTTCCTGGCGATCTGATGCGATCGGCCAGCTTGCTTCTTGGTTTAGGTCGCTGGTTCTGGCGACCTGTTGCGGGTTGTTTCCGGTCTTGTTCTAGTCGGTCTGTTCTTGGTTGACCGATGAGACCGGGCGGCTTGGTTTCTATTCTGGTGACTTGGTTCAAGTCGGCTAGTTGCTTCTCTATGTTGGCGATCTCAGGAAGGGTGATCGCTGTGTCCGTGCGGTTTGTGCGCGGCTTGCTGCTGACTTCGGTCTTGGACTGAATTTCATCCAAGTGCTGTGTTCGTGCGGTCTGGTTTTGGAGACCGTTCGCGAGCTGATGGGTGGTGACTGTATCCCGGTTTGTGCGGTGACGACATCCGTCCACCCGCCTATAAATAGGGGTGCATGGCCCGTCATTCATAACGAGAACTGTAAGAACAAGAGCCCGGATAGATTCTTGCGGTCTCAAGTTTGAGTTCGCGCGGCTTGGTTGCGAGTTAACTGTTTGTTGTGTTCGCAGGTTTGCGGTCAGCAGGTTTCGGTCTCCTTCCTTGGTGATTTCCGGTGGCTCGAATAAACAGTTCGTCTGCGGCTTGTCAGCGAACTGGTTTATTGTTCTTGTGCTGTTCGCAGTAAACTCAGCGATCAGGCGACCTTCAGCGGTTAGGCGATTTGAGTTCGGTCTGGCGACAGCTTCAGTTCTTTGTTCATTTGAATAAGCTTCAGTTCGTGCGGGCTGAGATTGCGGTCTGGCAGTGCAGTTTGTCTGCTCCTGTTCGTGCGGTCTCAAGGTGTTTCTGCGGTCTGACTGTGCAAGCGGTCTGGGAGTACAGCAGAACAATCCGGGCGGCCTGAACCTTTGTTGCAATCCGTGCGGTCTCTTTCTGGCAGACCGCCGGTTTCTGTTTTTTGATGTGTTTGTTCTTCTCGTCTCCGTGATTCTTATGAATCATGTCTCGCCATGTATGCCTCGCATTGTAAAGCAGTATTATTTCAATAAAGATTTCTTGTGTTGCTGGTTTTGGCATTGTGGTTGTTTGGCTATAACTCTTATTGATACAACTCCTGCTTACTCCTAAACGGTCCAATCAAAAATTTTAACATGGTATCAGAGGGAGGTTCCTGTAGTGGATAAGCAGTGATCAACTAGAGTTGCCATCGTCTTTGTGAAGAAGAGACCACATTGATTGCCATGGAAGGCAGTTTCGCAAGAGGTCTTGGTATTGAACTCCTCACATCGACTAACTTCAAAAAGTGGAAGTCATGTATGGAGAGTTATTTGATTGGCGAGGATCTTTGGGAGATAGTCGGCGGAGAAGACACACAGGAGGTGTTTCCAGCAGGTGATAATATGGCAGAGGTGAGGCTTTGGAGGAGGTTGAATGCTAAGGCAGAGTTCACTCTCAAGAGGGCTATCTCACCAGAGCTGTTTGATCATGTTATCGGATGTAAATCTGCTGCGGAGATCTGGACATCCTTGGATGGATTGTTCAATAAGAAGAATGTAGCAAGGCTACAGTTTCTTGAAAATGAGTTGGCTAAAGCCTCTCAAGGTGATCTTTCTATTTCTACCTTCTTCCTCAAGATGAAGAATCTCACGGCAGAAATTTCTGCTTTGGACCCTGATGAGCCAATCTCTGAGGCAAAACTGAAGAGGCATATCATTCGCGGGTTGCGAAAGGAGTATCTTGCCTTTGTGACTTCAGTTCAGGGTTGGGCAAATCAACCGTCGTTGTTGGAGCTGGAGAACCTTCTTGCTTCGCAAGAAAGTTTAGCAAGACAGATGGCGGGGGTTTCTATCTCCGGGGGGGAAAGTGATGTGATGTTCTCTGGGAAGAGGAAGAAGAAATGGGAGAAGAAGAAGCCGGGTCATGATGGACCCTCCACTTTAGGTCAGCAAGATAGGGGCTATGCTCCTAAGTCTGATGGGAAGAAGAAAGGTGAGGGACCAAAGTGCTTTAGATGCAACAAGACCGGGCACTTCAAGAAAGATTGTCGAGTGAATCTTCAGCCGGGACATGTAGTGGAGAAGGAGATGCCAAAGTCTGGTGAAGTTGGATGGGGAGGAGCCTTTGTATCTAATATAACGGCGATGCCCGTTAAAGCCTTGGCTTCCATCAACTATGAAGAGGACTGGATTGTTGATTCAGGGTGTGGACATCATCTCACTGGAGATGGATCAAAGTTCTCTTCTTTGGCGCGTTACTCAGGTAATAATGCTATCATTACGGCTGATAATTCTATTCATCCAGTAGAGCACGAAGGAGTCGTCTCTCTGAGCAGTGATAAGGGTCCACTCACGTTGAGGAGTGTTTATCACGTGCCTGGTATGAAGAAAAATCTCTTCTCTGTGACCAACGCGGTCGATGCCGGTTATCACGTTCTGTTTGGCCCAACAGAAGTGAAGTTTCTCAAAACTCAACCGGAGATAAAGGGAGAAGTTTTTCATGTCGGCAAGCGGGTGAAGGACTTGTTCGTTTTATCGACAAGTACCTATGTTGATAAGATGAGGACAAACGATGGCGCGGCCATTTGGCATGAAAGGTTGGGGCATGTAGGCATGGACAAATTAAAGGCTATGGCTGTAAAGGGCCTTGTCAATGGCTTGCCTAGCTTGTCTTCCTATGGAGACGGTCATGTCTGCAAAGGATGTCAGTTTGGTAAGTCTCATCGACTTCCATTTGACAAATCGCAAACAAGGTGCAAAGTGCCGTTGGAATGCATCCACGGTGATTTGATGGGACCGACTGTCACCCCAAGCCTTGGAGGCAACAGATACATGTTGGTGTTGATTGACGACTACACCAGATATGTCTGGGTGTATTTCATGAAAGAGAAGTCAGAAGCCTTTGCTAAATTTGTGGAGTTCAAGGAGCTGGTGGAAGGTCGTTTAGGCCTGCGGGTGAAGAAGTTGAGAACTGACAATGGTGGGGAGTTCACCTCTGGTGAGTTCTCAAGTTTTTGCAGGAAACACGGCGTTCGGAGAGAGCTCACTTGTGCCCATACTCCACAGCAGAATGGCGTTGCCGAAAGGAAGATCCGTCATCTGACGGAAACTTGCAAATGCTGGCTTCATGCCAAGAGTATTCCAAAGTCCTTCTGGGCGGAGGGAATGTCTTGCGCAGCTTATGTCATCAACAGATTGCCTCTAAGTCCTATCAACATGAAGACCCCTCACGAACTAATGTTCAAGGAGAAGCCGAGTGTTGCTCACCTTCGGGTGTTTGGATCAACCTGCTATGTGCATATTCCTGATGCTCTTCGAACAAAGCTTGATGCGAAAGCAAGGAAGCTAGTCTTTGTTGGGTATGATGAGCGGAAGAAGGGATGGAGATGCATGGATCCTGAGACACGAAGGTCAATTGTTTCTCGGGATGTGGTGTTCGATGAAGTAACTTCCTACAAGGGGAGTTCAGGAGTTGAACTACCAGAGGGCAGGGTTGATGAAGGAGGAAAAGCTGCAGGAAGTCTTCAAGTGGAGTTGCCTGTTTCACCAGGAGCTCCAGGTGTGTCAACCTCTGAGATGGAGGCTTCAGGTTCTGGAAGCAGGGGGAGCGATGCTCCATGTTCATCTGGGAAAGAAGCTTGCACAGAAGAAGCGGCTGAGGAGGTGGTTAGTCAGGAGCAACCTCTTAGGAGGTCGAAGAGGACTATTCAACCACCAGATCGATACACAGGAGGAAACATGGTGAACTTTGTTTCTTGTTTCTTTGCTGTTCCCTTAGATGAAAGGGAGCCGTCGAGCTTTGAGAAGGCCAGAGGTGTGAAGGAGTGGGACATTGCTATGCAGGAAGAGATGACAGCTCTCGAGAAGAATGAGACCTGGTCTCTTGTGCCCAAGCCCAAGGGCACTACTCCTGTCACTTGCAAGTGGGTCTTCAAGCTGAAGAAAAAAGCTGACGGTAGTATCGAGCGTTACAAGGCTCGCCTTGTAGCTCGTGGGTTCTCACAGCAGTACGGAGAAGATTATGATGAAACATTTAGTCCAGTGGCAAAGATGACTTCGGTTCGATTTGTTATTGCCTTGGCGGCTTCGAGTGGTTGGGAGATTTGGCAACTCGACGTGAAGAATGCTTTCTTATACGGCGAGATTGACAAAGATATCTTCATGATTCAACCGCAAGGCTTCATCTCAAAGGAGTATCCAGACTATGTTTGCAAATTGAAGAAGGCCCTGTACGGGTTGAAGCAAGCGCCTCGGGCGTGGTACGGGAAGATTGCAGAATATCTCTTATTCTGTGGATTCGTTGCTTCAGACTCTGATTCTAGCTTGTTCATCAAGAAGGAAGGGGTGCTTCGGGTGATTGTGCTGCTGTATGTGGATGACATGATTGTCACCGGGAACTCGAAGGAAGCTGTTGCAAGACTCAGGGCTGAGCTTGCTATCAGGTTTGAGATGAAGGATCTAGGGGAGCTTCATCATTTCCTTGGACTCGAGGTCCAGAGATGGGAGAGCGGAGTGCTCATTTCTCAGGAAGGATATGCAGAGCGAATCGTGAAACGATTTGGCATGGAGGAAGGGAAGAGCAGCTCTATACCTTTGGAGCTACATCATAAGCTTCGGAAGGATGAGGGGAGAATCTTATCTGATCCGTTGGTGTTCCGAGCTCTGGTTGGGAGCTTGATCTATTTGACGATCACAAGGCCGGATATTGCTTATGCAGTTGGCAAGGTGAGTCGGTACATGGGGGAACCACGGAAAACCCATCTTCTGGCGGCTAAAGGCATACTGAAGTATGTGAAGTCGACCTCTGATTTGGGTCTCCTATATAGGAGAGGGTCAAGCTTGGAGTTGCATGGTTTCATGGATGCTGATTATGGGGGAGACGTGGATGATCGGAGATCAACGTCGGGTTATGTCTTTATGACGGGCCCCACAGCTATCTCTTGGTGCAGCAAAAAGCAAGACTCGGTGTCTGTTTCTACCACGGAAGCAGAATACAAGGCTTCGGCCTTGGCAGCTCAGGAAGCTATTTGGCTCAGGAGGTTGGTAGAGGATGTTCATCAGGAGGTTCGAGGTCCCACTATGCTACGCGGGGACAATGAGAGTGCTCTCAAGCTGGTTAACAATCCAGTTTGTCACGCGAGGACCAAACATATAGAGATTGAGCACCATTTCATTCGTGAAAAGGTGTTGGGAGGATCTCTTAAGGTCGAGCATGTTCGGAGTGCGGACAATGTCGCAGACATCTTCACAAAGCCGCTGGCGAAGGGACCGTTTACTCGGTTAAGGGAGTTGCTCGGGCTAGTTTCCACTTCCCACTTCAAGGGGGAGTGTTGAAATTGTTGAAGTGAAGTGGATAGGAGTCCGGCCGGTTTGAAGGCTGGAGACCGCAGAGACCGCGCGGTCTGCGCTGGTGCTCTGGCGGTTTGTTCCTGGCGATCTGATGCGATCGGCCAGCTTGCTTCTTGGTTTAGGTCGCTGGTTCTGGCGACCTGTTGCGGGTTGTTTCCGGTCTTGTTCTAGTCGGTCTGTTCTTGGTTGACCGATGAGACCGGGCGGCTTGGTTTCTATTCTGGTGACTTGGTTCAAGTCGGCTAGTTGCTTCTCTGTGTTGGCGATCTAAGGAAGGGTGATCGCTGTGTCCGTGCGGTTTGTGCGCGGCTTGCTGCTGATTTCGGTCTTGGACTGAATTTCATCCAAGTGCTGTGTTCGCGCGGTCTGGTTTTGGAGACCGTTCGCGAGCTGATGGGTGGTGACTGTATCCCGGTTTGTGCGGTGACGACATCCGTCCACCCGCCTATAAATAGGGGTGCATGGCCCGTCATTCATAACGAGAACTGTAAGAACAAGAGCCCGGATAGATTCTTGCGGTCTCAAGTTTGAGTTCGCGCGGCTTGGTTGCGAGTTAACCGTTTGTTGTGTTCGCAGGTTTGCGGTCAGCAGGTTTCGGTCTCCTTCCTTGGTGATTTCCGGTGGCTCGAATAAACAGTTCGTCTGCGGCTTGTCAGCGAACTGGTTTATTGTTCTTGTGCTGTTCGCAGTAAACTCAGCGATCAGGCGACCTTCAGCGGTTAGGCGATTTGAGTTCGGTCTGGCGATAGCTTCAGTTCTTTGTTCATTTGAATAAGCTTCAGTTCGTGCGGGCTGAGATTGCGGTCTGGCAGTGCAGTTTGTCTGCTCCTGTTCGTGCGGTCTCAAGGTGTTTGATATTAATTTTTGCGGTTTTGAAATTTTAGTGAAGGGTTGAGATTTTCTCCAAAACTATATCCGATAAAGGCAAGTGTACCTTATCGTCTATAGTATAGGATATTAAGAAATACCAAGGTCGTATTCCACGGGGCGCGTTGATTACTTCTACTTTGAGGAAAGTCACTATTATCTTATCTAATGATATTTTGGGGTTTTGGTTCTTAGCTAAAAAAAAGAGAAATTGCAAGCTAAATTAAGGGTTTAGATGATGATAAAAGAGGCTAGTACTCAATCAAAAGTCACCTTGGAGTGAGAAAAGACAAGTAAAAAGAAATTAAATCTAATTCCGTTTAAATTGAACTACTTGACCGTGGAGGTTCCCGAAGCTCGAACATGCCTCTCTCGAGGTTAATGCCCAACTAAGATTAGGAAAAATCAACCGGACTCTCGTCCTATAATCGATTACCTAAAACTTGCTTTACGAGGTGAACCCCACTATTGGATTTGACTCCAATCCGGGAGATTTACGTCATCCTCTCTCGAGGGGTGCGTGCAACTCTCTTTACCCTTGAGTGATCGATTCATACTTTGAGCCTCTCGGCTAACTAAATATGAAAACTTAAGCGAAAACCATATATCGAAAGTATGGCCTCACTAATTAAAAATCAAGGATAATTCAAGTGTTTATAAAAACGGAAAAAGAAAACTTTAGAAAATCATAACTTGTCTAACTCATCCTCGGATCATTTTGATCGAGTACTAATGAGGATTAGTTAATCATGGTGGAGGGGGAAGAGGAAGAAAAATAAAAATGCATATTAAGAAATTTTAGCTAAGGAGGAGACAAAATAAAGAGAACAAACTATTTTTTTTTATTTAAATGAAAAACTATTACAAGACTTAAGAAAGGAAATTGCAAGCTAGGAAAAACAAGATTACAAGCTTAAACTAGACTATTGCACTAAAGGAAAGCTAATACATTGCATTAGAAAAGGAAGAGAGCATGAAAATAAAGAGACATGAACATGAACATGAAAAAGGAAAACTACTCAAGATTGGCTCCAGCAGCACCTTCCCCACTCCAAAATTCTGAACCTTGAACTCAAGGAGAGCCTCTGAATTTATAGGCAAAAATTTCATGTTACACGCCCTCGGTCACGGGCGTGACCTAGGGCGTGTAATCTCTGCAGCATCGGATCCGGTCGCGGCGTGGGCTTGGCGTGACGGCGGGAGAAAATCGCACATGTCACGGGCGTGACAATTGGGTCACGGGCGTGACTCAGGACGGCTTCATTTAATGCGGCATGGGCTAGCCAGACGGCGCGGCGGCGTGCTTGGATCACGCGGGAAGGTCACGGGCGTGACTTTGGGTCACGGGCGTGACTCAAGTTGACTTCTCAACGGCAGCTTCTCGTCTCGACGGCGGCTCCACGTGGCAGATGCTAAAATTACACGCCCCCGGTCACGGGCGTGACTTTGGGTCACGGGCGTGACCTGGGGCGTGACTGGGTGTGGACTAGCTCAACAGCACGGCTGCGACTCTGGACTGATCTTCAGGTTACACGCCCTTGGTCACGGGCGTGACCGAGGGCGTGACATGTGATTTTTCCCGATTTGTCCCAGAAATCTGCAAATATTAAAATTAGGCTAAGTTAGAATCAAAATTACAAAAAGAACTACTTATAACCTAAAATTGACATAAAAAGGAAAATTCATATTAAATAATTACAAAATTTTCTATTAAAAACTTATATAAAAACTACTTTATCAGTGTTTCTGCGGTCTGACTGTGCAAGCGGTCTGGGAGTACAGCAGAACAATCCGGGCGGCCTGAACCTTTGTTGCAATCCGTGCGGTCTCTTTCTGGCAGACCGCCGGTTTCTGTTTTTTGATGTGTTTGTTCTTCTCGTCTCCGTGATTCTTATGAATCATGTCTCGCCATGTATGCCTCGCATTGTAAAGCAGTATTATTTCAATAAAGATTTCTTGTGTTGCTGGTTTTGGCATTGTGGTTGTTTGGCTATAACTCTTATTGATACAACTCCTGCTTACTCCTAAACGGTCCAATCAAAAATTTTAACAGACTATTCATGGGCTGGGGAATATGGCTGGGGGCTTGGGCTGAGGTGGTGGGGGCCATTGAAGCTTCTTTACTTGAACATCATTTTCCCCTTTTAGCTTTTTGGGAAAAGTGGCATTTTTGCCCCCATGGTCATCATTTCTCTCCAGTTTTAAAGGTGGGGTGCCAATAGGCTTATGCCATGCTGATTAGGCATGAGGTGGGGACTTGGTTCACTTGGATTTCATTTGGTCTTTCATTTCCTCCCTTAAGGCTTTATGTTGACCATGGTTGACTTGTGTTTGAGTAGCTACAACTTAGGACAAATTTCAAGTTTCTGTGTTCGACGAACTCTAGTCTGCGTTCGACGAACTCCTTCCTGGGTTCGACGAACGACATGTTTTAGTTCGACGATCTCCCTTCTCAGCTCGACGAATTCAGTTCTCCAGATAGATTATCAGATTAACTCTCAGTTCGATGAACTCCAGTTTGAGATCGACGAAATAAGCTCTGTGTTCGACGCATAAGTAACAAGATGTTCAGTTCGACGAAATTGCTTCTCACCTCGACGAATTCAATTCTCCAAACAGTTTATCAGATTAAATCTCAGTTCAACGAACTCCAGTTTGAGATCGAAAAACTCAGCTCTTTGTTCGACGCATAAGTAACAAGATGTTCAGTTTGATGATATTGCTTCTCAGCTCAACGAATTCAATTCTCCAAACAGTTTATCAGATTAACTCTCAGTTCGACGAACTCCAGTTTGCGTTCGATGAACTACTTCCTGGTTTAGACGAAATGTGTGCTTCAGTTCGACAAACTCCCTTCCCAGCTCGACGAATTAAATTCTCCAGACAGTTTTTCAGATTAACTCTCAGTTCGATGAACTCCAGTTTGCGTTCGATGAACTCCTTCCTGGGTACGACAAACGGTGTGTTAATTGGACTTATTCACTTACTAGATATGTCAAGATTTGACCTTTCCTTTTATTATTCCTTTCCATTCTCATTCTATGAGAACATCAACAAAATCTTCACTTTGTTTTCAGCTACTGGTTCTTATTGGGACCATTGTCCACAATGTCCTAGATTTGGAGAAGTCCATTCCTAAGTCAAAGATATACCTCAGAATGTATTTGATATACTTTCTAGAATCATTGTGCAGAAGATCGGGTCAAGCAAAGTGCTCAAGGAATTCATCTAAGTTCACAAGCGTCGAGGCACTACACATCGCTCGACGCCTAAGACCCAGAAACGTTGACCCATGTCTGCTGCTCAACAAGACAAGGTCGCCGCTGAAGATCTGAGACCAAGTCTAGAAGCGTCGAGCCAAGGAATATCGCTCGACGCTGTGGAATAAGAAGTGTCGACTAAACATCAGTTAGCTCAATGCCAGCAAAAAGAGCCTAGATGTGAAGGCAAAGTTAAAACTGTCGAGCATCTACACATCGCTCGACACCTTATAGAAAAAGCATCAATAGAGATACACACTGCTCAACGCCTTTTCCTGAAAAGCTCTGAGCTGAGAAATGTGTAACAGTTCATCTACAGCAAGCTGAGCCTTTGTCTATTCTAAAGCCATTAAAGACCGTTGAAGACTTAACGTCATGCTGATGTGGAGGAGCGTGTCAGATGTCGCAGATGACGGGCTATAAATAGAAGGCATGACCTATGATTCAAAAAAAAGAACACATCTATTGAAATCCATCATCTTCTCCGTCGTTCGAGAAAAAATCTGAGGAAGAATCTGAAGAAGCCATCTCCTCTATCAAAATCGTACTACAAGAAATTCCTTAGCAATCTGGTGCTGAGATTATTTTCTGAAGAGAGAAGGTTAAGGAGGAAGAACCTGTCTTCTTAAAGAAGAACAATCATCACAGCCTGTGCAATTCAAGAAGATCATTTTTTCTGATGCTGTTCTGCTGAAGTTTTCTATCTGATCTTTCAGATAGATCAAGAAGACTCAATACATTGGTGAATCTGAGTCTAAGTGTTGTTTTATAATTCTTTCAAATTCTGTAGGATCTGAGTTGTCAGATCTGAGTGTAGAATCTTTCAAGGATCTGAGGTGTAGGATCAGGTGTGATCTGAGTTGTAAGATTCAAGGGTGAATCTGAGTGTAAGCCTATTGTTATAAAGGCTGAGGTAGGATCTGTTGAGATCTGAGTTTGTAAGATCTACTGAGATCTGAGAGGGTAAGATCTGTTGAGATTTGAGACTGTAGGATCTATTGAGATCTGAGCTGTACGACCTATTTGGTGGTCTGAGATCTGGAGGAGATATAAACCCTATCTAGCACACTACTAGAGGGGAGAAGGGGGAAAGTGGATTACCCAAGATAAGGGGAACCACTATAAAATTTGGTGTGTTTGTGTTTGTGTTTATTTCTTGAAAGCTCTGATCATTCATTTAGATTTTGTTCAAGAATTGCAAATAGATTTTAAGATAACCTATTCACCCCCTCTAGGTGATTAGCTACCCTTAAATAAAGTCTTTCAAGTGGTATCAGAGGAAGGTTGTTCAACAAAAGATTTAACAGCCTGAACAAGAACTCCTAAGGGTAGATTTGTTAAGTCGTGATGGCTAATAGTGAAGGAAACAAGGAATTCACATCAATGATGTTACCAATCTGTAGAAAAGAAAACTGTGGGATTTGGAAGGAAAGGGTCAGATTATTCATGGAAGCCTCTGACCCTAGGATATACATCACTGTACTAGAAGGACCTTTTGTTCCAATGAAGGTCTCATTCACAGATGGAAGTATCAAGACTCCCAAAACATACTCTGAGATGATTAAAGATGAAGTGATTCTGGCCTCCATGGATAAGAGAGCTCAAAATATCATTGTGACTGCAATTGAGGATTCAACCTTCCAGAACTTAGTACACTGCAAAACTGCCAATGAAATGTGGGAATCTCTCATTGTCTAAATGGAAGGGACTGAAGAAGTCAGAGATGACAGGAAGTCACTTCTAAATCAGCAATATGAGGCTTTCAGACAAGACAAGAAAGATTCAATAGCAATCTGCTATGAGAAATTCTTCAAAATTGTAAATGGTCTGAAAACCTATGGAAGAAATTTTACAGATTATGAGCTGAATGATAAATTCTTTAGATCCCTGAACAAAGAATGGGATATCAAGATCTGTGCTATCAGGGAAATGGGAAATCTGGGAAATATTCAGCCACAGAATCTATATGGGAAACTTCTGTCCCATGAAATTCACCTGAATACCAGAAAAGCTGAAGAAGGACACAACAAGGAAAATCCTATTGCTCTGAAGGCAGAAAGTCCAAGAGAAGCAAAAAAAGGATGTCATTATCCCCCAGGATACCATATGAATCTGAAGAATCAGAGACCAGTAATTCTGACTCTGAAATATCAGATGGTGAACTGGCACTCTTCACCAAATAGCTAAAAAGGATGCTCAGAAGAAAACAACACTGGAAAACTAGACCCTCTCAGTCATCCAGATCTAAGAAGCACTCCAATTTTTAAGATGGACTCAAACAAGATTCCAAGAAGGACAGGTATAACTCTAAACATAATAAATCTAATTCAGAAGAAATTGTGTGCTTTGGATGCAGGAAATCTGGACACATGATTGCTGATTGTCCTTCAAAAAGAAAGAACAACAAGAAGTCTGATGAAAGGAGGCACAAATCTGTCAAGAAACATGAGAGGAGCCTAATAGCCAAGAAAGGCAAAGTCATTCTCAGTGACAGTGAATCTCAATCATCTGATTCAGATAGTGAAGAGGCACTCATAGCTCTGGTGGTTGTCAATGAAAGTGAAGACATTCTGAACCATAGACCTATGATAAGAGCCCCACTATCAAGGTCTGATAGTGAAGAGGATGAAGAAGAAAATACAGGACTCATGACACTCAGTGATGAAGAGGATCAGGAGACAATCTCTAATGTGAAGGTACTTGATAAAACTCCTTTATCTGATTCTGAATCTGAACCTAAAACTATTTCTAAACCTGTGGCAAATTCATTTTCTTCTGATGAGAATGACTCAAAATCTAACTTTCATGAAGATGAAATTGTTGAGAAATATGAGTCACTTCTTAAAGCCCTTAAAAAGAGCAAAAGGCATAAAAAAAAGCTACATAAAGAAATATATGAATTAAAGCAGACTAATTCCCAATACTCTGAGGCAGCTGAGAGGCTGAATCAGGTAAGCAAGGAGCTTAGCAAATTAAAAGTCATGTCTATCATTCACATTTAGACTTTATGCATTAAGGAGAAATTAATAAAAGAACTTGAAGCAAAACTCCTAGCTGAAAGGAAGCTTGTGGCAAAGTTCTTAAAACCACAAACTATCCTTCCCATAATAGACACATTTTCTTCACAATACAGATCTGGCATAGGATACAATGGGAAGGCGGAAAATAAATCTAAAAATAATGAGAAGGCACCTATGCAACCTATAAAATTCAACAATGCCATGCCTATCACAAATGAGCATGATCTAAAAGTTGTGCATAATTTTAGGAAGGGTGAGTGTTCAAATAGCAAAGATGACTCAATTCAACCAAGTATTTTTGATGCCAAATCTCTATACAAAGAAAAAGAATTAACTCATCATGACTCCTTTGTATTTAAAGCAAACACCAAACTCAAAGGATAGGAACTAAGACCAGTAGTGAAAACCACTGTTGTCAAGGAAACTAAATCAGTAAATTTCATTGAAACACTTTACAAAGCTCCATTGAATAAGGCAATTAAACAAAATGTAAGTCAACCCAAAGAAGTGAGAAAACCTCAAAGGAGATATAACAGAAATGAATGTTGGTGCTGTGGAAAGGTTGGCCATTTTGCCCTTGACTACTGGTTCAATCCAAGTGTTCCAAGATTTAATTCTGGGAAACCAGTACTCAGACCTGTGGCAACACACATAGCACAAAGATTCAAACAACAAGTAAAGACACCAGCTATTACTAACAAAGTTCTAGGACCCAACTCTGTGTGGGTTCCTAAGAAAAAGTAATTTTCTTATTGCAGGTTTGTCCAAAGACCAATCAAATTCCTATCTGGTATTTGGACAGTGGGTGTTTGATGCCTATGATTGGGATAAGAAGTCTACTGAAAGACTATACCTCTGTGAAGAATGGACCAAAGGTTGTATTTGGAGGATCTGACAGAGGTAAGACTAAAGGATATGGCAAAATCACAAATGGAATTGTCACCATCACCAAAGTTGCTTATGTTGATGGATTGCAACACAATCTCATCAGCATAAGTCAATTATGTGATCTTGGGTATGATATTTCATTTCACAAGGATGAGTGCCTGATCAAGAAAGAGAATGATATAATTCTCTCAGGCACTAGGAATGGCAACATTTACTGTTTAAATTTTATATGTTCTGATCAAATAAATCCCATATGCTTAGTTGCTGAAAATAAATTCTCTAGTTGTGTACAATGGCACAAAAGGTTAGCCCACATAAACTATAAGACTATGAATAAGCTTATTTCAAGAGATCTAGTGAGAGCAGGGCCTAAGTGGAAGTGTGTTCAGGAGGGTCCCTGTCATGCTTGTCAAATGGGTAAGCAAACCAAGTCATCATTCAAACCAATTGTTGAGAAGGATTCCATTAGATGTCTATACCTACTTTACATGGACCTATTTGGACCAATGCCAATTCATAGCCTAGGAGGAAAGATTTACACCTTTGTAATTGTTGATGACTATTCTAGATTCACATGAGTATTCTTCCTAAGACACAAGTCAGATACTCTAGAAGTATTCACTAGCGTTGTTAGGCAAATCAAAAATGAAATAGGAAATATAGTAGTCAAAATTAGAAGTTACCATGGGACTGAATTTCAGTCAGGTTAAATGACCAAATTTTGTGAAAATCTTGGCATCTCACATGAGTTCTCATCTCCTAGAACACCCCAACAAAATGGGGTTGCTGAGAGAAGAAATAGAACTCTCATTGAAGCCAATAAGAGTATGCTTAGTGACTCCTCTCTTCCTGAGTATTTCTGGGCTGAAGCTGTAAACACAACATGCCATGTGCAAAATAGGGCACTTATCAACAAAAGACTGAATAAGACCCCTTATGAGTTGTTGAAAGGTAGAAAACCCACTTTAGCCTACTTCAAAATATTTGGAAGTAAGTGCTTTGTATTAAATAATGGAAAGCACCATCTCACTAAGTTTGCTGAAAAAGCCCATGAGGGAATCTTTGTTGGCTATAGCTCTCAAAGTAGAGCTTATAGAATCTTCAACAAAAGCTCAAATAAGATAGAAAAATCTATACATGTTGTATTTGATGAAACCAGCCTTATTTATAAGGATCTAGGAAGTCTCTCTAGTAATGCAGGTTCTACACATAAATTGAACGAGATGAGTATCAATGAACAACACATTGAAGACAATGAAGAAACTAATGGGACTTTGATTGTGAATAGAGAGGATGGGTCTCAAGAAGAAGACAATCATGAAGAACCAACTGCTGTTGAAGAACCACATCATCTAAAACCTCTAGAACAGCTAACTCAAGCAGATGCACCAGAATCACATAGAGAGAATGATAGGTGGAGGAATGCATCCAAACACCTGAAGGATCACCCCAAAGAACAGATTATAGGAAATCCATATGAAGGTGAGCAAACCAGAAGAGGGAACTCAATACATGAGGCATTGCATCACAACTTCCTATCCAAAATAGAGCCTAAGAAGTTTGATGAAGCCAATAAGGACCATTCATGGATATTGGCTATGCAAGAAGAGCTAAATGAATTTGAAAGATGCAAGGTCTGGATATTGGTTCCTAGACCAAAGAAACACAAAGTCATAGGGACCAAATGGGTATTTAGGAATAAGCTAGATGAAAATGGTGTGATTATCAAAAACAAAGCAAGGTTGGTTGCCCAAGGATATAGACACGAGGAAGGCATAGATTTTAATCAAGTGTTTGCTCCTGTGGCAATATTGGAGGCAATCAGGCTATTCTTGGCATTTGCAACACATATTGGATTCATAGTTTATCCAATAGATGTGAAGTCAGCATTCCTTAATGGAACAATACTAGAGGAAGTATATGTAGAACAACCCCCAGGTTTTATTGATTCTACTCATCCAAACCATGTCTATCTTTAATTAAAATCTTTGTATGGTCTAAAATAGGCACCTAGGGCTTGGTATGAGACATTATCTAGATTTCTCATTGAGAACAAATTCTCAAGGGGAAAGATAGACAAGACATTGTTTCTTAGGGTAGTTAAAGGTCATATTATTCTAGTGCAAATATATGTAGATGATATAATTTTTGGCTCAACTGACCTTTGCAAAAGGTTTGCAAGCCTTATGCAAGGGAAATTTGAAATGAGCAGCATGGGTGAGCTCAAATACTTCTTGGGACTCCAAGTGAAATAGTCTGAGGAAGGAATCTTCATTTCTCAGACCAAGTACACCAAAGAGATCATAAAGAAGTTTGGAATGGAAAATTCCACTGTCATGAAAACTCCAATGGCAGCCAATATGTCACTAGACAAGGATGACAAAGGGAAACCTATTGATGAAACCTTGTACAGAGGTATCATTGGCTCATTGCTCTACCTAACTGTAGCAGGCCAGACATTATGTTCTCAACATATGTGTGTGCTAGGTACCAAGTGAACCCTAAAGAATCTCACTACACTGCTATCAAAAGAATCCTGAGATATCTGAAGGGTACACTTAATCTTGGCCTTTGGTATCCTAGAAGCAATGACTTTGAACTGACTGGTTTTTCAGATGCTGATTTTGCAGGATGCAAGGAGGACAGAAAAAGCAAATCAGGCACCTGTCAATTTCTTGGCAAAAGGCTAATATCTTGGAGTAGCAGGAAGCAGACCAGTGTAGCTATCTCTACAGAAGAATCTGAGTACATCTCAGCTGGAAACTGCTGTGCTCAGCTACTTTGGATTCAACATCAACTCCAAAACTATAAAATAAAGCTTAGTAAATCTCCTTTATATTGTGATTCAACTAGTGCTATTGCTATAGCTAATAATCCTGTATCACATAGCAGAACAAACCACATAGAAATTAGATATCACTTTATTAGATAACATGTAGAAAATGGAGACATCATAATTGAATATATTCCTACAGATAAACAAGTAGCTGACACATTCACTAAACCCCTGGATGAAACAAAATTCAATAACTTCAAAATTGAATTAGGAATGGAAAAAATGGAATAAAGTTGTCTTGAAACTAAATAAAATAAAGTTAGAATAAATGACAATTCTCAAATAAGTACAGAAAATGAAATAAATAAATGAAAATATTAATTAAGTCCTAAAAGGTGAGTGGAGTTATATCTGGCGTCGAGCAAGGATACCTGGCATCGAGAGAAGATTCCTGCCGTCGAGAGAAGATTCTTGGCGTCGAGCGAAGATAAATGGCGTCGAGCAAGGTCGTCTTGACATGGTAAATTTGAACCATTTGATCAATCTTGTTAAACAAGTCCGACGCGCCGCTATTCATTTTCTTGAACTAGAAATTATATTGATGGGGCAAAACTATGCTTGCAAACGACAACGACAAGTGTACTGTATCGAATGTAGTATAGGTTATAAAAACCAAGGTCGTATTAGACTCAGGGCGGTTGAGTACTCTTACTTCAAGAAAATCTCTATTATTTTATCAAATAGAACTTAGGAGTGCTTTTGCAAAGGGAAATAAAAATAAGAATTAAAAGAACGATTAGCACTCGATCTTGAATCACCTTGGAGATAAAAATAAGAACAATGAATAAAAGCGCATTCTCTTAATAAAATAGCTTTAACCGTGGAGATTCCCGAATTATGAACGCACCTCTCTCGAGGATGCGCTCAACTGAGTTTAGGTTGATCAATCGAACTCTCGTTCTAGAATCGAAACCCCTAAAACTCGCCTTATCGAAGTGAATCCCGCTATTGGCTTTTACTCCAATCCGGAAGGGTAACGTCGTCCTCTCTCGAGGATTGCATTCTACTCTTTTTATCCTTGAGTGATCGATTCGTCTTACGAGCCTCTCGGCTAACTAAAGAACGAAAACAAGAACAAGAGTTATATATCGAAAATATAATCTCGTTATCTTAAAATCAAGGGTAAATCTTAAGCATTTTCGAAAAGAGAAATAACAACTATAGATTATTTCATGACTTATATCATTCCTTGGATCATCTCGGCTGGGTACTAATAATACTTTAGCTACTCATGGAGATGGAGGAATTTAACAAAAATAAAAAGAAGTGCATGATAAAAATAAGAGAGGGGAATGAGAGAAGAAAAGAACTATTTTATTAAATTGCTAAGAAAGTTACAAGCTAGGAATTGAAAATTACAAACTATTTTAATTGAACGTACCAATTGCAAGACGAAAAGGAGTACAAGAACTACTAAAGTATGAAAATAACGACATGAAATGAAAAGTCTAAGTCCTAAAAATTGCCCCCTAAACATCTGCTGGAGCTGGCTTTATATAGCTGAAAAAATGAGGTTACACGCCCTTGGTCACGCCCGTGACCAAGGGCGTGTAAGGGGCGTGATCGAAGCAGCAGTGGAGAGGGCGCCTTCTGGAGTAATTGTGAGTGTTTCGGCCGTGTCACGCCCTAGGTCACGGGCGTGACCTGGGGCGTGTAATCTTGAAATAGTGGTGCTAGCGGGAAACTCTGGCGGGAAGAAGTGCGGGGCGAGTCACGCCCGTTACTTGGATGTCACGCCCCCTGGTCACGCCCGTGACCTTGGGCGTGTAACTTTAAATGATGTGGCAGGCGTGCTGGCAGCTGGTGGCGGGGTCCCGACCGTGACTTGGATGTCACGCCCTTGGTCACGCCCTTGACCTTAAGCGTGTACTTGGCAAAACTTCACGGAATGCTCCCGAGATGGCGGAATCGGGTCTGGAACACATCTAGACTGTCACGCCCCTTGGTCACGCCCGTGACCTTCGGCGTGTACTTGACAATTTTACTCAAAGTGCCCAGAAAACCTGCAAAACATAAACTAAACTTAACTTAGTGACAAATAAAAAGGAATGATTATTATAAGATAAAACAAATAATTGACATGAATTTATATTAAAATTACATCAAAATTATACTAAAAGATGAGTACAAAAAGTAGTCATCAAACACCCCCATACTTGAGTTTTTGCTATTCCAAAGCAAAAGAGTGAGGAAAGACTTACAAGAATTTGATATTATTTTTTAATTAACTAAAATTTCATTAAACCAAGAGTAAGTTAAAAGTAAATTCCAAAATTAAGTCATAAGTTATGTTGATAATTTAAAAAGAGAAGTTTGTTTAGCTAACTCCTTCTCAAGATAACTATTTAGCAAACAAAATTATAGAAATTTTCAAACAAGAATAGATTGAAATTATAAACACTCTAACATAAAAGAATCTTAAGGAAAAGACACCTACCAAAATATTGCTCTCTTAATAATTTAGTTTAGGACTAGAAACAATGAAATTGGCTGGGATGGGTTAAACGAAATGGCATAATGAAGACAAAGGATATGAAGAGGTTTTTGATTGGGGTGTTGAATTTTATCCTCTCAACCCCTTTTTTTCATTTTTTTAGTATATGTAATACCAGAGAATGATAGACTATTAACCTATCATTTCCACGACATATACACATTTTTTCTCTCTTCATTTTTATTTTTGGGTTGCATATGTTTACCAGAGAATAAAGAACTAACATCTCCTTATTCTCATGACATATGATCTAACAATAGGGGAAAAAGAAAAAATACAAATGTTTAACAAGGGTAAAGAAATACTTCTAGTTTATAAATTAAACTATTTTGAGAGCAACTTTTTAGTGGAATGAAATTTCCTAAGATCTTAAAGTTAATAGTGAATATAATAAAAAATCTATAGAAGTTTAGCCAATTTACCACAAAGTGAAGCTATTTAAAATTAAACGGAGAAGTAGTGCTAAATTAACTCTCTAATCGAATTAAAAACATAAAATGTTTCTTAAAACCAAATTACTTCAAATTTAGATTTAACAAATTCTGATAAAATAAAATATTAGCTCAATTAAAAATGTAGGAATACTATTAATCGGAGCTCAAACTTAATTTCTAGAACATTAAAAACAATAAGGCTAGGCGTATTTGTTATTATTATTATTTTATAAAATATTTCTTGGACTTCCCGAGGGTTACCCGGTGAAGGGTTCGCAAGGTACTAGGAGCTGTGATGGGAGTTCAAGCCCAAAGCGCCGTTTCCAAGAAATTAGATTTTTATAAATTTTTAATTTTTTTTTATCAAATAAAAAAAACAGGGAATGCGAAGCTACACCCCCATACATAAAATTAAACATTGTCCCCAATGTTTAAAACTAAGTATGAAGAATACTAAAAAATAAACTTTTAAAAGAAAATTACATAAAATTAAAGATAAGCAAGGGGTGCCTCCCAAGAGCGCTTTCTTTTTCCCGTCTTTAAGCTAGACGGTTAGTGTTAGGAAAAAGGAAAATAAAAAGACAAGTGGACAGGCAACTCCCTTAGGCTTCATTTGGTTTAGCGGTTGCGGTTGTAAAGGGAGCTGTTGCAATGGGAGGTTTGTAAATGGAGCTGGTGGAAACTGAGAGATGAAAATGGAGTTCTGTTTGGATAATCTGTGTTTGCAGAGCTGTTCAGAACTGAGATTCATTTGGCAAAACAGCGGTTGCGTTTTATAAATATTTTTTATTATAAAATATTTTTTATTATATAAGTTTTTTAATTATTTTAAATTTTATTATAAAATCTTTTTTATTATATAAGTTTTTTAATTATTTTTTCTGATAAATATATATATATATATATAAATATAAATTTTACTGTTCATACTATAGTTTAAACAGTATTATTATTTTTCCCCTCCGCCGCCCTGCCGCCTCTGCCCTGCCTCCTCCATGCCTGCCGCCTCCGCCGTGCCTCCGCCATGCCTACCGCCTCCGCCCTGCCTCCGCCGCCTGCCTCCTCCGCCCTGACCTCCAGGAGGTGCTGGAGCTTGGCGAAAGAGGAGGCGGAGCCGGTCTCAACTCCACCTCCGGCGGCGGCATCCACAGCACCTGCATGGATCAACGCATGGACGTCGAAGACCTTTCTACGGCTTGACGTTCATGGATGGAGACATCGCGTGCCTCAACTCCACCTCCGGCGGCGGCATCCGCAGCACCTGCAAGGTCAAACGCATGGACGGAGACATGCACAGCTAAACGCAACAAACTGGAGCAGCACCCACTGGTTTCGTCCCGCAGTTTTTTTAGCCACGCGAAACGCCGTGCGGTTCGAATAGGAGGCACTAAAACAAATAAAAAAAGGGCCGCCGGTTGCATTTGGGCAAAACGAAATGGAGCTAAATGCCCAACCAAATGAGGCCTTAATTTGCGCCGAGGCGAATGTGCCGGCGTCAGTCATACGGCAACTCCTCCGCTTAACATGTGATTCTTCGTTTGTCTTTGAATTTGAATATGTAAATCCAAATCACCTATACATACCTGAGGTGATTTGAATTTATATAGATGAGCGGCATATGGATCGTTGATTATTTGGGGTAGCAACGACTCATCTTCAACCTGAAAATTGTTAGTGTATAAAGAATCACAAATAAACGATTCAGATAATTTTTTGCAAGGAGGAGGCGCTCGCGAAAATATAAATTAAGCTTTGGTTGTTCCTTTTCTATAATAATTATTTCTTTAGAAAAATCTAGCGTATTATCAAGCGGAATTAAATTTTTGGACACTAAATTTTCATGAATTTTTGGTTGGATAGACGAAATTCGCGAATATTCATGGCAAGGAAAATAAAATCCGGTTGGAGTAGGGGAAGAAACTTGTTCTTCTTCTATTTCATCCGGGGTGCCCATAATTGTAAGAAATTCTTGGTAAAGTAATTTTTCTTCATCTTTGGTAAAAGAAGTTATGGGATTACCTGAAACCAGATGTTCCTCCATAACTAAATTATCCAAGGATGGAGAAAAAATACTAGATGAAATAAAATTTTCCTCTAAATTTTGGGGAGAAGTATCTAATTGAATCGGCGGACATTCCCAAAAATCAGAGTACGAATATTTCGGCGCAAAAGAAGAATAAGAATTCGGATCTAAAGATTTATCTTCATCGCCCCGAAGACTATCCGGGTGACCGTGCCACTAAGAATAATCTACTTTGGGGCTAGAAGACAAATTATTAGAGGTCGAAAAATTATTCGCGTGAAAATTAGAAAAATTATTTTCCTCTAAATTTTGGGGGGAAGTATCTATTTGGATTTGCGAATTTTCCCCCAAATTAGAGAACGAAGACTGCGGAGTATAAGTAGAAAAACAAAATTTTGTGTCTAAAGATTTATCTTCGTCGCTCCGAGAATTATCCGGGTGAGCTTGCCACCAAGAATAATCAACTTCGGAACTAGAAGAGGAATTATTAAATGCCAAAAATTTGTTTTCATTATAATTAGAAAAATTATTTTAATCAAAGTTTGAAAAATTATTCTCAATAAAAGGGGAAAAATTATAATCGTAATTATTATCAAAATTATTTGCATAATATTGAGAAAAATTATTTTCATAATAATTATTTTGAGCAAATGAATGTAAATAACATTCCTCACTTTGATGAGGCGCATTACAATAAGAACAGCAATTTTGGCATTTTTGTGCCGCTTCCAAAAGATATACTTGGCTTTGAAGCTCGGCAACTTTTACGGCCAATTCAAGTGATAGCATAATAAAAAAAATAAAATAAAAAGGAAACAACCTTTACTTAAATGAATGGAATTTTATAAATATTTTTTTATATATTTTTTTGAAAAAGCTGGTTAAATTAGTCCCGGACTTCCCAAGATCTACCCGGTGAAGGGTTTGCAAGGTACTAGAGGCTATGATGGGAATTCAAGCCCAAAGCGTCCTTTCTGAGAATTTAGATTGCGCTTTTTAATTTTTTTTTTAAATTTTAAAGAAAAAGGGGGGGAAGAAAGAGAACGATAAAATTAATAAATATTTCTTTTTTCGGAATATCAACCGTGTCCCCGGCAACGGCGCTAAAAACTTGATGGGGCAAAACTATGCTTGCAAACGATAACAACAAGTGTACCATATCGAATGTAGAATAGGTTATAAAAACCAAGGTCGTATTAGACTCGGGGCGGTTGAGTACTATTACTTCAAGAAAATCTCTATTATTTTATCAAATAAAACTTAGGAGTGATTTTGCAAAGGGAAATAAAAATAAGAATTAAAAGAACGATTAGCACTCGAACTTGAATCACCTTGGAGATAAAAATAAGAACAAAGAATAAAAGTGCATTCTCTTAATAAAATAGCTTTGACCGTGGAGATTCCCGAATTATGAACGCACCTCTCTCGAGGATGCGCTCAACTGAGTTTAGGTTGATCAATCGAACTCTCATTCTAGAATCGAAACCACTAAAACTCGCCTTATCGAAGTGAATCCCGCTATTGGCTTTTACTCCAATCCGGAAGGGTAAAGTCGTCCTCTCTCGAGGATTGCATTCTACTCTTTTTCATCCTTGAGTGATCGATTCGTCTTACGAGCCTCTCGGCTAACTAAAGAATGAAAACAAGAACAAGAATTATATATCGAAAATATAATCTCGTTATCTTAAAATCAATGGTAAATCTTAAGCATTTTCGAAAAGAGAAATAGCAACTATAGATTATTTCATGACTTATATCATTCCTTGGATCATCTCGGCCGGGTACTAATAATACTTTAGCTACTCATGGAGATGGAGGAATTTAACAAAAATAAAAAGAAGTGCATGATAAAAATAAGAGAGGGGAATGAGAGAAGAAAAGAACTATTTTATTAAATTGCTAAGAAAGTTACAAGCTAGGAATTGAAAAATACAAACTATTTTAATTGAACGTACCAATTGCAAGACGAAAAGGAGTACAAGAACTACTAAAGTATGAAAATAACGACATGAAATGAAATGTCTAAGTCCTAAAAATTGCCCCCTAAACATCTGCTGGAGCTGGCTTTATATAGCTGAAAAAATGAGGTTACACGCCCTTGGTCGCGCCCGTGACCAAGGGCGTGTAAGGGGTGTGATCGAAGCAACAGCGGAGAGGGAGCCTTCTGGAGTAATTGCGAGCGTTTCGGCCGTGTCACGCCCTAGGTCACGGGCGTGACCTGGGGCGTGTAATCTAAAAATAGTGGTGCTGGCGTGAAACTCTGGCGGGAAGAAGTGCGGGGCGAGTCACGCCCGTGACTTGGATGTCACGCCCCCTGGTCACGCCCGTGACCTGGGGCGTGTAACTTTAAATGACGTGGCAGGCGTGCTGGCAGCTGGTGGCGGGGTCCCGGCCGTGACTTGGATGTCACGCCATTGGTCACGCCCGTGACCTTGGGCGTGTACTTGGCGAAACTTCACGGAATGCTCCTGGGATGGCGGAATCGGGTCTGGAACACATTTAGACTGTCACGCCCCTTGGTCACGCCCGTGAGCTTGGGCGTGTACTTGACAATTTTACTCAAAGTGCCCAGAAAACCTGCAAAACATAAACTAAACTTAACTTAGTGACAGAAATAAAAAGGAATGATTATTATAAGATAAAACAAATAATTGACATGAATTTATATTAAAATTACATCAAAATTATACTAAAAGATGAGTACAAAAAGTACTCATCATATATAAATAAAGAAGACACTTCGTCAGTACATATGCCCTAGAATTCTCAATTCGAAATTATCTGCCCTAGAAAATCTCTCCATCAACACTTTCAATCTACAATCAACAATAATAATGCCTCCCAAGAGCAGTGATTACCTTTACGAAGGAGGCGAGCTCGTTCGCAATGGATTCCAAACAGCACCAGAGGAAATGAAGTCGACCATCGAGCTAATCAACAAAGCAGGACTAGAATTCGTTTTATCTGAATCGACTCTAATTTGGAATCGAGAGGTCTTAGAACTTTTCTCCAATACAATAATAGACACCGCAAATTCTAAGCTGAAAACTACTGTAAATGGTAAGAAGATTAAGATTTCTCCTTCAAGACTTGCTAAGGCACTAGAACTGCCAAGATTCAAAAGTAATGAAGAAGAAGAAGTGAGTTCTGAGCAGATTAGATTAGCCCAAGTCTGGTGTGGGATTGAAACATCACATGAAATTTCTGGGAGTATACGAAGGAAAGGGATGAATTCAAGAGGAAAACTGCTGACAGATGTGATCGGAAAGGGACTATTATGCAAGACAGGGTCCCATGATAAAATCTCCAGGAAAATGTTTGTTCTTCTGACAAGGATTATTCATACATTAAGAACTGATTGGGGAAGGGTGATGTTTGACAGAGTGCTCGAATGTATCCAGGCACCCAACTTGGGTAGGATATTGTCTCTATATTTAGTAAATGTCATTCCAGATTTTTTAAATAACAAACTTGGATCCAAGATAAATCATATAAAGAAAATGGACATCAGAATGATAGAGAGATGGGAAAGGATTTTGTCAAATCATCCATCAACAGAATATTCTCCCAAGCAGAAGAAAGTTCAGAAAAAAAAGAAGAAGAAGGACTCTTCCAGCTCTTCAAGCTCATCATCATCCAAAAGAAAATCAAAATCCTCTTCAATCCATGATCCTAATCTCACATCATCTGAAGAAGAAGAAGGGAACAAACCTAGGGACAGTATTCCTGACACACCAACAGGTACAGATCCACTACGGGAAGGGGTTGACAAGATCAATAAGGAAAAAGATGAGAATGAGAAAGAAGATGAAGAGAGAGGAAGTCAACCTGGATCCCCTGCTAGAGATAAGGGGAAGTCTCAGAATGAGGGGGAGGCTCAAGATGAGATCTCTGCTCAGGAAAATACTGAATTTAACATGGCAGCAGTTGAGGGGGAGGCTCAGGATGAGATTCCTGCTCCAAACATTACTGATCTTAACAATGCAGACATTGAGGGGGAGTCTCAGCATGAGATCCTTGCCCCTGAGAATTTTGATTCAGCCAATGCACCATTTGAGGGGGAGTATCATCCTGAGGTCCCTGCTCAAGAAAATCCTGCTGTTGATGCTATGGATGTGGAAGGAGAGCCTGAAGCCACAAGGAGAGAGGCTGAGAAGGTGATTAAGATAGAATCTTCTTGCTCACATATGAGCCAGAGAGACAACTCTTTCATTAGAGAGGAAACTAGTAGAAGTGATGGAATGGCAAGAGAAATCAATGTGGATCTATGTCCAATACTACCTCAGCTGGAGGTGTTGCTCAATAATCCAAGAAGATTATTGGAACAGTATATTGAAGAAAATAATACAAAAATGAAAAATGAAGTTGATTTTCAGATGAAATTGGTAAGATTTGAAGTCAATAATCAAATGAATGCACTGAGAAAGGAAATGATAAAATTTTTCAAAAGAGCTGGTGCTTCTGTAGACTATACAACTGAACAACGAGATGTAATCAAGGAGACTTCAAAGGAAATCAAAGAAAAACAAGCAGGTATTGCAAAGACTACAGATGATGTGCAACTGAATCAGGGAATTCTTAACAACAATATGCAAGTGTTGTACAAAGAACAAGTTGCACAGACTCTTACAGGTACATCTAAGATAGAAGCTAGGCTGCAACAGCATGATGCTGCTATACTAGCCAAGATTGATGAGAGCTCCTCAATTCTAAAAGATCAAGTAAAGTTAAATACAGATACTATAGATAACCATCTTCTTAAGGTCAAGAAAACTATTAAAAGTGGAATACATCATCTGGAGGGCCAAGTTAGGTTTCAGAAGAATGTTCTAAGAGATCATATAGCTGAAGAAGTCCTAAAGGGGGTGAGGTCAATGATTCAAGCCAGCTCTGAGCATGCTGTGTGGACCTCTAATTCTATAAGAGAAACTTTTTGCTATCCTCCCATAGATTATAATAATGATCAAGATTCTGAGACCAAGCCAGCATCTCTTACACAAATCCAAAAGCAAATTGCCAAGATGTACAGTCCTGAGGATAAAACCAAGAGAAAGAACTTTACCAGTGAACAAGTAGAATCTAGCAAAAGGAAGTTCAGAGAAGATGTTGAATCAAGGGTTGATTATGAACATTGGTCTCCCTCTTCAAGAGAAATGATTCTGGCAGCATGGGAAGCTGTGAAAGGTAATCTAGAAGAAAGAGGGAAATGGTACTCTGAAGCTGAGTGGTTGAAGCACAGGGATCAGGAGGAGCTGAAGATAAAATTCAAAGCTGACAAATTGGCCGGGAAAGTTCAGGCAGGTGATAAGGAGCCAATCAGATATTTTCCAAAGACGTTTGGCTATTTCAAGAGAAGAAAAGAGGTTGCTGAAGTCCTTTCCAAGAGAGTCAAAAGAGGAATAGATATCAAGGAACCTGAACAGCATTAGGATTTGAATCTTTCTTAAGAATTCTAAGAGAAATATATTTGATATAACTTTGAACAATCTTGATAAGCTCCCAGAGCAAACTATCTTTTATTATCATATATATATATGCCTGTGATGTGATTCTTTCCTTATCTTTACATGATTTATTCTGAACTGCTTGTGATTTTGTGCTCATATGAGAAATCATGTCTGAGATAATTTCTTTTGTTAGAATGTTTTGGTAATCTGATTTTATAAAGTATTATACTCATTATATTTTGATTATCTGTATAGAAAACATTGGTTATCTTTGTAAAGAGGGATATATCATTGACTGAGGTTATGACTTCTTCAAATAGGGGGAGATTGTTGGGACCATTGTCCACAATGTACTAGATTTGGAGAATTCCATTCCTAAGTCAAAGATATACCTCAGAATGTATTTGATATACTTTCTAGAATCATTGTGCAGATGATCAGGTCAAGCAAAGTGCTCAAGGAATTCATGTAAGTTCACAAGCGTCGAGACACTACACATCGCTCGACGCCTGTGACGCAGAAGCGTCGACCCATGTCTGCTGCTCAACAAGAAAAGGTCGTCGCTGAAGATCTGAGACTAAGTCTACAAGCGTCGAGCCAAGGAATATCGCTCGACGCCGTGGAATAAGAAGTGTCGACTAAACGTATTCATGATCGAGCGTACAAGTAGTAGAGAGGTGGAAAGCATGATGAAATATATTTTTGAAGAGAACATCTATATAAGAATGGTGAAGCATAGTAGATGATTAAGAGTTTTTGTTGAAATTATTGAAGTGGAGTGGAAGGTGGCCGGCGGTCTGAATTTTGGAGACCGCAGAGACCGCGCGACTTGTATTGGTATTCTTCCGGTCTGGCTCTGCCAGTTTAATTCTGGCAATCTGCTGATTGGCCGGTTTGTTCCTGGTTGTTGTGGTCTCTCTCCAAGTTGTTTGCTTGGTCTGTCTATCTTCTTTGTAGAAGACCGGGCGGTTTGTTCTTATGTAATCGCCTGACCGGGCGGCTTGTGCTGGCGATCTGGCGACTTGTCTGAAGTCGTCCAGATGGTTCTTAGTTTGCTCCTGGTGGTCTAAGGAAGGAGCGTTCTTGTGTCCGCGCGGCTTGTGTGCGGTGTTGGTGCCAAAAATGGTACCAACTCCACACTCGCTCGAGCTAAAGGATGGGGGGCGAAACTGTTGGGTGGCCGGTTACTTTGAGCTGGAGGAAAGACTATTTTATTGATATAAAGCTTGAGTTACAGCTTAGGTTACAACAAGAAAGAATGAAAGAAACTGCATAAAACATGAAGAAAAAGGGGCTTGAAGGGAGATCGGAGAGGTCTCAGCGGTCACTCAAAGTTGAGACCGCTCAAACCACTGGCTGGGACTGGAAGCTCTCCAAAAGTCTAGAAACTGGTACCCCTACCCCTCTATTTATAGACGTAGGGGCCTGCCCGAACGGGCAGATCTGGAAGTAACGGGCTGCCCGGAACTGCTGAGACCGCTGAGATCGTTCGGTTGTGCTGAGATCGTCTGCTGAGACCGCTGAGATCGTCTTGACTGGACTTGCTTACCTGAACAGACCACATAAAACAGAGTCAGCATAAGACTAAGATCCTCCGGAGTGAGATCGCCCGGGAGGGGCGATCTCCCTCTGCGAGGTCGCCCGGAAGGGGCGACCTTCCCTGCTGCGAGATCGCCCGGGAGGGGCGATCTCCCTGCGAGATCGCCCAGGAGGGGCGATCTCTCCTCTGCGAGATCGCCCGGGAGGGGCGATCTCCCTCTGCGAGGTCGCCCGGAAGGGGCGACCTTCCCTGCTGCGAGATCGCCCGGGAGGGGCGATCTCCCTGCGAGATCGCCCGGGAGGGGCGATCACCCTGCGAGATCGCCCGGGAGGGGCGATCTCTCCTCTGCGAGATCGCCGGGGAGGGGCGATCTCCCTCTGCGAAGTCGCCCGGAAGGGGCGACCTTCCCTGCTGCGAGATCACCCGGGAGGGGAGATCTCCTTGCGAGATCGCCCAGGAGGGGCGATCTCTCCTCTGCGAGATCGCCCGGGAGGGGCGATCTCCCTCTGCGAGGTCGCCTAGAAGGGGCGACCTTCCCTGCTGCGAGATCACCCGGGAGGGGCGATCTCCTTGCGAGATCGCCCGGGAGGGGCGATCTCTCCTCTGCAAGATCGCCCGGGAGGGGTGATCTCCCTCTGCGAGGTCGCCCGGAAGGGGCGACCTTCCCTGCTGCGAGATCACCCGGGAGGGGCGATCTCCTTGCGAGATCGCCCAGGAGGGGCGATCTCTCCTTTGCGAGATCGCCCGGGAGGGGATATCTCCCTCTGCGAGGTCGCCCGGAAGGGGCGACCTTCCCTGCTGCGAGATCACCCGGGAGGGGCGATCTCCTTCCGAGATCGCCCAGGAGGGGCGATCTCTCCTCTGCGAGATCGCCCGGGAGGGGCGATCTCTCTCTGCGAGGTCGCCCAGAAAGGGAGACCTCCCCTTTGCGAGACCGCCTAGGCTCGACGAGATCGCCCCCCGGAGGAGCGAGATCGGCCCGGATCACCGAAAATACCGCAATACCTGAAAAAGTTAGCTCGGAGGGGATCGCCGATTTTTGGGTAAAACATGCGGTCTCGTGTTCACACGACTTGTGCGCGATCTGCCTACTGATCTGCGGTCTTGGACGGAAGGTTGTCCAGCTGGTGTGATCGCGTGGTCTGCCTTGTGAGACCGCTTGCGATCTGACGGGTGGTGATTGTATATCTCCTGTGCGGTGACGACATCCGTCTACCAGCCTATAAATAGGGGTGCATGGCCCATCATTCTTAACGAGAACTGTAAGAACTAAAGCCTGGGTTAATTCGTGCGGTCTCATCTTTGAGGTCGGGCATTCTTGGAAGCGAGTTGACTGTTTGTTGTGTTCACAAGTTTGCGGTTTGCAGGTTGCGGTCTCCTTCCTTGGTGATTCCCAGCGGCTTGAATAAACAGTTCGACAACGGTCTGTCTGCGAACTAGTTTATGGTGTTCTTGTGCTGTTCGCATCGATCTTAGCGATCAGGCGACCTTCAGCGGTTAAGCGATCAGAGTTGCGGTCTGGCGACATCTTCTGTTCTTTGTTTAATTCAATAAGCTCCAGTTCGTGCGGTCTGAGGTGGCGGTCTTGCAGGCTAGGCGGTCTGTCTGTTTTCTGTTCGCGTGGTTTCAGGTCAAGCTGGGCGATCTCTGGAGTTGTGAGGTCTGTGCAGTCTCTGCTTGTCAAGCCGCCAGATTTGTTTTTTGGTGTTTTGTTCTTCTCTCCTCCATGATTCTTATGAATCTTGTCTCGCCATGTATACCTCGCACTATAAATGAAGTTTGTGATTCAATAAAGTTTCTTGTGTTGCTATGTGACATTGTGGTTGTTTGGCTATAACTCTGTTGATGCAACTCCTGCTTACTCCTAAACGATTGAAATCAAAAATTTTAACATGGTATCAGAGGTAGGTTGTTGGAGTGGATAAGCAGTGATCAACTTGAGTTGCCATCGTCTTTATGAAGAAGAGACCACATAGATTGCCATGGAAGGTGGATATGCAAGAGGGCTTAGTATTGAACTCCTAACATCGACTAACTACAAGAAGTGGAGGTCGTGTATGGAGAGTTACTTACTTGGCGAGGATCTATGGGAGATAGTTGGAGGAGAAGACACACAAGAAGTGTTTCTAGCAGGAGATAATATGGCATGGGTGAGACTTTGGAGGAGGACTAATGCTAAGGCAGAGTTCATACTCTAGAGGGCTATCTCACCAGAGTTGTTTGATCACATCATTGGATGTAAATCTGCTGTTGAGATTTGGACGTCTTTGGACGGGCTGTTTAATAAGAAGAATGTAGCTCGGCTACAGTTTCTTGAAAATGAGTTGGAGAAGGCCTCTCAAGGTGATCTTTCTATTTCTACCTTTTTTCTTAAGATGAAGAACCTCACAACAGAGATTTCTGCATTTGACCCTGATGAGCCCATCTCGGAGGCAAAACTGAAGAGGCATATCATCCGCGGGTTGCGGAAGGAGTATCTTGCCTTTTTGACTTCAGTTCAGGGTTGGGCAAATCAACCATCTCTATTGGAGCTGGAGAACTTACTTGCTTCGCAGGGAAGTTTGGCAAGACAGATGGCGGGGACTTCTATCTCTGGGGGAGTTAGTGATGTGTGGTTCTCTAGAAAGAAGAAGAAGTGGGAGAAGAAGAAGCCAGGTCAGGATGGACCCTCTACTTCAGGTCAGCAGGATAAAGGTTATGCTTCTAAGTCTGATGGGAAGAAGAAGGGAGAGGGGCCAAGGTGCTTCAGGTGTAATAAGACCGGCCACTTCAAGAAGGATTGTCGGGTTAATCTTCAGTCGGGACATGTAGCGGAGAAGGAGAAGCCATAGTCTGATGAAGTTGGATGGGGAGGAGCCTTTGCGGCTAATATGACGGCGATGCCCATAAAGGCCTTGGCTGCCATCAACTTTGAACAGGATTGGATCGTGGATTCAGGGTGTGGGCATCACCTCACCGGGGATGAATCAAAGTTCTCTTCTTTGGCGCCTTACTCAGGTAACGATGCTATCATTACGGCTGATAATTCTGTTCATGCAGTAGAACAAGAAGGTGTTGTCTCTTTGAGCAGTTATAAGGGTCCACTCACATTGAGGAGTGTTTATCACGTGCCTGGCATGAAGAAGAATCTCTTCTCTATGACCAATGCGGTCGATGCCGGTTATCACGTTCTGTTTGGCCCAACAGAAGTGAAGTTTCTTAAAACTCAACCGGAGACAAAGGGAGATGTTATTCATGTTGGAAAACGGGTTAAGGACTTGTTCGTTTTATCGACAAGTACCTATGTTGATAAGATGAAGACCAACGATAGCGCGGCTATCTGGCATGAAAGGTTGGGGCATGTTGGCATGGACAAATGATGAGTACTTTTTGCACTCATCTTTTATTATTATTTTAATATAGTTTTAATTTGAAATTATATAATTTATATGTATTTTCTTATTTAATCTGTTCCTTTTTAATTTCTTCAACTAATTTAAGCTTATTTTGTGTTTTGCAGGTTTTCTGGGCACTTTGAGTAAAAATCCAAAGTACACGCCCAAGGTCACGGGTGTGACCAAGGGCGTGACAGTCAAAGATGTGTTCCAGACTCAATTCCGCCACCAGGGAGCGTTCCGTGAAGAATTCGCCAAGTACACGCCCAAGGTCACGGGCGTGACCAAGGGCGTGACATCCAAGTCACGACCAGGATCACGCCACCAGCATCCAGATCGAGCCGCCGCATCATTTAAAGTTACACGCCCTCGGTCACGGGCATGACCGAGGGCGTGACTCGCCCCGAACTTCTTCCCGCCAGAGTTTCCCGCCGGCAGCATTATTTCAAGATTACACGCCCCAGGTCACGGGCGTGACCTAGGGCGTGACGCGTCCGAAACGCCTGCATTGAATCCAGAACGCGCCCTCTCCGCACCAGCATCGATCACGCTCCTTACACGCCCATGGTCACGGGCGTGACCAAGGGCGTGTAACATCAAATTTCTTCCTATTTAAAGGGAGCTCCTCCAAATCTTCAAGAACGAATTATTAGGATTAGAATTTCATTTTCTTATACTATTTTCATGTTTCTAGTAGTTCTTATGCTCCTCCTTTATTTGTTTTGATGGTAGCTATTTCATTCAAGGCTTGTAGTTTCTCTTGTAATCTCAATTTGATGTATTCTTCTTTTTACAATTGACACTAATAAAATCGTAATTTTTAGTCTCTAATTTTCCCGCTCTTTTCGCTATGTTTTCTTCCTCCTCTTCTTATGATTCCTCCGTGATCATGAGCAACTAATCACTTTTGTGCTCGGCTTAGATGATCCAAGGATGATGCAATCTCTATTTGTGTTTTAGAATTTTGTTCTTAATGTTAAAACGCTTATGATTTACCGTGGCCAACTCGTTCTCGTAACGGTTTTTGTCTTTTGACGGCTGAGTGGCCCTTAAGACGGATTGGTCATTGGTAAAGAGAGTCGAACGTACCCCTCGAGAGAGGATATACGTAACTCTTCTGGACGGGATTAACATCCCAGTGAGGTCCTTCTCTTAAAGCAAGTCTTAAGCCACTTGATTATAGAACAAGAGTTCAGTCGTGTGCAACTTAAGCTTAGTTGAGCCAACCCTCGAGAGAGCAGCACTCATGCTTTTGGAACCTCCGCGGTCAAGGCCACTTTAACACAAGATCGATTTCTACTACACGTTTCTTTTGCTTAGTCTAAGGTGATTCGAAAGTTGTGCGCAAGTTTTTATTAATTAGTAAAATTAAATTACATAAACCCAACCATATTCTTCTATCGGTAAAATAATAAACATTCACTCGAAGTAGAAGTACTTAACATGACCCGAGTCTAATACGACCTTGATCTTGCGAGATCCTATACTTCACTCGATACGGTACACTCGCCGTTATCGTTTGTTGTTATAATTTTGCACGTCAAGTATTTTTATAACTGCGACGCATTTTTATGCATCAAGTTTTTGGCGCCGTTGCCGGGGAACGAATGTTGATATTTTGAAAAGAGTGAATTTTATTAATTTTATCATTTTTTTTATTTATTAAAATATAAAAAAAAAAATCTTATTTTTTATTTCAATTCCATTCATTTAAAACCCGTTTGTTTTTCAAAAAAAAATATGTTTTGGCTATCCGGCAAGCTTGAGAATGCTAATGATAGCTAAAATTTAGGATGTAAATAATTTTCTCCAAATTCTACGAACTATAGGCAAGAGCACCTATCATTCATAGCATAGGATATTCAAAACAAATAAATATCAAGTGTCGTATTCCACGGGTCTGTTGATTACTTCTACTCACGCAAATTATTATTATTTTATCGGCAGTAAAATAGAGTTTTGAAAATAATTAGAAGAAAAGAAACATTTGATCGGGAATCATTCTTAAGTGAAATGTTTTGTAAATCTAGAATTCAAAAGAAATCGATTTAGACAAACTTGACCGTGGAGGTTCCCAAAATATGATAGAACCTCTCTCGAGAGAACTACCACCTAACCTTAGGTTGATCGATTAAGACCCCTCGGCCAGTCGAAACCCCTAAGCTTGCTTTATGCGATGAGCCCCACTATTGGATTTGACTCTAATCCGGAAGATTTGCGTCACCCTCTCTCGAGGAATGCATACAACTCTTTTTACCGATGAGCGATCTACCCGTATTTACGGATCTCTCGATACACTAAAATACGGATCAAACTTGATTATCATACCCTAGAAATATGAAACCAAAAATTGCAAATCAACGGTAAATCTTAGTTTTCCAAACTAAACTATGAATAAGAGATTTTGAAAAGATAAAAGCTTAAGAATTCATCCGACAAAATACTTTGAAAATTAACAAAACATAATTGAGAAGAAAGATATTTTTATTTCTAAGTAAAGAAAAGTACAATTGCATGTAAAGTAAATCTAAGCTAGGAATTAAAAAAGACAAGACATAAAATAAAGTTACACTAAGAATAATGCAGAAAACCTATACTAGAAACGATCCAAACTAAGCATGGCCTGGATGCCCATCACTTTGGCAGCAGCTGGCTTTTATAGGCAGAAAATTGCTGAGTCACGCCCTTGGTCACGCCCGTGACCAAGGGCGTGTAAGCTGCGTAATTGCGTCTTGAAAGCCCGGGAACGTTGGGGAAGAAAAACCGCCAAAATTGATCATCTCGACGGGTCACGGCCTAGGTCACGCCCGTGACCTAGGGCGTGTCTTGACCGAGTCAGGAAACGGCGGGAAACGGCACGATCTAGAGTTAATTTGGCAGTTGAGGGAGAGGGCACGGCCACGGTCACGCCCGTGACCAAGGGCGTGTAAGCTGGAACGACTCGGCGGCAGAAACTGCTTGAATTGAATGCTTGTTGGGCGAGTCACGCCCGTGACTTGAAGGTCACGCCCCCGGTCACGCCCGTGACCTGGGGCGTGTAACTATAATCCGACGTGGCAGCGAGTTCTGTGAGCTGAAAGCGATACACGGTCGTGGCCATGGTCACGCCCCTAGGTCACGCCCGTGACCTGGGGCGTGTATTGAGGGTTTTTGCAGAAATGCTCCAGAATTTCCCCTGAACACGGCTATGTGCTTGAAATTGCTATTAGCAGCCCCAAAGTCCCTGAAAATATAAAACAAAGCAAATTAGATATATATTAAATTAAAATTATATAAAAACTAATTAATTACTACTAAAATACTATATAAAAATAACTATAAATAATGCACTATCAAATACCCCCATACTTAAGCTTTTGCTATTCCAGAGCAAAAACTAATTTATAAGTATGAGAAGAATTTATAGGACATTTCCAAAAGGATTTACTTCAAATTATGCACTTCAAATCTCATAAAACTCATGTCAAAATAAGTTAAGAAATTAAAATTCAGATTTATAAGAAATAATTCATAATTCATAAATTGAAATGAGTAGAATAAATTTTAGTTTTGAAATTCTCTAACTAAATCTTCATAAACAAAATTGCATTGAATTAAGCAAAATATTCCAAGATTAAAATTATAAGAACTTTACAATCATGAGAAACTTTTAGAAAACTACAAAATATTAACTATGCTCTCTCAATAATATCTTGGATAAACAAGTGAACTTGGCTAAATGGGGTAAAATTGGCATTGAAGAAGTTACTTTGTATATGGGAAATGATGAATTTTATCCTCTCATTTCCATCTTTTTTTTTTAATTTCTTCTTCTTTTTATATCCCAAATGTATATGTTTAGGAGTGATGAATTTTATCCTCTCATCTCCATACCATATAATCTTTTAAAAATTTGGGTGCATATGTTTAGGAATGATGAATTTTATCCTCTCATTCCATGACATATGATCTTTTCAAACCTTTTTTATGCCAAACAATGGGTTTAACAAAAAGGTAGGGGAAGGGCTAGGGTTTAAAGGCTAAACAAATTCCAAAGAAACATTTTAAGAGCATAGAAAATAATTTGAGCAATCTACAAGAAACTATGAGTTCAAGTTAATATAAGTAAAATCTAGAGATATTTAACACAATTACTACAAAATTGAATTATGATATTTTAAAGAGAGAAAGTAAAACTAAGAAATATTCTAAGCAAATCAAGATAATGAAAAACTCATTAAATCAAATTCATCTAAAAATTAAATCTAACATATTTTGAAGAGAAATATAAGATTAAAACTACATAAAAAGAAAACTCTTTAAAAAGCCTATAAAGAAAACTCATAATTAAAATCAATTTTGCATAAATGAAGTTTGGAGAAATTTAATATTACAAAATTTATTTTATTGGAAATTAAAATAGTTTTTTAAATGAAAACATTTTTTTTGAATTTTGTAAATTTTTATAACAAAATTGAAAATAAAGAATAAAAAAAATCAATTTTTTTTTGTGAGTTTTGAAAAAGATTTTCTAATTTTTTTGGATTTTTAATAAAAACTGAATATAGGAGAATACACCCCCATACTTAAAAATAAACATTGTCCCCAATGTTGATAAGCCAAGTAGGAGGGAAAAGTAAATAAAATGCATAAAAAGTAAATTGCAAGACAAATAATGATAAGCAAGGGGTGCCTCCCAAGAGCGCTTTCTTTTTCCCGTCTTTAAGCTAGACGGTTATTGTTAGGAAAAAGGAAAATAAAATTGAAAATGCACAGGCAACTCCCTTAATTCACGCTCAGGTGAGCATGCCGAAATCCGTTGCCCGGCGACTCCTCCGCTATAATCCTGATTCTTTTGTTGTCCGTTAGCGTGAAATTGTGAATCCAAATTACCTATACATACCTTAGGTAATTTGGATTGTTGGAGATGAGCGGCAAATGAATCGGTGAAGACGTTTGGTTGCAACGGCTCATCCTCTACATGAAAATCGTTAGTATAAAAAGAATCAAGATTAAGCGAGTCAGAAAAATTTTCACAAGGAGGAGTTTCTTGTGAAAATACATGATTAAGCTCCGGTTGTTCATTTTCAAAAATAAAATTCGTATCCAAAAATATATTTGAAATTCCAAGTGGACTAAATTCATGGGACACAATATTTTCATGAATTTCACTTTCAAAGTGAATAATTGGCGAGAGAGAAAATTCATGAAAAATAGGAGGAGATTCGGGCGGAGGAGGAGATGAAACATGTTCTTCTTTAATTTCGTCCGGTGTCTCCATGACTCTTTTAAATTCGTGGTAAAGAAGTTCTTCTTGAGCTTGGGTAAAGATATTTAAATTTTGACAAATAGAATCTGGAGAATACCCAAGAGTAGAAGAAAAAGAATTTTGTGCGGTAAAAGAGGAGGAGTGAAAATCTTGATTGACTGGATTTCCTTCATCGCACCGAAAACTATCCGGGTGATCTTGCCACCATGAATAATTAATATCGGAGCAAGAAGATATATTATTAGAATCAGAAAAATCATTCGCATGAAAACTAGATGAATTATTTTCATCAAAGTTTGAATAATTGTTTTCATAAATAAACTCAAAATTATTTCCATAAGAAAAACTTTGAGGGTAAAAATGAATATAACAATCCTCACTTCGATGTGGTGCTCCACAAAAATTACAAATAATTTGGCTCTTTCGTGCGGCTTCCAAAAGATTGACTTTATTTTGAAGCTCGGCAACTTTGGCGGCCAATTGAGATAACATTTTTGAAGAAAGATAAATGAACAACCGTCACTTAATAGAATGAAATTTGAAAATAAATCAAAAGGAGAAATGGGGGCGGAGAAAGAGATTGATAAAAGTAATAAAATTCACGCTTTCAAAATATCAACAAATATATTTCCCCGGCAACGGCGCCAAAAACTTGATAGCTAAAATTTAGGATGTAAATAATTTTCTCCAAATTCTACGAACTATAGGCAAGAGCACCTATCATTCATAGCATAGGATATTCAAAACAAATAAATATCAAGTGTCGTATTCCACGGGTCTGTTGATTACTTCTACTCACGCAAATTATTATTATTTTATCGGCAGTAAAATAGAGTTTTGAAAATAATTAGAAGAAAAGAAACATTTGATCGGGAATCATTCTTAAGTGAAATGTTTTGTAAATCTAGAATTCAAAAGAAATCGATTTAGACAAACTTGACCGTGGAGGTTCCCAAAATATGATAGAACCTCTCTCGAGAGAACTACCACCTAACCTTAGGTTGATCGATTAAGACCCCTCGGCCAGTCGAAACCCCTAAGCTTGCTTTATGCGATGAGCCCCACTATTGGATTTGACTCCAATCCGGAAGATTTGCGTCACCCTCTCTCGAGGAATGCATACAACTCTTTTTACCGATGAGCGATCTACCCGTATTTACGGATCTCTCGATACACTAAAATACGGATCAAACTTGATTATCATACCCTAGAAATATGAAACCAAAAATTGCAAATCAACGGTAAATCTTAGTTTTCCAAACTAAACTATGAATAAGAGATTTTGAAAAGATAAAAGCTTAAGAATTCATCCGACAAAATACTTTGAAAATTAACAAAACATAATTGAGAAGAAAGATATTTTTATTTCTAAGTAAAGAAAAGTACAATTGCATGTAAAGTAAATCTAAGCTAGGAATTAAAAAAGACAAGACATAAAATAAAGTTACACTAAGAATAATGCAGAAAACCTATACTAGAAACGATCCAAACTAAGCATGGCCTGGATGCCCATCACTTTGGCAGCAGCTGGCTTTTATAGGCAGAAAATTGCTGAGTCACGCCCTTGGTCACGCCCGTGACCAAGGGCGTGTAAGCTGCGTAATTGCGTCTTGAAAGCCCGGGAACGTTGGGGAAGAAAAACCGCCAAAATTGATCATCTCGACGGGTCACGGCCTAGGTCACGCCCGTGACCTAGGGCGTGTCTTGACCGAGTCAGGAAACGGCGGGAAACGGCGCGATCTGGAGTTAATTTGGCAGTTGAGGGAGAGGGCACGGCCACGGTCACGCCCGTGACCAAGGGCGTGTAAGCTGGAACGACTCGGCGGCAGAAACTGCTTGAATTGAATGCTTGTTGGGCGAGTCACGCCCGTGACTTGAAGGTCACGCCCCCGGTCACGCCCGTGACCTGGGGCGTGTAACTTTAATCCGACGTGGCAGCGAGTTCTGTGAGCTGAAAGCGATACACGGTCGTGGCCATGGTCACGCCCCTAGGTCACGCCCGTGACCTGGGGCGTGTATTGAGGGTTTTTGCAGAAATGCTCCAGAATTTCCCCTGAACACGGCTATGTGCTTGAAATTGCTATTAGCAGCCCCAAAGTCCCTGAAAATATAAAACAAAGCAAATTAGATATATATTAAATTAAAATTATATAAAAACTAATTAATTACTACTAAAATACTATATAAAAATAACTATAAATAATGCACTATCAGCTAATAATGTCTTAGAACTTTCTGCTTTTATTAACGCGCTTCAAGATAAAATCAATGATTTAGAAGCCGCGGTTAGGATAAATAATGTTATTAGGGAACATTCTTCGCAAAATTCACAAAATTTTAATAAAGAAAATAGTTTTCATAACAATTATCAAAATAATTTTTCCTATGAAAGTAATTTTTGTGAAAATAATTTTTCAAATTTCTACGAGAATAGTTTTCCTAATGCTAATAATTCTAATTTTCAAAATTTTAATAATGAAAATAATTTTTATTCTAATTATGGAAATAATTTTTCTCAAAATAATTTCTATGATTCTTATGAAAATAATTTTTCTAACTCTTATGAGAATTCTAGCTATAATTTAAATTCTCAAAATTTTTCTTATGAAAATATTTTTAATTTTAATAAAGGGAATTCTCATGAATCTTATGAAAATAATTTTCATGATTTTTATTCTAATAATTTTCATGAGGAAAATAATTATTATAGGAAAATTACTTTTTATAATCCAGATAACGCTGGTAATTCTTTTTCACTCACCGACGTGGATTATTCATGGTGGGCAGGCCACCCGGATAGTCTTCGCGGCAATGAAGAAATTTCATCTCCTAAAAATTTTGTTTCCCTAATTTCTCCTCCCTCCCAGATTTTAGAAAATTCGTTAAGTCAAGATTTTTCGCATTTTCATGATAATTCGCTAACGCGACCTATTTTTGAAACTGAAATAAATGAAAATGATGATTCTACGCGTTTTGACATAACGATTATTTTAGGGGAGAAAACCTTTATTTTAAACGAACAATCGGATTTTAATCTTTTTCTTTCACAAGTGACTCCTCGTGAAATTGTTTCTGACCCCTTTGCTTTTGATTCTTCATTTCCTAATGATTTTCATGTAGAGGATGAGCCGTCGCAACTAAACGTCATCGCGGACCTATTTGCCGCTCATCTACAAAAATTCAAATCACCTCGGGTATGGATAGGTGATTCAAATTTACACTCTCAACCTAAAAGCAACAACGAGAATCAAATAGCAAGTGGAGGAGTCGCCGGGCAACGGATCACATTTAAATTCCCGCAACGCATATTCAGGGAGTTGCCCGTGCACCTTAAATTCTATTTTCCTTTTAGCTAACACTAACCGTCTAGCTTAAAGACGGGAAAAAGAAAGCGCTCTTGGGAGGCACCCCTTGCTTATCTTTAATTTCAGTTTTACAAAAATTTATTTTCAAGTGTTCTTCATACTTAGTTTTAAACATTGGGGACAATGTTTAATTTTAAGTATGGGGATGTAGCTTAGCTTTTCTTGTATTTTTATTTATTTAAAATATATATATATATATAACTTATAAAAATCTAATTTCTTGGAAAGGGCTCTTTGGGCTTGAATTCCCATCACAGCTCCTAGTACCTTGCGAACCCTTCACCGGGTAGCCCTTGGGAAGTCCAAGAAATAATAAAAAAAATAATAAATACGCCTAGCCTTGTTATTTTTAATGTTCTAGAAATTTAGTTTGAGGTACGATTATAAGAATTCCTACATTTTTAATTTAGCTAATTATTTTATTTGATCAGAATTTGTTAAATCTAAATTTGAAGTAATTTAGTTTTAAGAAACACTTTATGTTTTTAATTCGATTAGAGAGTTAATTTAGCACTACTTCTCCGTTTAATTTTAAATAGCTTCACTTTGTGGTAAATTGCCTAAACATCTTTAGATTTTTTTTTGTTATATTCACTTTTAACTTTAAGATCTTAGGAAATCTCATTCCACTAAAATGTTGCTCTCAATATAGTTTAATTTATAAACTAGAAGTATTTCTCCCCCCTCACCCTTTGTTGGCAAATAAAAAAAATGTAGAAAAAGATCATATGTCATAGAAATAAGAGGATAAAATTCATTATTTCCTAAAACATATGCACCCAAAATCATTTAAAAGATTATATGTCATGATGTTAAAGGATAAAATTCATTACATCTAAAACATATACATTTTGGGTTTTTGACTGAAGAGAATTGTTAAAAGATTATATGGCATGGAAAATAAGAAGATAAAATTCATTATTTTCCTAAACATATACAATTTCGTATTCAAATGAGGTGAGAGGATAAAATTCATCACCTCTATTCAAGAACTCTTCATTTTCCATTTCGTTCAAACCCATCCCTAACCAATTTCATTGTTTCTAGTCCTAAACTAAATTATTAATAGAGCAGTATTTTAGTAGGTGTTTTTTTCTTAAGCTTCTTTTATGTTAGAGTGTCTATAATTTCAATCTAATTTTGTTTGAAAATTTCTATAATTTTGATTGCTAAATAGTTATCTTGAGAAGTAGTTAGCTAAACAAATTTCTCTTTTTAAATTATCAACATAACTTATGACTTAATTCTTGAATTCCTAAAATTTGCCTTTAACTTATTCATGGTTTAATAAAATTTTAGTTAATTAGAAATAATATCGATCTCTTGTAATTCTTTCCTCACTCTTTTGCTCTGGAATAGCAAAAACTCAAGTATGGGGGTGTTTGATGAGTACTTTTTGCACTCATCTTTTAGTATTATTTTAATATAGTTTTAAATTGAAATTATATAATTTATATGTATTTTCTTATTTAATCTGTTCCTTTTTAATTTCTTCAACTAATTTAAGCTTATTTTGTGTTTTGCAGGTTTTCTGGGCACTTTGAGTAAAAATCCAAAGTACACGCCCAAAGTCACGGGCGTGACCAAGGGCGTGACAGTCAAAGATGTGTTCCAGACTCAATTCCGCAACCAGGGAGCATTCCGTGAAGAATTCGCCAAGTACACGCCCCAGGTCACGGGCGTGACCAAGGGCGTGACATCCAAGTCACGACCAGGACCACGCCACCAGCATCCATATCGAGCCGCCGCATCATTTAAAGTTACACGCCCTCGGTCACGGGCGTGACCGAGGGCGTGACCTGCAGTCACGGGCGTGACTCGCCCCGAACTTCTTCCCGCCAGAGTTTCCCGCCAGCAGCACTATTTCAAGATTACACGCCCCAGGTCACGGGCGTGACCTAGGGCGTGACGCATCCAAAATGCCTGCATTGAATCCAGAACGCGCCCTCTCCGCACCAGCATCGATCACGCTCCTTACACGCCCTTGGTTACGGGCGTGACCAAGGGCGTGTAACATCAAATTTCTGCCTATTTAAAGGGAGCACCTCCAAATCTTCAAGGACGAATTATTAGGATTAGAATTTCATTTTCTTGTACTATTTTCATGTTTCTAGTAGTTCTTATGCTCCTCCTTTATTTCTTATGATGGTAGCTATTTCATTCAAGGCTTGTAGTTTCTCTTGTAATCTAAATTTTATGTATTCTTCTTTTTACAATTGACACTAATAAAATCGTAATTTTTAGTCTCTAATTTTCCCGCTCTTTTCGCTATGTTTTCTTCCTCCTCTTCTTATGATTCCTCCGTGATCATGAGCAACTAATCACTTTTGTGCTCGGCTTAGATGATCCAAGGATGATGCAATCTCTTTTTGTGTTTTATAATTTTGTTCTTAGTGTTAAAACGCTTATGATTTACCGTGGCCAACTCGTTCTCGTAACGGTTTTCGTCTTTTGACGGCCGAGAGGCCCTTAAGACGGATCGGTCATTGGTAAAGAGAGTCGAACGTACCCCTCGAGAGAGGATATACGTAACTCTTCCGGACGGGATTAACATCCCAGTGAGGTCCTTCTCTTAAAGCAAGTCTTAAGCCACTTGATTATAGAACGAGAGTTCGGTCGTGTGCAACTTAAGCTTTGTTGAGCCAACCCTCGAGAGAGGAGCACTCATGCTTTTGGAAACTCCGCGGTCAAGGCCACTTTAACACGAGATCGATTTCTACTACACGTTTCTTTTGCTTAGTCTAAGGTGATTCGAAAGCCGTGCGCTCGTTTTTATTAATTAGTAAAATTAAATTACATAAACCCAACCATATTCTTCTATCGGTAAAATAATAAACATTCACTCGAAGTAGAAGTACTTAACATGACCCGAGTCTAATACGACCTTGATCTTGCGAGATCCTATACTTCACTCGATATGGTACACTTGTCGTTATCGTTTGTAGTTATAATTTTGCACGTCAAGTATTTTTATAACTGCGACGCATTTTTATGCATCAACAAATTGAAGGCTATGGCGGTAAGGGGCCTTGTCAAGGGCTTGCCTAGCTTGTCCTCTTATGGAGACGGTCATGTTTGTGCGGGATGTCAGTTTGGTAATTCTCATCGACTTCCATTTGATAAATCACAAACAAGATGCAAAGCGTCGTTGGAGTGCATTCACGGTAATTTGTTGGGACCGACTGCCACCCCAAGCCTTGGAGGCAACATATATATGTTGGTGTTGATTGACGATTACACCAGTGGGTGTATTTTCTGAAAGAGAAGTCGGAAGCCTTTGCGAAGTTTGTGGAGTTCAAGGAGCTGGTGGAAGGTCGGTTAGGCCTGCGAGTGAAAAAATTGAGAACGGACAATGGTGGGGAGTTCACCTCTGGTGAGTTCTCAAGTTTTTGCAGGAAGCACGACGTCCGGAGAGAGCTCACTTGTGCCCATACTCCACAGCAAAATGACATTACGGAGAGGAAGATCCGATATCTGACGGAAACCTGCAAATGCTGGCTTCATGCCAAGAGTATCCCAAAGTCCTTCTAGGCGGAGGGAATGTCTTGTGCGGCTTATGTCATCAACAGGATGCCTCTATGTCCTATCAATATGAAGAACCTTCACGAATTGATGTTCAAGGAGAAACCAAGTGTTGCACACGTTCGGGTGTTCGGGTCAACCTGCTATGTGCATATCCCGGATGCTCTTCGGACAAAGCTAGATGCGAAAGCAATGAAGCTAGTCTTTGTTGGGTATGATGAGCGGAAGAAGGGATGGAAATGCATGGATCCTGATACACGGAGATCAGTGGTATCTCGGAATGTGGTGTTCGATGAGATGACTTACTACAAGGGGAGTTTAGGAGTTTAACTACCGGAGAGCAGGGTTGATAAATAATGGAAGGCTGCAGGAAATCTTCTAGTGGAGTTGCCTGTTTCACCAGGAGCTCCAGCTGTGTCAAGCTCTGAGATGGAGGCTTCAGGTTCTAGAAGCTGGGGGAGAGATGCTCCAAGTTTGTTTGGAAGAGGAGCTAGCACAGAAGAAGCAGCTGACGAGGTGGTTAGTCAGGAGCAATCTCTTAGGAGGCCTAAGAGGACTATCAAGCCACCAGATCGATATACAGGAGGAAACATGGTGAGCTTCGTCTCATATTTCTTCGCTGGTCCCTTAGATGAGAGGGAGACGTTGAGCTTTGAGAAAGCCAAAGGCGTGAAGTAGTGGGATATTGCTATGCAAGAGGAGATGGATGCTCTCAAGAAGAATGAGACGTGGTCTCTAGTGCCAAGGCCCAAGGGCATTACCCCTATGACATGCAAATGGGTTTATAAGCTCAAGAAGAAAGCTGACAGCACGATCGAGCGATACAAGGCTCGCCTTGTGGCTTGCGGGTTCTCACAGCAGTATGGAGAAGATTATGATGAGACATTCAGTCCAGTGGAAAAGATGACCTCAGTTCGATTTGTTATTGCTTTGGCGGCATCTAGTGGATGGGAGATTTGGAAGCTCGATGTGAAGAATGCTTTCTTATACGGAGAGATTGACAAGGATACCTTCATCATCCAGCCGCCGGGTTTCATCTCAGAGGATCGTCCGGACTACGTCTGCAAACTGAAGAAGGCCCTATATGGGTTGAAGCAAGCGCCTCGGATGTGGTATGGGAAGATCGCAGAGTATCTTCTATTCTGCGGGTTCTTTGCTTCAGACTCTGATTCTAGATTGTTCGTCAAGAAGGAGGGGGCGCTTTGAGTTATTGTTCTGCTGTATGTGGATGACATGATTGTCACCGGGAACTCGAAGGAGGCGGTAGCAAGGTTGAGAGCTGAGCTTGCTATCAGGTTTGAGATGAAGGATCTGGGTGAGCTTCACAATTTCCTTGGACTCGAGGTTCAGAGGCGGGAGAGCGGAGTGCTCGTTTCTCAGGCTGGATATGCAGAGCGGATCATTCAACGATTTGGCATGGAGGAAGGGAAGAGCAGCTCTATACCTCTGGAACAGCATCATAGACTTCGGAAGGATGAGGGAAGAGTTATATCTGATCCGTTGGTGTTCCGAGCTCTGGTTGGGAGCTTGATCTACTTGACCATCACGAGGCTTGATATTGATTATGCAGTTGGCAAAGTGAGTCGGTACATGGCGGAGCCACGGAAGCCTTATCTTCTAGCAGCGAAAGGAATTTTGAAGTATGTGAAGTCGACCTCTGATTTGGGTCTCCTATATAGGAGAGGGTCAATCTTGGAGTTGCATGGATACTTGTATGCTGACTACGGGGGAGACGTGGATGATTGGAGATCAACGTTTGGTTTTGTTTTTATGACGGGCCCCACAGCTATTTCTTGGTGCACCAAAAAGCAGGACTCGGTGTCCGTATCTACCACAGAAGCGGAATACAAGGCTTAGGACTTGGCAGCTCAGGAAGCTGTTTGGCTCAGGAGGTTGGTGGAGGACGTTCATGAGGAGGTTCGAGGTCCCACTATGCTACGCGGGGACAATGAGAGTGCTCTCAAGCTGGTTAGTAATCCAGTTTGTCACGCGAGGACCAAGCATATTGAGATTGAGCACCATTTCATTCGTGAAAAGGTGTTGGGAGGATCTCTTATGGTCGAGCATGTTCGGAGTGCGGACAATGTTGCAGACATCTTCACAAGGCCGCTGGCGAAGGGACCGTTTACTCGGTTGCGGAGTTTACTCGAGCTAGTTTCCACTTCCCACTTCATGGGGGAGTGTTGAAATTATTGAAGTGGAGTGGAAGCTGGCAGCCGGTCTGAATTTTGGAGACCGCAGAGACCTTGCGGCTTATATTGGTATTCTGCCGGTCTGGCTCTACCGGGTTGATTCTGGCGATCTGCTGATTGGCCGGTTTGTTCCTGGTTGTTGCGGTTTCTCTCCGAGTTGTTTGCTTGGTCTGTCTATCTTCTTTGTAGAAGACCGGGCGGTTTGTTCTTATGTAACCGCCTGACCGGGTGGCTTGTGCTGGCGATCTGGCGACTTGTCTGAAGTCGGCCAGATGGTTCTTAGTTTGCTCCTGGTGGTCTAAGGAAGGAGCGTTCTTGTGTCCGCGCGGCTTGTGCGAGGTCTCATGTTCGCGTGACTTGTGCGCGATCTGCCTGCTAATCTGCAGTCTTGGACAGAAGGCTGTCCAAGTGGTGTGATCGTGCGGTCTGCCTTGTGAGACCGCTGGCGATCTGACGGGTGGTGATTGTATCTCTCCTGTGCGGTGATGACATCTGTCTACCCGCCTATAAATAGGGGTGCATGGCCCATCATTCTTAATGAGAACTGTAAGAACTAGAGCCTGGGTTAATTCGTGCGGTCTCAACTTTGAGGTCAGGCAGTCTCGGAAGCGAGTTGACTGTTTGTTGTGTTCGCAGGTTTGCGGCCAGCAGGTTGCGGCTCCTTCCTTGGTCATTCCCAACGGCTTGAATAAACAGTTCGGTCGCGGTCTGTCTGCGAACTGGTATATGGTGTTCTTGTGTTGTTCGCATCAAGCTCAGCGATCAGGAGACCTTCAGCGGTGAGGCGATCTGAGTTGCAGTCTGGCGACATCTTCTGTTCTTTGTTTAATTCAATAAGCTCCAGTTCGTGCGGTCTGAGGTGGCAGTCTTGCAGTCCAGGCGGTCTGTCTATTTTCTGTTCGCGTGGTCTCAGGTCAAGCCGGGCGATCTCTGGAGTTGTGCGGTCTGTGCAGTCTCTGCTTATCAACCCGCCAGATTTGTTTTTTTGGTGTTTTGTTCTTCTCTCCTCCGTGATTCTTATGAATCATGTCTCGCCATGTATACCTCACACTGTAAATGAAGTTTGTGATTCAATAAAGTTTCTTGTGTTGTTGTGTGGCATTGTGGTTGTTTGGCTATAACTCAGTTGATGCAACTCCTGCTTACTCCTAAACGATTCAAATCAAAAAATTTAACAGTTTTAGACAAAAGATAGATGTTGTAGCAATTTAAGTACACAAATTTATTTCAGTTTCAACATAACCATACACTTGATTTTAAAGGTAAGCAATAAAGAGTACACATGGCGTAGCAGAAAAAAAATGTAAGCATGATACAACATATCAAGACAAGATAGAAGAATACAATGTCTTGAATCGAGAAATCAAGTACACTTATACATTTATTGATCATGCAAAGCAATCTAGTGCATTTACTTTAAGAATTTAGAGAATACATGTAGATATGCAATAGACTCCAATTCTCATGAGTAGAAGGCTTACATGGGATAATGATGTTTACAAAAATATTGTTTTTGATAAAAGTATACATATGAGTTAAGCAAAACACATGACATGTATAATGGAATAAACACAACATTATTGAAAATGCGTTTTTAGAGTTACTTCTACCCACAAAGCTATATAAATTTTTCAATGCACTAAGAAAAGTAGTACAACTACCAAGGTGCTCTGCACACACAATGCTTATTAAGACTTATCAGGGTGCAAAGTAGTGCTTGTGGAATCACAATTATTATTTTGAATTTTAGTTATTTGTGATCCGGTGTACAAGAAGAAGTAGTGTAAAAAAAGTGTTTGCAACAAGGCACTTTACAATTCTCTCCAAGGTGCTCAACCTCACAATGCTCATTAAGACTTATCAGGAGGGTGAGTAGTGCTTGGTGGAGTTATCTTTGTCAATTATTCATTTGAATTTTTGCTTAACAACAAAGGTCTCCGAATTCACTTGTATGTGTAAACAAAAGTTTTTTGAAAAGACACACTTCTTCAAAAAATAGGTGCATGAAAAGGATTTTTACTTGTGGTGTAGGTAAAACTAAGCATGCATAACAATAATATTAGGTTGTTACACTACACAATCATGTAAGAGTAGATTAAATTCATATGTAGTTTATCAAAGATGTGAGTGAATAAATCATTATCAAATATAAACCATTTACTCATACATAGAGGCATGCTATGCAATACTACACATGATTTCTATGATAAATTTCAAAGCACACATAGGATAATGATCAAGGCATGATAAAAAACAATGTTATTAAGATACTTGAAATAGAGAATGAAACATTGTATTCTAAACTTGGCAAGATAAACCATATCATCCTTGAAACATAGAAAAGCACATCAGTTTTTTTTAAAAATTTAAGTTTTTCAAAAGCACAAAATAAAACAAATATAAAGCATGTTTTTGTTATTTTAATTGGTTTTTCAATTTAGTAGTTGGTTTTGATATATAGAAACATAAAGCACATTTTTGGTTGGATTTTGATTTGTTTTATAGTTTTTTTTTAGAATGTTAAAAGAAAATAACAGGAACTGAAAAATAAAGAATGAAAAAGAAACTGGAAATTCAGAAAATAAATAAATGCATAAATTTAAATAAAAAGAAAGCAGCAAAAAAACATGAAAGACAAAAAATATAGAATGAAACAGATTCACTATCGCCGACGATAGAGTTACCGCGCCACAGTAGCTCGCGTGAGATAAAAGGATTTGACCCGGTCAGATTTCATTTGGTGAATGGTTTTGGATCTCATATTTTCCTTCAGCTTCCGTCAGCGTTAGTAAGAGGTAAGGATTTTCTTTTGTTATTTTACTTTCATTTATGCTTCATGTTAGTGATTCAAGCTAGGATCTAGCGGATTTGAAGGAATTTCATGGCAATGTAGTCATAGGAGGATTTTTGACAAATTTTTCAAGTCATTTTGGTAGATCTATGAGTTATTGTTTGAGTATTCATGTTAGATTAGTTGAGATACCTCGGATCTGGAATTTTCAAGCATTTTCAAATGATTTGGAGGATTATTTGGGTGAAATCAGAGGAGGAAGACGAATAGTAGTTTCGTCAGCTACCGCGCAGCAGTAGAAAGCTACCTCGTGTCCAGATTTTTGAGGTTTTTCCTTCAATTTTATTTTGGTTCAAATTTGAGAATGGCTGCGTCCAGTAGTCACGCTCGACGATCAAATGTAGATCGGAATCGAGAGGGTGGTAATATATTTCCCGGTACTAAGGATGCTACCATCAGAGTGGCTATGATGGTGGGGGGGGGGGGGGGGTAGAATTACCCATTCATGCGCATATCTATGAATATTTGGCTGATGCGAGTGTTCTCTCTGTGATAATAGAGGATAGATTTTCCTCAATTTTAGTAAGGGAGTTTTACATGGGATAGGAGGATCCGGCTTTGATGAATCTCGAGGGAGGAGTACGTTCCTAAATTACTACTCAACTCAAGACCAAACTCTGCACGTAAATCTTCATGTGTTATTACTATCTCATGCCCTTGGATATCGTAGAGAGGTTTCGAACACTTCGGAACTGGACTCGAGTGAATGAAGTATTGCATGGTCAAGGAGATGCGGAGGATTTGATTCCATCGGTCACAACACTCACTCCTGACGTGTACATGATACAAGAGATCCTACGACGTACGATCATGATAAAGGGGGGAGATACAAAGATGATCACATCACAATTGAGTATGGTCACTTACCATATTTTAGAAAGAATTAAGTTTGATATGGCAGATCTCCTTCAATCAAAGATCAGGAATACATATAAACTGAAGGATCCAAGGCGACAGTGATTGAATACTCTTCCGTTGCGAGGAATTATTCAACGAATTGTATACAAGAAGTATCAGTCTCTTAATAGGGAGGGTTATCATCTTGATTGTCAACCAGCCAGATTATCTACACTATCAATTCATCCTCCACGACAGGAAAGGGCCCCATCTCCATAATCTCCAGTTCGACGAGGTGGGTCAATGATAGATACCCAGCGAGAACTACAGGAGCTAAGGGAGCATGGAGCGAACATAAATATGAAAGTGACACGACTATCGAAAAAGATATCCGGTGTTGAGAAGATGGTATGGAAGATAATGGTGGCACTCAAGTTAACTCCATCACCAGTTAGAGAGGAGAGTCTTGAGGAGCAGCAGCCTCGACGATCGGTTCGTCGGAAATGACGTGGAGGTGATGAAGGAGAGAGCAGCAGTATGGGAGCTAGAGAATGAATAATTTATTTTTATTTTTTGTAATAATACAAGTTTTAGAGACAGGAAGACAAACATCAGTTACTAACGCACGATGATAGTTCTAGCGCTGGCGTTAGTACCAGCATACTATCTGGGTTCGTGTTTTTCATTTTGGACTAATTTCTGGCATATTTTAAGTGTTCTTTTATGCTTATCTTGCTGAAGTAGTTTATATATATCCTGTATGGTTATGAATTTGCCTCACTTCGTAGTTTGATAATTATTTTTATTTGTCTTGGCATTATCATGTAAAAAGTTAAATTATTTTTATTTGATTTTGGTTAAGCATGATAGGGGCAAACAAATTACGCAAGTATATTAAATAAAAAGCAAAACATGCGCTTTTTATAAATTTAGCCTAATACCCCTAAAAACACCTTGTAAGTCCATTTTGACACTTATTTCATTTAGTCTTAATAATATCATATGATAAATTTAGTTTTTCAAATTTTATAAGACTTTTAAGAAATGGATTTTAGAAGGATAAAAATAAAAGATAATTAGATCACTTGAAAATAATATGACTTTTTATTCAATTGTGTTCAATTTAATTTATTAATGAATTTTGAATTAATATGTGAAAATCATATCACAAGTTATATAAAGTGATCTTATCATGATGGCTCAAAGAGAAAGGAAAAATAAACAAAAAATAGATTAGGCATATCGTGAAGTAGAATAATGATGTTTCATTTTTAGTTGATTTCTACTTCATGCAAATGATTGGATACTAATGAATGAGAGATTTAGGTATCCAAAGAAGACCGGGTGTGACGGTTCCTTTGGGTACCCAAATACATCGTGTTTGCTTTTGGGGAGATAGTGATGAATGGGCCCTTTTGAGTGGAGTTATTGTTTCATCTTTAACTTTGGGCCTCCATTCAAACCTTGTTTTAGTATTGTTTTTATTTGTCAAATTTCCATGATGATTTTGTAAAACATTGTTTATAGAAAATTTGTGAACATTTAATTTTATGTTGGGAGAAACTTGATTTTGTAAATAATGGTGATTTTGACTTTGATTTACAAATACTTTGTGTTTCTTACTCCCATTATTTGTCTTAGTTAAAATATTCATATTCATATTCATATTTAACTTGCTTTTAGATATTTCTTGATATTGTGAATTTTTATTTATAAATTTCATAAGCAAGTTGATTTTTGTTTTTAATTCATCATTTTTTATTTTTAAATTATGCTAGCTTTATTATAAGCGATTGTACTATTTTTAAGAATGGAAGCAATTGAATCAATATAGTTTTGAGAGTTATTTCTATATTCAACAAATGTTTCATCCATCTCTTTAATTTCAATTTTATAGTCTTTACACTTAGCACAATCATTTTCCAAAGATGAATTTTCTAAACATAATCTTTCATTTTGTTCTTTTATAAAAAGAAGTTCCTTTTCAAGTTCCTTGCATTTTTCTTTTAGATCATTAAATTCTATACAAGGTGTAATGTTTTCAACTAAGGAGCCTTGGGTAGAACAAGATAAATTAGAATTTGATTCTTAATTAATTTTTTCCTTTCAATTTTTATTTTCTAAGCGCAAATCTTTATTAGCATTTTTTAATTTCTTAATTTTGCGCTTTGTAATTTGTAGCAATTGTAATGTAGAGATAGAAGTACAAAAAATGGAATTTGATTTCCTTACATTGCTTTCGAGAGAGGCACGATTTGAACATATAGTTTCTTTGACATCTTTTGGCACTCCACTTCTGAAGATAGTATTTCTTCTTCTCTACCATTTGATGTGTGCTCCATTGATCCATCCTGTGAGGAGCTTTCTTAAACTTTTGTGCAGGCTTGCATATTCTCCGATTCTTGTGAATGTTCCGTACCTGCAGAAGGAGAATCATAAGTTCTTTCAAGAAAATTCCAAATTTCATACGCGGTAGGTAAAGTATAAATAAGCTTGAAAATATTTTGGTCTAACGCACAAAATATACTATTCATAGATTTTGCATTTAAAACAATTTCGTTTCTCGTTAGTACTCTAAGTGGCTTTTCAATAGTAATATTCCAAACTTTTTCATCAAAGGCCTTAAGAAAAATTTTCATTAATATTTTCCACCCTTTATAATTTTTGTTCATAAATAAAGGTGGTGATAATACTTTTTCATTTATATTAAAATTTTCCCCACTAGTAGAAGCGAGATCATGATTAAGAGACGGCATTATTCCCGGTTGTAAAGCTGATTTGGAAAAACCTGCCTCTTATACCACTTGTTGGATCTATAGGCGCCCATAGAGGGGGGGTGGTGAATAAGGGTTTTAAAAACTAAACTTTAATAGAAAACTTTTGATATTTTGGTCAAAGTAAGTTAAAACAAAAGCAAAGAGATAATGAAATTAGAAATGAAATCAATTTTATTAAACAAGAAAAGAAATGATTATCATTTATAAATTTGATTACAAAATCTGATTTCAATGGCGCTAGAAATCGAAGCGAAAAATATAAAAACCCTTTTTATTTTATATACCGACTCGTATCCCCACGAACCGGTTGGCTTTAGCCGATCCCTCCCCTTATACGGCCTCAAGCCGCTCTAGCCAATCTATCACCAGAAAGGCCTCGAGCACCCCCTAGATCTACTCCCTAATCCCAGTCGCCAACACGAGGCGAATTACTCCCTAAGTCCAACCTAGACCTAGTCGCCGTGTGGCGAATTCACGAACCGATTACAAAGATAAAATAAAAGACAAAGACAAAATAGAAACTAAAAACTCCCTCAAGAAGAAGAACTTGATGTCGATGTAGATGAGATCGGATAGGTCTTCAAGTTCTTTGCATTCACGAACGTTGACGGAGTTCTTCGGGCTGCTTGGAGATGGCTCTCACGAGTGCTCTGAATATGTGGCTTTAATTCATTCTGTAACAGCAAGCCTCAATGGAGGCAGCGCGCGTATTTAAATAGAATCAGCCGCTACTGCCTGTGGTAGTACTACCGCCCCGCGTTAGCCACATTAGGCAATGACCAGGCACACGGATCGTGGCAGTTTAGGCAACGTTTGAGCGCCAAAATTTGAACTCCAACTAGCGCGCCGCGGTAACGCTAACGCTCCGCGATAGAGAGATATCATTCCTTCAGCCAATATCTCTTTCCATAATTGCTCCTCAATTACATGCAGATGGGAGGTTTCCAAAAGCTACCGCCGGGCATTAGTCCTTAACGCGCCGCGATAGTACTTGCCCAAATAGCATCCCATCGACATTCCTTTTTCTCCACTGTTTCCTTTTCGTCAATTGTTTCCATTTATGCTTACGCTAGCGGTAGTGCTAACGCTCCGCGGTAGAGCACATCTCTTTTCCTAGGGTGCATCTTCATCAAATCGGCCTCACATTTTGTCGAGCGCAGCTTTCATTTCGTCGAACGAACACTAGCACCAGCGGTAGTTCTAACGCGTCGTGGTAAAGTATACATTTCGTTGAGCGCCGCGGTAGAGCATGCAGATCGTCGAACGGAGCTTTCAGTTCCTCGAATGGAGCTTTCATTTCGTCGAACTCCAGTTCATCGAACAGAGCTTTCATTTCGTCGAACGCCAGTTCCATTCTCAGCGGTTTCCTTCTCAGCGGTTTCCTTCTCAATGGTTTCTGATTCGCTAGCACCAGTGGTAGTGTTACCGCGCCGCGGTAACAACAGATAATCATCCTGATGTCGCTTCGACGTCTTTCTTTTTTGCACTCCTTTGGGGATTGAATGTTGAAGATCCTGCACACTATAAACACAGTGCAAGTATGATCAAATACAATAGGATTTGTTATTGTCAAACCAAAACATGCGGAAAGCATGTTCCAACAGAGGTATGTTTGCCGAAGAGGTGCTCGCAATTTTGAGAGTTTTGTGTTAGAGAGGTCGCGTGCCCATACAAAACGCTTCCGACAACGCCCCTCCTGGGCTCGCCCCTGCTGGGGCGGGGCGATTTGGGAGGTCGCGCCCCTCCTGGGCTTGCCCCCTGCTGTGGCGGGGCAAACCGGGAGGTCGCACCCCTCCTGGGCTCGCCCCCCGCTGGGACGCACGAGCTAGGAGGTTCCCGCCTATGTCGCTCGTTCCCCTCTCTTCCGGTCCGGGACCTTGCTTGAAAATAATGTCTTAAAAGACCCCTTGGGTCTTGGGGGCCCACTCGGCGAATACTGGGTTGTACACAATCCCCGCTCTTTTCGAGTGAGGTACGTGCTCGGAAAGAAAAGTCCAACCTTGCCCATTGGGCGAGTGCCTTCCTGAGGGACCGGTTAGCGGCGCCACCTCGGGGGAAAAACACTTAGCCTCCCCGAGAGGCCTTCTGACCTCGCCGGCTAGCAAAATCACGGCTAGCGGAGCCACCTCGGGGGAAAAACACTTAGCCTCCCCGAGAGGCCATCCGACCTTGCCGGCTAGCGAGAGCCCGACTAGCAGAGCCACCTCGGGGGAAAAACACTTAGCCTCCCCGAGAGGCCTTCCGACCTCGCCGGCTAGCGAGAGCCCGACTAGCGGGGCCACCTCGTGGGAAAAACACAGCCTCCCTGAGAAGACTTGCGACCTCGCCGAATAGCGAGAGCCCGTCTAGTGGAGCCACCTCGGGGTAAAAACACTTAGCCTCCCTGAGAGGCTTTCAGACCTCGCCGGCTAGCAAGAGCCTGGCTAGCGGAGCCACCTCAGGGGAAAAATACTTATCCTCCCCGAGAGGCCTTCAGACCTCGCCGGCTTGCCAGAACCCGGCTATCGGAGCCACCTCTGTGGAAAAACACTTAACCTCCCCGAGAGGCCTTCTGACCTCACCGGCTAACGAAAGCCCAGCTAGCGGAGACACCTCGGGGGAAAAACACTTAGCCTCCCCGAGAGGCCTTCCGACCTCATCGGCTAGCGAGAGCCCGGCTAGCGGAGACACCTCGGGGGAAAAACACTTAGCCTCCGCGAGAGGCCTTCCGACCTCGCCGGCTAGCGAGAGCCCGGCTAGCGAAGCCACCTCGTGGGAAAAACACTTAGCCTCCCCGAGAGGCCTTCCGACCTCGCCGGCTAGCGAGATCCCGGCTAGCGGAGCCACCTCGGGGGAAAACACTTATCCTCCCTGAGAGGCCTTCCGACCTCGCCGGCTAGCGAGAGCCCGGCAAGCGGAGCCACCTCAGGGGAAAAACACTTAGCCTCCCCGAGGGGCCTTCCGACCTCGCCACCTAGTGAGAGCACGGCTAGCGGAGCCACCTTGGGAAAAAACACTTAGGCTCCCCGAGAGGCCTTCCGACCTCGCCGGGTAGCAAGAGCCCGGCTAGCGGAGCCACCTCGGGGGAAAAACACTTAGCCTCCCTGAGAGGCCTTCCAACCTCGGCGGCTAGTGAGAGGCCGACTAGTGGAGCCACCTCAGTGAAAAAACTTAGACACCCTGAGAGGCCTATAGACCTCGCCGGCTAGCGAGAGCCCGGCAAGCGGAGCCACCTCGGGGGAAAAACACTTAGCCTCCCCGAGAGGCCTTCTGACCTAGCCGGCTAGCGAGAGCCCGGCGAGCGGAGCCACCTCGGAGGAAATACACTTAGCCTCCCCGAGAGCCCTTCCAACCTCGCCGACAAGCGAGAGCGAGGCTAGCGGAGCCACCTCGGGGGAAAAAACACTTTGAAAACCTCCGGCCACCGAGCGGTTCCCGGCCCTGCCAGCTAGGTCTGAGCCTGGTCAACGGGCCAGCATCGGGGCATTCTAGCACCAAAGAACTTATTACCTTGCCAGCCTCTGCAGAGATCAACCTGACCCACCGTTTATGAGAGCCTGGCAATAGAATCGATCTGGGGCATTCCAGCACCAAAGATCTTATTACCTTGCCAGCCTCTCTAGAGATCAACCTGACCCACCGTCTATGAGAGCCCGGCGGCAGAATCAATCTGGGGCACTCCAGCACCAAAGGACTTGTTACCTTGCTAGCCTCTCTAGAGATCAACCTGACCAACCGTCTATGAGAGCCCGACAGCAGAGTCCATCTGGGGCACTCCAGCACCAAAGGACTTGTTACCTTGCCAGCCTCTCCAGAGATCAACCTGGCCCACCGTCTATGAGAGCCCGGTAGCGGAATCGATCTGGGGCATTCCAGCACCAAAGAACTTATTACCTTGCCAGCCTCTCTAGAGATCAACCTGACCCACCGTATATGAGAGCCCAGCAGCGGAATCGATCAGGGGCACTCCAGCACCAAAGGACTTGTTACCTTGCCAACATCTCCAGAGATCAACCTGACCCACCGTCTATGAGAGCCCGACATCGGAATCGATTTGGGGCACTCCAGCACCAAAGGACTTGTTACCTTGCCAGCCTCTCCAGATATCAACCTGACCCACCGTCTATGAGAGCCCGGCAGCGGAATCGATCTGGGGCACTCCAGCACCAAAGTAATTGTTACCTTGCCAGCCTCTCCAGAGATCAACCTGACCCACCGTCTATGAGAGCTCGGCAGCGGAATCGATCTGGGGCACTCCAGCACCAAAGGACTTGTTACCTTGCCATCCTCTCCAGAGATCAACCTGACCCACCGTCTATGAGAGCCCGACAGCGGAATCGATCTGGGGCACTTCAGCACCAAAGAACTTGTTACCTTGCCAGCCTCTCCATAGATCAACCTGACCCACCGTCTTTGAGAGCTCGGCAGCGGAATCGATCTGGAGCACTACAACACCAAAGGACTTATTAACTTGCCAGCCTCTCTAGAGATCAACCTGTCCCACCATCTGTGAGAGCCTGACAGCGAAATCGATTTGGGGTACTCCAGCACCAAAGGACTTGTTACCTTGCTAGCCTCTCCAGAGATCAACCTGACCCACCGTCTATCAGAGCCCGGCAGCAGAATCAATCTGGGGCACTCCAACAACAAAGGACTTGTTACCTTTCCATCCTCTCCAGAGATCAACCTGACCCACCGCCTATGAGTGCCCGGCAGCGGAATCAATCTGGGGCACTCTAGCACCAAAGGACTTATTACCTTTCCATCCTCTCCAGAGATCAACCTGACCCACCGTCTATGAGAGCCCGCCAGCGGAATAGATCTGGGCATTCCAGCATGAAACCTCCGGCCATCGAGCGGTCCCCGCCCCTGCCAGCTTGGTGGGAGCCTGGTCAGTAGGCCAGCATCGAGGATAAGTACCCTGAAAACTTTTCATCACATTAGTTATTACATTATATGCAAGAAAATGTAAGCATGAAAGTAAATCATAATACTACATGGGCTAAAAAAAAACTAAGTATGGAGACCAGGACTTGGTTTCCTACTCCCAGTCATCGATCTCCTTGCCTCCTTCCTTTCCAAAAACTCAGGGTAGGCGGGCATCGTGTGATCTTCCTCCTCGTGGAAGTCACAGTAGGGTAACAACACCATATTCCTTCCTTTTCCTCTTCTCTTTGCTTTCCTGGCTCTCCTCCTCCCCCAGCCAACCACCATGGTTTGTTGAGGTGGTGGAGGGGGTGCCTTTGGTCCCTGCCTCCACCCTGGGGGGTCAGACCTCTCCCCCTGGGGGGTCAGACCTCTCCCCCTGGGGGTTACCCTTTCCTTGGTCAAACTTCCTTTTTGGATCCTCCACACTCCCTCCGGATCGTCCACTCGCGTCTGCTTGACCTCTTATGGGGTGTGGCGAATGGGGGCCGAATGCCTCCCTGCTCGCCTCCCTTTGGGGCTGGGCGAGTGGGGGAAAGGCACCTCCCCACTCGCCCCCTTGGGGCTGGGCGAGTAGGGGCATGTCACCTCCCCACTCGCCCCCTTGGGGCTGGGCGAGTGGGGGTATGGAAGCTCCCCACTCACCCCTTAGGGCTGGGCGAGTGGGGGCATGGAAACTCCCCACTCGCCCCCTTGGGGCTGGGTGAGTGGGGGCATGGCACCTCCCCACTTGGGGCTGGGCAAGTGGGGGCATGGCACCTCCCCACTCGCCCCTTTGGGGCTGGGTGAATGGGGGCATGGCACCTCTACACTCTCCACCTTGGGGCTTGGCGAGTGGGGGCATGGCACCTCCCCACTCGCCCCCTTGGGGCTGGGCGAGTGGGGGCATGGTACCTCCCCACTCGCCCCGTCCTAGGGGACCGGATGAGTGGGGGCCGAATGCCTCCCAACTCATCCCCACTGGTACCACCTTCCTGGATTGCGGGTCGGGAGTGCCCACGCATTCCTGTTGAGGCGGGACCTCCACACCACCTCCTCTCCCGCCTTCGCCTATCATGGAGAAAGCTACCTGTAAGGTCCGTAGGACCTCCCGCTTGAAATTTTCAAGCATCTCTAACGTCACTCCAGCCACCGGGTGCTGCAAGTGGCTTGGGTCAGATCCTCCTCCACCTCCAGCCATGGATCTCAGCTTGAGAGTTTCTTATGTTGGTCACTCTCCACGCTCACCACACCATAATGTTGAAACCAATAAATTGGTCTCTCGAGGATTTCGGGCCCTCAACAAGTTGAGGGGTGACCAACACTTACTCCTCCCAAGGGAGAGTCCTAGGCTAAGAGGCTAAGGAACTAGGAACAAGGCCAAGGGCTTAGCGAGGAGGTCCCACCACACACCCGAAAGATCTTAGAGCGCTTCCACTCCCAAGCCAATGCTAAGCTTGGGAACCTTTGGAGGCTCTCTCCACCCAACAAAGGAACTTAGAGGGAGAGGAGGACAAAATAGAGCTCCTTCCAAATGGTGCCCCCTTGGCTCTATTTATATGATTTTGAACTTGGTCTGCCAATAGCCAGATTCTGGCCCATGAGATTATGAATGAAAGTGAGGTTAGATCTTAAAGTTACTCTAGAGGGGGGGGGGGGGATAGAGTATTAAAAAGTTTTCACTTATTTTTATAGTAGAATTAAAATAGTGATGTATGTATATGTGTACTAAGTGAGTTATAAAAACAAATAAAGAAAACTGCACACAGCACAGCACAGAAAAATAAACAAGAATCACAGAGGACACATGAATCTATAGTAGTTCCCCAATAAACCTGGGTACATCTACTCTTCTACCACCCTAGGTAGGAATCCACTAGGTTTTTGTTTAGGTGCCCTATCACCAATGGGTTTTTGATCAGGTGCCCAAACACCACTGAGCTTTTGATCAAGTGCTCAAACCAAACTACAGGTTTTTGTTCAGGTGCCCTGCCACCAAGGGGTTAACTTTTGAATTAGTTAGAACCCTGTACAAGATGGGATAAAGAGGGGTTATGAAGTTCTTCTTTTTCAATAATCTGAGAGAAGACTAGTGGATTTGATGTTGTAAAGCTCCCCATGTCTGATTGAAATGGTTGACAATTGAGAATGGAGCTTTCACTTGAATGAAACAAATCTTCTTTGAAGCTGATGAATCTGAGAGACAATGTTTCTCAAATTTGTTATTGCTTTTGAAGATTTGAACTTGCAACATAAAACTGAGAGAAGATTTTTGTTGTTGTTCTCTGAGAATGAGGTTGCTGCTGATGAGAAAGAAGACTATAAAACTTTTTGACTTTGTATCTTTCTCTAGAATGTTACTTCTCTGTCGACTGATACTGTAATACTTTCTTCTTTCTATTTTATTTTCTCTCGATAATATTCTTCTTCTCTTTTTCCTGTCTTGCTATTGTAAAGTTGTACTATAATAAAATAAATCTTCTTCTTTCTTATTTCCTTTGAAATATTCTAACTGATTTGAAATCAAATCTTTTAATTAAGGAATATAATATTCTGAAAAGATTTCTTGGAACTGTATCCTTTAATTCTTTTCCTTTTCCATGAAAGTGTCCTTTTTCAAAATGTGTCAACGGCCACTTTCTCGAAATAAGAGTATAATAAAAGGAAAGATAAAATCCTTGACTTTTCTGGAAGAAATAGATCCGTTGCTGATAGTAGATCTGAGTTCAGAGAATGGAATAAAATTGATCTGCCTGAAATACTGAACTACGGAGAAATTTCGTCGATCTGTTTAAATTCATCGAACACAATCTAGAGTTCGTCGATCTCAAGCTGAAGGTCATCGAAGTGAGATGTAAAATCTGATAAGCTAGCTGGAATATTGAATTCATCGAGTTGTGAAGAACTTTCGTCGATCTAAACATCTTGATACTTATTCTTCGAACGCAGAGCTGAGTTCGTTGAACGCAGAATAAAGTTCGTCGAACTGAAGAAAGAAACTGCTGGACTGGCTGGAAAAACTGAGTGCGTCGAGCTGTCAAGCAAGTTCGTCGAACACAGAGAGGAGTTCATCGAATATAGAATAGAGTTCGTCGAATGCAGAACCTTGGCAAGTTCGTCGAACTAGAGCATGTCATTCATCGAACGCAGGATGGAGTTCTGAAAGTGCACAGTTAACCTCACTAGAATTCTCTAGAGGGGGGGTGAATAGAGATTTAAAATATTTTTATACAAAGTTAATAATTATATATATATGGGTGTAGTGATCACAGATTAGAGCTCCACACACACCAATAAGAATTAAGTAAGTAAAGAAAATAAATGCAAGAAAAAAAATCACAGCACAACACAAAGAAATATACTGGTTCCCCAAACTTTGGGTAGTCCACTCTTCTACCCCCTTGGTAGGAAATTCACTATCTTGCACTGAGTCTTTTGATAAGGAGACTCTTAGAACAACTCTGAGTCTTTTGATAAGGAGACTCTTAGAACCAACTGAGTCTTTTGAAAAGAAGACTCTTAGAACCAGTACAACTGAATTTTTTGAAGGGAGATTCTAAAAACTCTTTTACAGTATTTGAAAGTGAAATAAAGGTAAAGAAGAAATTGAGATAATAAAAAGACAAGAAGGAATCTTCTTCCTAGCAAGAAGATTGGAAGCACAAGAAGTAGTGAATGAAATCTCTCTTCTATAGTGAGAAGGAGATTGTAGGCCTTTTCTCTCTTTTGTGAGAGCTATCAGAGTTTGCAGCAGTATGGCTTCAGAGTGAGAAGGAGAAGGAAGCTTGATAATTGCTGTAACACTATCTCTCAATTTTCTCTTTTCACTTGGGAGCTCTTCCTCTTTTTCAAATGTAAAAATGGTGGATCACTTCTCTATGCTCTCTGCCGACCACCTTGTTATTTATAGCTCTGTTGATTAAAATAACACTATAAGAGAGTAATCAATTAGCAGGCAGAGTATTCGAAAGAAGGAGAAATTTCCATAACAATTATATCCATAGAAGGAAAGTATTCATTCTGATTTCAAATAGTGTCCATAATGGATTTAATCAAATTAGCTAAGAATTCATTAGATGAAAGAATAATTCAGAACGGCTATAAAAAATAATTTGATTCCATATAAATCAGATCTATGAAAGAAGGAAAGAGATCTGGCGATATTTGAATTAATCATAGAAATCGACGTGCGTCGATTACTATTCGACGTAAGCGTCGAATTCGTCCTGGATGGACGTCGAGAGAAGAATAAGGAAGGTGCATCGACTAAGGTGCGTTGACTTCTCTAGATGCGTCGACTAGAAGTCAGAGCTACGTCGACATAGGATACGTCGAATTCTTCTTAAAGTTACTTCGACTCATTCTGAAAGGAACGTCGATACCACGTCGACGTTGCGTCGAATACTATTCGACGCATATTTACTTAACCTTGATTTTCCTTTCTTAGAATTCATATTCAACTTAATTTCAGGGGTTAAGAGAAATCATTTTCCCAACAAGTTCGTCGAACGCAGTATGGAGTTCGTCGAACGCAGAAACTTATCTTTTCCTTAAGTTCTAACATCATAAACCTTGACCCTTTGACTATGCATTGGGGTCAACTTAGTCCTAGTAAACAGATATTGATCCTTGCACAAATAAGTAATAGGGTTGTTCCAACAATCTCCCTCTATTTGGGTTAGGACACTATTTGACAAAAAATGAATAATAAAACAAACAACAAAACAACAGAGCATATATCTGACCAATTTTAAACATTTCAGCAGATATAAAATATGATACTCTGAGTTTTGAAATTTTACATTAAAAATGGAAATAATAAAAACAAATAATCAGAACCTGTTGTCTTTGTCTGAATGAGGCTTGAATGTGATTTGCCTTTCAAATTCTTGATTTCCGAATTCTGAATTCCTTGCCTTCAGCTTTCTGAATTTGTTTATCCGAACTGAATCTGTCATATCTCAAACTGCATTTTTCAGCTTTTGCTTTTGCTGATCTGAACTGAATCTGCTTTATCAAAAATTATTTCTGAATCTACATTTGCATCTGTCATATCTGAATCTTCAAACTGAAATGAAAGCTGTTGTGAGCTTCTTCATCAAGAACTGATTTTTGCTTCTTCATACAGAACTGAAACTGCTTCTTCAAAGATTTTGCTTCTTCATATAGCAACTCCCCTTGAAACTTGAGCTCCTACAAAAAGCATCTCCTCTATCAAAAAGGAAAGCATCTCCCCCTGACAAAAAGGAGTTTCTTCAAAACATCTCCCCCTGCCAAGAAGGAGCTTCTTCAAAACATCTCCCCCTGCCTAGTTTCAGGAAGACCTGGAGCTAGGCCCCTAGAAGAAGAGTCATTTGAAGAGGAGGCTAGGAAGGATGCAATTTTAGAAGAAATATTGCCATTGTTCCTACAAAAGAAAACAGAGATCAAGTGCAAAGGAACTGGAAGGAGAAGCAGATTCTGTAGGCATACAGTTAAAATGAAATAAAAGATTTGATTATAAAGAAAGATCAGAAGTCAAAAAGACTTAGCTTTCGTCAGACTGGGTTCGACGAAAATTTAATTTTTGTCGATCTCAGTTCGATGAACAAGCTTGTCTTCGTCGATCCTTGGATCTAACAGAAATTAACTCAGCGGTTTAGTCTCAGCGGATCTAGACAGCTTCTCAGCAGCCCAAGGTCGTGTCTCAGTGGTTCAGCTGAGATTAATAGCTTGTCTCAGCTGTTTTGTTGAGAATGAGAGCTTGTCTCAGCTGCTCAGACAGCAAACCAACTGAACTTAATTCAAAACAAGAGGGATAAATAGAATATATAAATTTTTAATTGATTGAATCTCCATATATCATTCCTAGCTGATTTATAAAGAAGATATGTTTCTTTTCATCCTAGGGTTTGGTGAAAATATCAGCCCTTTGCAAATCAGTAGAAATGAATTATAGGCAAATTTTATTTTTATACACACTATCTCTGATAAAGTGGTGCCTAATTTCTATGTGTTTAGTCCTACTATGGAGTACTGGATTTTGTTCTATAGATATTGCACTAGTATTATCACAAAATATAATTGAATTATTTAAGTTGATACCATAATCTAGAAGTTGATTTTGTATCCACAGTATTTGTGAGCAGCAACTGCCTGTAGCAATATATTCTGCTTCAGCTGTTGATGTAGACACAGATGTTTGTTTCTTACAAAACCAAGACACAAGCCTATCACCAAGAAACTGGCAAGTTCCTGATGTGCTTTTCCTGTCTACTATGCATCCAGCATAATCAGAATCTAAGAATCCAGTTAATTCAAATTCTGAAGTTGTTGGATACCAGTGTCCTAGATTTGGACAACCCTTTATATCTCAAAATTCTTTTTAGTAAAATTAGGTGAGATTCTTTGGGATTAACTTGGAACCTAGCACATACACATGTAGCAAACATTATGTCAGGCCTACTAGCTGTTAAGTAAAGTAATGAGCCAACAATTACTCTATATACTTTCTGACCAACAGGTTTCCCTCATTCATCAGTGTCAACAACAGCAGCTGAGGGCATGGGTGTTTTCATGGTGGAAGCATCAGACATACCAAATCTTTTTACTAATTCCTTAGCATACTTGGATTGTGATATGAATATGCCATTTTGTGTTTGCTTTACTTGAAGACCAAGAAAGTAAGATAGCTCACCCATACTACTCATTTCAAATTTAGATTGCATCAGATTAGAAAACCTTTTGCATAGATTTGAATCAGTAGAGCCAAATATGATATCATCTACGTATATTTGAACTAGTAATGTTTGATTTTTATGTAGCCTGAAAAATAGGGTTTTATCAATAATGCCTCTAAAGAAATTTTTCTCCAAATGAAAATTAGCTAAGGTCTCATACCATGCTCTGGGAGCTTGCTTGAGACTATAAAGAGCTTTATTAAGCTTAAATACATAAGAAGAGTGAGTTGGAGAGATAAAACATGGTGGTTGTTCCACATAAACTTCTTCTTTGATATCTCCATTCAAAAATGCACTCTTCACATCCATCTGATAGACTTTAAACTTCTTGAAGGCAGCAAAAGCAAGGAATATCCTTATAGCTTCAAGTCTAGCAACAGGAGCAAAGGTTTGATCAAAATCAATTCCTTCTTCTTAAGAATATCCTTGGGCTACCAATCTTGCATTATTTCTGATGATTATGCCTTGATCATCTATCTTGTTCCTGAAGACCCACTTGGTGTCAATGACTGGATGGCCTTTTGGTCTTGGAACCAAATCTCAAACCTTATTCCTTTCAAATTGGTTGAGCTCCTCTTGCATTGCAAGAATCCAGTTTGGATCTTGTTCTGCATCTTTTATGGATTGAGGTTCAACTTGTGATAGGAAACACGTGTGCATCTGATTTTGGTGTAGTTGATGCCTTGTTTGAACACCTACTGAAATATCTCCAATGATTTGAGATATTGGATGATCTCTAACTGTGATGTGATCAACAGTTTGAGTTGGTTCAACAATAGTTTCCACTTGGGAATTTGATCAGCTGTCATTTGATTTGAATTGTCAGCAAGATCTGGATTATCCTCTTCTTCATTGTCTTCAATTATTTCATTTGATGGAAGTAGAGAATCTTTATTCTGTAGATCTAATCCTTTGAAATCTTCACATAGAGCTGGTACCTGCAAAATATATTTGGTAGAGGTGGTATTCCTCTCCTCATTTAACATATTAGATTCATCAAAAGATACATGTACGGACTCTTCTATCTTAAGAGTAGATTTGTTGTAAACTCTATATGCTTTACTAGAAAGAGAATATCCAAGGAATATACCTTCAGCAGATTTTGCTTCAAATTTCCTGAGATACTTCTTATCATTGTTATGCACATATCATTTACAGCCAAATATCTTAAAATAGTTAACCTTAGGCTTTTTATTCTTGAGTAATTCATAGGGAGTTTTACCCTTAAGCTTATGTATCAGGCTTCTATTCAACACATAATTTGCTGTGTTCACTGGCTCTGCCCAAAAAGAGATTGGCAAGTGAGCATCAGCAAGCAATGTAGTTGCTGATTCAATAAGTGTTCTATTTTTCCTCTCAGCTACCCATTTTGTTGAGGAGTCTAGGAGCAGAGTAACATTGCCTGATCCCTTCTTTTCCACATAATTCTCTCATTAAAAGAGATTCAAACTCAGTGCAATGATCACTTATGATCAATGCAACTAGAGTAGAGTACTCAATCTTGATGGACCTGAGAAAGTCTGTCAGAACATTGAAGGTGTCAGACTTGTTCCTAAGAAAGAACACCAAAGTAAATCTTGAGAAGTCATCTACAATAAATAGAGAATAATGCTTGCTTCCTAGACTCTATATTGAAGTGGGTCCAAAAAGGTCCAAATGCAGTAAATACAAAATCCTAGGTGAATCACTCTTGGATAAAGATTTAAAACTACTCTTGGTCTGCTTACCTAATTGACAAGCCCTGCAGAGTCCTTCCTTCTTGTATGAACCAGAAGGCAGTCCTCTAACAAGATTGTCCTTAGAAAGCTTAGATATAGTTCTATGGTTAATATGTCCTAGCCTTTTATGGCATAATTCATTTGTTTTACTTATAGAATTAAATAAGCAAATATCTGAGTTGGCAGAGTCAAAATTGACTAAATAAATGTTTTCATGTCTAATACCAGATAATACATTTATGTTTTTATTATTGGTAATAAGACATAAGGAGTGGTTAAAAGTTACCTGATAACCTTCATCACATAACTGGCTTATGTTGATGAGGTTGTGCTTCAGACCCTTGACATAAGCTACCTCTTTGAAAGTGACTGCTCCAACTTTGGTTTGTCCATAACCTTTGGTTTGTCCAAGTTGGAGTCTCCAAAGATCACTTTGGGTCCAAGCTTTGCCTTGTAATTGCTTAAGTTGGCCTTGTTTCCTGTCATATGCTTTGACCAACCACTATCCAAGTACCATTATTCTTTTATTTTTGGATAGCCCTATACCTGCAAAACAGAAATCTTTCTAGTTGTTCTTGACCCAGACTACCTTGGGTCCTTTTGTTTTTCCACAAAATTCTGAAATATAAGATATCTCAGGCTGATCCTTATAACCTTGTGGATGATATCTTCTTGGAGGAATTATCCACTCAGTAAAAGGATTCTTAGTATATTGAGAATAAGAATTCTTCTGAAATTTAGTACATTTTTCGTTCGACGAATTCTGGTGAGTTCGTCGATCGCCGTTCGACGAAGTGAAGTTCTTTCGTCGAGCGCCGTTCGAATAATAACTATACTGAATGTCTGTCTTTAGAGTTCGTCGATCTCCGTTCGATAAATTCATCTGATTTCGTCGAGCTCCGTTCGACGAATTCTGTTGAATTCTTTTATTTTGAACATCCTTGCTTGAAATGTTTAAATCTACTTCTACTGGCTCTTTGTTATTGGCAGAAATGAATTTTATTGGTGTAGAAAGAATGTTCTTCTTAAGGAGGTGTGGCTCACTTGATGATGCACCCAAGCCTAGTTTGCCACTTAGTCTGGCATTCACTGTGCTTGTGATGTCCGTCAGTTAGATACTTCTCCCATTAAGGGATTCTTCAAATTTCTTAGCTTCAGACAACTTGTTCTCAATGAGAACAATGTGTTCTCTGGAGGCAGCCAAATCTTTCTTAAGATTGACATTTTCTTCACTTAGTTGGTTCATTTCAGCCAACTTGCCCCTGAAAGAGATTATCTCTTTCTCAGATTTAATTAAATCTAAACAAAGAGTTTTGAATTCATCTTTGAATTCAATTGAACTGAAATCAAAAGTAGATATTACCTGATCATTGTCATTTTCTGATTCTGATTCTTCTGAATTACTTCCTGAGGCATTGATAGCCATCATGTAGAAATTTCTTTCATCTTCATCATCACTGGAGCTGGATGATGATGCATATTCTGACTCACTACATGAGTCATAAACAGCCATCAAGCATTGATCCTTTTCATTTGCATCATTTTCATCTTCAGATTAGTTGGATGATGACTCTGACTCTTCAGCAGAACCTTCAACCATGTTGTTGAGGGAATTCCATATTTCCCTGGCTGAGGTGCATTCCATAACCTTTTGAAAGATGTCATCTGACATTGTCTGTGCCAATATATTCATTGCTTTGACATCAGCACTTCTCTGCTTCCTTTGAGCTTCTTCCACTTAGGAGGTGAAACAACATTATTTGTTGTTGCTGCATCAGAACTTATTGTTGCTATAGGAGTAGGAGGTCCTGTCAAAATAACATTAAAAATATCCTCATCAATAGAATTCATATATAACTGGATCCTTGCCTTCCATAATTCAAACTTATTTAGATTGCACATATGAGGTCTTGTGATTGAGTATTCTTTGTTCTGTGCCATGGATTTTTAGCAAAAGAAACTCTAGAAGAAAATTAAGATCTAATTGATCTTTTGATTCAGGTGTTAGCCTATAAAGAATCAACCAACCTCTGATACCAATTGAAAGTGAGGTTAAATCTTAAATTTACTCTAGAGGGGGGTGAATAGAGTATCCAAACATTTTTAACTTATTTTTATAGCGGAATTAAAATAGTGATGTGTATATATGTGTACTGAGTGAGTTATAAAAACAAATAAAGAAAATAGCACACAACACAGCATAGAAAAATAAACAAGAATCATAGAGGACACAAGGATCTATAGTAGTTCCCCAATAAACCTAGGTACATCTACTCTTCTACCACCCTTGGTAGGAATCCACTAGGTTTTTGTTCAGGTGCCCTATCACCAATGGATTTTTGATCAGGTGCCCAAACACCACTAAGCTTTTGATCAGGTGCTCAAACCAAACTACAGGTTTTTGTTCAGGTGCCCTGCCACCAAGGGGTTAACTTTTGAAGCGAGTTAGAACCCTGTACAAGATGGGATAATGAGGGGTTATGAAGTTCTTCTCTGTCAATAATGTAACATCCTAGTGCATGCTAGGCCCCTCATGAGTGTGTTGTGTCACCAGAGTTTGACTCAGACTCGGTAGAAGCCCTAGGACCCCGAGGTGATCAGGTTTGAGTTGCGGTCAGCAAGTGATGATTAATTTACTTACCCTAATTGAAGCTTATTCTTGTGTTCTGGAGCTGAGTTTGAGCTCGGGTAGGATGTTGGGGTAGTTTAGAAGAATTTGGTAAACTTCAAGACAATATCGACCTCTCGTCCCGTCGATGGGCAGCATCAGCAGATTAAGCTTCTTTCTTTTACTTACGTTCGACGAAAGTCGAAGGGGCAGCGTTCGACGAAAGTCTAAGGGGCAGCGTTCGACGAAGTCGAAGGGGCAGCATTAAATGAAGTTGAAGGGGAAGCGTTCGATGAAGTTGAAGGGGCAGCGTTCGACGAAAGTCGAAGGGGCAGTGTTCGATGAAGTCGAAGGGGAGGCGTTCGATGAAGTCGAAGGGGAGGCGTTCGACGAAGTCGAAGGGGAAGTGTTCGACGAAGTCGAAGGGGCAGCGTTCGATGAAGTCGAAGGGGCAGCGTTCGACAAAGTTGAAGTTGTAGCGCTCGATGAAATTGCGTCGTTCGACGATCGACAAGTTGTAGCGTTCAACGAAGTTGTAAGCGTTCGACGAAAGTGCCGTTCCCATTCGACGAAAGTGTTGCAGTGCAGGATCCGGGCAATTTTTCTGTCGTCGTCCAGTACAGCTTAAATGCTTATCTTTTTTGGCAGTAGTGGAGTCGATGTCCAATAGGAGGCTGACACCAAGCTTAGGGTTTCAATGCATTGCTTGGAGAAGCATTTGGCCATTAAATACTTATTAAGGCAAATCAAATCACCGACTCTCTTCTCTCTTAAAGTAAAAGGGCTGCTGGTCAGATTACCCTATTTCATCTTCTTTTTCTTCTCCTCCTTCTTCTTCTCTTCATCTTCTTCCTCCCAACTTAAGGTTTTATATTAGGGTTCTTGAAGGAGCAAGCTTGGAGAAGGATTTGGAGCTTGGCCGAGCACCACCCCGCTTCCATGAAGATGAGCTTGAACCATGGCTGGAAAATAAGGTGACTTCCGACACCTCTCCCTTGGTGCTAGATCGTAGAGAAAATTAGGAGAGGTGTTGAGCTCAAGAGAGTTTGGCTTGTGAGTTAATGGAGTTTCCTACGAAAAGACCAAACCGAATCTTTCTTGTTAGGGCACCAATTGCCGCGAAGGTTCCTTCAATCACTTCTTCTCTTCAAAAGGAAGTGATAGGATTTGATTTTATTGAAATCCATTGTCTATGGAGGGAGTATTGGATGGGAGAAGGTGTAATGACTTAACCCTTGTTTTTGGGGAAGATGATGAATAGTCCCCTGTTATGTAGGATTTCAAATTATTTATTATGTGAAAAAGATGATGAGTAATTCCTAGTTAAAAATCGCCTGTTAATTAGGGTTGTTAATTATATAATTGTGTGATAAAGGTGATGATAGCCCCTTGCTAAAGAAGTTTTCAAATCATATCATTGCAGTTGGTTGTTAAGGGGTAAAATTGTGCGCAGCTGGGTTCAGGCCAATCTTTAGGCTTGATTCCACTGGAATTAGACATCGGGCTCAACATGAAAGTTGTAGCCCTCAGAAAGAGCCTTCCGACGATAGGTTACCCATTTTATGAAGTGACCTGTAGCTTCCTAGGAGTCCAGTCGAGTGGAGTGTCCAGAAAGCTGGAATGGGTTAAGTGCGTGCTATTTTGCTGTCCAGATTTCTGCATTTGACTTTGAAGTAAATTTTGGGGTAGGACCCACTTGGATATGGGTTAAGGAATCAACATGAATGTTGTAGCCCTTGATGTTAGCTTTCGAAAATGGGGTGGATCATAATTTTTGGACAACTGTAGCACCCATAAATCCAATTTTAGTGAACTATGTCATAACACTTTCGATCTAAGTATTTTGTGGATTTCTCTCACAATATTGGTCGGATGCTCATGAAAATTGGTGAAGATATTGGTGACAACAATATGTAGATCCCTGTTGAATTTCATGATGGTTGGATAAGTGGTATTAAAGTTATTGCTGTTTCATTTGATAAATTTGAAGGATATATAAATGCTGAATGTGAAGTCCGCTTTGGCCGAAATTTTGTATAAATCATGTACATGCTAGTATGGACCTGTGATAATAATTTCAGATTTATTTCTGTTGAGATGTCTCCTTAAATGAACCTTTAATTGCTTGTAATATGTGGAATCGTAAAAAAGGAATGTGTGGTTGATGGTGAAGGTAAATAACATTGATTATGGGTGAGATCTAAGTGTTTAGCATTGTGTATAATGGTCATATAAATGTAGAGCACCGTAAATACGTATTGCATAATACAATGAGGTTGAAATTTGGTGGTAATGATTCAGGCATTTATTATGACTTATAGTAGAAGTTTCAGAGGATTTGGTTTTAGAATGAATCCATAATTAAACGTGCCGCTATAAATTATTATGTTGAAAAGAGAGGTTAAGGTGCTCATCTGGACCAGGATTTTGGAAACGCGACGTTAAACGCACAAGTAGTCCTACAGGATCTAGTAAGGTAATTTCCATGTTATACACATGCTACTACATAGAGTCATGACAACTCGGTATGAGTAGCATTGATGGTTTGGGGTGGATTATCAGATATGGTTATATTTTGTGGTGAAATGTTATGGACCCGGTTGTTGGGGGCCTTGGATGCTAATTAGCATCGGTTGAACTGGTATGATGTGAAAGGAAAGATGGCTCCATCCGTGAGTCCCTGGGTGCTTGATAGCACGGGTGTGCATGGGAGTTACATGGGTTGCATAGCTTACACATGGTAGTGTATGGATCTTGGTTGGAGGATTACTTGTGGCGGGTCTACGGGCTTGCTAGTCATGACACCGATAGAAGCCGGGTGTTAGACTCTAGACCAGTTGGGTTGGACTCTTGGTGCTCACCTACCCAAGTCCCCTTCTGTGTCCTTGAACGTTGATGCGCTAATTCGGCAATGCTAATTAGCAGGCATGAAATGCGATACGACGGCATTGCACCGCTCGCTCAAGTAATAAAATAGGGAGGAACTACCCGAATATCGTTCTCAAAGGACCGCAAGTTGGGTAGTACGATTTGCTCAAACCTGGAAATCAGTTAAAAGGGTTATTAAGTAACAACGGGAGGTTTGGTTTGGGATCCTATGCTAATGCAGAATAAAGAGAGATGCGGGTCAAAACTCCGCTTCGCAAGGCGAGATGGATGCAACGGCCGTGATGCCGTGCTTCGGAAGGCGCGTGGACGGAATGTAACTATGACGGTTGAGGGTTGCACACACCTCTTCTCTAAACATCACCACTAATAATTGCTAGTGTCTTCACACACAACGAATCTCAGAAATCACTAGGAAAAAGGGCTATTCATGCCATCACAACAACATTGCATATGAACACAAGCAATAATCCTTAAGATTAACTTAATCAAGCATTCATAAAACAACTACAAAGAAGTTCAAGCATCAACGGTTAGAGAGGACCACAAAGAAGAAGTCACGTCTTGGGTTCACGGCCGGAATGAGAGGTTGTCGGGCTCTCTCCGGACTCGGCCCTCAGATGATGAGCTTGGCTCGAAGGAGGCTGTCACCGCTCCTACGATCTTCAGCGCTTCTCTGATCTCTCGGCGAGGAATGCTTGAGGTAATCGTGGAGAAAGCTTCCTAGTGCTCCCGGATGGAAGGATGGAGGTGGAAGCCACCGGAAATGGCCTCTATGGTGGTGGAGGTGAAGTGGAAGCCTTCAGCCCTCAAGAGCAGCGGGAAGGAAGTGATTTCCCGCTCTCTGAATCGCTCCAGTCTGCCTCCTATCGCTCTCCCCATTGACTGCCTCGATTCCTGCTTTTTATAGCAAACAGGCTGAAAAATGGTCACGCACGGTCGAACGCACGACCGTGCGCAGACCATGCAATATTAACGGATAAAATATGGCTTGGCGAAGAAGCTGCGCCGCCCGTGTGATTTGCTCATGCACGACCAATACCGCCCGTGCGTTCAAACGCACAGGTAAACTCCGACGCTCTGAAATCACAAAGACACAGGTCGACCGTGCGCTTTACTCACGCACGGGCGAATCCGCCCGTGCGTCAAAATGCACGAGTAAACTCCGACGCTCCATTTTCTGCCCAGACACAAACGCACGACCGCAACCGACCGTGCGTCAAGGAAACGCACGACCGTGCGATATGCACAGAAATTACTTCTGGGGAAAACGGGACGATCAGGTCACCTGCATACAAGATATAACAGCTGGGAATACACGTCCAGCATCAGAAAAACATAAAAGAAGGGAAGGGGAGCACCATGTGCTTACCCCCAACAACAAGGAATGCAATTGCATACCGAAATGAGCTTAATAGTGCACCTAGCATGGAATAATACATATGAATGAAAACGTGCCTAAAATGTGGTGCAAAGACTAGAATATCAGCCCAAATGAGTCCAAAAATATATATATATAAATGGGACTCATCAAACGCTCAGCATGATGCGAGCAGTACGCAGGGTCTCCGCTATGTGTTCTTAGCGTCGAGGCGTACAGAGGACTAGGACTGGTACTGTTCATACCCTCCTAGTAGTGGAGGAGATCGTTCCACTGTCTCTGTCTGGCTACGATGGGAGATGCCTGAGCGGTTAGCTACCACTCAAAAATCGAGAACTAAAGGTCTATGTCGACATAGCAAATATGCATGGGTGAGTCATCATATCATAATCATTTCATTGCATTCATCCTTCATAATCATTGCATTGCACTGCATTGGATCCTCATCATATAAACTTGTATGCGCACCTTTATATGATGAGTTACCTTCATGTTCAGATCCTTAACTTATAAGCTTGGATGGGCATCCTTATAAGTTAAGTTCAGTTCGGTTTTGTGATACTTTGCTCATGCTTTCTTGTTACTAGTACTTGCTTATATAACCACTGTTATTTCTGTACCTGTTAGTTAGAGTTATTGCAAGTACTTGGGTACTTATACAACTGACATATATGAACAACCATTCCTGTCACCTGCTTTGTATATTATTGCTTAAATTGCAGCTTTTCTTCCTTTCCTTCCACCCGGTGCCATGGAGTCGCCGGAGGACCGGATGTGAAGCCACTTAGTCTTTATGACTAACGGTTGATACATCCCCCTTTTTAGGAGCGCACCCTGGAGCAGCAGCGCATGGCGCTGGAGGAGGATAGCCAGGTCAGGATGACAGGGCCGGAGGACGCGATACCGTAACTACCGTTGGTGACAGATGTGAGCACAGTTTGATATGTATCCCTTGAGGCATTTCATTTATCACTCTGATATAGTACAGGAGCTTCCTGTCTCGTAGTTTTTGTGACACTTGCTTATGTGGATTTAAATATGGCTTCTTGTTTTTACATTATTGATGGGTTGGCGCTGTTCAGTTGGTTTGGTGATGCGCTTTCGGCAAGTGCACCGGTCGCACAAGTAATAAAGTTGGGAATACGTTCCCGAATATCGTCTCTCGAGGAATGCGCGTGGATTGTTTGATTCTTCAGATTGAGAAAATAATTACTAGAGTATATTAAAGGAAAAATAGGGCTTTGATTTTGGTTTCCTAAATTACTACACAGAAATAAAATGTGGGTAAAAACTCTGCTTCGTAAGGCGGGGTGGATGCAACGGTCGCGATGTCGTGCTTAAGTGAGCAGGTGAATGAGAAGGCTGGCGGATTACGGCGCTCCTCAAATTTCATGAACGACAAAGGATCTCAAAAACATGAAATCACATTAACTAAAACACAATGTTCATGATCATCATCCATAATAACAAAATATCTAAGAAAACTCTGAAGCAAGCAAAGGGGAAAAGAGGAAACCGAAGCTCGAAGACTATGCTGAAGAATCTCGCCCAGAATCGACGGGTTGTCAAGCCTCGTCCATGCTCGGTCTTCAGTTGCGTCCAGGGTCCTGTGGAGCTGTCACCTTCCTCTACTTATACCCGTCTTCTTCGTGTTCTAGCTTGAGGTCACTCTTGTTCTACACCTTGAATGCAGTGGAAGCTCTCCGACTATGGCGTTCTTGAGCTTGAGGATGATGGAGGAGGCCAAGGAGGGAGCTTTGGTGGAAGATTTGCAAGCCAAAGGTCATCGGAGCTCCTCCTAGGTCGAACGGTGGTGGAGCGGCGAAACTGGGCGAAAATGGCGCCTCTGAAGCTTTTTCCGTGGGGGATTCCTTCTTCCAGCGGATTTCCTGCCTTAAATACTGAAATCTCATAAATTTAGTCACGCACGGGTGAACGCACGACCGTGCGTTGCCCGTGTGTTATTTAACGAATAAATTGGCTTGAGGAAGAAGCAGCAGCTCCCGTGCGATTTACTCACGCATGGGCAAATCCCCCCGTGCGCAAAACCGCACGAACAAATTTAGATTGGCTGAAAAATAGATGAATCAGGCGACCGTGCATTTCCTTCACGCACGGGCAACTACCCGTGCGTAAAAACGCACGCCCAAATTCAGATCACCGGTTTTCCTCCCCAGATGAAGGCGTGCGACCGCAGTCGTCCGTGCGTCAAGAAAAATGCACGATCGTGCGATACAAATAAACATAATTTCTGGGGTAAAATAGGGTGATCTAACTACCTGTAAGAACATCAACCTAGCTAGGAATACACCTCCAACACCAATCAGACAGAGATAAAGGATTGGGGAGTACCATGTGCTTACCCCCAATAACATGGAGCACAAACGCACACCAAACAGGCTTAAAAGGAGCACAAAGCATGCAAGTGCGCATGAATGAGCATAAGAGAAATAGATGCAATAATAGCTCGAAAATGATGCACAAGAGAGTGAAAACTAGCCTGTATGAGTCCATCAAAGTGTATATAAAAGGGACTCATCGCACCCCCAGACTTAACCCTTTGCACGTCTCGGGCAAACTACTTAGCTCTCCCGTCGGAACAATTGGATGTTAGAGATCCATGCGAAGTTGCATGCTCACGTGCGTAGAAATATGTTAGAATAGAATTTATCTCAAGATTATATTTAACTATTTCTAGAACAGTAAATTGAAATCTAGTTTACTCGGATGGTGAATCCCGGTGAGTCTTTCGGTCGCGCACAAGGGACAATAGCGTGACTAATGAGTAGATTATTACTCGAATCAAAATTCGGGACATTCTCCTAAGAAATCCATCAAAGTCGGTGTCCATATGCTTGCACGTTCGCACTCTCTCCACTGCAAGAGATGAATCATATCTAAAAGCAATAGGACTTATAGGGTAAGATTTGGCTTAGGTTGAGTTTAGGTTATATAAGTAGAAGAACGATGGGCATCGCACTCAACATAACCTGAAAACTCAAGAGCATAAAATCACCAATACAACAATTTCAAGAACAACACAACACCCCCAGACTTCAACTGGACACAAGGTTTGTGCTAAGCCAACCAAACATTGTTTTATCGAGAGATTGTACTTGAAAGTTCTTTTTGCACAGCTATATTTTTCCTTTTTCTTTTCTCGACAAATAAATCTTTTGTAAGCACTTTATAAACTTCTCCTTTAGCTTTCTCAAAGCCGCCATACACAACAAAGATAACGCCAAACGTGATAGATATATAAACTTCTTTCAAACTCATTTGTTGGTGCGAATATAGGTTTGGCCGTATGGCTTTGGTGAAATTTAAGTGGAGCTAAGCAAGAAGGATAGGTATGCTCAAGTGGGCTTGCAAAGGTGATTACATTGGTTAGGATTTCAAAAGCACAAACGGATCAAGAAACGTCCTACATCACGCTTTATAATGAGTTATTCAACGCAATCGTTTCAAGAGTCGCCTAGTGCAAGTTCTAGCCACCGAGAAAGGTTATCATTCGTTGCGACCCTAGTAATAAGCTACTACTAATTCTGCTACACTCGACCCTATGTTACAGTTAGATTCACCGGATTCACCACTAGAGTAAAATAAATTGCAACTACTATAATAGAAATAATTAAATTATAACATTGAATTTTATTCTACTCTAATTGAATTTCTAGGTGTGACAGGAGCACTCGATTAGAGCACTACTCGAGTCAACATTTTTCTCCACCCCTCACTCCTACACTAACAATCCAATTCTTATGAGTGGGGAACCTCGTAGCAATACCCAATAAGCGCGCGCGATTAAGTACGAATGAACTATGTTCAAATGTACGCAATATGTTCAACAAAATTGAAAATCCTAACTCAGCACATTCTAACATGCTATGCAAAGTGCGTGCACGTGCATAACTCGATCTCTCCCCCAGACTTGATCACAATCCTATAAAATAAAGAATTCATGAATAAGGAAAATAGGGGTAGAGTGGACCTATGCACACGAATGAGCATGCCAGAAGTGCGGCAATTCCTTCTTTAAATTTCTCCTTCCTCATCCCCCAAGCGAGAGCTTAAACCTGCGATGTTAGCATAAAGCAAATAACAAAACATAATAAACATAAAATCTGAATGAAAGTTTGGAACTGAATGGTTCCCCCATGGGTTGTCTCCCAAGAAGCCCTTTTGTTTACTGTCCTTAAGGTGGACCAAATACCTGTAATAAGCAAAGTTCATAAAGTCTAGGAATAAGCAAAAGCTAATAAATCCTAATTATTATTACAAGCTCAAAACAAATCAGTTATAAGCTGATTTGAAGTAGTAACAACTGATGCAAGAAAAAGGTCCGGGGACCTGGTAATAGGGGTGGAAATTAAGTAGGATGCTCAGCCTCCAACCCGAAATCTCCTCATGTTTCGCTCTCTTCTTCTCCTCTAGTATTATGTCTTCAAAGAAAAACCGCTTGCCCCCTTGTAACCAATCCTCAAGGGGAAGCACCAACGATGATGAGGAAACAAGATTTTCCTTCCCTGTACCTTCCTCATCCCGCAAGGCATTCAGCTCCTCCATGCATAAGGTCTGATCAACCGGAGGAGGGGCATCCTGCATCCTTGTACATAAAGAAAGGGGGTCAGGAAAAAAATTGGAAGAAAAACTAAAAGAAATCTCATCTGAGGGGATAATTCTGGCTTCATCACCCATAGGGTGCGGCAATGACAAACTGATGATATCATCGAAGATTTCACAAGACTCAACAGCGCACGCAATGGCCTCCTCTATAACTTGGACTTCCTCGCACTGGACCGAAGTGGTTGCTTCAGCACAATCGAGATTGTCCTCCTCCATGAGAGTGGGCATGACACTGCGCAGGTCTGCAGCATCCTGTAACTTGAACTCAATGATAACATCAGAAATAGATGTAGTTTCGTGTTTAGTGGGAGAAGACGTGCTTCTTAAGAGTTCGGGCTCACTCTCCACACAAGGGCACAAATCCACGCAAAGTGGTACATGAACCGAAGAGGTATGGGGGGTCGCATCAGAAATAGAGTCATGAGGGACACTGGTGCACGTGTTAATTCCAGAGCCTTTAAGAAGTGAAGGTGGAAGTGACACGTAATCAGAGGAAGGAACTGTGCTCGCAGAGTTGGAAGATGGGACGATCCGGATATCCGACTCATCGTCATCCGCCAATTGGCGAAGATAATCAGCACAGTCCTTCAAGGCATGCTCTTTACTTCTACAAAATAAACACTGCTTTGCCGACCTCGCCGGCACCAAAGGTGCGGCAGCCGCGTAAAAGTGCGACAACGAAGGCGCAGTAAAGTGGCCAAAAGATTTATGGGCTCCGTACAGTTTTTGAACAACACCATACTCTTTGGGACACCTATCACTAGCGTGAGATATGTCCCCACAGCAACGACATCGGATATTCAAATGCGCCCACATGATATAGAAGAATAAAATAGCATGATAAAGAATAAATTAAAAAGAATAAAAGGCTTAATCGAAAATAATCGATTCACAACCAAAATCTCATCACGCCTGCATTCCCCGGCAACGGCGCCAAAAACTTGATGCGGTTTTGGCAAGTGCACCGGTCGCACAAGTAATAAAGTTGGGAATACGTCCCCGAATATCGTCTCTCAAGGAATGCGCGTGGATTGTTTGATTCTTCGGATTGAGAAAATAATTACTAGAGTAGATTAATGGAAAAACAGGGCTTTGATTTTGGTTTCCTATATTACTACACAAAAATAAAATGTGGGTCAAAACTCCGCTTCGCAAGGCGGGATGGATGCAACGGCCGCGATGCCGTGCTTCGGTGAGCGGGTGAATGAGAAGGCTGGCGGATTACGGTGCTCCTCAAATCTCATGAACCACAAAGGATCTCAAAAACTTGAAATCACATTAACTAAACACACAATGTTCATGATCATCATCCATAATAACAAACATATCTAAGAAAACTCTGAAGCAAGCAAAGGGGAAAAGAGGAAACTGAAGCTCAAAGACTATGCTGAAGATTCTCGGTCGGAATCGACGGGTTGTCAAGCCTCGTCCGTGCTCGATCTTCAGTTGCGTCCGGGGTCCAGAGGAGCTGTCACCTTCCTCTACTTATACCCATCTTCTTCGTGGTCAAGTTGAGGTCACTCTTGTTCTACACCTTGAATGCAGCGAAAGCTCTCCGTCTATGGCGTTCTTGAGCTCGAGGATGATGGAGTATGCCAAGGAGGGAGCTTTGGTGGAAGATTTGCAAGCCAAAGGTCACCGGAGCTCCTCCTAGGTCGAACGGTGGTGGAGCGGCGAAACTGGGCGAAAATGGCGGGCTCTGAAGCTTTTCTCGCGGGGGATTCCTTCTTCCAGCGGATTTTAAGCCTTAAATACTAAAATATCATAAATTTAGTCACGCACGGGCGAATGCACAACTGTGCGTTGCCCGTGCGTTATTTATTTAATAAATTGGCTTGAGGAAGAAGCAGCAGCGCCCGTGCGATTTACTCACGCACGGGCAAATCCGCCCGTGCGCAAAAATGCACGAACAAATTCAGATTGGCTGAAAAATAGATGAAACAGGAGACCGTGCGTTTCCTTCATGCATGGGCAACTGCCCGTACATAAAAACATACGACCAAATTCAGATCACCGGTTTTCTTCCCCAGATGAAGGCGCACTACCGCAGCCGTCTGTGCGTCAAGAAAAATGCACGATCGTGCGATACAAATAAACATGATTTCTGGGGTAAAATAGGGTGATCCAACTACCTGTAAGAACAGCAATCCAGATGGGAATACACCTCCAACACCAATCAGACAGAGAAAAAGGATTGGGGAGCACCATGTGTTTACCCCCAATAACATGGAACGCAAACGTACACCAAACAGGCTTAAAAGGAGCACAAAGCACGCAAGTGCGCATGAATGAGCATAAGAGAAATAGATGCAATAATAGCTCGAAAATTATGCACAAGAGAGTGAAAACTAGCCCGTATGAGTCCATCAAAGTGTATATAACTGGGACTCATCATTTGGCCGGCAGGATAGGCATCTTATGGGGGAGGCTAGCTCGTGTGCTGGAGCTTCCGCAAGGCAGCTGTCCTGGGCATAAGACTCCCCTCGACCGTGTCGTGTGTTCCGGGAGGGGGGTATTACAAAAGGTATCAGCTTGCAACCATCCTGGGATAAAGAAGTCCATTAAACCACTAGGACACCCCTGTTAGCTAAATCAGTTTGAGGACAAACTGATGCAGCAGAAGCGGTTGTATGCCCATGTGTGATTCACATTAAATATGTCCACTTTTTCCTATAGGAAGTGCCAACCTAAGCAAAACTCATACCCTTACGTCTAGATGCCGGCTCATTCCGAGACAGTAATTGGTATTCCCATTCCAACAGTCAGAGTTGGTTTGGCATAGGATTGATGCCAACCTAACTAGGATACCATTTTGGTCGACTTATCAGGATATGTCGTAACATACCCTAACCTTATACCGATCTCAGGGATGATGTGACCAAGCAAAAAGTGACCTCAAGTGACTAAGGGAAGAGTTTAACGTGAGTGTAGATGCTAGAGACTCACACTCTGAGATTTCTATCTCAGATATGGAGTAATATTATCACCTTACCCAAAATTTAGGGCAATCTCAATGAGATTGGTGCCTGTAGTCTATTATCAGCTTAGTAAGTGACCACCAAGCATGTCTTTTATACTGTAGGTGGATACCTCTCACTTCTATTTATGTAGAAGGTTTCATATGAAGAAGATATGATAAGAATTCAGATTCGGAGAAGGCTCATTTTGGGACGAATGTGCTATATTGGTGGCAGAAGAAACTCAGTCAAAGAGATACGGGGGCTTATCTCTTCGTTTATTGGGTTAGTTATGTACCGTCTTGGGTTCCTTGAGGATTTAAAATCGTTGTAAATTTTGACATTGGAAGTGGAGACCCTTGAAGAGTTAATTCACCTTAAGCAATGCAGATTGCTAAGGCCATGTTTGGGTTGATAGGAATTTTATTAGCGGAATAAGAGAGGAAAGCATTTTGAAGATGATAATTTTCTCTATATTGTTCCAAGATTATGTGGATAAATAACGAGGAGTGTAGTAAATTAACACTTTGGGGATATGCAGCTATGTTGTAATAACATTATAGCTGGGAAGTTAATGAACCTTTGTGCATGCATTGCTGGTATGATGATAAACTACCCCTAAGTTTGGAAATTCTTGGTGAACATTCCCTTAGTGTTGTAATTACTTGACATTGGGAAATTAATAAGTGTTAGGCGGTGTAGTCAACAAGATTAATATGACTTGATTGATGATCTAAAATCCTAAAAGTTTTTATAAAATAGACATGCATGCCATGGATGATCGTTGGCAGGGATGGTAGGCCGCTTGTAATGGATTTGATTTAGTTTATCATATTGTGAAGTATGCCCTACTTTTGGTAGTCTGCATAACTCGTGTCGAAGGGAAACCATCCTGAGCCTTGCACCTTGGTTCATGTTAATTTCAAACATATATAAATATACCGGGTGATTGGATGTTATTTGTACATGCACTCATTACAATGAGATGCAGCTTGGTCGTCGCTGTAAAAATTTGAATTTCTACATCACGACTGATATATAGTGCGTCGATACGGGGATCTATAGGGTAAGAACTCTAAGTCGAGGAGGATATGCCCCTAAGTTTTGTGCTCATACGTGAGATGAATGTACCATATGGGCGGTGGAAGAAATTTAGCCCAAAAACATACGGGGGCTTGTCCCTTCGTTTATTGTTCTATTTACGTACCGACTTCATTTTCCCTTAAATCCTGGTTATTTAAATAGTACGTGAACGATGATGATTAGATTCGTGATAACCTCTCAATACAGGTGATATCTTCAAGGGTGTTGAAACACGCCGTGAATTGAATATTGATGATAAGTTGCATTTACTTATTTAGTAAGATACGAATATGTCTCTATACGTACAGGTATGTGTATGTGTAATTGTATTGCCTCGACAAGGCTGTCCTCTAAAGGCTCTGTACCGAAACTCAACCATTGGGTAAGGTTTATGTTCACGGTTTAGGAGCCCTTAAATGAAATGATTTAAATCACGAGATAAAAGTAGCACCAATTTTTGAATCCGGTGCAAATCTAAGTAGAACCTGGAGTAGACAAAAGTAACACTTGACTCAAGGTTATGTGTTATTAGAAGGGAGTGATGTGATTATCACCCATGCGAGGTGTAAAGTCATGGATTCACCTTACTTTGAGCCTCGATAACGATTCATAATATCACCTGAACCAAAAGATAAGCATCATCGGATGATCATGTGCGGAATTTGGAAACTTTTTGGAAACATAAACACTTTCTGAGCTTAAATCCTTAGGTAGTAGCATCATTTTTGGTAGTTGATGGATTGAAAGGGCATAATGTCATGGCAAGTGCGGTGGGGTGAGTGCAAGACTTGACTATTATGTGGATTTGAAGTCAAGCGATAAACATCCATGATGTCTGACCATTGTAATTATCATGCCATAACTTGATATTGGGCTTGGTTGGTGTCTTTTGCATGAATGCCTTGCACATGAATTATTATAACGTGATCATAACGGTTGTTGAAACTTAATATCAAGTGGATGTCGTGCAAAGTGTAAAAGATGTGTGTTGTATGAATGATTGCCTCAGACGAGATGACATTGATGGAATCGGTTGATAATGATATGGATAATGATGGTGGTACTAGAAGATGAGGTTAAGGCTTGCTTATACATCTTTAATACATAAGAGAGACGATCTTGTGGATATAATAACCGTTTGGATATTTGAGGTTCGACCCAAGGATATGACATCGTGAACTTTATTGTTGATCACCCGTTTGACTTCGAGGCCATCCTCATTTAATGCTAAAATTTTGGATGCGCTGAAGTGATGATGTTGAAAGCACTACACGTTATTTGGATAACGATGCCTGGGATTGGAAGAATCAATTTATTTTTGCAAACCTAAAGCACATGACTCCCTTGGAGGACGATTCTTAATTTTATTTGGAGGCACGAGTGGTAACCTCATGTGTATTGGGGTCACTGATCTTAAGGGGGTTTAGATCAAAGGTGCAATGAAAGTTGGTTTATTAAGATGAGGGAACAAGGGAGTATGGGTTTCGATTGTTTCCAACCTGTCCGTAGAGGGGGGGCGTGGCTATAAAACCAACTATGTCTTATCACCACAATATTTGTGTTTGCATCAGGATGAGAGACACTTAAGATTTCTCTGTGCATAATTTGGATTATAAGTGTCATGAAGTATAACATAAGTACACATGGGAGAAATTGGAAGTGAGGTGATGTGAATGAGTTATGACCCTCACTAGTGGTGAGTGGGATTTAAAGTGTACTCCAGATGACTTTTGTGATCTAAACTTAAACCCCATAACCTCAACTTAAATTTCAGGGACGAAATTATTTCTTCGTTTATTGGATTTGTAACATCCCAGTGCCCGCTAGGCCCCACATGAGTGTGTTGTGTCACCTAAGGTTGACTCAGACTCGGTAGAAGCCTTAGGACACCGAGGTGATCAGGTTTGAGTCGCGATCAGCAAGTGATGATTAATTTACTTACCCTAATTGAAGCTTATTCTTGTGTTCTGGAGCTGAGTTTGATCACGGGTAGGATGTTGGGGTAGTTTAGAAGAATTTGGTAAACTTCAAGACAATATCGACCTTTCATCCCGTCGATGGGTAGCAGCAGCAGAGTAAGCTGCTTTCTTTTACTTACGTTCGACGAATGTCGAAGGGGCAGCGTTCGACAAAAGTAGAAGTAATGCCGACGACGATCACCATATGTTTGTGACCAGTTCCTTGACGACGCCGACTCGATGCACTATTTTGATCGCTGCCGCAACACTATATTTGAAGACTCGGATGGACGATGCCGCAACAACAATCATGGTGTACGTCATCGCCGCGACAACCATTTTGAAGAACATCATCGCCGCACCATCACAACGAACGCCATCGCCGTTACAACCTTCGTCCGTGGCGCAACATTATTAATAAATAATTATAATTATTTTATTATAATTATTAATTAAAATTTTATCTAGGTTTGTCTTTTATTTTTGGACTTTTTTATGTCCTTGTTTATTTTAATTTTGGACTGCGTTTAGCCATGCTCATGTTATTTTAATTTCGGAGTGTGTTAGGCATGTTTGTTGGCTAGCCTATAAAAGGCCATCTTGTATTAGATTTTTATTATTAAATGATAAGAATTTTGAAACCTTAAAGCCTCCTCCCTCTCTCTAGCGGAACTCCCTCCTTCCCCCTCTTGAAATTTCGGCCCCCCTCTCTCCCTCCCTTCCTCTCATTTTCGTTCTCCTCTACGACTCTTTCTCACATCTCTCTCTATCTCTTTTCTCTCTTGCTTGCAACACGAAGGATCTCCTATCCTTTTTTTCTTTCAAAGAATTCGGCCAACCAAAGTCTTCCTCTTTGAAGATTTCATTCAAAGTGCTTGGTGCTAGTTCGTGTGGATCTTGGATCCGGCGTGAAGCGAATACGGCAGACGAGTTTCTCTCCAAACGACGCATCTCCGATGGAACCGTTGAAGAACGATTTGGGCGAGTGCATGCTTGAGGATAATCTCATCTCAAGTGGGGTAACGAAATTTCTACTCATGAGATTTCCCTCTTGTTAACTTTTTGTAGTGGTAATTTTGGCGTGATCTTCGAATCACTTGAATAATCGTGGTTTTCTTCGATCGATTTGTGCGTTCTTCTTATTTCTTTTAATTTTCAAAGAGGATTGGCGAACCTTAACTTTTTTTTGGGAGAGATCTACCCTTTTGAATCGTAATTTTTGGTGGATCTCTTTTGGTACAACTCAAGCTCGTTCGGACTGGGTGGGTCCTTTTAGTCGGGAAGAATATTGGCCTATAGCCTTCTATTCAAACTCTAACGGCTTGACTACCCGTACGTTAGCATCTAATTGATAATTATTGCGTTGCGTGTATTTTTGTGCGAACGTAAAATTTGGGAGCGTTGAGAGGGAACGTGTGTTTGTTTGTAGCGATCGTGTCGGAGACCGTAGCCTGCATCAATTTGGTATCAGAGCCAGGTTCGTGTCAATTTCTTAATTGACGCATTCCTAAAATTTTCTTAGAACGCCGGCACACGCAATCTAAACACGATTTCGTGTTCAAAATATCAAAATTTCAAAATTTTAATTTCTGGTCTGCGAATAGCGGCCAAAAAACTTTATTTCTCTGCGAAAATAGAAAAAAAAATTCTGGGAATTCTCCATATTTTTATCAGTAAGAAAATCAAAAACATATTTTCATTACCCTAGTTATTAGGTGGGAATAAAATTAAATTTCATAAAATTTGGCTTGTTTAAAATTTCTGGTCTGCGAATAGCGGCCATAAAATTTTTATTTTTCAACGAAAATTAAAAACAACAATTTTTGCAAATCTACGTACTATTTTCTATAGGAAAATAAAAATAAAAAAATTTAAATTCTGGAAAGTCAAATTCAAATTTTTGAAACTCAAATTCAAATTCAAAATTCAAATTTTTGAAATTAAAAATTAAAAATTCAAATTTTTGAAATTCAAATTCAAAATTCAAATTTTTGAAATTTAAAATTCAAATTCAAACTTCAAATTTTTGAAATTCAAATTCAAATTTCAAATTTTTGAAATTCAAAATTCAAATTCAAAATTCAAATTTTTGAAATTCAAATTCAAAATTCAAAATTTTGAAATTCAAAATTTTAATTTTCACATTCAAAATTCAAATTTTTTTGAATTTCAAATACAAATTTTTGAAATTCAAAATTCGAATTTTAGAAAATGAAATATTTCTGGAAATTCAAAATTTGAAAATTCTTTTTTTTTTCATGTGTTCTAGTTAGAACGTTTGTGCACTTAGACTCGTATTGCCACTCACCTCACTACGAGTATGGCCTCTGACATGTATGTTTCCCTTAGACAAAGGAATCGTTCAGTTGCAGTATACATGGGCCTTTTTGAGGACATGATGGTTAGGTGTGATATTATGGAGATGCCTGAGATAACCCCTCATAGTTTTGTAGGGGGCTCAATCCCGACATTCAAGGTAAACTCCTCCGCTAGTGTCACACTGACCTAGACACTTGCTATAACGTCGCATTGGAAATTGAGAAGCACCTAGCTCATAATTCTAGGACTCATTCGTTTGAGAAGGGAAAGACCATGTTAGGACCTTCCCCCTCTTTACCCCTGAGAGATAAGGACACGTTCCGGTCCGCTGACTCAAACTCGGTAGCCATCACAGTTAGGGATGCCATGAACCCGCACAGTGAGAGTATTTTGGTCTATGAGGGTCGTCCCACAAATATTATACATGATGGGGGGGGCATGTCTGACCTTCATACTGTCGAGTGCCCTGCTCCGTCAGCGACCTCGGTCTTAGTAAAGTCTCCTCCAAAATGTTCTGATCTAGTTGTTGACTTTTCTGAAAATTATGAGTTAGTATTGTTGATTGCGCCGACCGCTGACGGCTATGTCATTATTCAGGAAGATCATAACGATGATGAGGAAGTAGGTTACCCTAGTGATATGGATGAGGATCTCCCCTATGATCCAGTTTTAGATTTGTTTGATGATTCTGATTTGGAGGACGTACCTAGTGTATTGGGAGATTTACCTTGCGAGGAAAGGTTAACTTTGGGTGACTTTGACGTTGAGAACCTGGAAAATATTTCTTTGATGTTATCACCTTTGTCTGAAGCTCATTATGAATTAGAAATTGTGTCAGGTTCAATTTTGTCGGTCCTCCCTCCTGACCCATGGACTCGACCTGCAGAATTTTTAGGACATGAATTTATTATGCCGCGTCCAAGCCAGTTGGTTTTGCCTATGTTACTAGCCCCTCTGTTGGCCATATCCCGTCGGACATGTTTTGTTTTGTTGTTAGATTTTGTGCTCGATCTTTTCACCACCCTTCGTAGATCTGACTACGCATCACCTTTGATTGACAATTTTTTTGAGTGCCCATCTATGGACTTGTTGGCGGTCGTGAGCGATTATGATTCTGTGTCGACTGTACCACTGGACTTAGTTTCTTCACGACGTACTTACTCATCAGGTCCAGTTTCGCCGAATGAAATCGTGCACGGTTATACGGCACCAGTGCCACTTGACTTGATTCTGTTACCTTCATCTTATAAGTCAAGTCAATTTGCACAAGACTTTGCCTCTCACATTCATAATTTACACAAGCACATTAAGGACACGCTAGCTACTCAATACGCATATTATCAATCTTATGCTAACATACATAAGAGAGCGTCTCACTTGAAAGTTGGCGATTTGGTTATGGTGCATCTCATCCCTGAATGGTTGCCTTCGGGAACCATAAAAAAGTTAGCAAATCGACGAGCGGGTCCTTTTCGAATCTTAAAGCGATTAGGAGAAAATGCTTTTCTTTTGGAGTTACCCACTGATTGGGGAATCTCCCCTATTTTCAATGCTTCGGATTTAACGCCATATATTTCTCCACCACTTGAATTAACCGACTGTCTGTTTGGTTCCTCTACATTTTCTAATGGGTTGGGGGGTGAGCTTGTGCCCGATTCGCTCTCTTCTTCTGTTTCTACTGGAGGTACGTCTAATATTGATGATGAAACTTTTTCTCCTTATTTGCCTAACGCATTTCCAAGGGTTCCACAGACCTTTGCTTTGTCTTACAGGTGTTTGTTGATGTCCCACTCATCGGTGATGAGTGATTTTGAGTGGAGGAGGATTGATGGCGACGACACCCCACCATATGTTCATGACCAGTTCCTTGACGACGCCGACTCGACGCACTATTTTGATCGCTGCTGCAACACTACATTTGAATACTCGGATGGACGATGCCGCAACAAAAATCATGGTGTACTCCATCGCCTCGACAACCATTTTGAAGAACGCCATCGCCCCGCACCATCACGACGAATGCCATCGTCGTTACAACCTTCGTTCGCGGTGCAAGATTATTAATTATTAAATATAATTATTAATTAAAATTTTATCTAGCTTTGTCTTTTATTTTTGGACTTGTTTATGTCCATGTTTATTTTAATTTTGGACTGCGTTTAGCCATGCTTGTTTGTCCGGAAAGCCTGCGACCTCCTCTTGCTGGTCAAATTTTTTGGTCTCAGCGGTCTCAGTTTCAGTGACCGCCCAGATCGCCAGCTGCCTCCTCAACTAGAATTTTCTAAGTGCCAAGCGGTCAGGGCAGTGCAAGATCGCCAGCTTAAGCGGTCTGATCGTTTTCCTTATTTTGGCTATTTGTACCCCATTTCCCTGCCCCGGCTCTCCTGTACCCCGGGCAGCCCGTAGTTTTCAGTTCTGCCATTTGGGCAGCCCCCTCGTCTATAAATAGAGGGGTAGGGGTACCAGAAAAGGGACTTTTGCTCCGAGGCTCCAGCTTACAACCTGTGTAAGCGGTCTCATTTCTTCATGATCGCCATTTCGTGATCGTTTCTCTTTGTTCCAGCATCTTCTGTCTTAGTAACCTGCACTTCGCAGTTTTCTCCCATCCCCCTTTAGTGTGAATTTTGGAGGTACCATTTTTGGCACCAACAATGCTTATGTTATTTTAATTTCGGAGTGAGTTTAGCCATGTTTGTTGGCTAGCCTATAAAAGGCCATCTTGTATTAGATTTTTATTATTAAATGATAAGAATATTGAAACCCTAAAGCCTCCTCCCTCTCTCTAGCAGAACTCCCTCCTTCCCCCTCTTGAAATTTCGGCCCCCTCTCTCCCTCTCTTCCTCTCATTTGAGTTCTCCTCTACGACTCTTTCTCACATCTCTCTCTCTCTCTCTCTCTCTCTCTCTCTCTCTCTCTCTCTCTCTCTCTCTCTCTCTCTCTCTCTCTCTCTCTCTCTCTCTCTCTCTCTCTCTCTCTCTTTTGTCTCTTGCTTGCAACACGAAGGATCTCCTATCCTTTTTTTCTTTCAAATAATTCGGCCAACCAAAGTCTTCCTCTTTGAATATTTCATTCATGGTGCTTGGTGCTAGTTCATGTGGATCTTGGATCCAGCGAGAAGCGAATACGGCGGACGAGATTCTCACCAAACGACGCATCTCCGTTGGAACCATTGAAGAACGATTTGGGCGAGTGCATGCTTGAGGATAATCTCATCTCAAGCGGGGTAACGAAATTTCTACTCGTGAGATTTTCCTCTTGTTAACTTCTTGTGGTGGTAATTTTGGCGTGATCTTCGAATCACTTGAATAATCGTGGTTTTCTTCGATCGATTTGTGCGTTCTTCATATTTCTTTTAAATTTCAAACAGGATTGGCGAACCTCGACTTTTTTTTGGGAGAGATCTACCCTTTTGAAACGTAATTTTTGGTGGATCACTTTTGGTACAACTCAAGCTTGTTCGGACTGGGTGGGTCCTTTTAGTCTGGAAGAATATTGGCCTATAGCCATATATTCAACCTCTAACGACGTAACTACCCGCACGTTAGCATCTAATTGATAATTATTGTGTTGCGTGTACATTGCGAGTATTTTTGTGCGAACGTAAAATTTGGGAGCGTTGAGAGGGAACGTGTGTTTGTTTGTAGCGATCGTGTCGGAGACTATAGCCTGCATCACGAAGGGGCAGTGTTCGACGAAGTTTAAGGGGAAGCATTAGAGGAAGTCGATGGGGCAGCGTTCGACGAAAGTCGAAGGGGCAGCGTTCGACGAAAGTCGAAGGGGCAGCGTTTGACGAAGTCGAAGGGGAAGCGTTCGACGAAGTCGAAGGGGAAGCGTTCGATGAAGTCGAAGGGGCAGCGTTCGACAAAGTCGAAGGGGCAGCGTTCGACGAAGTCAAAGTTGTAACGCTCGGCGAAATTGCGTCGTTCGACGATCGACGAAGTTGTATCATTCGATGAAGTTGTAAGCGTTCGACGAAAGTGTTGTTCCCGTTCGACAAAAGTATTGCAGTGCAGGCTCTGGGAAATTTTTATGCCGTCGACCAGAAAAGCTTAGATGCTAATCTTTTTAGGCAATAGTGGAGTCGATGTCCAATAGGAGGTTGACACCAAGCTTAGAGTTTCAATGCATTGGTTGGAGAAGGGTTTGGCCATTAAATACTTATTAATGCAAATCAAATCACGGACTCTCTTCTCTCTTAAAGTAAAAGGGTTGCTGGCCAGATTACCCTATTTCATTTTCTTTTTCTTCTCCTCCTTCTTCTTCTCTTCATCTTCTTCCTCCCACCTTAAGGTTTTAACTTAGGGTTCTTGTAGGAGCAAGCTTGGAGAAGGATTTGGAGCTTGGCCGACCACCACCCCGCTGCCATGAAGATGAGCTTGAACCATGGCTGGAAAATAAGGTGACTTCTGACCCCTCTCCCTTGGTGCTAGATCGTAGAGAAAATTAGGAGAGATGTTGAGCTCAAAAGAGCTTGGCTTGTGAGTTAATGGAGTTTCCTAGGAAAAGACCAAACCAGATCTTTCTTGTTAGGGCACCGATTGTCGCGTAAGCTCATTCAATCACTTCTTCTCTTCAAAAGGAAGAGATAGGATTTGATTTTGTTGAAATCCAATGTCAATGGAGGGAGTATTGGATGGGAGAAGTTGTAATGACTTAACCCTTGTTTTTGGGGAAGATGATGAATAGTCCCCTGTTATGTAGGATTTCAAATTATTGATTTTGTGAAAAAGATGATGAGTAATTCCCAGTTAAAAATCCCCTGTTAATTAGGGTTGTTAATTATATAATTATATGATAAAGGTATGAAAGCCCCTTGCTAAAGAAGTTTTAAAATCATATCATTGCACTTGGTTGTTAAGGGGTAAAATTGTGCGCAGCTGGGTTCAGGCCAATCTTTTTGCTTGATTCCTTTGGAATTAGACATCGGGCTCAACATGAAAGTTGTAGTCCTCGAAAAGAGCTTTCCGACGATAGGTTACGCATTTTCTGAAGTTACATGTAGCTTCCTAGGAGTCCAGTCGAGTGGACTGTCCAGAAAGCTGGAATGGGTTATGTGCGTGCTGTTTTGCTGTCCAGATTTTTGCAGTTGACTTCAGAGCATATTTTGGGGTAGGACCCACTTGGATCTGGGTTTAGTACTCAACATGATTGTTGTAGCCCCTTATGTTAGCTCTCCAGAATGGGGTGGATCATAATTTTTGGACAACTGTAGCACCCAGAAATCCAATTTTAGTGAACATAACACTTTCGATCTCAGTATTTAGTGGATTTCTCTCAAAATATTGGTCGGATGCTCATGAAAATTGGTGGAGATATTGGTGACAACAATATGTAGATCCCTGCTGAATTTCATGATGGTTGGATAAGTGGTATTAAAGTTATTGCCATTTCATTTGATAAATTTGGAGGAGATATAAATGCTGAATAAGAAGGCCGCTTGGGCCGAAATTTTGTATAAATCATGTACATGCTAGTATGGACCTGTGATAATAATTTCAGATTTATTTCTGTTGAGATGTCTCCTTAAATGAACCTATAAATGATATTTATATGTGGAATCGTAAAAAGGGTATGTGTGGTTGATGGTGAAGGTAAATAACATTGATTATGGGTGAGATCTAAGTGTTGAGCATTGTTTATAATGGTCATATAAATGTAGAGCACCATAAATACGTATTGCATAATACAATGAGGTCGAAATTTGGTGGTAATGATTCCGACATTTATTATGACTTATAGTAGAAGTTTCAGTGGATTTGGTTTTAGAATGAATCCATAATTAAACGTGCCGCTATAAATTATTATGTTGAAAAGAGAGGTTAAGGTGCTCATCTGGACCAGGATTTTTAAAACATGACGTTAAACGCACAAGTAGTCCTACAAGATCTAGTAAGGTAATTTCCATGTTATACACACGCTACTGCATAGAGTCATGACAACTCGGTATGAGTAGTATTGATGGCTTGGGGTGGATTATAAGATATGGTTATATCTTGTGGTGAAATGTTAAGGACCCGGTTGTTGGGGGCCTTGGATGCTAATTAGCATCGGTTGAACTGGTATGATGTAAAAGGTAAGACGGCTCCATCCGTGAGTCCCTGGGTTCTTGATAGCACGTGTGTGCATGGGAGTTACATGGGTTGCATGGCTTATACATGGTGGTGTATGGATATTGGTTGGAGGATTACTTGTGGCGGGTCTACGGGCTTGCTAGTTGTGAAACCGATAGAAGCTGGCAGTTAGACTCTAGACCGGTTGGGTTGGACTCTTGGTGCTCACCTAACCAAGTCCCCTTCTGTGTCCTTGAAGGCTCAGCATGATGCGAGCAGTACGTAGGGTCTCCGCTATGTGTTCTTAGCATCGAGGCGTACAGAGGCCTAGGAATGGTAGTGTTCATACCCTCCTAGTAGTGGAGGAGCTCGTTCCACTATCTCCGTCTGGCCACGACGTAAGATGCCTGAGCGGTTAGCTACCCTCAAAAAGTGAGAACTAAAGGTCTATGTCGACATAGCAAATATGCATGGGTGAGTCATCATATCATAATCATTGCATTGCATTCATTCTTCATAATCTTTGCATTGCACCGCATTGGATCCTCATCATATAAACTTGTATGGGCACCTTTATATGATGAGTTACCTTCATGTTCAGATCCTTAACTTATAAGCTTGTATGGGCATCCTTATAAGTTAAGTTCATTTCGGTTCTGTGATACTCTGCTCATGCTTTCTTGTTACTAGTACTTGCTTATATAACCACTATTATTTATGTACCTGTTAGTTAGAGTTATTGCAAGTACTTGGGTACTTATACAATGGACATATATGAACAACCATTCATGTCACCTGGTTTGTATATTATTGCTTATATTGCAGATTTTCTTCCTTTCCTACCACCCGGTTCCTTGGAGTCGCCGGGGGAGCGGATGTGAAGCAACTTAGTCTTTATGACTAATGGTTGCTACGTCCCTCTTTTTAGGAGCGCACCCTGGAGCAGCAGCGCACGACACTGGAGGAGGATAGCCAGGTCAGGACGACAGGGACGGAGGCCGCGATACCCTCACTACCGTCGGTGACAGATGTTAGCACAGTCTGAGATGTAGCCCTTGAGGCATTTCGTTTATCACTCTGATATAGTACAGGAGCTTCCTGTCTCGTAGTTTTTGTGACACTTGCTTATGTGGATTTAAATATGGCTTCTTGTTTTTACATTATTGATGGGTTGGAGCTGTTCAGTTGGTTTGGCCGGCAGGATAAGCGTCTTGTGGGGGAGGCTAGCTCGTGTGCTGGTGCTTCTAAAAGGAGGCTATCCTGGGCATAAGAATCCCCTCGGTCGTGTCGTGTGTTCTGGGAGGGGGGTCTTACAAATAATTTGGGAGAAGTCTAGTGGATTTGATGTTGTAAAGCCCACCCTGTCTGATTGAAATGGTTGACAGTTGAGAATGGAGCTTTCACTTGAATGAAACAAATCTTCTTTGAAGCTGATGAATCTGAGAGACAATGTTTCTCATATTTGTTGTTGCTCTTGAAGATTTGAACTTGCTGCAGAAAACTGAGAGAAGATTTTTGTTGTTGTTCTCTGAGAATGAGGTTGCTGCTGACGAGGAAGAAGATTGTAAAACTTTCTGACTTTGTGTCTTTCTCTAGAATGTTACTTCTCTGTCGACTGATACTGTAATACTTTCTTCTTTCTATCTTATTTTCTCTCGACAATATTCTTCTTATCTTTTTCCTGTCTTGCTGTTGTAAGGCTGTACTATAATAATATAAATCTTATTCTTTCTTATTTCCTTTGAAATATTCTGCATGATTTGAAATTAAACCCTATAATTAAGGAATATAATATTCTGAAAAGATTTTCTTGGAACTGTATCCTTTAATTCTTTTCCTTTTCCATGAAAGTGTCTGTTTTCAAAATGTGTCAATGGCCACTTTCTCAAAATAAGAGAATAATAAAAGGAAAGATAAAATCCTTGACTTATCTGGAAGAAATTGATCAGTTGCTGATAGTAGATCTGAGTTCAAAGAATGGATTAAAACTGATCTGTCTGAAATACTAAACTGAGGAGAAATTTCATCGATCTGAATATATTCGTCGAACACAATCTGGAGTTCATCTATCTCAAGCTGGAGGTCGTCGAACTGAGAGATAAAATCTGATATTCTAGCTGGAATATTGAATTCGTCGAGCTAAGAAGAACTTTTGTCGATCTGAACATCTTGATACTTATATTTTGAACACAGAGCTGAGTTCGTTGAACGCGGAATGAAGTTCGTCGAACTGAAGAAATAAACTGTTGGACTAGCTGGAAAACTGAGTGCGTCGAGCTGGAGAGCAAGTTCGTCGAACGCAGAGAGAAGTTCGTTGAACGTGGAATACAGTTCGTCGAACGCAGAACCTTGGTAAGTTCGTCGAACTAGAGCATGCCGTTCGTCGAACGTAGGATGGAGTTCGTCGAACGCAGTATAGAGTTCGTCGAACGTAGAACCTTATCTTTTCCTTAAGTTCTAATAGCCTAAACCTTGACCCTTTGACTATACATTGGGGTCAACTTAGTCCTAGTAAACAGATAATAATCCTAGCCCAAATCAGTAATAGGACTGTTTCAAGAATGAAAATGCCCCGAGAATTGGCCTGCTGATAGCCAAATCCCGATGTTTGAATAGGCTAAACGCAGGCCCTGGGAACCCCGACAAGCCAGAACCCTCGACGAGCCAGAACCATGGATAAACCAGAACCCTAGACGAGCCAAAACCTCAACGAGCCAGAACCCTCGACGAGCCAGAACCCTCGACGAGCCAGAAACATCGATGAGCCAGAACCCTCGACGAGCCAGAACCCTCGACGAACCAGAACCCTCAACAAGCCAGAACCCTCGACGAGCCAGAACCCTCGACGAGCCAGAAACCTCGACGAGCTAGAACCCTGGACGAGCCAGAACCCTCGACGAGCCAAAACCTCGATGAGCCAGAACCCTCGACGAGCCAGAACCCTCGACGAGCCAGAACCCTCCACGAGTCAGAACCTCGATGAGCCAGAACCCTCGACGAGCCAGAACCCTCGATGAGCCAGAACCCTCCACGAGTCAGAACCTCGATGAGCCAGAACCTTCGACGAGCCAGAACCCTCGACGAGCCAGAACCCTCGACAAGCCAGAACCCTCGACAAGCCAGAACCCTCGATGAGCCAGAACCCTGGACGAGCCAGAACCCTCGACGAGCTAGAACCTCGACAAGCTAGAACCTCGACGAGCCAGAACCTCGACGAGTCAGAACCCTCGATGAGCCAGAACCCTCGACGAGCCCGTGTGGTCACCCACCTCTCTTGCTCGCCCCCTGTTGGGGCGGGGCAAGCCGGGAGGTCGCGCCCCTCTTGGGCTCACCCCCTGCTGGGGCGGGCAAGCTGGGAGGTCGCGCCCCTAATGGGCTCACCCCCTGCTGGGGAGGGGCGAGCCGGGAGGTCGCGCCCCTCCTGGGCTCGGCCCATGCTGGGGTGGGGCGAACTGGGAGGTCGCGCCCCTACTGGGCTCGCACCCCGCTGGGGCGGGCGAGATGGGAGGTTCCCGCCTCCGTCGTTCGTTCCCCTCTCCTCCTGTCTGAGACCTTGCTTGAAAATAATGTCTTAAAATACCCCTTGGGTCTCGGGGTCCCACTCGTCGAATACAGGGTTGTACACTTCTAGCTCTGGGTCAGGTGCATCAGGTTCTGGAAGCAAGGGGAGTGATGGTCCAAGCATGCGTGAGAAGAGAGTTAGTCCAGAACAAGTAGCTGAATAGGTTGTTCAGAGTAAAGCTCTGAGAAGGTCCAAGAGGACCATTATTCCACCAGATCGATATACGGGGGGAAACTTGGTGAGCCATCTTGAGCGAGAGCCATCTTGTTATGAAAATGCCATTGGAGTCAAGGAGTGGGAAGGAGCCATGGATGAAGAGATGGATGCCTCATGAAGAATGAGACTTGGGACTTGGTGCCTAAGGTTGAGGGTATTACTCTGGTGACTTGCAAGTGGGTTTTCAAACTAAAGAAGAAGGCTGATGGAAGTATTGAGCGGTGCAAGGCTCGCCTTGTAGCTTGAGGTTTCTCTCCCATGTTTGGGGAGGATTATAAAGAAACGTTCAGCCTCGTTGCCAAGATGACATCAGTCTGGGTGGTGATCGCTTTGGCAGCTTACCAAGGGTGGAAGATTTGGCAACTCGACGTGAAGAATGCTTTCTTATATGGTAAGATTGACATGGATATCTTCATGGATCAGCCATCTGGTTATGTTTTTTAAGAACACCCAAGACATTTTTGCAGGCTCACAAAGGCTCTTTACGGCCTTAAGCAGGCGCCTCGGGCGTGGTATGCAAAGATCGCAAAATACATCCAGTTCTGCGGATCTTTTGCTTCTAATTCTAATTCGAGATTATTCGTAAAGAAGAAGGGGGAGCTTCAGGTCTTGGTGCTGCTATATATTGATGATATGATCATCACGAGAAATTCTGAAGTGGAGGTACCAAGGCTTCATGCTGAGCTTGCTATCAGATTTGAGATGAAGGATTTGGGTGAGCTCCACCATTTCCTTGGACTTGAAGTGGAGAGGAAAGAGGGTGGAATGCTTGTTTCCTAAAAGGGGTCTGCAGAACGAATTGTGAAGCAATTCGGCATGGAGGGGGAAGAGCAGCTCCACTCCACTAGAGGTTGGTATTCATCTTCCATGTGATGAGGTGAAGGTTCTTTCTGATCCTTTAGTGTTCCGGACTTTGGTCGTAAGTCTTATATATTTGACGATCACGAGGCCGGATATTGCTTATGCGGTTGGCCGGGTGAGTCGGTATATGGCAGAGCCACGGAAGCCTCATCTGGTGGTGGCGAGGAGCATTTTGAAGTATGTCAAGACCACCTCAGATTTGGGTCTCTTCTACGGGAAGGACTCAGGCTTTTGCTTGCATGGATAAATGGATGCTGATTATGGAGGAGATTTAGATGATCGAAGATTGATTCTGGATATATCTTTTTGACAGGCTCTATAGCTATATCATGGTGCAGCAAGAAGAAGGATTATGTGTCTGTCTCTACCACGGAAGCGGAATACAAAGCTTCGGCTTTGTAAGCTCAAGAAGCCATTTGGCTTAGGAGGCTTGTCAAGGACATTCATAGGGAGGTGCATGGTCCTACTCTGCTATGAGGTGACAATGAGAGTGCCCTCAAACTGGTGAACAATCCAGTTTGTCATGCGTGAAACAATCATATAGAGATTCAACACCATTTCATTCTGGAGAAGGTGTTGGAGGGATCTCTTATGGTTGAGCATGTGCAGTGCAAGGAGAATGTTACTGACATATTCACAATGCCGCTGTCGAAGGAACCAATCACATGGTTGAGGATGTTACTTGGGCTGACTTCCACTTCACACTTCAAGGGGGAGTGTTAAATTTTTGAAGTGGAACTGGATTTGTCTGGGTGGTCTATTTTTTGGAGACCGCAGAGACCGCACAGCCTGTTTGCGGTTTACCTCTAGAATCCACGAGCTCAGTGTGGCAACCTAGCTAGTGTAGTCGTGTGTCTCTGATATTGGCAGTCTGTGTTTGGTCTGCCTGTTCTGCCCAAGTATCCTTATTTCGGTTTAGACCGGGCGGTCTGTAATGAGGTCGTTACTGCTGTCTCGTACTGCCGGGTTGTCTTGGCGAGCTGTCTTTCCTAGACAGTTGTGCCTTAGATGTATTAAGGTCTTGAAGAGACCGTGCGGTTTGGGTCTAGAGACCGCGTGCTTCAATAAGGAAGGTGACCGTATCCCTTAGGGTGGTGAAGACATCCAATCGTTTGCCTATAAATAGGGGTGACGGGGTTGCCATAATAATGCAAGAACTGTATGAACCAAAGTTGGCTTGATTGTGCCAGTATCTTTCTGAGGTTGCGCGGTTTGAGGTTTTGCTTGACCAGTTTGTTTGTTCGCAGGTTAGCGGCCAACAGTCACCGTCAGCATTCTCCTTTCTTTCCAGCTTTGAATAAACCAGTGCGACAGTAGTCTGTCTGGGTATACTGTGTTTAGGTGTTCTTGGACTGTGCAGCGGACTCAGCTGATTAGGCGGTCTTAAGTGATCAGGCGATCTTGAGTTGCGGTCTGCAGCAGGAAGTAGTTCTTCATCAAGTGTTTGCGGGTTCTTCAGTGATCTTGAGATCGTGCGGTCTGGGCGATCAAGAAGTGCGGATAAGTGTTCAGTAGTTGAATATAGTAGTAAGTGTGTGGTCTGTGGTTACAGTTTGACAGGTGCAGCTTGTGCTCTATTCGCGTGGTCTCAGAGTTAACCGTGCGGCTTGCCTGTTCAAGTGGTCTGGCGGTCTCTGCCTTGGCAGTTCGCTGGCGGCTTATTTTTGTGTCTTGTGCTTCTCTCCTTTGTGATTCTTATGAATCTTGTATCGCCATGTATATCTCGAGCTGTAAAGAGATAGTAAATAACAAGAGCACTATTCTGTCTTCCCATTGTCATTGATTGTCACGCTTGTGGATTGTGTGAAGTGTTCCGCATTTTTTACTTCACTCTGAACCTCTAAATTATTTTAACATATCTTAAAGAAATAAATTCGTTGAATAATTGTTTATGGAATAGTATAATCAATTGGTATAACAATTGATATAACAGGAATATTAAACAAAGTTATCAATTCCATTTAGATCCATACTTACCATATGTGGAATATTCCTATTTAAGTCAAATTTAAAATACTCCCTTTTCTGATTAAATTTGAAGATTCAAATTTAGAGATAATTATATCTTCCCAAATACTTCTGTAATTGCTTTTCAATAAAGCACCATTATAAAAGGAGAAGATCTGGACCTGTTGAGACTAATGATCTATAACATGCATAAGATTCGACAGAGAGAAATTTTAAGTCTCTTTGCTATCAAGAGCAAGATCCTTCTAAGTTCTTAAGAGTCCTGTTAGATCCTTTTTCAGAAGATAGAATTTGCTAAATATAAGAAGAAGGATTTCTGCCGCTGTTAATTCTCTTGATATAGATCTCTATTTACAAGTTTCATTCTGTTATCTATCAAGGGAGAAGAAGTTTACTGCTAGACCTCTACTGAAGACGCAAGATCAAAATCTTATTATCTATTGAGTCTATTATTGTAAACCACTGTAAATCTATAAATAGTGTGTAAGATCATTATGATCTGAGTGTAGGATTCCCGTGGAATCTGAGTGTAGGATTCTTGTGAGAATCTGAGGTAGGATCTTGGTGATCTGAGTGTAATATCTGAGTGATCTGAGTGATCTGAGTGTAGGATCTATTCATGTGAGTGTAAGTCTGATAATATAATGAATGAGGTAGGGACTCCGTTTGAGTTCTGAGTTTTGGAGGAGACTGCCTAGGATAGCACATTGCTAGATAGGTGAAGGGGAAAGTGGATTACCCAACTCTTTGGGAGCCACTATTAATCCTTGTGTATTCTGTGATTGCTTGCTTTGTGTTTTTAATTTAAAAAAGATATTATAAATCATCCATCACACTATTCACCCCCGCTCTAGGTGTGATCCTTGTCATTCCATAAAAATAACACATTATTTTTTGCAAATCTGACCCTGGTGTAGCCAAGCATTCAGAATTATGCTTTTGGAATCATCACTCCAATGCTCATAGTCAGGGTCTTTGGCCTGCTCACTTCTGTTCTTGGCCATGAATTCTTCAGCAAGCAAGATACCGTCTCTCTTCCTTCTTGCAGCTAGCTGAGCATCTTGAGCAATTTTGGCTTGAGCCTGAAAGTCAAAACCTTTCTTAGATTATGCAACAGAGGTAGGTTTAGTGCAATCCTAGTTCCTTGCAGAACCTTGAGGGCAAGCTCAGAGTTTGTCTCAGCATTGGTTTCCTCCCCCTTTCTAGCTTCTTCAAAGGTTTTCTGTTCTATACTTTGGGAAGTAGATGCTACAGACCCAGACATAGTTTGGAAGGCATTTTCTAAGTCATATTTGAGTTCATCCTTCATCTTCTCAGACTCTCCTATCATTGTGGTAGTTGTAGACCACACATACTCTTAAATATGGTTTGAGGCCTTCTCTAATAACTCATTAGTTTTGCTGACATAATTCTTGACATAACTTATGTCTTTCTCTGAGAGTTGCAATCTTTTGTGCATTGATCTTAGAATAGTGTTCTGAGCCACCACTGACTATTCAGCAAGATCAAACCATTTGGTCATCTGGCATTTGAGGTAGGATATTTCTCCCTTTATGACTTGAATTTCATACATGACCTCATTTTTACTGATGAAACTTACTTATCTATATATTCCTTTATAGAGGCCATGTGATCATCAATTAGAGTCTTGATAGAACTTAGGATAAGTTCATTGGAGGTTGTAGAGGTGGAGGGTTGCACATCAACAATGGTGGTTTATTGTGGTTCAGCTACCACTAAGGGTAAACTCTTCTCTTGTAGGGCTTGATTATCACACTCAATTAGAGTGGATGGCTCCTCTATAGGGGTGGATGAAACTGTCTCATCAAGAGCATGGATCTTTGTATGCTCCCCCTCAGCCATATCATTCTTGGCAGCAGACTCTGCAAATTGATCAGTGTGATCAGCAGGAATTCCATCATCATCAACCTCATCATCATTATCATTGTTGTCAATTTCAACATCTGATAAGTTCTTCTGCTCCTCCCACTCATATAGAGCATCCATCCTTTCTGGATCAGTTGAATCCAAGAAATCTGGGGAGTTATCAGGAATTAGACTTATCCTTGTTTCAAGAATAAAGATGATTTTGTCAATCTTACATTGCAAATCACTAGGAGAATCTGATTGCTCCTCATCATTTCTTGGAGAATCAACAAGCACATTGTGTGAATTGATATCAACTCAGACTTCTTGAGGATTAGAAGCATCAATTTGATCTTCAATAAGATCTCCATTATTTCCATCAGATTTCTCTTCAGTAGCAGCATCCTCAATTTTCTCATTCTCATGATCTTCATGAACTTTTTTGTCTTGACGGCTGTCAGATCCTTGATCATCATCAGCTGGGACATTCTCTGCAGCATCTGAATTAGAACATACCATTCTAGCCTTCTTTTGTCCTTTCACTAACTTTCTTTTCTTATCCTTTACCTCTGAGGGCTGACTCATAGGGAGCACCCTTGAGAACCTTTCCAGTGTTCTTATATCCATTCTCTTAATATAGTGAAGGTTTGATCCTTTTGAGATATCAAATTGATCTGGGTATGAGTTCAGAAGGTAGAGTGAATGAATTTTGACCAAGTTAGGAGCCGACAAACATTCTTTAATCCTTTGGTGGACCATAGCAGCCCATGAGGTATTTTCTCTTCATGATCACCCTTGTCATTAGATCAAACATGTACTTTGATATTGTATCATGAAACCCAGGTTTGCATAGTATGGCTTTGCCCACTATGTCAGATAAGAGCTTCCATCTTTGGTTAAATGCTTCCTCTTTAGTGAGCCTGTCTTGGCATCACTGTATTCACACCATCTGAGAGCTTTCTCTTTGTCCTTTTCAGAGACAATGTCTTCCTCATCAAGACTACATGAGGGCAATTTAAGGGCTTTCTCCAACTTCCTAGGAGAGATCATAATTTTTATGCTTCCAGTCTTGGACTTCAAGGAGGACTTGGAAGAGGATAGCCTAGCATTTCTATATAGTTCCAGAACTTTAGTTCTGGGAATCACAATGGGTTCTGGCAAAGACATTCTAATCCTTGTCCTTCTAGAAGTTGGATCACTTGTTTTATCTCTGTTTGAGCATGTTGAAATCCATTTCTAATTATCTCATACTCTTTCAGGAGATCCTTTGAAATCTTTGGCGCCATTCTTGGATAAAACGAGTCACGGAGTTGGTGGGAAAGGATGGGTCGTCTCGTCGGCTAGGTAGGGTTTTGGGTGAGAAAGTGATTTAATTAATATAGCTCAATTTATAGGTGTGCTATTCCTTAAAGGGAGATGTTGATTAAACTTAATAATTTGTTGATGTAATTAAGCTATCCCGTCTCAGAGGATCCGCTGAGATGGAGAGCTTGACCGTTGGGATAAGGTAATATTAACCACTGAGACGACTTTGTCGTCTCAGCGGTTCAGCTGAGACTTTCTCAGCTAAACTCACTGCCTCACAGTGAACCCTTTTAATTAGAATTGTTGGTCTCCCTAATCATGTCACTAAGTATTTTGAAGTATTACCATCTTCTAGCAAAGTTGAAGATATAGAATAACAAGCATGATAGACAATATGAAATGTTGATGCCTATTCAATATTCAACATTCCTAGCCCAATTTTAAGTAAATTAAACTTAGCCTCATCGAATGGCTTTGTAAATATATCTGCAACTTGATTGTTAGTGGAGATATGTTCAAGGCAGACATCTTTGCATTCTACAGGTTCTCTAATAAAGTGATACCTTATTTCTATATGTTTAGTCCTATGAGAGACAGTATTCTTAGCAATAGAAATTGCACTGGATGAGTCAAAAAATAGTGGAGAGTGACTTACCATGAGGTTGCAGTCTTCTAGCTGGTGTTGTATCCACAATAATTGTGTACAGCAGCTCCCTGTAGCAATGTACTCAGACTCAGCTATGGATATTGCCACACTAGTCAGTTTCTTGCTATTCCAAGAGATCAACCTCCTTCCTAGAAATTGACATGTTCTAGTAGTACATTTCCTATCTTTTTGCATCCTGCAAAATCAGCATCTGAAAAGCCAATTGGTTCAAAATGATTATTCTTAGGGCACCAAAGGCCAAGATGTTGGCTACCTTTAAGGTTTCTCAAAATACTCTTTGCAACTGAGTAGTGAGATTCCTTAGGGCATGCTTGATACCTAGCACAAATACATGTTGCATACATAATATCTGGTCTACTAGCAGTCAGATACAATAGGGATCCAATTATACACCTTTACATAGATTCATCAAAGGGTTTTCCCCTCTCATCCTTGTCTAGGGAAGTATTGGAACCTATGGGAGTTTTCATGGTGGAAGCAGATTCCATCCCAAACTTCTTAAAAAGCTCCCTAGTCCACTATGTCTACGTGATAAATATCCCTTCATTAGACTATTTCACTTGGAGTCCTAAAAAGTACTTGAGCTCTCCTATACTGCTCATCTCAAACACCCCCTGCATAAGGTTGGCAAACCTTTTGCAAAGGTTGTCTTCAGTTAACAAAAAAAATTTGTCATCAACATAAATTTGGACTAGGAGACACTTTCCTTTTGTTTCACTAAGAAACAATGTACTATGTATCTTTCCCGTCAAGAACTTGTTCTTAATGAGAAAGCTAAACAATGGCTCATACCAAGCCCTAGAAGCATGCTTTAGACCATATAAAGCTTTTCTATGAAAATAAACATGGGAGGTAAGAGTTGGATGTACAAAACCTGATGGATGTTCCACATATACCTACTCTTTCAAATCTCCATTTAGAAAGCCTGACTTGACATCCATCCGGTATACTTTGAACCCCTTGCTGGCAGCATAGGCAAGGAATAATCTAATTGCCTCTAACCTTGCAACTAGGGCAATGGTTTGGTCAAAGTCTATACCTTCTTCTTGTCTATCCCTTGGATACCAGTCTAGCTTTATTTTTGATGATGATACCATTCTCATCTAGTTTGTTTCTGTAGATCCATTTGGTGCCAATTATGTTCTGTCCTTGAGGTTTTGGCACCAACTTCCATACTTTGCACCTCTTGAATTGTAGTAGCTCCTCTTGTATAGCTTGAATCCAAAAGGTATCTTTTTTGGCTTCCTCAAACTTTTAGGCTCAATCTAAGAAAGAATGCTCAGGAATACAGCTTCATTGTGAGTCGTGCTTCTGATGATCACCCATTGATTATCATCTCCAATGATCAGGTTCCTTGTAGGATCCCTCAGATACCTGGTTACTGCAGGCAATCTGTCATCATTCTGCAGCTCTTCCTCTAGAGCAGCAGGTTTTTCAGCAGCTTATAGATCTTCATCTTAAGGTACTTCAACCTTTGAATTGATTCTGCTGGTGCTGGGTATGTATTATATAGATAGCTATTCCATTTTCTTATCAGTTCCTATCAAAATAGGAGAGTTGGACCAGCCCTTATAAAGTAGACTAGTCTCATCAAAGACAGCATGCATAAATTCCACAACAACATGAGTCTTCTTGTTGTATACTCCATAGGCTCTACTATGTGAGCTATATCCAACAAGAAACCAATATTGCATTTTTGAGCAAACTTTGTTATTTGGAATTTGCCATTATTTAAAATGTAATATTTGCAACCAAAAATTCTAAAATATGAAATTGTTGGTTGTTTGCCGTTCAAAATCTCATAGAGTGTTTTTCCAAAGGCCTTATTGATGGAATCTCTATTTTGAACATAACATGTAGTATTGACCGCCTTAGCCCAGAAATATTTTGGGAGTGAGGAGTTACTAAGCAATGTTGTCCTAGCTTCTATCAAGGTCCTATTCCTCCTCTCAACCACACCATTTTGTTGTGGAGTCCTAGGTGAGGAACACTCTTCGATGAAAACAAATTTTTGATATAACTTTTTTATGGCCCCAGATTAAAATTATGTACCATGGTTAGTTCTAGTTTTGATCACAGTACATTGTAGTTTATTCTGAATTGCCTTAACATAGTTTATAAAGATATCAAAAGTATCAGATTTTTAAGGAAGAATCCCTATGTATATTTTGAGTGATCATCAACAATCACTAAAGTATACAACTTCCCACCGAAGCTCTGAATGGACAAAGGACCAAACAAGTCCATATGCAATAGAAATAAGCATCTTCCAGTATCTTTGGAGCCAATGATTTTGAAGGTGGCCCTAGTTTTCTTACCCATTTGGCATGCATAACAAGGACCACTTTTAACACATTTCAAATATAGACCATTCCTAACAAGGTTTTTACAAAATAATCTATACATGGTCATGTAGTTAATGTGGGCAAGTCACTTGTGCCATTGAACACAAAGAGATTCACTCTTCTTAGCTATAAGACATACAGGATATGAAGCACTATTGTAAATAAAGTCTAAGCAATAAACATTCCCACTCCTACTGCCTGAGAGAATGACCTCTAAGTCAATTGACTTTTTGATCAAGCACTTGTCATTGTGGAATTCAATGACATAGCCCAAGTCACATAGTTAACTTATGCTTATAAGGTTGTGATGCATACCTTCAATATAAGCTACCATTGTTATTAAAACTATGCCATTTGTAATCATACCATATCCTTTGGTGACTCCTCTATCAGAACATCCAATGATTACTTTAGGTCCGTTCTTCACAGGAGTGTAATCATGCAGAAGACTCCTAGTTCCCATCATAATCCTTCAGCACCCACTGTCCAAGTACCATATTTCCCTTAGACTGGTACTTGAACTCTCCTGCAAAATGTAATTCATTTTCCCTTAGGATCCCAATTGTTTTTTGGGTCCTATGCTCTTGTTAGTGTAAAAAGACACTTTCACACACTGCAGCTTTTGCAGGAAAGCTCCTTTTTGCATTAGGCACACAAGTGTTGTGCCAACAATCAATGGCAACGTTTCCCACCTTACCACAGCACCAACATTCATGGATATTGTACCTTCTTGTTAGAATACTCCTTGAGGTGGAAGGAGCATCAGAATGCTTATGTTCAGTGAAGAAAGTAGAAGAATTTTTCTTATTCCTGTTAGCAATTACTTGGCTTGTTGACTGTCTATAATTTGTCTGAGTAGACTTTAACTGAATGACATTAGCTGGTTTTATTTTGGCAGCTAAGCATGATTTGAAGGAATCAGATACTCTTTTGTTTGACTTGATTATAGGCCTGACAATAACCAACGGTTTTGCTGAATGAGATTTAGAAGAAATAGCTTCCATATTCTTGAATGTGAGGGCTGAAGTACCAAACACAAATGGTTCAGGATGGGCCATTTGAAATTCCTCATGGGGAGCTTTCAAAGCACTCATCCTCATGCCCTTTCTCCTGCTATAGTTAGGAGTATTCTCCTTCCTATAGGAGCTTCCATTCTTCCAATGACCATACATGTTGTCCTATTCATACCTGTTAAAGGGAAACAACACCTTTTGAAAGGTGTATGAGGCTTAGCTTTAGCTTGGCCCTTTCCTCCTTTCTCATCTCCTACTGCCATTTTATTGAAACCCAGTCCACTCCTATTAGTTTGGGAAGAGAAGGTGTCAATAATGGGTAGTTTTGATTTGGGCTTACAGAAGTGCGCCACTAAGCTTTTCTTCTTGAGAAGCTTCTCTTCATGATCCATAATAACCTTATTCTTTTGGCTTATGTTAATTAGTTGAAATATTCTTATTCCCTTCAGCTAACTAATTTCTCTACACATCTGAGCCATTTGAGTAACTGACTCAGTGCATTTAGGCTTTGCCTGCTTAAGGGAAGCAATTTCTAGAGCTTTCCTCTTGGCTTGCTTCTTGCTCTTTTTCAGAGCTTCCAAGAGGGCACCATTCTTGTCAATCAATTTATTGACATCCACCTCAGATTCGGAACAACTTTCATCAATGCTTCAGATTCTGGAATTAACTCATAATCAGAAGAGTGAATGAAAAGTGTTGATATCTTATCAGGGTGATCCTGACTGCCTTCATCATCTAATATGGCCATTAAGCCATAACATTCTTTGACATCTTCATCCACCTCAATGTCACTGTCTGAATGTGACAGAGGTGCCCTGATGCCTACCTTAGCAGCAGGTATAAGACCCCCCTCCCGGAACACAAGACACGCCCGAGGCGAGTCCAATGCCCAGGACAGTCGCCTTGCAGAGGTGCCAGCACACGGGCTAGCCCCCTTCACAAGACGCCTATGCTTCTAGCTATTCTCAAATATCATCATGCCAACCCATCAATAATACAAAAACAACGGAAACCATTTATTCACAACTAAGTAATAATGTCCATTATAGTACAAAAGAACAGGCAGCTACATAAGCCCTGTTAAACATCCGAGTACAAACTTTCCCAAAGGCTGGATCCCAAAATCTCGCTCACAGCTATCACGGACGATAGCGAAGGTATCATAGTCGCAAACCCTATCACCCTGGATTAGCTGCCCTCCTGTATCGTACACTACTGTTCCACCTGAGAGTGCTCCTAAAATAGTGGTGTAACAACCGTTAGTCATAAAGACTAAGTGGCTTCACGTCCTCTCCCCCGATGACTCCAAGGCACAGGGCGGAAGGGATTGAAGAGAAGCTGCAATATAAATAGTAGTTGCAAGAGCAGGTGACAGTAGTAAGGGTACAATCTTACCAATTCTATATCAACAGTAGAAATAAAGCTACTGTACACAAGAGTACATTTATGCTAGGAGTTACAATGGTAGTGAAGTAAGAAATAAGTCTAAGCTAGCATTGTGACGAGTAGCAAGGTATAGAATGCAGTGTAACAGTATAGAAGTAAGTAGTATATTTGCAGTTTCAAAACGTACCTTAACTTATATGAATGCCCATACAAACTTATATGTTAAGGTTTCCAATTAGGCACCCATCATATAAAAGATCCCATACTAATTTATATGACGGACCCGATGCGGTGCAATGCTATGATCATGAAAGGATGAATGCAATGCAATGATTGTTATATTATGACTCACCCATGCATATTTGCTATGCTGACATAGACCTGTACTTCCCACTTTTCTAGGGTAGTTAACCTCTCAGGCGCCCCCCATCTTGGCCATATGGTGGCAGTGGAACAAGCTTCTCCACTACTAGGTGGGTATACACACTACAAGACCTAGGCCTTACATATGCCTTGAGGCTTAGAACACAACAGCGGAGCACCTGCGTACTGGACTCGGAAAGGGACTTGGGAAGTAAACACCAAGAGTACAGCCCAACCGGTCACTAGACACGGAAGGGGTCTTTGGAAGTAAACACAAAGAGCACAGACCAACCGACCAAGATTTATCTGCCAGCTCCCGTCGGTGTGATGATTGGTGAGCCCGTAGAACTTCCATAAGCAATCCTTCAATCAGGACCATTACACCACCATGTGTAAACCATGCACATTTAGGTAATTTCCATGCATAAGCCATACTATCAAGCACCCAATGGCTCACGAAGGATTCTAATTACACTTCTCCTTATACAATCAATGTCGAAGCTAATTAGCATCCAAGGCCCACAACCACCGAGTCCTTAACATTTCACCATAAGATATAACCATATCTTATAATCCACCCCAAGCCATCAATGCTACCCATACCGAGTTGTTATAACTCTTGTGTAGTGGCGTGTGTATAACATGGAAATTTCTATATGAGGCCCTGCAGGACTACTTGTGCGTATAATGTCACGTTTTAAAAATCATTGTCTAAATGAGCACCTTAATATCTCTTTTTAGCATAATAATTTATAACGACACATTTAATTATGGATTCATTTCAAAACCATATCAACTGAAACTTTTACCTTAAGTCATAATAAATGTCGAAATCATTACCACCAAATTTTGACCTCATTGTATTATGCCATACGTATTTACGACGCCCTACATTTATATGATCATTATACGCAATGCTAAACATTTAGACCTCACCCATACTATTTACCTTCACCATCAACTACACATGCCCTTTTTATGGTTCAACATAAAACTAAATATTGAAGGTTCATTTAAGAAGTCATCTCAACAGAAGTAAATCTGAATTTTTTATCACAGGTCAATACTAGCATGTACATGATTCATACAAAATTTCATCCCAATCGGCCTTCACATTCAGCATTTATATCTCCTTCAAGTTATCAAACGAAATCGCAATAACTTTGATACTACTTATCCAAAAATTATGAAATTCAATAATGGTCTAGATATTGTTATCATCAATGTCTCCACCAACTTTCATGAGCATCCAACCAATATCTTGAGAGAAATCCACAAAATACTGAGATCAAAAGTGTTATGACACAGTTTACTAAAACTGGATTTCTGGGTGCAACAGTTGTCCAAAAATTATGATCCACCCCAGTTTGGAAAGCTAACATAAAGGGATACAACATTCATGTTGAGCCCTAAGCCCATATCCAAGTGGGTCTGACCTAAAATCTGCTCTGAAGTCAACTGCATAAATCTGGACAGCAAAACAACATGCACTTAACCCATTCCATCTTTCTGGACAGTCCACTCGACTAGACTTTTAGGGAGCTACAAGTCACTTCACAAAATGGGTAAACTATCGTCAGAAAGCTCTTTCTGAGGGCTACAAATTTCATGTTTAGCCCAAAGTATAATTCTAGTGGGATCAAGCCTAAAAGATGGCTTGAACCCAGCTGCTCAGAATATTACCCTTTTTTTGTTTGCGTATAGCAATTCCGACAAAAACCTTTTTAACTCTAAATGAAAGAACACTTAATTTTTCAACACAAAATATATAGCTAAAACACTACTTACAGGGGACTGTCCATCATCTTCATCACTAAATGTATAATTAAAACCCTACTTAACAGGGAACTATTCATCATCTTCCCCAAGCAAGAGTTAGGTCTTTTCACATTCTCTCCTCCAATACTCCCTCATTATACCATCAATTTTTACGAAATCAAATCCTATCTCTTCCTTTTGGAGAGAAGAAGTGATTGAAGGAACTTTCGCGACAATCGGTGCCCTAAAAAGAAAGATCTGGTTTGGTCATTTCCTAGGAAGCTCCATTAACTAACAAGCCAAGCTCTTTTGAGCTCAAGATCACCCCTAATTTTCTCTACAATCTAGCACCAAGGGAGAGGGGACGGAAGTCACCTGATTTTTTGGCCTTGGTTCAGGCTCATCTTCAAGGCAGCGGGGTGGTGGTCAGCCAAGCTCCAAATCCTTCTTCGAGCTTGCTCTTAGAGAACCCTAAGTTAAAACATGAGGTGTGAGGAAGAAGATGAAGAATAAGAAGGAGAAGAAGAAGAAGATGAAGAAGAAGATGAATAAGGCCCTCTGATTTGGAGAGTTCAGCCCATTTGAGTTTAAGATAGAATGAAGAGAGAGAGAGGTTTGCATTAATAAGCAGTTAATGGCCAAACCCTTCCCCAAGCAATGTATTGAAACTCTAAGTTTTGGTGTCAGCTTCCTATTAGCCATCAACTCCACTATAGCCTAGTTTTATGCCATACCACCGATGCTAGCTCCCAGCTGAAGGCAGCGATCGACGGGAAGTATAGTCAATTTTGACATACAAGATTAAAAGGCCACCTCTCCCAACCGATGGCAAGGATCGATAGGTGCTCCCGTCGATTTTGACTTACAAGAATTCTTTTCCCGAATTTTCTAAACTAACCTATTCTACCTCTTCCGAGGCCTATTTCTAGACTACCAGGACATACTTACACTTACAACACTATAATTAGAGTGGAATAAATCAATCATCACTTGCTAACCTTGACTCAAACCTGAGCACCTCAGGGCCTTAGGGATTCTACTGAGCCCGAGTCAACTCTCGGCGACACAACAAACTCTAGGGGGGTCTAACTTTAATTAGGATGTTACAACATGATAATCTTCATCCTCAGCAGCTGCAAATAGCCCTATATAGGCCTCCTGTTCTTCATTAGAATCTGAAGATGAAAATTCAGATTCACTCCAGCTCTTCTCCTTCTTTGCCAGAAAGGATTTTTCACCTTTCCTTCCCTTGCAGTGATGAGGCTTCTTATCACCTTTTTCTTATCTCTTGACTAGTCAGTCATCTATGACATGTCCATACTTGCTGCAGCAATAATAGATAACATGTATTTGAAACATGTTTGACAGGTTTAGATTCATACCTGCCACCCTTGGGGTGCAGCCTCCCTAACTTGTAGTGTTCCTTCTTGGGATGTGAGGAGGAGGAAGGTTTGTTCTTCCATTGCTTCCTCCTCATCAATTTCTTGAAGTGCCTAGAGAATGCTGCAAATTCCTCATGTGTTGAATTACTATCACATGTGCTGGGCTCAGAGTTTTTTGAGTCAGCAACCCTTCTTGGTGGTGAGGGTATTCTCTCTTTGCTCCTCCTTTCTTGCAGACAGCTGCATCTCATATGAGAGCAGCTTCCCAAATAGTGTGTGGGAGGAGTCTCACCTTGCTTTGCCCTTTCCCTGATGGCACAGATTTTTGTATCCCAATCTCTAACTAGACATCTTAGGAAATTATCATTTAGTAGATAATGGCTGATGACCCTTCCATAGGTCCTAAGCTCATTGACCACCCTGAAGAATCTTTCATAGCAATCAGCTATGCATTCCAGGTTGTGTTTCCTGAAGGCTTCATATTCCTGGTTAAGGAGGGATTTCCTATCATCCCTCACTTCATTAGTACCTTCCATATATACTATAAGTGTATCCCACCTGTCCTTAGAAGTCTCACAGTGCAATAAATATTGGAAGGTGGAATCATCAATTGCATTTACTACGATGTTTTGTGCTCTCTTATCTATAGTAGCAAGTGCAATCTCATCCTTGGTCATTTCAGCGTAGGTCTTGGGCACTTGCCTTGTTGGATCTATAGTGGAGGCCTTCATGAAGACAAAAGGACCTTCCTTTACAGTGATGTATATCCTAGGGTCAGAGGCTTCCATAAAAATCCTTAACCTTTGCTTCCATATGCCAAAGGTCTCCTTTCTGCATATGGGCAATTTCATGGATCCCGTCTCCTTCTAACCTCCAGTGGCATCAATTTGATTCAGAATAGACTACTCCTTGTAGGATCAGGTCAGACTGTTAAGTCCTAATTGACCAACCTACCTCTGATACTGATACGCGGAAAATAGTATTGCGCAAGTGCACGAGCCGGTCCAAGTAATAAAGAGTGAGAAGTGATCGTTCCCTCAAAGAAGTGAGTGAATTAGTGCTTGCAATTACTAGATCGCTCTTTTCTCAAAATTCAAGTGACACCTTTAAGGTGAATTTTGAGATTAATTTTTAGACTACTAAGTGAACAAAAAACTATTCGATTACTATTACTAGGCCCTTGGTTTCAAATTTTTGAAAGATAGTCTTGCATTTTGTTTTCCCGTGCCTATTATGATTAGATTTCAAACATAGTACTCATGAATTAATTAATCCCTATCCTGCAACAATTTTTAGAGAATAGATATCATCATCTCGCGACCTCCGACATCAGCTTGTTCAAATTTCCCTAGTCATCTCTAACTTCGGGTGAAAAGAACAAAATAAAGTGTAAAAATCACAATTGCTAGCCAAAGAGGAAATCTCTTTCTCTCTTGAAACTAAATTGGTACTTATGCTATACTTACGCCACTCCTCTCTCAAATCTTGCAGCATAGTAAAAAGATGGAATTTTGATTTAAGAAATACGTGACTCTTCTCTAGAATCTCGCCACGTAGAAAAGAGGATTCAACCCAAGATTAGCGCAACTCCTCTCTCGAATCTCGTCATGCTAAGTAGAAGAAGAATACTTGCTCAAAATATCCACAATAATGAACATAAATCCAATAAAGAAAGAAGATTATTCAACCATGAAGAGGAAATTAACATCAATCCATCACAATAAACACAGTACTCACATCATACAAGACATTGAAGAATTTGTTCCTGAAGGAAATGCTTTACCATACAATTGGAAAGATCTTACTAGCCATCCTTAGATAAATTTGAGCGTTATAGGGATCCGATTCAGATGTGTTCTTCTCCCTTGATGGTCGACCAGCCCCCTTCAAGGAGCCTCTTTCAAGTATTGGCCGAAACTTCCTAATTCTCTCCAAAAACTGACTCCAAAAACTCATTTTTAGGTTTCTTCTCAGCATATATTTCGTCCAAACATCCCCCTCCAGAAAACTAAAGGTATGCCTCCTTTGAATTCAAATTATTGGCAGTTACGATTATGTATTTCGGAATTTAAAAATTCGCAGATGTGTTGCAACACCCCATTAAGGTGTTGCAATACCTTTGTCAAAAAATCAGCAAAACTGCATAGCCCTACCCAGATTACCACCGATTCAGTTCCTTCGATAAATCTAGCAAGAAACAATAGAAAATGTCAACATAAAATAGCATTGGAAATAATTATAAAGTAAGAGAATTTTTATTCATTTAACATCTTTTTCTCTCATTTAGACCAAATATTATAACAAAATAAGGAGCAACATCACTTCAAAATGAAGTGATGTCACACCCCCACACTTAGGCATTTGCAAGTCTTTAGCAAATTTAATCAATTCAAAACTTGAATAGAGAATTAATAACAAAGTGCAAACTCAGCTAATCACACATCCTTAGAAAATAATTTAACTAAGGTGTATTTAAGAAATCTGCTTTACACAATTGATAAGCCTATTAAATAAACAAGAATTCAATCATTCACAAATCCATTAGCTCGAATGAAAGGTAAAGCTCAATTAAGACATGAGTGTTGTGTGTGCTTTTCCTTAAAATTAGTTACTCCTAAACATCTTTTAACATTGGATCTCCCCAACATATGGTAGGATAAGAATAAGCTAATTTATTGATTGAGCCTACACAATGATTAGTAGTTCAAATGAAAGTAGAATTGACTTGGTTAAGCATTCAAGGCTAATGTTGATAGCGGATAGACATTGCCTTAGTTCGTAATCTTAGTAATTCACAAAATTATGGGGTTTATTCACATTTTTACCTTTTTTTTCAATTCGTAGTAGGGATTATTCCAAGTATAAGTGTACATACCTAGGCCACATATCACTATGATGCATTTTTATTTATGAATTTTACAATTTACTAGCCTATTAGGGATCATTCCAGGTATGTATACATATACTTAGGCCACATATCACTATGAATCTCAACCATTTTTTTAAATTAAACACTCATAAAATGGCTAATATACTAAGACGTAACTAGTAAGAATATTGGGAAGGTAAGCGTGGAATAATACGTATCAACATGAAAAGAGTTTAAGCACAAAGATTGTAGTGGAGGGTCAGAATGGTTTATCTATATAAACCCATATTTCAGCCAACATCGCTAACTCAGTTCTTACTCACCCATCCCCATTATCTTTTAGAAAACCATATCAAAAGCTATGTTTTGAAGTAAAATTTTTGTAAGGAAAAATGTGCCTAAATCAGACTTAAAAGTGCCCTTTACCAAAAAAAATTCTCACTAATTTCAAATTCAGTGATTGAAATCTACAGATTATTTGGTCACACCAATCGATTATCGTTGGATAACAAGAATATCCTATAGGTTAATTGCAAAAACAAAAATGGAATTATTGAGTTCGCACATGTAAATAAATAAGTCTATATCCAAGTAGTAGGGGTTATCCTCTATCACCCCCACACTTAATGCTTTGTTAGGCCCTAACAAAGATATTAGTTTTGAGCAAACAGACATTACAGATCTATAATAAAATGGTATAACAGTTGCGCGCAAAAGGATTAATATTGAAAAATGAGAACTCCCCTGAAAAATGAAGAATGGGGTTCACTGAATGCTCCATTATCGAACCAAAACCTTTGTTCCAAAGCTCCTCATTCTAAACTAATGACTTGTCAGCGTAGATCAATCCTACAGACATTGTTAGTGCAGACAAAGCATTTCCACAATACAAGTTGGATGTTGCTAGCTAGAATTAAAACTGGAATAGTTTAGGATCATCACATATTTCCTTAAAAATTGACGAGTTAGATGCGTAGCATTTACAACACAATAGAAACTTTGAGAAGCAATTAATCATAATTTAAGTGAATGAGCATAAAAATAACAAATCAATACCAAGCAGGATAAATTTCCAGAATAAAATCATAGCAGTATCCAAAATTGAAGTCCATGCACAGCATTGTCATTACAAAATAGTTAAATAGAAGTGATAGAAATCGATCTAGTAAGCTAAAAAGAGAACTAGTCCACATATCCCTCATTTGCTCCATCATCACTACCAGTTTTTTCATCATCGTTGGGGTTTGCATCATCACTTCCAATTTCTTCATCATCGTTGGGTGATGCATCAAGCCATTCTCCATTCTCAGCTATTAAGTATCCATCTGAGTCGAAGTTCCCCAAAAATTTGTAGTTGGGCTCTGGCATTGTCAGTTTTTCCCTATCCATTAACTAGTCCAGCACATTACATATATAATCTGCTCTAGAGTCGAAATAGAGGTGCTGTTGTCGTAGGTAGGTTTTGATGTACTCGTTATCAGTTTGCTTTATTTCACATGGCTCCGGAGTGGACGGTTGTGGCCAGGTGTATCTACCTGATACTTTATTCCTCACATACTACCTTCCTTTGGCAGTCTTATTAGCAACCTTGATATTAATCTCAACCACTGTCTCAGTGATGTGGTGCCCTACTTGGGTCACTAAAGCTTCAGCCTCAATATGAACTCCCGCATTCCTTCAAAGTTTCGTTATAAGGGTTGGGAACCATAAGAACCTTGCTTTCCCCTCCTTGACCTTTGCTCTGATAGATTCATTAATAATCATTCCAACATTAAATTTAATGCTTTTAAAACTACATTAAATGATTGATAAGCAGTCCAGCTAAATATTGTTCAAAGGTCTAGTCGGATGGATTTCAGCATTGATAAAGAGCAACACCACCTTCGCCTCCAGTGACAAGCATGTGGATTTTAGTTCATTCTTGTACTTCTTGTCCACTCAGGTTGCATTGTTTGACACACCACTGCAGCCATATCGTCGGGAGGCATAGATGGATGAATGACTTTATAATGTTCAACATCCATGGTAGGATGCTCGAACATCTCGTTGATCGCTTTGGATGAGTAGTCCACCTCTCGCCCTCTTGCCATGAACTTATCATCATCGCTGAACATTGCATTAACATAAAACTCGTATACCCAAGGAAGAATGGCATCACAATGTGGGTGGCATAAACATCCCCATCCCAGGGCATCAATCTGATTTACAATGAAAGCACTACAGGCCTGTCGTTCCATCATAAACCCTCTCTCGAAGTTGCAAGGTACGGATTTTAGTGTCTCACAACGAGTACATGCCACCTCATTGATAAATTGAGCTTTCCCTTTGCTATCCAACTCATTCCTTTTCCGCTTATCCACTCTTTTAGGAGTCATAACCTAATTGAAAACAACTAAGAATACATTTTCTATATGCTAGACAACACGAGAAGGTACAGAACTTACCAGGCTTGGGAATGGCAGCGACATAGCGATGAAGATGCGAAATGGAGATGAGTCTCAGAGTTGCCGTGATTTCCTTCGAGGGCATCGTGTCTTCTCCTACGAATGCTTCTCCGTGGACGACGACCTCTGCGAAGCCCTCTCCTCTATGAAGCCTTCTCCACGACGAAGAAAAATGAGGAGCCCTAATGTCGCGATCTAAATGGACTTGGACCGTCACACCCTTTTCTTTTTAGAACCGGGATTTAGGTTAGGCTAAACCAGATTATGGGTAATTATTAAGGTTAATACGCGTGGTTTAACTGCTTTCAGCGCGCCCGTTCAGGATTAAATTGACCCATAACATCAGACATCGGTTCACTTGAACCGGACCCAGCATTTTCAACATTCATTATTTTTTTTCAGAGAAAAAAGGTTGCAACACCCTAAATTTGGTGTCGCAACACCCTGTGCTAACCCGACCACCGCCTAGTTCAGCTATTCAGAGAAATAAATGTTGCAACACCCTGATTTTGGTGTCGCAAAACTTTTACTTAAGAAAATTTGTTATCAATTATGGCTCGAATTTTGATCCTTCCAAAGCTCTCCTACCAAATTTCAATCATAATATACTCAGCAATATATGGCTAATTTTCCTCAAGTAAATTTTTTATTTATTTTTAGTCATGAATACGAAAACAAAACATCACCAATAATTAATCACATCGAAACAAGATGGGTTTCCTCCCGCCAAGCGCCTCATTTATTCATCTCGGCAAGACGTTCAGTCCTTCTTCTCATTATTGAAATTTCATTACCACTGCATCACGATGATCACTTCCCTCATAGTATGTCTTGAGTCTTTGACCATTCACCTTGAATGTGGACCCATCTGTTTCATTGCAGATTGTTACCACACCATACAGGAACACCTCTTTTATGCGAAATGGTCCAGACCATCTAGATTTTAGTTTCCCTAGGAATAAACGAAGTCGTAAATTATATTGAAGCACTAGTTGTCCAAAACTAAATTCCCTCTTCTGCAATCTAGAATCGTGCCATTTCTTAATTCTATCTTTATATATCTTAGTATTCTCATACGCATTAAGTCTCATTTCTTCCAATTCGTTAAGGTGCAAAAGCCTACTCTTACCCGCTTCCTGAAAGTGAAAATATAATTTCTTTATGGCCCAAAAAGATCTATGTTCTAATTCTACGGGTAAATGACAAGCTTTTTCGCACACCATTCTAAAAGGAGTTACACCTATGGGTGTCTTGAAAGGTAGTCCTATAGGCCCATAAAGCGTCATTCAACTAAAATGCCCAATCCTTCCTAGTTGTACTTACCGTCTTCTCTAAAAACGTCTTAATTTCTCTATTGGAAACTTCGGCTAATCCATTGGTATGCAGGTGATATGCTAGGGCCACATTATGTGTTACACCATATTTTTTTAAAAGTGATTTAAATTGAGATTTGCAAGAGTGTGAACCCCCATCACTAATTATTGCCCTCGACGTGCCGAATCTCGTAAATATATTAGATTTAATAAATTTGAGTACAACTTTGGCATTGCTTTTCTGTGTTGCAATGACCTCTACCCACTTTGACACATAATCTACTACTAGTAATATGTAATGATTCCCACCAGAATTTACAAATGGCCCCATGAAGTCAATGCCCTATACGTCGATTAAATCCACCTCCTAAATGCTAGTCATTGGCATACTTGCCCCCCGATGGATATTGCCCATCTTCTGGCATCTATCACACTTCTTGACAAAGACATATGCATCCTTAAATAATGTTGGCCAATAGAATCCAGCCTCCAGTGCCTTCATAGCCGTTCTTTCTCCCATGAAGTGTCCTCCATAAGGAGATGCATGACACTTTTCTAGGACATCATGAATTTCTACTTCCGGCACACATCTACGAATTACTTGGTCAGCACAAATCCTGAACACATGTGGGGAATCCCATAGAGAAAATCTAGCCTGAGGAAGGAATCTCTTATTCTGCTGATAATCTAAATCCGGAAGTAAAACGTTGCTCACAATGAAATTAACAAAATCAGCATACCATGAGGGTACTAGCCTCAGATACTGCTAGTAATCTCACATCAGGAAAATTCTCTCTAATCTCTATATGTGCATCCTTCTCACACTCATAATCTAGACGAGATAAGTGATCAGCTACAGGATTCTCAGCACTCTTACGATCCTTGATCTCTAAGTCGAACTCTTGCAAGAGGAGAAACCACCTAATTAGTCTCAGTTTAGCATACTTTTTCTCTACTAAAAATTGTATAGCTGAATGATCTGTATAGACTACCACCTTAGAATTTATCAAATAGGAGCGAAATTTGTTAAAAGCAAAAACAACCGCTAATAACTCCTTTTCGGTATTTGTGCAGTTTATCTGAGCGTCAATTAGCGTCTTGCTAGCGTAATAGATGGTGTGGAAGATCTTGTCATGCACTTGTCTTAATACCACGCCCACAGCAAAGTTGCTAGCATCACACATAATGGTAAATGGCAAGGAACAATTAGGTGCAATGATGAACAGTGAAGAAATAAGACTATGCTTCAATATATTAAAAGCGGCTAGACATTCCTTATCAAAAATAAAAAGTGAATCTTTTTCCAACAATTGACTTAGTGGTTTAGAAATTTTCGAGAAATCTTTAATGAAACGACGGTAGAAACCCGCGTGTCCTAAAAATCTATGCACTCCCTTAACATAAGTTGGCGGAGTCAATTTCTCTATAACTTCAGTCTTAGCCCTATCTACTTCTAATCCTTTCTTTGACACCTTGTGCCCATGTACAATCCCCTCTCTAACCATGAAGTGACATTTTTCCCAATTCAGGATCAAATTGGATTGAATGCACTTATCCAACTCTTTCTTCAACACGTATAAACAATCATCAAATGATGTCCCAAACACCAAAAAATCATCCATAAAAATCTTGACGCCCTCATTAATAAAGTCAGTAAAAATAGCGATCATGCAACGCTGGAATATGGCAGGAGCGTTACACAATCCAAAGGGCATTTTCCTAAAAGCAAATGTCCCAAGAGGACAGGTGAAGGTTTGCTTCTCCTGATCTTTGGGGGCCACCATGATCTGATTATACCCTGAGTAACCATCTAAGAAATAGAAATATGCATTGTCCTCCAACCTATCCAGAACATGGTCGTGGAATGGAAGTGGGAAATGATCTTTCCTAGTTGCTTTGTTCAGCTTTCGATAATCCATACAGATTCGCCATCCAGTTACAGTTCTCGTGGGAATCAACTCATTGTTCTCATTTTCAACTACAATAATGCCCCCTTCTTTGGCACACATTAAACTGGACTTACCCACTTGCTATCAGAGATAGGATAAATAATACCCGCATCCAACCACTTGATTATCTCCTCTATCACCACTTCTTTCATTGGTTGGCTAAGTCTTCGTTGGTGTTCGATGGACTCCTTTGAGTCATTCTCTAAAAGAATTTTTTGCATGAAAATTGAGCGGCTAATCCCTCTAATATCTGCAATGGTCCAACCCATTGCTCTTTTATAATCATGAAGAACATTAAGCATTTTTTTCTTATTTTCCTTCTCTAATGATGAATCTATAATAACTGTTTATGTATTTTCCTTACCAAGAAAAATGTACTTTAAATTTTTAGGTAGAGGATTCAACTCTAAAGCAGGTGGCTCTAAAATAGAAGGCTTCATGACCTTTGACTCACTTGGTCTACTTATTAGTTCAAAAATTTTAGTATTCTGTAAATGCTCATAATTACCTAAAGCTTTCACATATTCCATTACGTCTTGGTCCTCTTCTACTTCTTCATTTGTCAACAAACTGAGGATCATATGATCTAAATCATTCTCATCATACATCATTCGTGTATGTGTATTTACCTCCTCAATGGAGAAACACTCCTCCTTCTCATCCAGAAATTTCATTGCTTTGAGGATGTTAAATTTCACTTCCTCATTGTTAACTCTCATTATCAACTCACCCTTTTGCACATCAATGAGTGTGCGCCCAGTGGCTAAAAATGGTCTACCAAGAATGATCGGGACATCTTTGTCCTCTTCCATATCTAGCACAACAAAATCAACGGGAAAGATTAAATTTTCCACTTTAACCAATACAGCTCAAAAATTCCTTTATGATATACGAGAGATCTATCGGCCATCTGAAGAGTAAGAGATGTAGGTGCGATCTCTCCTAGGCCAAATTTCATGTAGATGGATAGTGGCATCAAGTAGATTCTAGCCACAAGGTCACATAAGGCTTTCACGGTTAACTTTAATCTTATCGAACATAATATTGTGAAACTCCCAGGATCTTTAAGTTTAGGTGGAAGTTTATTTTTCAGGATTGCACTACATTCTTCCGTCAACGCAACTATTTCTCTATCAACAAACTTCCTCTTCTTTGCCAAAATATCCTTCATGAACCTGACATAACTGGGCATTTGCTCAAGAGCCTCAGCAAATGGGATATTTATTGTTAGCTTTTTGAACATATCCATAAGCTTTTGGAGTTGTATGTCAAGTTTGGATTTGGCAAGTCTATATGGGAATGGGGGTGGGGGATAAATAATATCTTTCTTTTTATTAATTAACTTCTCCTTTTGTTCCTCTCCCACTTCCTTTTTCTCACTTAAATATTCTCTTTCTAGCATACTTGATTCACTAATCTTCTTATTCTTCTCCTTTTCCCTAACTCTCTCTAGCAACCCATCCCCACTTGGGATCTCTACACAAATCCTCAAGGCAATTGCCTTACAATGATTATGATGATCATCATTTGTTGGATAGGGCATGGTATCAGAAGGCAGAGTACTCATGGGTCTATGGCTTAAAGAATTTGCAAGTTGTCCCAAAGTTGTCTCTAATGATCTTAAAGAAGATTATATCCCTACCATTTTAGAATCATACTTTTGGAACATGCCAAGGATGAAATCATCTATCATATTCCTTTGGTTTACTTGTTGGGGTTGAGAGTTATTATTGTTAGGGTGGTTCAGATTTTGATTAAACCCTGACGGGTAACTCATTCCTTGATTATTCTTCCAGGAAAAGTTTGGATGATTTTGCTATTCGGGGTGATAGTGATTGGCAAACTCTGGTGGAATTTGCCTTTGTGCCCCTCCCAAATAATTCACCTATTCAGACATTTGATTCAATTGCTCTACGGTCAATGGAGCACTAGATGAAGGTTGTGATAAAGAATCTAATCTCTTATTGATTAGATTAAACTGTGATGCCATCTGAGCGGCCAAGGATATTATTATTCCCTTGTCGCTCATAGGCTTGGTAATTATTAGCGATAAGATCTTCAAGGATTGCATATGCATCCTCAGGATATTTTTAAGCAACAATCCTCCAGCAGCTCCATCAACTAAAATCATGGTTGCAGTTTGCAAACCATTATAGAAGGTGCAGACATGCTGATGTTGGGTTAACCTATGATGAGGACATTTCCTTAACAACTCCTTAAAATGCTCCCAAGTGGTTATATCCCTTATCAACTTTGCGGTTTTTGATGGAGAAAAGTATTTATACAATAATTTCTCAACTAACTCTTCCCAAGTGGTGAGACAATTATTAGGTAAAGAGTCTAACCAATCTTTAGCTCTTCCTTCTAACAAAAACGGAAATATTCTCAACATAATCGCATCATCGGATACCCCGTTAAACTTAAACATGTCACATATAGCTAAGAAGGTTCATAAATGCGATTTTGCATCTTTGTGACTGAGACCCCCAAACTTGTTATGTTAAACTTGTTGCATGATTAGTGGGTCCATCTTAAAGTTATTAGCTACAATTGCTGGACGGGCAATGCTGAAGTGCAAACCTCCCCTTAAAGGTGTGTTATAATCATAACATGTAATTCATGGAGCATCGAGTTGACCATTTTGGTCAACCTGACCTTCATTGTTATTGTTCAGATTATTATTATTATTATTATTATTTAGATTATCATCCATTTCAGGATGAGCACTGTTCACTGTTCTAGATTCTCTCCTGTTTTGTCTACACGTGCGTTCGATGTCAAAATTCAAAGGCAACAAATTGACGTGCATATATCTGGACATACACAAAACAGGATTCCAATAAGTTAAATGAAAACAACAAAAACATACAAATAATAAAACAAACACTTATTTTCTAAATACTAAGATTTTGTTGGAGTTTCTGAGGTGATCTCAAAGCAATCAACAGTTAGTTTTACTGCCAATGCAATATGAGCCTATAGGGTCGCACATAAAAGCGTTTGGAGAAGTTAGAAAAAGGATTGTGTTGGCCTTACTCATATTGGATATGAGTGGAGGACAAATCCTATGACTGTTCGGAATTGAATTGAGTTTGTCTCAAACGGGAAATAAGTACTATTGATGAATCGTCTAAATGGTTTAGACGAATTCTATAGGACTTAGCAAATTCGTCGAAAGGGTTTCGACGAATGGATTTATAAGACACAAAATCGTTGAAAGTGTTTCGACGAGATATGTCAATTCGTCGAATTGAGTTCGTCGAAATTGTTTCGATGAATAAGAAGCAAATTCGCTGAAAATGTTTCGACGAAATTGTATCGACAAATTCATCGAAATTGTTTAGACAAATTTATGTTGATTCTTCGAAAGTGTTTAGACAAATTATAACATATTCGACGAATTTAATCCTGGCAGAATTGTTTTGTTTTTCCTCTGTTCTGCGGATAACCTATTTTTTGCCTTGCGTATAAAAGAGACGCGATTAGGTCTTCTAAAAAGAGAACGAAATCGATCCTTTTAGCGATTTCAGAAAGGCCGAAGACAGAACTGTTCCGATACTTCTCACCCCATCCACCGACCTCATCGTTGCCGAATGTCGCCGCCTCCCCTTCAATGGACTTAGCAGTTTATGGGGATGCAGAGGACCTTCCTTCTCCAACCCATACCTTGTGCGACAAGGCAATGGGATTCTCCTTCCTTGTGTGGATCTCTATAGAGGGGCCGATACATTTCGGTGCTTAGAACTCGAAGTTCGTCTACCGAATTTCTTCTTGTAGCATCTTGGTTGAGTATTGACTCAATCCCGGAAAGGTATATCACATTTTTCTTTCTTAATCTCTTGATTCATGAAATCCGCAAGATCCTTACTCTTTGGGTTGTTCTTATTGTTTCTTCCGCTGCGCATATTTGATATGCTTTTATCATCAAGAATGGTATATAGACCACCGCCAGGGGCGCTGCACATTGGACCCCGTTAGGGTCTCTGCCCCTAAGACCCCGCCAGGGGCGCGGCCCCTTGGAACCCTGCCAGTAACGCCTTTGATTGCGTTGCGATTTTCATGTTTCAGAGATTGTTTCTCCTTTGCAGTAACCGCCCATCAATTTTTTTTTTTGAAACCGAATGTCTTGGATTTTGAATCTGTCATTGAGAGACGAGCTTCTCTAATCCATAAATGTAGATGTTGTTCCTGTGTTCAATGCATGTAAATCTGAAGATTTAGAAGTGTTCTAAGTGTTCAGATTTTGCCCCTCTTATCAAAAGTGTTGAACTTGTCTTTGTGCATATATGGGATACATTTAGTTTTCAATTGTTGTATTTAAATTTTGTGAATGTGCACTGTGATTAAGTGTTAATCACGATGAAATGTTCATCGATTGGATGCTAAAATCCCTTATCCAATATTAAGTATACGGATGCCGTCCGATGGATGACACACTTCCTTCCTCGATCGATGAAGTGTGGGCTTGCCAAAGCAAGGTGCATTAATCTATCTTGGTAAGGGTGCGAGCGGATAATTGTGATATCGCACTGTCGACATTGGGTCCAACTTAACTAGGTGACCTTAAAGGTTGAGTGCCTAGTGGCATAGGGTTGGCATGCTCCATATAATGGATGCGAATAAAAGTTATTCACCAACCATACAAGAGTTGCATAGTGATACAATTGACAAATGTTGTCTACCTAAATAACCGCATTATGAGAGAAATGCCAAAGCGGACTCGTTGTGTTGTTGAAATACGGATCTTGTCCACTAAGATAGTAGCTCGCATAAACTCTCCGAATCAAAATTAAGGGTTGTTGATTTGATTAAAATAGTGGGAGCTTTTAATAAAAGTCCTTATTAAATAAAATATATTTTGAAATACAGTACTAAAAGTTTTGTGAAATTATTGTAAAATTTCCATGGCAAGTGGATCTCACTCCACCTTGTACCTAGGATCCATCCTGAGAAGGACAAGATCAACGGGACGAACTTCCTTGACTGGTACAGAAACCTGAGAATTGTTCTCAGGCAAGAGCACAAGCTCTATATCATGGAAGGGGAAGCCCCTACAGAGCCGACTGGGAATGCTCTGCAAGCAGACAAAGATGCTTACAAGAAGTATCAGGATGATACCTTGGATGTGAAATGCCTAATGCTTGCTACCACGTCCTTTGAGCTTCAGAAGCAACACGAGAGCATGTGTGGTTATGAGATAATCGAGCACCTCGAGAAAATGTTCGAGTGGAAATCTCGGCAAGAGAGGTTTGACATATCCAAGGCGTTATTTCAGTGCAAGATGGGAGCTCGAGACTCAGTAGGGACTCACGCACTCAAGATGATTGGGTATAGAGAACCTTGAAAGACTGGGTTTTCCCTTAGGCCAAGAGTTGGCCACAGATCTGATCCTGCAATCATTGCCGGACAGTTATGAGCAGTTCATCTTGAACTATAGAATGAATGAAATAGACAAGACACTGCCCGAGCTCCTAGGCATGTTGAGAACTGCCAAAATCAATATGAAGATGGTCAAGCCTGCTATCCCCATACTGATGGTGCATAAAGGCAAGGGCAAGACTAAGGGATCCAAGAAGACGAAGATAGGATCTAAGTCTCATCTTGAACCCAAATCTTCTGCACTGAAAAGGAAAGGTCTGGCGAAGGAAGGAAAGTGCCACCTCTGCGGTAAGGCAGGGCATTTGAGGCGGAATTGTCCCCACTATATTGAGGATCTGCAAAAGAAGAAGGGAAGTGTGACTTCCACTTCAGGTATTTATGTTATAGAGATAAAACTTTATGCTCCTTCATCTTGGGTATTGGATATCGGATGCGGTTCTCACATTTGTACAAATGTGTATGAACTAAAAAAGAGAAGAATGTTGGGTAAAGGGGAGGTAGACCTGCGTGTCGGAAATGGAGCAAGAGTTGTTGTCATCGTCGTTGGTGCATATTGTCTTTCTTTGCCCACTGGGCTTGTAGTAGAACTAGATAATTGTTATTTTGTTCCAGCCATAACTAGAAACATTATATCTATTTCATGTCTTGACATGAATGGTTTTTTGTTTATAATTAAGAGCAATAATTGTTCGATTTTTATGAATGATGTTTGTTATGGTGTAGCCCAATTGTTAATGGTTTATATGTTTTGAACTTAGACCATCCGATCTATAATGTAGAAAATACTAAAAGACTAAAACAAATCACTCAAATCCTACGCACCTTTGGCATTATCATTTAGGCCATATAAATGAGAAACGCATATCCAAGCTCCATAGAGATGGACTACTGGACTCATTTGATTATGAATCATTTGAGAGATGTGAGTCATGTTTATTAGGCAAGATGACGAAAGCTCCTTTCATTAGTTGTAGTGAGAGGGATGATGATCTCTTGGCTATAATACATAGTGATGTATGCAGACCCATGAGTTCTATTGCTAGAGATGGGTTCTACTACTTCATTACATTTACTGATGATTTCAGTAGATATGGATACATGTTTCTTATGAAGATCAAATCCGAAACTTTTGAAAAGTTCAAAGTGCTTAAGAATGAAGTAGAGAACCAACTGGGAAAAGGGATAAAAGCACTCTGATCTGATCGAGGTGGCGAATATCTGAGTCATGAGTTTCGTGATCATCTGAAAGAGTGTGGTATTATATCACAGCTCACTCCACCCGGAACACCTCAACATAATGGTGTGACTGAGAGGAGGAATCGTACTTTGTTGGACATGGTGCGATCGATGATGAGTCCTACAGATCTGCCCGTTTCCTTTTGGGGTTTTGCTCTAGAGACTGCTGCTTTCACACTAAATTGAGTTCCAACGAAAACGGTTCGAAATACACCATATGAGATATGGACTAGGAAGCGTCCTAGTATGTCGTTCATTAAGATTTGGGGATATGAGGTATATGTACGACGTCAAATGCCTGACAAACTGGAACCCAAATTGGATAAATGTTATCTAGTGGGGGTATCCTAGGGAGACCAAAGGGTACTATTTCTACCTGCCATCTGAGGGCAAAGTGTTTGTCGCAAGGACTGCTGTCTTTTTGGAGAAAGAGTTCTTATCCAAAAAGACTACAAAGATAGAACTTGAAGAAGTTCAAGAACCACAAACAATGAATGAACCAGAATTGGAACATGAGCCAAGACTACAAGAAATTGTAGCTGGAGAGCCTGCTCAAAAAACACAAGTCCTACGTAGATCTGGTAGACCAAGATTTGAGCCTGAGAGATATAGATTTCTCGTGTCTCAAATAGGTAATGTGTTGCTTATGGATCTTGTTGATGAGCTTGCAACCTACCAAGAGGCTATGAATGGACCAGACTCCGAGAAGTGGCTTGAGGCCATGAAATCTGAAATGGACTCCATGTATACAAACCAAGTTTGGACCTTGTTGGAACCACCTGAAGGGGTATGACCCATAGGGTGCAAGTGGGTCTTCAAGAAGAAGACCGACATGGATGGGAATGTACAGACATTCAAAGGACGGCTAGTGGCTAAAGGTTTCAGGAAAATTCATGGTGTTGGCTATGATGAGACCTTTTCCCCTGTGGCCATGGTCAAGTCCATCAGAATTCTACTTGCTATTGCTGCGTATTATGACTACGAGATCTGGCAAATGGATGTCAAAATGGCTTTCCTTAATGGAAACCTCCTTGAGGAAGTGTATATGACACAACCCGAGGGGTTTGTATCTCCAAGTGAAGCCAGCAAAATATGCAAGTTGAATTGATCCATTTATGGATTGAAACAAGCTTCTCGAAGTTTGAATCTTCATTTTGATGAGAAAATCAAAGAGTTTGATTTCATCAAGAACGAGGATGAGCATTATGTTTACAAGAGGATTAGTGAGAGCATTATTGTCTTCTTAATATTGTATGTTGATGCGCAAAACTATATCTGCAAACGACAACGGCAAGTGTACCGTGTCGAATGTAGTATAGGTTATAAAAACCAAGGTTATATTAGACTCGGGGCGGTTGAGTACTCTTACTTCAAGAAAATCTCTATTATTCTATCAATTAAAACTTTGGAGTTGGTTTTGCAAAAAGAAAATAAAAATAAGATTAAAACGATGAGTAAAAATGCTAGCACTCGATCTTGAATCACCTTGGAAAATACATAAAATAAGAAAAACTTATAATTCTCTTAAGAAATTACTTGACCGTGGAGGCTCCCGAATTATGAACACACCTCTCTCGAGGATACGCTCAACTGAGTTTAGGTTGATCAATCGAACTTTCGTTCTAGAATCAAAATCCCTATGACTCGCTTTATCGTAATGAGCCCCGCTATTGGATTTGACTCAAATCAGGGAGAATTATGTCATCCTCGCTTGAGCAGTGCATTCAACTCTCTTTATCCTTGAAATGATTGATTCGAATTCAAAACCTCTCGGTTATTAGACTATGAAAACAAGAATGAGAATTATATATCGAACATATAATCTCAATTCAATAAAGTTCAAGGATAAATCTTAAGCATTCTAAGGAAGAGAAAGAGAGGCTAAAGATTAAATCATGAATTATATTTTCCTTGGATCATCTCGACCGAGTGCTATAAAAATTTAGCTACTCATGGAGATGGAGAATCGACAAAAATAAAAGAGTACATGATAAATAAGAAAGGGAAAATGAGAGAACAAGGAAACTATTTTATTAAATTGCTAAAGAAAACTTACAAGAAAGGAATTGAAAGTTACAACTATTGAATTGAAAACAACAAATGCTAAAAAGAAAAGGGCATACAAGAACTACTAAAACATGAAAATAAAACATGAAAAGAAGAGTGTCTAATCCTAAAATTCGTCTCCAAAATTCCTCCCCAAACATCTGCTGGAGCTGGCTTTTTATAGTTGCAAAATTGAGGTTACACACCCTTGGTCACGCCCGTGACCAAGGGCGTGTAAGGGGCATGATCGGTGCTGGTGCGGAGAGGGCGCATTCTGGCTTTAATGCAGGGGTTTCGGGCGCATCACGCCCTAGGTCACGCCCGTGGCCCCAGACCTGGGGCGTGTAATCTTTAAAACTTGCTGCTGGCGGGAAGATTCGGCGGGAAATGGCGCTGGATGAGTCACGCCCATGTACTGGATGTCACGCCCCATGGTCACGCCCGTGACCTGGGGCGTGTAATTTTAATTGACGTGGCAGGCTTGATCTCAGCGGTTTTGATTCGTTTCAGTGGTTTGCGGCCGTGACATTGGGTCACGCCCTTGGTCACGCCCGTGACCTGGGGCGTGTACTTGACAAAACTTCACGGAATTGACCTGGGGTGGCGGCAGCAGGTCTGGAACACATCTGTGGCTGTCACGCCCTTGGTCACGCCCGTGAACTTGGGCGTGTACTTGACAATTTTGCTCAAAATGCCCGAAAATCCTGAAAACACACAGAAAAGGCTTAAGTTAGTTTATAAAATAAAAAGGAAGCAATTTATGCAGGAAAATACATATAATTTAAATAGATTTATATAAGAATTATAATTAAATTGAGCTAAAAGATGAGTGAATAAACCACTCATCAAATACCCCCATACTTACTCGTTTGCTAGTCCCGAGCAAACAACTTTTCATAGGTGTAGAGAAATTTAAATACTAGAAAAAGAAATTTGAACTCAAGGAATAAAAATGCAAAGTCTTACGCCTACGTGTAGAGATCCTAGTTGAAAGACCTTTTCAGAATAACGATTAGCTTATAAAAAAATGCGATTTAACATATTGCTTTTACTTTTATGTTGAAAGCTCGGTAAATTCTCGAATGCTATTCAGGGAGCAGGTAGTGTGTTTTCTAAGATCAATATTACCCAAAATCGAGTTTCGGGATAGTCTCCAAAGAAATCCATCAATGACGATGGCCATAGGCTTGCCCGGTCGCACTCTCTCCACTACACAAGTATAATGTCATTGTTTAAAGATCAAAAGGGCTTTAATTAGGAGTGAAACTTGGCTTAGGTATATGATTTGGAATTGGAAATCAAAGAGATAGAACATGACGGCTAAGGATCATACTAAACCAAGGTGAGAGTTGCCCAAAATTATCAAAATTTAAACCTTGCATAAGAGTTGTCATGAAGTAAAACATACAAAAACTCTCATTATTTTTCAAGAATAAGACCATGAATACTTTTCTTTATTTTTCATAATTGGCCAACAAAATTTTTCACAATTTTTTTTTTCATTATAGCTCCAAATAAGAAGTTGCAACTTCCTTATTTTCACAATAGAACCTATTGCAAAAATTTAATAATCTCAAATATTTAGTGTGATCATGGGGTGGATGTTTTGGCTTTGGTGAAAATGAAAGCTGGAGGTAGCAAATGAAATAAGGAAAGGCCCAAAGTGTTTAAACAATGATTTTTTTAAGGTGGCCAAACAGGCACAAACGATCAAAAGATGGCCTAAATCACTTCTAAAAACTACGACAAACCTATGCAAATGCTTTGAGAATCGCTAGAGGCAAGTACTAGCCGTCGAGAAAAAATACCCTTCTGCTCAAAATGTGTAATATTTCTCTAGTAAGCTTCTACATACTCACTTGAATTATTCACAGATTCTACTGGATTCAAGGTAAGAGTAAAACAAAGATTGTTTTTTCGTAGTTAGAAAAATATAAATCTAATTTTATGCTGAATAGTTAATTTGACATAGAATTCTACAAACGCGTGTGCTTAACTAGGAAGCATGAGTCAACAATTTTATTCCAAAATTCAAAATCTAATGAAGTATAAAAATTCCCTACGGCACTATACAAAAGCAAATCTACTAAGGATTTTGCATATGAGTAAGTATAAAAATTCAGCAAAAATTTTAATTTTTTTTTCTTCTTGGACTTCCCAAGGTCAACCCGGTGAAGGGCTCGCAAGGTACTAGAGGTTGTGATGGGAATTCAAGCCCAAACCGTCCTTTCCAAGAAATTTTATTTTTATTAGACTAAAAAAAATATTTATGTAAATTTTTTATTTTTTCAAATAAATAGAAATATAAGGAAAGCAATGCTACACCCCCATACTTAAAATTAAAAATTGTCCCCAATGTTTAAAACTAAGTATGAAGAATACTTGAAAGAAAATAAACTTTAAAAGAAAAATACATAAAAATAAAGATAAGCATGGGGTGCCTCCCAAGAGTGCTTTCTTTTTCCCGTCTTTAAGCTAGACGGTTAGTGTTAGGAAAAAGGGAATTTAAAAGAGAAGTGAACAGGAAACTACCCTAATTCACGCGTAGGTGAATGTGCCAGCGTCAGTCGCCCGGCTACTCCTCCACTTAATGTGTAATTCTCCGTTTGTTCTTTTTCCTGAATATGCAAATCCAAATCACCTATACATACCTGAGGTGATTTGAATTTATAAAGATGAGCAACATATGGATCATCAATTAATTGGGGTAGCAACGACTCATCTTCAACCTGGAAATTATTATTATAAAGAGAATCACAATTAAACGTGTCAGATAATATTTCGCAAGGAGGAGGCGCTTGCGAATATATAAGTTTAAGCTCTGGTTGTTCTTTTTCTAAAATAATTATTTCTTTAGAAAAATCTAGTGCATTACCAAGCGGAATTAAATTTTCGGACACAAAATTTTCATGAATTTTTGGTTGGATAGAAGAAATTCATGAATATTCATGACAAGGAAAATAAAATTCGGGTGGAGTAGGGGAAGAAACTTGTTCTTCTTCTATTTCATCCGGGGTGCCCATAACTTTAAGAAATTCTTGGTATAATAAGTTTTCTTCATCTTTGGTAAAAGAAGTTATGAGATTACATGAAACCACATGTTTCTCCATAACTAAATTATCCGAAGGTGGAGAAAAAAACTAGAAGGAATAAAATTCTCCTCTAAATTTTGGGGGGAAGTATCAAATTGATTTGGTGGAGATTCCCCAAAATTAGAGAAAGAAAATTGCGGTGCAAAAGAAAAAGAACAAAAATTCTGATCTGAAGATTTATCTTCATCGCCCTGAAAACTATCCGGGTGACCTTGTCACCAAGAATAATCTACTTCGGAGGTAGAAGAACAATTATTAAACACCGAAAAATTATTCTCATTAAAATTAGAAAAATTATTTTCATCAAAGTTTGAAAAATTATTTTCATGAAAAGCCGAGAAATTTTGATCGTAATTATTATCAAAGTTTGAAAAATTTTGATCGAAAGATGTATTATTTTCATGAAAAGAGGAAAAATTATGATCGTAATTATAATCAAAATTATTTGCATAATATTGAGGATAAGTATTTTCATAAAATTTATTTTGAGTTTATGAATGTAAATAACATTCCTCACTTTGATGAGGCGCGCCACAATAATAACAACTAAATTAGCGCCTTCGAGCGGCATGTAAGAGGTTAAGTTGGTTTCGAAGCTCGGCAACTTTAACAGCCAATTCAGATTCTTTCATAATAATAATAAAAAAGAAGGGAACAACCTTTACTCAAATGAATGGAATTTTATTAATATTTTTATTATATATTTTTTTGAAAAAGCGGGTTAAATTAGTCCCGGACTTCCCAAGGTCAACCCGGTGAAGGGCTCGCAAGATACTAGAGGCTGTGATGGGAATTTAAGCCCAAAGCGTCCTTTCCAGGAATTTAGATTACGCTTTTTAAGATTTTTTAAAATTTTAAAGAGAAGGGGGAGAAGAAAGAGAACGATAAAATTAATAAATATTTCTTTTTTCAAAATATCAACCGTGTCCCCGGCAACGGCGCCAAAACTTGATGTGCAAAATTATATCCGCAAATGACAATGACAAGTGTACCGTGTCGAATGTAGTATAGGTTATAAAAACCAAGGTCGTATTAGACTCGGGGCGGTTGAGTACTCTTACTTCAAGAAAATCTCTATTATTCTATCAATTAAAACTTTGGAGTTGGTTTTGCAAAAAGAAAATAAAAATAAGATTAAAACGATGAGTAAAAAGGCTAGCACTCGATCTTGAATCACCTTGGAAAATAAATATAATAAGAATAACTTCTAATTCTCTTAAGAAATTACTTGACCGTGGAGGCTCCCGAATTATGAACACACCTCTCTCGAGGATACGCTCAACTGAGTTTAGGTTGATCAATCGAACTTTCATTCTAGAATCAAAATCCCTATGACTCGCTTTATCGTAGTGAGACCCGCTATTGGATTTTACTCCAATCTGGGAGAATTATATAACCCTCGCTTGAGGAGTGCATTCAACTCTCTTTATCCTTGAAATAATCGATTCGAATTCAAAACATCTCGGTTATTAGACTATAAAAACAAGAATGAGAATTATATATCGAACATATAATCTCAATTCAATAAAGTTCAAGGATAAATCTTAATCATTCTAAGGAAGAGAAAGAGAGGCTAAAGATTAAATCATGAATTATATTTTCCTTGGATCATCTCGACCGAGTGCTAATAAAAATTTAGCTACTCATGGAGATGGAGGAATCGACAAAAATAAAAGAGTACATGATAAAATAAGAAAGGGAAAATAAGAGGACAAAGAAACTATTTTATTAAATTACTAAAGAAAAGTTACAAGACAGGAATTGAAAGTTACAACTATTGAATTGAAAACTACAAATGCTAAAAAGAAAAGGGCATACAAGAACTACTAAAACATGAAAATAAAACATGAAAAGAAGAGTGTCTAATCCTAAAATTCGTCTCCAAAATTCCTCCCCAAACATCTGCTGGAGATGGCTTTTTATAGCTGCAAAATTGAGGTTACACGCCCTTGGTCACGCCCGTGACCAAGGGCGTGTAAGGGGCGTGATCGATGCTGGTGCGGAGAGGGCGCGTTCTGGCTTTAATGTAGGCGTTTCGGGCGCGTCACGCCCGTGACTTGGGGCGTGTAATCTTTAAAACTTGCTGCTGGCGGGAAGATTCAACGGCAAATGGCGCTGGATGAGTCACGCCCGTGTACTGGATGTCACGCCCCATGGTCACGCCCGTGAACTGGGGCGTGTAATTTTAATTAACGTGGCAGGCTTGATCTCAGAGGTTCTGATTCGTCTCAGCGGGTCGCGGCCGTGACATTAGGTCACGCCCTTGGTCACGCCCGTGACCTGGGGCGTGTACTTGGCGAAACTTCACAGAATTAACCCGGGGTGGCGGCAGCAGATCTGGAACACATCGTTGGCTGTCACGCCCATGGTAACGCCCGTGACCTTGGGCGTGTACTTGACAATTTTGCTCAAAATGCCCAGAAATCCTGAAAAACACAGAAAAGTCTTAAGTTAGTTTATAAAATAAAAAGGAAGCAATTTATGCAGGAAAATACATATAATTTAAATAGATTTATATAAGAATTATAATTAAACTGAGCTAAGAGATGAGTGAATAAACCACTCATCATATGTAGATGACATACTGCTAAGCAGGAATGACATTCCGACCCTGCAAGCTGTTAAGAACAGACTAGGGGACTGCTTTTCTATGAAGGACTTGGGTGAAGTGACTTATATACTTGGTATTAAGATCTAAAGATATAGATCGAAGAAGTTGCTGGGTTTGACCCAGAGTATATACATTGAGAAGGTGTTGCAGCGATTCAACATACTTGAGTCCAAGAAAGGATTCTTACCCATGTCACCTGGTGTGAGTCTCTCTAAGGACTAGTGTCCTAAATGATTGGAAGATAAGGATCGCATGAAGTTGATTCCATATGCTTCGTCAATTAGATTAATCATGTATGCAATGTTGTGTACTCGACCCGATGTCTCTTATGTTTTATGCATGACGAGCAGATGATGAGTCCCAATTATATACACACTTTTGGACTCATCTAGGGCGATTATCTAGTCTATGCACTACACTTTAGGCATGTTTTCGTTTATATTTGACATTCCATGTTATGTGCACTTCTAGGCCCGTTTTTGTGTATTTTCATGTTTATCATTCTTACTGACTTTCATGCTGTGTTTTGTGCCACTTTCAATGGTTTCGATTAGTTTTTATGCTGGAACAGGGGTCGTGCAGGTGTTCCCGGTACAAATCTGTATAGGAAAACTGCGCACGATCACTGGTTCTACTGCGCACGACCACTGGTCGTGCGCCGCCGATCGTGAGCATTTAATTGCAGCCCCAAGTTGCTTTCTGAATTTGGTCATGCGTTCTTACGCACGGTCGTGCGTTCGATCGTGCGCTTTATTATTTTTTGCAGTTTTGTCTTGCATGTTTTCGGGCACAGTGCGCACGATCACCAACTTCTAGTGCGCACGACCACTGGTCGTGCGCCCCTGATCGTGCGCCCTATTTTCTATAAATATACAGCCCGCAAAATTAGGTCGGACGACCTTCCAGCTCCGCCGTTTTTGAGCCCTGTTCGCCTCTTCCGCCCCCTGCATCATCCTCCACAACCAGGATGTGCTCCAGGACTATTCTTCATGCCTATCTTGAGCCCGGAGATCACCTCGGCCATCTTCGTCATCCACAAGCTTCAATAGGAAGGATCTCTGCCCAGATTTCATTGTCAAGATTGGGAGCCATGTATTTAAGCCGAGCAGATAGTGACACGAAGAAGATGGGTCCATTGGAAGGTAGTGACAGACTTTACTTCCCCAGACGTAGTTGTGGACCGAGGTTGGACGCGGATTGACAACCTTGCGATTCCAACCGTGAATCCCAACGAGCCTTCGGATTCGGTCGATTTCTTACTCTCTTACATATTGTAATGATATTGTAGGGTAGATTCTTGTATTTTTGGATGATATGCACAATGATCTTTAATTGCAATGTTTATTTCATATTTCTATAAAACCATTTGGTTATTTGTGTATATGAGATGCGCCACCACGTCATCCACCAATCCATCCATTAGGTTTGTGTGCTGCACAAGCAATTGCTAGTGGCGTGCTTATCGACGAGGTGCTTGAGACCCTCACTCCGCATGCCTACTCGCACATCCGCCTAGTGAAGCGTGGCATAGCGGCTCGTGTAATCCATTCGCCTAACGAAGCAGCGCGCTCAAGGCCTACACAGTTCGATTCCGCTTGCATACTCGTCCATCTGCCCTTACGACGCAGTGCGCTCAAGGCCTGCCTAGTCTCCATCCCGCCAAGCGAAGCATTGCATAGCAGCATTACATAGGAGTAGTTGTAGTATTTTCTTTTATTTTCCAAAAGCCAAATCAACTCTCCCGCATTCCATCCGACTTAAGGACTTCAATCTCAAGTCCTTTCTCAATAGTAAACTCCACCTTACTGTGTTCCTTTGAGATCGATACTTGGGGATTCATTCCCATTTTAAATTACTTGAACGATCGGTACACTACCGTTTCGTGCCGCAGTCTTGCTACCGCCTATAGCGGTGTGCTAAGATTTGCGCCTTAAGTTTTTGGCGCCATTGCCGGGGAGCACAGTCATGTGAGTTTTCTGGAGATGGAGAATCTGAGATTTAAGCCCTTCCATTTGTGTATTGCATTCTTTTGTTTTATTTCTTCTTATTCTGTTTTCCTGTTTTTTATTAGGTTGTTTAGTAAATTTTTATAGGGTGTATTATTTTGCGCAATAGTGTTTTCCTTTTGAATCTTGTTATCTTCACATTATGTGGGCTTCTTTTAATATTCGTTGCCGCTTTTGTGGAGATATATTGCATGCTAGTGATAGATGTCCAAAGGGAGATAATAGCCCTAGTACTCAAGGCCCAACATATGGAGCACTGACTTTGTATGGTACTCCATATGGTGCGCGGAAGTCCAATGGCTATTCTGCTGAGCCTTTACCGTTGCACTTCTTTTCTGCTTCAGCACCTGCTGTGCCAAAGAAGCCCACAAGACAGTGCTTGTTTTGTCAGAGCATGGATCATGATTTGAAGGATTGTGCTGCATTCCATCGCCAATTGGACGAGGATGACGAGCCGGATATCCGGATCGTCCCGACTCCTACTTCTGGCAGCATACCTTCAACATCTGGCTATGTGTCCGTGTCACCTTTAAGTTTTGAAGGGAATGATGTGGACACAGTCACCAGATGTGTTGCTGATCTAGGCTCTGCCATTGCAGAGCCCATCTCCCCTATACATATATCACCATGCATAGATTTGATTCTTTGTGAGGAATCGGTGCTTGATTCTTTTTCAAGCCCAATCCCTCCCCCTATTGTGCATTCTATTACATTTATTTCTGATAACATTGTTGAAGATGCGTCGCAAGAGGAGGCTGGCGATCTTTGTGTTGTGCCTATTCCTATGGAGGAGTACAACCTTCTAGGTGAAGACGATTTTTCCTCAACGTCGGTGGAGGAAGTGCAAATCCTGGAGAAGGCCACCATTGATCCCACCGAATATTGCGGCATTGTCAACAATGCCGACATAATTTTACTTTCCCAACCTGATGGGAGTGAGACTGGGACCACTCCCCCGATTTATGATTATTTAAGTTTTTCTTCTCTTTTATTTCTTGAACCCCCTTCTTCATCTGAGCCTGTGCAGGTTGAATCTTCACAGGTACTTCAGGAGGACTTGGAGCATTTTGCTCAAGTCAATGATGATTGTATCCTCTCTTGTGAGCAGGTTGATCCCTCCTCCATAGAGGAAGCTCCATTCATTGCCTTCTCCTCCTGCTACCTCCCTGGAGATGACACCTTGCTGGGCAAGGATAGTTTTGGTGAGTTGAGTGAGAATTCCTCCTCTTCTTATTTTTTATTCCCTCTACCTGTGACGAGTGATGCGCTATTTCGGCAATGCTAATTAGCAAGCTCGAAATGCGATATGACGGCAGTGCACCGGTCGCTCAACTAATAAAATACGGAGGAACTCCCCGAATATCATTCTCTAAGGACCGCAAGTTGGGTAGTACGATTTGCTCAAACCAGGAAATCAGTTAAAAGGATTTATAAGAAACAAAGGGGGGTTGTGATTTGGGTTCCTAAGCTATTGCAGAATGAAAAGAAATGCGGGTCGAAAAGCACTGCTTCGCAACGTGTGGGTGAGTGCAGCGGCCGCGATGCCGCGCTTCGGTAAGTGGGTGGAGTGGCCACAGTGCGGGGTCCGTGAGGGTCGTAACCACCTCTTCGCAAAAATCACCACTAGCAATCGCTAAGTGGATTCACACACAAGCAACCTAGTCTATCACAATAACAAACAAGGGCTATTCTTGCCACTGCATCAACATTGGACATGAACACAAGCAATAATTCTTAAGATTAACTTAACAAGTATTCATACAACACATAAACAAGTACAAGCATCAAGGGTTAGAGAGGACCACAAAGAAGATGTCACCGCATCTTGGGTTCACGGACGGAATGAGAGGTTGTCAGGCTCTCTCCGGGCTCGGCCCTCAGATGGCGTGCTAACTCGAAGGAGGCTGTCACCGCTCCAATGATCTTCAGCGCTTCTATGGTCTCCTCGGCGAGGAATGCTTGAGCTAGCGGCGGCGGAAGCTTGCAAACGCTCTCGGATGGAAGGATGATGAAGGCGATCGCCGGAGATGGTCTCCTCTTGCCTTCTACAGTGGAAAGGTTGAAAATGGCGGGATTCCCAGCCTTTCCCGCGAGGGGGATTGAGCTCTGTCCCGTCACCCTAATGGCAGCAATAATTCCTGCTTAAATACTAAACAGGCAGAAAAATGGTCACGCACGGTCGAACGCACGACCGTACGTAGACCGTGCGTTAATTAATGATAAAAATGGCGTGAAGATGAAGCTACGCTGCCCGTGCGATTTACTCACGCACGGGCAAATCCGTCCGTGCGTCAAAATGCACGGACAAATTCAGATACGTCTTAAAACAGCAGAAATAGGAGACAGTGCATTTTAATCACGCACGGGCGATTCCGACCGTGCGTCAAAACGCATGAGAAAACTTGGATCACCAGTTTTCTGCCCAGATGAGAGCGCACGATCGTAGCAGATCGTGCGTCAAGGAAAACGCACGACCGTGCGTTTCACACAGTTATGAAATCTGGGAGAAAACTGGATACAAGACAATCCGACCACCTGCACACAAGAAAATCAAGCTGGGAATACACCTCCAGCACCAGATAAACATGGAGAAATGGAAGGGGAGCACCATGTGCTTACCCCCAATAACAAGGAGTGCAATTGCACACATAAACGGGCCTAATATTTCACCTAGCAGGGAATAGTGAATATGAATGAAAACGTGCCTAAAGTGTGCTGCAAAGACTAGATAATCGGCCCAGATGAGTCCATAAATATATATATAAATGGGACTCATCACACCCCCAGACTTAACCATTTGCACGTCTCTGGCAAACTACTCAGCCCTCCTGTCGGAACAATTTGATGTTAGCGTGAGTGTGAGTGGTAGAGAATAATGCGAAGTTGCATGCACACGTGCATAGAAATACATTAGAACAGAATTAAACTCAAGATTATATCTAACTATTTCTAGAACAGTAGTTTGAAATTCATTTTACTTGGATGGTGAATCCTGGTGAATCTTTTGGTTGTTAAAAAAGGGAAAATAGCGTGACTAATGAGTATATTATTACTCGAATCGAAGCTCGGGACAAACTCCTAATAAATCCATCAAAGTCGGTGTCCATAGGCTTGCACGTTCGCACTCTCTCTACTGCATGAGACGACTCGTGTCTAAAATCAATAGGACTTATGGGTTAGAATTGGGCTTAGGTTGAGTATAGGCTAGGTAATTAGAAGGACGATGGGAATCGCATTCAACACAACCTGAGCACTCAAGAGAATTACAATCACCAATACAAAATTTTCAAGAATTACACAACACCCCCAGACTTCAACTGAACAATAGGTGCGTGCTAAGCCAAATATAAATTGAATTTGCCAAGAGAATATTATTTTTGCACCACTTTTTTTCTTTTCTTTTCTTTCTTTTCTTTTCTTTTCTGTCTTTGACAAAATGACATTTGTAAGTACAAAAAAAAGGCTCCTTTAGCTAATTCAAAACTGCCATACACAACATTAGGTGTAATCTCTCATGGTCCTAGGTCTCGGCTTGACCACTTCATTCTCGTCAGCTACCTGACCCACGACCGGTACATTTCCCACTTCAGGTTCAGCCGGATTTCCATTAACATCCATGGTGGTAGCAGCACGGAGGCGCGCCCGCAGGGTACGCTCTATTTCAGGGTCAAATGCTACGCACTCACCAGGATCTCTTCTATGCATACACGTTCTTCAACACAAAAAAAACATAATAAAAAAAACAAAAATTCCTTAAAACGAATTTCCAAGAAGAACAAATCATACACGCTTGCAGTCCCTGGCAACGGCGCCAAAAACTTGATGCGCTATTTCGGCAATGCGAAATAGCAAGGGTGAAATGAAATATGACGGCATTGCACCGGTCGCTCAAGTAATAAAATAGGGAGGAACTCCCCGAATATCGTTCTTTAAGGACCGCAAGTTGGGTAGTACGATTTGCTCAAACCAGGAAATCAGTTAAAAGGATTAATAAGAAACAAAGGGGGTTGTGATTTGGGTTCCTAAGCTATTGCAGAATGAAAAGAAATGCAGGTCGAAAAGCACCGCTTCGCAACGTGTGGGTGAGTGCAGCGGCCGCGATGCCATGCTTCGGTAAGCGGGTGGTGTGGCCACAGTGCGGGGTCCGTGAGGGTCGTACTCACCTCTTCGCAAACATCACCACTAGCAATCGCTAAGTGGCTTCACACACAAGCAACCTAGGCTATCACAACAACAAACAAGGGCTATTCTTGCCACTGCATCAACATTGGAAATGAACACAAGCAATAATCCTTAAGCTTAACTTAACAAGTATTCATAAACACATAAACAAGTACAAGAATCAAGGGTTAGAGAGGACCACAAAGAAGATGTCACCGCGTCTTGGGTTCACGGTCGGAATGAGAGGTTGTCGGGCTCTCTCCGGGCTCGGCCCTCAGATGGCGTGCTAACTCGAAGGAGGCTGTCACCGCTCCAATGATCTTCAACGCTTCTATGGTCTCCTCGGCGAGGAATGCTTGAGCTAGCGGCGGCGGAAGCTTGCAAACGCTCTCGGATGGAAGGATGATGAAGGAGATCGCCGGAGATGGTCTCCTCTTGCCTCCTACAGTGGAAAGGGTGAAAATGGCGGGATTCCCAGCCTTTCCCGCGAGGGGGATCGAGCTGTGTCCCGTCACCCTAATGGCAGCAACAATTCCTGCTTAAATACTAAACAGGCAGAAAAATGGTTACGCACGGTCGAATGCACGACCGTGCGCAGACCGTGCGTTAATTAATGATAAAAATGGCGTGAAGATGAAGCTACGGAGCCTGTGCGATTTACTCACGCACGGGCAAATCCGTCCGTGCATCAAAATGCACGGACAAATTCAGATACGTCTTAAAACAGCAGAAACAGGAGACCGTGTGTTTTACTCATGCACGGGCGATTCCGACCGTGCGTCAAAACGCACGAGTAAACTCGGAAAGCCAGTTTTCTGCCCAGATGAGAGCGCACGACCGCAGCAGACCCTGCGTCAAGGAAAACGCACGACCGTGCATTTCACACAGTTATGAAATCTGGGAGAAAACTGGATACAAGACAATTCGGCCACCTGCACACAAGAAAATCAAGCTGGGAATACACCTCCCGCACCAGATAAACATAGAGAAATGCAAGGGGAGCACCATGTGCTTACCCCCAATAACAAGGAGCGCAATTGCACACCGAAACTGGCCTAATAGTGCACCTAGCAGGGAATAGTGAATATGAATGAAAACGTGCCTAAAGTGTGGTGCAAATACTAAATAATCGGCCCAGATGAGTCCATAAATATATATATATATATGGGACTCATCAACGAGCAGGTATTATTTATATTCGGGTAGAGGCGTGACTGTTCTATCGTCGTATCGGTACCCGCTACCGACACACATATTAGAATAGTTACCTGTGCATTTTTTTTTTCATAGGCCCATTAGCTAGAACTATTTAAATTTGAATAAGTCATGCTGGGAAGACAATAACCCCAGTAGTTATCTTACTTTTCTTGCAATTTCAGTTTATCTAGTTTGTTTAGTTAGCTTTACTTTGTTTTTAGTTTGTATATCTTCTTTTGTTTTTGTGGAGCTCACCCCTGCAGTTCATTCTTCTGGCGGATGCTGCAGCTATTTCTTGGTTTACACGCCAATCTTCTGGTATGCTCACTTCTGAGCATGGGGTACTCTCTTTCCCTAGACTTCATTTTGAATTTCATGGTTCTATCTTGTGCTGGTTCGTTTAGTTTAAGTCTGGGGGAGAGATATTTATTGTACCCACTGCACGTGCGCATCTTAATGCATGCTAGAAGTATTTTATTTTCAGTTATATATAATTTTGTTGCATTTTCTTCACACACCACAGCACCCACATGAGCGTGTACTTAGTTGTTGGAGCGTCATGAGTTGAATTCATTTCCTCTGTGTGATCGGGAAAATCATTGTGCTGGCTTTTAAATTATGTAGTGGAGTAAAATGTTGACTCCGGTGTTCCTAGTCAAGTACTCATGTGAGTATAGGGATTTGTGTAGATTAGATTTCTTTTTATACTTTTAGTTTTATGCATTTCTTTTAGTGTAAATATTGTTTACTCTACTCAAATGGTGAATCCGGTGTTAATCAAAAGGTAGCATATGGATGTGTGTACAGTATCATTAGATATGTATTGCTCGAGCCGGAAGGAAGGATAATCTTTCTCGGTGGCTAAGAACTTGCCCCAAGCGATTCTTGAAGCATAGGCATATGATAGTTCTTTTGCGTGAGAATGACGTAGGCCATCATTTTGGCCCGGTTGAGCTTTTGTGCCCATTCCTATCGCTCTATCCTCGTTAGCCCAGTTGTGCCTACCCGCTCTTTGATTCAGCCCCACTTTTATCTCACCAAAGCCTAAAAGCCAATTCTAGTCGCACACCCGAATTTGAGCTTTAGTTGTTTATCATTTTCATGATTGGGGTGTTGATGTTGTGATATTTTTGTGAAAATGTGGATGCACTTCATTGCTCATCTTGCTGAAATTGTTTTGAAAAGAAAAGAAAAAGAAAAAAAATGAAAAAAAGAAAAGAAGTAAAAAAGAAAAAGAAACAGAAAAAGCGCTTAATTGAAAAATCTTTGTTTAAATTTATGATTGGGAGTAGGCGGTGCACATACCCATGTTGCAAAATTCTAAGTCTGGCGGTGTGGTGCACTTGCATTCGATGTTGGTGTGCGGGGAGTTGTAATAAAGCTCATTTGGGTTTCGGTGTATCAAGCCTTCGTATTTATCTTTGTTTACCTCACCATAACCCAAGCTTCATTTTAAACCTAAAGTCCTACCGACTCGCGCAATGAACCAATCTAGTGTCGTGGAGAGAATGTGACCGGGCAAGCTTATGGTCTCTGACACCGATGGATTTCGGTGGAGTTTGTACGGAATCTCAACCTTGGCAATGTTTGTCTCAGCGATTATTTTACTTTCTCCGTATGCGTGACCGGATGATTCACTGTGACTCCAATTTTGAGTAGAAGTAATATTTATTTACTCTTTTAGAAATTTATAAACGATGTGTATAATTAGAAATCTTCTCTATTATTTTTCCTATGCACATGAGCATGCGACTTCGCATGGTACTCCATTTTGTAATTTTAAGCTAGCTATTTCATTATCATACTCCGCCGGATTTGTTTGCTCGGGACGCGCAAACAGGTAAGTCTGGGGGTGTGATGAGTCCCAATTATATACACACTTTTGGACTCATCTGGGCTGATTATCTAGTCTATGCACTACACTTTAGGCATGTTTTCGTTTCCATTTGACATTCCATGTTATGTGCACTTCTATGCCCATTTTGTGTATTTTCATTTTTATCATTCTTACTGACTTTCATGCTGTGTTTCGTGCCACTTTCAGTGGTTTCGATTAGTGTTCATGCTGGAACAGGGGTCGTGCAGGTGTTCCTGGTACAAATCTGTACAGGAACACTGCGCACGATCACTGGTTCTACTACGCATGACCACTGGTTGTGTGCCGCCGATCGTGCGCGTTTAATTGCATCCCAAAGTTGCTTTCTGAATTTGGTCGTACGTTCTTACGCACGGTCGTGCGTTCGATCGTGCGCTTTATTATTTTCTGCAGTTTTGTCTTGCAGGTTTTCGAGCACAGTGCGCACGATCACCAACTTCTAGTGCGCACGACCAGTGGTCGTGCGCCCCTGATCGTGCGCCCTATTTTCTATAAATATACAGCCCGCGAAATTAGGTTGGACGACCTTCCAGCTCCGCCGTTTTTGAGCCCTGTTCGCCTCTTCCGCCCCCTGCATCATCCTCCACCAACAGGAGGTGCTCCGGGACTATTCTTCATGCCTATCTTAAGCCCGGAGATCACCTCGACCGTCTCCGTCATCCACAAGATTCAATAGGAAGGATCTCCGCCCAGATTTCATTGTCAAGATTGGGAGCCATGTATTGAAGCCGAGCGGATAGTGAAACGAAGAAGACGGGTCCATTGGAAGGTAGTGACAGCCTTCTCTACCCCGGATGTAGTTGTGGACCGAGCTTGGACACGGATTGACAACCTTGCGATTCCAACCGTGAATCCCAATGAGCCTTCAGATTCGGTCGATTTCTTACTCTCTTACATATTGTAATGATATTGTAGGGTAGATTCTTGTATTTTTGGATGATATGCACAATGATCTTTAATTGCAATCTTTATTTCATATTTCTATGAAACCATTTGGTTATTTGTGTATATGAGATGCGCCACCACGTCATCCACCACTCCATCCATTAGGTTCGTGTGCTACACTAGCAATTGCTAGTGGCGTGCTTGTCAACGAGGTGCTTGCGACCCTCACTCTACATGCCTACTCGCCCATCTGCCTAGTGAAGCATGGCATAGCGGCCCGTGTAATCCATTCGCCTAACGAAGCAGCGCGCTCAAGTCCTGCACAGTTTGATTCTGCTTGCCTACTCATACATCCGCCCTTGCGACGCAGTGCGCTCAAGGCCTGCCTAGTCTCCATCCCGCCAAGCGAAGCATTGCATAGGAGTAGTTGTAGTATTTTCTTTTATTTTCCAAAAGCCAAATCAACTCTCCCGCATTCCATCTGACTTAAGGACTTCAATCTCAAGTCCTTTCTCAATAGTAAACTCGACCTTACTGTGTTCCTTTGAGATCGATACTTGGGGATTCATTCCCATTTTATATTACTTGAACGATCGGTACACTACTGTTTCGTGCCGCAGTCTTGCTACCGCCTATAACGGTGTGCTAAGATTTACGCATTTGCAGATATTAGTCTGATCCTGGTGATGGTCACTGGATTGCTGTCAAGAATATCCTATGTACTTGAGAAGGATGAAGGATCTATTCTTTGTGTATGGTGGAGAGGAAAAGCTCGTTGTAAAGGGTTATACGGATGCAAGCTTCCAGACTAATAGGGATGATTCAAAGTCCCAATCAGGTTTTGTATTTTGCCTTAATGGAGGAGCTGTAAGATGGAAGAGTTCCAAGCAAGAGACAGTTGCTGTCTTGCTGATTCTATGACTGAGACCGAGTATATCGCTTCTGCAAATGCGGCAAAGGAGGCTGTGTGGATTAGGAAATTCATCAACGAGCTTGGTGTAGTTCCTAGCATTGTTGGTCCGGTAGTTCTCTACTGTGACAATAATGGTGCAATAGCCCAAGCTAAGGAACCTAGATCTCATCAGCGCTCCAAGCACATACTTTAGCAGTTCCATCTAATTCGAGAGATTGTCGATCGAGGAGATGTGAACATTTGCAGAGTACCGGCTGAAGAGAACACAGTGGATCCACTGACCAAGCCTCTTGCTCAAAATAAGCATGATGGTCATGTTAGATCAATGTGTATTAGATACCTGAATGATCATCTTTAGTGGGAGACTTGTGGATTGTATGTTTGTTGGTTGATTATTCATTTGATGAATTGTGATATGTACTATGTTTTTCATTATACATTTATGGCAAGTTCTTATTGTTATGTCAATAATTTCTATTTGATAGATTAATTAGAATAATAAATGCCCTTAGAATGTTTGCTTCCATAGGAATTCAAGTACGTGACTTGAATGTGAGGGCCTATGTTTTCTAGAAGCTTCATTCTTAAATGGTCCCTTGCCGGAGTATCATCTAAGAACTTGAAGGGCATTGATGGTATGTTAAGACTAGTATGTGCGTTGACTGATGACCGGCTCTCACAGGTCATGATATTGTGATATCAAGACATCACATGGGTACTTGTTAGTGAACAAGTTATACTGGACAGACCCACCTTGAAACAACTTTGTGGATTGTTATATAAACGTGTCACAAGTAGGTCTCAACTGACAATGGTGTTTGTAGTTCTTTGACATGAAGTCACAACATTAAACAAGTGAGGAAGAGCGTACTTTGATGCCATCTAAAGTCTTCCTTGAGGAAGGTTGATGATAAGGGTGGTTATTTGGTATGTTACAATTCATTTGGGTGTTTGTGTGTGGACAGATATGGGATTTGTCCTCCCTAATGACCGGAGTTACATTCATGGGCCCCTTGATGGAATGGGACCGAGAAATCCATGGCCATGCTGGGTTGAGCCAATATATGATATTGAGCTTACCACTCTCTTAAGGTCTATTCTAGATCAGGAAACTAGGATTGAACAATGATGAGGGTGACACGGTCCTTGCCTCTAGTTCTATCCGGATGTAAGGGACAAAGGAACATGACAACACTGATACATTGGTCATGGCAGGCTTATTGAGTTATGAAATCTTATTGCTTGGGTAGCAATGATGTATTGCTAGATGCCGCTCATTATTTGTGAGACTTTTATTGATACTTTGTGAACAAGTGGGAGACTGTTGGAGTTTCTGAGGTGATCTCAAAGCAATCAACAGTTAGTCTTACTGCCAACGCAATATGAGCCAATAGGGTCGCACATAAAAGTGTTTGGAGAAGTTGGACAAAGGATTGTCTTGGCCTTACTCATATTGGATATGAGTGGAGGACCAATCCTATGACTGTTCAGAATTGAATTGAGAATGTCTCAAATGGGAAATAAGTACTATTGATGAATCGTCTAAATGGTTTAGTCGAATTCTATAGGACATAGCAAATTCGTCGAAAGGGTTTCGACGAATGGATTTATAAGAGACAAAATCGTTGAAAGTGTTTCGACGAGATATGTCAATTCGTCGAATTGAGTTCGTCAAAATTGTTTCGATGAATAAGATGCAAATTCGCTGAAAATGTTTTGACAAAATTGTATTGACGAATTCGTCGAAATTGTTTAGACGAATTTATGTTGATTCGTCGAAAGTGTTTAGACAAATTATAACATATTCGACGAATTTAAATCCTTGCAGAATTGTTCTGTTTTTCCTCTGGTCTGCGGATAACCTATTTTTTGCCTTGCGTATAAAAGTGATGCGATTAGGTCATCTGAAAAGAGAACGAAATAGATCCTTTTCGTGATTTCAGAAAGGCCAAAGATGGAACTTTTCTGATACTTCTCGCCCCGTCCGCCGACCTCATCGCCGCCAACTGTCGCCGCCTTCACTTCAACGGACCTAGTAGTTCGTGGGGACACAAAGGACCTTCCTTCTCCGACCCATACCTTGTGCGACAAGGCATTGGGGTTCTCCTTCCTTGTGTTGATCTCTATAGAGTGGCTGATACATTTCAGTGCTTTGAACTCAATGTTCGTCTACCGGATTTCTTCTTGGAGCATCTTGGTTGAGTATTGACTCAATCCCGGAAAGGTATATCACATATTGGTTTCCTAATCTCTTGATTCATGAAATCTGCAAGATCCTTACTCTTTGGGTTTTTCTTGTTGTTTCTTCCGCTGTGCATATTTGATATTCTTTTATTATCATGAATGGTATATAGAAAACCCAACAGATTTCACCAATATTGCAAAAGATAGACACTAACATAGTGGCACCTCCTCGGCAACGACTCCAAAAACTTGATACATGGAAAATAGTATTACACAAGTGCACGTGCCAGACCAAGTAATTAAGAGTGAGAAGTGATCGTTCCCTCGAGGAAGTGAGTGAATTAGTGCTTGCAATTTCTAGGTCGCTCTTTTCTCTAAATTCAAGTGACAACTTTAAGGTGAATTTCGTGATTAATTTCTAGACTACCAAGTGAACATAAACTCTTCGATTACTATTACTAGACCCTTGGTTTCAGATTTTGGAAAAATAGTCTTACATTTTGTTTTCCCGTGCCTATTATGATGAGATTTCAAACATAGTCCTCATGAATTGATTATTCCCTATCTACAATGATTTTTAGAGAATAGATATCATTGTCTCTCGACCTCCGACATCAGCTTGTTCAAATTTCCCTAGTCAGATTCTAACTTAGGGTGAAAAGAACAAAATAAAGTGAAAGAATCACAATTACTAGCCAAAGAGGAAATCTCTTTCTCTCTTGAAACAAAATTGGTACTTATGCTATACTTACGTCACTCCTCTCTCGAATCATGCAGCTTAGTTAAAAGATGGAATTTTGATTTAAGAAATACGTGACTCCTCTCTCGAATCTCGCCACGTATAAAAGAGGATTCAACCCTAGATTATCGCAAATCCTCTCTCGAATCTCGTCAGGCTAAGTAGAAGAAGAATACTTGCTCAAAATATCCACAATATTGAACATAAATCCAATAAAGAATGAAGATTATTCAACCATGAAAAGGAAAGTAACATCAATCCATCACAATAAACACGGTACTCACATCATACAAGATATTGAAGAATTAGTTCATGATGGAAATGTTTAACCACACAATCGAAAAGATCTTACTAGCCATCCTTAGATAAATTTGAGCGATGTAGGGATCTGATTCAGATGTGTTCTTTTCCCTTGATGGCCGACCAGCCCCCTTCAAGGAGCCTCCTTCAAGTAGTGGCCGAAACTTCCTAATTCTCTCCAAAAACTGACTCCAAAAACTCCTTTTCACGTTTCTTCTCAGCATATATTTCGTCCAAACATCCCCCTCCAGAAAACTGAAGGGATGCCTCCATTGAATTCAAATTATTGGCAGTTACGATTACGTATTTTGGAATTTAAAAATTCGAAGATGTGTTGCAACACCTTTGTCAAAAATCAGCAAAACTTCATAGCCCGACCCAGATTACCACTGATTCAGTTCCTTCGATAAAGCTAGCAAGAAACAATGGAAAATGTCAACATAAAATAACATTGGAAATAATTATAAATTAAGAGTATTTTTATTCATTTAACGTCTTTTTCTCTCATTTAGATAAAATATTATAACAAAATAAGGAGCTACATCACTTCTAAATGAAGTGATGTCAGATACCAATTGATAGTTTACTTGGTAGTAGTCTAACTCACCTAGAGGGGGTCGGGTGGGGGGGGGGGTGGTGAATCGGTTCCTTTGATATTTTCTACTTGCAGTTAGTAGTTGTTTAGTGTCTAATTAAAGTAATTGCAAAACACAGAAAACACACAGCTGTATATAGTGGTTCCCCAAGATAGTGTGTCTATGGGTCATCCACTTTCCCTCTACACCTTTCTAACAGTATATTAGACAAGGCAAACTGCTCTAAAACTTAGCTCCAAGAGCTTACAACTCAGATCCCTCAGGATCTCTCAAGTTTCCTCCAAAACCCTACTTCAGGCCAACAGTCGTACCATTCAGAGTATTCTAACTCCTACAACTCAGAAATCCTCCTGATTTCCTACCTCATGCCTATCAAGAAGCCCTACCTCAGATATCGTCAAAAATCTTACTACTCAAGCTGGGAGTACAACTGTGCAACCTCAGGCATAAAGCCTTACACACTCAGGCACAAGGCCCTACACACTCAGAACAAATAAGTTCTTATATAGTTAATATGTTTGCTAATACAATTGAGGATAGCATAGATTAAACCTTCAGCTTAGATCTTCTGTTGTTGAAGCACAACAAATGCTGTCTTGAAATAGGGTTGAATGGCAGTAGCTTCAGGCCTTGTTTCTTTTGATCTTCTTATTCAGTAGATGAAGGAATATTCACTTGTTCTTCAGGATAGAATAAGAAAGAACAAACTAATCTCAGTAATCTGCTTACACCTTCAGGAAGCAGATTGAGATATCTTATGGAAGTAGTTTTTCCTTCAATAGAATAGTAGCAGCTATTTCAGATCTTGATCACTTCTCATTTATTGACATAACATCTTCTTTAAAACCTTCTCCAATCTGCAATTACTCGAAGGAGTGCACTATCTGTTGAAACTGATTTCTCGGTCTCTTGTGAAGATCAGGCCCTCAACGAGTTGAGGGGCATCTAGCCCTTACTGGTCCCTCGGAAAGAGCAGACTGAAGACTCAGAACTAGACTTAGACCTTAGTCGCAGCGAGGAGGTCCCACCACAAATGCGGAAGATCATTGATTGCTTCCCCTCCCAAGCCAAAGCTGAGACTAGGCACCTTGGAGAGCTAGAGAGCTAAACCAAAGTGACCTAGGGAGGAAGAAGCTCAGAATCAGAGGTTGGAATCCTCTCCCAAGGTTCCCTTCAAGGTCTATTTATAGTTTTTTGTTCTTGTTCTGTTAATAGCGGAATCCTCTTCCAAGGTGCCTTTAAATTTGGCCTGCTAACAGCCATACTCCGTTGTTTGGAGGGGCTAACGGCAGACCACCAGGGGCAGAGGGGTAATTTCCCCTACTAAGCCTATGGACAAGGGGCCTGGGAGAAGGCTACTCACGAGAGCTCCCGCGAGTCTCTTCGCGAGTATGGCTCGAGAAACCCCTCTTATGTTAGCGCTCTGTGAAGGCCCCGCTCGCCCTCCTTCTGGCGACATCCGCCGAGGCCGGGTCTCGCATTCCCTCCGCGAGCTCCCCTAAGTCCGTACCCCCCAACTCTCGCGACCCCTTAGTGGCGAGATGACCTCTTCCGGCCCAACTTACTGATCTTCGGGACTTACCTACTCAGGCGAACTCGGGGTTGTACACAATCCCCGCTCTTTGCGAGATTACTCTAAGCTTGCAAAGAATCATCCAACACCATATGTTAGCCGGCGACTGCTGATCTGTAGGGAATCTTTCTTTTGGGTCCCACCCCAACTCTATAAATACTGCCCAAGTCGAGGTGATGCGCGCTATTACTCTCTCTTATTCCACCTTCGTGCACTATATCCGCCGGAGAATGCCTCTTTTCGATGAACTCCGGGCTCGACTGAGGGCGTCCAAGGTGGGAGAGCTCTCAACCATGGCCAATGTCGCCTCCTAGATGACTCGCCAGACCCCTCCACCTGCGCCTGCGATAAAAAAGGTGAAGTCGGTCCGCATACACCCAGGGGGGACAAGACCGTACAGCTAGACTCTTCTCCTGACGATAGGCCCGCTGAAAAGGTAATCTTATCGCTTAACTATTCCTTTGGTTTCTCTAAACCTCGCCTGACTGCAGGATCCGCCCCGTGCCGATCAGGACGCGGGCGAAGGCTTAACCGAGACCCGTCTCGATCCTCCGAAGAGGACCGGTCTTATTAATGGAGAAACTGCTGGTAAGTGCCTCGCTCCCACAAAACTGGATTAACTTTCTATCGGATGGCTCTCATTTTTCCTTCTTACTGCCTCTCCTCGTGTGACTCTGGGTTGTCCAAGCTCGTGACCTCAGACGCCCCCCCCCCCTGAAACAACAATTAACACCCCGAGATTCAATCTCCTGAGGGGGAGGGTTCCGGTGGCTCACGACCTGCCCTGACTGTTCTTGCCGACGACGTGACGTGGCGTGGTGGTCATGGGAATTCTGTATCGCTCCCCTTCACTACACTCTTTCAAGGCCGGCCTACTACTACTCGCCCGCCTGCTGGTAATGGTTTTACTACATGTGTCGAGACATTGCTCTCCATGTTAGTCTCGCTAACGGCTAACGATGCTTATATTTGTTTGCAGGGGATTTCGAAACTTTCCCCTCCAACTCTGACTTTGGGGTGGAAGAGATGTCGCACCTCTCCCTACCAGAGCAGATGGATGATTTCCTGGACAACCCGCGGGATCCCGAGGCCATGAAGAAGCGAACCTCAGAATTGTTTTAGAAACAAGGACGAATACCGCAGGATCTTCATCTCCAAGCGAGGAAGGACAGGGAAATCGCCGAGGAGCGGCATGCCTCTTTACTGGATGAGTGCGCGCGGCTCCGCGCCGAGATACCACAGGATATTGGTGAGAAGACCACCTCCCTAGGCACACGTCTCGCGCGAGTGAACGATTATGCTCGTTTAATCCAACGCGAGGCTCGCGCGCTCAAGGCATATCATTACCCTAGGATTCCACCGAGATCTGGAGTGCGAGATCGTGGCATGTGGCAAGTCCCTCCATGATGCCTAATATCATGTTTAATCTCGTTGAACAATTTCGCTATTTTTCTTTTTTGTTAACTATTTCTTGCCCACTGCTGGGGCTTTCACATACTCATTATTTGTTTATGCGACAACTGTCTATTATGGATCGCTCTATTGTTATTTTTTATTCTTTCTTGCTGCCCTCACATGGAAATTTCGCTTATACTAACTCTGTAGGCTGGCCTCGCTCGCTAACGTATCTGAGGCTACTTTATGCTCTCGCCAGCAATCAAACACAGGGTTTTGCCTAACACCCCCCCCCCCCCCCCGTCACTTTGACTTCTTTCCCGCGCTTTCAATTTTCTATAAATAGGTTCCGGCGTTGAATCCACCTACCACATTTAACTCCAGCCCTTCTTCTTCCTCTGCATGCGAGATCTCGCGTTCTCTTCCTCGCGCTTCCTTCTCCTTTTCTCGCAGGTCTCAACGATGGTGGGTGATGCTAGCGAGGCTGAGGGTCGGCTGAAGTGTGCCTGGGCCTTCACCGACCACACCTTCTACCACAACAACCTGACTGAGGAGGAGTACATCACTGTCGTTGCTGAATTCATCTTGTCGGGGTTCTCCGCTCGCTAACCTAGCGGGGAGGACGTAATCAACGTACCCATGTCATAAGAGCCGCCATCCCTATAGGTCACTTCGGGGTCATCCTGCGCCTGCCTCTGTGGCCAGAGGTCCGCCAGATACCAGCTGATCTCGGGTACTTTTACTTTTCCTAATTGTAAGCTCTCGCTTGCTTCTTAGAGACCTCGCAATGTTTTTCGCCAGGTACTAAAGCATTACGGTGTGATTCTAGGCCAGCTGACCCCCAACGCTGTGGCGGTCATTATCGCATTCGCATGCTACATGCGAGAAGAACGCATTGAGTTCAGCTTGCCGGTCTTCCGAAAGCTGTTCTCCTTCAGGGCCTACAAGGAGGGTACTGCCTACTTCATGGGCTCGGGACTCAAGGTCAACGAGACCATCAACAAGAGCCATTACTGGGACCAGAAGTTCCTTTTCATCAAAGGGAATTTCGGTAACGTCCCATTCTCGACAATTCAGAACGGCGAGAGCACCTACCACCCCCCAGCTTTCGGCAGCCATGGCGCCGCTCTGTACCAATTCTTTAGTAAGAAGAACTTCAAGGTGGCGGATCTCCGCCGAAACCTCGACTCGCTGCCACCGGTGCTTCCTGGGGAGGGTACGTATCTCGCTCGCTCGCTTGTTTTTCTTAAGGCTTTCGTCGAATACTTCTAATCATGAGATCATTGCATGTAAGCGAGACATCCCCGTCCATCCTCCTTACGCGAGCAACCATCCAGCCTCTGCGGGCCTCAATATCGCCCGAATGGTAGCGGATGCTTGCTGCGAGACCCCCCGTCCTGCTGCCCCACCTACCAAGAAAAGGGGCGAGTCTTCAGGTTGCTAGGAGTCTTCCTCGCAGCCCTCCCAGAAGAAAATCAAGAAGAATCCTCCCCAATCCGAGAAAGGAAAGGGGCATACCGAGGCTTCGCCAGGCGAGATACTACCGATCGAGATCCCCGAGGAAAGGAAGTCCGTTGAATCGGCCGAAAAGGTCGCCAGGATCTCATCCTTCCTAGTGTCGCTTAACCACTGGAACTTTGGTCTCGGCCAAAGGCACAAGGACGAGGCCGATGAGTACCTGCTATACTGGAATGCTGAAGTCAACAAAGCCATCATCTCCACCCTCCTCCTCTCTTGGGTGGAGCAGCCAACAGTCAATGGGCAGGCGTTCTCGCTCTGCTTAAGACTATAAGGTCGCGAGGATGCCTCGGTCTTTAAGGTCGAGACCACGAGGACCTTGGCGTACGAAAGTGCGCGAGCCGAGCTCCACTCTATGGAGCTCGCTCATATGAAGGGTCGGCGCTGCCTTCAGCTAGAGCACCATAACGAGGAGCTCACCCATGCCTACAAAGACTCTGCGGCCGAGATTAAGAGCTAAAAGGATAGGCTCCTCGCCTAGGACGAGATTCCCCCCAATCATCAAAATGGAGTGGTAAGTCTTCGAGTTCTCACTTTCCCCCTTTCCTAACAACAATTCTACAGCTTACATAATCTCTTCTTTATAGGATGCCTAAACCGCTCGTGATCTCCGCGCTCGCATATCCAGCCTAGAGAAAGAGGTCGCTGGGTTGAAGACTTATAACCAGGACCTGATCTGTGTCGTCGCCCTACCGTCTCCTCGCCGTCTGAGGAACGACCAGCAAGTCAGGGTGGAATAGTGTCGCGAGGCTTCTGTCACCGCTGCGCGCTACATTTTTCGGGCCATGCATGGAGCCGGCCTGCTGTCTGCCGAGGTGGCCGACCTGACAATCGAGGACATGGTCCCGGAGTTGTTTATTCCATCCCTGCCTCCAGCGGACAGCGAGGACGAACGGTCTACCGGCGAATCTTAAAAGACTTGTATTTTTATTTTGTATTTTTTGCTGGCGAGATCGCACAACCCCTATAACAGATCTGAATGAAATGAAAATGGCAATTTTTTCCCCTGTTTATTGTATTCTCGCTTTCTACATTTTTGTTGTTTTTCTCGTGCTTATCATATTTTCTATCGCGTTCACTGTGCTCGCACCCACCTGCCGCGTAGCCGCCTGGCTTTGGCGCAGGGCGTGTTTTCGTAAATACCTCCTCACCTTTTTAGCCTACTTTAGGATTGCAAATTCCAAGGTCAACCTTTTGAGTCCCCATCTCGCGGGAGGTGGGCCTTCACCCTTTAGCTTTCGGCGACCGAGACCCCTATATGGCCTCTCGCACCATCCTCAGGGATTTGAGCGTGCACCCTTCTTATGCTTCGGCCTGCCTGTCTGGATGGTCACCACTCTTCTCCCTCTATATTTAGCGAGGGCTCTATCTTTCGGAAGGCCTTCTGCACCGAGCGCGCGAGCCGAGCTCTCTCTTCCTTTGCTGTGGGAGGTCATCCCTTCTCGCCGAGCGAGACGACCCCTTTTCTGGTGACCCTGCTAGTCTCTCCAGAGATCAACCTGACCCACCATCTATGAGAGCCCGGCAGCAGAATCGATCTTGGGCATTCCAGCACCAAAGAATTTTCCACTTGCCAGCCTCTCCAGAGATCAACCTGACCCACCGTCTATGAGAGCCCGGCAGCGGAATCGATCTAGGGCATTCCAGCACCAAAGAACATACCACTTGCCAGCGTCTCCAGAGATCAACCTGACCCACCGTCGAAGAGAGCCCGACAGCGGAATCGATCTGGGTGCATTCCAGAACCAAAGAACTTGCCACTTGCCAGCCTCTCCAAAGATCAAACTGTCCCACTGTCTATAAGAGCCCGGCAGTGGAGTCGATCTGGGGCATTCTAGCACCAAAGCACTTACCACTTGATAGCCTCTCCAGAGATCAACCTGACCCACCATCCATACTTTTTGTAACCGTTTAGAGAATTCGCCTTGTGTTGGCGACAAGGTCTGGGTAGGACTTAGGGGGAAATTCGCCTTGTGTTGGCGACTAGTTCTAGGTGATTAGATCTAGGGGGCTCGAGGCCATATCCGGGGAAGGATTGGCTAGAGCGGCTTGAGGCCTTATCTGGGGAAGGATAGGCTAAAGCCAACCGGTTCGTGGGGATACGAGTCGGTATAGAAAAGGAAAAATTATTTACATATTTGTCGCCTCCGATTTCAAGCGATATTGAAATCAATTTTTGTAAACACCTTTTCATATAATATAATCATGTCTCTAGTTGTGTTTACTTGATTTCTCTCATTTGGCATAATCTATATTATATTGTGTTCTAAGTTTTCAATTCTAAATCTAAATTGTTTATTTCAATCTCTTTCATCATAAAACAATTTAGTACTTGTTACTAAAATTGCAAATCATAATTTTTCTATTCATTTAGCTAAATTGTTATTTTACCTTCACATGTTATAAAACAATTTAGTAAATATCTTAAAATTATAAAAAGAATTTTTATTCCCTTATTCACCCCCCCTCTAAGGGCACCGTAAGATCCAACAAGTGGTATCAGAGCTAGGTTAATCCAAACGGTTTAAAAACCAGGAATAATGGCGTCTCATGATCTCGCTTCTATTAATGGGGAAAACATTCTTATAAATGAAAAATCTTTAGCACCACCTTTATTTGAAGGCACAAATTATAATGGGTGGAAATTTCTTATGGAAAAATTTCTTAAATCTTTGGATATTGAAGTATGGAATATTACAATTAAAATGCCCCCAAGTATTCTTAATAAAAATGAAATGTTTTTAAATGCCAAATCAATGAATAGTCTATATTGTGCATTAGATCAAAATACTTTCAAACTTATTTATACATTTCCTGCTGCTTATGAAGTTTGGAAATTTCTTGAGAATTCTTATAGTCTTCCTTCCACAAATGATGAACAAGAGGAATTCCTTATGGATCCAAGAGAAGAAATCGACAAGGACTCATTCTTGGAGGAAGATAAATCTAAGAGAGAAATCGACTGGGAATTCCTTATGGATCTTAGAGAAGAATACAATGAGGACTCATGCTTGGAGGAAGAAGAATACAACGTCACAATGTTGGACTCATTTGTTGGCAACTCATTAAGCAAAAGAGAAGACGGAAATGTAAGAAAATCAAAAACTTCTCTTTTTGTGACAAATTTTACTTCTACATCTCGTATGCTTAAAATTGCTAAACGTAAAATTTTGAAGTTAAAAATTGCTAATTCCAAATTACGTTTAGAAAATAAATTTATAAAAACAAACGATAACGTAGAATCAAATATTGATGTGTTAAATTATCTTTCATGTTCTTTAGGTAAAATTCTTATTCCTTGTTTAGATTGCAATCTGTTAAAAGAAAAATTCAAGGATATTGAAAAAGGGCTCTTAGTTTCTAAACAACATAATGAAAAATTGATAGTTGAAAATGATGCTTTAACTTGTAAGTTAATACAATTAAAATCTTTTGTTGAAAAATTTCAAATGTCATCTAATGAATTTCATCATAAGATTTTGAATAACAAGGATAAATTAACTTACAAAATAATTTCTAAAAAGGACCATTTTCACACATTAAATCAAAAGGAGTTTAGTTTCAAAAATAATTATGATCCTCACAAAATTCTTAAGAGTCATTATTATAAGTCTCAATATATTTTCAATCATGACTCAAATTTAAAAACTCCTTTTCATGAAAATCAAACTATAAAATATTATCCTTCATATTATAAGAGTATGTCCATAAGAAAGAGTTGAAATGGAAATCATCAAAATAATAATCAATCATTTAAAACTTATTGTAACCCACTCTTTCAACAATCACGTCTTAAGAAAGACAATCACTCTTATAAAATTTCAAAGAATCCATATAATAAAAATCATTATGACTATCAACATCAATGTATTTTGAAAAATAATTTGAATAAACATAAATCCCAAATGAATTATTTTTCAAACAACAATCATTCCAAAAAGATGTCAAATAATCATAATATGAATTTAAAAGAAAAACAACCAAAGTATGAATGGAGGCCCAAAATTAAAAACGAAACACTAACTCCACTTATAAAGGCCCATTCATCACTATCTCTCCAAAAGCCTACACGATGTATTTGGGTACCCAAAGGAACCATCACACTTGGTCCCCTTTGGATACCTAAATCTCTCATTCACTAGGAATCATTGAATTGCATGAAGTAGAAATAAATTAAAAATCAAATATCAGTACTCTACTTCATGATATGCTTAATTTCTTTTTCTTTTGTTTATTTTTTATTTTTGAGCCAACACGTTAAGGTCACTTAGATATATTATGAAATATGACTTTTACATCTTAAGCCAAATGTTTATCAAATCAAATTGACTTAAAATTGAACATAAAGTCATATGATCTTAAAAGTGACCTACCTTTCATCTTATAAAATTGCTTATATATATCCTTATAAATCCTTTACCCATCTATGTCTTGAATTAACATTATAATTTGAATATAAAATTATTTTCAAGACTAATGAAATTATTTTTAAAAATGGATTTAAATGGTTTATTAAAGGGCTTAAGCTAAAAATTAAAATCCGCAACATTTTTTATTCTTGTCTAATTTCTTTGTTGCATATGATAGCCCCTATTTTGAATAATCATAATGAAGAAATATCGGAATCAAATGATATAAAAAAACCATGTGTTTTTAAATCAAAAATTGTAACTCAAAATTGTAAATAAAAAACCATGAGTTGCTAATTCCAGGCGTTATCACTAACGCCGGCGGTAGCTTATTTTTATAAAAAATTCCGATTTCTCTAATTATTATTTTCTGAAAAATTATGTTAAGTATCGTTATCCTTTTCTTTCAGATATCTTGTATTAAGATCAAAAAGAAAAATTTACAAAACAATTCAAAATAGCCAAAATATTTTTGTCCTTTATATATATGTAGTATAATATTCACTTTACAAGCAGTCACTACATATTAAAAGGGATGAATATGAACTATATAATCACCACCATGATCTATTAATATCATATGCTAAAATTCACTATAATCATATATCATAATTCATGATCTAACAAGAATCTTCTTAAATCATCTAATATTATCAACATTAGGAATTATGAAATATGTGATGGCTATTGATATTATAGTTTCATATCTTATTTTGTGTGTGATATGTATCTCTATTATTTTCATGTATCTCATTATATTTAGATCTAAGAATTAACTTGATATCAAGAATATGAAATCAGATAGAATAGTCATTTTATTCTAGATCTAAAGAAAACTAATTTGAAATCTTCTCAAATTACATGCAACACTATCTCCATTAAATCATATATAATAACATTGCACTCAAACTCATTATTCTAGCATCACTTCTTAGTTTATGCTTAAATTTATATGCTAGGTATAACATTTACAATGTTATTAAAATATCATGATAACTATGTGATTTGAAATTATATATAATACTAAAATTCCAACAAACACATAGTTTATGGATTAATCATTAGAATATATATGAATATTATATCATAAATCATATATTATCATGCAAAACCAAAGATCAATAGATTCAATTATTGAATGCAAATTTTATTATAAATTTCAAAACACTCTACATATGATCTTTGTCTTTAATATGATTACATGATCATCATTTTCTAGACTTAAAAATCAAACATGCTTATTCAAAAGAAAATCACCAAATCATATTGTCGTAAGTCTAGAAAGAATAGAAATCACATACATCATGATGATCTAACATATATTCTATGCAAAGTTCTCTATAATCATAAATCATAATTCATGCTCTTTCAAGAAAAATCTCAAAACAATAATACAACCTCGGAATTATGAATCTTATGATAAAAATATGAATATTGTTTTCTTTACATTAGTTGGTGTATGGATATGCTTTGATATTGATTGCATGTATCTCACAAATATATAGATTCTAGAATCAACTTAGGAATAATAATGATATATCAAACTTAATCATCACTCTATTCTAGATCTATAATTTGAAATTCTATTTTGGAATACATGCAATTTCAATATAAATCTTATGACATGACATTAAAACCAAAACTCATCATACTAGCATTGTCACTTATTGAATATTAGTAATTGTGCTAGTTATCACATATCGTCATCTCATAAAAGTAGAAAAACTATGCGGCTTTATAACTCATCACATTAAACAAAACCCATAGTTTATATACCAACCCTTAGATTTAAAAGCATAGGTTGTCCAAGAGATTATTTCACACATGACTTCATATCTCACAATAGCGGGGGCGTAGGGTTGTATACATTAGAGACCTAACCTCTAAGTCATGTCTTATCCTTAACCGAGGAGGGTTCCACTGGGGCCTTGCGAGGCACTGGGGGGAAAGAGTGCTAGGTTGAGCGTTCTCTAATGTGTGCATATGGGATTAACACCCCAACCTACGACATGTGTGCAGCTCCTCATGCCCATCCGTCACTTAGTACGGGGCTACGGTGTAGACATTTAGTCGGGATAGTTTTTAATCCTAGAACACACTTATATTACTCTTTGCATGATCATTTTCTTTACTTATCACTTAAATCATGCATATTTTTGGTTGTTTAATAAAAAATGTCCTCTTGTGTTTGCATAATTTATCTTTTTGAGCTTAAATGTTTTTGTAAAACACATGTATTTGAAAAAGCTAAAGTTTAATGCAAATTTGAGCAATCAAGACATCTCCAAAAATTGCAAATTTTTTGCATAAGACTACTCTAAGGACACTTAATAAATATCAAAAATCAGATTTTTAAAATTCTCAAAAAATAGTGTACTGTTTCCAGCGCTAGCCCTAGCGCCGGCGCTAGCATGGTTTGTGAATTTACTGATTTTTAGAATTTCTAAATATCCTTAAAAATATATTAGTTTATATGTACTAATTTGTTTTTTGAATTTCCGACATTTATTATTTTCATTTTATTTATATTATGAAAAATCAACTACAAAAGTTCAAAATTCAAAAAATACAAAAATATGTTTTTGTTATTTGTGTTTTATTCATATTATCAAAAATCTACTAAAAAAATCAAAATTCAAAAATTACAAAAATATGTTTTTGCGATCTTTTGTTTTTATTTGATTTAAAAATGATAAAACAAAAAAAAAACTGTATGATCTTTATTGCCAATATCAAGCATGTATGAATTCTTTTATTTAGAATTATTTACAATGTTAAAACTTTTTCCTTCAAATTACTATGAGCATTTTTTTGCTTATCATGCTTTGATATATCTATTTAAAGTGCATCAAATATTGAAAAATATGTGTAGAACCAAGCCTAGCATGCCTCTAAGTATGAGTAAATGTTTTATGATTGATAATGATACATTTTCACTCACTTATTTTGGTAATCAACATGTGTGTTTAAATCTAAAAATGCTTGCTTGTGTATTATATTTGTACAATAAATTGAAACTTGCATAAGTTTATTGCCTACACTACATTTGAATTGCACTTATGAAATTTTGAAAAGTGGTTAAGTTTACAAAATTGGGTTTGCAAAAAAAGTGTATTCGGAGAATGTTGTCTCACAAATATGAACAAAAAGTTATATATGTAGACAAATATAACTCCACCAAGCACTACTTGAACCTCCTGATAAGTCTTCATAAGCATTATGAGGTTGAGCACCTTGGAAAGAATAGTAAAGTTTCTTGTGCAAACCTTGGTTATTACACCACTTTGTTAAAAATTATGTGCATTAAAAGTGTGTGAAAGTAATTTACTTGTGTTTTATTGTGCGTTTAATTTACATGTCTTGTATTTTTGTGATTGAAATCAATTGTTAACATTGCCCAAAATACACTTATGTGCACATCATTATCTTTCATAACACTTCTTCTCATGAGTATTGGATTCTAATGCTTTATCTATACTACTCTTTAAATAAAAAATGCACTAGATAACCTAGCATGACCTCTACAATGTTTTGGTATCTCTTGAACATAAAATTAAGTAACATTGTAGTATAATCTCTCTTCGATATGTCCATTTCATGCTTGGTATCTTTATTTTTGTAAAACTTTGAGATTTCAAAAGGTTAAAACAACTTTCAATTTTGAACTAAAACTAATATTTTTACTTATACTTTTCACTCTTACAAAAAGATGATTATTATAATCTAAAACTCTTATCTATTTATTTGAAATCTCTTCAATACTATACTTAAATTCTTTATCTTTGTCTATATTACAAAAGCTCGATCATGCTTCATTTTTTTTTAAAATGTCTCCTTACTACCCTCACCCCACCTTCTTTTGATAATACCAAAAGGGGGAGATTAATTGAAGAAATCTATATAGGAGAAATATAGATAAATAAGGGGAGACTAAGTCATGAAATTGATGATTCCTGATCATATACACATATATGGACTCATCTGGGCCGTTTTTCTAGTCTTTCCACTGCACTTTAGCCTTGTTTTAGCTCATATTTGTCATTCTATGCTAGGTGCACTTCTTGGCCTATTTTGGTGTGTTTTGATGATTATTCTCTTTTGATAGCCTTATCGTACTGTTGAGTGCCACTATCAGTAGCCTGATTAGCATTTCTGTTGGAACAGGAGTCGTGCAGGTGTTCTCTATACAATTCTGTACAGGAACACTGCGCATGATCACTGGTTCTATTGCGCATGACCACTGGTCGTGCGCCGCTGATCGTGCGCACTTAACCACCATTTTATGAGTTCTGTCTCAACCAATGCGCACGACCACTTACGATAATGCGCACGACCACTGGTCGTGCGCCACTGGTCGTGCGAACATTTTATTTTATAAATTTCTTACATTGCAGGCTCCGCCCAGGCAGGCGCACGATCACAGGATTCCAGCGCGCACGACCACTGGTCGTGCGCCAATGACCGTGCGCACTATTTATTCCAGCGATTATAAATATTCCTGCTCACGATTTAGGCTGGGAGCTCCGCATTTCTTCCGCCCAGCTCCGCCGTTTTCCGCCCTTTTTTGCAGGGTTTCGCCTCCTTCTTCACCGCCCACCTTAGGGAGGAGCTCCGGGCAAACTTTCGACGCCAACTCCTCGTCGGAGCTTCCTCTCGGCCATCTCCTTCATCCAAGAGCTTCAAGAAGGGAATCAACGTAGCCTTCTTCTTCAAGATCGGAGCAGCTTGTGTGATCATTCCACCGGTTCGTGACACGAAGAAGACGGGTCCATTGGAGAGTAGTGACAGCTCTCTCTACCCCGGACGCAGTTGAGGACCGATCTTGGACGCGGATTGACAACCCGACAATTCCTTCCGTAAACCCTTAACAAGACTTCGGAGTCGATCGATTTCGCACACTCACCTCCCCTTGTAGTGATAGCTTAGTTGGATTTCTTATATGTTTGATGAAGTGTGTTTTGATTATTAGCATTTATACTTGATTATGTCTATGTGATTTGGGTATTCTTGCTTATCATTTTGAGGTGTGCCTTGTGGTGTGGATTGTTGGTTGTGTTGTGCCGCCCTAATAATTGTTAGTGGTGTGCTTTGCGAAGAGGTGCTTGCGACCCTCATTCTGCCGTTCTCTCCATTCCATTCGTATACCTACTCTTCCATCCGCCTAGCGAAGTGTGGCATAGCGGCCCGTGTAATCCATTCGCCCTACGAAGCAGTGCGCTCAAGGCCGGCACAGTTCGACTCCGCTTGCCTACTCGTCCATCCGCCCTTGCGACGCAGCGCGCTCAAGGCCTGCCTAGTCTCCATCCCGCCAAGCGAAGCATTGCATAGCGGCATTGCATAAGAGTAGTTTATGTTGTTTTCTTTTATTTTCCAAAAACCAAATCCCCCATTTCTGCATCCATCCGCTCGAAAGGACTTCAATCTCAAGTCCTTCCTCGATGATAAACTCCACCTTACTGTGTTCCTTTGAGATCGATACTTGGGGATTCATTCCCATTTTATATTACTTGAACGATCGGTACACTACCGTTTCATGTCGCAGTCTTACTACCGCCTATAGCGGCGTGCTAAGATTTGCGCCATCAAGTTTTTGGCGCCGTTGCCGGGGAACACAGTCGTGTGAGTTTTTTGGAGACGGAAAACCTGAGAGAGAAGCCCTTCCATTTGTAATTGCATTTCTTTGTTTTATTTCTTTTTATTCCATTTTCCTGTTTTAATTAGGTTGCTTTAGTAATTTTTGTTAGGTGTGGTATTTCGCACAATAGTGTTTTTCTATTTGAATCATTTTATCTTCGCACTATGTGGGCACATCTTAATATCCATTGCCGTTGGTGTGGAGCTACCTCCAACTCTAGTGATGAATGCCCTACGGAGAATGGTGGGCATAATTCTTCTCGCCCAGCATATAGAGCATCGACTTCGTCTGATACTCCATATGGTGTGCGTAAGTCTTATGGTTACTCTGCTGAGCCTTTACCGTCTTACTTCTTTTCGGCTTCAGCACCCGCTGTGCCAAAGAAGCCCGCTAGGCAGTGCCAGTTTTGTCGGAGTACAGATCATGCCCTGAAGGATTGTGCTGCTTTTTGTCGCCAATTGGATGAGGATGACGAGCCGGATATCCGGATCGTCCCGAATCCTAACTCTGGAGGCACACCTTCAACATCCGATTTTGTGTCTTTGCCACTTTCACATCTTGAAGGGTATGGCATTGACACAGTCACCAGATGTGTGGCTGATCTGGGCACCGACATTGCAGAGCCTTTTCTCCCAGTGCATCCACCACCCCTAGTGGATTCGATTCTTTGTGAGGAATCGGTGCTCGACTTTTATCCGAGCACTATTCCTCTCCCTGTTGTGCATACTACACTCGTCTCTGACGACATTGTTGATGATGTGTTGCAATCGGAGGCTGGTGACTTTAGTGTCATGCCTGTTCCTATGGAGAAGGACAACCTTCTAGGTGAAGAGGAGTTTTCCTCAGCACCGGTGGAGGAAGTCCAAATCTCTAGCTTGGCCACTGTTGATCCCACCGAACCTTGTAGCATTGATGACAATGCAAACATTATTTTACTTACCCAACCTGATGGGAGTGAGACCGGGATCACTCCCCCGATTTTTGATTATTTATGTTCTTCGTCTTGTTTATTTCTCGACCCCCCCTCTTCATCCGAGTCTGTGCAGGTTGAGTATTCACAGGTACCCCAGGAGGATTTGGTGCATATTGCCCAAGTCAATGATGAGAGCATCCTCTTATGTGAGGAGGTTGATTCCCCCTCCGTAGAGGAAGTTCCACTCATTGACTTTTCCTCCTGCCACCTCCCTGTTGACGACACCTTGCTAGGAAAGGATGTGTTTGGTGAGTTGAGTGAGGATATCTCCTCCTCTTCTTGCTTTCTGTTTCCCCTACCTGTGAAGAGCATGTATTTTTATTTAGGTAGGGGAATGACTGTTCTATCACCGTATCGGTACCCGCTACCGACACGGATATTAGGCTAGTTACCTGTCCACTTCTCCTTCCATATGCCCATTAGCTAGAACCTTTAGTTTTTGAATAAGTCATGCTGGGATGACAATAACCCCAGTAGTTATCTTACCTTTTCCTGCATTTCTTATTTCATCTTGTTTAGTTTAGTTAGTTGTATTCATTTTAGTTTGTCTATTTTCTTTTGTTTTTGCGGAGCTTACCCCTGCAGGTTCATCTTCGGGATGGAGGAAGCTGCTCTTTGTCTTGGTTTTCATGCGTCTTCTGGTATGCTCATTTCTGAGCATGGGTAACTTTTCTTCCCCTGGTCTTTTATTCAATTTTCATGATTACATCATTTGTATCTGTTGCATAGATTATGTCTGGGGGAGAGCCACATGTTGTTACCCGCTCACGTGCACCTTTTATTTGCATACTAGAAGCATTAATTGTGTTATGATGTTCATTTGCACCGCACACCACTACACCCACTCGAGCGTGCGCATAGCTGTTGGCACGTCTTGAGTTGAACTCATTTCTTTTTGTGTGATTTGGAAAATCATTGTGCTAGCTTAGGATTGTGAGTAGGAGTAAAATGTTGACTTCGATAGTGCTCCTAGTCGAGTGCTCATGTCTTACATAGAAATTCATGTTGATTCAATTTCTTTTTATGCTTTTAGTTTATATTTTTCTATTAGCGTAAATATTGTTTACTACACTCAAAAAGTGGTGAATCCGGTGTGAATCAAACGGTAGCATAGGGATGTGTGTAAACGATCGCTAGCCTCTTATTACCCGAGTTGGGAGAAAGGGTTATCTTTCTCGGTGGCTAAGAACTTGCCCCAAGCGATTCTTGAAGCATGGGTATACGGTTAGTCAATTGCGTGAATGTGATATAGGCCATCATTTTGGACCAGTTGAGCCATTGTGCCATTCCTATCATCATTTCCTCGCTAGCCCAGTTGTGCCTACCCCATTCTCTTGGTTCAACTCCACTATTGTTCACCAAAGCCTAAACTCCAATCCTAGTCGCACACCCAAAATGCAAGCATTTTGTTTAAATTTTAAATTGGTGGTGTTGATTGTGGAAGTACAATGTGAAAATGTGGATGTGCATCTTTGAAAATTTGCTGAAATTGCTAAAGAAAGAAAAAGAAAAGAAGAAAAAGATTTGAAAAGAAAAAGAAGAATGAAAAGTTTAACTAAAAAAAAATCTGTTTGAGATTTATATTTGGGAGTAGGCGGTGCACACACCCATGCGTCTAAGTCTAAGTCTGGGGGTGTGGTGCATCCCCGTGTTTTATGGCTACTTGGATAGTGTTATGCATTTGCTCATTTGGGTTTTTGTGTTCTAAGCCTTCATGTTTATATTTGTTTACCTCACCTAAACCCAAGCCTCATCTAAAACCTTAAGTCCTATTGGTTCACGCATTTGAGTCAAACCAGTGCCGTGGAGAGAGTGCGAACGGGCAAGCTTATTATCACCGACATTGATGGATTTCAATGGAGGTTGTCTCGAGCCCCGATCTTTGGCAATGCTCGCCTCAGCGTTCAGTTTACTTTCTTCCTATGTACGACCTTATGATTCACTGTGATTCACTTTTTGAGTAAATGTAATATATAAATACGCCCCTAGAAAAGTATAAACTAATATGTACAATTAGAAATTTTGTCTATTGCATTTCTACGCGCATGAGCATGCGACTTCGCATGATACTCCGCTCTACAACTTCTATGCCAGTTGTGTATTTTTCTCAGCCGCTTGAGGAATTCGTTTGCTCGGGACGCGCAAACAAGTAAGTCTGGGGGTGTGATGAGTCCTGATCATATACACATATATGGACTCATCTGGGCCGTTTTTCTAGTCTTTCCACTGCACTTTAGCCTTGTTTTAGCTCATATTTGTCATTCTATGCTAGGTGCACTTCTTGGCCTATTTTGGTGTGTTTTGATGTTTATTCTCTTTTGATAGCCTTATCGTATTGTTGAGTGCCACTTTCAGTAGCCTGATTAGCATTTCTGTTGGAACAGGAGTCGTGCAGGTGTTCCCGGTACAATTCTATACGGGAACACTGCGCACGATCACTGGTTCTATTGCGCACGACCACTGGTCGTGCGCCGCTGATCGTGCGCACTTAACCTCAATTTTATGAGTTCTGTCTCGACCAATGCGCACGACCACTTATGATAATGCGCAAGACCACTGGTCGTGCGCCACTGGTCATGCAAACATATTATTTTATAAATTTCTTACATTGCAGGCTCCGCCCAGGCAGGCGCACGATCACAGGATTCCAGCGCGCACGACCACTGGTCGTGCGCCAATGACCGTGCGCACTATTTATTCCAGCGCCTATAAATATTCCTGCTCGCGATTTAGGTCGGGAGCTCCGCATTTCTTCCGCCCAGCTCTGCCGTTTTCCGCCCTTTTTGCAGGGTTTCGCCTCCTTCACCGCCCACCTTAGGGAGGAGCTCCGGGCAAACTTTCAACGCCAACTCCTCGCCGGAGCTTCCTCTCGGCCATCTCCTTCATCCAAGAGCTTCAAGAAGGGAATCAACCTAGCCTTCTTCTTCAAGATCGGAGCAGCTTGTGTGATCATTCCACCGGTTCGTGACACGAAGAAGACGGGTCCATTGGAGAGTAGTGACATCTCTCTCTACCCCGGACGCAGTTGAGGACCGAGCTTGGACGCGGATTGACAACCCGACGATTCCTTCTGTGAACCCTCAACAAGACTTCGGAGTCGGTCAATTTCGCACACTCACCTCCCCTTGTAGTGATAGCTTAGTTGGATTTCTTATATGTTTGATGAAGTGTGTTTTGATTATTAGCATTTATACTTGATTATGTCTATGTGATTTGGGTATTCTTGCTTATTATTTTGAGGTGTGCCTTGTGGTGTGCATTGTTGGTTGTGTTGTGCCGCCCTAACAATTGTTAGTGGTGTGCTTTGCGAAGAGGTGCTTGCGACCCTCATTCCGCCGTTCTCTCCATTCCATTCGTATGCCTACTCTTCCATCCGCATAGCAAAGCGTGGCATAGCGGCCCGTGTAATCCATTCGCCCTACGAAGCAGTGCGCTCAAGGCCTGCACAGTTCGACTCTGCTTTCCTACTCGTCCATCCGCCCTTGCGACGCAGCGCGCTCAAGGCCTGCCTAGTCTCCATCTCGCCAAGCGAAGCATTGCATAGCGGCATTGCATAGCGGCATTGCATAGCGGCATTGCATAGGAATTGTTTAAGTTGTTTTCTTTTATTTTCCACAAACCAAATCCCCCATTTCCGCATCCATTCGCTCGAAAGGACTTCAATCTCAAGTCCTTCCTCGATAATAAACTTCACCTTACTGTGTTCCTTTGAGATCGATACTTGGGGATTCATTCCCATTTTATATTACTTGAACGATCGGTACACTGCCGTTTCGTGCCGCAGTCTGACTACCGCCTATAGCGGTGTGCTAAGATTTGCGCCATCAGAAATCTATCATTTAGGGGGAGTAACACATAAATTGCATTTATGTAGGGGGAGCATTAAGATAGGGGGAGTATGCACATTATCATGCTATGCACATTATCATGCATATCATTTACTATAGTTGCACTTTTATCTTGCTTATCATATATTATAAACACTATTGTTGATTTCTTGCTTAGAGGATTTGTTATTATCAAAAGTGGGAGATTGTTGGACATGTGTGTCACATCCCTTTGTTTGAGAATAACAAATCCCATATTGTATTTGATATAGCTTGTAGTGTGTTTATAGTGTGCAGGAACTATAGGTCCAATACTCCACAGGTAAAAGGCAGCATGGAAATAATTTTTTGAAAGGAGCGGTTCCTTAGCGCTACTGCCAGCGCTATCGCTAACACCAGGCGCTAGCTTAGTTGGTTCCGTGTCAGCGGTTTCATCTCAGCTTCCGTCTCAGCGGTTAGCCTTGTCTCAGTGGTTCCTTAGCGCTACCGCCAGCGCTAACGCTACCGCCTGGCGCTATCGCACGTTCGTGCACAGCGCCACACCTCCGACGGTTCTGCAACCGCTCAACACAACCGCTACCGCCAGCACTAGCGCTACCGCCAGCGCTATATCAAGTTTGTGCACAGAGCCACGCAGCCGACGGTTTTGCAACCGCTCCACACGAACGCTAACGCATGCGCTAGGAGCTACCGCAAGCGCTATCTCCAAGTTCTATAAAATGAGCCAACTTCGATCGTTTTGGCTAATCTATCCCAGAGAGGTTGCTTGTGCCACAATTCCAGTACTGTTATGCTGCCGAAGATGGATCTCCCACAAAAAGCTTAACGAGAATTCTGGAGGAGGACTACGTCACGCTACATCCGAAGGACGATCGTTTCGACCTCGCTTATACTACAAGGATCCTTCATCTACGACTTCAGAAGATCTCATATAGGGAGTTTTATTATTGTTTTCATTATTTCCATTCCATACTTTTTGTAACGGTTTAGAGAATTCGCCTTGTGTTGGCGACTAGGTCTGGGTAGGACTTAGGGAGAAATTCGCCTTGTGTTGGCGACTAGTTCTAGGTGATTAGATCTAGGGGGGCTCGAGGCCATATCCGGGGAAGGATTGGCTAGAGCGGCTTGAGGCCTTATCCGGGGAAGGATAGGCTAAAGCCAACCGGTTCGTGGGGATACGAGTCGGTATAGAAAAGGAAAATTTATTTACATATTTGTTGCCTCCGATTTCAAGCGATATTGAAATCAATTTTTGTAAACACCTTTTCATATAATATAATCATGTCTCTAGTTGTGTTTACTTGATTTCTCTCATTTGGCATAATCTCTATTATATTGTGTTCTAAGTTTTCAATTCTAAATCTAAATTGTTTATTTCAATCTCTTTCATCAGAAAACAATTTAGTACTTGTTTCTAAAATTGCAAATCATAATTTTTCTATTCATTTAGCTAAATTGTTATTTTACCTTCACCTATTATAAAATAATTTAGTAATTATCTTAAAATTATAAAAAGAATTTTTATTCCCTTATTCACCCCCCCCCTCTAAGGGCGCCGTAAGGTCCAACAAGTGGTATACGAGCTAGGTTATTCCAAATGGTTTAAAAACTAAGAATAATGGCGTCTCATGATCTCGCTTCTATTAATGGGGAAAACTTTCTTATAAATGAAAAATCTTTAGCACCACCTTTATTTGATGGAAAAAATTATAATGGGTGGAAATTTCTTATGGAAAAATTTCTTAGATCTTTGGATATTGAAGTATGGAATATTACAATTAAAATGCCCCCAAGTATTCTTAATAAAAATGAAATATTTTTAAATGCCAAATTAATGAATAGTCTATATTGTGCATTAGATCAAAATACTTTCAAACTTATTTATACATTTCCTACTACTTATGAAGTTTTGAAATTTCTTGAGAATTCTTATAGTCTTCCTTCCACAGATGATGAACAAGAGGAATTCCTTATGGATCTAAGAGAAGAAATCAACAAGGACTCATTCTTGGAGGAAGATAAAACTAAGAGAGAAATCGACGAGGAATTCCTTATGGATCCAAGAGAAGAAATCGATAAGGACACATGCTTGGAGGAAGAAGAATACAACGTCACAATGTTGGACTCATTTGTTGGCAACTCATCAAGCAAAAGAGAAGACGAAAATGTAAGAAAATCAAAAACTTCTCTTTTTGTGACAAATTCTATTTCTACATCTCGTATGCTTAAAATTGCTAAACGTAAAATTTTGAAGTTAAAAATTGCTAATTCCAAATTACGTTTAGAAAATAAATCTTTAAAAACAAACGATAACGTAGAATCAAATATTGATGTGTTAAATTCTCTTTCATGTTCTTTAGGTAAAATTCTTATTCCTTGTTTAGAATGCAATCTATTAAAAGAAAAATTCAAGGATATTGAAAAAGGGCTCTTAGTTTCTAAACAACATAATGAAAAAATGATAGTTGAAAATGATGCTTTAACTTGTAAGTTAATACAATTAAAATATTTTGTTGAAAAATTTCAAATGTCATCTAATGAATTTCATCATAAGATTTTGAATAACAAGGATAAATTAACTTACAAAATCATTTCTAAAAAGGACCATTTTCACACATTAAATCAAAAGGAGTTTAGTTTCAAAAAGAATTATGATCCTCACAAAATTCTTAAGAGTCATTATTATAAGTCTCAATATATTTTCAATCATGACTCAAATTTAAAAACTCATTTTCATGAAAATCAAACTATAAAATATTATCCTTCATATTATAAGAGTATGTCCATAAGAAAGAGTTGAAATGGAAATCATCAAAATAAGAATCAATCATTTAAAACATATTGTAACCCACTCTTTCAACAATCACTTCTAAAGAAAGACAATCACTCTTATAAAATTTCAAAGAATCCATATAATAAAAATCATTATGATTATCAACATCAATGTATTTTGAAAAATAATTTGAATAAACATAAATCCCAAATGAATTATTTTTCAAACAACTATCATTCCAAAAAGATGTCAAATAATCATAATATGAATTTAAAAGAAAAACAACCAAAGTATGAATGGAGGCCCAAAATTAAAAACGAAACACTAACTCCACTTGTAAAGGCCCATTCATCACTATCTCTCCAAAAGCCTACACGATGTATTTGGGTACCCAAACGAACCATCACACTTGGTCCCCTTTGGATACCTAAATCTCTCATTCACTAGGAATCATTGTATTGCATGAAGTAGAAATAAATTAAAAATGAAATATCAGTACTCTACTTCATGATATGCTTAATTGCTTTTTCTTTTGTTTATTTTTTATTTTTGAGCCAACACGTTAAGGTCACTTAGATATATTACGAAGTATGACTTTTACATCTTAAGCCAAATGTTTATCAAATCAAATTGAATTAAAATTGAACATAAAGTCATATGATCTTAAAAGTGACCTACCTTTCATCTTTTAAAATTGCTTATATATATATCCTTAAAAATCCTTTACCCATCTATGTCTTGAATTAACATTATAATTTGAATATAGAAATTATTTTCAAGACTAATGAAATTATTTTTAAAAATGGATTTAAATGGTTTATTAAAGGGCTTAAGCTAAAAATTAAAATGCGCAACATTTTTGATTCTTGTCTAATTTCTTTGTTGCATATGATAGCCCCTATTTTGAATAATCATAATCAAGAAATATCGAAATCAAATGATATAAAAGAAACCATGTGTTTTTAAATCAAAAATTGTAAATCAAAATTGTAAATCAAAAACCATGAGTTGCTAATGCCAGGCGTTATCACTAACGCCGGCGGTAGCTTATTTTTATAAAAAATTCTGATTTCTCTAATTATTATTTTCTGAAAAATTATGTTAAGTATCGTTATCCTTTTCTTTCAGATATCTTGTATTAAGATCAAAAAGAAAAATTTTCAAAACAATTCAAAATAGCCAAAATATTTTTGTCCTTTATATATATGTACTATACTATTCACTTTACAAGCATTCACTAGATATTAAAAGGGATGAATATGAACTATATAATCACCACCATGATCTATTAATATCGTATGCTAAAATTCACTATAATCATATATCATAATTCATGATCTAACAAGAATCTTCTTAAATCATCTAATATTATCAACATTAGGAATTATGAAATATGTGATGGCTATTGATATTATAGTTTCATATCTTATTTTGTGTGTGATATATATCTCTATTATTTTCATGTATCTCATTATATTTAGATCTAAGAATTAACTTGATATCAAGAATATGAAATCAAATAGAATAATCATTTCATTCAAGATCTAAAGAAAACTAATTTGAAATCTTCTCATATTACATGCAACACTATCTCCATTAAATCATATATAATAACATTGCACTCAAACTCATTATTCTAGCATCACTTCTTAGTTTATGCTTAAATTTATATGCTAAGTATAACATTTACAATGTTATTAAAATATAATGATAACTATGTGATTTGAAATTATATATAATACTAAAATTCCAGCAAACACATAATTTATGGATTAATCATTAGAATATATATGAATATTATATCATAAATCATATATTATCATGCAAAACCAAAGATCAATAGATTCAATTATTGAATACAAATTTTATTATAAATTTCAAAACACTCTACATATGATCTTTGTCTTTAATATGATTACATGATCATCATTTTCTAGACTTAAAAATCAAACATGCTTATTCAAAAGAAAATCACCAAATCATATTGTCGTAAGCCTAGAAAGAATAGAAATCACATACATCATGATGATCTAACATATATTCTATGCAAAATTTTCTATAATCATAAATCATAATTCATGCTCTTTCAAGAAAAATCTCAAAACAATAATACCACCTAGGAATTATGAATCTTATGATAAAAATATGAATATTGTTTTCTTTACATTAGTTGGTGTATGGATATGCTTTGATATTGATTGCATGTATCTCACAAATATATAGATTCTAGAATCAACTTAGGAATAATAAAGATATATCAAACTTAATCATCACTCTATTCTAGATCTTTAATTTGAAATTCTATTTTGGAATACATGCAATTTCAATATAAATCTTATGACATGACATTAAACCCAAAACTCATCATACTAGCATTGCCACTTATTGAATATTAGTAATTGTGCTAGTTATCACATATCGTCATCTCATAAAGTAGAAAAACTATGCGACTTTATAACTCATCACACCAAACAAAACCCATAGTTTATATATCAACCCTTAGATTTAAAAGCATAGGTTGTCCAAAGATTATTTACCTATGACTTCATATCTCACAATAGCGGGGGCGTAGGGTTGTATGCATTAGAGACCTAACCTCTAAGTCATGTCTTGTCCTTAACCGGGGAGGGTTCCAGTGGGGCCTTGCGAGGCACTTGGGGAAAGAGTGCTAGGTTGAGCGTTTTCTAGTGTGTGCATATGGGATTAACACCCCAACCTATGGCATGTGTGCAGCTCCTCATGCCCATCCGTCACTTAGTACGGGGCTAGGGTGTAGACATTTAGTCGGGATAGTTTTTAATCTTAGGACACACTTATATTACTCTTTGCATGATCATTTTATTTACTTATCACTTAAATCATGCATATTTTTGGTTGTTTAATAAAAAATGTCCACTTGTGTTTGCATAATTTATCTTTTTGAGCTTAAATGTTTTTGTAAAACACATGTATTTGAAAAAGCTAAAGTTTAATGCAAATTTGAGCAATCAAGACATCTCCAAAAATTGCAAAATTTTTGCATAAGACTACTCTAAGGACACTTAATAAATATCAAAAATCAGATTTTTAAAATTCTCAAAAAATAGTGTACTGTTTCCAGCGCTAGCCCTAGCGCCGGCGCTAGCGTGGTTTGTGAATTTACTGATTTTTAAAATTTCTAAATATCCTTAAAAATATGTTAGTTTATATGTTCTAATTTGTTTTTTGAATTTCTGACATTTATTATTTTCATTTTATTTATATTATGAAAAATCAACTACAAAAGTTTAAAATTCAAAAAATACAAAAATATGTTTTTGTTATTTGTGTTTTATTCATATTATCAAAAATCTACTAAAAAAATTCAAAATTCAAAAATTACAAAAATATGTTTTTTTGATTTTCTGTTTTTATTTGATTTAAAAATGATAAAACAAAAAAAACATGTATGATCTTTATTGCCAATATCAAGCATGTATGAATTCTATTATTTAGAATTATTTACAATGTTAAAACTTTTTCCTTCAAATTACAATGAACATTATTTTTGCCTATCATGCTTTGATATATCTATTTAAAGTGCATCAAATATTGAAAAATATGTGTAGAACCAAGCTTATCATGCCTCTAAGTATGAGTAAATGTTTTATGATTGATAATGATACCTTTTCACTCACTTATTTTGGTAATCAACATGTGTGTTTAAATCTAAAAATGCTTGCTTGTGTATTATATTTGTACAATAAATTAAAACTTGCATAAGTTTATTGCCTACACTACATTTGAATTGCACTTATGAAATTTTGAAAAGTGGTTAAGTTTAAAAAATTGGGTTTGCAAAATAAGTGTATTCGGAGAATGTTGTCTCACAAATATGAACAAAAAATTATATATGTAGACAAATATAACTCCACCAAGCACTACTTGAACCTCCTGATAAGTCTTCATAAGCATTGTGAGGTTCAGCACCTTGGAAAGAATAGTAAAGTTTCTTGTGCAAACCTTGGTTATTACACCACTTTGTTAAAAATTATGTGCTTTAAAGTGTGTGAAAGTAATTTACTTGTGTTTTATTGTGCGTTTTACTTTACATATGTCTTGTATTTTTGTGATTTAAATCAATTGTTAACATTGCCCAAAATACACTTATGTGCACATCATTATCTTTCATAACACTTCTTCTCATGAGTATTGGATTCTAATGCTTTATCTATACTACACTTTAAATAAAAAATGCACTAGATAACCTAGCATGACCTCTACAATGTTTTGGTATCTCTTGAACTTAAAATTAAGTAACATTGTAGTATAATCTCTCTTCGATATGTTCATTTCATGCTTGGTATCTTTATTTTTGAAAAACTTTGAGATTTCAAAAGGTTAAAACATCTTTCAATTTTGAACTAAAACTAATATTTTTACTTATACTTTTCACTCTTACAAAAAGATGTTTATTATAATCTAAAACTCTTATCTATTTATTTGAAATCTCTTCAATACTATACTTAAATTCTTTATCTTTGTCTATATTACAAAAGCTAGATCATGCTTCATTTTTTTTTAAAAATGTCTCCTTACTACCCTCACCCCACCTTCTTTTGATAATACCAAAAGGGGGAGATTAATTGAAGAAATCTATATAGGAGAAATATAGATAAATAAGGGGAGACTAATTCATGAAATCTATCATTTAGGGGGAGTAACACATAAATTGCATTTATGTAGGGGGGCATTAAGATAGGGGGAGTATGCACATTTCATGCTATGCACATTATCATGCATATCATTTACTATAGTTGCACTTTTATCTTGCTTATCATATGCTATAAACACTATTGTTGATTTCTTGCTTAGAGGATTTGTTATTATCAAAAGGGGGAGATTGTTGGACATGTGTGTCACATCCCTTTGTTTGAGAATAACAAATCCCATATTGCATTTGATATTGCTTGTAGTGTGTTTATAGTGTGCAGGAACTATAGGTGCAATACTCCACAGGTAGAAGGCAGCATGGAAACAATTTTTTGAAAGGAGCGGTTCCTTAGCGCTACTGTCAGCGCTATCGCTAACGCCAGGCGCTAGCTTAGTTGGTTCCGTGTCAGCGGTTTCATCTTAGCTTCCGTCTCAGCGGTTAGCCTCATCTCACCGGTTCCTTAGCGCTACCGCCAGCGCTAACGCTACCGCCTGGCGCTATCGCATGTTCGTGCACAGTGCCATGCCTCCGACGGTTCTGCAACCGCTCAACACAACCGCTACCGCCAGCACTAGCGCTACCGCCAGCGCTATCTCAAGTTCGTGCACAGAGCCATATAGCCGACGGTATCGCAACCGCTCCACACGAATGCTTCCGCAGGCGCTAGGAGCTACCGCAGGCGCTATCTCCAAGTTCTATAAAATGAGCCAACTTCGATCGTTTTGGCTAATCTATCCCAGAGAGGTTGCTTGTGCCACAATTCCAGTGCTATTATGCTGCCGAAGATGGATCTCCCACAAAAAGATTAACGAGAATTCTGGAGGAGGACTATGTCACGCTACATCCGAAGGACGATCGCTTCGACCTCGCTTATACTACAACGATCCTTCATCTCCGACTTCCTCCTGTAAGGCCCCTCCCAATTAGGCTCAAGCTTACCTACAGCGGCCCCTCTTCCTGCCGCATCTACCTTCTTCAGGACCAAGTCCCCCCTTTCGAACTGTTTTATTCTGATGTGTTGGTCAAAATACCTGGCCATCCATCTCTTGACTTCCTCCTGTCGAACAACAACGAGGTCTCGGAGCTCTTCTACTAGGTCCAATGACAGCCTTTGTTCTGCATCGTTTTCCACTAGCCATTCTTCATCCCCTTCGCCCGCGGCGACCACCCTGGGAAATTTTACCTCGAACTCTTTCGGGAGGATGGCCTCAGATCCGTGAGAGAGTCTGCACGGAGTCTCCCTGGTGGCAGTGTTCGGAGTAGTCCTCAAGGCCCAAAGGACTGAGGGCAGCTACTCTACCCACTTGCCAATGAGGTTCTCTACTTTCTTCTTGAGTAGGTTGACAATTACCTTGTTCGCTACCTCCACATGGCCATTACTCCTCCGGTGGTGGACCGATGCAAACCTGAGGTCTATGCCGAGTTGGATGCAGAAACTAACAAACTCTTCGCTGGCAAATTGTGGCCCATTGTCCGTCACTATGGCCAATGGGAGCTCGTGCCTGCAAATTATCTCACCGCACACAAAGTTTCTTACCACTTGGGACGTTACCTTGGCCAGCGCCTTTACTTATACCCACTTGGAGAAGTAATCGATCATTACCAATAGAAACTTCCTTGGTCCATTAGCTTGTGGGAAAGGGCCCAGCAGGTCCAAACCCCATATAGCAAAGGGCCAGGGGGCTGCGATGGTCCGGAGTCTCTGAGCTGGCAAGAGCTAGAGAGGAGCGAACATTTGGCATTTTGAACATTTTCTTGTGAACTCCACTGCATCTTTCCTGAAGGTGGGCCAAAAATAGCCTTGCCTTAACACCCTTCACTCTAGAGTTCGGCTCCCGGAGTGACTACCACATTCCCCAGAGTGGATTTCTTCGAGGACTCTCAGGACCTCCTCCTCTGATACACAACGGGAAAGGAGCCCCGAGAGTGTTTTCCTGTATAGTCCTCCTGCATGCAAGGAATAATAAGCCGACTTATACCTGAAGCGTCATTTATCCATGTTCCCTTCAGGGAACTTTCCCGAAGCTAGGAAGGTGACGAAGGGATCCATCCATGATGCTCGTTGATCCACCTCCATCAGTTCCCCTTCCTCGATGGAAGGTTGGAAGAGTTCCGATACTGTCACGCCCCAGCTCAAGGTCCAAACTTGGCTAAGAGGTCTGTCGGTGTGCTCTCCTCCCTTGGCACATGCTTGATGGAGAAAGTGCAAAATTGCTCGATGACCCCCTTGGCCTTCTCCAGGTAGCGTTGGAGGGTCGGCTCCTTTGCTTCAAATTCTCCCCTGACTTGGCATGCCACCACCATGGAGTCCGTTGAGACCTCCACATCATGTACAGACAGCTCTCGGGCCAGCCGCAGGCCCGCTATCACTGCCTTGTACTCGACCTGGTTGTTGGTAATTGGAAAATGGATGCTCAAGGCTTGCTCTTTCTTTGTCCCTTGGGGGATTATTAGTATGATTCCACCTCCATAGGAGTGCATCCCTGACGCACCATCCACCAGCATCTTCCATGCTACCGGGGGAGGTGATTCATGCTCCCCCACTTCGGTTGCATAGTCCGCCATGAAGTCTTCCACCGATTGTGCCTTGATCGATATCCTAGGCACAAACGCGATGTCAAACTCACTCAGCACCACGGATTATTTTGCTAGCCTCCCCGAATGCTCCACCCCTTCCATGACTTTGTGAAGCGGGTGGTCGGTCACCACTTTGATTGAGTGCTCATGGAAGTATGACCGGAGCATCCGGGACGATACCACCAAAGCGAAGGCCAACTTTTCTAAAATTGGGTATTAGGGCTCCGCCTTCCTTAGCACTCGGCTGACGTAGTAGATGGGGAACTTCCTCCTCCCTTCTTCCCGGACCAACACCAAACTTAGTGCCTCGGATCCAACCCCCAATTATAGGGATAGATCCTCTCCCTGTCTTGGTCCCTGTAGTAGAGGAGTCTGGGTGAGTTCCCCTTTCAAAGCTTGAAAAGCTTCATCACATTCCGAGGTCCATTCAAATTTTTTGTTTCCCTGTAGCACCTTAAAGAAAGGTGAACACTTCTCAACCACCTTGGAGAGGAACTTACTGAGTCCGGCCAATTTTCCCATGAGGCTCTGAACCTCCTTTGAGTTTCTTGGCGACCCCAACTCCATGATTGTTTTGACCTTATCTGGGTTAGGCTCCACCCCCGCTAGGGTGAGCAAGTAACCTAGGAACTTCCCCCATCTTTCCCCGAAGACACATTTCAGGGGGTTGAGTTTCATCTTATACTTCCGCAAGGTCCCAAAGGTTTCTTCAAGGTTTCGGAGGTGGGACTCGAGGTCCCAGCTCTTTATCATGAGATCATCAACATAGACCTCCAGGTTTCTTCCCTTCTGCTCTCAGAAGACCCTGCCCATCATTCGTTAGAACGTGGCCCCTGCATTCTTGAGCCCAAAGGGCATCATCTTATAACAATAACACCCATCCCCCGTGATGAAGGAGACGTCCTTGATATCGGGGGGGGGGGGGCATTCGGATTTGATGGTAACCTGAGAAGCATCTAAAAAGACATTATAGTGAAACCGACGGCTGAATCAACCAGTGCGTCGATTCTAGGCAAGGGGTAGCAATCTTTGGGGAATGATTTATTAAGTAGTGAGAAATCAACACACATGCGCCACTTACCTCCCCCCTTTTTCACCATAACTACATTGGAGACCCAGCCTGGATACTGGATCTCCGAAACAAAACCTGTTCGGAGGAGCTTGCTCACCTCCTCCCTGATGAGGCCTTCCATCTTGTCGGCGATAGCTCTCTTCTTTTGGCGAATAGGTCGAGAGTCGGGATCGAGGTTGAGATGGTGGTATTCCACGTCCGCGTCAATCTCGGGCATCTCCGCTGCGCTCCAAGTGAACACATCCACGTTCTTTTGCACGCATGCTAGGATTTTGTCCTGCTCCTCCAGGCCGAGCTCTCCGCTGATTCGGACCTTCTCGACAACCCCATCCTGGGTGGTGACCTTGAGCTCCACGACCTCCTCCACGGCTTCCAGCCAGGACTGCTCTACCCAATCTCCTTCCTTCCCTTCGCCGCTAGCGAACGCTTCGGCCTCCTCCTCCCTTCCTTCTTCCCCGATCGCCATCAGCTCTTCCGCCCTTCCTTCCTGGGCCTGACCCTCTACCTCTTCCTTCTCCTCCTATGCTTCCTCTTCGAGACCCGCCGGCTCCCCAACCTCCTGATCCTATTTCTCAGCTTCAGCTATCCAGGAGATAGTGTTTACTGCCATCACGTAGCACTTCCATGCTACCTTTGGGTCCCCTCTTACCAGAATCTGAACTCCTTTCGAGTTGAATTTTAGACATTGGTGGATGGTGGAGGGGACGCAGCAGAAAGCACTGATTAGCGGCCGTCCGAAGATGGCACTATAGCTACTGGGAGCATCCACTATAACAAAGTGGCAATTCCGAGATTGCCCGCCCAGGACCACATGGAGCCCCACTCCCCCCTCTACCACCTTCCTCTCTCCAGAGAACCCAAACAATGGGCCATCCGAGGCCAACACCCTCTTGGTTTCCACCTTCATCTCATCGAACGCCTTCTTGAAGATGAAGTTGACAGAGCTTTCGTTGTACATGAGAATACGGGATACCGTAAAGTTCTCAATGGCGGTCTTGATGACCAACGCATCGCAAAAAGGGTCCTCATGATCTGTCATGTCCCTTTGAGAGAAAATAATTTTTTCTGCCGAGGGTGGAGCCATTGATGTCGAAGCCACGCTTCGGCGGTAGATGGTATGGAGGCTCGCCTTGCGGGTTTCCTCCACCCCTACTCCCCCATGGATCACTCTGATCCCTCCCCGGGTCCCCACATCGACTCGGTCCTCGCACCTTTCCTCGTCATCCTACTGAGGCAGGACCTCCTCAATCCTCACCTGCTGCTGCTATCGCGGTGTCGGCACTCTGGCCCTCTTTGTCTCCAGAAACTCTGGGCAAGTGGCCGTTGTGTGACCTTCCTCATCATGGAAGTCACAGTATGGCAACGTCACCTCTCCCCTCTCGGCCTATGCCGCCCTATTCCCCATTCTCCTTCCTGCTCCTACTTCTGCCCTTTCCCCTTCTCTCCTTCTTCTTCCTCCCCTCTCTCACCTGATCTCCATGGCCTGTTGAGGCGGCGGAGGCACCTGCCTTGGACATTGTCTCCATCCCACTGATGGGGTCTTCCCTGACCCCCATGGAAGTTACCCCATCCTGGGGTGTAACCTCTCCCTTGACCCTGCATTCCTCCGCCCTGCTGCCTCCATCCCCCCTCTGGGCCAAGGGCTCTTCTCTTCTCCGCACCTCCTGCTGCCTGACCTCCGGTTCACTGAGCTTTGATAGCCTCCTGGTAAGCTCCGGATTGGCCTCCTCACTTTCGAATTCCTTCGCCACCCTCTCCATCAACTCCTCGTAGGAGACGGTGGCCTTTCTCTTTAATCCCATCTTGAAGAAACTCTCCATCAGCCCAATCATGAAGGCAAGATGGAGGGCAAACCCAGGCATCTCTTGGGTGAGTAGTACCTACTCTTGGAACCGATCCACATAGTGAGCCAATGATTCCTTGGGCTCCTGCATCACCTTGAAGAGGGACTCAGCGTCTTTCTTTCTCTTCTTTGAAGTCAAAAATCGTAACAAGAAGCTTCGACACATGTCCTCAAATGCGCATATTCATCCAACAGGGAGTTGATGGAACCAGTCCCTAGCCTTCTCTTTCAAGGTGACGGCGAAGAGCCAACACTTAAAGCCATCCGACATCGGCCTGATGGAAACAGAATCCTCGAATGACTGCAGGTGTTGGACAGGGTCATCCCTGTCGTGGTAGTAGACCCTGTCCCATTCCCTGAACCCTTTTAGAACGGGTGCGGAGAGCACCAGTTTGCAAAAGGGGTTCCCTCCACCTGCTACCTTTTCCTACTGCACTCGCCCCCCGAGCTCCCTCACTAGGCTTGAGCTCGCTGGGGCCATGCTCGCGAGAGCCATACTCGTCGGAACTGCCTTCATGGATTCTGTGCCCGCCGGAACCGCACTCGCCTGCGCCTCACTCGCCTGCACCGTGCTCGCCGACTCCGTGCTCTCCAGCATCGTGCTCGCGAGTGCCGCGGTCTCCAGAACCTCGCTCGATGGGCTGGCGAACAGCACTCGCCCCTCCAGGTCTGGCACTGACCCCCCCCCCCCCCCACCCCCCCCCCCCCCCCCGTCCACCTCCTTTCCGGTCCTTCCTCCTAGGCATTCTTACCTACCGCTACTAGAGGATGGAATGCCTGAACCGTCGGGGTCGCGAACTCGCTTCGCAATGCTGCGACTGCGAACCCGAGGGTATCAAGGACTTCCCTCCTGATGTCCGAGAACATTGATGCGCTATTTTGGCAATGCTAATTAGCAAGCGCGAAATGTGATGCGACGGCAGTGCACCGGTCGCTCAAGTAATAAAATAGGGAGGAACTCCCCGAATATTGTTCTCTAAGGACCGCAAGTTGGGTAGTACGATTTGCTCAAACCAAGAAATCAGTTAAAAGTATTAATAAGAAATAAAGGGGGTTGTGATTTGGGTTCCTAAGCTATTGCAGAATGAAAAGAAATGCGGATCGAAAAGCACCGCTTCACAACATGTGGGTGAGTGCACCGGCCGCGATGCCGCGCTTCGGTAAGCGGGTGGAGTGTCCACAGTGCGGGGTTCGTGAGGGTCGTACTCACCTCTTCGCAAACATCACCACTAGCAATCGCTAAGTGGTTTCACAGACAAGCAACCTAGGCTATCACAACAACAAACAAGGGCTATTCTTGCCACTGCATCAACATTGGACATTAACACAAGCAATAATCTTTAAGATTAACTTAACAAGTATTCATACAACGCATAAACTAGTACAAGCATCAAGGGTTAGAGAGGACCACAAAGAAGATGTCACCGCGTCTTGGGTTCACGGCCGGAATGAGAGGTTGCCGGGCTCGGTCCTCAGATGGCATGCTAACTCGAAGGAGGCTGTCACCGCTCCAATGATCTTTAGCACTTCTATGATCTGCTCGGCGAGGAATGCTTGAGCTAGCGGCGGCGGAAGCTTGCAAACTCTCTCGGATGGAAGGATGATGAAGGAGATCGCCGGAGATGGTCTCCTCTTGCCTCCTAAAGTGGAAAGGGTAAAAATGGCGGGATTCCCAGCCTTTCCCGCGAGGGGGATCGAGCTCTGTCCTGTCACACTAATGGCAGCAACAATTCCTTCTTAAATACTAAACAGGCAGAAAAATGGTCATGCACGGTCGAACGCATGACCATGCGCAGACCGTGCGTTAATTAATGATTAAAATGACGTGAAGATGAAGCTACGCCGCCCGTGCGATTTACTCACGCACGTGCAAATCCATATGTGCGGCAAAACGCACGGACAAATTTAGATACGTCTTAAAACAGCAGAAACAGGAGACCGTGCGTTTTACTCACGCACTGGCGATTCCGACCGTGCGTCAAAACGCACGAGTAAACTCGGATCGCCAGTTTTCTGCCCAGATGAGAGCGCACGACCGCAACAGACCGTGCGTCAAGGAAAACGCACGACCGTGTGTTTCACACAGTTATGAAATCTGGGAGAAAACTGGATACAAGACAATCCGGCCCCCTGCACACAAGAAAATCAAGCTGGGAATACACCTCCAGCACCAGATAAACATGGAGAAATGGAAGGGGAGCACCATGTGCTTACCCCCAATAACAAGGAGCACAATTGCACACCGAAATGGGCCTAATTGTGCACCTAGCAGGGAATAGTGAATATGAATGAAAACGTGCCTAAAGTGTGGTGCAAAGACTAGATAATCGGCCCAGATGAGTCCATAAATATATATATAAATGGGAATCATCCCACCCCCAGACTTAACCATTTGCACGTCTCAGGCAAACTACCCAGCCCTCCTGTCGGAACAATTGGATGTTAGCGTGAGTGTGAGCGGTAGAGAACAATGCGAAGTCGCATGCGCACGTGCATAGATATACATTAGAACAGAATTAAACTCAAGATTTTATCTAACTATTTCTAGATCAGTAGTTTGAAATTCATTTTACATGGATGGTGAATCCTGGTGAATCTTTCGGTCGCGCAAAAAGGGTAAATAGCGTGACTAATGAGTAAAGTATTACTCGAATCGAAGCTCGGGACAAACTTCTAAGAAATCCATCAAAGTCGGTGTCCATAGGCTTGCACATTCGCAGTCTCTCTACTGCATGAGACGACTCATATCTAAAATCAATAGGACTTATGGGTTAGAATTGGGCTTAGGTTGAGTATAGGCTAGGTAAGTAGAAGGACGATGGGAATCGCATTCAACACAACCTGAGCACTCAAGAGAATTACAATCACCAATACAAAATTTTCAAGAATTACACAACACCCCCAGGCTTCAACTGAACACAAGGTGCGTGCTAAGCCAAATATAAATTTAATTTGCCGAGAGAATATTATTTTTGCACCACTTTTTTTTCTTTTCTTTTCTTTCTTTTCTTTTCTTTTCTCTCATTGGCAAAATGACATTTGTAAGTACAAAAAAAAATGGCTCCTTTAGATAATTTAAAAGTGCCATACACAACAAAGATGACACGAAATGCGATCAAAAAAGAAATTTCTTTCAGCTCAAAGGTTGGTGTGAAAATAGGTTCGGCCGTATGGCTTTGGTTAAATTTTAGTGGGGCTAAACAAGGAGGAAGAGTAGGCTCAAGTGGGCTTGCAACGGTGATTATGCAGGTAAGGATTTCAAAAGCACAACCGGATCAAGAAATGGCCTATATTACATTTTATGACGAGTACTTCAACGCAATCGTTTCGAGAGTCGCCTAGTGCAAGTTCTAGCCACCGAGAATGGTTGTCTTTCCTTCCGACCCTAGTAATAACCTACTACTAGTCTAACTACACTCGACCTTATGCTATCGTAGGATTCACCAGATTCACCACTAAAGTAAAATAAATTGCAGCTACTATAATAGAAATAATTAAATTATAACTATGAATTTAATTCTACTCTAATTGAATTTCTAGGCGTGACGGGAGCACTCGACTAGAGCACTACTCTAGTCAACATTTTTCTCTACTCCTCACTCATACGCTAATAATCCAATTCTTACGAGCGGGGAACCTCGCAGCGATACCCAATAAGTACGCGTGATCAAGTGCGCGTGAACTAGGTGCAAGTGTATACAATATGTGCAACAAAATACAAATCCTAACTCATCACATTCTAACATGCCATACAAAGTGTGTGCACGTGCACCGATCACTCTCTCCCCCAAACTTGATCAAAACTATCTAAAATACCCAATTCAGAAATAAGTAAGAGAGGGGTAGAGTTGATCTATGCTCATAGAAGAGCATGCCAGAAGTGCAGTAGTTCCAACATTAATATTTTTCATACTTTCCTCCTCCTCCACAAGAGAGCATCCGCCTACAATGTTAGCAAAACAGAAATAGTAGTGCATAGAAGGAATTAAAAAGCAGACAGAACTGGGTGGTTCCCATGGGTTGTCTCCCAAGAAGCCCTTTTGTTTAACGTCCTTCAAGGTGGACCAAATACCTGTATTAAAGTTCGATAGCAGCAGTTAAAGAGATTGTTCCAAACTAAAATAAGAACGACCAACACAGCAAATAGATAAAATAGAGCACAAAAATAGACCGAAGAAGCAGCACAATTACAACCCCGAGACCCCATCACGCATCAGCTGTATGCTGATTTGTGGTGGTTCTCCCCAGCTACGCGAGATGGGAGAGAGGTGAAGGCTTTAGGGCCCAAGGAGGATGTCTCCCCCTTGCCCCTAACCTCTTCCTTCTCGTGCCGGAGGGCAAAAGAGCGTGCTTCACGCAGCAGTTTTTCTTACCTCAGCTTTTCCACAGTTGGAGAGCGCCAACGTTGATGACTGGCAGAATTTCCCACCTTGGTGGTGGGTGGCGTCACTTCCGTTGCCGCTGTGAAAACCGGATCAGCCCAATGGACCTGCTTAAAATGTTTACAGTTGTTACTTTGACTCGGACACATTTTCATAAGGCACTTTGTTCCGCCTTCTCCCTCGTCATTCTGGTCACTTCCGTTGCCGCTGTCTTCTGCCTTCTTCCCCTCTTCCGTCACAACTTCCAACTTCTCTTCTTTCTTTGCTCCTTCTAGCGGTTCTGTTCTTTTCTCGGCTTCTGCATCACTAGATGGTTTCTCAGTAAAAACAAGGGGAGAGTGAATTACTGCTTCAGATACAATCTTGGGGCAAATGGAGGGTGTCACCTTACAGGGTAAGACAACACACCCCTTAGAAAAGTCTAAGGTGGCACCACTCTCTTTTAAGAACGGTACTCCCAAGATGGGAATGGATTGATTCAGACTTGGTCCCAAAACTTGGATGTCGGCAACCACTACCGTCCCCTCGATTGTAACTTCCACATTCCTGACTTCTCCCTCAGCCTTAACTATAGTCCCATTAGCAAGCACTAGTGACTTCCGTTCATCCGTATCCATTTTAAGTTGCAGTTTAGCAACATCCTGCAAGGAGAGGATGTTGCGAGATCAACCGGAATCATATAAGGCTGCCGTTTCAATATTGTTAATGGAGCATGAGACTACCAACTCACTTAGTTCACCAACTCCCGCGTCGGAGAGACTCTTCCCTTGGTTAATTGGATTTTTTTCGGTATTACTGGGAAGGGTCCCTTGCGCACGCTCGGTTAGCACTTGAGCCAGTTGGCCCACTTGCATCTCCAAGTTACGCATGGACAGGGTTTGGTTCACCATATTAGTGTTGGCGACTTCCATAAACTTTTCCATCAACTATTCCCGATTACTTTTCTTAGGGACAGGGGCACCTTGATTATAACCCGGCTGAGGCGGCCTTGGTTGACTTCCGGACGCTTGAGCATTGTATTGATGCTGGCCCGGTTGCCATCATTGGCCTACAACATTTTGGTTCCATGAAAAATTGGGGTGATTTCTCACACCCAGATTATAAGCATTTCCGTAGGGTGCCCCCCTAGCTTGATTTCCAACGAAATTTACAGATTCATTTAAACAAAGCTGAGAGAATTCACCTGATGGCTCGCTACCTGGGCACTCGTTTGAGTGGTTACCACCGCCTCCACATCCTTCACATTTAATGTTAGACGCGGGCGCAGCAACGGGAGAGAGTGAATCCACCACGAATAGTCCCCGAGCGCTTTTAGGCGCATTTCTCCCCACAGTCTAGAATGTGCTGTGGGACGCGGTGTCTTGCAGAATTTTGAGAGCTTCCTCGGGCGTGTGGTTCATCAGGGTTCCTCCTGCAGCAGCGTCAATCATCACCCGATGGTTGGGCTCGATGGCGAAGTAGGTCTCCACGATGTTCCACGGTCGGAGCTCATGATTTGGGCATTTGCGCAGGAGGTCACCAAGACGCACACAAGCTTCTGCGAGGGTTTCCTGCTCAGCTTGCCGGAAGTTGGCGAGCTCACGCCGAAGGCTCACAATCTTGTCCACCGGGTGGAATTTGGCGAGGAATTTGGACGCGAGCACATCCCAAGTAGTAGCAGTTCCTGGAGGGATAGAATGGAGCCATACCTTGGCTTTGTCACGCAATGAGAATGGAAACAGTCTCAACTTGACTGTTTCGTCAGTGATTCCAGCATACCGAAAGGTACCGCAAATGTCGGCGAACTCTGCCAAGTGAAGATGTGGGTCTTCACTGGACATCCCAGAGAACTGCGCGTTGTTACGGATGATGTTCAGGATGGCGGGCTTGATTTCGAACTGGTTGTTCATGATGTTAGGCCCAAATCCTGGATACACACTCCCAGCTGTAGGAGTGGTGTAATCTCTCATGGTCCTAGGTCTCGGTCTGGCCACTTCATTCTCGTCAGCTACCTGACCCACGACCAGTACATTTCCCACTCCAGGTTCAGCCGGATTTCCATTAACATCCATGGTGGCAGCAGCACGGAGGCGCGCCCGCAGGGTACGCTCTATTTCAGGGTCAAATGCTGCGCACTCACCAGGATTTCTTCTATGCATACACCTTCTTCAACAGAAAAAAATATAATAAAAAAAAACAAAAAGTCCTTAAAACGAATTTCCAAGAAGAACAAATCATACACGCTTGCAGTCCCCGGCAACGGCGCCAAAAACTTGATGCGTGTTCGGCAAGTGCACCGGTCGCACAAGTCATAAAGTTGGGAGTACGTCCCCGAATATCGTCTCTCAAGGAATGCGCGTGGTTAGTTTGACTCTTTGGATTGAGAAAATAATTACAAGAGTTAACTAAAGGAAAAATAGGGGCTTTGATTTTGGGTTTCCTAAACTAGCGCAGAAAAGAGAGATGCGGGTCAAAACTCTGCTTCGCAAGGCGGGATGGATGCAACGGCCACGATGCTGTGCTTCAGAAAGCGCGTGGACGAGAAGGCACGCGGATGGGCGATCGCAAGGGCGGAAGTGTTGAGGGTCGAGAGCACCTCTTCGCAAATGCTAATAGCACTTTTGCTATAGCGTGGATTGTGAAAGTGAATGAAACTGAACGATTGTCACAACGAGATCATCAACCAATAAAATAACGAGACATGATTATATTATCACAACTAATTGTTCAATACACCAAAATCTCAGAAATTACACAACAAGTAATAATATGAAAATGAGAGATAGAGGTTTCGTCACCAAAGGATGAAGACTCGCCGTCGTTCACGGCCGGAATTCCGGGTTGTCAATCCGAATCCGGGCTCGGCTTCGGCTAACGTCCGGGATACTCGAAGGGTTGTCAATCCTCCGCTAACGTCCCATCTTCTTCACTTGAACCTATGAACTGGCACCGAATCCCTGCATCTTCTTCTTCTTTTCACCTGAATAGTGTTGCGTGGTTGAGAACTCGCCGGAGTGGAGTAAGTGGAGCATTTGGATGATGAATCGATGCCCGGATCATGAACGGAGGATGGATGGACGAAGGGAGGTGAATGGGGGGAGAGAAGCTCCCAAAATCCGTGGATGGGCGGCTACGGGGCGGAATGAATACCCTAAAATCGTGGAACAGGGCATAAAATAGGCGCTGGCGAAATAGTGCGCACGACCAGTGGCGCACGACCAGTGGTCGTGCGCACTAGAAGTTAGGCGCTCGTGCGCACTATCCCAGCGAAACCTGTGACATAAACTTTATAAAATATAAAGATCGCACGACCGAACGCACGATCGTGCGTAAAAACGCACGACCAAATTCAGAATGCAACTTTGGGCAGCAAATGATCGCACACGATTGGCGGCGCACGATCAGTGGTCGTGCGCAGTATAACCAGTGATCGTGCGCAGTGTTCCTGTACAGATTTGTATCGGGAACACCTGCACGACCCCTGTTCCAGCATAAACACAAATCAAAACCACTAAAAGTGGCACATAACAGCATGAAAGATATTAAGAGTGATAATCAAGAAAATACACCACACAGGTCTAGAAGTGCACTTCATGTGAGAATTGTGACTAAATGACGTAGGCTAAACGCACAGTAGAATAACGTAGGCTAAACGCACCCAACCTCCGGTAAATAAGCAAAATTCAACCTTAACATCTTCACCTTGAAGCACACTCCCCCAGACTTCAATTAAGCACTATGGTGTGCGCGAGACTACCATACTTATGGTTCTATTCTTTTTAGAGTTCATTAACTCTCTCTTTTTTTTATAGATCCAGAACAACATAGGTTAGGATCAATTAAATTTTTTTTTTCATTTTTTTGCGCGCACACACCACATCACACCTCCAAATTTTTATTACTCCGCATCGCACAATCATCAACAAAATGTATAAATTTCAAAGCTTGACTCTAGTGCATTTTAGGTTAGGATATGTGGTCTTGGTGAAAGTTTGGTGGAGTTTAACAAATAGGAAAGGTAAGGCTCAACGAGGCTAGCAAAGGGTGATATTAGGTTGGGAAATCAAAGCTCAATCGGATCAAATGATGGCCTACGTCATGCTCCCAACAAGATCATTCAACGCACTCATTTTGAAAATAGCTAGGGTCAAGTTCTTAACCACCGAGCGAGGTCTCCTCTCCTTCCAACTCAAACAACACGAGGCTAACAACTCTTCTACACTCGACCTAGGGCTACCGCTAGATTCACCAAATTCACCGTTCGAGTAGAGTATTTTACAGTTACACTACAGATGTAAATAAAACTATAATTTTGTAATAAAATCTACTCTACAATAATTTTTAAGCCACGTTAGCGCTCTACTAGTAGCACCGCACGGGTCATAACTTGTTCTGCCACACAATCCTAAATCAACAAACAAGCTTCCAAACATATAAATTAAGCACTTACATGATAAATGCGCACGAATAACAAGAAAACGAATGTGGTGCATGGTATGCAATGCGACAATACATTTGAAAATTCCTAACATTACATTCTAGCATGTATGTGCGTGTAGCGTAACCAAAGGCCCGCTCCCCCAGACTTGATTTGAAAACACACATCAAATATAACATTTCATAGCAAAAATAAAGCTAGGTTAGGAGTACCTATGCTCATAAGAGCAAGCCAGAAGAGCGGTATAATCCTTCGTTTAAAGATCTCCTCCTCTTCATCCAATCGAGTTCACACCTGCATTGTTAGCACCAAAGCAAAAACAAACAAAACATAATAGAAATTAAAGCAAGCAAACGGAACCGGGTGGTTCCCATGGGTTGTCTCCCAAGAAGCCCTTTTGTTTAACGTCCTTAAAGGTGGACCAAATACCCGTATTAAGCAAATTATAGTATTGTTCACGCAAGACTAAAGAGAGGAGGTCATCCCAGTCTACGTAGTATTATTACACAACCATACAGAGAAATCAACTATATGTTGACTTAAAATTGTATCTGCAGATAGAAGAAAATGGTCCGGAGACCCACAACTGATGGCAACGAAGTAAGATGTTTAGCCTCCATCCCCAAGTCTCCTCTTTTCTTGCTCTCTTTCTCTCTTCCAAGAGTATTTCTTCAAAGAAAAATCGTTTTCCCCCTTGTAACCAATACTCCAAGGGAAGCACCAACGATGATGAGGAAACAAGATGGTCCTTCACTATACCTTCCTCACCCCGCCATGCTTTCGGCTCCTCCATGCTAAGGTCTGATCAACCAGAGGAGGGGCATCCTGCATTCTTCTACATAAAGAAAGGGGGTCAGGAAATAAATTGGAAGAAAAACTAAAAGAAATCTCATCTGAGGGGATAATCCCGGCTTCATCCCCCATAGGGTGCGGCAATGACAAACTGATGATATCATCGAAGATTTCAATAGACTCAACGGTGCACGCAATGGCCTCCTCTATAACTTGGACTTCCTCGAACTGGACCGAAATGTTTGCTTCAGCACAATCGAGACTGTCCTCCTCCATGAGAGTGGGCACGACACTGCGCAGGTCTGCACCATCCTACAAATTGATCTTAATGATAACATCAGAAATAGATGTAGTTTCGGTGTACTGGGAGAAGACGTGCTTCTTAAGAGCTCGGGCTCACTCACCACACAAGGGAACGAATCCATGCAAAGTGGTACATGAACCGAAGAGGTATGTGGGGTCGCATCAGAAATGGAGTCATGAGGGACACTGATGCATGTGTCGATTCTAGGGACTTCAAAAAGTAAAGGTGGAAGTGACACGTAACCAGATGAAGGAGCTGTGTTCGCCGAATTCGAGGATGGGATGATCCGGATATCCGGCTCATCGTCATCCTCCAATTGGCGAAGGTAATCAGCACAGTCCTTCAAGGCATGTTCTCTACTTTTGCAAAATAAACATTGCTTCACCGGCTTCGCCGACACCCAAGATGCGGCAGCCTAGTAAAGGTGCGACAACAAAGGCGCGGTAGAGGAGCCAAAAGATTTATGGGACCCGTACGGTTTCTGAACAACACCATAGTCTTTGGGACACCTATCACTAGTGTGGGATGTGTCCCCACACCAATGACATCAGATATTCAAATGTGCCCACATGATATAGAAGAAGAATATAGCATGAAAAAGAGGAAATTAAAAGAATAAAAGACCCAATCGAAAACAATCGATTCACAACCAAAATCTCATCACGCCTGCATTCCCCGGCAACGGCGCCAAAAACTTGATGCGCTATTTCAGCAATGCTAATTAGCAAGCGTGAAATGCGATACGACGGCAGTGCACCGGTCGCTCAAGTAATAAAATAAGGAGGAACTCCCCGAATATCGTTCTCTAAGGACCGCAAGTTGGGTAGTACGATTTGCTCAAACCAGGAAATCAGTTAAAAGGATTAATAAGAAACAAAGGGGGTTGTGATTTGGGTTCCTAAGCTATTGCAGAATGAAAAGAAATGCGGGTCGAAAAGCACCGCTTCGCAACGTGTGGGTGAGTGCAGCGGCCGCGATGTCGCGCTTCGGTAAGCAGGTGGAGTGGCCACAGTGCGGGGTTTGTGAGGGTCGTACTCACCTCTTCGCAAACATCACCATTAGAAATCGCTAAGTGGCTTCACACACAAGCAACCTAGGCTATCACAACAAAAAACAAGGGCTATTCTTGCCACAGCATCAACATTAAACATGAACACAAGCCATAATCCTTAAGATTAACTTAACAAGTATTCATACAATACATAAACAAGTACAAGCATCAAGGGTTAGAGAGGACCACAAAGAAGATGTCACCGCATCTTGGGTTCATGGCCGGAATGAGAGGTTGTCGGGCTCTCTCCGGGCTCGGCCCTCAGATGGCGTGCTAACTCAAAGGAGGCTATCACCGCTCCAACAATCTTCAGTGCTTCAATGGTCTCCTCGGCGAGGAATGCTTGAGCTAGCGGCGGCGGAAGCTTGCAAACGCTCTCGGATGGAAGAATGATGAAGGAGATCGTCGGAGATGGTCTCCTCTTGCCTCCTACAGTGGAAAGGGTGAAAATGGCGGGATTCCCAGCCTTTCCCGCGAGGGGGATCGAGCTCTGTCCCGTCACACTAATGGCAGCAACAATTCCTGCATAAATACAAAACAGGCAAAAAATGGTCATGCACGGTCTAACGCACGACCGTGCGCAGACCGTGCGTTAATTAATGATAAAAATGGCGTGAAGACGAAGCTACGCCGCCCGTGCGATTTACTCACGCACGGGCAAATACGTCTGTGTGTCAAAACGCATGGACAAATTCAGATACGTCTTAAAACAGCAGAAACAGGAGACCGTGCATTTTACTCACGCAAGGGCGATTCCGACCGTGCATCAAAACGCATGAGTAAACTCAGATCGCCAGTTTTCTGCCCAGATGAGAGCGCACGACCGCAGCAGACCGTGCGCCAAGGAAAACGCACGACCGTGCGTTTCACACAGTTATGAAATCTGGGAGAAAACTGGATACAAGACAATCCGGCCACCTGCACACAAGAAAATCAAGCTGGGAATACACCTCCAGCACCAGGTAAACATAGAGAAATGGAAGGGGAGCACCATGTGCTTACCCCCAATAACAAGGAGCGCAATTGCACACCGAAACGGGCCTAATAGTGCACCTAGCAGGGAATAGTGAATATGAATGAAAATGTGCCTAAAGTGTGGTGCAAAGACTAGATAATCGGCCCAGATGAGTCCATAAATATATATATATATATAAATGGGACTCATCAAACATCCTCGGCGTCACCACCGAGGGTGACCCGCAAAACTCCATGCCCTGCTCTTCATCTCATGCGATGTCCCTTCCTTGGAACTTTCCTGGACTAGCAACACTCCACGCTCACCGCACCAAAATGTTGAGATCGATTTCTTGGTCTCTTATGAAGCTCGGGCCCTCAAAAAGTTGAGGGGAAGCTAGCCGTTATTGATCCCTCGGAAAGAGCAGACAAAAGACTCGGAGCTAGACTTAGATCTTAGTCGCAGCGAGGAGGTCCCACCGCAAACCCGAAAGATCGTTGAACTCTTCCCCTCCCAAGCCAAAGCTAAGACTGGGCACCTTGGAGAGCTAGAGAGCTAAACCAAAGTGACCTAGGGAGGAAGAAGCTCAGAATCTGAGATTGGAATCCTCTCCCAAGGTGCCCTTCAAGAACTATTTATATTTTTTTGTTCGTGGTCTATGAATAGCGGAATTCCTCCTTTTGGTTTTACTAAACGCACACAATTTGGCCTGCTAACAGCCAAACTCCATTATTTGTAGGGGCTAACGGCAGACCACCAGGGGCAGAGGGGTAATTTTGACTCCTTAGACTATGGGCAAGTGGCCTGCGAGAAGGCTACTCGCGAGAGCTCCCGCGAATCTCTTCGCGAGTATGGCTCGCGAAACCCCTCTTAGGCGAGCGCTCTGCGAAGGCCCCACTCGCCCTCCTTCTTGCAACATCCGCCGAGGCCGGGTCTCGCATTCCGTCCTGCGAGCTCCCCTCGGCCCGTACCCCCAACTCTCGCGACCCCTTAGTGGCGAGATGACCTCTTCCGGCCTAAGTTACTGATCTTCGGGCCTTACCTACTCAGGCGAACTCAGGGTTGTACACAATCTCCGCTCTTTGTGAGATTACTCTAAGCTCGCAAAGAATCATCCAACCCCGTATGTTCGCCGGCAACTGCTGATCTGTCGGGAATCTTTCTTGTGGGTCCCACCCCACCTCTATAAATACTGCCCAAGCCTATGTGATGCGCACTATTAGTCTCTCTTATTCCACCTCCGTACACTGTATCCGCCGGAGAATGCCTCTTTCCAAAGGACTCTGGGCTCGCCTGAGGGCGTCCAAGGCAGGCGAGCTCTCCACCATGGCTTACGCCGCTTCCTTTATGACTCGACAGACCCCTCAGCCTGCGCCTACGATACAAAAGGCGAAGCCGATCCGCATACCCCCAGGGGGGCAAGACCGTACTAAAGGACTCTTCTCCTGACGATAGGCCTGCTGAAAAGGTAATCATCTCTCTTAACTATTCCTTTGGTTTCTCTAAACCTAGCTTAATTGCAGGATACGCCCATTGCTGATCAAGATGCCGGTGGAGGCTTAACCGAGACCCGTCTCGTCAGAGGTGGGGTGGGACCCGCAAGAAAGATTCCCGACAAATTAGTAGTCGCTGACGAATATACAAGGTTGGATGATTCTTTGCGAGTTTAGAGTAATCTCGCAAAGAGCAGGGATTGTGTACAACCCCGAGTTTGCCTGAGTATGGAAGGCCCGAAGATCAGTAACTTGGGCCAGAAGAGGTCATCTCGCCACTAAGGGGTCGCAAGAGTTGGGGGGTATGGGCCGAGTGGAGCTCGCAGGAGGGAATGCGAGACACGACCTCGGCGGATGTCGCCAGAAGGAGGGCGAGCGGGGCCTTCGCAGAGCGCTCTCCTAAGAGGGGTTTCGCGAGCCATACTCGCGAAGAGACTCGCGGGAGCTCTCACGAGTAGCCTTCTCACAGGCCACTTTCCCATAGGCTAAGGAGGCGAAATTACCCCTATGTGGAGTTTGGCTGTTAGCAGGCAAAATTGGGGTGCGTTTAGTAAAAACAAAAGGCAGAATTCCGCTATTAACAGACCACGAACAGAAAACTAAAAATAGACCTTGAAGGGCACCTTGGGAGAGGATTCCAATCTCAGATTCTGAGCTTCTTCCTCCCTAGGTCACTTTGGTTTAGCTCTCTAGCTCTCCAAGGTGCCTATTATCAGCTTTGGCTTGGGAGGGGAAGCGCTCAATGATCTTCCGGTTTTGTGGTGGGACCTCCTAGCTATGACTACGGTCTAAGTCTAGTTCCGAGTCATCAGTCTGCTCTTTCCGAGGGATCAGTAAGGGCTAGCTACCCCTCAACTTGTTGAGGGCCCGAACTTCACAAGAGACCGAGAAATCGGTTTCAACACTATCAAAGCATGGACATAAATAGAAAATATTACCCTTGCTTTCTAGTCACTTTCGCTAAAAGCAGATCCCGCCAGACTTTATTCAAATATGAATCTGTCCCAGCAGATGGGATGAGATATGCTCCAGTCTCAGCGGTAGAGCAGACTTCGTCTTAGAGGATCCCTTAAGACAGATAGTTTTCTCAGTGGTTTTTCTCTAAATGCAGCTCAGCTGAGATAGACTCCTTCTCAGTGGCTCTAGCTGCGTCTCAGCTATTCAACTAATACCAGGTTGTTGTCTCAGCTGTTTTGACAGTACAATCATAGAATAATTTCAATGTTTGGAATGGCCTAACTGTTCTAACATGGTCTTCCGCATCTCCCTGGTTAGAGAATAACAAATCCTATGTGTATTTGATCTTGTGTGTTTATGTGTGCAGGAAATAGAGTCCATATGACTCAAGGATAACATAAGAAGGTTGCCCCCAAATTTGAGCCAGCAAATCCAACATGCCCACTAGCGCTAGTGGTAGTACCTAGCGCCCGGCGCTAGCGAGTTTTGGCACAATCCTAGGAGCACATTTGAAAGGAGCTAGCGCCAGGCAGTAGCAGATAGCGCAGGCGGTAGCACGGAGCACAGAAGACAAGACAGAAATGTTTCCTCGGATTGAAGATTCTCCCGCACTGAATATGTCCTAATATGGGATAGCACCGGCGGTAGATGTAGTGCAGGCGCTAGCATTGAGGCTATAAAAAGGACCCCTTGGATCCGTCTTTATCATCCCTCTCCACTCCCAAATTTCAGAGCTTCGTGCCATATAATATTGAGGAAGGTTCAGAGAGATACTCCCACAAATCCATGAACGCTTAAGGAGATCCGTGGAGAAGATTTCAACACGCGACATCATCGTGATGAAAGACCGCATCGACTACAATTATACTCTGTGGGTCTACGTCTACTTCTCCAAGAGATCCATATAGGGAGTTTTTATATAATTATTATTTATTTCACATCTTTTCTTTGTAAACCGTTAGAGAATTTGCCTTGTGTTGGCGACTAGGTCTTGGTAGGACTTAGGGCATAAATTTGCCTTGTGTTGGCGACTAGGTCTATGGTGTAGATCAATGGGGTGCTCGAGGCCATATCCAGTGAAGGATTGGCTAGAGAGGCTTGAGGCCGTATCTGTGGAAGGATCGGCTAAAGCCAACTGGCTCATGGGGATACGAGTTGGTATAGAAAACAAAAAGAGACTTTCATATTTTGCCTTGATTTATAGCGTCATTGAAATCGAATTTTGTAATCAATTTTATTAATCATAATCATGTCTCTCTTTGTGTAATAAAATTGATTTGATCTTCATTTCTCTAAATTGTTTATTATCCTCTCTTTCATTATAAAACAATTTAGATCTTTATTCAAAATCACTATTTTGATCTCTTATTATTTCAAGTATTCCAAAATATTAGAAAAAAGTTTTAAAACCCTTATTCACCCCCCCCCCCCTCTAAGGGTGCCTACAGATCCAACAAGTGGTATCAGAGGAAGGTTATTCCAAATAGGCTTAACAACCGGAAATAATGGCGTCTCATGATCTAGCTTTTATTAGTGGGGGGAATTTTTATGAAGAAGGAAAATAACTAGCACCACCTTTATTTGAAGGAAGAAATTATAAAGGGTGGAAATTTTAAATGGAAAAGTTTATTAAAAATTTAGATATCGAAGCATGTAATATAGCAATAGTAAGACCAGCAGATGAAACAAATAAATAGGAATGTCACCTAAATGCAAAGGCTTTGAATAGTATCTTTTGTGCTTCATCTCAAGAAATTTTTAAATTAATATATTGCTTTTCTAGTGCATACAAAGTATGGAAATTTCTTAAAGAAATGTATGAATCTTCATCTACAGGTATGGAACAAACGCAAGAAGTGGAGAACATACAAGTCTGCACAAATGTTCAAGAAAGCTCCTCTCTTGATGAATCAATGGAGAGCACATAAAGTGGAAAAGAAGAAATCCTATCTATGGAGAAGGAATACCAAATAGATGAAGATAACAAAGAAAATCTGTGCTCAAAGCATCCAAAAGAGTGTAAGGAAATCATATCCTCTTATTTTTTGTAATTCTATTTCTACTTTACAATTTCTACAAATTACAAAGCGCAAAATTAAGAAATTAAAAAATGCAAATTGCAAATTGTGCTTAGAAAATAAAAGTTTAAAAGCAAAAGTTAAAGTAGAATAAAATGATAATTCATCTAGTTCTACCCATGTCTCTTTGAATGAAACTATTACACCTTGTTTAGAATTTAATAATTTAAAAGAAAAATACAAGGGACTTGAAAAGGAACTTCTTATTGTAAAAGAGCACAATGAAAAATTATCTTTAGAAAATTCAACTTTGAAAAATGATTGTGCTATGTGTACAAGTTATAAAATTGAAATTAAAGAGATGGATGAAACATTTGAAGAATTTAGAAATAACTATCAAAATCATATTGACTCTATTGTTTCCACGCTTAAGAATAGCACAATTGCTTATAATAAAGCTAGACACAATCTCAAAGTTAAAAACTGCGAATTAGAAAATAAAATTAACTTGCATAAGGAAATTATAAGGAAAAATTCTCAACACATAAATTCAAATTATCAAGCAAAATCCATAGGCAAGTTAAATATGATTTTTCATAATTTATCCAAGCAAAACATAGGAAATGAAAAGCAACAAAAACTTCTAAATGAAATTCCAAAACTTTATCATCATTATCACTTACAACATAATTATTCTCCCAACTTAAAATTAAACGCAAACAAATTTCCTTCAAATTATAAATTCAAAAATAATTTTTATCCAAATATTCAAGTAAATGACTATGGAAATTTGAAAACTAAAAATAATGTTTGTCCAAGGTATGAATGGAGACCAATACTTAAGAATGATGCACTAATGTCAAAAGAAAGGGTTCATCCATCCTTGTCTCCCCAAAAGTCATCTCATTATATTTGGGTACCCAAAGGAACCACCACACTTGGTCCCCTTTGGATACCTAAATCAGTTATTCAATAGGTATCACCAAATGCATGAAGTAGAATATTCTCAAAAATGAAATATACAAATTTTCTACTTCATGATATGCTTTAATGTCTTTCTATTTTTCTTTTTGTTATCTTATTTTTTAAGCTATCATGTTATGGTCATCTTATATTTTATAGGAAATATGATATTATCTCTTAAAACATATTGAGTTTATAAATCAAATTGATAAAAATTCAAAATCATATTTATTTTGATGACATATCAATTATTCGTATAGTCATTGCTTATAATATCTTATATTATCCATATGAATCAAACTCTAAATTTGTTATGAGATATTTATCTAAATTATAAAGAAAATCACAAAAGACATATTAAAAGATTAATTGTCTTAAATACTGATGTCACACGCACCACCATGATCTATTGATGTCCTTCGATAAAATTCTCTAAAAATCATATATCATAATTCATATAAAAAATCATCTAAAAACAACTATCTCTATCACATATATATGAATTATATACTGACAATTGGTATTATAATTGTTTACCATGGTTGGTGTATTATGTGTGTATTGTTATTTATTTCAAGTTTAGACCTTAAAATCATCTTGATATCAATAAGATAAAATCAAATAGAATCTTCACTTCATTCTAGGTCTATATGTTGAAGCGCTATCAAACTTTGGCATAACATTAATCTTAAACTTATCATACTAACATTTTCAGCTACAGAATATTTATGTTTATGTTAGGCATTATATGTTTACCAAGATATACAGGATGGGTATTATTATCTAGGGCTTATCCATGATATTCTTTGCATAAACATCATACTAGTCATTTAAATTATGCTTATTTGGCTTATTCGAACATGATATCTTGTGTTTACATCTCCTATCATTTTCAACTTACACCATAATTGACAAATATAAGCCTTAGAAAAATTAAAATGAAGATATAATATAATATATCTCATGCAATGTTTATTTGGTAAAGTCATATACAAAATCGCTAATGTTTCATGCAATTTGCACTATCTAGACATCTCCAAAAATTCTAAAATTTCTGCATGAAACTACTCATGGGACACTTAATCAAGATCCATAATCAGAATTTACAAAATCTTGAAAATCAGTTTACTGTTTGCCGCGCTAGTGCTAGCATCGACGCTAGTTCGAGTGTAAATTTTTTGGTGTTTTTTAAATTTTGAAAAATTACTAAAATATGTTATTTTATATGTACTACCTATTTTTATCTTTATTCCAATGTGTGATTTTTGAAAAATCAAATACAAAATTCCAAAATACAAAAATACCAAAAATATCTCTTTGCTTATTTCTTTATGGTTTTATTAAAATAATAAAGATTTATATGTTTCATTCCTTTGGCAAAAATGACAAGCATGTTCTTTTAGAGTTGGCTAAAAATGTTTAATTTAAAATCTCAAGTTTTCTAAACATTGTTTTGGCTTGTCACGCTTAGGATTTAATCTTCTTATGAGCAATGAAAAAGTCTATAGTGAATTATGTAGGATTGCGTTGTATGCCTCTAAGTATGAGTAATGTGTTATGTTTGATAATGAGCTCTTTACACACACACTTTTTGGTAGACTACATGTGCCCATAATTCATAACCCTATATGATTGTGTAGTGTAGTAGCTTAAAATATTAAGATGTCTATATCTATTACCTACAAATTATTCAAAACTTTGTTACACATATAAAAGTGAAATTACAAAATTATAAGTGTTTGCAAAAAAAGTCAATTTGGAGAACTTTGACTTTTTAAAAAAATTTAATAATAAAATGACAGATAACTCCACCAAGAATTACTTGAATCTCCTGATAAGTCTTCACTAGCATTGTGAGGTTGAGCACCTTGGAAAGAATTGTAAATTGTCTTTTGCAAACTACTTTAAAACACTTCTATTAAGTATACCGGATCACAAAAATCAATATTGAAAAATAAAGTATGTGATCCCCCAAGCACTACTTTGCACCCTGATAAGTCATAATGAGCATTGTGTGTGCAAAGCACCTTGGTAATTGTATATTTTTTTTAAATGTGCATTGAAGTGTGTGGAAGTAAAATTATTTGTGTTTTATAGTGCACTTTACTCTACATATGTCTTGTATTTATGATTAAATCATTTGTTTACTGTATTCAAAGTACATGTATGTGCACATCATTATCTTCCATAACACTTCTTCTCATGAGTATTGGATCCTAATGCTAAGTTCCATACTACTCTTTATATATATAAATGCACTAGATAACCTAGCACGCTCTATACAATGTCTTGTATGTTTTGAATTTGTGAATAAATATAACATTGTATTAATCTCTTTTTGAAAACATTATTTCATGCTTGGTTACTTTATCACTTAAAGATTTTAAAATGAAAAATGATTTATAAAAGCATCTTTCTTTTTCGAATTTAACTCACATATCTTCTTATGAATAGACATGATTATAAAAAGATGTTTCTTGTATTTCTATATGTCTTCCGCATCATCACCATATATTTTTTACCTTGCGCTTTCATGCTTTCATCAAAGACATAAATTTCAAAATTCCTTTTTCAACAAGTAGTAGACTTGCTTGGTAGAATTTATATTGGTTATTATAAACACGCATATCATTTTTATGCTAAAAACTCTAATTTAATAATGGATTTCAAAATAGCTATGTGTTTCTTTAAAATATTCAAATAAATATATAAACCCATAGGCTATGAACTTGTCATTAAATTTAAATGCTTAATGTTTACAATGATTATTATCCCATGATTACATATCTCACCATAGCGAGGGCGTATGGTTGTAGACATTAGTTAACCTGACCATTAAGTCTTGTCTTGTCCTTAACCGGGGAGGGTTCCAGTGGGGTCTTGCGAGGCACTGCGGGGAAAGAGTGCTAGGTTGAGTATTTTCTAGTGTTTGCATATAGAACTAACACCCCAACCTACGACATTTATGCAGCTCTGCATGACCATCTGTCACTTAGTACGGGGCTAGGGTGTAGACATATTGTCTGGGTAGATTGGTTACTTGGAAATCATTACCTTTTTATGCTTAAAACTCTTATATAAAGGGGAAAACTAACATGATTATATTGATTACTTGGGAAATGTTATATTGTTCATCTTAAAGCTAAAAACTCTGATTTATTTCTATGAAAATTATTCTAAAACTCCTTATCATTTCCTTCTCTATCAAAGCTCGATCATGTCTTTAACTTTACAAAACTTTTATGTGTTTTTTCTTTCGTACCCACTTTTGCTAATAACAAAATTGGGAGAACTAACATGATAAATATAATCCGCTATCAAAATAAAAAAACCAACATGATTAATTATGATGATAGCTTACATATTAGGGGAGCATTCACTTAGGGGGAGCATGTATTTAGAGGGAGCAATTCTAAATACCAAAATATATATTTATCCTAAGTCATCACTCTCACACACACACAGGTAGTTTATCATGCTTATATATATATTAATGCTCTGATTTATCAATGATGGATTTGTTATTTTCAAAAGGGGAAGTTTGTTGGAACATGGTCTTCCGCATCTCCCAGATTTGAGAATAGCAAATCCTATGTGTATTTGATCTTGTGTGTTTAAGTGTGCAAGAAATAGAGTCCATATGACTCAAGGATAACATAAGAAGGTTGCCCCCAAATTTGAGCCAGCAAATCCAACATGCCCATTAGCACCGATGGTAGTACCTAGCGCCCGGCGCTAGCAATATTTGGCGCAATCCCGTGAGCACATTTAAAAGGAGCTAGCGCCAGGCGGTAGCGGATAGCGCATGCATTAGCGTGGAGCACATAAGGCAAGATGGAAATTTTTTCTCGGATTGAAGATTCTCCTGCGCAGAATATGTCCTAATATGGGATAGCGCTGGCGGTAGCGATAGCGCATGCGCTAGCACTGAGGCTATAAAAAGGACCCCTTGGATTCGTATTTATCATCCCAATTCATATAGAAGAAGGTTCAGAGAGATACTCCCACAAATCCATGAAGGCTTAAGGAGATCAGTGGTGAAGATTTCAACACACGTCTTCATCGTGATGAAAGACCGCATCGACTACGATCATTCTCTTTGGGTCTTCGTCTACTTCTCCAAGAGATCCATATAGGGAGTTTTAATATTGTTGTTATTTATTTCACATCTTTTCTTTGTAAACCGTTAGAGAATTTGCCCCGTGTTGGTGACTAGGTCTGGGTAGGACTTAGGTCAGAAATTTGCCTAGTATTGGCGACTAGGTCTAGGGTGTAGATCTAGGGGGTGCTCGAGGCCATATCCAGGGAAGGATTGGCTAGAGCGGCTTGAGGCTGTATCTGGGGAAGGATCAGCTAAAGCCAACCGATTCCTGTGGATACAAGTCGGTATAGAAAATAAAAAGAGACTTTCATATTTCGCCTTGATTTCTAGCGTCATTGAAATCGAATTTTGTAATCAATTTTACTAATCATAATCATGTCTCTCTTTGTGTAATAAAATTGATTTAATCTTCATTTCTCTAAATTGTTTATTATCCTCTCTTTCATTATAAAACAATTTAGATCTTTATTCAAAATCACTATTTTGATCTCTTATTATTTCAGGTATTCTAAAATATAAGAAAAAGTTTTAAAACCCTTATTCACCCCCCCCCCCCCTCTAAGGGCGCCTACCGATCCAACACTAACCCTGCATAGACATGATATAAAAGAGGGACTATCAAATATAATATGTACATAGCATTTGTGATGCCTCTTCAAATATAGGGAACATTGATGGTAATAGTCCCAACAGCGGCCTCCAACAACCCACTGTTCCATATAGTGGGACAGAGAGGGGGTGGGGTGCTTGGTCTGTAGACTGGCTGAGGCTGAACCCTTTTGAGATGTGTGATGGGGGTGCCGGCGGTCGTCCATGCGAGCTGTGTGCTGGGGAGGCCGTTATAAAAAGTGCACTTTTTTTGTAACGGTCTCCCCAGCACACAGCTCTCAAGTACGACCGCCGGCACCCCCAACATCCAGGTCAAAATGGTTTAGCCTCAACCAGTCTGCAGACCATGCACCTGTTGGCCCTTCCCTGCCACCATATGGCACAGTGGGTTGATGGAGGCCACAACCCCACTTTTCATGAGGAATGGTTCAGTTAAGCGGCAGCTCGGGGACATCCCAGGAGGTCACCCATCACGTGACTACTCCATCTTGAGCATGCTTAACTATGGAGTTTTTTCATTCCTCATCACCAATTGAGCTATAAGACCCATTTTTTTGCATTCGTTTCTGGGTCTTACCACCCAGAACCACCATCTTGTAGTGACACCAGCACATGGGCCATTCGCCACCATAAGACGTCGATTCTATAGGCTAGTTTATCATTCATCTAGGCCAACCACATATTGTAGTAATAGAAGTATAAGGTCTAAGTGCACACATCACTTTACCTTTAAATATAATAAAAAGTAGAGTCCATAGATGAGATAAAAAGAGTACTAATAATAAATAAGGGCTTATTACTAGTGTTCACAAATGCTCGCGGAATAAAAATAAGTCACTGCACATATGCTACAATGGTTATTATTGTTAGTGCTGACCGGGGTTGGATCACCTCTTCATGCTTGTCCCTCTTTGTGTGCTGGATTCTAGATCTCCTAGTGTTCCTATTTGTTATGCAACATCCGGTTGTTAGTCATAAAGACTAAGCGATTTCCTCATCCCCTCCACCCACGACTCTTAGGCACCGGGCGGGAGGAAGAAGTGGAGGACAATAAGGTGTAATGTACTAGGAGATGTCAATGCTCTCATTCACATAATATTAAACTAATATCGTAAGATTTAGTAATCTGGGATCTACTGGTAAGTACAATAAATCACTAACAATTCTACCACAAGAGTTATATATATAGAACAACAATAAGAATAACCAAATATGTAAAAGAAGTACATCTATCTATCATTACAGAAAAGTAACCTTAACTTATAAGGAAAGCTCATACAATCTTATAAGTTCAGGGGTCATTTTGCAAAGACCCGTCGTATAAAGGAGCCCAAACTAGATTATACGATGGGGTTTATGAGGTATGTGTATGATGCGTATGATATGCGATGCAATGCAATGTTTATATTATTAATTCACACACATAAAATCACCCACACGACTCTATATGCACAAAACTTTAGTTCCCACTTTTCGGAGGTAGCTAACCTCTCGAGCACCTGCCGTCGTGGTCAAACGGTGACAGAGGAGCGGGTGTCTCATCACCTAGGTGGGTATAACACATTATAAGTGTAAGACCCCCTTTTTTTTCTTTTTCAAACCCGGGGTCTTATGCCCAGAACCGCCATTTTGCGGTGGCACCTGCACTCGGGAGGAATGCCACTACAAAACACCGATCCTGCCAGCAATATCGATCACAGAAAAGGTAAAGTATAACAAGCTTTAAAGAAGACCAGTCCACATCACATAAAAGTAAATCATCATAAAGAGATGTCCACATAAACATAACTAAAATAAAAGACAGAAATAATAAGGGCTCCTGCCCGATACATCAAAACCTCACTACATAAACACTCGCGGAAGCATAAGATACTAAAGCTAAATGATGCTCACGGATCCTGCCAATGGTGCTCCCGTACTAGACTGCCCCATCTCCATCTACACCGGCCTCTGGTGCTGTAGCATCTCCTCGGTCCCCTAATATGATAAGGTCCACTGACCATTAGTCAAAATACTAATCCAATCCCCCACCCCTCCCCGGTGACTCCTAGGCACCGTGCAGGAAGGATGAAGTAGAGGACATCAACGGGTGTAACAAAAGTAGGTGAAGGGAAGATAATCTATAGGGAATGTTTCTACGCTACACAAGTGTATATAAATAATTGAAGTAGTAAATAAAGTTGAGTACGAACAGGTAAGGTAAACAAGTAAAGCAAGCATATAAAGATATGTAAGGTAAAGTAACCATTTATTTATAGGAATGCCCACACTAACCTATAGACTAAGGGGTCGTTTAGCAAGGCCTATAGTATAAGAAGTCCTATAACTGACTTATACGATAAGGGACGGGGTTGAAATGCAATGTTGATGCTATATCATGCAAGGTATGAAGTTAAATGTTATGTCCACATAAGTGCAACTCACACACTACGACTCTATGCGCGCAGACCTTTAGTTCCCCCTTTTTGGAGCTAGCAAGACTCCCAGGATACTCCCGTAGTGGCAAACGGAAGCGGTGGGTTGGGCCTCGCCCACCTCTAGGTTGGTATTTGCACTACCTAACCTAGACCTAACGTACGCCTCAACGCTAAGAACACAACAGCGAAGCTACTGCGTACTCTTGCTAGTTAGACCACCAGACTTTTTTTGGTAAAGGGTTATCCTAGTTTACCAAGCCCAAGTATTAATGTCGGTGCAATGACCATCAGTACTAAGGATCCACCACCTTATGCACATGCAAACATGTTTACATCTACCTCCGAGTCATAAGCTCCCCGGGCTAACCCGTCCGGCACAACAAACATGGTTGAGTCACAACTCACTAGACTAATAAGTCTATTACTACAACCAACGAGCGTACCGCTCGTAAGATCAAACCGACTAAGAACCCGTGACAATGGAGTGTGAGTGAGTATATTACTTAGTTAATCTTGTAAGCAACTTAGCCCTATAGTTTATGGTTAACCTTGGACTTCCCGAGGATTACCCTGTTAGGGGCTCGCTACGGTACTAGGAACTATACTGGGATGACACCCCAAGGCTCCATTTCTCAAGGTATTTAATATTATGGGTTACTACCCACATGCCTAATCCTCTTACCTTTTCACTTGTATTAACCCTAGGTGGTTTATGACTCGCTAGGGAAAAGACGATCTTTCGTCTATCCCAAGCACGACCTTACCCTTAGCTCACCTAGCACTCTTATCTCCTAAACTCCTTTTCGATGACCTCACCCTCTTCATCCTAACCATGCACACCAACTACATGCCACTTCCACTTGGTAGGCCCCTAAATTACCAAATTTCACATTTTTACTATACGCAGACCAAACTTACTATATGAAGCTTATGAGTAGAGGTACTCCAAATATTCACCCACATGACACAAGATTTTTACCGGAGGACTACCATGGTATCTTAAGACTAAATACAAAGACTCACATTTTTTCCTCAATATTTTAGCATTTATTAAATTTTCTTCAACATTTGCCAAGTTTGAATATGAACATGAAGTGTAAGGTATTCTTATGACATGACCCTTATAAAATTAAGATAACTCTATCATGCCAAAATAACAGTAAATACAGAGTGTCATAATTTTACATTTAGATATTGTCCTCTAATTATAATATTGAATATTTAACCAAAATTAGAAATTAAAGAAGCAACCACCAACAATACTTGTCCAAAATTTATGGGAATATTACCAGACATTTATGTTGATCAGAAAAGTTCTCAGGCCAAATTTTAGAATTTATAAAGGCATATTAACCACTTAAATAAATATTCCAAAGAAATCCTAATATGAGCATGTTGTGAAGTAGCCTACTGATAACAATCTCCAAAAATTATATAAAAATTTACAGAGCTTCCTTGTGCTCTGAAATGTCTTATCACCATGTTGCACACTTTTCCAGAGAGTTTTGGAGTCTCAAATATTTTTCTTAAGATTAAGACAAAATAGGTGACTTGAGAATGAAGTACTGGTTAAATCATTTAATAAATTACACAAAAAATACTAAAGGTCTATAATATGATTATAAAGGCACTACCAAGGTTTCATCATCATCCAAGACCTTTTGAGCATGTAAATATCTCTTATAAGAAATTTCCCTAAAGGGGTTATGACCTAATTTAGGGGAAAAAAGTACTCCTAAAATTCTCTCAAAATTCCCTAGAGCTTAATCACACACCATGAACATATATCCTAAACTCCATGGCCATTCTAGGGCTTTTGATCACATGGCCTTCATAAGGTCCTATATGCACCCCAAGGGGTAGAACTAGGGTCCTAGGGCATATCCACCTCTACACCACTCCATCTTACTCTTGAAGGTGTTTTAGGTGATCCTAAAACAGTGGACCAGGTTTCATCTCATGGTGATAAGTTTTGACCACCATACCCCAAGATAAACACCATGCCCTAATTTTGACCTAATTTGACCTAACTTGGGTTGACAAATTACCCAACCAAATCAGTCCCAATTGGGCTGAGATTTTTACCAGGGTCATGTGATAACCCTAAAAATTACCCACCAAAATTGGAGTGTATTGGAGGTCATTTGACCCACTAATTAATTAATATTTGATTTATGAAATAATTAAAAAAAACTTAGAAAACTTTTCTCCTAAAATTTCCATATTTGGGTATGATGTGTGGGTAGGTGTAAGTAGCCTAGGTTTTAAATTTCAAGGCCATACCATTTACTAATAGAAAGATATTCAAGAATTTTTGACTGTCCTACGCTAGGGACCAGTCCTAGCAAAAAGACTCCGCATGGAGATATAGTGCCCCTATTGGGCTGAAAAAAATTTTCACTTAAATTTAACCTCAATACCTACAACTATCATGTAGAACATTTTCTCTGAAATTGAGCCTAAGTATTTATAATATTTAAATCAAGGTAATGCATTATATGTGACAGAATAATACAATTCATAACATTAAATAATTTAGGTCTGCGCTTATCAAATCACGGCAGATCCAACGGCTCTTGGTCATTATCCCCGATGGATGGACGGCGCGCGACAGTCCATCCTGGGCTTCTTTGCGGGACGATTTCCCGGCCACCTGTGCCTCTTCCTGGCCAGCCAATGCCACCACCACCTCCGTTGAGGTGGTGGCCGACGATATGGGGTGGTTGGCCGGCGGGAGGTGGTCAGAATCAAGGTTTAGAGGAGGGGAAAGAGAGCTCGAATTGAGCCCTTTCGAAGCATGATCCGAGCCCAATTGAGCTCGGATCAAGCCCCAAATTATCAGAAGATCTAGCACTAAGGGAGTGGAGGCAGATCGGACCTGTGTGGGTGCTTGGTGGCGCAAATTCTGGCGTGTCGCTATGACCAGAGGTGGAACTTTCGTCTCCATGTCAATCCAAGCTTCTGGTGCATGATCTCTTTGTGGAGGAGGGGGTTTCAATCCTCTATCATCCTTGAGGGTGTTACGGAGATCAATTGGAGGAGGGGAGGAGCCTTGGCATCAATTTCCATTAATGGCCATTAGTGGAGGTTTCAACCACCTCTATTTTCCCCCAATTCAGCTCCCCTAGCTTTAAAAACTCCAGAAATCGGTTTGTAACTGAAGGGGGAGGTGAATGCATATCAATTAGGGAGGAATTGAAGGATCAATTGCATTGATCACCATGAATGCTCTCCTTCCCTCTTCAATTTGGGGGAAACCTCCATTTTCTCTCTCCTAATCACCAATTACAGAAATTGAGTGGTGAATTTAGTAATTACCAAGCCCACTAGGTCGTGGACCACTCTAGTTGGGCTAGCCCAATTGGATTGGGTTTAATTTGGGCAAATTAGGTTATTTTTACCCAAGGTTGACTTTGGTCAAATTGACCAATTGGGTTGACCCCAATGGGTGGCTTAGGCTCCAATGACCTCCCTTAAGGGTTAGGAAGGTCAGGTAATGTCAATTTTGCAAGGTGAGGGTGAATTGCCCCTTAATAGGGCACTTTTGACCCAATTAGGGCTAGGGTTGACTTAGGGTAAATTGGTCAAATTTTAGGTTTCATTGATGAGTAATTTATGTACTCATCTTTTAGTTTAGGTTTATTATGTTTTTCATATAAAATTATGTTATTTTTCGGAATTTTATCATATAAATCCTTCCATTGTTATTTCATAAGCTAACTTAAGTTTATTTTGTGTTTTCAGGTTTCTGGGCTGTTTCGAGCAAAAAGTTAAAATTACACGCCCCAGGTCACGGGCGTGACCATGGGCGTGTAACCTACGAAATACTCCAGACCTGCTTCTGCCACTCCAGGGATGCTCCGTGAAGTTTTCGCCAAGTACACGCCCCAGGTCACGGGCGTGACCAAGGGCGTGACCCAATGTCACGGCCACGACCCGCCACAAGCATCCGGAGCACGCCGCCACATCAATTAAAATTACACGCCCTCGGTCATGGGCGTAACCAAGGGTGTGACATCCAGCACACGGGCATGACTTTTCTCGTGCCAATTTCCCACCGAAGCTTCCTGCCAGCAACACTTAATTGAGATTACACGCCCTAGGTCACGGGCGTGACCTAGGGCGTGACACGTCCGTAACGCCTGCATTGAAGCCAGATGGCGCCTTCTCTGCTCACAGCAAATCACGCCCCTTACACGCCCTTGGTCACGAGCGTGACCAAGGGTGTGTAACACCAAAAATTTAGCTATTTAAAGGGAGCTTTTCCAGATGTTTGGGGACGAATTTTGGGAGTTCTAAGTTTATTTTCTTGCACTATTTTTGTCATTCTTAAGCTTGTAATCTTCCTTCTTAGCTTGCACTTTCATTTCAGGTTTGTAACTTCTTGTTTCCTAGTTGTAATTTCTTTCCAATTAATAAAATAGTACTTTTTCTCTTATTCTACTCTCTCAATCTTCATTATGCACTTCTTGTATTTCATCAATTCCTCCATCTCCATGAGTAGCTAAATTTCATTAGTACTCGCCCGAGATGATACAAGGAAAATATAATTCATAATTTAGTTTAGAACTTATTTTTTCTCTTATTTAGATCGCTTAAGATTTATCCTTGAATTTATATTGATTGAGATTATATTATCGATATATAATCTCATTCTTGTTTTCGTAGTCTAATAATCGAGAGGTTTTGATTTCGAAACGATCATTTCAAGGATAAAGAGATTTGAATGCACTCCTCGAGAGAGGACGACATAAATCTCCCAGATTGGAGTTATATTCAATAGAGGGGTTCACTTTGATAAAGCGAGTTTTAGGGGTTTCGATTCTAAAACGAGAGTTCGATTGATTAACCTAAACTCAGTTAGGCGTATCCTTGAGAGAGGTACGTTTATAAATCGGGAACCTCCACGGTCAAGCATTTCTTTTAAAGAGAATTAGAAGTTTTATTTCTTTATTTATTTATTTTTTCAAGGTGATTCAAGGTTGAGTGCTAATCCTTCTTATCATAGTTTTAACAATTTATTTCTCTTTCTTGCAACCAACCAACCCAAGTTTCTTTCGATAAAATAATAGAGATTTTCGGAAGTAAGAGTACTCAACCGCCCCGAGTCTAATACGACCTTATTTTAACAACCTATACTACATTCGATACGGTACACTTGCCATTATCATTTGCAAGCATAGTTTTGTGCATCAAGTTTTTGGCGCCGTTGCCGGGGACTTGGTTGATATTTCGAAAACCGAAATATCTATTAATTTTATCATTTTTTTTCTTTTTCTTAATTTTAAGGTGCAACTAAATTCCTGGAAAGGACGCTTTGGGTTTGAATTCCCATCATAGCCTCTAGTACCTTGCAAACCCTTCACCGGGTAGATCTTGGGAAGTCTAGGACTAATTTTAATTCACCTAATAATAATAAAAAAATAAAAATATAAAAAAATATAATAAAATAAAAATAAATTTATTTATCTAAAATCTTATTTTCCCTTTTTCTTTTTCCGCTTCTTTTCTTTTCCTTTGGTTTATGACCCGAGGAAACTCTTCAATTGATTTTGAATTTGGTTTTGATCCGGAAATCGAGCGCACCTTGCGGCGACGTCTCCAATTTAGTGATCTACCAATAATTCACGAAGAGTCAGTCAGAGAGACTAACGAAGATATAATGGGTGACACCGACCATAATGAGGCTCCGCTACGGACTATGTCCTATTATGCGAGGCCAAATTGGGAGGGAACACAATCAAGTATTATTCGCCCGGCAGTGGCAAATAATAATTTCGAAATCAAAACGAGTATCATCCAAATGGTACAGCAAACCGTCATCTTTGACGGGTTACCAGATGATGATCCAAATTTACATTTATTGAATTTTTTGGAAATTTGCAATACGTTTAAAATTAATGGCGTCACCGATGATGCCATTCGCTTGCGTTTATTTCCATTTTCTTTGCGGACTAAGGCCAAGCAATGGTTGAGATCTCATCCTAGAGGTTCCATCACTACATGGGCCGAGATGATGGAGAAATTTTTAACTAAATATTTTCCTCCAGCGAAGTCCGCTAAATTACGTACGGACATTCTCTCGTTTACACAAATAGACTCGGAGTCTCTCTATGACACATGGGAGCACTTCAAGGAATTATTGCGGAGATGTCCTCACCACGCCCTTCCTTTATGGCAACAAGTTCAAACATTCTACAATGGTTTGAATCTCCAAACGAGGCAAATGATTGATGCAGCAGCTGGGGGAACTCTAAATAACAAAACCCCCAGATGCCGCTCAAGAGCTTTTTGAGGAGATGGCCATGAATGCTTATCAGTGGAATGCGCCACGGTCGCGTCCTAACAAACCGACCGGACTCTTTGAAGTCGAGGCCACCCCAAATTTAGCATATCAAGTAGAATGGCTTACTAAGCAAATGGCGGAGATGTCTGCTTCCTCCGCCATTAACGGGGCTAATAATTATAATAATAATAATTATAACCAAGAACAAGTTGATTATATGGGGAACTCCTATCGTCCTCCTTATAACCCAATTAATAATCTTCCTAATAGTTATAATCCGGGTTTAAGGAACCACCCGAATTATTCATGGAGCAACCCCAATAAGGCTCAACGCCCCCACAAGTGAATCCTCCCGGATTCGCTCCACCACAACCACCAACGGCCACTTCACTTGAAGAGGTCTTCACCAAATACGTCGCTTCTACTGATGCCAATATCCGGAACCTTTCCGGATCTATTAAAAGCCTAGAAAATCAGATTGGACAACTCGCATAGATGTTCTCCGAACACCAGCAGGGAGCTCTACCGGGCAATACTGAGCCCAATCCACGGGAGAGCGCCAACGCTATAACCCTCCGCAGCGGAAAGGAGGTAAAAAGTTCAATTTTGGCCGAGCCTAAGGTAAACGTTTCAACTTCATCTCCGCAAGTTATTTCTTCTCCTACTCTACCTCTTTCTGCTTTAGCTCCGCGTATTCTTAAAAATCCTTCTATTCCTTATCCTTCACAATTTAAAGATGAACGCAATGAGGAGCAATATTGAAAATTTACTGAAATTTTTAAACAAATTCAAATAAACGTGCCATTTTTCGAAGCAATCGCCCAAATGCCCAAATATGCAAATATCTAAAAGATCTACTTTCCAATAAAAATAAACTTGAAAATTTTTCGCGTATATCTTTAAATGCTGAATGCTCGACAATTTTATTAAATAAATTACCGCAAAAATTAAACGATCCGGGAAGGTTTTCCATCCCGTGCTTGTTCGGTAATTTCTTAATAAAACATGCCTTGGCAGATTTGGGCGCTAGTATATATTTGATGCCATTTTCATTATTTAAAAGGCTTGGTTCGGGCACTCCAAACCCAACCAATATTAACATCCAACTAGCGGACAGATCTATTAAATACCCGATAGGGGTGATTGAGGACGTGCTTGTCAAGGTTGACAAATTTATCTTCCCGGTAGATTTTGTCATCCTAGACATTGAGGAAGACGCCGAAGTCCCAATTATACTCGGACGTCCTTTCCTCGCCACCTCTAGGGCAATCATTTATGTTAGTAATGGCAAACATCTCCTACGAGTTGGGGATGAAGAAGTAACTTTTAGCATTAACATTTCTATGAGAAATTCGTTTTCTAATGACGACTCTTGCTTCACTTTAGAATCAAATTTTGAAGAAGAAATAACGTCATTTTCTGAATTAATTTCACCCTTATTTGAAAATCCGAAAATTGAAAAATTTATTTTGTCTAAAAGAAATAACTCGGCCGCTCAAATTTGAAGAAGTAAAATTGAATCTTTCTAAAATAAAAACATCTTACGAGGAGCCACCGAGTTTGGAATTGAAACAACTGCCGGAACATTTAAGATATGTTTTTTTAGAAAAAGATTCAAAATTTCCTGTGATTATATCTTCCGCGCTTAACGATTCGGAAATTTCCGAATTAATAAAAATATTAAATAATCTCCGCCATGCAATTGCATGGCAAATTTCTGACATCAAGGGGATTAACCCCTCCTTTTGCACGCACAAAATTAATTTAGAAAATAATTCTCGCAGTACTATTCAGCCTCAACGACGGCTTAATCCAAATATGAAGGACGTCGTTCAGGCCGAAATAATAAAATTATTAGGTGCGAGAATTATTTACCCAATCTCTGATAGCACTTGGGTTAGCCCAGTGCAAGTCGTGCCTAAAAAGGGTGGAATAACGGTAGTCACAATTGAAAATAATGAGGTTATCCCGACCCGTACTGTTACGGGTTGGCGAGTATGCATCGATTATAGAAAATTAAATGATACTACCCGCAAAGATCACTTTCCATTACCCTTTATTGACCAAATTTTAGAACGCTTATCCGGTCACTCACACTACTATTTTCTCGATGGTCTTTCAGGATATTTTCAAATCCCAATTGCGCCCGAAGACCAAGAGAAAACCACATTCACCTGTCCGATCGGCACCTTCGCATATCAAAAAATGCCTTTTGTTCTTTGCAACGCGCCGGCTACATTTCAACGATGTATGCTGGCAATTTTTAATGAACTTGTAGAAGACGTCATGGAAATTTTCATGGACGATTTTTCTGTTTTTGGCAATTCATTTCAAAATTGTTTAAATAAGCTTGATCGTGTTCTTCAACGCTGCGAAGACACGAATTTGGCACTCAACTGGGTGAAGTGCCACTTTATGGTCCAAGAGGGATTAGTCCTTGGGCATAAAATTTCTAATAAGGGGATCGAGTTCGATAGGGCCAAGATCGAGGTCATAGAAAAACTTCCCCCTCCTACCAATATAAAATCTATTAGAAGTTTTCTAGGACATGCGGGTTTTTATAGACGGTTTATAAAAGATTTCTTAAAAATTTCGAAACCGCTAACTCATCTTTTGGAAAAAGAATCCGCGTTTAATTTTGATGACGAGTGTTTGAAAGCGTTTAACAAAATCAAAAATGAACTAATAAATTCCCCTATTTTAATCGCGCCAAATTGGTCTCTTCTGTTTGAAATCATGTGCGATGCGAGCGATTTTGCTGTAGGTGCAGTTTTAGGCCAACGGGTGAGTAAACATTTTCACCCAATCTATTACGCAAGCAAAACGCTAACATCCGCACAAGCAATTATACAACAACGGAGAAAGAATTTTTGGCAATAATTTTTGCGTTTGACAAATTTCGATCATATTTAACACTTTCAAAAGTTATTGTTTTTACAGATCACTCCGCTCTCCGGTATTTACTACAAAAAGAAGATGCAAAGCCTCGACTGCTAAGGTGGATCCTCCTACTACAAGAATTCTATTTGGAGATCCAAGATAAAAGGGGAGCGGAGAATGTTGCGGCCGACCACATCTCACGGTTGGAGAATCCGGTTGCAGGAGCACTAGTGGAAGCCAAAATTGACGACAAATTCCTTGAAGAGCGCATCCTTGCTATTGAAAAGATAACGACTTCTTCCACCCCTTGGTACGCGGATTTGGCCAACTATTTAGTGGCCCGGGTCCTACCAAAAGATTTTTCAAGTCAACAAAAGAAGAAATTCTTTTCAGATTTGAAAAATTATTTTTGGGAGGACCCCTTTTTATTTCGTGTCTGCGTTGACCAAGTGGTAAGGTGTATTTCGGGCGAGGAAGGCGCCCAAATTCTGCGGCACTGCCACGAAGGGCCAACCGGTGGCCATTATCAAGCGAACCGGACCGCAAGAAAGGCGCTAGAGTCGGGCTTTTATTGGCTCACCTTATTTAAAGATGCTCACAATTTCGTGAGTAATTGTGATCGGTGCCAACGGTCAGGTAACATTTCTAACCGGGACGAAATGCCCCAAAATATTTTTTCAGAATGCGAAATTTTTGATCTTTGGGGAATAGATTTCGTAGGTCCTTTACCCTCCTCTTTTAATAATAAATTTGCGGTCGATTACGTGTCAAGGTGGGCGGAAGCACAAGCTTTTCCCACTAACGACGCGAGAGTCGTCGTAAATTATTTTAAAAAATTATTTTCACGATTTGGCACACCCCGAGCACTAATTAGTGATCGGGGCACACATTTTTGTAACAACCAACTTGCTAAAATTTTAGCAAAGTATGGAGTTACCCACAAGTTATCTACCGCCTACCACCCACAAGCAAATGGCCAAGTGGAGGTGGTGAACCGTGAACTTAAAAGAATTTTAGAAAAAATTGTGTCCATTAATAGGAAGGATTGGTCGCTAAAATTAGACGACGCTCTATGGGCATATCAGACAGCGTACAAAACCGCCATCGGATGTACACCATACCGATTAGTCTATGGAAAAGCTTGTCATCTACCGGTGGAATTAGAACATCGCGCCTTTTGGGCGCTAAAATTTTTAAATTTGGATTTAAACTTAGCCTCCGAGCACAGAAAACTACAATTAAATGAATTAGACGAGTGGCGCGCAAACGCCTATGAAAATAATAAGATTTATAAGGAGCGCACAAAATTTTATCATGATAAAAAAATCAAAAATCCAAAAACCTTTTCACCGGGAGACTTAGCCCAATTATTTAATTCAAGACTTAGGCTTTTTCCGGGTAAATTAAAATCACGATGGTCCGGTCCCTTCATGGTTAAAGAAGTTTGGCCATATGGAACGGTGCTAATAGAGCACCCGGAAAAAGGCTCTTTCAAAGTCAACGGACAACGCTTAAAATTATATCACCCGGGCGACCCAGCGCCCGGAAACATCGAAACCATTCACTTCCAAAATCTTTAAAATAACCACTTAGTCAAGCTACGCGACGGTAAACAAAGCGCTCTTGGGAGGCAACCCAATGTTAACCTCTTTATTTTTGTCCTTCTTTTCTTGTTTGTTTTTCTAATTTAACTCTGCAGGTGTTTGACCGGCAACCCCGACTACCATTCAGGGAAGCCCTCTTTACACTTTAGTAATTTATCTTGATTTTTCTTTAATGTCATGTTTTTTTAGTTTTATCTTTCATACTTAGTTTTAAACATTGGGGACAATGTTTAATTTTAAGTATGGGGGTGTATCATAGCTTTCTTTGTAGTTTGACTTGAAAGATAAAAACCAAAAAAATTATAAAAAAAAAACTGAAATTAAATTTCTTGGAAAGGACGCTTTGGGCTTGAATTCCCATCATAGCCTCTAGTACCTTGCAAACCCTTCACCGGGCAGATCTTGGGAAGTCCAAGAACAAAAAAAATCTATTAGAAAATGTTCTTTTTATTCATCAAAACTCCCACTTGCTAAATTTTAAGTTCTAAGTAGACTGTTTTTCATATGGACTAAAAATAATTTTGTGCTAGAATAGTTTTTGAAACTTTTGAGTAAAATTGTTGACTCATGTAGTGCTCCTAGTCATATGCTTGTCTTTGAGTAGTTTTGGTGTAAAATTAAATTCTTGGCATAGATCTAAAATTATGTTTTATTAATTTGCGTAGTAATAATTTATTTTACTTTTAAATTCGAATCCGGTCTTATCCAAAAGTAGTTTAGGTGAGTGTGTAGAAGATTGTTAGAAAGCTATTACTCGAATTGAACAAAATGGTGTCCTTTCTCGATGTCTAGAACTTGCCCCAAGCTATTTTCGAAACATGTGCGCTTTAGACAAATTAACTTTACGGAAATGATTTAGGCCATTCTTTGGATAGTTTGAGCCTTTGCACCCAACCTAGATTTACCACCATTGTTCACACAAATTTGAGCCTTACACCTTTATTTGATCCACCCTCATCATTTCGGCACCAAAGCTAAAAAGCCCCAAAACCCAAATGAACACTTTGAAATTTTGAGCTAAATTGAAAAAAAAAATATTTGGGTACGATTCTATGAAAAAATTATGGGTATCAATTCAAAAAAAAAGGTGTTTAAATCTCAAAAAGAAAAAATCTCATAATGATATGCGGCCTAGGTATGTACATGCATACTTGGAATGATCCCAATTATGAAGATTCATGATTTAAATAAAAGAGTATGAGAGTGTTTCCCCTTTGAAAAAATGCGAGTATGGGGGTAAAGCTTCATTATTTTGTGGTGGCAATCATTTTCTTTTAGCTTAAAAATTTTGTTTAAGTGGAATGCGCCTTCATGTTTATCATTGTTACCTCACCCTTAAACCCAAGCCTTAAAATGTAACATATTTAAGTCCTAAAGATCCATAGATTCGATTTAGTTCGAAGTGTAGTGGAGAAAGTGCAAACGGGCAAGCCTATGGCCGTCGACATTGATGGATTTCTTTGGAGGCCACCCCGAACGTCTACATCTAGTAATTTAAATCTCAGCAATCACGCTTTTTTCTCCCTTCACATAACTTTTTGATTGACCGTCGACTCATTTTTAAAGTAATAATAAATAATTATAACGCATTTTTGAAGTATTTCATAAATTAGCATTTATGCCAAGAACATCTTTTTACTAAAATATCTACACATGCCAGCATAATACTTCGCATTTTACTCTCTAGTCTTCATAATTCTATCTTGCATTAAATTTTCTTACCCTTGTGAAAAATGGATTGCTCGGGACGAGCAATGAGCAAGTATGGGGGTATTTGATGAGTAATTTATTTACTCATTTTTAGTTTAGGTTTATTATGTTTTTCATATAAAATTATGTTATTTTAGGAATTTTATCATATAAATCCTTCCATTGTTATTTCATAAGCTAACTTAAGTTTATTTTGTGTTTTCAGGTTTTCTGGGCTATTTCGAGCAAAAAAGTTAAGTTTACACAGCCCAGGTCACGGGCGTGACCATGGGTATGTAACCTACGAAATACTCCAGACCTGCTTCTGCCACTCCAGGGACGCCCCGTGAAGTTTTCGCCAAGTACACGCCCCAGGTCACGGGCGTTACCAAGGGCGTGACCCAATGTCACGGCCACGACCCGCCACAAGCATCCAGAGCACGCCGCCACGTCAATTAAAATTACACGCCCTCGGTCACGGGCGTGACCAAGGGCGTGACATCCAGCACACGAGCGTGACTTTTTCAGTGCCAATTTCCCGCCGATGCTTCCCGCCAGCAGCACTTAATTGAGATTACACGCCCTAGGTCATGGGCGTGACCTAGGGCGTGACACATCTGTAATGCCTGCATTGAAGCCAGACGGTGCCTTCTCCGCTCACAGCAAATCACGCCCCTTACACGCCCTTGGTCACGGGCGTGACCAAGGGCGTGTAACACCAAAAATTCACCTATTTAAAGGGAGCTTTTCCAGATGTTTGGGGACGAATTTTGGGAGTTCTAAGATTATTTTCTTGCACGGTTTTTGTCATTCTTAAGCTTGTAATCTTCCTTCTTAGCTTACACTTTCATTTCAGGTTAGTAACTTCTTGTTTCCTAGTTGTAATTTCTTTCCAATTAATAAAATAGTACTTTTTCTCTTATTCTACTCTCAATCTTCATTATGCACTTCTTGTATTTCATCAATTCCTCCATCTCCATGAGTAGCAAAATTTCATTAGTACTCGGCCAAGATGATCCAAGGAAAATATAATTCATAATTTAGTTTAGAACTTCTTTTTTCTCTTATTTAGATCGCTTAAGATTTATCCTTGAATTTATATTGATTGAGATTATATTATCGATATATAATCTCATTCTTGTTTTCGTAGTCTAATAATCGAGAGGTTTTGAGTTCAAATCGATCATTTCAAGGATAAAGAGATTTGAATGCACTCCTCGAGAGAGGACGACATAAATCTCCGGGATTGGAGTTATATCCAATAGAGGGGTTCACTTCGATAAAACGAGTTTTAGGGGTTTCGATTCAAGAACGAGAGTTCGATTGATCAACCTAAACTGAGTTAGGCGTATCCTTGAGATAGGTACGTTTATAAATCGGGAACCTCCACGGTCAAGCATTTCTTTTAAAGAGAATTAGAAGTTTTATTTCTTTATTTATTTATTTTTTTAAGGTGATTCAAGGTTGAGTGCTAATCCTTCTTATCATAGTTTTAACAATTTATTTCTCTTTCTTGCAACCAACCAACCCAAGTTTCTTTCGATAAAATAATAGAGATTTTCCGAAGTAAGAGTACTCAACCGCACCGTGTCTAATACGACCTTGTTTTAACAACCTATACTACATTCGATACGGTACACTTGCCGTTATCGTTTGCAAGCATAGTTTTGCGCATCACCCATGATGGGGATTTTTGGTCCATTAGGTCCCTAGTGAATCTATGAGGGTAGGGGTAGGGTCAATATGGCATGGTGGATGCCAATTGGCGCTAATTGAGCTTGTTTGACTAATTTAGGGTTAGGATTGACTTTGGTCAATTTGGCCCATTTTATTGACCCCAATGGGTCCCTGGTGCTCCAAGGAGGCCCCTAGTCGGTTAAGGACACTATGGTGGGGTCAAGGTTCAAGATGAGGCCCTAAAGTCCAACCCTAGGTTTGGTATCTCAAAATTGCTATTTGCAGACCACTTGGGTTTTCTCCTTCTCACCTAAGTTCTCATGGTCTTGAGCTCTTTCTATGGTTTTGTCATGACCTAGTCATGACAAAACCAACTTGGGGGTCTAGTTGTTTGGGGGATGTTACAAATCCCAATACATAAAAATAAAAATTTCGTTCTCGAAATTTAGGTTAAGCCTGTGGGGTTTCTACTATAAGCAAGAAAATGTAACATCCTGGAAAAAATAAATTATACCTGTCGTAAAGAGCTCCAGGTACTTTTGCTGCATCAGGTCCAGTGGTTCCCAGGTGTGCTCCTCTTGTCCATGGTTCCTCCATAGGACCTTGACCAGCGGAACCTTCTTGCGCCGCAAGAATCATAACTCTGTGTCGTCTATCCAAACCGGCTCCAGGTGAACTGACCGATCAGTAGCTACTAGCCCCTCGGAAGTAGATATCTGCTGTTCTGGCCGTAGTAGAGCCCTCCTAAGCGAGGAGACGTGGAAAATGTCATGCAGTCCCTCCAACTCCGGTGGTAGCTCCAGTTTGTAAGCCAAGGGACCGATCCGTTCCAGGATCCTATAAGGCCCCATATATCTCGGACTGAGCTTCTTTTGCCCGCGAACCTGCGAGACTCCATGCATCGGACGTATCTTTAAGAAAACCCAATCTCCCACCTAGAACTCTACCATACGATGACGTGCATCGTAATACTTGGCCTGCCTGCTCTGGGCCTCCAGCATCCTGATGACTAGTAATTTAGTCACCATTTATGGCTATTTTCTTATTAGATATTTAAATAAATTATCGCATTTTGTTCGTTGTTTTTATAAATTTTCGTAAAATAGTATTGTACGGTAACTAACATATTTTCTATATTTTTGTAGGAATTCGGCAGGCCTGGGGGGAATTTATGTGTGAAGTCCCGCTGTCGCGTCCATGACGCTCAAGCTGTCATACATATCTACATATATTTACATATGTATATGTTTATATATATATATATATATATATATATGTTTATATATATATATATAAACATATATATATATATACGTACGTTTATTTATATATATATATATATGTTTATATATATATATAAACATATATATATGCACATACATTTATTTATATATATATATGTTTTATGTATATATATGTTTTATATATATATATATATATATGTTTATATATATATACATTTATATATATATATATTTATAAAAACCATGCCACCACCCTGCAGCTTCCGGCAACCACCACCTCTTTCGAGCTCCAACATCCATGCAGCAGCTCCTCCGGCAACCACCCTGCATGCACACCTCCACGTCAGCTGCTCATCCAGCCGGCTCCTCCCTGCAGTTACGCCACCTCCACTCCTCCACATCATCAATACACTCCGCCACCTTTGCATGGAGCTCCGCCACCACCCTTGCCCGACCACTTCCGCCTCCTCCTTGTGCACCTCCTCCACCATGCAACTTCCGACAACCTCCATGCAGCTGGCTACCGACCACCATGCAGCAGCAACTCGAGGTCCACGTCAGAAAACCACCTCTGCCTCCTCCGCCCAAGCTCCCTTCGTATATGTCACCAATCCAGCTCCTCCACGCTGCCATTGAAGGCTCTGCCGTTTCACCCCAGGAGATCCCGCCGATGACTTCTTCATTTGGCCAGAATAAATCAGCATTAATGCTGGAATTAATTTCATTTGGTCAAGCATGAACAGTAACGGCCAAATAAAATTAATTCCAGTCGTTCCGGTAATCTAGTTATAAATACAGCATTTGGAGAGAGGAGGAGGATAAATTTTTTGGGAAAAGAAAGTCTTAGTCCAGAAGCTCGTTGAGAGTTTATTTCGTGAGAAACAGAAGGATTTAACTTTTGTTCATTTTTCGTCCCCTGTAACCTCGTGTTGTTATTTATTTTTGTATTTTTATGCTTTTATTACTTGTAACCTCTCTTTCTACATGCAATACAATATTATTTTGATTATTTCTATTTCAATTTTCATCACAATCTGTTCATCGTCACTTTCTTTCTATTTCATCATGTCGTATAATAATGATTCCCCCCATCTACATGAGTAGCTAATTTCTATAGTGCTCAGTCACGATGTTCTGAGGATGAGATAAGTTTTGTTATGTTTTTTAGATTTATTTTTCTCTAATTGTTGAACGTGTACGATTTAACGTTGGTCAACTCATTGAGGCTATATCTTTTATATAGTTTTCATAATGGTTTTCGCTCTTTAGTTGGCCGAGAGGCTCATAAGGCGAATCGATCACCCATTGGTAAAAGGAGTAGAATGCAACCCTCGAGAGAGGACGACGTAACTCTTCCGGATTGAAATAAAATTCAATAGCGAGGTTCACAACCTAAGGCAAGTCTTAGGCGATGTGATTTGAGAACGAAAGTTCGGTCGATACAGCTAAGCTTATTTGAATCTAAACCTCGAAAGAGGGGTGTTCATGCTTTGGGAACTTCCACGGTCAAAGCCTCTTCAACAAGAGAATTGTTATCTATTCTCATTTCAATTTTCTCTATATCTGAGGTGACTCAAAGATCGGATACTAATTTTAAACCATCGATTTAATTCCGTTAGCATTTCTTTTAGTTTCTGCTATTTGCAAACAAACCAACCCAATTTTTTATTGATAAAATAATAATGATTTTTAAAGTAGAATTACTCAACCACCCCGAGTCTAATACGACCTTGGTTTTATTAACCTATACTACTTTCGATACGGTACACTTGTCGTTGTCGTTTGCCGGCATAGTTTTATGCATCAAGTTTTTGGCACCGTTGCCGGGGAATCCTGTTGATATTTCGAAAAAAGAAATATCTATTAATTTTATCGTTCTTTTTCTTTCTCCCTCTTCTCCTAATTTTTTTAAAATAAAACTTTAAAAGCGTAATCTAAATTCTCGGAAAGGACGCTTTGGGCTTGAATTCCCATCACAGCCTCTAGTACTTTGCGAGCCCTTCACCGGGTTGACCTTGGGAAGTCCGGGACTAATTTAACCCGCTTTTTGAAAAAAAAAATATATATTTATAAATTATTTCTCTTCTCTATTTCTCCTCTAAAAATTCCATTGATTTAAGTGAAAGTTGTTTCCTTTTTATTTTTATTATGGAATTATATGAATTGGCCGTTAAAATTGCCGAGCTTCAAAACCAAGTTTATCTTTTACAAGCCGCACGAAAATGCCAAAATAGTTATTACTATTTTGGTGCGCCTCATCAAAGTGAGGAATGTTATTTACATTCATATTCTCAAAATAATTATTATGAAAATAATTATCCTCAATATTATGCAAATAGTTTGGATAATAATTACGATCATAATTTTTCATCTTTTAATGACAATAATTTTTCAAACTTTGATGAAAATAATTTTTCTAATTTTAATGACAATAATTTTTCGGCGTTTAATAATTGCTCTTCTAGCTCCAAAGTAGATTATTCTTGGTGGCAAGCTCACCCGTATAGTTCTCGGAGCGATGAAGATAAATCTTTAGACCCAAATTTTTGTTTTTCTTCTTATACACCGCAATTTTCGTTCTCTAATTTGGGGGGAATTCCGCAGATTCAAATAGATACTTCCCCCCAAAATTTAGAGGAAAATATTATTTCGTCTAGTTTTTTTCTCCACCTCTGGATAATTTAGTTATGGAGGAACATGTGCTTCCATGTAATCCCATAACTTCATTCACCAAAGATGAAGAAAAAATTTCTTACCATAATTTTCTTAATGTTTTGGGCACCCCGGATGAAATAGAAGAAGAACAAGTTTCTTCCCCTACTTCACCTGGATCTTCTTTTCTTTGTCATGAATTTTCGCAAATCTCTTCTATTCAACCAAAAATTCATGAAAATTTAGTGTCCGAAAATTTTATTCTGTTTGGTAATGCACTAGATTTTTCAAAAGTAAATTTTATTTTAGAAAAGGAACAACCGGAGCTTAATCATATATTTTCGCAAGCGCCTCCTCCTTGCGAAATATTATCTGACACGTTTAATTGTGATTCTCTTTATACTAATAATTTCTAGGTTGAAGATGAGTCGTTGCTACTCCAATTAATTGATGATCCATATGCCGCTCATCTTTATAAATTTAAATCACCTCAGGTATGTATAGGTGATTTGGATTTGCATATTCAAGTCCAACGACAAACATAGAATTACACGTTAAACGGAGGAGTAGCCGTGCGACTGACGCCGGGACATTCACCTCAGCGTGAATTAGGGGAGTTGCTTATCCACTTCTCTATTAATTTTCCTTTTTCCTAACACTAACCGTCTAGCTTAAAGACGGGAAAAACAAAGCGCTCTTGGGAGGCACCCCTTGCTTATCTTTAATTTTATGTATTTTTCTTTTAAAGTTTATTTTCTTTCAAGTGTTCTTCATACTTAGTTTTAAACATTGGGGACAATGTTTACCTTTAAGTATGGAGGGGTAGCATTAGTTAATTCATACTTAGTTTCTTTATCAACACCTCGATGTTTATATAATTGTAAGTTTCAAGTGAATTAAATTTTTCATATGGGCTAGGAATTCTTCGTGCTTGAATAGCCTTTGAATCGTTTGAGTAAACATGTTGACTCATGTAGTGTTCCTAGTCAAACACATACGTTTAAATAGGATTTTTGTAGAACTAATTTCTTGGCATAAATCTAAAATTGTGATTTTTCAATTTGCGTAAAAATGTTTTATTTTACTTCTAAAATAAATCCGGTGTAATCAAAAAGTAGTTTAGGCAAGTGTGTGGATGATGTTAGAAAGCTATTACTTTATTGGAAACAAAGGGTGTTCTTTCTCGGTATCTAGAACTTGCCCCAAGCTACTTTCGAAACATGTGCACTTTAGTCAAATTAACCTTACGTAAATGATTTAGGCCTTTCTTTGGATAGTTTGAGCCTTTGCACCCAACCTTGAATTACTACCATTGTTCACACAAATTTGAGCCTTGCACCTTTACTTGAACCACCCTCACCATCGTCACCAAAACTAAAAAGCCCAAACCCAAATGTGGACTTAAAATTTTTGAGCTAAATTATTGAAAAAAAAATGGGTGTTGTTTTAAAAAAAGAAAAATTTCATAGTGATATGCGGCCTAGGTATGCATATGCATACTTGGAATGATCCCAACTATGAAGAAAAAAATGGGTGTTGTTTTAAAAAAGAAAAATTTCATAGTGATATGCGGCCTAGGTATGCATATGCATACTTGGAATGATCCCAACAATGAAGAAAAAAATATATGGGTGTTGATTTAAAAAGAAAAAAATTCATAGTGATATGCGGCCTAGGTACGCACATGCATACTTGGAATGATCCCAACTATGAAAAGCAAATTCTGATGCCAATTATGATGAAAAAGAGAAATTATATTTTAGCTCAAAACATTATGTTTAAGTGGTTCAGACCTTCATGTTTATCATTGTATACATCACCCTTAAACTCAAGCCTAATATTACACCCTACCGCAAGCCCTAATAATCCGTAAGAATTGATTAGTCTCGAGTGTAGTGGAGAAGTTGTGATCGGGCAAGCCTATGGCTATCGTCATTGATGGGTTTCTTTGAAGGCCACCCCGAGGATCGGTATCGAGTAATTTCAATCTTAGCAATCATACTATTTTCTTCCTTTACATAACTTTATGATTTTCCGTTGACTCAATTTATAAGTAGAAATAAAAAATTTAAACGTATTTTTGAAAGATCTTAAATTAGAATATATGCCAAGAATGTTTTTCTACTAAAAATCTCTATACACGCCCGTGTAAGACTTCGCAGCTTACTCTCTCGTTTTCGAACTACTAGGCCTACTTTAGACGTTCCTACCCTTATGTATAAATTGTTTGCTCGGGACAAGCAACGAGTAAGTATGGAGGTGTTTGATGACTAGTAATTTAGTCACCATTTATGGCTATTTTCTTATTAGATATTTAAATAAATTATCTCATTTTGTTCATTGTTTTTATAAATTTTCGTAAAAATAGTATTGTATGGTAACTAATATATTTTCTATATTTTTGTAGGAATTCGGCAGGCCTGGGGGGAATTTATGTGAGAAGTCCCGCTGTCGCGTCCATGACGCTCAAGCTGTCATATATATCTACATATATTTACATATGTATATGTTTATATATATATGTTTGTATATATATACATACGTTTATTTATATATATATACACAAACGTTTATTTATATATATATGTTTTATGTATATATATGTTATATATATATGTTTATATATATACATTTATATATATATATATATATATTATTTATAAAAACCATGCCACCACCCTGCAACTTCCGGCCACCACCACCTCTTCCGAGCTCCAACATCCATGCAGCAGCTCCTCCGGCAACCACCCTGCATGCACACCTCCACGTCAGCTGCTCATCCAGCCGGCTCCTCCATGCAGTTACGCCACCTCCACTCCTCCACGTCAGAAATACACTCCGCCACCTTTGCATGGAGCTCCGCCACCACCCTTGCTCGACCACTTCCGCCTCCTCCCTGTGCGCCTCCTCCACCATGCAACTTCCGACAACCTCCATGCAGCAGGCTACCAACCACCATGCAGCAGCAGCTCGAGGTCCACGTCAGCAATCCACCTCTGCCTCCTTCGCCCAAGCTCCCTTCGTACACGTCACCGATCCAGCTCCTCCACGCTGCCATTGAAGGCTATGTCGTTTCACCCCAGGAGATCCCGCCGATGACTTCTTCATTTGGCCAGAATAAATCAGCATTAATGCTGGAATTAATTTCATTTGGCCAAGCATGAACAGTAACGGCCAAATGAAATTGATTCCAGCCGTTCCGGTAATCTAGTTATAAATACAGCATTTGGAGAGAGGAGGAGAAATTTTTTGGGAAAATAAAGTCTTAGTCCAGAAGCTCGTTGAGAGTTTATTTCGTGAGAAACAGAAGGATTTAACTTTTGTTCATTTTTCATCGCCTGTAACCTCGTGTTGTTATTTTTTTTTGTATTTTTATGCTTTTATTACTTGTAACCTCTCTTTCTACATGCAATAAAATATTATTTTGATTATTTCTATTTCAATTTTCGTCACAATCTGTTCATCGTCACTTTCTTTCTATTTCATCATGTTGTATAATAATGATTCCCCCCATCTACATGAGTAGCTAATTTCTATAGTGCTCAGTCACGATGATCTGAGGATGAGATAAGTTTTGTTATGATTTTTAGATTTATTTTTCTCTAATTGTTGAACGCGTACGATTTACCGTTGGTCAACTCATTGAGGCTATTGATGCGCTATTTCAGCACTGCTAATTAGCAGGCACGAAATGCGATACGACGGCAGTGCACCGGTCGTTGTCAAGTAATAAAATAGGGAGGAACTCCCCGAATATAGATTTCTCAAGGACCGCAAGTTGGGTAGTACGATTTGCTCTCGCAGGAACTCAGTTCAAAGGATAAAATAGTAACGACGAGGGTTTTGATTTGGTTTCCTATGCTATTGCAGAATGAAGAAAGATGCGGGTCTAAACTCTACTTCGCACGGCGAGATGGGTTCAACGGCCGCGATGCCGTGCTTCGGAAGGCGCGTGGGCGGAATATCACTATGACGGTTGAGGGTCGCACATACCTCTTCTCAAAACATCACCGCTAGCTTTTGCTAGCGGCTTCAACCACAACGTAACACAGAAAATAGCAAGAAACAAAGGGGCTATTCATGCCACCACAATAACATTGCATATGAAAACAAGCAGTAATCCATAAGATCTACTTAACACACATTCATAAAGCAACTGCAAACGAGTTCAAGCAACAAAGGTTAGAGAGGACCACAACGAAGAAATCACGTCTTGGGTTCACGGCCGGAATGAGAGGTTGTCGGGCTCTCTCCGGACTCGGCCCTCAGATGGTGAGCTTGGCTCGAAGGAGGCTGTCACCGCTCCTACGATCTTCAGAGCTTCCTTGGTCTCCTTGGCGAGGAATGCTTGACCTAATGTTGGATGAAGCTTCCTAGTGCTCCTCGATGGAAGGATGGAGGTGGAAAGTCACCGGAAATGGCCTTGATGGTGGAGGAGATGAAGGAGAATCCTTCACCCCTCAAGAGCAGCGGGAAGGAAGAGTTTTCCCGCCCTAAGAATTGCTCCAGCTCGTGCCCTGGTCGTCCTGGTCGTTCCCTTTCTCGTCCTCTCTCTGCCTCGATTCCTGCGCTTTTATAGGAAACAGGATGAAAATTGGTCACGCACGATCGAACGCACGATCGTGCGCAGACTTAGCGATATTAACAGAAGAAATAAGGCTTGGAGAAGACGTTGCGCCACCCGTGCGATTTGTTCACGCACGACCAACACCGCCCGTGCGTTAAGACGCACGGGTAAACTCTGATGCTCTGAAATCAGCAAGACACAGGTCGACCGTGCGTTTTGTTCACGCACGGGCGAATCCGCCCGTGCGTCAAAATGCACGAGTAAACTCCGATGCTCCGTTTTCTGCCCCAGACACAAACGCACGACGGCACAGACCGTGCATCAAGGAAAACGCAAGACCGTGCGATATGCACAGAAATTACTTATGGGAAAACGGGGCAATCAGGTCACCTGCAAACAAGATATACTAGCTAGGAATACATATCCATCATAGAAATACATAAAAGAAGGGAAGGGGAGCACAATGTGCTTACCCCCAACAACAAGGAATGCAATTGCACACCGAAACGGGCCCTAGCGTGGAATAGTACATATGAATGGAAATGTGCCTAAAATGTGGTGCAAACACTAGAATAACAGCCCAAATGGTCCAAGAATATATATATAAATGAGACTCATCACACCCCCAGACTTAACCATTTGCACGTCTCGGGCAAACTACTCAGCTCTCCTGTCGGAACAATTGAGTGTTAGCATGAGTTTGAGCGGCAGAGAATTATGCGAAGTCGCATGCCCTCGTGCGTAGAAATATATTAGAACAGAATTAAACTCAAGGTTGTATCTAATTATTTCTAAAATAGTAGTTTGGAATTTACTTGGATGGTGAATCCAGGTGAATCTTTTGGTTGCGCAAAAAGAGAAAATAATGTGACTAATGAGTAGAGTATTACTTGAATCAAAGCTAGGGACAATCTCCTAAGAAATCCATCAAAGTCGGTGTCCATAGGCTTGCACGTCCGCACTCTCTCTACTGCATGAGACAACTCGTATCTAAAATCAATAGGGCTTATAGGCAATTGTTAGGCTAAGGTTGAGTATAGGCTAGGTAAGTAGAAGGACGATGGGAATCACACACAACACAACTGTCGCACTCAAGAGAATGACAATCACCAATATAACATTTCAGTACTTACACGACACCCCCGGACTTCAACTGAACACAAGGTGCGTGTTGAGCCAGAAATAAATAAATTTTTTGCCGAGAGAAAATTATTATTGCACAACTCTTTTATTTTTTTTCTTTTCTTTTCTTTCTTTTCTTTTCTTTTCTCTTTTCGGCAAAAGCACATTCTTACACACAATAAAACAGCTCGTTTAGCTACATTAAAGCAGCCATACATACATAGATGACACCAAATACGATCGAGACAGAAATATCTTTCAGCCCAGCGGTTCGTGCGAACATAGGTTCGGCTGTAAGGCCATGGTTACATTAAATAGTGGAGCTAAACAAAGAGGAGAGATAGGCTCAAGTGGGCTTGCAATGGTGATTACGTAGGTTAGGATTTCAAAAGCACAAACGGATCAAGAGATGGCATATATCACATTTCATGACGAGTATTTCAACACAATTGTGTCGAGAGTCACCTAGTGCAAGTTCTAGCCACCGAGAAAGGTTGTCCTTCCTTTCGACCCTAGTAAAAAGCTACTATTAGTCTGCTACACTCGACCTATTGCTACCGTTGGATTCATCGGATTCACCACTGAAGTAAAAAAAATTTCATCTACTATAACATAAATAAGTACATTACAACTCTGAATTTTATTCTACTCTAATCGAATTTCTAGGCGTGACGGGAGCACTTGACTAGAGCACTACTCGAGTCAACATTATTCTACACTCCTCACTCACATGCTAATAATTCAATTCTTACGAGTGGGAAAACCTCGCAGCGATACCCAATAAGCACGCGTGATCAAGTGCGCGTGAACTAGGTGCACATGTATGCAACAAAATAAAAATCCTAACTCAGCACATTCTAGCATGTCATGCAACGTGTGTGCACTTGCACAGCTCGCTCTCTCCCCCAGAATAAACGATTCAAACATAAATAGGAGAGGGGTAGAGTTGACCTATGCTCACAAAGGAGCACGCCAGAAGTGCGGTAATCCCAATTTCTCTAAAAATAAATCTCCTTCCACGCGAGAGCAAAGCTTCACCTACAATGTTAGCAAAACTGAAATAACAATACGCAAAAAGGATTAAAAAGATAGACGGAACCGGGTGGTTCCCCATGGGTTGTCTCCCAATAAGCCCATTTGTTTAACGTCCTTTCAGGTGGACCAAATACCTGTATTAATCATTGTTTAAGCAGCAGAGAATCTAAAGAAAAGTTTCACAGACACAGATCAAAGCATAAGAAAAGGAACTCAGCTATACGCGCTTTTGTAGTGCACGTCCCCAGTGGCTTGTAGGCTGGAGGTGAAAGCTTTAGGGCCAAAATTGGTATTACCGAATTTTCCCCTAGCCTCTGCCAACTTGCCACTGGAAGTAGTGGAGCGAGCACTACGCTCCTTCTTTCAAGTTTCAGCCTCTCCACGGTAGGAGAGCGCCAGCGTTGGTAGCCGTCAGATTTTCCCACCTTAGTGGTGGATGGCATCACTCCCGTTACCGTAGTGGCAACTGGATCAGCCCAAGAGACCGTCTATTTAAAAAGTTTATTACAAAATTTATTGTTAGATAAGAATGGGACATTGTCCCGAGTTAAGTTCAGCAGAATGGGTTCAGACACCAGATCTTCCTTCCTTTCCGGGTCACAGTCCTTTCTCAAATCTATTTCTTCTCCTTTTCCGCATGATTGTTTCTCCTCCTTTTCTTCGTCCGACAATACAAATTCAACCTTGATTCCTGCATCACTAAGAGATATGTCAGAAGTACTTTGGGGAAAGCAAGTCAATGTTTCAGTCACAATTTTGGGGCAAGTAGGGATGATGACTTTCCCAGCGGAAAAATCTAAAGTGGCACCGCTCTCTTTAAAGAACGGCACTCCCAAGATTGGGATAGAGTTATTCTCCTGGGGTCCCAACACTTGGAAGTCAGCGACCACCACCGTCCCCTCAACCATGATTTCAACATTCTTCACTTCTCCCTCCGACTGAATAATGGTCCCATTAGCGAGCACCAAAGACTTCTGATCATTCGGGTTCATTTCGAGATGCAGTTTAGCCACCTCTTGCCATGCAAGGACGTTGCGGGACGATCTGAAGTCACATAAGGCAGCAGTTTGAACATTATTAATAGAACAATTGATCACTAATTCATTTGGGTCAACCACATCCGCGTCGGTGAGACTCTTCCCTTGATTTATAGGATTTTCTCCGTGTTGCTAGGAAGGGTCCCTTGCGGCCGCTCGGTTAACAATTGAGCGAATTGGCCCAATTGCGTCTCCAAGTTGCGCATGGACGCGGTTTGGTTAACCATGTTAGAGTTTGCGGCATGCATAAACCTTTCCATCATTTCTTCAAGGTTGCTCTTCTTAAAAGTTGGGGCACCTTGATTATAACTCGATTGAGGCGGCCGCGGTTGGCTACCGGAGGCTTGAGCATCGTATTGATGCGAGCCTCCTTTCCATCGTTGGCCTGGAACATTTTGTTTCCAATAGAAGTTCGGATGACTTCTCACGCCCGAGTTATAAGTGTTATTGAACGGTGCTCCTTGATTTTGATCATTTATTTAATTAACACTTTCTTCAAAAGAAACTTCAGTAGGTTGCTCACCTGTGGGGCACTCATATGCATGATGCACTGGGTTTCCACAACCTTGACATGAGATCATCATCACTGAGGCGGAAGGGAGGGTAGGCCTCTTAAGTAGTATGGCACTTTCAGCAGGTGTACCAGACGTGTTCACCTCAATAAGACCTCGAGTGTTCCTTGGAGCGTTTCTTCCAGCAGTCCAAAAGGAACTGTGAATGGCAGTGTCTTGGACAATCCTCAAAGCTTCTTCAGGGGTGTGGTTCATCAAAGTTCCACCTGCAGCAGCATCAATCATGGCCCTGTAGTTAGGTTCAATGGCAAAATAAAAATTTTCTACTATGGTCCATGGTTGCAGCTCATGCTGGGGGCATTTCCGGAGAAGGTTCATGAACCTCTCCCAAGCTTCTGAGAGAGCCTCCTGATCGAGCTGTTGGAAGGTTGTTATTTCCCTCCGCATGTTCACAACTTTGTCAACAGGGTGAAACTTTGCCAAAAAAATTTCTTGCAGGGCGTCCCAAGTGGTAGCTGTACCGGCAGGGATCGTGTAGAGCCACGCCTTTGCCTTGTCACGTAGAGAGAAAGGGAATAGCCTGAGCTTCTCCGTCTCGTCTGCCAGCCCTGCATAACGAAATGTTCCACAAATTTCAGCGAATTCAATTAAGTGAAGATGGGGGTCTTCACTTGCTAATCCAGAGAACTAGGCCTGATTGCGGATCATGTTCAGGATGGCCGGCTTTATCTCAAAGTTGTTGTTGGTGATAGCCGGGACAAATCCATGGTACACACTCCCAACAATGGGTGTAGTGTAGTCTCTCATTGTCCTAGGTCGTGGCCTAGCCACTTCATTCTCGTCAGCAGCTTGAGCAACGGCCGGTGCATTTCCCACTCCGGGATTAGCCTGATTTCCATTAACATCCATGGTGGCAGCAACACGTAGACGCGCCCGCAGTGTACGCTCTATCTCAGGATCAAATGCTGCGCGCTCACCGGGATCTCTTCTATGCATACACTTCTTCAACACAAAAGTAAAAAAAATCAAAAAAACAAAAAGACCTTAAAACGGATCTCCAAAGAAAAACAAATCACACACGCTTGCAGTCCCTGGCAACAGCGCCAAAAACTTGATGCGCTATTTCGGCACTACTAATTAGCAGGCATGAAATGCGATACGACGGTAGTGCACCGGTCGTTGTCAAGTAATAAAATAGGGAGGAACTCCCCGAATATCGATCTCTCAAGGACCGCAAGTTGGGTAGTACGATTTGCTCTCGCAGGAAATCCGTTCAAAGGATAAAATAGTAACGACGGGGGTTTTGATTTTGTTTCCTATGCTATTGCAGAATGAAGAAAGATGCGGGTCTAAATTCCGCTTTGCACGGGGAGATGGGTGCAACGGCCGCGATGTCGTGCTTCGGAAGGAGCGTGGGCGGAATATCACTATGACGGTTGAGGGTCGCACACACCTCTTCTCAAAACATCACCGCTAGCTTTTGCTAGCGGCTTCAACCACAACGTAACACAGAAAATAGCAAGAAACAAAGGGGCTATTCATGCCACCACAATAACATTGCATATGAAAACAAACCGTAATCCATAAGATCTACTTAACACGCATTCATAAAGCAACTGCAAACGAGTTCAAGCAACAAAGGTTAGAGAGGACCACAACGAAGAAATCACATCTTGGGTTCACGGTCGGAATGAGAGGTTGTCGGGCTCTCTCCGGACTCGGACCTGAGATGGTGAGCTTGGCTCGAAGGAGGCTGTCACCACTCCTATGATCTTCAGCGTTTCCTTGGTCTCCTTGGCGAGGAATGCTTGACCTAATGGTGGATGAAGCTTCCTAGTGCTCCTCGATGGAAGGATGGAGGTGGAAAGTCACCTGAAATGGCCTTGATGGTGGAGGAGATGAAGGAGAAGCCTTCACCCCTCAAGAGCAGCGGGAAGGAAGAGTTTTCCCGCCCTCAGAATTGCTCTAGCTCGTGCCCTGGTCGTCCTGGTCATTCCCTTTCTCGTCCTCTCTCTGCCTCGATTCCTGCAGCTTTTATAGGAAACAGGCTAAAAATTGGTCACGCACGGTCGAACGCACGATCGTGCGCAGACCGTGCGATATTAATGGAAGAAATAAGGCTTAGAGAAGACTCTGCGCCGCCCGTGCGATTTGTTCACGCACGACCAACGCCGCCCGTGCGTTAAGACGCACGGGTAAACTCCGATGCTCTGAAATCAGCAAGACACAGGTCGACCGTGCATTTTGTTCACGCACGGGCGAATCCGCCTGTGCGTCAAAACGCACGAGTAAACTCGGATGCTCCGTTTTCTGCCCCAGAAACAAACGCACGACCGCACAGACCGTGCGTCAAGGAAAACGCACAACCGTGCGATATGCACAGAAAGTACTTATGGGAAAACGGGGCAATCAGGTCACCTGCAAATAAGATATACTAGCTGGGAATACACATCCAGCACAGTAATACATAAAAGAAGGGAAGGGGAGCACAATGTGCTTACCCCCAACAATAAGGAATGCAATTGCACACCGAAACGGGCTTAAAAGTGCACATAGCATGGAATAGTACATATGAATGGAAATGTGACTAAAATGTGGTGCAAACACTAGAATAACCGCCCAAATGAGTCCAAGAATATATATATATAAATGGAATCATCAGCTATATCTTTTATATAGTTTTCATAATGGTTTTCGCTCTTTAGTTGGCCGAGAGGCTCGTAAGGCGAATCGATCACCCATTGGTAAAAGGAGTATAACGCAACCCTCGAGAGAGGACGACGTAACTCTTCCAGATTGAAGTAAAATTCAATAGTGAGGTTCACAACCTAAGGCAAGTTTTAGGCGATGCGATTTGAGAATGAAAGTTCGGTCGATACTGTTGCGGGTCGCTTAGGGCTCTTGGTAGACCGGTCGAATTGAACCACCTTAACTCGGGAGCGAACCAAGCGCGCAAACAGTCACAGAGAAATTCATTGAGTACACTGGGACGTTTTAACGTGGAAAAATCTGGAAAGGGTAAAAAAACCACGCGGTCGGGGCGGTGCCGACCAAACTTCACTATCTTCTGAGAGGTTACAATCCGGTGCGTAGAATTTGAGCGCGACAGGCCGCCGCTCATTACAATATTAGAGAGAGAGAGATAGAACGTTCTGAGGGTGACAGGCCACCTCTCGAAAAAACTAAGTCTTTTCCTTCTGAGAACGGTAGAGAACGAAAGTGAGAATGCCTTGTCTGATTTCGTGAAGACGAAAGTGAGAACGCCTTGTCCACTTTCGTGAAGACGAAAGTGAGAATGCCTTGTCCACTTTCGTGAAGACGAAAGTGAGAATGCCTTGTCCGCTTTCGTGAAGACGAAAGTGAGACTGCCTTGTCCGCTTTCCTGAAGACGAAAGTGAGAATGCCTTGTCCGTTTTCATGAAGACGAAAGTGAGAATGCCTTGTCCGCTTTCGTGAAGACAAAAGTGAGACTGCTGGGTCGCCTTCCGGGACGAAGGAAAACTTCAAGTCCACGAAGGAGATCTTCAAGCGCCGAAGGAGAAATCCGTGGAAATCTTCAAGGAGCTCTCCCTGGTCATCAAGGCCGGATCCTCTCAAATGAAGCCTAGGGGGTCCTTTTATAGCTTTGGCCGGGGGTAGCCCGGTAATTTTGCCGTTGTAACCACCATAACCACCTGGGAGGACGAATCATATTTTCCGGTTCAGAGCCCACGGATCACCACTTTTCGTAAATGACCATCCTGCCCTTCGAGGAAAGGCGACAAGCTGTTCCTGAAAAGTGAGAAACTGAAAAGACAAAAAGTGAGCGAGCCGAGTCGGAAAAGTGAGCGAGTCGGAAATGTGAGCGAGTCAGAAATGTGGGAATGCTCCGGGCGGAGCCCGGAGCCCGAAAAGTGGGCGGCGAGCCAGAAATAGGGGGGACTCACCCCAACCTTGCTTCGGGGGAGGGTGGTTCGACCGCCCCTAAAGGCGGGCATGGTGCGGCCGCGCCCGAGGGAGGGGGAAACTCCTCTTGGACACACCCCTCATGGGGTGGGGCTTGGCCGCACCCCTCATGGAGGGGTGCGGCTTTGGCAGCACCCCTTGGGGTGGTGCAGCTTGGCCGCACCGGCAATGGAGGGGTACGACTTTGGCCTTACCCCATGGAGGGGTGCGTCTTGGCCACCCCCTGTTGAAATTGTTGAAGTGGAAGTGAAGGAGGCTTTTGGACCTGGGCGGTCTGGGAGGAGGTCATGCGGTCTGATGTGACCGCACGGTCTGGCGGTCTTTCTCTGCGGTCTGGCTTGTCTAAGCCTAGCTGCGGTCTCCTGGCTTGATCGCTGGTATGGGTTCAAGGCGGCTGAAGATGGGGATGCGCGGTCTGTGCGTGACCGCGTGGCGTGCTGTCCTCTTCAAGGCTGTGGCGGTCTGGTGTGACCGCACAGTTTGAACCAGGTTCTCTCCGGAATGCGGTCTGGTAGCTGACCGGGCTTTCTCGGGGTATTCGCGAACTAAAGGGTCTTAGTCGTGCGGTCTCAGTTCGCAGTCTCAGGAGGAGACTGGTATGCGAGCTGGTTGCTGTTCGCGGTCTCAGAAGGAGATCGGCATGCGGATAGGAGTTCGCGATCTGATGGCGAACTGACTGTGTTCGTGGTCTCGTGCGAACACAGGTGGTGAATAGCTTCGGGCGGTCTGGCGAGCTCTTTGTGGAGTCGCGGTCTGCTGTGAGAGTGGCGGTCTCTCATGGCGACATTGAAGCTGGTGGGTTCACCAAAAATGAAGCAGAAGTAATGTTGCTGATCGCGCAGTGTGACCGGTCAGGTCGCGCGGTCTGGGGGGGTGGTGATCCTATCTCTAGGGTGGTGACCAGATCAGGTCTCACGCCTATAAATAGGAGCCACTGTTGCAGCAAAAAAAAAGACACACCAAGTGTAAGCTGAGTTCGCTCTTGTTCTTGCGGTCTGTTTATGTCTGACCGGGCGGTCTCTGATTGAACTCTTATTGTGCAGCTTCTGCGGATAGTGTGGGCAGCAGCGATCACCTCTTCCTCTGAAAGTGTTCGGGCGGTCTGCGGCTTGGAGTTGTGGTGCTGGAGTTCGGGAGAATCAGGAGGTCGGAAGAAGGGAGCGGTCTGCGCAGCGGTCTGGTGGTGTTCTGTGGTCGGCAGAGAGTTGTGGTCTTGCAACTATCAGAGATCGCAGGGGAGGTCGCGCAGTTTGGGCGGTCTCCAGTTATCCTCAGTTTTTTGTATTTCTCTTTGGAGTTTTGTGCTGACGAAATCATGTCTCGTCAAGCATGTCTTGCCCTGTAATTGAAGTTTGCTATCAATAAAGAGCGTTTGTTTGCCTAAGTTTGTTTCTGGTTGTTTTGGCTTGTATCTCTAGTTGTTATTCCTGCTTGCTCTCACAAGATTTGAGAAATTTTCACATGGTATCAGAGTAAGGTTGGAGTTGATAGAGCAGTGAATAACTTAGAGTAGCCATCGCCTTTGTGAAGAAGGAACCAGAGGAAGAACAATGGAAGGTGGATTTGCAAGATGTCTTGGGATTGAGATGCTTACATCGACTAACTTTAAGAAGTTGAAGTCGTGTATGCAGAGCTATCTTCTAGGGGAGGACCTCTGGGAGGTTGTTGGAGGAGATGCGACAGAAGAGGTGAAGGCAACAAAAGCGGGTGACAATGGTCCGGCCGTGAGGGCGTGGAGAAAGGCCAATGCTAAGGCTGAGTTCACTTTGAAGCGTGCCATTTCACCTGATCTATTTGATCACATCTTAGGGTGTGGATCAGCTGCCGAGATCTGGAGAGCTCTGGATGGTTTGTTTAACAAGAAGAATGTAGCGAGGCTACAGTTCTTAGAGAATGAGCTGGCAAGGTCGGCTCAGGGTGATCTTTCTATCTCAAATTTCTTTCTGAAGATGAAGAACCTCTGCGCTGAGACATCAGCACTGCATCCTGATGAGCCAATTTCTGAGGCGAAGCTGAAGAGGCACATCATCCGCGGCTTGCGGAAGGAATATGTGGCCTTTGTGACGTCGGTGCAGGGTTGGGCTAATCAGCCGTCTCTGATAGAGCTGGAGAATCTGCTAGCGTCGCAGGAAAGTCTGGCAAGGCAGATGGCGGGGGTGTCCGTGTCTGGGGGAGATGGCGAGGTTCTCTTCTCAGGGAAGAAGAAGAAGTGGGATAAGAAGAAGAAGACCGCTGGAGGCTATGGGCCTTCAACTTCTGGACAGCAGGAGAGGGGCTATCCTCCTAAGGTGGAGGAGAAGAAGAAGAAGGAAGGTTTCAAATGCTACAAATGCGGGAAGGTTGGGCACTTCAAGAAGGATTGCAGGCTGAATACTCAGCCAGGGCATGCTGCTGAGAAGGAGGAAGCACCGACCAGGCAGGTTGATGGAGGATGGGGAGGAGCCTTCTCGGCTTCTATTGGAGCCTCGGTTCCAATCAACTATCAGGAGGACTGGATCGTGGACTCGGGGTGTGGTAATCACCTCACCGGGGATGGGTCGAAGCTTTCTTCAGCGGAGCCCTACACAGGTAATAATGCTATCATTACTGCAGATAATACTGTGCATGCAGTCGAGAAGGTCGGGGTTGTTTCCTTGGGCAGTGATAGAGGGCCATTAACCTTGAAGAGTGTCTATCATGTTCCCGGTATGAGGAGAAACCTCTTCTCCGTGACCAACGTTGTTGACGCTGGGTATCACGTTCTGTTTGGCCCAACAGAAGTGAAATTTCTACGTAATGTAGAGGGCGTGAAGGCCGAGGTCGTACATGTCGGGAGGAGAGCGAAAGACTTGTTCGTTTTATCGACAAGTTCTTATGTCGACAAGATGAAGATGAATGATGGTGTCATGATATGGCATGAGAGGTTGGGGCACGTAGGGATGGATAAGCTGAAAGCTATGGCGGTGAGAGGTCTGGTCAAGGGCCTGCCAAATCTATCTTCCTACGGTGAAGGTCATGTTTGCTAGGGATGTCAGTTCGGCAAGTCTCATCGACTGCCGTTTGATAAGTCGCAGACAAGGTGTAGTGTGCTGTTGGAGTGCATCCACGGTGACTTGATGGGACCAACTGCTACCCCAAGTCTCGGAGGCAGCAGGTATATGCTGGTGTTGATCGATGATTACACTAGATATGTCTGGGTTTATTTTCTGAAGGAGAAGGCGGAGGCGTTTGCCAAGTTTGTGGAGTTCAAGGAGCTCGTGGAGGGTCGGCTGAATCTGCGGATCAAGAAGCTGAGGACGGACAACGGAGGGGAGTTCACCTCTGCTGAGTTCTCCAGTTTTTGCAGGAAGGCAGGCATCCGGAGGGAGCTCACTTGTGCTCATACTCCACAACAGAACGGAGTTGCAGAGTGGAAGATCCATCATCTGACGGAAACCTGCAAGTGTTGGCTGCATGCCAAGAGTATCCCAAAGTCCTTCTGGGCGGAGGGAATGTCTTGTGCTGCCTACGTCATCAACAGGATGCCTCTGAGCCCCATCAACATGTTGACCCCGCATGAGATGATGTTCAAGGAGAAGCCAAGCGTGGCACACCTTCGGGTGTTTGGATCCACCTGCTATGTGCACGTTCCAGATGCGCTTCGTACGAAGCTAGATGCGAAAGCAAGGAAGCTAGTCTTCGTGGGATACGATGAGCGCAAAAAGGGATGGAAGTGCATGGACCAGGAGATGCGGAGGTTTGTTGTATCTCGCGACGTCGTGTTCGATGAGGTGACATCTTACAAGGGGTCTTCTGATGTGGAACTACCATAAAGCAGGATGGAAATGCCAAAGAAAGCTATGGAGGATCTTCAGGTGGAGCTACCTATGTCACCAGGTGGTTCATCAATTTCTTGTTCTGAGACGGAGGCTTATGGTTCAAGGAGCAGGGGGAGCGGTGCTCCTAGCACGTCTGGAAGGGGAGCTAGAGAAGAAGCAGCTGGAGACAATGCGGTTCAGGGAAATGAGCTGAGGAGGTCAAAGCGAGCGATCACCGCCCCTGATTGCTATACTGGAGGAAACGCAGTGAGCTTTGTCTCATGTTTCTTCGTTGGTCCCTTGGATGAGAGGGAGTCGTCGAGCTTTGAGAAGGCCAGAGGCGTAAAGGAGTGGGATATTGCGATGCAAGAGGAGATGGAAGCTCTCGAAAAAAATGAGACCTGGTCTCTAGTGCCCAAGCCAAAGGGCACCACTCCGGTGACAGGCAAGTGGGTCTACAAGCTCAAGAAGAAGGCTGACGGCAGTATCAAGCGGTACAAGGCTCGCCTGTGGCTCGGGGGTTCTCGCAGCAATACGGTGAGGACTATGAGGAGACATTCAGTCCGGTGGCAAAAATGACTTCAGTTCGGTTTATCATTGCCTTGGCGGCATTCAAGGGATGGAAGATTTGGCAGCTCGACGTCAAGAACGCCTTCTTGTACGGCGAGATCGACAAGGATATCTTCATGGTCCAGCCGCCAGGCTTTGTGTCTGAGGATTTTTCGGAGCATGTCTGCAAGCTGAAGAAGGCCCTGTATGGGTTGAAGTAAGCGCCGAGGGCGTGGTACGGGAAGATCGCAGAATATCTCCTATTCTGTGGGTTTTGTGCTTCAGACTCAGACTCAAGCTTCTTCGTCAAGAAGAGCGGGGAGCTTCAAGTCTTCGTGCTGCTTTACGTCGACGATATGATCGTGATGGGGAACTCGAAGAAGGAAGTAGCACAGCTACGAGACGAGTTATCTATCAGGTTCGAGATGAAGGACTTAGGTGAGCTTCACCATTTCCTTGGACTCGAGGTGCAGAGGAAGGAATGTGGAGTGCTGGTGTCCCAGGCTGGATATGCGGAGCGAATCGTGGAGCGATTCGGCATGAAGGAAGGGAAGTGCATCTATACACCTCTGGAGAAGGCTATGAAGCTTCGGAAGGATGAGGGGAGGATTATGCAAGATCCGTTGGTGTTCAGAGCTCTGGTTGGGAGCTTGATCTATCTGACGATCACGAGGCCGGATATTGCATATGCAGTAGGCAGAGTGAGTCGGTATATGGCGGAGCCACGGGTACCTCATCTTCTAGCGGCCAAGAATATTCTGATGTATGTCAAGGCGACCTCGGACATGGGTCTCTTATACAGGAGGGATGCGGGCTTCGAAGTGCATAGATACATGGATGCTGATTACGTGGGAGATTCGGATGATCGGAAGTCGACATCTGGATTCATCTTCATGGCGGGCCCTACGGCTATATCATGGTGCAGCAAGAAGCAGGATTCCGTATCGGTCTCCACCACAGAAGCGGAATACAAGGCTTCGGCCTTGGCAGCTCAGGAAGCCATATGGCTTAGGAGGTTGGTGGGAGACGTCCACAAGGAGGTTCGGGTGCCGACTCTGCTATGCGGTGACAACGAGAGTGCTCTCTAACTGGTAACCAATCCAGTTTGCCACGCGAGGACCAAGCATATCGAGATCGAGCATCACTTCATACGGGAGAAGGTGCTGGAGGGATCTCTTTCGGTCGGGCATGTGCGGAGTGCGGACAATGTCGCGGACGTCTTCACAAAGGCGCTGGCAAAGGGGCCGTTCACACGGCTAAGGGAGCTACTTGGGCTGGTTTCCACTTCCCACTTCAAGGGGGAGTGTTGAAATTGTTGAAGTGGAAGTGAAGGAGGCTTTCTGACCTGGGCGGTCTGGGAGGAGGTCGGGCGGTCTGATGTGACCGTATGGTCTGGCTGTCTGTCTCTGCGGTCTGGCTTGTCTAAGCCTAGCTGCGGTCTCCTGGCTTGATCGCTGGTATGGGTTCAAGGCGGCTGAAGATGGGGATGCGCGGTCTGTGCGTGACCGCATGGCGTGCTGTCCTCTTCAAGGCTGTGGCGGTCTGGTGTGACCGCACAGTTTGATCCAGGTTCTCTCCGGAATGCGGTCTGGTAGCTGACCGGGCTTTCTAAGGGTATTCGCAGACTAAAGGGTCTTAGTCGCGCGGTCTCAGTTCGCGGTCTCAGGAGGAGACTGGTATGCGAGCTGGTTGCTGTTCGCGGTCTCAGAAGGAGATCGGAATGTGGATAGGAGTTCGCGATCTGATGGCGAACTGACTGTGTTCGCGGTCTCGTGCGAACATAGGTGGTGAATAGGTTTGGGTGGTCTGGCGAGCTCTTTGTGGAGTCGCGGTCTGCTGTGAGAGTGGCGGTCTCTCATGGCGACATTGAAGCTGGTGGGTTCACCAAAAATGAAGCAGAAGTAATGTTGTTGATCGCGCAGTATGACCGGTCAGGTCGCGCGGTCTGGGGGGTGGTGATCCTATCTCTAGAGTGGTGACCAGATCAGGTCTCATGCCTATAAATAGGAGCCACTGTTGCAGCAAAAAAAAAAGACACACCAAGTGTAAGCTGAGTTCGCTCTTGTTCTTGCGGTCTGTTTATGTCTGACCGGGCGGTCTCTGATTGAACTCTTATTGTGCAGCTTCTGCGGATAGTGTGGGCAGCAGCGATCACCTCTTCCTCTGAAAGTGTTCGGTCGGTCTGCGGCTTGGAGTTGTGGTGCTGGAGTTCGGGAGAATCAGGAGGTCGGAAGAAGGGAGCGGTCTGCGCAGCGGTCTGGTGGTGTTCTGTGGTCGGCAGAGAGTTGTGGTCTTGCAACTATCAGAGATCGCAGGGGAGGTCGCGCGGTTTGGGCGGTCTCCAGTTATCCTCAGTTTTTTGTATTTCTCTTTGGAGTTTTGTGCTGACGAAATCATGTCTCGTGAAGCATGTCTTGCCCTGTAATTGAAGTTTGCTATCAATAAAGATCTTTTGTTTGCCTAAGATTGTTTCTGGTTGTTTTGGCTTGTATCTCTAGTTGTTATTCCTGCTTGCTCTCACAAGATTCGAGAAATTTTCACACCCCCACCATGGGGTGCGGCTTGGCCGCACCCCATGGGGGGGTGCGGCCTGGCCGTACCCCACCGTAGTGGTGTAAGGGGCTATCCGCACCCCACTTAGTGGGGTGCAGACTAACCGCACCCTAGTAGTGGGGTGCGGTATTTGGCCTCGCTCGGCGCTGCTCCGGGCGTGAAATACGCGAGCGGCGGAGTTATGATCATGGGTTTGACCATTCTTCCCACTAACTCCACTCCTCCTTAGTGGGGCTTCTCTCTAACCGCACCCCGGATCTCCTATAAGTGCACGGGTCCGTATCGGATACAGCTAAGCTTATTTGAACCTAAACCTCGAAAGAGGGGTGTTCATGCTTTGGGAACCTCCACGGTCAAAGCCTCTTCAACAAGAGAATTGTTATCTATTCTCATTTCAATTTTCTCTATATCTGAGGTGACTCAAAGATCGGATACTAATTTTAAACCATCAATTTAATTCCGTTAGCATTTCTTTTAGTTTCTGCTATTTGCAAACAAACCAACCCAATTTTTTATTGATAAAATAATAGCGATTTTTAAAGTAGAATTACTCAACCACCCCGAGTCTAATACGACCTTGGTTTTATAAACCTATACTACTTTCGATATGGTACGCATGCCGTTGCCATTTGCGGGCATAGTTTTACACATCACATCCTATCTCGAATCATCCTCACCTGAGCCTCCGTGTCCTCTACGAAGTCTAAGCCAAGTGCCTTGGGATCCTCATCCTGAATCCAAGACAATGGTGTCCTACACCTCCGTCTGTATAATGCCTCTTAAGGTGCCCTTCCTATGCTAGCCTGGTGACTGTTGTTGTATGAGAATTCCACTAATGGAAACAGTCTCTGGCATGGCTCCCCGCGGTCCAGAATGCAAAGGCGTAGAAGATCCTCCAGGGTACGGTTGGTACACTCTGTTTGCTTGTCTGTCTGGGGGTGGAAAGTCATACTAAAAGTCAACCGTGTGCTTAGGTAGGCCTGCACTGCTCTCCACTCCCTCGACATAAAACGTCCATCTCGATCTGACACGATCATCCTCGGCACACCATGATATCGGACAAACTGCTCTATGAACCTCCGAACCAAAACACCGACTGGATCATCCATCCTGACTGGAATGAACCTGGCCACCTTTGTAAGACCCCATTTTTTTTCTTTTAAAAACCCAGGTCTTATGCCTAGAACTTCCGCTTTGCGGTGACACCATCACTCGGGAAGGATGCCACTACAAAATGCCGATCCTGCCGGCCATATCAATCACAAAAGAAGAAAAGTATAAACAAACAATAGAAGCTCAAGTCCACAAATCACATGTTATATCTTTATATAGATGTCCGCATGACCATAACTGAAATCAAAGACAGATGGTTACAATAATAAAGGGCTCAGGCCCTGTACATCATGTGCTCACTACAAGATCACTCGCGGAAGCTGGTGTTCCTGTAATAAACTGGCCCGCCGCCATCTACACCGGCCTCTAGTGCTGCTGCGTCGCTTCGATCCCCTAAAATGATATGGTCCACCGACCGTTAGTTAAAAATACTAAGCCAATCCCCCACCCCTCCCCCGGTGACTCCTAGGCACCGTGCGGGAAGGATGAAGTGGAGGACAACAAGGGGTATAACAATAGCAGATGTCAGGGGTACAGGGAATGTCTACACTACGCATGTATATATATATATATAATTGAAGCAGTTAAAGAGCATAGTAAGAGCAGGTAGAGAATAAGTACGGTGCAGTAAGTAAAGACATGTATATAATAGAAAGTAACCATTGATTTATAGGAATGCCCACACAAACCTATAGACCAAGGGGTCATTTAGCAGGGCCTATCGTATAAAAAGTCTCGTAACCAATTTATACGATAGGGGTAGGGGTTAAAATGCAATGCTTATGCCATGACATGCAGAGTTATGCAGTTTATGCTATGTTCACACAAGTGTAACTCACATACTTCGACTCTATGCGCACAGACCTTTAGTTCCCCCTTTTTGGAGCTAGCAAGACTCCCAGGATATTCCCGTAGTGGCAAACGGAAGCGGTGGGTTGGGCCTCGCCCACCTCTAGGTTGGTATTCACACTACATAACCTAGACCAATCGTACTCCTCAACGCAAAACCGCGGAGCATCTGCGTACAATTACTGGCTGGACCACCAGACTTTTATGGTTAAGTGCAAATTCCACACTTGTCGAGTCAACGTATTGTCGTCAGTGTGAAAAACCATCCAATACCGAAGACCCGCCACCTTTATGCAGATTCAAACATGTTCTACTATATCCCAATCCATAAAACTCCCCGGGCTAACCTGCCCGTCATCATAACCATCCGAGCCACCGGCTCGCCGGACCAACCCGTCCGCACCATCAACATTACTGAGACATAAGCTCACTAGACTAACTAGTCTGCTGCTACAACCACCGACCCTACCGCTCGTAAGACCAAACCGACTAATATACCCATAATAACGGGGTGTGGGTGTGGGTATTATTAAGTTAATCTTGTACATCAACTTATTCCTATAATTTATGGTTTATCTTGGACTTCCCGAGGATTACCCTGTAAAGGGCTCACTACGGTACTAGGAACCGCAATGGGATGAAACCCCAAAGCTCCTTTTCTCAAGAAACTTAATGTTTTGGTATCTACCCATAAGAATACCCCTTCTTATCATTTCTCTTGAATTACCCCTAAGCATTTGATGACAGGCTAAGGGAAAGACAATCTTTCGTCAATTCCGAGCAAAACTTTACTCTTAACTCACCAAGCACACCCTCATCAACTAAACTCCTTTTGGTGACCTTCAATCTCTTAAACCAGTCAAGGTACAACCTCTACCTTCCATTCTCTCCTAATGATCCATACAGTTCTCAGGTTTTACAGTTTTACTATACACATACCAAACTAACTATAAGAAGCTAATAAGTAGAAGTACTCCAAATATTCATCCATCTGACTCAAGATATTTAGTGTAGGTTTATCATGGCATCATAAGACTAAATCCAGAGATTTATATTTTTTCATAATTATTTGCATTTATTATAATTTCTCCAACATTTGTCAAGTATGAATATGAGCATGAAGTGTAATGTATTCTTATGATTTGGCTCCCATAAAATTAAGATAAATCTATCATGCCAAAATATCAGTAAGTAATGAATATCACAATTTTACAGTAAGGAAATGTCCTATGTTTTTAATATTTATAATCTATCCAAATTTGAAGATTTATGAAGGAACTACCAAAAATACTTATGCCAAAATTATAGAAAAATTACCAGACCTCTATTATGTCCAGAAAAGCTTAATTACAGAGTTACACAATTTATGGGAATCATTTCCTCACTGAAATAATTAATCCAAATAATTACTAATTTGCACATGTTTTGAAGTAGCCTACTGATAATTATCTCCAAAAATTCTATAGAAATTCACAGAGCTTCCTTGAGCTCTTAAATGTCCTATCACCAAGTTGCACATTTTTCCAGAGAGTTTTGGACACTTAATTATATTTCTTAAGATTAGGACAAAATAGGTGCCTTGTTAATGAAGTACTTGTTAAATCATCTAATAAATTTCACAAAAAATACCAAAGGTCTATAATATGATTATAAAGGCACTACCAAGATTTCATCTTCATCCAGGATCATTTGTGCATGTAAATATCTCTTACAAGAAGTTTACCTAAAGGGGTTTATGACCTAATTGAGGGGGAATAAATTCTCCTAAAATTCTCTCAAAATTCCCTAGGGCATAAATACGTCACATGAACATATCTCCAAAGTTCCATGGCCATACAATAGCTTTTGACCACATGTCTTTCACAAAGCTCTATATGCACCCCAAGGTGTAGGACTAGGGTTCTAGGGCATATCCACCTCTACACCACCCCATCTTACTCATGAAGGTGTTTTAGGTGATCCTAAACCAGTGGCCAAGGTTTCAACTTATGGTGATGAGTTCTGACCACCATACCCCAAGATAAACACCATGCCCTAACCTTGACCCAATTTGACCTAACTTGGGTTGACAAATTACCCAACCAAATCAGTCCCAATTGGGCTGAGATTTCTACCACAGTCAGGTGATGAACCTAAGGAGTAACCCACCAAAATTTGGAGGGCATGAGAGGTCATTTGACCCAATAATTATTTAATATTTAATTTATGAAATTATTCCAAAAACCCTAGAAAAAGTTTCTCCTAAAATTCCCATTTTTGGGTATGATGTGTGGGTAGGTGTAAATAGCCTAGGTTTCAATTTTCAAGTCCATCCCATAACCCAATCCAAAGTTATTCAAGGAATGGTGGCTGTCCTACACTAGGGACCAGTCCCACCAAAATGGACCTACAGGGAGCTACAGAACTCCTTTTGCGGTGAATCAATTACTCCAAGGGCTACAACTTTGGTGTTGAACATTTTTCATTTGAGGCGTTATAGTATTTTTAATAATTAAAATGAAATACTGCAGGAAGTATGACAAAATGTGTTGAACAAGTCTCTGCGTTCGATGAAATCCAATCTGCGTTCGACGAAATCTGTTCTACGATCGACGAACGCCGTACTTCAGTGTGTTCGACGAAATCCATCTGCATTCGATGAAATCTATTCTGCGTTTGATGAACGCAGTGCTTTAGTGCGTTCGACAAAATCCATCTGCGTTCGATGAAATCTGTTCGGCATTCGACGAACGTCGTGCTTCAGTGCGTTCGACGAAATCCATCTGCATTTGACGAAATATGTTCTTCATTCGACGAACGTCGTTCTTCAATGCGTTCGACAAAATCTAAATTTGGTTCAACGAACTCCGGGTTCAGTTTGACGAACTCAACCATCAGTTCGACGAACTCAAAACTTCTTCTACCGCGTACGACGAATCAATGAAATAAGGTTCTAACCTAATCATTTACTCCGGATTCAGTTTGCTGAATTAATTCCGTTCGACGAATTAATTCCGGGTTCAGTTCGACGAACTCAAACATCAGTTCGATGAACTCAAATTTCTTCTAGTCCGTTCGACGAATTAATGAAATAAGTATATAACATAATCATTTAAATACGAATAGCTGATAACGGCAAATCCGACGGCTCTTAGTCATCATCCCCATTGGATGGATGACGCATGATAGCCCGTCCTGGGCTTCTTTGCGGGATGATTTCCCGGCCACCTGTGCCGCTTCCCGGCCAGCCAATGCCACCACCACCTCCGTTGAGGTGGTGGCCGGCGATAGGGGGTGGTTGGCCGGCCGGAGGTGGTCAGAATTTGGTTTTAGAGGAAGGGAAAAAGAGCTCAAACCGAGCCCTTTCGAAACACGATCCGAGCCTAATTGAGCTCGGATCAAGCCCCAAATTATGAAAAGATCTAGCACTAAGGGAGAGGAGGCGGATCGGACCTGTGTGGAGGAGTGACTCCTTGCCGATTTCCTGTTGGCCATGGCCGACCTTGAAGCTTTGGCACCTTTGCAATCTCCTATCTTGGGGGATCGAATTCTTCAGGTAAGGTGGGGAAACCCCTCCTCTCCATCCACTGAAGGAGTTATATGGGTTAATTAGGGAGGGGGAAGAGTGTAACTCATAATTGCCATGAATGGCCACTAATGGCCATTTTTGGCCAAATGAAAACTCCTCAAATTCCCCCTCTATGTGGCCGGGAATGGCCATTAAACTCCTCCAAATTGATTGTGGAAACTAAATGGAGACGTTAGAGGAGGAAATGGTGGCTATTGATCTCCCTAAGCCATGAATGCCAATAATCCCTCTCTTTCTCTCTCCTCCATTCTTGGAGAAAATGAGATTTCTCTCTCCTAATTACCATTTATAGAAATTGAGTGTCAACTCCTGGTAATTATCAGCCTCCTAAGCTAATGGGCTACTCCAGTTAGGCCTATCCCAAGTGGATTGGGCTTGAGTTAGCCTTTTCCCCTCTTTTTGGGCAAGGTTGACCAAGTGTTGACTTTGGTCAAATTGGTGAAATTAATTAGGCCCAATGGATCAATGTTGACCCATTGGACTCCCTTAGTGACCAATGGAACTTGGGGAAAGTTAATTGGTCCAATTGAACCCTAATTGACTCTAAATATGGTGGTTTGACTTATTTGAGGCTAGGGTTGACTTTGGTCAATTTGGCCTCTTTGGTTGACCCCAATGGGTCTTAAATGCTATAAGGTACCCTCCAAAGGGTTAGGTGTGCCATGGTGGGGTCAAAGAGTCAAGGTGAGGCCCTAAAGTCCAACCCTATGCTTGTTAACTGGGAATTGCTATTTGCAGACCAAGGTGCTCTTCTCCTTCAAGCCTAAGGCCAAGTGATCTCTTCAAGCTTCCTAGGGTTTTCTCATGACCTAGTCATGGCAAAACCACTCTAGGGGTCTAGTTGTTTGGGGGATGTTACAAATCCCAATAAACAAAAAAAATAATTTCGTCCTCAAAATTTAGGCTAGGCTCGCGGGGTTTTCACCGAGAGTGACTGAACATAACATACCCAATGAATTAAAGTTATTTCTGACTCGAAGAGCACCGACTATCACTGCCACACCAGTTCTAGTGTCTCTCAGGTGAATCAATCGATCGGAGGCTACCGGGCCATCTATAGTAGAAATTTGCTGCTCCGGCCGTAGTAGAGCTCTCCTAAAGGAGGAGACATGGAAGATGTCGTACACTCTAGCTAGCTCCGGTGTCAACTCCAGTCTATAAGCCAACGGGCTGATCCACTCCAGGATCCTGTAGAGCCCCATCTATCTCAGACTGAGCTTGTTCAGCCTGCGAACCCACGAGAATCCATGCATTAGACGTATCTTCCGGAACACCCGGTCTCTAACCTGGAACTCTACTGCACGATGTCGCGCATCGTAATACCTGACGTGGCTTCTCTGAGCCTCCAGCATCCTAAATCGAATCAGTCACACCTGGGTATCTATGTCCTTCATAAATTATGAGTCGAGTGCCTTGGGATCCTCATCCTGGATCCTAGACAGTTGTAACATCCCAGTTCGAACTAGACCCATCGAGTGACACGGGTCACTTAGATATTCTCGGACCAGGTGGTATCTGGAGATCCTAATAGGCCATGGTTGTGCCCTGATCTCCAAGAGTGGAGGTAGCCCTCAATTAGGAGGTTGCGTTCGACGAACGGCCTGAAGGCTGCGTTCGTCGAACGGCCTGAAGGCTGCGTTCGTCGAACGGCCTGAAGGCTGCGTTCGTTGAATGGACTGAAGGTTGCGTTCGACGAGCGACCTGAAGGCTGCATTCAACGAATGGCCTGAAGGTTGCGTTTGTCGAACGACCTGATCTGGCGTTCACCGAACAGTGTTCGATGAAGTTGTAGCGATCGACGAAGTTGTAGCGTTCGACGAAGTTCCCGCCGAACAGCGTTCAACGAAGATGTAGCGATCGACGAAAGTGTTGCTGGGCAATTTTTCTGTCGTCGTCTAGTAAAGCTTAAATGCTTATATTTTAGGCTAACAGTGGAATCGATGTCCTATAGAAGGCTGACACCAAGCTTAGAGTTTCTATGCATTTTTTGGAGAAGGGTTTGGCCATTAAATACTTACTAATGCAAATCAGCTGCTGGTCAGATTACCCCATTCATCTTCTTCTTCTTCTCCTCCATCTTCTTCCCTTCATCTTCTTCCTCCCACCTTAAGGTTTTAACTTAGGGTTCTTGAAGGAGCAAGCTTGGAGAAGGATTTGGAGCTTGGCCGACCACCACCCCGCTGCCATGAAGATGAGCTTGAACCATGGCTGGAAAATAAGGTGACTTCCGACCCCTCTCCCTTGGTGCTAGATCGTAGAGAAAAATTAGGAGAGGTGTTGAGTTCAAAAGAGCTTGGCTTGTGAGTTAATGGAGTTTCCTAGGAAAAGACCAAACCGGATCTTTCTTATTAGGGCATCGATTGCCGCGAAAGTTCCTTCAATCTCTTCTTCTCTTCAAAAGGAAGGGATAGGATTTGATTTCTTTGAAATCCATGGTCAATGGAGGGAGTATTGGATGGGAGAAGGTGTAATGACCTAACTCTTATTTTTGGGGAAGATGATGAATAGTCCCCTATTATGTAGGGTTTCAAATTATTTCTTATGTGAAAAGTGTAAAGAAAACAGGGTGTGCTGAGACGAGAAATTCGAAAGAAAACAAAACACAGAAAATCACAGGAGACACACAGATGTACAAAGGTTCACCCCAATCCGGGCTACGTCCCCTCTCCCCTTCCTCTTCTCTTCTTTCTATTTACCAAGATGGATTACAGCTTACAAGGTTACAAGGATCAAATCCGATCCTACCTCACTTAACCCTCTTCAGACAAGAACAGAGGAACCGCCGCAAAGGAACACCAAGCAAAACACTATTGCACTCTCTTGGACTTAATGACTTTCTAACCATAAACCAGGGTTATGCACCCTTTAAATAGGGCGCTAAACCGGGCTCAGACCAACCAACCGCTGAGACGGTTCAATAGCATCCGCTGAGATGGAACCTACTGAGACAGTATGAATGCAGGCGTTGAGCGCAGGCGTCGAGCGTCGAGCGCAGGCATCGAGCATCGAACGCAGGCATCGAGCACAGGCGTCGAGCGCGGGCGTCGAGCGTCGAGCACAGGCATCTCCCGTTCGCTGAGCCGCTGAGATGGGAGTAATCAAGGACCCGATCGTCGAACGCTGTTCGACAAACCCTTCTCCGTTCGTCGAACGCCATTCGACGAATCCTGACCAGAAGTGGTCCCCAACTCCAACATTCTCCCACTTGGTGAACATCTTCCTCTGATGAGAGCTGCTCCTCCAACCTTCTTCTTCAACCCTACGGCCATTGCACACCACTGAAATTTGGCAACAGGAACCGCCTTGGTAAGAAAATCTTAGTTGTTCTCCATCGTGTCCACCTTCTCCAGTTGAAATACCTTCTTCTCCACCCTCTCCCGGATGAAATGGTACTGGATGTCAATGTGTTTGGTTCGTGCGTGGAAGGCAGGATTCTTGGCTAGCTGAATAGCCCCTTGACTGTCATACCACATCTTCACTGGCCCCTGCTCAAACCCGAGCTCCAAACATAGCCTCCGCAGCCATATGGCCTCCTTGCTCGCATGAGTAAGAGCCATGTACTCTGCCTCTGTCGACGAGAGTGCCACCACGCATTTTCTCCGACTCATCCAACTGATAACTCCTTCAAATAGTGTGAACACGTATCCACTGGTGGATCTCCTGCTATCCAGATCACCTCCCCAATCCGAGTCCACGTGCCCAACCACGTCCAGGACTCCTCCTTCACCAGCTCCTTCAAAACATAGGGAATAATTTGAAGTGGCTCGGAGATACCTGAACACACGCTTCACAGCGTTCCAGTGTTCCTTTACTAGTGTAGCCATATACCGACTCAACACTCCCACTGCTTGAGCAATGTCAGGGCGAGTGCAGACCATGGCGTACATCAAGCTTCCCACAGCACTAGCATAAGGGACCTTCGCCATGTCCTCGACCTCATCTTGTGTCTTCGGGCTCAACTCTACAGATAACTTGCACCCAACTGGCATTGGTGCTCCCACTGGCTTGCAGTCCGTCATATTGAACTTCTTCAACATCTCCTCGACGTACCTCTGCTGCCCCAACAAAAGCTTCTTCTTTCTCCGATCCCTGGAAATTTGCATTCCCAAGATGAAACTTGCTGGCCCCAAATCCTTCGTCTCGAATTTGGCTGAGAGCAGGTTCTTCACATGTTGGATCATCATGACACTATTGCCCACCAGTAGCATATCATCTACATAGAGTGTCAGGAAGATGAAATGCTCTCCCTTTCTCTGGATGTACACACAGTGGACCGAATTCGACCTTTCAAAACCTAACTCCAGCATATAGGTGTCGAATTTCTGGTACCACATCCTCGGAGATTGCTTTAGTCCATACAGGGACTTCTTCATCCTGCAGACCTGATCCTCCTTGCCCTTGGCTTCGAATCCTTCCGTCTGCTTCATGTATATCTCCTCCTCCAGATCCCCATGAAGAAACGTCGTCTTCACATCCATCTGCTCGATCTCTAAACCATGTGCTGCCGCAATAGAGAGAACAAGTCTGATCGACGTCATCTTTGCTACAGGTGAGAAGATCTCATCATAATCAACACCTTCGACCTGGGAGAATCCCTTTGCAACCAACCTTGCCTTGTATTTCTCCACAGTTCCATCAACCTTCACCTTCTGCTTGAAGACCCATTTACTTCCAATGGCCTTCCTCCCCTTTGAAAGCTTACACAGACTCCAAGTCTGATTCTTACTCAGAGACTCCATTTCATTCACCATGGCTAGCTCCCACTGATTTGAGTCAGCCCTTGATCTATCATCTCTGGCAGATATTGGATATTCACCAAGCATACTCAGGCAACATTGTGTAGCCACTGCACATTGGGGATATCTGACTGGTGCCTTTCTTTCCCTTGTCGATCTCCTCAGAAGTGGAATTTCTTCAGTTTCATCTTCTGACTCATCATCACTTCTCACCACCTCCAAATCATCTGATTCAGAATCAGATTCAGCCCCAACAGTAGTAGCTTCTTTCTCAAAGCTTCCTTCCACCACCACTGTCCCTTTCTCTGCTTCTTTGGCCTTCTCGACTTTTGTGACTGCCTGAGGACTGGTTTCATGAAACACCACATCCTTGCTGAATGTTACAGTCCTAGTCACAGGGTTCCAAAGCTTGTAGCCTTTTATGCCATCTTTGTAACCCACAAAGATGCACTTCTTAGACTTGACATCAAGCTTCCCCCTCTTCTCCTTTGGAATGTGAACATATGCATCACACCCAAACACACGAGCATAGGCCAAATTTGGCTTTCTCTTGAAGATAACTTCAAAGGGTGTACATCCCTCCAAAACAGATGTAGGGGACCTGTTCTTCAGGTAGTTTGCACTCGCCATTGCTTCAGCCCAAAACTCCTTCCCCAAACCAGCCCAACTGAGCATGCACCTGACCTTCTCCATCAAGGTCCTGTTCAGCCTCTCCGACACTTCATTCTGCTCTGGAGTGTACGGTGTGGTCTTCTGTCGTGCAATCCCCTACTCAGTACAGTACCTCTCAAAAGCATCAGAGCAGTACTCCCCTCCATTATCAGAACGGAGGACCTTCACCTTTCTCTCCAACTGGTTCTCCACCATGTTCTTAAATTCCTTAAACCTGTCCAAAACCCCTGACTTGGACCTGAGAAAATAGATCCAGGAATACCGTGAGAGGTCATCAGTAAAGGACACATAGTACCTTGCGCCGCCTAGAGATGGATCTGGAGTTGGCCCAAACACATCACTGTGTATCAGCTCCAGCAATTCATTTGCCCTCATGCCCATCCTACGAAAGCTTACTCTGGTCTGTTTGCCAAGCAGGCAATGTTCACAGAACCCAAGGCTTGTGGAGCACTCCAACACACCTTCCACCATCTGACCAGATGCCATGGCCGACATCCCCTTCTCACTGATATGCCCAAGCCGATGATGCCACAGCCTGGACACCTCCTCCTGGTCAACCTCCTGGCTTTTAGAGATAAGAGCCCCACTTGGAACCATTGTATCAGCAAGCAAAGTATACAGTGTACCATGTCTCACTCCACTGGCAGTCACCATTGCCCCCCTTGACATCTTGCAAGATTGCTTTTCACAGCTGAAGTGCACGCTTGCATCCGACATGGAACCCACCGAGATTAAATTCCTGCTCATCCCATGAATGTGCATCACATTTGGAAGAGACCTTGTGGTCCCATTAGACAACTTCAACATCACCTTGCCACGCCCAAAAATCTGCACAGCAGAATCATCAACCAGCATGACATCTCCACCGTCAAACCTCTCATACTTACAGAACCAGTGCCTATGAGGGGTGATGTGGTATGATGCTCCTGTGTCTACATACCACAAATCAGAATCTCGATGTGCAACGCACGCGGCACCGATGTACATGTCACCGTCATCGCCCTCCTTCTTCGTACCAGAAGTTGTCGGTGTCTCCTTGTTTTGAACGGCCTTGTTTGGACATTGAGACTTCACATGACCAGTCTCATTACACTTCCAGCACCGAACGGGCTTCTTAATCTTCTCCCTCTCCTAGCTCTTGGATCTACCTCGAGACTTATCTCGATATCCACCATGCTTGTTCTCCCTTCATTGAGGACGGGATATAGATACACTCAAAGCACCTTTGCTCGTCGGATCAGAACCTTCTCTCCTGGTCTCCTCAGATAAAAGAGCTGCACATACAATATCGTATGACAGATCCCTGTCTCCACTCCCTCCAATCACGACAATCAGATTGTCCCATGAATCTGGCAGTGAGCACAACAAGGTGATGGCTCTATCCCCATCCGAGATCTTCTCACCGATAGAGATTAACTGACTCACAATGGTATTGAATTGAGTCAAGTGCTCTGAAAACGAATCGCCCTCATGCATCCGAAGTTTATACCATTTCTTCCTCAATAGCAATTTGTTTACCAGGGACTTGCTCTGGTAGAGGGTGATGGCGCAAATCTCACACACCACTATAGGCGGTAGCTCGACTGCGACACGAAACGGCAGTGTACCGATCGTTCAAGTAATATAAAACGAGGAGTAAATCCCTGAGTATCGATCTCGGAAGGAACACAGTAAGGTGGAGTTAACTACTGAGGAAGGACTTGAGATCGAAGTCCTTGAGTCGGATGGAATGCGAAAACGGGGTGATTTGACTTGTGTAAAATAAAGAGAAAATGCTATGACTACTCCTATGCAATGCCGCTATGCAATGCTTCGCTTGGCGGGATGGAGACTAGGCAGGCCTTGAGCGCGCTGCGTCGCAAGGGCGGATGGACGAGTAGGCAAACGGATCGAACTATGCAGGCCTTGAGCGCGCTGCTTCGTTAGGCGGGATGGAATACACGGGCCGCTATGCCACGCTTCGGTGGGCGGATGGGCGAGTAGGCTAACGGAATGAGGGTCGTCGGCACCTCTTCAACAAGCACGCCACTAGCAATTGCTAGTGCGGCACCGGGCACGGTGGAGGAGTGGAAAATGGATGGGGGCGCACCTCATTAACACATATGAACTAAATAATTCCATAAACATGAAATAGACAATAATACACATAGTTCATAGCATTCATCATCTAAATATAGAGATTACAAACAACTACAACCACACAAGTAGAAGAAAAAGGCAAGAGATACGACCGAATCCGGAGTCTCATTGTAGATTCACGGTAGGAATCGTCGGGTTGTCAATCCACGTCCTAGCTCGGTCCCAACTGCGTCCGGGGTAGAGGAGGGCTGTCACACCTCCCAATGGACCCGTCTTCTCCAGCGCTTTACCATCCGGCCACGTCTAATGCGAAGAACTCCTTGCTTGGTGATGAAGATGAGTGGAATCTCCTCCTTGAAGCTCTTGGATGATGGAGGAGGCCTAGGGGGCGGAGAACCAGCGGAAAAGGGCGAAACGGCGGAGTCGAGCGGAAAAACGGCGAGAGATCCAACCTAAAATCGCGAGCAGGGCAATTTATAGGCGCTGGACTGAACAGCGTGCACGGTCGTTGGCGCATGACCAGTGGTCGTGCGCACTATCATCCTGTGATCGTGCGCCTGACTGGACGGAGCCTGCAAGGGAAGAAAATTATAAAATACAATGATAGCACGACCAGTGGCGCACGACCAGTGGTCGTGCGATAAGCCGAACAGAACTCATAAAATGGGCGTTAAGTGCGCACGATCAGTGGCGCACGACCAGTGGTCGTGCGCGATAGGACCAGTGATCGTGCGCAGTGTTACTGTACAGATTTGTACCGGGAACACCTGCACGACTCCTGTTCCAGCATAACCACGAATCCTGCCACTGAAAGTGGCACTTAACGATGCATGAAAACTACTAGAGATGAATAGCAATAAACAACCCAAAAATGGGCCTAGAAGTGCACATAGCAAGGAATAACAAATATAAGCTAAAACAAGGCTAAATGTAGTGGAATGACTAGATAAACGGCCCAGATGAGTCCATATATGTAGATATAATTGGGACTCATCACACCCCCAGACTTACCTGTTTGCGCGTCCCGAGCAAACAAATTCTAAGCGAACGGGGGAAGAAAAGTAGATGGCTTGAAACTACAATACAGAGTACCATGCGAAGTCGCATGCTCACGTGCATAAGAAGAATAGTAGAGAAGATTTCTGATTATATAAACAGTTTATATATTTCTAAAAGAGTAAAAGCATATTACAACTACTCAAAATGGTGAACTACGGTGAATCGTTCGGTCATGCATACAGAGAAAGTAAACTAAACGCTGAGATGAGCATTGCTCAAGATTGGGATGCCGGACAAACTCCACCGAAATCCATCGGTGTCGGTGACCATAGGCTTTCCCGGTCACATTCTCTCCACGACACTAGATTGGTTCATAGCGTGAGTCGGTAGGACTTTAGGTTAGAGATGGGGCTTGGGTTACGGTGAGGTAAACAATGATAAACAAAATGGCTTGTACACATAACCCAAATGAGCTTTAAAAATAACTACCCGCGCACCAAAATCGAATGCAAGTGCACCACACCCCCAGACTTGGACTTTTGCAACATAGGTGTGTGCACCGCCTACTCCTAATACATAATATTTCTACATGATTTTTCAATAAAACTCATTTTTTCTTTTTTCTCTTTTCCTTTTCATTCATTTCTTTTTTTCTTTCTATCTTCTTTTTCTTGTCTTTTTCTTTCAGCAGATTTGTCACATGCGCAAACCCACAGATTCACAAAATAAACACCACAATCTACACCCCCCAAAATGTGAATAAATTCATAACTAAAGCTCAGATTTGGGTGTGCGACTAGGTTAGGCTTTTAGGCTTTGGTGCGAAAAATGCGGAGCTGAATCAATGAAAGGGTAGGCACAAAGGGGCTAGCAAGGGTAGATGATAGGCATGAAATAAAAAGTTCAACCGGGCCAAAATAATGGCCTACGTCATTCTCACGCACTAGAGCTATCCTATGCCAATGCTTCAAGAATCGCTTGGGGCAAGTTCTAGCCACCGAGAAAGATTCTCCTTTCTCCCGACTCAAGCAATACGAGTCTAGCGATCGATTACACACATCCCTATGCTACCGTTTGATTCCACCGGATTCACCATTTGAGTAGAGTAAACAACATTTACACTAATAGAAAAAAAATATAAAACTATAAGTATAAAGAGAAGTCTAATCTACACAAATTTCTATGCAACCGAGCACTCGACTAGGAGCACTACTGGAGTCAACATTTTACTCTGCTACATAGTCCTAAGCCATCACCTAGACTTTCCCACATAAGCAGAAGAATTAAATTCACTACAGAGCACGCATACAGACGAGTACGCGCTCAAGTGTGTGCTGTGGTGTGCAATGAAAATAAACCAAACTTTTTAAATGAAATCTTCTAGTATGCAGTGCAATAGTGCACTTGAGCGGGTACTCAAACTACTCTCCCCCATACTTAAACTAAACAATCTAATGCAAAATATGACTACGGAGTTCAGAATAAAGCTAGGGAAAGAAAGTACCCAATGCTCAGCAAGTGAGCATACCAGAAGACGCGTGTAAACTAAGACAAAACTGCAGCATCCGCCATCCAAAAAAAGAAACCTGCAGGGGTGAGCTCGGCAAAAACAAAAGAAAATATAATACTAAAAAGTAATACTACTAACTAAGCATGATTAGATGAAATAAAAATGTAGAAAAGAAAGATAACTACTGGGGTTATTGTCATCCCAGCACGACTTATTTGGCATTTGTACAGTTCTAGCTAATGGGCCTATGAAAAGAAAAGTGGACAGGTAACTATTCTAATATGCGTGTAGGTAGCGGGTACCTATACGGAGAAAGAACAGTCACGCCTCTACCCGAATATAAATAAAACCTGCCCATCACAGGTAGAGGGAAAAGAAAGTAAGAAGAGGAGGAGGCCTGGTCCTCACTCATCTCACCAAAACTATCCTTGCCCAGCAAGGTATCGTCCACAGCAGGTCCGCAGGAGGAGAAGGCAACGAATGAGGCTTCCTTAATGGAGGAGGGATCAACCTCCTCGCATAAAAGGACACACTCATCATTGACTTGAGCAAAAAGCTCCAAGTCCTCCTGAAGTACCTGTGAAGATTCAACCTGCACAGACTCAGATGAAGGAAGGGGATCAAGAAATAAAGAAGACGAAGAACATAAATAAACATCAATCAGGGGAGTGATCCCGGTCTCACTCCCATCAGGTTGGGGAAGTAAAATAATGTTTGCATTGTCATCAATGCTACAAGATTCGCCGGGATCAACAGTGGCCAAGCTAGAGATTTGGACTTCCTCCACCGGTGCTGAGGAAAACTCCTCTTCACCTAGAAGGTTGTCCTCCTCCATAGGAGTAGGCACAATACTAAGATCAACCGCCTCCTCCTGCGACACATCATCAACAATGTCATCAGAGACGAGTGTAGTATGCACAACAGGGAGAGGAATAGTGCTCGGATAAAAGTCGAGCACCGATTCCTCACAAAGAATCGAATCCACTAGGGGTGGTGGATGCACATGGAGAATGGGCTCAGCAATGTCGGAGCATAGATCAGCCGCACATCCGGTGACCGTATCCATGCCATTCCCTTCAAGATGTGAAGGTGACAAAGACACATAACCGGATGTTGAAGGTGTGCCGCCAGAGTTAGGAGTTGGGACGATCCGGATATCCGGCTCGTCATCCTCGACCAATTGGCGAAGATACTCGGCACAGTCCTTCAAGACATGATCAGTGCTCCGACAAAACCGGCACAGCCTAGCGGGCTTCTTTGGCACAGCGGGTGCTGAAGCCGAAAAGAAGTAAGACGGTAAAGGCTCAGCAGAGTAGCCATAAGACTTACGCGCACCATATGGAGTACCAGACAAAGTCGGTGCTCCATATGCTAGGCTATAAGAATTGTGCCTACTATTCTCCGTAGGGCATTCATCACTAGAGTGGGAGGTAGCTCCACACCAACGGCAACGGATATTAAGATGTGCCCACATAGTGCGAAGATAAGACGATTCGAAACGAAGGACACTATTGTGCGAAATACCACACCTAACAAAAATTACTAAAGCAACCTAATTAAAACAAGAAAATGAAATAGAAAAAAGAAATAAAACAAAGAAATGCAATTTACAAATGGAAGGGCTTCTCTCTAAGGTTTTCCCTCTCAAGAAAACTCACACGACTGTGTTCCCCGGCAACGGCGCCAAAAACTTGATGGCGCAAATCTCACACACCACTATAGGCGGTAGCTCGACTGCGACACGAAACGGCAGTGTACCGATCGTTCAAGTAATATAAAACGAGGAGTAAAACCCCGAGTATCGATCTCAGAAGGAACACAGTAAGGTGGAGTTAACTATTGAGGAAGGACTTGAGATCGAAGTCCTTGAGTCGGATGGAATGCGGAAATGGGGTGATTTGACTTGTGTAAAATAAAGAGAAAATGCTATGACTACTCCTATGCAATGCCGCTATGCAATGCTTCGCTTGGCGGGATGGAGACTAGGCAGGCCTTGAGCGTGCTGCGTCGCAAGGGCGGATGGACGAGTAGGCAAACGGATCGAACTATGCAGGCCTTGAGCGCGCTGCTTCGTTAGGCGGGATGGAATACACGGGCCGCTATGCCATGCTTCAGTGGGCGGATGGGCGAGTAGGCTAACGGAATGAGGGTCGTCGGCACCTCTTCAACAAGCACGCCACTAGCAATTGCTAGTGCGGCACCGGGCACGGTGGAGGAGTGGAAAATGGATGGGGGCGCACCTCATTAACACATATGAACTAAATAATTCCATAAACATGAAATAGACAATAATACACATAGTTCATAGCATTCATCATCTAAATATAGAGATTACAAACAACTACAACCACACAAGTAGAAGAAAAAGGCAAGAGATACGACCGAATCTGGAGTCTCGTTGTAGATTCACGGTAGGAATCGTCCGGTTGTCAATCCACGTCCTAGCTCGGTCCCAACTGCGTCCGGGGTAAAGGAGGGCTGTCGCACCTCCCAATGGACCCGTCTTCTCCAGCGCTTTACCATCCGGCCACGTCTAATGCGAAGAACTCCTTGCTTGTTGATGAAGATGCGTGGAATCTCCTCCTTGAAGTTCTTGGATGATGGAGGAAGCCTAGGGCGGAGAACCAGCGGAAAAGGGCGAAACGGCGGAGTCGGGCAGAAAAACGGCGAGAGATCCAACCTAAAATCCCGAGAAGGGCAATTTATAGGCGCTGGACTGAACAGCGCGCACGGTCGTTGGCGCACGACCAGTGGTCGTGCGCACTATCATCCTGTGATCGTGCGCCTGACTGGACGGAGCCTGCAAGGGAAGAAAATTATAAAATACAATGATCGCACGACCAGTGGCGCACGACCAGTGGTCGTGCGCACTATCGTAAGTGGTCGTGCGATAAGCCTAACAGAACTCATAAAATGGGCGTTAAGTGCGCACGATCATTGGCACACGACCAGTGGTCGTGCGCGATAGGACCAGTGATCGTGCGCAGTGTTCCTGTACAGATTTGTACCGGGAACACCTGCACGACTCCTGTTCCAGCATAACCACGAATCCTGCCACTGAAAGTGGCACTTAACGATGCATGAAAACTACTAGAGATGAATAGCAAGAAACAACACCAAAAATGGGCCTAGAAGTGCACATAGCAAGGAATAACAAATATAAGCTAAAACAAGGCTAAAGTGCAGTGGAATGACTAGATAAACGGCCCAGATGAGTCCATATATGTGTATATAATTGGGACTCATCAGAGGGATTCCAACTTACGCCATAAACTTCGTGCCGAAGTCTCCTACATGACGTTAGTCAGGATTGAATGTGCTAGGAATAATCGGATCAGGCCCTTAGCCTTCTGATCGGTTTTCGTCCAGGCCGCCGGCTCCGCCGCACCATCTGTAATCGTGTCTGCAGATTTTCCCTTCGATGCGCTAGCATCCTTCTCTGCAACCTTAGGAACGGGAGGGTTATCTTCGATCGCAGACCATAGATCTTGATCAATCAACATATCTTCCATCTTCAGCTTCCATAGATCGAATCGACTTCCGTCAAACTTCTCGATCTCGATCCGCACGCCACCAGAACCCATTTCCGAAGATCGGAACCTAGCTTTGATACCAAATGTAAAGAAAATAGGGTGTGCCGAGACGAGAAATTCGAAAGAAAACAAAACACAGAAAATCACATAAGACACACAGATGTACAGAGCTTCACCCCAATCCGGGCTACGTCCCCTCTCCCCTTCCTCTTCTCCTCTTTCTATTTACCAAGATGGATTACAGCTTACAAGGTTACAAGGATCAAATCCGATCCTACCTCACTTAACCCTCTTCAGACAAGAACAGAGGAACCGCCGCCAAGGAACACCGCGCAAAACACTATTACACTCTCTTGGACTTAATGACCTTCTAACCCTAAACCAGGGTTATGCACCCTTTAAATAGGGCGCTAAACCGAGCTCAGACCAACCAACCGCTGAGACGGTTCAATAGCATCCGCTGATATGGAACCTGCTGAGACAGCATGAACGCAGGCGTCGAGCGTCGAACGTAGGCGTCGAGGGTAGGCATCGAGCGTCGAACGCAGGGATCGAGCATCGAACACAGGCATCGAGCGTCGAACACAGGCGTCAAGCGCGGGCGTCGAGTGTCGAACGCAGGCATCTCCCATTCGACGAGCCACTGAGACGGGAGTAATCAAGGACCCGTTCATCGAACGCCGTTCGACAAACCCTTCTTCGTTCGTCGAACGCCGTTCGACGAACCCTAACCAGAAGTGTTCCCCAACTCCAACAAAAAGATTAGGAGTAAATTCCTTGTTTAAAAATCCCCTGTTAATTAGGGTTGTTAGTTAAGTAATTGTGTGATAAAGGTGATGATAGCCCCCTTGCTAAAGAAGTTTTCTGCAGTTGACTTCAGAGCAGATTTTAGATAGGACCCGCTTGGATCTGGGTTTAGGACTCAAGATAAATGTTGTAGCCCTTGATGTTAGCTTTCCAAAATGGGGTGGATCATAATTTTTGGACAACTGTAGCACCCAGAAATCCAGTTTTAGTAAACTGTGTCATAACACTTCCGATCTTAGCGTTTTGTGGATTTCTCTTAAAATATTGGTTGGATGCTCATGAAAATTGGGGGAGATATGAGTGACAACAATATGTAGATCTCTGTAGAATTTCATGATGTTTGGATAAGTGGTATTAAAGTTATTGTCGTTTCATTTGATAAATTTGAAGGAGATATAAATGCTGAATGTGAAGGCCGCTTGGGCCGAAATTTTGTATAAATCATGTACATGCTAGTATTGACCTGTGATAATGATTTAAGATGTATATCCATTGGGATGACTCCTTAAATGAACCTTCAATTGTTAGTTTCAGGTGGAACCATAAACAGGGCATGTGTGGTTGATGGTGAAGGTAAGTAACATTGGTTATGGGTGAGATCTAAGTGTTTAGCATTGTTTATAATGGTCATATAAATGCAGAGCACCGTAAATACGTATTGCATAATACAATGAGGTCGAAATTTGGTGGTAATGATTCCGGCATTAATTATGACTTATAGTAGAAGTTTTTGTGGGTTTGGTTTTAGAACGAATCCATAATTAAATGTGCCAATAATAATTATTATGCTGAAAAGAGAGGTTAAGGTGCTCATCTAGACCAGGATTTTGGAAACGTGACGTTAAGCGCAGAAGTAGACCTACAGGATCTAGTATGGAATTTCCATGTTATTCACACGCTACTGCATAGAGTCATGACAACTCGGTATGAGTAACCTTGATGGTTTGGTGTGGATTATAAGATATGGTTATATCTTGTGGTGAAATGTTCAGGACCCAGTTGGGTTGGACTCTTGGTGCTCACCTACCCAAGTCCCCTTCTGTGTCCTTGAAGGCTTAGGGTGATGCGAGCAGTATGCAGGGTCCCTGCTGTGTGTTCGTAGCGTCGAGGCGTATATAGGTATGATGTGAAAGGTAAGAAGGCTCCTCCCGTGAGTCCCTGGGTGCTTGATTGCACGGGCGTGCATGAGAATTACATGAATATGCATAGTTTACACATGGTGGTGTAATGATCCGGGTTGGAGGATAACTTTTGGCAGGTCTACGGGCTTGCTAGTCGTGACACCGACAGAAGCCGGCAGTTAGAATCTAGACCGGTTGGGTTGGACTCTTGGTGCTCACCTACCCAAGTCCCCTTCTGTGTCCTTGAAGGCTCAGCTTGATGCGAGCAGTATGCATGGTCTCCGCTGTGTGTTCTTAGCGTCGAGGCATACAGAGGCCTAGGACTAGTAGTGTTCATACCCTCCTAGTAGTGGAGGAGCTCGTTCCACTATCTCCGTCTGGCCACGATGGGAGATGCCTGAGTGGTTATCTACCTCTCAAAAAGCGAGAACTGTAGGTCTATGTCGACATAGCAACATTGCATGGGTGAGTATCATTACATAATCATTGCATTGCATTCATCATTACATATTCATGTCATTGCACCACATCGGAACTCATCATATAAACTTGTATGGTCACCTTTATATGATGGGTTACATTATGCTCGGATCCTTAACTTATAAGCTTGTATGGGCACCCTTATAAGTTAAGTTCAAATTCTGTTATTATATGCTCAACTGCTTATACACTGTCGTTGATCCTGCTCACTTTTGATGTACTCTCTTATACATATGTTATAACTGCTCTCTTTTGATGTACTTTCTTATACCACGATATAGCTGTCATGATTACATCTTTCCTTGTCACCTATTTTTGCTACTACTGACTATAATGCAGCTTTTCTTCATTCCCTTCTGCCCGGTGCCTTGGAGTCGCTGATGAGTCCCAAATATATACACTTTTATGGAGTCATCTGGGCCATCTATTTAGTCTTTTCACTGCACTTTAGCCCTGTTTTAGCTCATATTGGTCATTCTATGCTAGGTGCACTTATAGGCCCTATTTGGTGTAATTTCGTATCTTTCTTTGTTATTAGTTTTCTTGGGATGTTAAGTCCCACTTTCAGTGGCTAGACTGGTGTCGTACGCTGGAACAGGTGTCGTGCAGGTGTTTCCGGTGCAATTCTGCACAGGAACACTGCGCACGATCACAGGTTCTATTGCGCACGACCACTGGTCGTGCGCCACTGATCGTGTGCACTTAACCCTTTTTTTATGAGTTCTGTTTGGTGCAGTGCGCACGACCATCTACGCTAGTGCGCACGACCACCGGTCGTGCGCCACTATTCGTGCGCGCTTATCATCAATTTCATGAGTTCTGTTTCAACCAGTGCACACGACCACCTACGATAGTGCGCACGACCACCGGTCGTGCGCCACTGGTCGTGCGAACATTTTATTTTATAATTTCTGTCTTTGCAGGCTCCGTCCAGGCAGAGCGCACGATCACAGGATTCTAGTGCGCACGACCACTGGTCGTGCGCCAATGACCGTGCGCACTGTTTATTCCAGCGCCTATAAATCGACCTGCTCGCGATTTTAGGTCTGAACCCGAATTTCAGCCGCCATTTTCCGCCCGGTTCCGCCCAGATTCGCCCCTCCACCGTCGCCCACCATATGGAGGTGCTCCGGGCTTGCTCTTCATGCCAATCTTGAGCCAGAGTTTCCTCTCGGCCTCCTCCTTCATCCAAGAGCTCCAAAGGAAGACCTAGCCGCCATTACCATCAAGCAAGAGGAAGTTTGCAACCTCTACCGGATCGTGACACGAAGAAGACGGGTCCATTGGAGAGTCGTGACAGCTCTCTCTACCCCGGACGTAGTTGCGGACCGAGCTTGGACGCGGATTGACAACCCGGCGATTCCAACCGTGAATCTCCAACGAGCCTTCGGATTCGGTCGATTTCTTGCCTTATTCTTCTCTTTTTGATGTATTTGTAGCTAGATCTAATCATGATGATGAAGTGGCACTTGAATTAGTTATATTTACATATATATTTCATGTCTATGTGATTGTGTAATTTATCTATTTGAGTTGCTTGAGGTGCGCCGCCGTCCATTTCCATTCCGCCGTCACGTTCGTGTGCCGCACTAGCAATTGCTAGTGGCGTGCTTGTCGAAGAGGTGCTTGCGACCCTCATTCCGCTAGCCTTATCGTCCAGCCGCCTACCGAAGCGTGGTATCGCGGCCCGTGTATTCCATCCCACCTAACGAAGCAGTGCGCTCAAGGCCTGCACAGTTTGATTCTGCTTGCCTACTCGTCCATCCGCCCTTGCGACGCAGCGCGCTCAAGGCCTGCCTAGTCTCCATCCCGCCAAGCGAAGCATTGCATAGCGGCATTGCATAGGAGTAGTTGTAGCTTTTTCTCTTTATTTTCCACAAACCAAATCAACCCCCTTGTCCGCAATTCATCCGACCCAAAGGACTTCGATCTCAAGTCCTTCCTCGAACGTTAACTCCACCTTACTGTGTTCCTTGAGAGATTCGATACTTGGGGATTTACTTCCTCATATTATTACTTGACAACGACCGGTTCACTGCCGTTCGGATCGCAGTCTCGCTACCGCCTATAGTGGTGTGCAGGATTTGCGCATCAAGTTTTTGGCGCCGTTGCCGGGGAACACAGTCGTGTGAGTTTTCTGGAGAGGGAGAACCTGAGAGAGAAGCCCTTCCATTTGTAAATTGCATTTCTTTGTTTTATTTCTTTTTATTCCATTTTCCTGTTTTAATTAGGTTGCTTTAGTAATTTTTGTTAGGTGTAGTATTTTGCACAATAGCATTTTTATTTTGAATCGTATTATCTTCACACTATGTGGGCACATCTTAATTTCCGTTGTCGTCGGTGTGGAGCTACCTCCCACTCTAGTGATGAATGCCCTACGGAGAATAGTAGGCATAATTTTTATAGCCCAGCATATGGAGCACCGACTTCGTCTGATACTCCATATGGTGCGCGTAAATCTTATGGCTACTCTGCTGAGCCTTTACCATCATACTTCTTTTCGGCTTCAGCCTCCGCTGTGCCAAAGAAGCCCGCAAGGCAGTGCCGGTTTTGTCGGAGCACTGATCATGTCTTGAAGGACTGTGCCGAGTATCTTCGCCAATTGGACGAGGATGACGAGCCGGATATCCGGATCGTCCCCACTCCTAACTCTGGCGGCACACCTTCAACATCCGGCTATGTGTCTTTGTCACCTTCACATCTTGAAGGGAATGGCATGGATACGGTCACTGGATGTGCGGCTGATCTATGCACCGACATTGCTGAGCCTATTCTCCATGTGCATCCACCACCTCTAGTGGATTCGATTCTTTGTGAGGAATCCGTGCTAGACTTTTATCCGAGCACTATTCTTCCCCCTGTTGTGCATACTACATTCGTCTCTGACGACATTGTTGATGATGTGTCACAAAAGGAGGCGGTTGATCTTAGTATTGTGCCTACTCCTATGAAGGAGGACAACCTTCTAGGTGAAGAGGACTTTCCCTCAGCACCGGTGGAGGAAGTCCAAATCTCTAGCTTGGCCACTGTTGATCCCACCGAATCTTGTAGCATTGATGACAATGCAAACATTATTTTACTTACCCAACCTGATGGGAGTGAGACCGGGACCACTCCCCCGATTTTTGATTATTTATGTTCTTCGTCTTGTTTATTTCTCGATCCCCCCTCGTCATCCGAGCCTGTGCAGGTTGAGTCTTCACAGGTACCCCAGGAGGACTTGGAGCATTTTGCTCAAGTCAATGATGTGAGCATCCTCTTATGTGAGGAGGTTGATCCCCCCTCCATAGAGGAAGCTCCACTCATTACCTTTTCCTCCTGCCACCTTCATGGAGACGATACCTTGCTGGGCAAGGATGTTTTTGGTGAGTTGAGTGAGGATATTTCCTCCTCCACTTACATTCTCTACCCTCTACCTGTGAGGAGCAGGTATCTATATTTAGGTAGAGGGGTGACTGCTCTGTCTCCGTACCGGTACCCGCTACCGATGCGCATATTAGAACAGTTACCTGTGCACTTTTCTTTTCATAGGCCTATAAGCTAGAACTGTGCCAAACCTAAATAAGTCGTGCTGGGAGGACAATAACCCCAGTAGTTATCTTACTTTTCCTGCATTTTTATTTCTTCTAATCATGTTTAGTTAGTTGTAGTTTATTTTAGTTTGTCTTTTTCTTTTGTTTTTGCGGAGCTGACCCCTGCAGGTATCTTTTCTGGATGGCGGATGCTGCGCTCATTTTAGCTTACACACCAATCTTCTGGTGTGCTCATTTCTGAGCACTGGGTACTCTCTTCCTCTAGCCTTTGCTGATTTTCATGTCATATATTATGCGGATTGTTTAGTTTAAGTCTGGGGGAGAGTAGTTTTGTTTACCCGCTCACGTGCACTATTGCACTGCATACTAGAAGATTTCTTATAAAATGTTTTGTTTATTTTCATTGCACACCACAGCACCCACTTGAGCGCGCTTAGCCGTTGGCACGTCGCGAGTTGAATTTGTCTTTTTGTGTGATTTGGAAAATCATTGTGCTGGCTTAGGATTATGAGGCGGAGTAAAATGTTGACTCCTGTAGTGCTCCTGGTCGAGTGCTCATGTCTCGTTTAGAAATTCGCGTAGATTCAATTTCTTTTTATGCTTTTAGTTTATATTTTTTTTATTATCGTAAATATTGTTTACTACACTCACAAATTTGTGAATCCGGTGTGAATCAAACGGTAGCATTGGGATGTGTGTAGACGTTCGTTAGCCTTGTATTACCCGAGTCGGGAGGAAGGATTATCTTTCTCGGTGGCTAGAACTTGCCCCAAGCGATTCTTGAAGCATGGACATACGGTTAGTCAATTGCGTGAATGTGATATAGGCCATCATTTTGGCCCGGTTGAGCTTTGTGCCTATTCCTATCGCTTTATCCTCGTTAGCCCAGTTGTGCCTACCCTTCCTTTGATTCAGCCCCACTGTTGTCTCACCAAAGCCTAAATGCCAATCCTAGTCGCACACCCAAATCTGAGCGTTAGCTATTTATTATTTTCATGAGTTGGGTTGTTGATTTGGTGATATGTTTGTGAAGATGTGGATGTGTTTATTGTTTAGTTGTTGAAAATGATAAGAAAAGAAAAGAAGAAAATGAGAGAAAGAAAAAAAGTGAAAAGAAAAGAAAAAGATATGAGCTTTAATGAAAAATCTGTGTAAAAATATATGTTTGTGGGTAGGCGGTGCACACACCCATGTTGTTAAGTCCAAGTCTGGGGGTGTTGTGTACTCGCGTGTTTGTGTGGTGAACGAGAATAATTTATGCATAAGCTTATTTGGGTTTAGTGCTTGAGCCGTCGTTTTTATCTTTGTTTGTCCTCACCTAAACCCAAGCCTCATCTAAAACCTAAAGTCCTATTGATTCACGCATTTGAGTCAAACCAGTGCCGTGGAGAGAGTGCGAACGGGCAAGCTTATGGTCACCGACATTGATGGATTTCAATGGAGTTTTCCCGAGCCCCGATCTTTGGTATTTCTCACCTCTGCGTTCAGTTTACTTTCTTCCTATGTACGACCTTATGATTCACCGTGATTCACTTTTTGAGTAAATGTAATATATAAATACGCTCCTAAGAAATTATAAACTAATATGTATAATTAGAAATTTTATCTACTGTATTTCTACGCGCATGAGCATGCGACTTCGCATGGTACTCCGCTTGATAGTTTCTTCGCCAGCTTATATTCTTCCTGTCCGCGAGAGATGGTTTGCTCGGGACGCACAAACAGTTAAGTCTGGGGGTGTGATGAGTCCCAAATATATACACTTTTATGGACTCATCTGGGCCATTTATTTAGTCTTTTCACTGCACTTTAGCCCTGTTTTAGCTCATATTGGTCATTTTATGCTAGGTGCACTTATAGGCCCTATTTGGTGTAATTTCGTATCTTTCTTTGTTATTAGTTTTCTTGCGATGTTAAGTCCCACTTTCAGTGGCTAGACTGGTGTCGTACGCTGGAACAGGTGTCGTGCAGGTGTTTCCGGTGCAATTCTGCACAGGAACACTGCGCACGATCACAGGTTCTATTGCGCACGACCACTGGTCGTGCGCCACTGATCGTGTGCACTTAACCCTTTTTTTATGAGTTCTGTTTGGTGCAGTGCGCATGACCATCTATGCTAGTGTGCATGACCACCGGTCGTGCGCCACTGTTCGTGCGCGCTTATCATCAATTTCATGAGTTCTGTTTCAACCAGTGCGCACGACCACCTACGATAGTGCGCACGACCACCGGTCGTGCGCCACTGGTCGTGCGAACATTTTATTTTATAATTTCTGTCTTTGCAGGCTCCGTCCAGGCAGAGCGCACGATCACAGGATTCTAGTGCGCACGACCACTGGTCGTGCGCCAATGACCGTGCGCACTGTTTATTCCAGCGCCTATAAATCGACCTGCTCGCGATTTTAGGTCTGAACCCGAATTTCAGCCGCCGTTTTCCGCCCGGTTCCGCCTAGATTCGCCCCTCCACCGTCGCCCACCATATGGAGGTGCTCCGGGCTTGCTCTTCACGCCAATCTTGAGCCAGAGTTTCCTCTCGGCCTCCTCCTTCATCCAAGAGCTCCAAAGGAAGACCTAGCCGCCATTACCATCAAGCAAGAGGAAGTTTGCAACCTCTACCGGATCGTGACACGAAGAAGACGGGTCCATTGGAGAGTCATGACAGCTCTCTCTACCCTGGACGTAGTTGCGGACTGAGCTTGGACGCGGATTGACAACCCGGCGATTCCAACCGTGAATCTCCAACGAGCCTTCGGATTCTGTCGATTTCTTGCCTTATTCTTCTCTTTTTGATGTATTTGTAGCTAGATCTAATCATGATGATGAAGTGGCACTTGAATTAGTTATATTTACATATATATTTCATGTCTATGTGATTGTGTAATTTATCTATTTGAGTTGCTTGAGGTGCGCCGCCGTCCATTTCCATTCCGTCGTCACGTTCGTGTGCCGCACTAGCAATTGCTAGTGGCGTGCTTGTCGAAGAGGTGCTTGCGACCCTCATTACGCTAGCCTTCTCGTCCACCCGCCTACCGAAGCGTGGCATCGCGGCCCGTGTATTCCATCCCGCCTAACGAAGCAGTGCGCTCAAGGCCTGTACAGTTCGATTCCGCTTGCCTACTCGTCCATCCGCCCTTGCGACGCAGCGCGCTCAAGGCCTGCCTAGTCTCCATCCCGCCAAGCGAAGCATTGCATAGCGGCATTGCATAGGAGTAGTTGTAGCTTTTTCTCTTTATTTTCCACAAACCAAATCAACCCCCTTGTCCGCAATTCATCCGACCCAAAGGACTTCGATCTCAAGTCCTTCCTCGAACGTTAACTCCACCTTACTGTGTTCCTTGAGAGATTCGATACTTGGGGATTTACTTCCTCATATTATTACTTGAAAACGACCGGTTCACTGCCGTTCAGATCGCAGTCTCGCTACCGCCTATAGCGGTGTGCAGGATTTGCGCATCAGTCGCCGGGGGAGAGGATGTGAAGCCACTTAGTCTTTATGACTAACGGTTGTTGCACCACTATTTTTAGGAGCAGCATCGTACTACACAGGAGGACAGCCAGGCCAGGGTGACAGTGCTGGTGATTACGATACCTTAGCTACCGTCGGCGGAAAATTTGAGCGAGTGGTTAGAATGTAGCCTTAGGGCAAGTTTATACTCTGATGATATACAGGAGCTTGTGTAGCTTTCTGTCCTTTTTGTACTGTTTGGATATTATTGCTTAATTGTGAATATATGGCTTCTTGCTTTTATATTATTGATGGTTTGGCACTGTTCAGTTGGTCTGGCCGGCAGGATATGCGTCTTATGGGGGAGGCTAGCTCGTGCGATATCACTTCCGCAAGGCGGCTGTTCTGGGCATAAGACTCCCCTCGGCCGTGTCTTGTGTTCCGGGATGGGGGCGGGTCTTAGAAATGGTATCAGCTTGCAACGATCCTGAGATAAAGATGTCCATTAAACCACTAGGCCACCCCTGTTGGCTAAATCAGTTTGAGGACAATCTGATGCAGCGAAAGCGGTGGTGTGCCCATGTGTGATTCACATTAAGTATGTACACTTTTTCCTATAGGAAGTGCCAACCTAAGCCAAAATCGTACCCTTACGTATAGATGCTGGCTCATTCTGAGACAGTAATTGGTATTCCCATTCCAACAACTAGAGTTGGTTTGGCATAGGATTGATGCCAACCTAACTAGGATACCACTTTGTTCGACTTAGCAGGATATGTCATGACATACCCTTACCTTATACCGATCTCAGGGATGATGTGGCCAAGCAATAAGTGACCGCATATGACTAAGGGAAGAGTTCAACGTGAGGGTAAATGCTAGAGACTCACACCCTGAGATTTCTATCTCAGATATGGAGTGATATTATCACCTTACCCAAAATATTAGGGCAATCTCAAGGAGATTGGTGCATGTAGTCTATTATCAGCTTAGTAAGAAACCACTAAGCATGCCTTCTATACTGTATGTGGATACCTCTCACTTCTATTTATGTAGAAGGTTTCATATGGAGAAGATATGATAAGAGTTTGGGTCCAAAGAAGGCCCATTTTTGGACGAATGTGTTATATTGGTGGTAGAAGAAACTCAACCGAAGAGATATGGGGGCTTTTCTCTTCGTTTATTGGGCTAGTTATGTACCGACTTGGGCTCCTCGAGGATTTAAAACCATTGTAATTTTTGACATTTGGAAGTGGGGACCCTTGAAGGGTTAATTCACCTTAAGCAAGGCGGGCTGCTAAGGCCATGTTTGGGTTGATAGGAATTTTATTAGCGTAATAAGAGAGGAAAGCATTTTGTAAATGAAAATTTTCTCTATATTGTCCTAAGATTATGTGGATAAGTAATGAGAAGAGTAGTAAATTAACACATTGGGGATATGCAGCTATGTTGTAATAACACTATAATTGGGAAGTTAATGAAATTTTGTGCATGCGTTGTTGGTATGACGATAAAATACCCCTGAGTTTGGAAATTCTTGGTGAACATTCCCTTAGTGTTGTAATTACTTGACATTGGGAAATTAATAAGTGTTAGGCAGTGGAGTCAACAAGATTAATATGACTTGATTGATGATCTAAAATCCTATAAGTTTTTATAAAATAAACATGCATGCCATGGATGATCGTTGGCAGGGATGGTAGGGCGCATGGAATGGATTTGATTTAGATTATCATATTGTGAAGTATGACCTACTTTTGGTAGTCTGCATAACCCGTGTCGAAGGGAAATCATCCCGAGCCTTGCACCTTGGTTCATGTTAAGTTCAAACATGTATAAATGTACCGGGTGATTGGATGTTATTTGTACATACTCTCATTACAATGAGATGCAGCTTGGTCGTCAACGTAAAATTTGAATTTGTACATCACGGCTAATATATAAGTGCGTCGATACGGGGATCTATAGGGTAAGAACTCTAAGTCGAGGAAGATATGCCCCTAAGGTTTGTGCCTATACGTGAGATGAATGTACCATATGGGCGGTGGAAGAAATTTAGTCCAAAAATGTACGGGGGCTTGTCCCTTCGTTTATTAGTCTATTTACGTACCGACTTTGTTTTCCCATAGATCTTGTTTGAAAGTGCACAGTTAACCTCACTAGAATTCTCTAGAGTGGGGGTGAATAGAGATTTAAAATATTTTGTGCAATTATATATATATTTATATGTGGTGATCACAGATTAAGGCTTCCCACGCACCAACAAGAATTAAGTAAGTAAAGAAAGTAAATGCAAGAAAAGAAATCACAGCACAACACAAGGAAATATAGTGGTTCCCCAAACTTTGGGTAGTCCACTCTTCTACCCCCTTGGTAGGAAATTCACTATCCTGCACTGAGTCTTTTGATAAGGAGACTCTTAGAACCACCCTGAGTCTTTTGATAAGGAGACTCTTAGAACCAACTGGGTCTTTTGAAAAGGAGACTCTTAGAACCAGTACAACTGAATTTTTTGAAGAGAGATTCTAAAAACTCTTTTACAGTATTTGAAAGTGAAATAAAGGTAAAGAAGAAAGAGAGATAATAAAAAGACAAGAAGGAATCTTCTTCCTAGCAAGAAGATTGGAAGCACAAGAAGTAGTGAATGAAATCTCTCTTCTGTAGTGAGAAGGAGATTGTAGGCCTTTTCTCTCTTTTGTGAGAGCTATCAGAGTATGCAGCAGAGTGGCTTCAGAAGCAGGAGAAGATGGAAGCTTGATCTTTGCTGCAGCACTATTTCTCAATTCTCTCTCTTTTTCTCTTGGGAGCTTTTCCTCTTTTTCAAATGTAAAATGGTGGAGCACTTCTCTTATGTTCTCTGCCGACCTCCTTGTTATTTTATAGCTCTGTCCATTCAAATAATACTATAGGAGGATAATTGATTAGTAGACAGAGAAATAGAAAGATAGAAATATTTCCATAATAATTATATCAATAGAAGGAAAGAATTCATTCTGATTTCAAAAAATGTCCATAATGGTTTAAATCAAATTAGCCAAGAATCTATTAGAGGAAAAGAATGCTTCAGAACGGCTATAAAGAAAAAATTGATTCCATATAAATCAGATCTATGAAAGAAGGAAAGAGATCTGGCGATTTTTGAATGAGAAATAGAAATCGACGTGCGTCGATTACTATTCGACGTAAGCGTCGAATTCGTCCTGGATGGACGTCGAGAGAAGAATAAGGAAGGTGCGTCGACTAAAGTCCGTCGACTTCTCAAGATGCGTCGACTAGAAGTCAGAGCTACGTCGACATAGGATACGTCGAATTATTCCTAAAGTTACTTCGACTCATTCTGAAAGGAACGTCGATACCACTTCGACGTTGCGTCGAATACTATTCGACGCATATTTACTTAACCTTGATTTTTCTTTCTTAGAATTCATATTCAACATATTTTCAGGGGTTAAGAGAAATCATTTTCCCAACAATCTCCCCCTATTTGTCTTAACCCTATTTAGAGAGAAATCATATCAGCATATAATTAGCACAACACATCATTTGTATAGATAAGAAATATGTTAAATAATCAGAAGAAATAAGTTATTGTCTTTCACAAGATCTAAACTAGAAACTTCTTGCGATACATGAAATTTACAAAAGCAGAATAGAGTTTTCTAGATAAAGTTTCAATGGCATCAAATATGTAGCCCCTGTCTCTATCAGGACGTTCCTGGACATTCCTGATGATTGTATGCAGTTTCTCCAAGAGTTTATCACCATCAGGGAGAGTGTCATTTATGGAGTAGCCTTTACTGATGATGATTGCTGCCTTTTCATCAATCATCTCAATTGTAATGTTTTGAGTTTTCTGTTGAGTAGGCTTGAGCTCAGGTGGTCCCTTGCTATCAACCTTGGGCCTACACTTTGTTTTCTTTTCTGATTGCTGTTTCTCAGGAATCTCAGTCATCTTTCCTTTCCCTTTCCAGGGTGAGTCAAGCCATTTGTCTAACTTTGCAGGTCTTTTGGGCTTCTTATAGGGAATGTAAGTGTCTTCAGCACACCCTACACTCCTCTTGTGTTTTGCCCGTTTTCTAGAATGACCCCTGCCTGAGGGTTTTTCTTTAGATAGGCTTCAATATCAAACAACTTCTTTGGAATTTTGATAGAAGATTCAGCAAGAATTTGTTCCTTTGTCATTCCCCTGTTGATCTTTTCCATCCAGGCATTCCTTTTATCTTCTACTTCTTTCCTAGCTGCTTCATATTCATACAGCTCTCTTTCTCTTATTTCTTCATGCCTCTTTTCCATGCCAGGGTCATGGTATTCCTTTACAGGGCTGTTAGGAATTATGACAGGCATCTTTTCAAACCTTTTTATCTCCTCACAGGCTTTTCTATACTTCTTTTCCTTTGCATAATCTTTCCTTTCTTCTTTGGAGATGTTTTGCCAGTAGGGAATGACTTCTCTTTTCCTTTTATTTGTCCTTCTGGACTTTGCCTAGGTAGGATCTGCTTAGTGAGTTTTGCTATTGGAGGAGGTAAAGGTAGCAGTGGAGCTAGAGAAGAAGGTTGAGGTGGAGGTAGAGGTAGCATAGGAGAAGGAGTTTTCTCTTTAGGTGGAGAAGGGATTTATTCAAGAGGGGGAGTTTGTTCTGTAGTGAAAAGCAGAATGACCTCTGCTAGAGTAATCTTTGATGAGGGATGTTTGTCTCCTCCAAGCTCTTCTGAAGGGATGTCCTCAAGTAGAGGTGTCTTCAGTTTGATGTAACTGGCAGAGAAGCCAGGAGAGTGATGCTGAATTTCTTCCTCACATGGGATTGCTTCAATCCACACTTGTTCTCTCCAGTCATCAGAGTAGGCTGCTTCTTCCTCCCCCTGGACTTCTGTGTTCTTTACCACAACAATCTCCCCCTGGGTATGTGGGGCATCTATTCTGAATGCTGAATCCACAGCATGCTCTCCTTCAGTATGGTAGGAGGAGGTCTCCTCAAAATTTTTGTTGAATGTGTAGTTAGAGTGATTGGAGAAGATTGGAGCCTATTGTAAGAAGAGAAGTTGGAGTAATACTTTAGAGATAATAATATTTAGAGTTGAAGAGGAAATTAACCCTGAGCTTTTAAGAGAGATAGATAACCTGACAAGGGGGGTTTCTGGAGCAACTCTCCCCCTGGTTTATATCCTGCATAAAGGATTTAAACCTTTTTGGCGACAGAGGCCGTTCTTGAATGAGAGCATTAAGCTCAGGAAGAGAAGCAGAGAGGGTTGCCAGTTTGGCTGCACAGGTGTTGATCATGGCAGCACATTCGTTGGCGAAGTGATTCAGGCAATTCTGGAAGTCATTTACTAGGTGTTCGAGAGCAACGTTCATTGTTTTGATGAGGGCCGATTGATCAGGAGTTGGTGCCATTTTCGCAGAGAGAGAGAGGTAGAAGACGAAGTTTTGGCGGGTTTTAGGAGAGTATATGTTATGAAATAAGAGGTATTATTTAAAGGAGGTGAAACGTCGAGAAAGGAAACAGAAATCAAGGTATATCAGGTAATCCAATCGTCAAAAGAGGAAGTAAGGATTTGATTCTAATTGTAACCAGATGTCGACGTTACGTCGAATTCATGTCGACATATGCATCGATATAAAGTCGACGCTACATGGAGATTTGTCCACTTAGTGTTCTGTCGACGTGTTCATAGTCCTGCGTCGATATCAATTCGACGGTGCGTCGATAAGTTATCGATGTAACTTTGTCAGGAAGAAATCAACGCCAGCGTCGAGTTCTTCTCGACGGTGCGTCGATATGTATTCGACGCATCTTCAAATACTTTCTTAGATTTCCTGATTTCTTTTAGATTTCCCAACAATGATGGTTACAGACTACCTTCAAGCATTCCTAAGGTATTGATGAAATAATTATGCTTAGTTTCATCCAAGGGTTTTGTGAAGATGTCTGCTCTTTGATTGTCTGTGGGAATATATTCTAAGGTTATCTTACCCTTTTCAACATTGTCTCTAAGGAAGTGATGTCTGATCTCTATATGTTTGGTTCTACTATGAAGGTCTGGGTTGGATGCTATGTATATAGCACTAGAGCTATCAGAATAGATCTTAGAGTTATGTACTTCCAATTTGTAGTCAAGAAGCTGATTTTGCATCCACAGGATTTGTGAACAACAGCTCCCAGCAGCTATGTATTCAGCTTCAGCTGTTAAGGTTGAGACTAATGTTTGTTTCTTACTAAACCATGATATTAATCTGTCACCTAGGAATTGGCAAGTGCCAGATGTGCTTTTTCTATCAACCCTACATCCAGCATAATCTGCATCTGAGAAACCTATTAATTCAAAGTTGGTTTCTGCTGAGTACCATAAACCTAGTTCAGGGGTTCCCTTTAGGTATCTAAGAATCCTTTTTATAGAGGTGAGATGGGATTCCTTTGGATCAACCTGAAATCTAGCACATATGCAAGTGGCAAACATAATGTCAGGTCTGCTAGCTGTTAGATATAGAAGGGATCCTATGATGGCCCTATATGTCTTTTGATCTACTGATTTTCCTTTATCATCTTTTTCTATAATGACATTGGTTGCCATGGGTGTTTTCATGGTAGATGCTGATTCCATACCAAACTTTTTGATTAGCTCTTTAGTATATTTGAATTGTGAGATGAAGATTCCCTCACTACTTTGTTTTACTTTTAATCCTAAGAAATATGAGAGTTCTCCCATACTACTCATTTCAAATTTGGATTGCATTAGATTAGCAAATCTTTTACACAGTTTAGGATGAGTTGAGCTAAAGATGATGTCATCTACATATATTTGAACAAGGAGGAGTTAGTTTTTATGGGTTCTAGTAAAGAGTGTCTTGTCTACTTTTCCTCTTTCAAAGGAATTTCTAAAAGGAAGTTAGAGAGAGTTTCATACCAAGCTCTAGGTGCTTGCTTAAGACCATATAGTGCTTTGTCAAGTCTATAAACAAAGTTAGGAAAAGAGGGATTTACAAAACCTGGTCGTTTCTCCACATATACCTCTTCTTGAAGGTCACAATTCATAAAAGCACTCTTGACATCCATTTGGTAGACTTTCATCTTCATGAAGGCTGCATAGGCAAGAAAGAACCTGATTGCCTCCAATCTGGCAACTGGAGTAAAGGTCTGGTTGTAGTCTATCCCTTCTTCTTGTCTATATCCTTTTGCTACAAGTCTTGCCTTGTTTCTGACAATTACTCCAGTTGAATCTAGTTTGTTCCTGTATACCCATTTTGTACCAATCACAGGGTAGTTTCTTGGTCTTTCAACTAGGTTCCACACTTTGTTTCTCTCAAATTGGCCTAGCTCTTCTTGCATGGCCATAATCCAGTGAGGATCACAATTTGCTTCCTCAAACTTCTTTGGTTCAACTTGTGATAGGAAGCATTGGAGCATCATCCCATTGGAGACCTGGTGTCTTGTTCTTACTCCTGTATTGGGGTCTCCAATTACTTGAGTTTGTGGATGATCTTTCAAATTGACCCTTGTCCTGCCTGGACTTGTCAGATGTTCTTCTTCCTCATTGGTGATAGGATCATGATCCACCTGGCCTTCCTGTACCATGTTCTCTTGTGGGAGTTGGTTTTGAATGCTCTTTTCTGAATCTTCTTCATGTTCTTGTTCAGATTCCTCACTTGATTCCTCTATCTGGTTTTCTTTTCCATTATCTGTGTTCTCTAGAACCAGTTCCTCAAGCTGTGTTTCTATGCTGCTGCTTTCCTGTGGAAAAGAGCTGGTGGGAGTTCCCTCCCCCTTAAACAGTATGTTAGTTTCATCAAATATAATGTGCATAGACTCTTCAATTTTACGAGTTCTCTTGTTATAACACCTATAGGCTTTACTAGAAGCTGAGTATCCCAGAAATATTCCATCATCAGATTTCTTGTCAAACTTGGCAAGATGATCATTTCCATTATTTAGGATAAAACAAGCACATCCAAAGATCTTAAAATATTTAACTATGGGTGTTTTTCCTTTCAGGAGCTCATATGGAGTTTTTGATTTAGTTTTGTGTATTAGGCTTCTATTTAGAACATAGTTGGCAGTGTTGACTGCTTCAGCCCAGAAAGTTTTTGGTAAACCTGATTCTGCAAGTAAGGTCCTTCCTGATTCAATTAAAGTTCTATTCTTTCTCTCAGCAACTCCATTTTGTTGAGGAGTTCTAGGGGCTGAACAACATTGTTTGATACCTATATCTTCACAGAAACTACTCATGAACTGATTTTCAAATTCAGTCTCATGATCACTTCTGATTATGGAAACCTGACTATTGAGTTCAGATTGAATTTGTTTTATGAATCTTGAGAGAGTCTTGTGGGTTTCAGACTTAGCCCTTAGAAAGAATACCCAGCTGAATCTAGAATAGTCATCCACAATTACTAGGGTATAGGATTTTCCACCTAAGCTCTGAGTGGATATGGGACCAAAGAGATCCATGTGTAGTAAGTAAAGGACCCTGGGAGAGTCCTCCTTACCAATTGGTTTGAAGGATGATTTGGTTTGTTTTCCTAGTTGGCAAGGTCTGCATGGAGAGTCCTTAGAGTACCTACCCTTTGGTAAGCCTCTAACTAGGTTATTTTTTGCTAGTTTACTAATGGTTTTTGTAGTTTAGATGACCTAGTCTCCTATGCCATAATTCACTTTTATCAATAATATTGTTGAATAAACAGACTTCTGTAGGTGAGGAGCTAAAGTCCACTACATATACTTTTCCTTTTCTAATTCCATTGAGTACTGTGGCACCAGTCTTGATATCAATAATATGGCAGAATAGTGTGGTGAATTTTACCTCATACTTACCATTTTCACATATATGACTTATACTTATCTGATTGTGCTTCAGTCCTTTAACTACTGCCACATTCTTGAAGGTGACTTTCCCTTCTTTGAAGTCTCCAAAGCCCCTGGTTTGGCCACAGCTAGAGCCTCCAAAGGTCACTGATGGTCCAAGTCTATCCTCAAAGTTGATCAATAAATTTTTGCATCCTGTCATGTGCATGGAGCATCCACTGTCCAAGTACCACACCAGCCTGGAGATGTGATACATCTGCACATAAAGTTTTACACATTAGTTTGGACCCTGCTGAGCTGGGGTCCCTTCCTCCTATCATTGAAATATTTAATGAAAGAATAAGTAGGTTTTTCTGAATATCCTTCCTCCTTTAGGGTTACAGAAATAGTGGTCATAGTAAAAGGAAATGGATTGAGAGAGCTGTTTGGAAGAGGAGAAATTTCTGTCTGATTGGTTGCGTCGATATGGATTCGACGTAGGTTTATGGTTGCATCGATATGAAGTCGACGCTTTCTCCATTCTGTGTTTATTTTCAGTCGAAGCATGAGAGAGGTTGCGTCGGGTAGGAGTCGACGCACTTTGGTGCAAGCGTCGATTGGAAATCGACGTGCGTTGATAAGAATTCGACGCATGTTTGACTCTTTTCTGAGGATATTTTCCTTGGATTCCTTCATATGTAATGGGATTAGTTTTATTAAAGACAGTGGTTGTTTCTGGATTTTCCTGTGATCTTTCTCCTGTCAAATGACCTTCCCTAGTGAAGTGAATGGGATGTCTCCAAACAGATTTTCTAGGTGATTGAGTTTTTGGTTCTAAGTCAGTATTATCTTCTAGTTGTCTAAGTCTTTCAGTAAGATTTCTAGAGATGTTCTTGAGCTTCTGACTTCTCCCATTTAGAGAGTCTTCAAAGACCTTTGCCTTTGCTAGCTCATTTTTCAGTGTTAGATTTTCTGTATTGATTTTGTCTAATTCCTTTTCTGAGAGTCTTAGACTGAGCTCATATTTATTATACTGTGTATTTACTTGTTTGAGATTGTTTAATTCATTTCTTAGTTCTTTAATTTCCTTTTCAGATTTGATTAGATTTAAACAGAATTCTTTGAAATTGTTTTTGAAATCAATGGAAGAGAAATCTATATCATCAAGTATATTTACCATAGATGTATCATCAGGCTTCTTAGTGGCCATCAAACAGGTTTCCTCCAGCTTGGCCTCTTCTTGATCATTGTCAGATGAGGTGCTTTCTTCAGATTCTGAATCACTCCATGATTGAGCAATGAGACCTTTCTCTTTCTTCTTTTTCTTCTGTAGATCTGTTCTTTTCAGATCTTTCTTTTTGCTGATCTCCTTAGGACATTCAGGTGCAATATGTCCAGGTTTCCTGCAAGAGTAACATATAATCTCTTTAGTAGGTGTTTTATTATACCTGGTTTTTGAGTCTCTTCCTCTGGATCCTTCTGTTTTGATCCACTTCTTGAACCTTCTGGCCAGTAGACTGATCAGCTCCTCATCACTTGTAGTGGGTTCACCTTCAACATCATTCAATGCAATACTCTTTTCTTTTGAGAGTGAAGGAGCCTTTTCTTTCTCTTCTTTCTCAACTCTTGTTTTCAACAGATGTTCATAAGATTTTAATTTGCCCAACAGGACATCTGTTGAGATTTCTCTTTGACTTCTGGAGTCTCTAATTGGCCAGATTCTTGAATCCCAAGAGCTAGGGAAGCAAGTTAGCAGTTTGTCATTTATCTCAGTGAGAGATATGTCCTTTTCAAGTGTTCCCAACTCATTCACTATGAGGCTGAATCTGGCATACATGTCAGCAACACTTTCACCTTCTTTCTTCTGAAAGTTTTCATATTGAGAGATGAGTAGTGCCTTTCTATCCTTTTTCTCATCAGCACTTCCCTCTACCATTTTGGTGAGAGCTTCCCATACTTCCCTAGCTGACTCACAATCAGCAATCTTTTGGAAGATTTCATCTGAGAGGGTTGAGACTAGGATATTCATAGCCTTGGCATCATATCCTTGGGCTTTCTTTTCTTCCTCTGTCCACTCAGCTTTTGGAGCAAGTGTTTCAGTCACTTTTCCACTTGAGTCCTTTCTGAATTGCTTGGGGGGACCTGTCAAGATAACATTAAACAATTCATCATCAATAGAGTTTAAATAAATTCTAATTCTTGTTTTCCAAAGTGCAAACTTTTCAAGGTTGCAAATTGGTTGTCTGGTGGAAGCATAATCTTTGATTTGTGCCATGTGAAAATTAATATTTTTCAGAAATATATATATATATATACATATATATATATATAAATAAGAGGTAAGATCTTTTTGATCAAGGAGTTATCCTTTTTAGATCAACCTCCCTCTGATACCAATTGAAAGTGCACAGCTAACCTCACTAGAATTCTCTAGAGGGGGGTGGTGAATAGAGATTTAAAATATTTTGTGCAATTATATATATATTTATATGTGGTGATCACAGATTAAGGCTTCCCACACACCAACAAGAATTAAGTAAGTAAAGAAAGTAAATGCAAGAAAAGAAATCACAGCACAACACAAGGAAATATAGTGGTTCCCCAAACTTTGGGTAGTCCACTCTTCTACCCCGTTGGTAGGAAATTCACTATCTTGCACTGAGTCTTTTGATAAGGAGACTCTTAGAACCACCCTGAGTCTTTTGATAAGGAGACTCTTAGAAGCAACTGAGTCTTTTGAAAAGGAGACTCTTAGAACCAGTACAACTGAATTTTTTGAAGAGAGATTCTAAAAACTCTTTTACAGTATTTGAAAGTGAAATAAAGGTAAAGAAGAAAGAGAGATAATATAAAGACAAGAAGGAATCTTCTTCCTGGCAAGAAGATTGGAAGCACAAGAAGTAGTGAATGAAATCGATCTTCTATAGTGAGAAGGAGATTGTAGGCCTTTTCTCTCTTTTGTGAGAGCTATCAGAGTATGCAGCAGAGTGGCTTCAGAAGCAGGAGAAGATGGAAGCTTGATCTTTGCTGCAGCACTATTTCTCAATTCTCTCTCTTTTTCTCTTGGGAGCTTTTCCTCTTTTTCAAATGTAAAATGGTGGAGCACTTCTCTTATGTTCTCTGCCGACCTACTTGTTATTTTATAGCTCTGTCCATTCAAATAATGCTATAGGAGGATAATTGATTAGTAGATAGAGAAATAGAAAGATAGAAATATTTCCATAATAATTATATCAATAGAAGGAAAGAATTCATTCTGATTTCAAATAATGTCCATAATGGTTTTAATCAAATTAGCCAAGAATCTATTAGAGGAAAAGAATGATTCAGAACGGCTATAAAGAATAAATTGATTCCATATAAATCAGATCTATGAAAGAAGGAAAGAGATCTGGCGATTTTTGAATTAGACATTGAAATCGACGTGCGTCGATTACTATTTGACGTAAGCGTCGAATTCATCCTGGCTGGACATCGAGAGAAGAATAAGGAAGGTGCATCGACTAAGGTGCGTCGACTTCTCAAGATGCATCAACTGGAAGTCAGAGCTACGTCGACATAGGATACGTCAAATTCTTCTTAATGTTACTTCGACTCATTCTGAAAGGAACGTCGATACCACTTCGACGTTGCGTCGAATACTATTCGACGCATATTTACTTAACCTTGATTTTTCTTTCTTAGAATTCATATTCAACTTATTTTTAGGGGTTAAGAGAAATCATTTTCCCAACACTGTTTAAATAAATAGTACGTGGATGATGATGAATAGATTCGTGATAACCTCTCAATATGGGTGATAGCATCAAGGGTGTTGAAACACGCCGTGAATTGAACACATGAATTGAATATTGAGGATACGTTGCATTTACTTATTAAGTTAGATATGAATATGTCTCTACACGTACAGGTAGGTGTACGTGTAATTGTGTTGCCTCGACGAGGCAGTCCTCTAAAGGCTTTGTACCGAAACCCAACCATTGGATAAGGTCGATGTTCACGATTTAGGAGCCCTTAAATGAGACGATTTAAATCACGGGATAAAAGTGGCACCAATTTTTGAATCTGGTGCAAACCAAAGTAGAACCGGGAGTAGACAAAAGTAACGTTTGACTCGAGGTCACGTGTTATTAGAAGGGGATGATACGATTATCACCCATGCGACGTGTAGAGTCATGGATTCACCTTACTTTGAGCCTCGACAACGAATCATAATATCACCAGAACCGAATGATAAGCATCATCGGATGATCACGTGCGGAATTTGGAAACTTTTGGAAACATAAAAGCTTTCTGAGCTTAAACCCTTGAGGTAGTAGCATCATTTTTGGTAGTTGATGGATTGAAAGGGCATAATGTCATGGCAAGTGCGGTGGGGTGAGTGTAGAACTTGACTAATATGTGGTTTAGAAGTCAAGCGGTAAACTTCCATGAAGTTTGACCATTGTAATTATCTTGCCATAACTTGATATTGGGCTTGATTGGTGTCTTTTGCAAGAATTCCCTTGCACATGAATTATTATAACGTGATCATAACGGTTGTTGAAACTTAATATCAAGTGGATGTCGTGCAAAGTGTAAGAGATGTGTGTTTTTTGAATGATTGCCTCGGACGAGTTGACATTGATGGAATCAGTTGAGGCTTGCTTCTACACCTTTAATACATAAGAGAGACGATCTTGCGGGTACAATAACTGTTTGGGTATTTGAGCTTTGACCCAAGCATATGACATTGTGAATTTTATGGTTGATCCCCTGTTTGACTTCGAGGCCATCCTCATTTAATGCTATAATTTTGGATGCGCTGAAGTGATGATGTTGAAAGCGCTACACGTTATTTGGATAACGATGCCCGGGATTGGAAGAATCAATTTATTTTTGCAAATCTAAATCACATGACTCCCTTGTAGGATGATTCTAAATTTTATCCGGAGGCACGAGTGGTAACATCATGTGTATCAGGGGTCAGTGATCTTAAGGGTATTTAGATCAAAGGTGCAATGTAAGTTGGTTTGTTAAGGTGAGGGAACAAGGGAGTATGGGTTTCGGTTATTTCCAACCTGCCCGTAGAGTGGGCGTGGCTATAAACCCAACTATGTCTTATCACCACAATATTTGTGTTTGCATCAGGATGAGAGACATTTAAGATTTCTCTATGCATAATTGGGATTATAAGTGTCGTGAAGTATAACAGAAGTACACATGGGAGAAATTGGAAGTGAGGTGATGTGAACGAGTCGTGACCCTCACTAGTGGTGAGCGGGATTTAAAGTATACTACAGATGACTTTTGTGATTTGAACTTAAATCCCATAACCTCAACTTAAATTTTGTGGACGAAATTGTTTCTTCGTTTATTGGATTTGTAACATCCCAGTTCGAACTAGACCCCTCGAGTGACACGGGTCACTTAGATATGCTCGGACCAGGTGGGATCTGGAGATCCTAATAGGCCATGGTTGTGCCCTGATCTCCAAGAGTGGAGGTAGCCCTCAATTAGGAGGCTGCGTTCGACGAACGGTTTGAAGGCTGTGTTCGTCGATCGGCCTGTAGGCTGTGTTCGTCGAATGGCCTGAAGGCTGCGTTCAATGAACGGCCTGAAGGCTGCGTTCGACGAACGGCCTGAAGGCTGCCTTCGTCGAATGACCCGATCTGGCGTTCGCCGAACAATGTTCGACGAAGATGTAGCGATCGACGAAGTTGTAGTGTTCGACGAAGTTGCCGCCGAATAGAGTTCGACGAAGATGTAGCGATCGACGAAAGTGTTGCTAGGCAATTTTTTCTGCCATCGTCCAGAAAAGCATAAATGCTTATATTTTAGGGTAACAGTGGAATCGATGTCCAATAGGAGGCTGGCACCAAGTTTAGAGTTTTAATGCATTTCTTGGAGAAGGGTTTGGCCATTAAATACTTATTAATGCAAATCAGCTGCTGGTCAGATTACCCCATTCATCTTCTTCTTCTCCTCCTTCTTCTTCCCTTCATCTTCTTCCTCCCACATTAAGGTTTTAACTTAAGGTTCTTTAAGGAGCAAGCTTGGAGAAGGATTTGGAGCTTGGCCGACCACCACCCCGCTGCCATGAAGATGAGCTTGAACCATGGCTGGAAAATAAGGTGACTTCCGACCCCTTTCCCTTGGTGCTAGATCGCAGAGAAAAATTAGGGGAGGTGTTGAGTTCAAAAGAGCTTGGCTTGTGAGTTAATGGAGTTTCCTAGGAGAAGACCAAGCCGGATATTTCTTGTTAGGGCACCGATTGCCGCGAAAGTTCCTTCAATCACTTCTTCTCTTCAAAAGGAAGGGATAGGATTTGATTTCTTTGAAATCCATGGTCTGTGGAGGGAGTATTGGATGGGAGAAGGTGTAATGACCTAACTCTTGTTTTTGTGGAAGATGATGAATAGTCCCATGTTATGTAGGGTTTCAAATTATTTCTTATGTGAAAAGATGAGGAGTAAATTCCCTGTTTAAAAATCCCCTGTTAATTAGGGTTGTTAGTTATGTAATTGTGTGATAAAGGTGATGATAGCCCCCTTGCTAAAGAAGTTTTCGATTTATAACATTGCACTTGGTTGTTAAGGGGTAAAATTGTGCGCACCTGGGTTCCAGGCAATTTGTAGGCTTGATTCTACTAGAATTAGACCTCGGGCTCAACATGGAAGTTGTAGCCCTTGGAAAGAGCTTTCCGACGATAGGTTACTCATTTTATGAAGTTACATGTAGCTCCCTACAAGTCCAGTCGAGTGGACTGCCCAAAAAGCTGGGAGGTGTTAAGTGCGTGTTGTTTTGCTGTCCAGATTTTTGCATTTGAATTTAGAGTAGATTTTAGATAGGACCCGCTTGGATCTGGGTTTAGGACTCAAGATGAATGTTGTAGACCTTGATGTTAGCTTTCCAAAATTGGGGGGATCATAATTTTTGGACAACTGTAGCACCCAGAAATCCAGTTTTAGTAAACTGTGTCATAACACTACCGATCTCAGTGTTTTGCGGATTTCTCTTAAAATATTGTTTGGATGCTCATGAAAATTTTTGGATATATGAGTAAGAACAATATTTAGATCCCTGTTGAATTTCATGATGTTTGGATAAATGGTATTAAAGTTATTGCCGTTTCATTTGATAAATTTGAAGGAGATATAAATGCTGAATGTGAAGGCCGTTTCGGCCGAAATTTTGTATAAATCATGTACATGCTTGTATTGACCTGCGATAATGATTTAAGATTTATATCCATTGGGATGACTCCTTAAATGAACCTTCAATTGTTAGTTTCAGGTGGAACCATAAACATGGCATGTGTTGATGGTGAAGGTAAGCAACATTGGTTATGGGTGAGATCTAAGTGTTTAACAGTGTTTATAATGGTCATATAAATGCAGAGCACCGTAAATACGTATTGCATAATACAATGAGGTCGAAATTTGGTGGTAATGATTCCGGCATTAATTATGACTTATAGTAGAAGTTTTTGTGGGTTTGGTTTTAGAACGAATCCATAATTAAACGTGTCGCTAATAATTATTATGCTGAAAAGAGAGGTTAAGGTGCTCATCTAGACCAGGATTTTGGAAACGTGACGTTAAGCGCACAAGTAGTCCTACATGATCTAGTATGGTAATTTACATGTTATACACACGCTACTGCATAGAGTCATGACAACTCGGTATGAGTAGCATTGATGGTTTGGTGTGGATTATAAGATATGGTTATATCTTGTGGTGAAATGTTCAGGACCCGGTTGGGTTGGACTCTTGGTGCTCACCTACCCAAGTCCCCTTCTGTGTCCTTGAAGGCTCAGCGTGATGCGAGCAGTATGCAGGGTCTCTGCTGTGTGTTCGTAGCATCGAGGCGTACATAGGTATGATGTGAAATGTAAGAAGTCTCCACCCGTGAGTCCCTGGGTGCTTGATTTCACGGGCGTGCATGGGAATTACATGAATATGCATGGTTTACACATGGTGGTGTAATGATCCGGGTTGGAGAATTACTTGTGGCGGGTATACGGGCTTGCTAGTCGTGACACCGAAGGAAGCCGGCAGTTAGACTCTAGACCGGTTGGGTTGGACTCTTGTTGCTCACCTTCCCAAGTCCCCTTCTGTGTCCTTGAAGGCTCAGCTTGATGCGAGCAGTACACAGGGTCTCCGCTTTGTGTTCTTAGCATCGAGGCCTATATTGGCCTAGGACTGGTAGTTTCCATACCCTCCTAGTAGTGGAGGAGCTCGTTCCACTGTCTCCGTCTGACCACGACGGGAGATGCCTGAGTGGTTAGCTACCTCTAAAAAAGCGAGAACTGTAGGTCTATGTCAACATAGCAACATTGCATGGGTGAGTATCATTACATAATCATTGCATTGCATTCATCATTACATAATCATGTTATTGCACCACATCGAAACTCATCATATAAACTTGTATGGGCACCTTTATATGATGGGTTACATTATGCTCGGTTCCTTAACTTATAAGCTTGTATGGGCACCCTTATAAGTTAAGTTCAAATTATGTTATTATATGCTCAAGTGCTTATACACTATCGTTGATCCTACTCTCTTTTGATGTACTCTCTTATACATATGTTATAACTGCTCTCTTTTGATGTACTTTCTTATACCACGATATAGCTGTCATGATTACATCTTTCCTTGTCACATGTTTTTGCTACTACTGGCTATATTGCAGCTTTTCTTCATTCCATTCCGCCTAGTGCCTTGGAGTCGCCGGGGGAGAGGATGTGAAGCTACTTAGTCTTTATGACTAAAGGTTGTTGCACCACTATTTTTAGGAGCAGCAGCGTACTACACAGGAGGACAGCCAGGCCAGGGTGACAGTGCTAGTGATTACGATACCTTAGCTACCGTCGTCGGCAGATTTGAGCGAGTTGTTAGAATGTAGCCTTAGGGCAAGTTTATACTCTGATGATATACAGGAGCTTGTGTAGCTTTCTGTCCTTTTTGTACTGTTTGGACATTGTTGCTTAATTGTGAATATATGGCTTCTTGCTTTTACATTATTGATGGGTTGGCGCTGTTCAGTTGGTCTGGCCGGCAGGATAGGCATCTTGTGGGGGAGGCTAGCTCGTGCGCTGACACTTCCGCAAGATGGCTGTCCTGGGCATAAGACTCCCCTCGTCCGTGTCTTGTGTTCCGGGAGGGGGGGTCTTACAATAGTGGAGTCCTGTGCCTCTGTACCTCTGAGGGTGGAAAGCTGTGCTGAACGTCAACTAAGAGCCTAGAAAAGCCTGGACTGATCTTCACTTTTTTGCCGTAAACCGTTCATCCTAATCTGACACGATCGTCCGGGGTACACCACGATAATGGACAAATATCTTGTCAAATCCCATCAAATACTAACAGGAGCGTCCTTCCGTCCCTAGGTGACCCTAGCAACCTTGGTCAATCTATCCTCGATGTTCCAAATAAACTTGTGCCTGGAGTGGGGATGTGGTAACCTGTGTATGAAATCCATAATTATATCATCGAGATTCCACTCTAACACGGGCAGAGACTGTGGTAGTTCCCCACATACTCTTGCACTCTGTTTTCACCAGTCTACAGACCTGACCGTGCATCACAAACCTACGATGTCTTTCTTTATTCTGGGGAAACACACGCTCCGGAATACACCATTTATCCGGTGACTAAAGTTCTTGTTTATATGGGTAGACAACGCTTCTATAAAGTTTTCTCCGCATGTTTAGGTTCTTATTCCTTCAAGTACATTTGAGTGATCAATCAACTCCACTCTACAACTTATCCAGTTCTTACCATTGGTGGGACTGATTAGATCATCAGGCGTCCCAATCATCCTCAAATTTTATTGTGTTGCACTTGTGAACCTTATGAGTATATGTTAACCAATCTTTATTAGTATCAATGTTTGTAAGATGGATCCCAATCATTTTCTATATGGAGTTTGATTCATAAGGTATATGGGTAAAATCTATTGAAACCCTAAGGTTTTTCACAAGTCAATTTCATCAAGGAAGTATCACCAAGTTTATTTCACCAAATCCCTATTACTTCCACATATGCTAGTCTTGATCCCTTTCAGATGGTCCAGAGTAAGATAAACTTAGGTCGTTCTTATCATAGTAAACTCAAACACTATATTCTAATTCTAATAAGTTATCATCTAAGATTACTGGTTATCCGTCATCATAGCTCCTAAGGTCTAAGGGCTATTATTGTAGTTAAAATTGTCTACCATGACAGGGCGTGATTTTAAACAATTCACGAGTTAATTACTTCCGAATGCCCCAAACTACCAGAACTTTCAAATATAACTACAACTTGTATGACCTAATTTCCGTCCATAACACCTAGAATGGGACATCGACATCCCTAAGTGATTAATCCTGGCGACTTGGGTTTCCTTTGGATTAAATCGTTGCTCGATCTACGATGTCCTTTCATTATCCTGGTAATACTTCAGATCATCATTCCAGACCATCTCATATTTTCCTACGTAACGTTGAATAAGATCGACCTCAAAATCACTATGTTTATGATGCAACATCTTCTAAATTAGATCCAAAGGAAACCCAAGTCAGTAACTAATTTGCCCAATAAACAAAAGATAAGCCACTATCCATTTTGGGCTAAGTATCTTCAATAACAATATGTTATATTCGTCCTAGGTATGCAAATAATCCTTAGGGCATACAACTTTAAACTCGGGGTTCTATTTTGAAACTTGTTGATATACTCCATACTTTAGACTCTTCAAGGTACCCTCTACAACAACCTTATCAGGGTCAACATGTGGCCCAATCCCAAATGGGTATCTTCTGAACTTCAATTCTTATTTGATGGTGGTTGTCTCTATGTAATCCTGTCACCGATATGAGGGTTGAGTCTACCAATCCCATACCATTCTGCTTATGTGTCAATTGTTGGATCGGTAGGCACCTTTAGAGGGGGGGGGGGGTGAATAAGGATTTTCAAAAACTTTAGTGATATTTCTATGACTTTGGAATAATGCAAGATTAAGACAATAGAAAGTCAAGTAAAACAATTGAAATAAAGTAGAGACATGCTTTATTAATATTGAATACAGTTTTATAAAAGTTGACTTCTATGACGCTAGAAATCAGTGGCGATGAATAGTAAACTCTTTTTTTTTTCTATCCCGACTCGCATCCCCACGAACCGGTGGCCCTAGCCTATCCTCCCCGGATTCAGCCTCAAGCCGCTCTAGCCAAACCTTCCCCGGATGTGGCCTCGAGCAACCCCTAGACCTAGCCTAGATCTAGTCGCCAACACGAGGTGAGTTTCCCCCTAAGTCCTACCCAGACCTAGTCGCTAACATGAGGCGATTTCACTAACCGTTTACAAGAAAAATATGAAATGAAAATAAGTAAAAACTCCCTTCTAAAGACGGAGGCGAAGATCCGTTGTAGAATAAGCGTTGTAGAGGCGGACTTCGTTTGGATCCGGCGTGATCAGATTCTCCTTCAGAAGTTTGTAGAACTATGGTAGGACTTCAACTTTCGGCCAAGATAGCATCTGGAATTCTGGCACTCTCTCTCTCTATGATATCTCCCTAATGTGTGTGTCGAAACGAGAGGAGAGGAGTCCTTTTTATAGCTTTAGCGCTAGCGCCTGCGCTATCGCTACCGTTGGCGCTATCCCATATTAAGTAATATTTTGCGCGCGAGAATCTTTAATCCGTTGCAACTCTGCTGAGATTCCTCGTGTTCCGCGCTACCGCCAACGCTATCGGCTACCACCAGCGCTATCCCATATTAGGACACATTCTGCACGGCAGAATCTTCAATCCGAGGAAACAATTCCTTCTTGCCAAACTTGTGCGTCGCTACCGCCTGCGCTATCGCCTACCGCCAGGCGTTATCTCCTTCCATATGTGCTCCCGGAATTGCGCTATCATCGCTAGCGCCAGGCGCTAAGTGCTACCGCCGGCGCTAGTGGGAGTACTGTCTTCTGTTTTCATTCGTCGGAATTCGTTGGGAGTTCTCGAGAACATTCGACGAATTGACTTAGCCGCACAATTTCCTTCACTAGTCTGCCTTTTTGACTTCTGTCTGCGTTCGTCGATATTCGTCGGGAGTTCACGAGAACATTCGACGAATAGACTTAGCCGCTAACAGTTCGTCGAACGACAGCTAGCGCCTGCGCTAGTGCTACCGCCAGCGCTAGTGGAAGATTTGGATTTGATGGCTCAACTTTGGGGGCAACCTTCTTATGTAATCCTTGAGTCATGTGGACTTTTTTATTCTGCACACTTAAACACACAAGATCAAATACACATAGGTTTGGTTATTCTCAAACCTAGGAGATGCGGAAGACCATGTTCCAACAAACTCCCCCTTTTGATAATAACAAAACCATTAATGATAAATCAGAGCATTAATATATATAAGCATGAAGAAACATACTTGTGTGTGTGTGAGAGTGATGACTTAGGATAATGAACGATTTTAGCATTTAGAATTGCTCCCTCTAAATACATGCTCCCCCTAAGTGAATGCTCTCCTAATATGTAAGCTATCATCTTAATTAAGCATTATAGTTTGATAGTAGATTAATATTTATCATGTTAGTTCTCCCCCTTTTGTTATTAGCAAAAGCGGGTAAGGAGACACCACTTAAAAGTTGATAATTAGATAAGAGCATGATCGAACTTGTAGAGAAGGAAATGATAAGGAGTTTTAGAATACTTTTTATTGAAATAGATCAGAGTTTTGAGTATTACAACAATTTCATAAATTAGAGTTTGTAGCATAAACAAAATGTAATAATTTCCAAGTAACTAAACTACCCAGACAGTATGTCTACACCCTAGCCCCGTACTAAGTGACAGGTGGGCATGAGGAGATGCATACATGCCGTAGGTTCGGGTGTTAGTCCCATATGAAAACACTAGACACAACTCAACCTAGCACTCTTTCCCCCCAGTGCCTCGCAAGGCCCCACTGGAACCCTCCCCGGTTAAGGACAAGACATGACTAGAGATAAAGGTTATCTAATGTATACAACCCTACGCCCCCGCTATGGTGAGAAATGAAGTCATGGATAATAATTATTGGAAACATTTAAGTTTTTAAACCTAATGACATAGCCTATGGATTTATATTTTTATATGAATTTATGAAAACACTCACATAGCTATTTTGAAATCCATTCATAAATCAGAATTTTAGCATTATAATATTTTCATAGAAATAAATCAAAGTTTTAGCAAAAAAGAAAATATTCATATGTAGAGTAACCAATATAAAATCTACCAAGCAAGTCTACCATTTGTTGAAAGAAAGGAATTTTGGTATTTAAGACTTTGATATAAGCATGAGAGCGCAAGGTAGAAATATATGGTGATAATGCGGAAGACTTATAGAAATACAAGAAACATCTTATTGTAATGATGATCCATAAAAAGATATATGAGTTAAATTTCATAAAGAAGATGTTTTTGTAAATCAGTGTTCAATTAAAAATCTTCAATAATGTAACCAAGCATGAAATGATGTTATCAAGAAGAGATTACTACAATGTTACTTTAATTCACAATTTCAAAACATACCAAACAGTGTAGAAAGCATGCTAGGTTATCTAGTGCATTTCATAAGTGAAGAGTAGTATAGAATTAGCATTAGGATCTAATACTCATGAGAAGAAGTGTTATGGAAGATAATGATGTGCACATGAGTGTATTTTTGAGTAGAGTAAACACATGTTTTAATCAAAAAATACAAGTAATATGTAAAGTAAGAGCACAATATAACACAAATAATTTTACTTCCACAAACTTCAATGCACAAAAAAAATGTACAACTATCAAGGTGCTTTGCACACACAATGCTCATTAAGACTTATCAGGGTGCAAAGTAGTGCTTGGGAGATCACATAATTTTATTCTTCAATATTGATTTTTTATTGTGATCTGGTTTACTTAAGAATAAGTGATTTTTATTTTGAAAGAAAGTTATGGTTTGCACAAGATACGTTACTATTCTTTCCAAGGTGCTCAACCTCACAACGCTTATTAAGACTTATCAGGAGGTTCAAGTAGTGCTTGGTGGAGTTATCTTTGTCACTTTATTTTATGATTTTGTTTTGTACAAAGTTCTCCGAATACACTTGTTTTGCAAACCAATATAATTTATGAGAAAGAGAACCACTTTTCTTAATTTTTAAAAGTGCAAATAAAGGAGTGTAGGTAAGATACTTGTGCAATTTTAATTCATTGTACTAATACAAAACATACACAAGCATTCTTAGATTAAACACAAATGTAGACAATGCCAAAATAAGTGAGTGAATAAAGATCATTATCAAACATAAAACATTTACTAATACTTAGAGGCATGCTAAGCTTAATTCTACACAACTTTCAATATAATTGATGCACATGGTAATAGATATATCAAAGCATGATGAAAACAATGTTCAAAGAGTTTGAAAAGATAAATTGCAACATTATAGAAGTTCTAAAGAATAGATTAAATCATGCTTGATTTTCATAAGAAAATCCATACAGTTTTTTTTGATAGTTTTAGTGTTTTATATTTTTGTATTTGATTTTATTTTGCAAAAAGACATAACCTTTAAATAAAAAGCAAAACATATTTTTTGTAATTTGGTTTTTGTAATTTTGTATTTGATTTTTGCATAAGACACAAAAACATATTTTTTTTGTAATATTCGCTTTTATATTTTTGTATTTGATTTTTGCATAAACCAAAGAAAAACATATTTTTTGGAATTTGTCTTTTGTATTTTTGTATTTGATTTTTCAAAAATTAAATAGAATTAGGAGTGCAAAAATAGATAGTACATATAGAATAATATATTTTTAGGTATTTTTCAAAATTTTAAAAGCACAGAAAAACAAATATGCACGCTAGCGCTGGCGTTAGCGCTAGCACGGGAAATAGTACACAATTTTTTATGATTTTGAAATTTCTAATTGTTGATCTTGATTAAGTGTCCCAATAGTAGTTTCATGCTGAAATCTCAGATTTTTAGGAGATGTTTTCGATGGTTAAAACAAGCAAAAATTGTGTTTTGTGAATGTGTTTTAACACGAAAGATCTAGGAAACCTAACTCAAGTCGTAATAATTGAAATCTTGCATCAGGAAGAGGTTTAGTAAATATGTCAGCGAGTTGAGAGTCCATCCCAATGAAGCTTACTTTTACATGCTCTTTCTTAATGTGATCCCTAATGAAATGATGACGAACATCGATGTGTTTGGATCTAAAGCGGTGTACGGGGTTTTATTGTGAGGTCTATTGCACTTTTGTTGTCACATTTGAGATCAATGTTTTTAAGGTGAAATCCAAAATCCTCTAGTGTTTGACTCATCCATAAAGCTTATGCACAACAGCTACCAAGTGCGATATATTCGGCCTCCGTGGTGGAGAGTGCAATCAAAGATTTTTTCCTAATAGACCAAGCTACTAAAGAGGGTCCTAGAAAGTGGCAAGTACCGCTAGTGCTTTTTTGATCTAGTGAACACCCGGCGTAGTCCGAATCAGAATAGCCGTGGAGAGTGAATGAATCATAGTGTGGATACCATAATCCTAATTTAGATGACCCTAATAGATAATGAAAAATACGTTTTACCGTTTTTAAATGAGATTCTTTTGGATTGGCTTGAAAGCGAGCACATAAACATACGACAAACATTATATCTGGTCTAGATGCACTTAAGTAAAGAAGAGATCCTATCATTCCTCTATATAGCGATTGATCAATTGAAATTCTGGATTCATCTTTTCCTAGTTGTAAAGAAGCACTCATGGAAGTAGAAGCTTGTTTGAGATTTTCAAATCCAAATCGTTTAAGCATATCGTGAACATATTTTGTTTGACAAATAAAGATACCATCAGTTTGTTGTGAGATTTGAAAACCAAGAAAATATGATAGTTCTCCAACAAGACTCATTTCAAATTCATTTTTCATTACTAATACTACTTCATTACACAACTCTTCATTTGTGGCTCCAAAAATGATATCATCAACATATATTTGTAAAATAATTAGATCGTTATTATAATGCTTAATGAAGAGTGTGTTGTCAGCACTTCCCATAACATAACTGTGCTTAACAAAAATGATGTAAGTCGATCATACCATGCACGGGGCGCTTGTTTTAAACCATAAAGCGCTTTTTCTAATTTGTAAACATGATTAGGGAATTTTTCATTTATGAAACCGGGGGGTTGTTCTACATAAACTTCTTCTTTTATAAACCCGTTTAAAAAGGCACTTTTAACATCCATTTGAAATAATTTTATTCGTTTAAAACTCGCAAATGCCAAAAATATTCGTATGGATTCTAAGTGAGCAACGGGTGCAAAAGTTTCTTCAAAATCTACCCCCTCAATTTGAGAATAACCTTGAGCAACTAAGTGTGCTTTATTTCTTATAATCCTAGATTCACCATCTAATTTATTTTTAAAGATCCATTTTACGCCAATAATTGGATGATTAGATGGTCTTTCTACTAGATTCCAGACTTTATTTCTTTCAAATTGTCCTAACTCTTCATTCATAGACAAAAACCAAAATTCGTCATTTAAAGCGGTGGAAACGTTTCTAGGTTCGATTTCGGAAACAAAACAAATATTTGAGAACGTTTCATGAAGAGAGGATCGAGTTCTTACCCAGTAGACGGTTCCCCAATGACTAGCTCTTTTGGATGATTTTTTGAGAAGTTTAACACACTTGGAGGTACATATTCAACTTCATTTGGCCTCTCCTCCTCTTCATTGGATGGTTCTTCTTCGTCGTGTTCCAAAGATGGCAAAGGTTCATTATTTGTACCTATAGAAGGCTTCTCTGCACATGGAATAAACTCATCAAATTTAACATTAATAGACTCTTCAACCTTACTCGATCTTTTATTAAATATTCTATAGGATTTACTGGTTGAAGAATATCCAAGGAATCTTCATCACATTTCTCATCAAATTTTCCTAAAGATTCTTTCGTATTAAGAATAAAACATTTACATCCAAATACTTTAAAATATGATACGTTAGGTTTCTTTTGAAAATATAGTTCATACGGAGTGAGATTTAGTGATGGGCGAAGCATAACTCTATTCATTACATAGCATGTTGTGCTTACGACTTTGGCCCAAAATGACTTAGGTAATTTATATTCAGATAACATGGTGCGTGTTAGTTCTTGGATTGTCCTATTTTTCCATTCTACAACACCATTTTGTTGAGGTGTGCGTGGAGCAGAAAACTCATGCTTAATACCTAACATTTCACAAAGATTTAAAATTTTCATTTTCAAATTCACCTCCATGATCTGAGCGAATGCACTTTATTTTTAAATCTAGTTCATTTTGAATACGAGTCCATAATTTTGAGAATTCGCAAAATGCATCAGATTTGGAAGAGAGAAATAAGATCCAGCAATATCTTGAGAAATCATCTATTAGAACGAAGGTGTATATTTTACCACCAAGACTTGCGGTGTTAACGGGACCAAAGAGATCCATATGAATTAGTTGTAATGGTTTTGAAGTGAAAATTTTGTTTTTGCTTTTAAAAGATGATTTTGTAAATTTTCCTTTTTGGCATGGTGAGCATAGTGAAGATAAATTTCCATTCAACTTAAGCAATCCTCTAATCAATTCCCTTTTTGCTAGTTTTAAAATGAGCTTTGTACTAGCGTGACCTAAACGTCTATGCCATAGTTCTAATTCATCGTTTTTGGTTATAAAACATTTTATAGATGATTTGGAAAGAGCATGAAACGAAACTATGTAAACATTGTGAATTCTAGGTGCAGTTAGTAACACATCTTTTGTTTTAGGATTAACTATTTTGCAAAGATTAGTGGATGATTCAAATAATACATCTAATCCTTTATCACATAGTTGACTTATAGATATTAAGTTATGTTTCAAACCTTTAACATAAAGAACATTTGAGGTAAGAAAAGATTCGTTACCCACTGTACCAACTCCCATGATCCTTCCTTTACCGTTATCACCAAACGTTACGATCCCTCCTTTCTTCTTTCCTAGGCTAAGGAATTTTGCTTTGTTGCCCGTCATGTGCTTGGAGAAGCCTGAGTCCAAGTACCACACGTCCTCCGTTTCCTTAGCCTTCCTGCAAATCTAGAGAGAAGATGAGAGTAAATATCCAGATACCCAAGAGGTACCACCCATAGTGTAAGTGGATTTCTTAGGTACCCAGATTTGTTTTAAAGAATGTTGTTTTATATTCCTGCAAGAGCTAGACGTGTGTCCAAACTTAAGACAATTAACACACGAAATAAAGGAAGTTGAGACCCTTTTCTGAGTTTCTACGTTGCACTTGTTGGGTGATGCTTGAATATTAGAAAAAGCAGAAGATTTTTTAACACTTGAGCTACCGCCGGCGTTAGTGGCTAGCGCTGGGCGGTAGGGTTCACTTTTATATCCGACCCCAAATTTTGCAGAACCATAACATTGGTTTCCCAAAATCATATCCAGGGATTTTTGACTAATCCCAAATTTTTTAATGGCTATATTGAGGTCATGATTTTGTTTTTTAAGAAAAGTATTTTCTTGTACAATCATAACACATTTGTTTTCAAATCCCTTTTTGTTATTTTGAATTTGTAAAAGAGAGGTTTTTAATTTTCTCTCTAAGTCCCCCTTTTCTTTTGCAATAGTTTTGTTTTGTGAGAGGGCCTTAGAAAGAGAAACTTCAAGTTCTTTTGCCAAAAATAAAGAGTGCTCATACTCTTGACATGAAACCTTTCTTTTTTCAAGGGAATTCACCTTTTTTGTGAGTTTATGATTTTCTTTGATAATAGATTCATTTTCACAATTTTATATAATATTATCTTTTATACTTTGATCATAGGATTTGCAAGTTAAGACAAATTCATCATAGAGTTCTTCGAAAGTAGGAGGAATTACCTCAGTGTCGCTAAGAACACTGGTGTCGTCATCGTTGCTCTTCTCCATTAAGCATAAGTTTGCTTCCTCCTCGCTACTTGACTCAGACTCGTTTGATTCTTCAGAGGATGAATCATCCCAAGTTGCGGCTTTTAGTACTTTCTTCTTCTCTTTTACTTTGTGTTGTTCTTTTTGCTCCTTTTTATACTTTGGGCACTGGCTCCGAATGTGCCTGGCCTTTCTGCAGTGGTAGCACTCTGGTGGTGGTCTTTCTTCTTCATCTTCGCTTCCTTTTTCTTTCCTTGATGAAGAGGAAGATCCCTTTCGTCGAGTATCCTTTTGGTAGTATTTGCGGAATGTGTTCCTTCTTTCCAGGTTCCTGATGAACTTCCTGAAGTTCTTCACCAGGAGACCTTCTTCATCTTCATCATCATCTTCGATGCTCTCCTTCTTTGAATTTAGTGCTAGCACCTTTTTCTTTGGCTCTTTGTTGTATTCATCGTGTTGAATCTGGAGTTCTACCTCATGGGTTTTAAGATTCCCAATAAGGTTCTCAATCTGGAGCGTTCTTAAGTTGTGCGACTCCGAGATGGCTGTCACCTTTGGATTGAACCTTGGAGGTAAGGAGCGAAGAATTTTCCTCACCAAGTCCCCGTCTGAGTTGGTCTTTCCAAGTGCCTTTGAAGCATTGAAGATCTTGGTGAAGCGGGTGTACATCGAGTTAATGTCCTCTTCGGTATCCATCCTGAATTTTTCATATTCAGATTCCAGTTGGAATAGCTTTGCATCTTTCACCTGCGATGTACCTTCATGAGTAACTTCCAATTGATTCCAAATATCATAAGCAGTTGTGCATGCAGAAATTCTATTAAACTCGGTCCTATTTAAAGCTCAATATAAAGCGTTCATTGCCTTAGCATTATTTTTACACCTTAGTTTATCGTTATCATCCCATTTATCTTTAGGTTTTGCTAATGTCGCTTCTCCTACTACAGTTGTAGGTGGAGAGTACTGAACTTCTACCATGTTCCATACTTCTACATCCATGGTCATAAGAAAACACATCATTTGATTTTTGTCGATTAACCCCTTGACCCTCAAGAAATGCGAGATCATGAGACGCCATTATTCCCGGTTGTTAAGCCGATTGGAATAACCTCCCTCTGATACCACTTGTTGGATCGGTGGGCGCCCTTAGAGGGGGGGGGGGGGGGTGAATAAGCGTTTTCAAAAACTTTAGTGATATTTCTATGACTTTGGAATAATGCAAGATTAAGACAATAGAAAGTCAAGTAAAACATTTGAAATAAAGTAGAGACATGCTTTATTAATATTGAATTTGGTCTTACAAAAGTTGACTTCTATGACGCTAGAAATTGGTGGCGATGAATAGTAAACTCTTTTTAATTTCTATCCCGACTCGCATCCCCACGAACCGGTGGCCCTAGCCTATCCTCCCTGGATTCGGCCTCAAGCCGCTCTAGCCAACCCTTCCCCGGATATGGCCTCGAGCACCCCCTAGACCTAGCCTAGATCTAGTCGCCAACACGAGGCGAGTTTCCCCTTAAATCCTACCCAGACCTAGTCGCCAACACGAGGCGATTTCACAAACCGTTTACAAGAAAAATATGAAATGAAAATAAGTAAAAACTCCCTTCTGAAGACGGAGGTGAAGATCCGCTGTAGAATAAGCGTTGTAGAGGCGGACTTCGTTTGGATCCGGCGTGATCAGATTCTCCTTCAGAAGTTTGCAGAACTTTGGTAGGACTTCAACTATCGGCCAAGATAGCCTCTGGAATTCTGGCACTCTATCTCTCTGTGATATCTCCCTGATGTGTGTGTCGAAACGAGAGGAGAGGAGTCCTTTTTGTAGCTTCAGCGCTAGCGCCTGCGCTATCGCTACAGCTGGCGCTATCCCATGTTAAGTAATATTTTGCGTGCGAGAATCTTTAATCCGTGGCAACTCTGCTGAGATTCCTCTTTTGTTCTGCGCTACCGCCAGCGCTATCCCATATTAGGACACATTCTGCCCGGCAGAATCTTCAATCCGAGGAAATAATTCCTTCTTGCCAAACGTGTGCGTCGCTACCGCCTGCTCTATCGCCTACCGCCAGGCATTATCTCCTTCCATAGTGCTCCCGAAATTGCGCTATCATCGCTAGCGCCAGGCGCTAAGTGCTACCGCCGGCGCTAGTGGGAGTACTGTTTTCTGTTTTCATTCGTCGGAATTCGTCGGGAGTTCTGTCTTTTTGACTTCTGTCTGCGTTCGTCGATATTCGTCGGGAGTTCACGAGAACATTCGACGAATAGACTTAGCCGCTAACAGTTTGTCGAACGACAGCTAGCGCCTGCGGTAGTGCTACCGCCAGCGCTAGTGGAAGATTTGGATTTGATGGCTCAACTTTGGGGGCAACCTTCTTAGGTAATCCTTGAGTCATGTGGACTTTGTAATCCTGCACACTTAAACACACAAGATCAAATACACATAGGTTTTGTTATTCTCAAACCTAGGAGATACGGAAGACCATGTTCCAACATCAATCCCCCTAAGGCGGTCCTATCTGTTTGGATAATCCTTTGATAGATGAAGTACGGAAATCAGAGGTATGGTTTAGGTGGCCTCTCTCATGTTAAGCTCCTCATTTAATCTCTTTGGGGTATTCTCGTATCTTAACCAAATTCATACCTACGATCTATTTCATATTAGGGCATGGTATAAATTGTCATGGTAAGTAACGTGTCCTAGTGAAAGTTAAATCTAACTCGTTGACTAAAGGACCATGTAAAGAGATATTTGTAGCCGGAGGTATTCCCTGCTGAGGGCAGGGTTCGCCGCAGGCTACAAAAGGAAACTTGTCAAAAGGCTCAGTTAAAAGTGGACCTTTTTCATGTGATTTCCCCATATGGTCACACCATTGCTTCCGCTGCTTAGTTTGTCCTCAAACTAAACTCGCGCGGGGTGGCCCAGGGTTTGTGGACTTCTTTTCTTCGGATCGAGGTTTGCTCTGATACCACTTTGTAAGACCCCATTTTTTTCTTTTAAAAACTCAGGTCTTATGCCCAGAACCGCCGCTTTGCGGTGACACCATCTATCAGGAAGGTCGCCACTACAAAACGCCGATCCTGCCGGCCATAACGATCACAGAAGAAGAAAAGTATAAACAAATAATAGAAGCTCAAGTCCACAAATCACATGCTATATCTTTATTGAAATGTCCATGAAAGTGCACAGTTAACCTCACTAGAATTCTCTAGAGGGGGGGGGGGTGAATAGAGATTTAAAATATTTTGTGCAATTATATATATATTTATATGTGGTGATCACAGATTCAGGCTTCCCACACACCAACAAGAATTAAGTAAGTAAAGGAAGTAAATGCAAGAAAAGAAATCACAGCACAACATAAGGAAATATAGTGGTTCCCCAAACTTTGGGTAGTCCACTCTTCTACCCCCTTGGTAGGAAATTCACTATCTTGCACTAAGTCTTTTGATAAGGAGACTCTTAGAACCACCCTGAGTCTTTTGATAAGGAGACTCTTAGAACCAACTGAGTCTTTTGAAAAGGAGACTCTTAGAACCAGTACAACTGAATTTTTTGAAGAGAGATTCTAAAAACTCTTTTACAGTATTTGAAAGTGAAATAAAGGTAAAGAAGAAAGAGAGATAATATAAAGACAAGAAGGAATCTTCTTCCTGGCAAGAAGATTGGAAGCACAAGAAGTAGTGAATGAAATCTCTCTTCTATAGTGAGAAGGAGATTGTAGGCCTTTTCTCTCTTTTGTGAGAGCTATCAGAGTATGCAGCAGAGTGGCTTCAGAAGCAGGAGAAGATGGAAGCTTGATCTTTGTTGCAGCACTATTTCTCAATTCTCTCTCTTTTTCTCTTGGGAGCTTTTCCTCTTTTTCAAATGTAAAATGGTGGATCACATCTATGTATTCTCTGCCGACCTCCTTGTTATTTTATAGCTCTGTCCATTCAAATAATACTATAGGAGGATAATTGATTAGTAGACAGAGAAATAGAAAGATAGAAATATTTCCATAATAATTATATCAATAGAAGGAAAGAATTCATTCTGATTTCAAATAATGTCCATAATGGTTTTAATCAAATTAGCCAAGAATCTATTAGAGGAAAAGAATGACTTAGAACGGCTATAAAGAATAAATTGATTACATATAAATCAGATATATGAAAGAAGGAAAGAGATCTGGCGATTTTTGAATTAGACATAGAAATCGACGTGCGTCGATTACTATTCGACGTAAGCGTCGAATTCGTCCTGGCTGGACGTCGAGAGAAGAATAAGGAAGGTGCGTCGACTAAGGTGCGTCGACTTCTCAAGATGCGTCGACTCGAAGTCAGAGCTACATCGACATAGGATACGTCGAATTCTTCATAAAGTTACTTCGACTCATTCTGAAAGGAAGGTCGATACCACTTCGAGGTTGCGTCGAATACTATTCGACGCATATTTACTTAACCTTAATTTTTCTTTCTTAGAATTCATATTCAACTTATTTTCAGGGGTTAAGAGAAATCATTTTCCCAACAATCTCCCCTTATTTGTCTTAACCCTATTTAGAGAGAAGTTGTATCAGCATATAATTAGCACAACACATCATTTGTATAGATAAGAAATATATTAAACAATTAGAAGAAAATTGTCTTTCACAAGATCTAAACTAGAAACTTCTTGCGATACATGAAATTTACAAAAGCAGAATAGAGTTTTCTAGATTAATTTTCAATGGCATCAAAGATGTAGCCCCTGGCTCTATCAGGACGTTCCTGGACATTCCTGATGATTATATGCAGTTTCTCCAAGAGATTATCACCATCACGGAGAGTGTCATTTATGGAGTAGACTTTACTGATGATGATTGCTGCCTTTTCATCAATCATCTCAATTGTAATGTTTGGAGTTTTCTGTTGAGTAGGCTTGAGCTCATGTGGTCCCTTGCTATCAACCTTGGGCCTATACTTTGTTTTCTTTTCTGATTGATGTTTCTCAGGAATCTCAGTCATCTTTCCTTTCCCTTTCCAGGGTGAGTCAAGCCATTTGTCTAACTTTGCAGGTCTTTTGGGCTTCTTATAGGGAATGTAAGTGTCTTCAGCACACCCAACACCCCTCTTGTGTTTTTGTCCCTTTTCTAGAATGACCCCTGCCTGAGGGTTTTTCTTTTGATAGGCTTCAATATCAAACAACTTCTTTGGAAATTTGATAGAAGATTCAGCAAGAATTTGTTCCTTGGTCATTCCCCTGTTGATCTTTTCCATCCAGGCATTCCTCTTATCTTCTACTTCTTTCCTAGCTGCTTCATATTCATACAGCTCTCTTTCTCTTATTTCTTCATGCCTCTTTTCCATGTCATGGTCATGGTATTCCTTTACAGGGCTGTTAGGAATTATGACAGGCTTCTTTTCAAACCTTTTTATCTCCTCACAGGCTTTTCTATACTTCTTTTCCTTTGCATACTCTTTCCTTTCTTCTTTGGAGAAGTTTTGCCAGTAGGGAATGTCTTCTCTTTTCCTTTTTATTTGTCCTTCTGGACTTTGCCTAGGTAGGATCTGCTTAGTGAGTTTTGCTATTGGAGGAGGTAAAGGTAGCAGTGGAGGTAGAAAAAAATGTTGAGGTGGAGGTAGAGGTAGCAGAGGAGAAGGAGTTATATCTTAAGGTGGAGAAGGGATTTGTTCAAGAGGGGGAGTTTGTTCTGTAGTGAAAGGCATAATGAGCTCTGGTAGAGTAATCTTTGCTGAGGGATGTTTGTCTCCTCCCAGCTCTTCTGAAGGGATGTCCTCAATTAGAGGTGTCTTCAGTTTGATGTAACTGGCAGAGAAGCCAGGAGAGTGATGCTGAATTTCCTCCTCACATGGGATTGCTTCAATCCACACTTGTCCTCTCCAGTCATCAGAGTAGGCTGCTTCTTCCTCCCCCTGGACTTCTGTGTTCTTTACCACAGCAATCTCCCCCAGGGTATGTAGGGCATCTATTCTGAATGCTGAATCCACAGCATGCTCTCCTTCAGTATGGTAGGAGGAGGTCTCTTCAAAATTGTTGTTGAAGGTGTAGTTAGAGTGATTGGAGAAGATTGGAGCCTATTGTAAGAAGAGAAGTTGGAGTAATACTTTAGAGATAATGATATTTAGAGTTGAAGAGGAAATTAACCCTGAGCTTTTAAGAGAGATAGATAACCTGACAAGGGGGGTTTCTGGAACAACTCTCCCCCGGGTTTATATCCTGCATAAGGGATTTAAACCTTTCTGGCGACAGAGGCCATTCTTGAATGAGAGCATTAAGCTCAGGAAGAGAAGCAGAGAGGGTTGCCAGTTTGGCTGCACAGGTGTTGATCATGGCAGCACATTCGTTGGCAAAGTGATTCAGGCGATTCTGGAAGTCATTTACTAGGTGTTCGAGAGCATCATTCATCGTTTTGATGAGGGCCGATTGATCAGGAGTTGGTGCCATTGTCGCAGAGAGAGAGAGAGAGAGAGAGAGAGAGAGAGAGAGAGAGGTAGAAGAAGAAGTTTTGGCGGGTTTTAGGAGAGTATATGTTATGAAATAAGAGGTATTATTTAAAGGAGGTGAAACGTCGAGAAAGGAAACAGAAATCAAGGTATATCAGGTAATCCAATCGTCAAAAGAGGAAGTAAGGATTTGATTCTAATTGTAACCAGATGTCGACGTTACGTCGAATTGATGTGGACATATGCGTCGATATAAAGTCGACGCTCCGTGGAGATTTGTCCACTTAGTGTTCTGTCAACGTGTTCATAGTCCTGCGTCGATATCAATTCGACGGTGCGTCGATAAGTTATCGATGTAACTTTGCCGGGAAGAAATCAACGCCAGCGTCGAGTTCTTCTCGACGGTGCGTCAATATGTATTCGACGCATCTTCAAATACTTTCTTAGATTTCCTGATTTCTTTTAGATTTCACAACAATGGTGGTTACAGACTACCATCAAGCATTCCTAATGTGTTGATGAAATAATTATGCTTAGTTTCATCCAAGGGTTTTGTGAAGATCTCTGCTCTTTGATTGTCTGTGGGAGTATATTCTAAGGTTATCTTACCCTTTTCAACATTGTCTCTAAGGAAGTGATGTCTGATCTCTATATGTTTGGTTCTACTATAAAGGACTGGGTTGGATGGTATGGATATAGCACTAGAGCTATCACAATAGATCTTAGAGTTATGTACTTCCAAATTGTAGTCAAGAAGCTGATTTTGCATCCACAGGATTTGTGAACAACAGCTCCCAGCAGCTATGTATTCAGCTTCAGCCGTTGAGGTTGAGACTGAGGTTTGTTTCTTACGAAACCATGATATTAATCTGTCACCTAGGAATTGGCAAGTGCCAGATGTGCTTTTTCTATCAACCCAACATCCAGCATAATCTGCATCTGAGAAACCTATTAATTCAAAGTTGGTTTCTGCTGAGTACCATAGACCTAGTTCAGGGGTTCCCTTTAGGTATCTAAGAATCCTTTTTACAGAGGTGAGATGGGATTCCTTTGGATCAACCTGAAATCTAGCACATATGCAAATGGCAAACATAATGTCAGGTCTGCTAGCTGTTAAATATAGAAGGGATCCTATGATGGCCCTATATGTCTTTTGATCTACTGATTTTCCTTTATCATATTTTTCTATAATGGCATTGGTTGCCATGGGTGTTTTCATGGTAGATGCTAATTCCATACCAAACTTTTTGATTAGCTCTTTAGTATATTTGGATTGTGAGATGAAGATTCCCTCACTGCTTTGTTTTACTTGTAATCCTAAGAAATATGAGAGTTCTCCCATACTACTCATTTCAAATTTAGATTGCATAAGATTAGCAAATCTTTTACACAGTTTAGGATGAGTTGAGCTAAAGATGATGTCATCTACATATATTTGAACAAGGAGGAGTTGGTTTTTATGGGTTCTAGTAAAGAGTGTCTTGTCTACTTTTCCTCTTTCAAAGGAATTTTCTAAAAGGAAGTTAGAGAGAGTTTCATACCAAGCTCTAGGTGCTTGCTTAAGGCCATATAGTGCTTTGTTAAGTCTATAAACAAAGTTAGGAAAAGAGGGATTTACAAAACCTGGTGGTTGCTCCACATATACCTCTTCTTGAAGGTCACCATTCAGAAAAGCAACCTTGACATCCATTTGATAGACTTTCATCTTCATGAAGGTTGCGTAGGCAAGAAAGAGCCTGATTGCCTCCAATCTGGCTACTGGAGTAAAGGTCTGGTTGTAGTCTATCCCTTCTTCTTATCTATATCCTTGTGCTAAAAGTCTTGCCTTGTTTCTGACAATTACTCCAGTGGAATCTAGTTTGTTCCTGTATACCCATTTTATACCAATCACAGGATAGTTTCTTGGTGTTTCAACTAGGTTCCACACTTTGTTTCCCTCAAATTGGCCTAGTTCTTCTTGCATGGCCATAATCCAGTGAGGATCACAATTTGCTTCCTCAAATTTCTTTGGTTCAACTTGTGATAGGAAGCATTGGAGCATCATCCCATTGGAGACCTGGTGTCTTGTTCTTACTCCTGTATTGGGGTCTCCAATTACTTGAGTTTGTGGATGATCTTTCAAATTGACCCTTGTCCTGCCTGGACTTGTCAGATGTTCTTCTTCCTCATTGGTGATAGGATCATTGTCCACCTGGCCTTCCTGAACCATGTTCTCTTGTGGGAGTTGGTTTTGAATGCTCATTTCTGTATCTTCTTCATGTTCTTGTTCAGATTCCTCACTTGATTCCTCTATCTGGTTTTCTTTTCCATTATCTGTGTTCTCTAGAACCAGTTGCTCAAGCTGTGTTTCTATGCTGCTGCTTTCCTGTGGAGAAGAGCTGGTGGGAGTTCCCTCCCCCTTAAACAGTATGTTAGTTTCATCAAATATAATGTGCATAGACTCTTCAATTTTAAGAGTTCTCTTGTTATAGCACCTATAGGCTTTACTAGATGTTGAGTATCCCAGAAATATTCCATCATCAGATTTCTTGGCAAACTTGGCAAGATGATCTTTTACATTATTTAGGATAAAACAAGCACATTCAAAGATCTTAAAATATTTAACTATGGGTGTTTTTCCTTTCAGGAGCTCATATGGAGTTTTTGATTTAGTTTTGTGTTTTAGGCTTCTATTTAGAACATAGTTGGCAGTGTTGACTGCTTCAGCCCAGAAAGTTTTTGGTAAACCTGATTCTGCAAGTAAGGTCCTTCCTGATTCAATTAAAGTTCTATTCTTTCTCTTAGCAACTCCATTTTGTTGAGGGGTTCTAGGGGCTGAAAAACTTTGTTTGATACCTATATCTTCACAGAAACTACTCATGAACTGATTTTCAAATTCAGTCCCATGATCACTTCTGATTATGGAAACCTGACTATTGAGTTCAGATTGAATTTGTTTTATGAATCTTGAGAGAGTCTTGTGGGTTTCAGACTTAGCCCTTAGAAAGAATACCCAGCTGAATCTAGAATAGTCATCCACAATTACTAGGGTAAAGGATTTTACACCTAAGCTCTGAGTGGATATGGGACCAAAGAGATCCATGTGTAGTAAGTAAAGGACCCTGGGAGAGTCATCCTTACCAATTGGTTTGAAGGATGATTTGGTTTGTTTTCCTAGTTGGCAAGGTCTGCATGGAGAATCCTTAGAGTACCTACCCTTTGGTAAGCCTCTAACTAGGTTATTCTTTGTTAGTTTACTAATGGTTTTGTAGTTTAGATGACCTAGTCTCCTATGCCATAATTCACTTTTATCAGTAATATTGTTGAATAAACAGACTTCTGTAGGTGAGGAGCTAAAGTCCACTACATATACTTTTCCTTTTCTAATTCCATTGAGTACTGTGGCACCAGTTTTGATATCAATAATATGGCAGAATAGTGTGGTGAATTTTACCTCATACTTACCATTTTCCCTTCTTTGAAGTCTCCAAAGCCCCTGGTTTGGCCACAGCTAGAGTCTCCAAAGGTCACTGATGGTCCAAGTCTATCCTCAAAGTTGATCAATAAATTTTTGCATCATGTTATGTGCATGGACCATCCACTTTCCAAGTACCACACCAGCCTGGAGATGTGATACATCTGCACATAAAGTTTTACACATTAGTTTGGACCCTGCTGAGCTGGGGTCCCTTCCTCCTATCAGTGAAAGATTTAATGAAAGAATAAGTAGGTTTTTCTAAATATCCTTCCTCCTTTAGGGGTATTGGTTTATCATACCAATTTTCTTTGGTGATGTTACAGAAATAGTGGTCATAGTAAAAGGAAATGGATTGGGAGAGCTGTTTGGAAGAGGAGAAAATTTTGTCTGATTGGTTGCGTCGATATTGATTCGACGTAGGTTTATGGTTGCGTCGATATGAAGTGGACTCTTTCTCCATTCTGCATTTATTTTCAGTCGAAGCATGAGAGAGGTTGCGTCGGGTAGGAGTCGACGCACTTTGGTGCAATCGTCGATTAGAAATCGACGTGCGTTGATAAGAATTCGATGCATGTTTGACTCATTTCTGAGGATATTTTCCTAGGATTCCTTCATATGTAATGGGATTAGTTTTATTAAAGACAGTGGTTGTTTCTGGATTTTCCTGTGATCTTTCTCCTGTCAAATGACCTTCCCTAGTGAAGTGAATGGGATGTCTCCAAATAGATTTTCTAGGTGATTGAGTTTTTGGTTCTAAGTCAGTATTATCTTCTAGTTGTCTAAGTCTTTCAGTAAGATTTCTAGAGATGTTCTTGAGCTTCTGACTTCTCCAATTTAGAGAGTCTTCAAAGACCTTTGCCTTTGCTAGCTCATTTCTCAGTGTTAGATTTTCTATATAGATTTTGTCTAATTCCTTTTCTGAGAGTCTTAGACTGAGCTCATAGTTATTATACTGTGTATTTACTTGTTTGAGATTGTTTAATTCATTTCTTAGTTCTTTAATTTCTTTTTCAGATTTGATTAGATTTAAACAGAATTTCTTGAAATTGTTTTTGAAATCAGTGGAAGAGAAATCTATATCATCAAGTATATTTACCATAGATGTATCATCAGGCTTCTCAGTGGCCATCAAACAGGTTTCTTCCAGCTTGGCCTCTTCTTGATCATTGTCATATGAGGTGCTTTCTTAAGATTCTGAATCTCTCCATGATTGAGCAATGAGACCTTTCTCTTTCTTCTTTTTCTTCTGTAGATCTGTTCTTTTCAGATCTTTCTTTTTGCACTATCTTGCAATATCTTGCACTGAGTCTTTTGATAAGGAGACTCTTAGAACCACCCTGAGTCTTTTGATAAGGAGACTCTTAGAACCAACTGAGTATTTTAAAAAGGAGACTCTTAGAACCAGTGCAACTGAATTTTTTGAAGAGAGATTCAAAAAAACTCTTTTACAGTATTTGAAAGTGAAATAAAGGTAAAGAAGAAAGAGAGATAATATAAAGACAAGAAGGAATCTTCTTCCTGGCAAGAAGATTGGAAGCACAAGAAGTAGTGAATGAAATCTCTCTTCTATAGTGAGAAGGAGATTGTAGGCCTTTTCTCTCTTTTGTGAGAGCTATCAGAGTATGCAGCAGAGTGGCTTCAGAAGAAAGAGAAGATGGAAGCTTGATCTTTGCTGCAGCACTATTTCTCAATTCTCTCTCGTTTTCTCTTGGGAGCTTTTCCTCTTTTTCAAATGTAAAATGGTGGATCACTTCTATGTATTCTCTGCCGACCTCCTTGTTATTTTATAGCTCTGTCCATTCAAATAATACTATAGGAGGATAATTGATTAGTAGACAGAGAAATAGAAAGATAGAAATATTTCCATAATAATTATATCAATAGAAGGAAAGAATTCATTCTGATTTCAAATAATGTCCATAATGGTTTTAATCAAATTAGCCAAGAATCTATTAGAGGAAAAGAATGACTCAGAATGGCTATAAAGAATAAATTGATTCCATATAAATCAGATCTATGAAAGAAGGAAAGAGATCTGGCGATTTTTGAATTAGACATAGAAATCGACGTGCGTCGATTACTATTCGACGTAAGCGTCGAATTCGTCCTGGCTGGACGTCGAGAGAAGAATAAGGAAGGTGCGTCGACTAAGGTGCGTCGACTTCTCAAGATGCGTCGACTCGAAGTCAGAGCTACATCGACATAGGATACGTCGAATTCTTCTTAAAGTTACTTCGACTCATTCTGAAAGGAACGTCGATACCACTTCGACGTTGCGTCGAATACTATTCGACGCATATTTACTTAACCTTGATTTTTCTTTCTTAGAATTCATATTCAACTTATTTTTAGGGGTTAAGAGAAATCATATTCCCAACAGTCCAGATGATCATAACTTAAGTCAAAGACAGAAGGTTACAATAATAAAGGGCTTATGCCCTGTATATCATGTCCTCACTACAAGATCACTCGCGGAATCTAACTACTAATCACTCCCTGATCCTGAATATGGTGTTCCTATAATAAACTGGCCCGCCTCCATCTTCACCGGCCTGTAGTGTTGTTGCGTCTCTTCGATCCCCTAAAATGATACGGTCCACCGACCGTTAGTCAAAAAGACTAGGCCAATCCCCCACCCCTCCCCCGGTGACTCCTAGGCACCGTGCGGGAAGGATGAAGTGGAGGACAACAAGGGGTATAACAATAGCAGATGACAGGGGTACAAAGAATGTCTACACTACGTATGTATATATATATATAATTGAAGCAGTAAAAGAGCATAGTTAGAGCAGGTAAAGAATAAGTACGTGCAGTAAGTAAAAACATGTATATAATAGAAAGTAACCATTGATTTATAGGAATTCCCACACAAACCTATAGACCAAGGGGTCGTTTAGCAGGGCCTATCGTATAAAAAGTCTCAAAACCAATTTATACGATAGGGTTAGGGGTTAAAATGCAATGCTTATGCCATGACATGCAGAGTTATACAGTTTATGCTATGTTCACACAAGTGCAACTCACACACTTCGACTCTATGCGCACAGACCTTTAGTTCCCCCTTTTTGGAGCTAGCAAGACTCCCAGGATACTCCCATAGTAGCAAACAGAAGCGGTGGGTTGGGCTCGCCCACCTCTAGGTTGGTATTCACACTACCTAACCTATACCTATCGTACGCCTCAACGCAAAACCATGGAGCATCTACGTACTCTTACTAGTTGGACCACCAGACTTTTATGGCTAAGTGCAAATTCCACACTTGTCGAGTCAATGTATTGATGTCGGTGTGAACGACCACCCAATACTGAAGACCCACCACCTTTATGCACATGCAAACATGTTCTACTATATCCCGAGCCATAAAACTCCCCGGGCTAACCTGCCCATCATCATAACCTTCCGAGCCACCGGCTCGCCGGACCAACCCGTCCGCACCAACAACATTACTGAGTCATAAGCTCACTAGACTAACTAGTCTGCTGCTACAACCACCGAGCCTACCGCTCGTAAGACCAAACCGACTAATATACCCATAACAATGGGGTGTGGGTGTGTGTAATATTGAGTTAATCTTTTACATCAACTTATTCCAACAATTTATGGTTTATCTTGGACTTCCCGAGGATTACCCTGTAAGGGGCTCGCTACGGTACTAGGAACCACAATGGGATGAAACTCCAAAGCTCCCTTTCTCAAGACACTTAATGTTATTGGTATCTACCCATTAGAATACCCCTTCTTATCATTTCTCTTGAATTACTACCCCTAAGAATTTGATGACAGGCTAAGAGAAAGACGATTTTTCATCAATTCCTGAGCACAACTTTACTCTTCACTCACCAAGCACACCCTCATCACCTAAACTCCTTTTGTTGACCTTCAATCTCTTCAACCAGTCTAGGTACAACCTCTACCTTCCATTCTCTCCTAATGATCCATAAAGTTCTCAGGTTTTATAGTTTTACTATACGCAGACCAAACTAACAATATAAAGCTAATAAGTAGAAGTACTCCAACTATTCATCCAACCGACTCAAGATATTTAGTGGAGGTCTATCATGGCATCATAAGACTAAATCCAGAGATTCATATTTTTCCTTAATTATTTGCATTTATTATAATTTCTCCAACATTTGCCAAGTATGAATATGAGCATGAAGTGTAAGGTATACTTATGATATGTCTCCCATAAAATTAAATAAATCTATCATGCCAAAATATCAGCAAGTAATGAATATCATAATTTTACAGTAAGGAAATGTCCTCTATTTTTAATATTTATAATCTATCCAAATTTGAAGATTTATGAAGGAACTACCAAAAATACTTGTGCCAAAATTATAGAAAAATTACCAGACCTCTATTATGTCCAGAAAAGATTAATTACAAGTTTCACAATTTATGGGAATCATTTCCTCACTGAAATAATTATTCCAAATAATTCCTAATTTGCACATGTTGTGAAGTAGCCTACTGATTATAATCTCTATAATTTCTATAAAAATTCACAGAGCTTCCTAGAGATCTTAAATGTCCTATCAACAAGTTGCACATCTTTCCAGAGAGTTTTGGACACTTAATTATATTTCTTAAGATTAGGACAAAATAGGTGCCTTGTAAATGAAGTACTGGTTAAATCATCTAATAAATTTCACAAAAAATACCAGAGGTCTATAATATGATTATAAATGCACTACCAAGATTTCATCTTCATCCGGGATCATTTGTGCATGTAAATATCTCTTACAAGAATGTTTACCTAAAGGGGTTTATGACCTAATTGAGGGGGAATAAATTCTCCTAAAATTCTCTCAAAATTCCCTAGGGCATAAATACATCCCATGAACATATCTCCTAAGTTCCATGGCCATACAATAGCTTTTGACCACATATCCTTCACAATGCTATATATGCACCCCAAAGGGTAAGACTAGGGTTCTAGGGCCTATCCACCTCTATAACACCCCATCTTACTCATGAAGGTGTTTTAGGTGATCCTAAACCAGTGGCCAAGGTTTCAACTTATGGTGATGAGTTCTGACCACCTTACCCCAAGATAAACACCATGCCCTAACCTTGACCCAATTTGACCTAACTTGGGTTGACAAATTACCCAAACAAATCAATCTCAATTAGGCGGAGATTTCTATCAGGGTCAGGTGATGACCCTAAGGAGTACCCACCAAAATTTGGAGGGCATTGGAGGTCATTTGACCCAATAATTAATTAATATTTAATTTATGAAATTATTACAAAAAATGTAGAAAAAGGTTCTCCTAAAATTCCCATTTTTGGGTATGATGTGTGGGTAGGTTTAAATAGCCTAGGTTTCAATTTTCAAGTCCATCCCATAACCCAATCAAAAGTTATTCAAGGAATGGTGGCTGTCCTACACTAGGGACTAGTCCCACCAAAATGGACCTACAAGAAGATACATAACTTATTTTGGGGTGAAATCAATTTTAAAATAAACTAGACTCAAAGGGATACAACTTTGGTGTTGATTACTTTTTCATTTGAGGGGTTCTAGTATTTTTAATAATTAAAATGAACTACTGCAGGAAGTATGACAAAATGTATTGAACAAGTCTCTGCGTTCGAAGAAATCCAATCTGCGTTCGACAAAATCTGTTCTGCGTTTGACGAACTCCATACTTCATTGTGTTCGACAAAATCCATCTGCATTCGACAAAATCTGAGCTGCGTTCGACGAACACAGTGCTTTAGTGCGTTAGACAAAATCCTTCTGCGTTCGACGAAATCTGTTCTGCATTCGACGAATGTCATGCTTCAGTGCGTTCGACGAAATCCATCTGCGTTCGACGAAATATGTTCTTTGTTCGATGAACGCCATTCTTCACTGCGTTCGATGAAATCTGGATTTGGTTCGATGAACTCCGGGTTCAGTTCGATGAACTAAACCATCAGTTCGACAAACTCAAAACTTCTTCTACTCCGTACGACGAATCAATGAAATAAGGTTCTAACCTAATCATTTACTCCGGATTCAGTTTGATGAATTAATTTTGTTCAACGAATTAATTCCGGGTTCAGTTCGACGAACTCAAACATCAGTTCGACGAACTGAAATTTCTTCTACTCCGTTCGACGAATTAATGAAATAAGTATATAACATAATCATTTAAATACGAATAGTTGATCATGGAAAATTCGACGGCTTTTAGTCATCGTCCCCATTGGATGGACGGCGTGCGACAGCCTGTCCTGGGCTTCTTTGTGGGATGATTTCCCAGCCACTTGTGCCGCTTCCCGGCCAGCCAATTCCACCACCACCTCCGTTGAGGTGGTGGCCGGCGATAGGGGTGGTTGGTCGGTCATAGGTGGTCGGAATCAGGTTTTAGAGGAGGGGAAAGAGTGCTCAAACCGAGCCCTTTCGGAAGAACGATCTAAGCCTAATTGAGTTCGGATCAAGCCCCAAATTTTGAAAAGATCTAGCATTAAGGGAGAGGAGGCGGATCATACCTGTGTGGAGGGGTGACTCCTTGCCGATTTCTTGTTGTCCATGGCCAACCTTGAAGGTTTGGCACCTTTGTAATCTCCTATCATTGTGGCTCAAATTCTTCAGGTAAGGTGGGTAAACTCCTCCTCTCCAACCACCGAAGGAGTTATATGGGTTAATTGGGGAGGGGGAAGAGTGTAACTCCTAATTGTCATGAATGGCCATTAATGGCCATTTTCGGCCAAATGAAAACTCCTCAAATTCCCCCCACTAAGTGGCCGGGAATGGCTATTAAACTCCTCCAAATAGATTGGGGAAACTGAATGGAGACGTTAGAGGAGGAAAGGGTGGCTATTGATCTCCCTAAGCCATGAATGCCATTAATCCCTCTCTTTCTCTCTCCTCCATTCTTGGAGAAAATGAGATTTCTCTCTCCTAATTACCATTTACAAAAATTGAGTGGCAACTCCTAGTAATTATCAGCCTCCTAAGCAAATGGGCTACTCCAATTAGGCCTAGCTCAAGTGGATTGGGCTTTAGATAGCCTTTTCCCCTCTTTTTGGGCAAGGTTGACCAAGTGTTGACTTTGGTCAAATTGGTGAAATTAATTAGGCCCAATGGGTCAATGTTGACCCATTGGACTCCCTTAGTGACCAATGGAACTTGGGGAAAGTCAATTGGTCCAATTGAACCCTAATTGACCCTAAATATGGTGGTTTGACTTATTTGAGGCTAGGGTTGACTTTGGTCAATTTGGCCTCTTTAGTTGACCCCAATGGGTCCTAAATACTCTAAGGGACCCTCCAAAGGGTTAGGTGTGCCATGGTGGGGCCAAGGGTCAAGGTGAGGCCCTAAAGTCCAACCCTATGCTTGTTAACTAGGAATTGCTATTTACAGACCAAGGTGCTCTTCTCCTTCATGCCTAAGGCCTAATGATCTCTTCAAGCTTCCTAGGGTTTTGTCATGACCTAGTAGTGACAAAACCACTCTAGGGGTCTAGTTGTTTGGGGGATGTTACAACCTTCATCAATCTGTCGACGATCACCCAAATCGAGTCATTTCCTAGATGAGATTGGGGAAGACCGTGTATAAAGTCCATAGCGATGTCGTCGAACTTCCAATCCAGTACCGGGAGTGGCTGCAATAACCCGGCTGGGTTCCGACACTCCGCATTCACGAGTTGGCAAGAATCGCAGTGGGTCAAAAACTAGGTGATGTCCTTTATACCCGGTGAAATTCAGTACATAGTCCACTTCAGATCCGCCGTCATCTTGGTGATACCCGGGTGCACGGAATATCTACAACAAAGAGCCTCTGTCATAATGTCCTACCGAATCTGGATCCCTGCCGGTATATACACTCGACCTCTAAAACTCAAATGCCATCCTTCAACGAATAGTCTCCAGCTGAGCCTGCCTCCAAGGCTCTGAAAAATTGGCTCTAGCCTAGCATCCTGCCTCTGCCCATCCCTGATGCTGTCTCAAATGTCATATGTGGTACCCATCACCGCTAAATACTCCCCGTATAGTTCTGGATCATCCTCGGATACTAAAGAGATCTACATGTCCTCGAACATCCGTAATTGCTCCATGGCCATCAACTTGGGCTCCGCTACTGACGTGGTAGCTCTCCTGCTCAGAGCATCCGCTACTACATTCGCCTTCCCAGGGTGGTAATGCATCATGCACTGATAATCTGATAAGAACTCCACCCATCGCCTCTGCCGGATTTTCAGCTCCTTCTGCGTATCTACATACTTTAGATTCTTGTGATCTGAGAATATGTCACAGTGGACACCGTAGAGATAGTGTCGCCAGATCTTGAGAGCGAACACAACTGCTCCCATCTCCAAGTCATGCACTGGGTAATTCCTCTCATGATTCTTCAACTGACGAGAGGCGTATGTTATCACGTGCCCGTTCTTCATCAGAACGGCACCCATCCCCTGATAAGACGCATCCGTGTACACCTGAAATCCTTCCCTCCCCGATGGAAGGGCAAGGATGGGGGTCGTAGTAAGTCAACCCTTCAGCTCTTGGAAGGCTGCCTCACACTGCGGCATCCATGTAAAAGCATCATCCTTTTTCGTCAGGGATGTGAGCAGGAGGGCTATCTGGGAAAATCCCTGCATGAACTTCCGTAGTAGCCGACAAGTCCCAAGAAACTCCTCACATCGGTGGCCATCTTCAACAGCGGCCAATCCCGCACTGCCTGGATCTTAGCTGGATCTACTGCTAGGTTAGCTCCACTGATGATATGTCCTAGGAAGGCCACCTCCTTCAGCCAAAATTGGCACCTGCTGAACTTTGCATACAGACGATGCTCTCGAAGCTTCTCCAATGTTAGTGCCAATTGTCGTGCATACTCTAACTCCGACTTTGAATTGATGAAGATGTCGTCGATGAACACGATGACGAAGATGTCAAGATAAGGCTCGAACACTCGGTTCATCATGCTCATAAATGCTGAAGGTGCATTTGTGAGTCCGAATGGCATCACCGTGAACTCATATAATCTGTATCAGCTGCTGAAAGCCATCTTCGGGATATCTTCCTCTTGGATCCGTAGCTGATAATACCCTGATCTCAAATCCAGCTTCTAGAAGCAGTGGGCTCCCTCCAGCTGGTCAAAAAGATCGTCGATCCTTGGTAACAGGTACGTATTCTGAACCGTCAGCCGGTTCAGGGCTCTGTAGTCAATGCATAATCTATGCATCCCATCCTTCTTCTTTACGAACAATACCGGAGCTCCCCAAGGTGAGGAACTCGGCCTAACGAACCCTGCTTCCACCAGCTCCTGTAGTTGTCTCCAAAACTCCACCAGCTCCTTCGGGGCCATCCGGTAGGGGGCCCTAGATACCGGCTTAGCCCCCGACACCAGTTGGATTTGGAAATTCTTCTCACGGTGCGGGGGTAGTCCGGGTAGCTTCTCCGGAAATACGTCGAAAAAATCCCGCATGACCGGGATATTTGACACCAAGTTTTTGACCTCCGTCGCCTCGAAGAGCACCTAATATACTTCGTCTCCCTAGAGGTGGGCCTTGACAGCATGAACTGAGGATAAAAAGATATGAGAGGCGGGTTTAGTACTTTCGATCACTACTTCACCATCTTCATGCTTTAAAATGATCCTCCTTTCAGACATTCAATCTTTGCATAGTTCCAGTGCAGCCAGGTCATGCCTAAGATCAGATCAAATTCATTCATCTTCAAGCGTGTCGCCGGCGCTTCGAATAGTTTCCCTCCAATCTCCACATTCATGCTGCACTTTGCATTTGCTAAAACTTCTGAGCCATCCGAGAATTGCACTCTCTTGTAGATGCCTTCGAAGTGTTGTACTTGGCAGAGATCATCTACGAACTCCTCCAAGATGGACGAGTGAGAGGCACCCGTATCGAATAAATTGTATGTGGGCTTGCCGTAGACGAGTACTATACCGGGGTGGTTTTTGTTTGTTTGGTTTAATGCTAGGGTAAAGCTAAGGTTTACTACGTACTAATGAATCATAAAATAAAAAGGCATCAAAAGTACCTGTAATGACCCTTGTCGGGTCCCGGGGCTGTGTTAGGTCCAGGGCATACATTTGTTCCCTGTTCTGTCTCCGGTCTCTGCCCTCAAATCCACGGCCTCGTCCATGTACCCGACCCCCGAAATGCTGGGCCTGAGGGGTAGCCTGTAGTGCTGGTGGTGCATTTCTCTGAGGGCAGTTCCTCGGGAGTGGCCAGTCAGGTGGCAGTGGTAGCACTCCCGAGGTGGCCCACCTCCTCCAATCCTAGGCATCTCCCACATCTGTAGAGGTTGAGGGGCCAACACTACCGGCTCCCTCTGCTCCTGTATCTACTCCTGGCGGGGTCTGACCTCTGTTCTTCCTTCCCCAGCATCTCGACCTCTTTGGTGGTCCCTTTGGCCTCCCCGTCCCTGGTCTTCTGACGACCTCTTCCTTCCTCGAACAAGGTGCTGGTCGACTTCTAATTTCTTGGCCATCTTCAGGATCTTAGTCATACTACCATCGGAGACGAACAGGAGGGCCTGTCTCAGCTCATCACGAAGGGCCTTGTAGAACCTCTTTGCGTATCCTGTGTAATCCAGCTGATACGAAACTACAAACCGGGATAGATGGGTAAACTCTCGGTGATACTCTAGAATTGTCATGCTCCCCTGCCTCAACTGCAGAAATCTGTCCTCCAGCTCGTCTCTTGCAGATTGCGTCACAAAATGCTCCAGCAGTGCTGCCTTGGACTCATCCCAAGAAACATTCGCAGCCTCCAGTCCTGCATATGATGTGTCTAGGAACCTCTTCAACCATTTCTTTGCTTGGGACTCCAAACATGAGACCACCAGTGGCACCTCCATATCTGACGGGCACTGAATCCCTGTTAGCATCTCCTCCATGATGTCCACCCACTCCTCAATCCTCATAATGAACTCCGTCCGGAGATATGATGGGGGGGAGAGGCCTCGAAAGACGCTCAGCCAGTTGGCCCCAGGATGTTGTTGTGGAGTCGGTGCCTGTTATGCCCTGAATGTCTCCAGTATGGCTGTCAGTGTTTGTCCCATCTCCATCTGCGGGAACGGTGTAAGAGCTGGTGGTGGTGGAACGACGTTTGGAGTCGGTGGAACTCCATGCTACGGTGTAGGGTTCGTCGCGGGCTACACAAGAAGTTACACTCGTAAGGGACTTAACTAAAGAATATTCAGTTAGAAGTGGACTTTTCATGTGATTTCACTTATGGGCACACCATTGCTTCCGCTGCTAGTTTGTCCTCAAACTAAGCTCGCACAGGGTGGCCCAGGGTTTGTTCTGATACCACTTGTAAGACCCCATTTTTTTTCTTTTGCAAACCCTGGGTCTTATGCTCAGAACCATCGTTTTGCGGTGGCACCTTCACTCGGGAGGAATGTGTTGGACTTGTGTGTCACATCCCATTGTTTGAGAATAACAAATCCAAAATTGTATTTAATCTTGCTTGTCGTGTATTTAGAGTGTGCAGGAACTATAGGTGCAATACTCCACAGGTAGAAAATAGATTGGAGATGACTCTCTGGAAAGAGAGCTAACGCCCCGCGTTAGTTGTTAACGCCCCTCATTAACTTCCGTTGATAAGGAATCCGTCGAGAAGAAATGCCGTCGAGAATGAATCCATTGAGAAGCCAGAGACAACTCCAGGCGTTAGGTCTTAACACTGGGCGCTAGCCGTTCGACGAAATTGCGCCTGACAAAACTACGTTCGAGGAACTCTGAAGGTGTTCGACAAAAGGAGATTCCGTTCGACGAACTGAACCTACGCTCGACGAAATCAACTTGCGTTCGACAAATTTGATGCAGTTCGACGAACTTTGAAGGAGAACAAAACTCAATGCTAGCATTGACTCTTAACTCCTGCGTTGAATCCACAAACAGCCACGATCTTGACGGTTGGGCAGTTTCAGCCACGACAGTGCATGTTCACGAACGTCGGCGTTAACTCCTAACGCCACGCGTTAGCTCCCGTGGTTATTTAAAGACCTGATTTCGTTTTGCTCAAGGGGATTATGGAAGCCTTGATTTCAGAGATATGAGAGAGCTTCCCGAGAGAATACTTGTGCCAAAACTCCATTGCTGTTATGGTGCCAAAGATGGATCTCCCACAAAAAGCTTAAGGAGAATTCTGGAGGAGGACTACGTCACGCTACATCCGAAGGACAATCGCTTCGACCTTGCTCATACTACAATGATCCTTCATCTTTGACTTCATAAGATCTCATATAGAGAGTTTTTATAGTTGTTATCATTATTTACATTTCATTCCATTTTGTAACCATATAGATAATTCGCCTTGTGTTGGCGACTAGGTCTGGGTAGGACTTAGGGAGGAATTTGCCTTGTGTTGGCGACTAGGTCTAGGGTACTAGATCTAGGGGGTGCTCGAGGCCATATCCGGGGATGGATTGGCTAGAGCGGCTTGAGGCCATATCCGGGGAAGGATAGGATAAAGCCAACCAGTTTGTGGGGATACAAGTCGGTATAGAAAAGGAAAAATTGTTTTACGTTGTACGCCTCCGATTTCTAGCGATATCGAAATCAAATTTATGTAAACACTTTTTTATATAATATAATCTTGTCTCTTTTTGTGCTTACTTGATTTCTATCATTTGACATAAGTTATAACATTGCAAATTACAATTGTTTCTTCCTTTAAGTTAAATTGTTATTTCATTCTAATTTACTCTAAACAATTTAGTAAATCGTCTAAAAATTTATAAAGAATTTTATTCCCTTATTCACCCTCCTCTAAGCGCGCCAATCGATCCAACAAGTGGGTATCAGAGTGAGGTTATTCCAAACGGTTTAAAAACCAGGAATAATGGCGTCTTATGATCTCGCTTTTTCCGAGGGTCAGGGAATTAGTAGACCTCCACTATATACCGGGTCAGATTATAATTACTGGAAAAAAAGGATGAGATATTTTCTTATGACCCTAGATATTGAGGTATGGAATATGGTAGAAGAGGAATACTCTCCTCCTACAATTGAAGTTGGAGAGATAACTTTAGATAAACCAAAAGATAAATGGGATGATAGGAAGCTAAAATGCAAAAATAATACCAAGGCCATGAATGCCTTACTTTGTGTGCTAGAAATGAATTTAATAGAATTTCTACATGTACTACTGCATATGAAATTTGGAATCATTTGGAAGTTACTCTTGAAGGTACATCGGAGTTTAAAGATTCAAAGCTTTTCCAACTTGAGTCAGAATATGAAAAATTCCAGATGGATGAAAGTGAAGATGTTGATGCCATGTACATGCGCTTCACCAAGATCGCTAATGCCTCCAAGGTTCTTGGAAAGACCTTGTCCAACGGCGACTTGGTCCGAAAGAATCTTCGTTCCCTTCCGCCAAAATTCAACCCGAAGGTGACGGCCATTTCAGAATCGTACAATCTAAGAACGCTCCAAGTTTAGAGCCTCATTGGGAATCTCAAAAACCATAAGGTATAACTCAAAAACCAATATGATGAATGCAACAAGGAGCCAAAGAAGAATTCATTGGGACTAAAATCAAAGAAGGAGTGCCAAGAGGATGAGGATGAAGATGAAAAAAGACTTTTGGTGAAGAACTTTCGAAAGTTCATGCGAATTCCGGAAAGGAGAAACACTTTCTGGAAATTTATCCAAAAGGATGCAAGATGGAAAGGGTCATCCTCAAAGAAGGAAAAGGAGAGCGATGATGAAGAAGAGAGACCTCCACCGGAATGCTTTCATCGTAGGAAGACCGGGCACATTCAGAGGCAGTGCCCAAAGTTCTTGATGGAGAAGAAGGAAAAATGGCACATAGGGAAGGAGAAGAGGAAGGTGCTAAAAGCTAGAACAAGGGATGACTCCTCCTCCTCCTCTGAATAATCAAGCGGGTCTTCATCAAGCGAAGATGAGGAAGCAAACATGTGCTTCATGGGACATGGAAACGATGGCGACGACACTAGCGTTCTTAGCGAAACAGAGATAACTCCTCCCACTTATGATGAACTCTTTAATGAATTCCTTGAAACATGCAAAGCTTTTGATAAAAATATGAAAGATAATATTTTATTGAATCGTGAAAATGAATCTCTTATTAAAGAATATCAAAAGCTTTCCAAAAAATTATTTATTTTAGAAAAGAGAAAGGTTTCTTGCCAAGAGTGTGATCACTCCACTAAATTGGCAAAAGATATTGAAGAGTCACTTTCTAAAGCCCTCTCTCATGCCAAAACTCTTACAAAAGAGAAGGGGGAGTTAGAAAGGAAATTAGAAGCCTCTCTTTTGCAAATCAAAAATAATAAAAAAAGGTTTTGAAAATAGGCGTGTCATGCTTGTGAAAGAAAATTCTTCACTTAAAGCACAAGTTCATGATCTCACCATGTCCATTAAAAAATTTGGAATCGGCTAAAAATCACTGGAAATGATTTTAGGGAACCAGTGCCATGGTTCTGGAAAATTTGGGCTCGGATATTGAGGTGAGGGCTACCGCCCAGCGTTAGCCACTAACGCCGGCGCTAACACCTCATACAAGAAGCCTGAATTCTCTTTTTCAAAATGTTTTTCTTCTGTAAATCCAATTTCTTCCAGCAAGAAAATATGCCAGAAAAGGGTCTCAACCCCCTTTATTTCGTGTGCAAACTGTTATAGGTTAGGTCACACATCTAGTTCTTACAGGAAAATAAAACAAAATTCTTTAAAACAAATCTGGGTACCTAAGGCTTCCACTTATTCTATGGGTGGTACCACTTAGGTATCCGGATCTTTACTCTCATCTTCTTTCTAGATGTGCAGGCAGGCTAAGGACAATAAAGATGTGTGGTACTTGGATTCAGGATGTTCCAAGCACATGACGGGCAATAAAGAAAAGTTCCTTAGCCTAAAAAAGAAGAAGGGAGGGATTGCGACATTTGGTGACAATGGAAAAGGAAGGATCATGGGAATTGGTACAGTTGGTAACAAATCCTTTACGATATCTAATGTTCTTTATGTGAAAGGATTAAAACACAATTTAATTTCTATTAGCCTATTATGTGATAAAGGATTAGATGTGTTATTTGAATCTTACACTAATCTGTGCAAAATATCTAATCCTAGTACAAAAGATATTTTACTAACTGCACCAAGAATACATAATGTTTATCTAGTTTCTTTTCATGATCTTTCTAAATCATCTATAAAATGTTTTATCACTAAAAATGATGAATTAGTACTTTGGCATAGAAGACTAGGGGATGCTAGCACAAAGCTCATTGTAAAACTTGCCAAAAGTAATTTAATTAGAGGATTGCCTAGATTAAATGGAACTTTACCTTCACTTTGTTCACCATGTCAAAAAGGTAAATTTTCTAGATCCTCTTTCAAAAGTAAAAATTTCATTTCTACTACAAGACGCTTGCAAATAATTCATATGAATCTTTTTGGTCCCGTTAGCACTGCAAGTCTTGGTGGTAGATTATATACATATGTTTTAATAGATGATTTTTCAAGATATTGTTGGATATTATTTCTCTCTTCCAAATCCGATGTGTTTTGTGAATTTGCAAAATTATGTACTCGTATTCAAAATGAAAGTGATTTAAAAATTAAATGCATTCGCTCGGATCATGGAAGAGAATTTGAATATGAAAAATTTATATCCTTTTGTGATATGTTAGGCATTAAACATGAGTTCTCTGCACCACGCACACCACAACAAAATGGTGTTGTAGAAAGAAAGAATAGGACACTTCAAGAACTAGCACGTACTATGTTATGTGAATATAAATTACCTAAGTCCTTTTGGGCCGAAGTCGTAAATACATCATGTTTTGTTATGAATAGAATCATGCTTCACCCATCTCTTAATCTCACACCATATGAACTCTATTTTCAAAAGAAGCCTAATGTATCTTATTTCAAAGTTTTTGGTTGTAAATGTTTTATTTTGAATACAAAAGATTGCTTGGGAAAGTTTGATGAAAAATGTGATGAAGGAACTTTTCTTGGGTACTAATCAACTAGTAAAGCTTATAGATTTTTTAATAAAAGAACTTGTAGAGTTGAAGAGTCAATAAATGTAAAATTTGATGAGTTTGTTCCTTGTGTAGAAAAACATTCTGCAGGCAACAAGGATGATTTCTTACAATCTTTGGAGCATGGTGATGAGGAATCTTCCAAAGAAGAAGAAGAGGAGGCCAAGGAAGATGAATATGTACCTCCAAGTCCATGAAATTCACAAAGGATCATCCACGGGAATTAATAATTGGTGAACCATCCATCGGGGTAAGAACTCGCTCTTCTCTTCATGAATCATATTCAAATATCTATTTTGTTTCCGAAATTGAACCAAAAACCGTTTCTACCGCTTTAAATGATGGAATTTGGTTTTTCACTATGGATGAAGAGTTAGAACAATTTGAGCGACATATGTTTGGAAATTAGTAAAAAGACCATCTAATCACCCAGTTGTAGGTGTAAAATGGATGTTTAAAAATAAATTAGATGGTGACTCTAGAATCACTAGGAATAAGGCACGCTTAGTAGCACAAGGATATTCACAAATCGAGGGGATATATATTCAAAACTTCCTCCTCCTCCTCCGAAGAATCAAGCGGGTCTTCATCAAGCGAAGATGAGGAAGCAAACATGTGCCTCATGGGACATGGAAACGACGGCGACGACACCAGTGTTCTTAGCGACACTGAGGTAACTCCTCCCACTTATGATGAACTCTATAATGAATTCCTTGAAACTTGCAAAGCTTTTGATAAAAATATGAAAGATAGTATTTTATTGAATCGTGAAAATAAATCTCTTATTAAAGAAAATCAAAAGCTTTCCAAAAAAATTATTGCTTTAGAAAAGAGAAAGGTTTCTTGCCAAGAGTGTGATCACTCCATAAAATTGGCAAAAGATATTGAAGAGTCACTTTCTAAAGCCCTCTCTCATGCCAAAACTCCGACAAAAGAGAAGGGGGAATTAGAAAGGAAATTATAAGCCTCTCTTTTGTAAATCAAAAATAATAAAATAGGTTTTGAAAATAGGTGTGTCATGCTTGTGAAAGAAAATTCTTCACTTAAAGCACAAGTTCATGATCTCACCTTGGCCATTATAAAATTTGGAATAGTACAAAAATCACTAGAAATGATTTTAGGGAACCAGTGCCATGGTTCTAGAAAATTTGTGCTCGGACATCGAGGTGAGGGCTACCGCCCAGCGTTAGCCACAAATGTCGGCGCTAACACCTCATACAAGAAGCCTGAATTATCTTTTTCAAAATGTTTTTCTTCTATAAATCCAATTTCTTCCAGCTAGAAAATATTCCAGAAAAGGGTCTCAACCCCCTTTATTTCGTGTGCAAACTGTTATAGGTTAGGTCACACATCTAGTTCTTGCAGGAAAATAAATCAAAATACTTTAAAACAAATCTGGGTACCTAAGGCTTCCACTTATTCTATGGGTGGTACCACATGTGTATCCGGTTCTTTACTCTCATCTTCTTTCTAGATGTGCAGGCAGGCTAAGGATAATGAATACGTGTGGTACTTGGATTCAGGATGCTCCAAGCACATGACGGGCAATAAAGCAAAGTTCCTTAGCCTAGAAAAGAAAAAGGGAGGCATCGTAACATTTGGTGACAACGGAAAAGGAAGGATCATGGGAATTGGTACAGTTGGTAACAAATCCTTTACTATATCTAATATTCTTTATGTGAAAGGATTAAAACACAATTTAATTCTATTAGCCAATTATGTGTTAAAGGATTAGATGTGTTATTTGAATCTTCCAATAATCTGTGCAAAATATCTACTCCTACTACAAGACCCTTGCAAATAATTCATATGGATCTTTTTGGTCCCGTTAGCACTGCAAGTCTTGGTGGTAGATTATATACATATGTTTTAATAGATGATTTTTCCAAATATTGTTGGACATTATTTCTCTCTTCCAAATCCGATGCATTTTGTGAATTTGCAAAATTATGTACTCGTATTCAAAATGAAAGTGATTTAAAAATTAAATGCATTCGCTCGGATCATGGAGGAGAATTTGAAAATGAAAAACTTACAACCTTTTGTGATATGTTAGGCATTAAACATGAGTTCTCTATACCACACACACCGCAACAAAATGGTGTTGTAGAAAGAAAGAATATGAAACTTCAAGAACTAGCACGTACTATATTTTGTGAATATAAATTACCTAAGTCCTTTTGGGCCGAAGCCGTAAATACATCATGTTATGTTATGAATAGAATCATGCTTCACCCATCTCTTAATCTCACACCATATGAACTCTATTTTCAAAAGAAGCCTAATGTATCTTATTTCAAAGTTTTTGGTTGTAAATGTTTTATTTTGAATACAAGAGATTGCTTGGGAAAGTTTGATGAAAAATGTGATGAAGGAACTTTTCTTGGGTACTCTTCAACTAGTAAAGCTTATGGAATTTTTAATAAAAGAACTTGTAGAGGTGAATAGTCAATAAATGTAAAATTTGATGAGTTTGTTCCTTGTGTAGAAAAATATTCCTCAGGAAACGAGGATGATTTCTTACATCCTTTGGAGCATGGTGATGAGGAATCTTCCAAAGAAGAAGAAGAGGAGGCCAAGGAAGATGAATATGTACCTCCAAGTGCCTTGAAATTCACAAAGGATCATCCACCAGAATTAATAATTGGTGAACCATCCATCGGTGTAAGAACTCGCTCTTCTCTTCATGAATCATATTCAAATATCTGTTTTGTTTCCGAAATTGAACCAAAAACCATTTCTACCGCTTTAAATGATGAATTTTGGTTTTTGGCTATGAATGAAGACTTAGAACAATTTGAGCGACATAATGTTTGGAAATTAGTAGAAAGACCTTCTAATCACCCGGTTGTAGGTGTAAAATGGATTTTTAAAAATAAATTAGATGGTGACTCTAGAATCACTAGGAATAAGGCACGCTTAGTAGCACAAGGATATTCACAAATCGAGGGGATAGATTTTGATGAAACTTTTGCACCCGTTGCTAGGTTGGAATCCATTAGAATTTTTCTAGCATTTACAATCTTTAAAAGAATAAAACTATTTCAAATGGATGTAAAAAGTGCTTTTCTCAACGGGTTTGTAAAAGGAGAAGTTTACGTTGAACAACCACCCAATTTTATTAATGAAAAATTTCCCAATCATGTTTATAAACTAGAAAAAGTGCTTTATGGTTTAAAATAAGCGCCACGTGCATGGTGTGAAAGACTTACATCATTTTTATTAAAGCACGGTTATATTATGGGAAGTGGCGATAATACTCTCTTCATTAAACATAATAATGATGAATTAATTATTTTGCAAATATATGTTGATTATATAATCTTTGGATCTACTAATGAAGAGTTGTGTAATGAAGTCATTAAAGTGTTGAAAAATGAATTTGAAATTGTCTAGTAGGAGAAGTTTCTTTTTTTCTTGGTTTTCAAATATGACAAAGAAATGATGGTATTTTTATATGTCAAACCAAATATGTCTATGATATGCTTAAGCATTTTGGTTTTGAAGACCTTAAACATGCTTCTACTCCAATGAGTGCATCACTTAAATTAGGAAAAGATAAATCGGGAATTTCAATTGATCAAACCTTATATAGAGGAATGATCGGATACCGACTTTATCTTAGTGCAACTAGACCCGATATTATGTTTGTCGTATGTTTATGTGCTCGATTTCAAGGCAATCCAAAATAATCTCATTTAAAAGCGGTAAAATAAATTTTTAGATATCTTATTGGGTCATCTAGATTAGGATTATGGTACCCGCACAATAATTCAGTTACACTTCACGGCTACTCCGATTCGGACTACGCTGGTTATTCACTTGATAGAAAAAGCACTAGTGGTACTTGTCATTTTCTAGGACCTTCATTAGTTGCATGGTCTAGTAGGAAACAAAATTCGGTTGCACTCTCCACCACGGAGGTCGAATACATTGCATTAGGGAGTTGTTGTGCACAAGCTCTATGGATGAGCCAAACTTTAGAGGACTTTGGTTTTCATCTAAAACTTATAGAATTAAAATGTGACAACAAAAGTGCCATTGATCTCACAAATAATCCGGTACACCACTCTAGATCCAAACATATAGATGTGCGTCATCATTTCATAAGGGATCACATTAAAAAGGAAAATGTTAGGATAAGTTTCATTGGCACGGACTCTCAACTTGCTGTTATATTTCCTAAACCTCTTCCCGATGCATGGTTTCAAATGTTAAGGCTGGAATTAGGAGTCTTAGACATCTTAGGATGAATAACATGTAAAATGCTAATGTTTTATGCAATTTAAGCAATCAAGACATCTCCAAAAATTACAAAATTTCTGCATAAGACTACTCTTAGGACACTTAATAAATATCAAAAATTCGATTTTTTTCAAATTCTCAAAAAATCGTGTACTGTTTCCAACGTTAGCCCGAATGCCAGTGTTAGCGTTGGTGTTGGAATCTTCTGATTTTTAAATTTCTAAAAATCCTTAAAAATATGTTAGTTTATATTTACTTATTTGTTTTTGAATTTCTGAGATTTATTATCCTTGTTTTAATTTATATTTTAGAAAATCAACTATAAAAATTCAAAATTCAAAAATACAAAAATATATTTTTGTGATGTTTCTGTTTTTATTTCATTAATTTTTTTTAAAACAACAAAAAATCCTGTCTGATTGTTATTGCTAATATCAAGCATGATCTTTATTCTATTATTTAGAATTATTTACAATATTAACATTTATTCCTTCAAATTACTATGAACATTGTTTTGTTTATCATGCTTTGATATATCTATTTAAAGTGCATTAATTTTTTTGAAAAATATGTGCAGAACCAAACTTAGCATGCCTCTAAGTATGAGTAAATGTATTATGATTGATAATGATACCTTTCACTCACTTATTTTGGTAATCAACATGTGTGTTTTAATCTAAAAATGCTTGTTTGTGTATTGTATTTGTACAATAAATTAAAACTTGCATAAGTTTATTACCTACACTACATTTGAATTGCACTTACGAAATTTTGAAAAGTGGTTAAGTTTCAAAAAAATTGGGTTTGCAAAACAAGTGTATTCGGAGAATGTTGTGGCACAAATATGAACAAAAAATAATTATATATGTAGACAAATATAACTCCACCAAGCACTACTTGAACCTCCTGATAAGTCTTCATAATCATTGTGAGGTTGAGCACCTTGGAAAGAATAGTAAAGTGTCTTATGCAACCCTTGATTAATACACCACTTTTTATAAAATAGTTTGCATTAAAGTGTGTGAAAGTTAATTTACGTGTGTTTTATTGTGCACTTTACTTTACTTATGTCTTGTATTTTGTGATTTAAAGCAATTGTTAACACTACCCAAAATACACTTATGTGCACATCATTATCTTTCATAACACTTCTTCTCATGAGTATTGGACTCTAATGCTTTATCTATACTACTCTTTATATAACAAATGCACTAGATAACCTAGCATGATCTCTACAATGTTTTGGTATCTCTTGAACTTAAAATTAAGTAACATTGTAGTATATTCCTTTTTGATATGTTCATTTTCATGTTTGGTATCATGTAAAACTATGAGATTTCAAAAATGTTAAAACATCTTTACATTTTGAACTTAAAACTCATATTTTTTACTTATGCTTTTCATGCTTACAAAAGATGTTTCTCATAATCTTCCGTTTGCTTACAACTCTTATCTTTTTATTTGAAATCTCTTATATATACTATGCTTAAAATTTTTATCATTATCTATATTACAAAAGCTCGATCTTGCATTATCATTTATAAGAAATGCCTCCTTACTGCCCTCACCCTACCTTCTTTTGATAATACCAAAAGGGGGGATTAATTGAAGAAATGTATATAGGAGAAATATAGAAAAATACGGGGAGACTAATTCATGTAATCAATCATTTAGGGGGAGTAAAACATAAATTGCATTTTTGTAGGGGAGCATTAAGATAGGGGGAGTATGCACATTATCATGCATATCAAATCTCACATTATCATGCATATCAAATTCTATAGTTGCACTATTATCTCGCTTATCATATTCTATAATCACCTTTAATGATTTCTTGCTAAGAGGATTTGTTATTATCAAAAGGGGGAGATTGTTGGACATGTGTGTCACATCACTTTGTTTGAGAATAACAAATCCCAAATTGTATTTGATCTTGCTTGTCATGTATTTAGAGTGTGCATGAACTATAGGTGCAATACTCCATAGGTAGAAAATAGATTGGAGATGACTCTCTGGAAAGAGAGCTAACGCCCCGCGTTAGTTGTTAACGCCCCGCGTTAACTTCTATTGATAAGGAATCCATCGAGAAGAAATGTCATCGAGAACGAATCTGTTGAGAAGCTAGAGACAACGCCAGGCGTTAGGTCTTAACGTTGGGCGCTAGCCGTTCAATGAAATTACGCCTGACAAAACTGCGTTCGATGAACTATGAAGGCGTTCGACGAAAGGAGATTTTGTTCGACGAACTGAACTTGCGCTCGACGAAATGAACTTGCGTTCAAAGGATTTGATGCAGTTCGATGAACTTAGAAGGAGAATGAAACTCAACGCCAGCGTTGAATCTTAATGCCCGCGTTGAATCTATAAACTGCCATGATCTTGATGGTTGCGCAGTTTTAGCCACGACAATGCACGTTTACTAACGCCGGCGTTAACTCCTAACGCCACGCGTTAGCTCCCGTGGTTACTTAAAGACCTGATTTCATTTTGCTCATGGGGATTATTGAAGCCTTGATTCCAGAGATCTGAGAGAGCTTCCAGATAGAATACTTGTGCCAAAACTCCATTGTTGTTTTGCTGCCAAAGATGGATCTCCCACAAAAAGCTTAAGGAGAATTCTAGAGGAGGACTACGTCATGCTACATCCGAAGGACGATCGCTTTGACCTCGCTCAAGCTACAGAGATCCTTCATCTCCGACTTCAGATGATCTCATATAGGGAGTTTTTATAGTTGTTATCATTATTTACATTTCATTCCATTTTGTAACCATATAGATAATTCGCCTTGTGTTGGCGATTAGGTATGGGTAGGACTTAGGGAGGAATTCTCCTTGTGTTGGCGACTAGGTCTAGGTGATTAGATCTAGGGGGTGCTCGAGGCCATATCCGGGGAAGGATTGGCAAGAGCGGCTTGAGGCCATATCTGGGGAAGGATAGGCTAAAGCCAACCGGTTTGTGGGGATACAAGTTGGTATAGAAAAGGAAAAATTGTTTTACTTTGTACGCTTCCAATTTCTAGTGATATTGAAATCAAATTTATGTAAACACTTTTGTATATAATATAATCATGTCTCTTTCTGTGTTTACTTGATTTCTATCATTTGGCATAAGTTATAAAATTGCAAATTATAATTGTTTCTTCATTTAAGTTAAATTGTTATTTATTCTAATTTACTCAAAACAATTTAGTAAATCGTCTAAAAGTTTATAAAGAATTTTATTCCCCTATTCACCCCCCTCTAAGGGCGGCAATCAATCCAACAAGTTGTATCAGAGCGAGGTTATTCCAAACGGTTTAAAAACCAGGAATAATGGCATCTTATGATCTCGCTTTTTTCGAGGGTCAGGGAATTAGTAGACCTCCACTATTTACCGGGTCAGATTATAATTACTGGAAAAATAGGATGAGATGTTTTCTTATGAACCTAAATATTGAGGTATGGAATATGGTAGTAGAGGAAAACTCTCCTCCTACAATTGAAGTTGGAGAGATAACTTTAGATAAACCAAAAGATAAATGGGATGATAGGGATAAGCTAAAATGCAAAAATAACGCCAAAGCCATGAATGCCCTATTTTGTGCGTTAGATAGAAATGAATTTAATAGAATTTCTACATGTACTACTGCATATGAAATTTAGAATAATTTGGAAGTTACTCATGAAGGTACATCGCAGGTTAAAGATTCAAAGCTTTTCCAACTTGAGTCAGAATATGAAAAATTCCGGATAGATGAAAGTGAAGATGTTGATGCCATGTACACGCGCTTCACCAAGATAGTCAATGCCTCCAAAGTTCTTGGAAAGACCTTCTCCAACGGCAACTTGGTCCGAAATATTCTTCGTTCCCTTCTGCCAAAATTCAACCAGAAGGTGACGGCCATTTCAGAATCGCACAATCTAATAATGCTCCTAGTTGAGAGCCTCATTGGGAATCTCAAAACCCATGAGGTAGAACTCAAAATCCAATATGATGAATACAATAAGGAGCCAAAGAAGAAGGCATGACACTAAAATCAAAGGAGTGCCAAGAGGATGAGGATGAAGATGAAGAAAGCCTTTTGGTGAAGAACTTCCGAAAGTTCAAGCGAAATCCAGAAAGGAAAAACACTTTCCGGAAATTTATCCAAAAGGATGCAAGATGGAAAGGGTCATCCTCAAAGAAGGAAAAGGAGAGCAATGATGTAGAAGAGAGACCTCCACTGGAATGCTTTCATTGTAGGAAGACCAGGCACATTCGGAGCCAGTGCCCAAAGTTCTTGAGGAGAAAAAGGAAAAATGGCACAAAGGGAAGGAGAAGAAAAAGGTGCTAAAAGCTAGAACATGGGATGACTCCTCCTCCTCCTCCGAAGAATCAAGCGGGTCTTCATCAAGCGAAGATGAGGAAGCAAACATGTGCCTCATGGGACATGGAAACGACGGCGACGACACCAGTGTTCTTAGCGACACTGAGGTAACTCCTCCCACTTATGATGAACTCTAATGAATTCCTTGAAACTTGCAAAGCTTTTGATAAAAATATGAAAGATAGTATTTTATTGAATCGTGAAAATGAATCTCTTATTAAAGAAAATCAAAAGATTTCCAAAAAATTTATTGCTTTAGAAAAGAGAAAGGTTTCTTGCCAAGAGTGTGATCACTCCATAAAATTGGCAAAAGATATTGAAGAGTCACTTTCTAAAGCCCTCTCTCATGCCAAAACTCTTACAAAAGAGAAGGAGGAATTAGAAAGGAAATTAGAAGCCTCTCTTTTGTAAATCAAAAATAATTAAATAGGTTTTGAAAATAGGTGTGTCATGCTTGTGAAAGAAAATTCTTCACTTAAAGCACAAGTTCATGATCTCACCTTGGCCATCAAAAAATTTGGAATAATACAAAAATCACTAGAAATGATTTTAGGGAACCAGTGCCATGGTTCTAGAAAATTTGGGCTCGGACATCGAGGTGAGGGCTACCGCCCAGCGTTAGCCACTAATGTCGGCGCTAGCACCTCATACAAGAAGCCTGAATTCTCTTTTTCAAAATGTTGTTCTTCTATAAATCCAATTTCTTTCAGCAAGAAAATATTCTAGAAAAGGGTCTCAACCCCCTTTATTTCGTGTGCAAACTGTTATAGGTTAGGTCACCATCTAGTTCTTGCAGGAAAATAAAACAAAATACTTTAAAACAAATCTGGGTACCTAAGGCTTCCACTTATTCTATGGGTGGTACCACATGGGTATCCAGGTCTTTACTCTCATCTTCTTTCTAGATGTGCAGGCAGGCTAAGGATAATGAAGACGTGTGGTACTTGGATTCAGGATGCTCCAAGCACATGACGGGAAATAAAGCAAAGTTCCTTAGCCTAGAAAAGAAAAAGGGAGGGATCGTAACGTTTGGTGACAACGGAAAAGGAAGGATCATGGGAATTGGTACAGTTGGTAACAAATCATTTACTATATCTAATATTCTTTATGTGAAAGGATTAAAACACAATTTAATTCTATTAGCCAATTATGTGATAAGGATTAGATGTGTTATTTGAATCTTCCAATAATCTTTGCAAAATATCTAATCCTACTACAAGACCCTTGCAAATAATTCATATGGATCTTTTTGGTCCCATTAGCACTGTAAGTCTTGGTGGTAGATTACATAGATATGTTTAAATAGATGATTTTTCAAAATATTGTTGGACATTATTTCTCTCATCCAAATTCAATGTGTTTTGTGAATTTGCAAAATTATGTACTCGTATTCAAAATGAAAGTGATTTAAAAATTAAATGCATTCACTCGGATCATGGAGGAGAATTTGAAAATGAAAAATTTACATCCTTTTGTGATATGTTAGGCATTAAACATGAGTTCTCTATACCACAAACACCACAACAAAATGGTGTTGTAGAAAGAAAGAATCTGAAACTTCAAGAACTAGCTAGCACGTACTATATTTTGTGAATATAAATTACCTAAGTCCTTTTGGGCCGAAGCCGTAAATACATCATGTTATGTTATGAATAGAATCATGCTTCACCCATCCCTTAATCTCACACCATATGAACTCTATTTTCAAAAGAAACCTAATGTATCTTATTTCAAAGTTTTTGGTTGTAAATGTTTTATTTTGAATACAAAAGATTGCTTGGGAAAGTTTAATGAAAATTGTGATGAAGGAACTTTTCTTGGGTACTCTTCAACTAGTAAAGCTTATGGAATTTTTAATAAAAGAACTTGTAGAGCTGAAGAGTCAATAAATGTAAAATTTGATGAGTTTGTTCCTTGTGTAGAAAAATATTCCTCAGGAAACGAGGATGATTTCTTACATCCTTTGGAGCATGGTGATGAGGAATCTTCCAAAGAAGAAGAAGAGGAGGCCAAGGAAGATGAATATGTACCTCCAAGTGCCTTGAAATTCACAAAGGATCATCCACCAGAATTAATAATTGGTGAACCATCCATCGGTGTAAGAACTCGCTCTTCTCTTCATGAATCATATTCAAATATCTGTTTTGTTTCCAAAATTGAACCAAAAACCATTTCTACCGCTTTAAATGATTAATTTTGGTTTTTGGCTATGAATGAAGAGTTAGAACAATTTGAGCGACATAATGTTTGGAAATTAGTAGAAAGACCATCTAATCACCCGGTTGTAGGTGTAAAATGGATTTTTAAAAATAAATTAGATGGTGACTCTAGAATCACTAGGAATAAGGCACGCTTAGTAGTACAAGGATATTCACAAATCGAGGGGATAGATTTTGATGAAACTTATGCACCCGTTGCTAGGTTGGAATCCATTTGAATTTTTCTAGCATTTGCAAGCTTTAAAAGAATAAAACTATTTCAAATGGATGTAAAAAGTGCTTTTCTCAACGGGTTTGTAAAAGAACAAGTTTATGTTGAACAACCCCCCAGTTTTATTAATGAAAAATTTCCCAATCATGTTTATAAACTAAAAAAAGCGCTTTATGGTTTAAAACAATCGCCACGTGCATTGTATGAAAGACTTACATCATTTTTATTAAAGCACGGTTATATTATGGGAAGTGCCGATAATACTCTCTTCATTAAACATAATAATGATGATTTAATTATTTTGCAAATATATGTTGATGATATAATCTTTGGATCTACTAATGAAGAGTTGTGTAATGAAGTTATTAAAGTGATGAAAAATGAATTTGAAATGAGTCTAGTAGGAGAACTTTCTTATTTTCTTGGTTTTCAAATATCATAAAGAAATGATAATATTTTTATATGTCAAACCAAATATGTCTATGATATGCTTAAGCATTTTGGTTTTGAAAATCTTAAACATGCTTCTACTCCAATGAGTGCATCACTTAAATTAGGAAAAGATGAACCGGGAATTTCAATTGATCAAACCTTATATAGAGGTAAGATCAGATCCTTACTTTATCTTAGTGCAACTAGACCCGATATTATGTTTGCCGTATGTTTATGTGCTCGATTTCAAGCCGATCCAAAAGAATCTCATTTAAAACAGTAAATCGAATTTTTAGATATCTTATTGGGTCATCTAGATTATGATTATGGTACCCGCACAATAATTCTTTTACACTTCACGGCTACTCCAATTCGCACTATGCTGGTTCTTCACTTGAAAGAAAAAGCACTAGTGGTACTTGCCATTTTCTAGGACCTTCATTAGTTGCATGGTCTAGTAGGAAACAAAATTTGGTTGCAATCTCCACCACGGAGGCCGAATACATTGCATTAGGGAGTTGTTGTGCACAAGCTCTATGGATGAGCCAAACTTTAGAGGACTTTGGTTTTCATCTAAAACTTATAGAATTAAAATGTGACAACAAAAGTTCCATTGATCTCATAAATAATCCGGTACACCACTCTAGATCCAAACATATAGATGTGCGTCATCATTTCATAAGGGATCACATTAAAAGGGAAAATGTTAGGATAAATTTCATTGGCATGGACTCTCAACTTGCTGATATATTTACTAAAGCTCTTCCTGATGCAAGGTTTCAAATGTTAAGGTTGGAATTAGGAGTCTTAGACATCTTAGGATGAATAACTTATAAAATGCTAGTGTTTTATGCAATTTGAGCAATCAAGACATCTCCAAAAATTACAAAATTTCGGCATATGACTATTCCAAGGACACTTAATAAATATCAAAAATCAGATTTTTCAAATTCTCAAAAAATCGTGTACTGTTTCCAGAGTTAGCCCTAACGCCAGCGTTAGCATTGGTGTTGGAATCTTCTGATTTTTAAATTTCTAAAAATCCTTAAAAATATGTTAGTTTATATTTACTAATTTGTTTTTAAATTTTTGAGATTTATTATCCTTGTTTTAATTTATATTTTAGAAAATCAACTACAAAAAATCAAAATTCAAAAATAAAAAAAAATATTTTTGTGATTTTTCTATTTTTATTTCATTAAATTTTTTTTTAAAACAACAAAAAAAAAACAGTATGATCTTTATTGCTAATATCAAGCATGATCTTTATTCTATTATTTAGAATTATTTACAATGTTAACATTTATTCCTTCAAATTACTATGAACATTATTTTGTTTATCATACTTTGATATATCTATTTAAAGTGCATCAATTGTATTGAAAAATATGTGTAGAACCAAGCTTAGCATGCCTCTAAGTATGAGTAAATGTATTATGATTGATAATGATACCTTTCACTCACTTATTTTGGTAATCAACATGTGTGTTTAAATCTAAAAATGCCTGTTTGTGTATTGTATTTGTACAATAAATTAAAACTTGCATAAGTTTATTACCTACACTACATTTGAATTGCACTTATGAAATTTTGAAAAGTGGTTAAGTTTCAAAAAATTCGGGTTTGCAAAACAAGTGTATTCGGAGAATGTTGTCGCACAAATGTGAACAAAAAAAATATATATGTAGACAAATATAACTCCACCAAGCACTACTTGAACCTCCTGATAAGTCTTCATAAGCATTGTGAGGTTGAGCACCTTGGAAAGAATAGTAAAGTGTCTTGTGCAACCCTTGATTAATACACCACTTTTTATAAAATAGTGTGCATTAAAGTGTGTGAAAGTTAATTTACTTGTGTTTTATTGTGCACTTTACTTTACATATGTCTTGTATTTTTTGATTTAAATCAATTGTTAACACTACCCAAAATACACTCATGTGCACATCATTATCTTTCATAACACTTCTTCTCATGAGTATTGGACTCTAATGCTTTATCTATACTACTCTTTATATAACAAATGCACTAGATAACCTAGCAAGATCTCTACAATGTTTGGGTATCTCTTGAACTTAAAATTATTTAACATTGTAGTATATTCCTTTTTGATATGTTCATTTTCATGCTTTGTATCTTTATGTAAAACTATGAGATTTCAAAAGGTTAAAACATCATTACATTTTGAACTTTAAACTCATATTTTTTACTTGTGATTTTCATGCTTACAAAAGATGTTTCTCATAATCTTCCGCTTGCTTACAACTCTTATCTTTTTATTTGAAATCTCTTAGATATACTATGCTCAAAATTTTTATCATTATCTATATTACAAAAGCTCGATCATGATTTATCATTTATAAGAAATGCCTCCTTACTGCACTCACCCTACCTTCTTTTGATAATACCAAAAGGGGGAGATTAATTGAAGAAAACCATATAGGAGAAATATAGAAGAATACGGGGCGACAAATTCATGTAATCAATCATTTAGGGGGAGTAAAACATAAATTGCATTTATGTAGGGGGAGCATTAAGATAGGGGGAGTATGCACATTATCATGCATATCAAATCTCACATTATCATGCATATCAAATTTTATAGTTGCACTATAATTATCTAGCTTATTATATTCTATAATCACCTTTAATGATTTCTTGCGAAGAGGATTTGTTATTAGCAAAAGGGGGAGATTGTTGGACATGTATGTCACATCCCTTTGTTTGAGAATAACAAATCCCAAATTGTATTTGATCTTGCTTGTCATGTACTTAGAGTGTGCAGGAACTATAGGTGCAATACTCCACAGGTAGAAAATAGATTGGAGATGACTCTCTGGAAAGAGAGCTAACGCCCCGCGTTAGTTGTTAACATCCCGCGTTAACTTCCGTTGATAAGGAATCCGTCGAGAAGAAATGTCATCGAGAATGAATCCGTTGAGAAGCCATAGACAACGCCAGGCGTTTGGTCTTAACACTGGGCACTAGCCGTTCGACAAAATTGCGCATGACAAAACTGCGTTCGACGAACTCTGAAGGAGTTTGACGAAAGGAGATTCCGTTCGATGAACTAAACCTGCGCTTGATGAAATGAACTTGCGTTTGATGGATTTGATGCAGTTCGATGAACCTTGAAGGAGAACGAAACTCAATGCCAGCGTTGACTCCTAACGCCCGCGTTGAATCCACAAACTGCCACGATCTTGATGGTTGCGCAGTTTCAGCCACGACGGTGCACGTTCACTAACACCAGCGTTAACTCCTAACGCCACGCATTAGCTCCCGTGGTTATTTAAAGACCTGATTTCATTTTGCTCGTGGGGATTATTGAAGCCTTGATTCCAGAGATCTGAGAGAGCTTCCAGAGAGAATACTTGTGCCAAAACTCCATTGTTGTTATGCTGCCAAAGATGGATCTCCCACAAAAATCTTAAGGAGAATTCTGGAGGAGGACTACATCACGCTACATCTAAAGGACGATCGCTTCGACCTCGCTCATACTACAGCGATCCTTCATCTCCGACTTCAGAAGATCTCATATAGGGAGTTTTTATAGTTGTTATCATTATTTACATTTCATTCCATTTTGTAACCATATATATAATTCGCCTTGTGTTGGCGACTAGGTCTGGGTAGAACTTACGGAGGAATTCACCTTGTTATGGCGACTAGGTCGAGGTGATTAGATCTAGGGGGTGCTAAAGGACATATCCGTGGAAGGATTAGCTAGTGATGAGTCCCATTTATATACACTTTGATGGACTCATCTGGGCTAGTTTTCACGCACTCGCACTTCACTTTTTGTGTATTAATGCTTATATTGCATTTAGTCACAATTCTCACATGAAGTGCACTTCTAGGCCCGATGTGGTGTATTTTCTTGATTATCACTCTTAATGTCTTTCATGTTGTGTAATGTGCCACTTTCCGTGGTTTTGATTTGTGTTTATGCTGGAATAGGGGTCGTGCAGGTGTTCCCAGTACAAATCTGTACAGGCATAATGCGCACGATCACTGGTTATACTGCGCATGACCACTGATCGTGTGCCGCCGATCGTGTGTGTTCATTTGCAGCCCAATGTTGCATTCTGAATTTGGTCGTGCGTTTTTGCGCACGGTCGTGCGATCTTTATATTTTATAAAGTTTATGTCGCAGGTTCCGATGGGATAGTTTGCACGAGCGCTTAACTTCTAGTGCGCACGACCACTGGTCGTGCGCCACTAGTCGTGCGCACTATTTCGCCAGTGCCTATTTAATGCTCTGTTCCGTGATTTTAAGTCATTGAACACTGTTTTGGGCGCGAATTCTTCCGCAAGCTCCGCCGTTTTCCCTCTCCAAGCTCCATCCATCCATCCCCTTCCTCGGGAAAGCTTCTTCCATCGATCCTAAGATCCATCAAGGGTTCCGGAAGCATTCCCCGCCATCTACAGCAAGTATTTCAAGGTGCGGCATCTCCATTGGGCTAAGTGGAAGAGACCCAGCTCTGAGAAGAAGATGGATGATGTTTGAAGGTAGTGACAGCCTCTGAACCCCGGAAGCAATAACAGACTGAACTCGGAAGAGGCTTGACAACCCCAAATTCCGACCAAGATCTACGGCGAGGCTTCTCATCTCGTGGTTTCCTCTACCCTCTCTCTTTTGGAAATGTATGCTTAAACTTTTGTAGTGAACTAGAGTAATCTTTATTTGTCTATGAATGGAAGTATTCTCTTGTTTTATTTCTCGTTTGATGCTTTGTTGTGATGCGCTCCGCCCCCACTCCACTTCCACACACGCATTCTAGTTAGCCATCTAGCAATTGCTAGTGGTGATGTTGGCGAAGAGGTGAATGCGACCCTCACAAAACCTCGCACTGCGGCCATTCCACCCACTTACCGAAGCGCGGCTTCGCGGCCGCTGCACTCACCCCCACTTTGTGAAGAGGTGTGTGCGACCCTCAACCGTCACAGTTACTTTCCGTCCACGCGCTTTCCAAAGCACGGCATCGCGGCCATTGCATCCATCCCGCCTTGCGAAGCGGAGTTTTGACCCGCATCTTATTTCTGCAATAGCTTAGGACACCAATCACAATGCCCTTGTTTTTACTTTCTTTTGCTTGTCGAAACAGTTACCTCACTCTACTTTCTTGTCACCATATCCTGCATTCCTCAAGAGATCGACATTCGGGGAGTTCCTCCCTATTTTATTACTTAACAGCGACCGGTGCACTTGCCGAACACGCATCAAGTTTTTGGCGCCGTTGCCGGGGAATGCAGGCGTGATGAGATTTTGGTTGTGAATCGATTGTTTTCGATTGGGTCTTTTATTCTTTTTAATTTACTTTTTTTCATGCTATATTCTTCTTCTATATCATGTGGGCACATTTGAATATCCGATGTCGTTGGTGTGGGGACACATCCTACGCTAGTGATAGGTGTCCCAAAGAGTATGGTGTTGTTCAAAAACTATACGGGTCCCATAAATCTTTTGGCTCCTCTACTGCGCCTCCGATGTTGCACTATTACGCGGCTACTGCACCTTGGGTGCCGGCAAAGCCGGTAAAGCATTGTTTATTTTGCAAAAGTAGAGAGCACGCCTTGAAGGGCTGTGCGGATTATCTTCGCCAATTGGTGGATGACGATGAGCCAGATATCCGGATCGTCCCATCCTCAAATTTGGCGAACACAGCTCCTTCCTCTGGTTACGTGTCCCTTCCACCTTCACTGCTTGAAGTTTCTTGAATCGACACGTGCATCAGTGCCCCTCATGACTCTATTTCTGATGTGACCCCCCATACCTCTTTTGTCCACGTACCACTTTGCGTGGATTTGTGCCCTTGTGTGGAGAGTGAGCCCGAACACTCAAGTGGCACGTCTTCTCCCACTACACACGAATCTACATCTATTTCTGATATTTTCATTGAGGTCAATTTGCAGGATGTTGCAGACCTGCGCGGTGTCGTGCCCACTCTCATGAAGGAGGACAGTCTCGATTGTGCTGAAGCAAACATTTCAGTCCAGTGCGAGGAAGTCCAAGTGATAGAGGAGGCCATTGCGTGCGCTGTTGAGTCTAGTGAAATCTTCGATGATATCATCAGTTTGTCTTTGCCGCACCCTATGGGGGATGAAGCCTGGATTATCCCCTCAGATGAGATTTCTTTTAGTTTTTCTTCCAATTTATTTCCTAACCCCCTTTCTTTTTGTACAAGGATGCATGATGCCCCTCCTCCGGTTGATCAGAACTTATGCTTAGAAGAGCCGAAAGCCTGGCGGGATGAGGAAAGTACAGTGAAGAAACATCTTGTTTCCTCATCATCGTTGGTGCTTCCCTTTGAGGATTGGTTACAAGGGGGCAGGCGGTTCTTCTTTGAAGACATAATACTGGAGGAGAAGAAGAGAGCGAAAAAGGAGGAGATTTGGGGTTGGAGGCTGAGCATCCAACTTAATTTCCACCCCTACCACCAGGTCCCTGGACCTTTTTCTTTCATCAGTTGTTACTACTTCAAATCAGCTTATAGCTGATTTGTTTTGAGCTTGTAATAATAATTAGAATTTATTAGCTTTTGCTTATTCCTAGACTTTATAAACTATACTTTAATACAAGTATTTAGTCCACCTTAAGGACATTAAACAAAAGGGCTTCTTGGGAGACAACCCATGGGAACCACTCGGTTCCATTTGCTTGCTTTAATTTCTATTATGTTTTGTTTGTTTTTGCTTTGGTGCTAACAATGCAGGTGTGAACTCGAATTGATGAAGAGGAGGAGATCTCTAAAGAAGGATTATACCGCTCTTCTGGCATGCTCTTAGGAGCATAGGTACTCTTAACCCACCTCTTAAGTTGCTTCGAAAGATTATTTTTGATTTGTTTTTCAAATCAAGTCTGGGGGGAGCGGGCCTTTGCTTACGCTGCACGCACATACATGCTAGAATGTTGTGTTAGGAAACTTATATTGATTGTCTCATTGCATAACACACACCACACGTGTTTTGTTTTTCCTCGTGCGCAATTATCGTGTAAGTGCTTGATGTATATGTTTAGAAGTTTGATTGTTAGTTTAGGATTGTGTGGCAGAACATGATGTGACCCGTGCGGTGCTGCTAGTAGAGCGCTCATGCAGCATAAAAATTCACGTAGAATAGATTTAATTACAAAGTTATAGTTTTATTTACATCTTTTGTGTAATTACTTAATACTTTACTCAAACAGTGAATTTGGTGAATCTAGCGGTAGCCCTAGGTCGAGTGTAGAAGAGCTGTTAGCCTCGTGTTGTTTGAGTTGGAAGGAGAGGAGACCTCGCTCGGTGATTAAGAACTTTGATGAGTCCCATATATATATATATATATTTTTGGACTCTTTTGGGCTGATATTCTAGTGTTTACACCACATTTTAGTCATGTTTTCATTTATATATACTATTCCATGCTAGGTGCACCATTAAGCCCATTTCGGTGTGCAATTGCATTCCTCGTTGTTGGGGGTAAGCACATTGTGCTCCCCTTCCCTTCTTTGATGTATTTCTGTGTTGGACGTGTATTCCCAGCTGGTATATCTTGTTTGCAGGTGACTTGATCGTCCTGTTTTCCCCCAAATGTAATTTCTGTGCATATCGCACGATCGTGCGTTTCCTTGACGCACGGTCTACGCGGTCGTGCGTTTGTGTCTGGGAAGAAAATGAAGCGTCGGGGTTTACTCGTGCGTGAGTAAAACGCACGGTCGACCTGTATCTTTGTGATCTCAGAGCGTCGGATTTTACCCGTGCATTTGAACGCACGGGCGGCGTTGTTCATGCGTGAACAAATCGCACGGGCGGCGCAGCATATTCTACAAGCCATATTTCATCCGTTAATATCGCACGGTCTGCGCACGATCGTGCGTTCGACCGTGCGTGACCAATTTTCTGCCTGTTTCCTATAAAAAGCAGGAATCAAGGCAATCAAGAGAGGATCGGGAGACGACCGGGAGCGATTCGGAGAGCGGGAAATCTCTTCCTTCCCGCTGCTCTTGAGGGCTGAAGGCTTCCCCTTCATCTCTTCCACCTTCAAGGCCATTTCCGGTGATTTCCACCTCCATCCTTCCATCCGGGAGCATTAGGAAGCTTCATCCACCATTAGCTCAAGCATTCCTCGCCAAGGAGACCAAGGAAGCGCTGAAGATCGTAGGAGCGGTCACAGCCTCCTTCAAGCCAAGCTCACCATCTGAGGGCCGAGTCCGGAGAGAGCCTGACAACCTCTCATTCCGGCCGTGAACCCAAGCCGTGACTTCTTCTTTGTGGTCCTCTCTAACCTTGAATGCTTTTACTTCATTTTGTGTTGTATGAACACGTGTTAAGCTAATCTTAAGTAGTTTTGCTTTCCTTCATATGCACTGATGTTGTGGTGGCATGAATATCCCCTTTGTTCCTAGTGATTTTCTGTGATTTGTTGTGGGTGAAGCCACTATCAATTGCTAGTGGTGATGTTTTGAGAAGAGGTGTGTGCGACCCTCAACTGTCATAGTGATATCCCATCCACGCGCCTTTCGAAGCACGGCATCGCGGCCGTTGCACCCATCTCGCCGTGCGAAGCGGAGTTTTGACCCGCATCATTCTTCATTCTGCAATAGCGTAGGAAACCAAATCAAAACCCCCCATTGTTACTTATTACTCCTTTCAACTGATTTCCTGTTTAGAGCAAATCGTACTACCCAACTTGCAGTCCTTGAGAGATCGATACTTGGGGATAACTTCCCATTTTTATTACTTGAGCGACCGGTGCACTGCCGTCGTATCGCATTTCGTGCCTAATAATTAGCAGTGCCGAGATAGCGCATCTTGTTTTTGGCGCCGTTGCCGAGTACTGCAAGCGTGTTTGATTTGTTTTTAATTGGAAATTCGTCTTAAGATATTGTATCTTTCTTCAGTATGTTATTTTCTTCTTCTATATCATGTGGGCACATTTGAACATCCGATGTCGTTGGTGTGGGGACACATCCCACGCTAGTGATAGGTGTCCCAAGGAGTATGGTGTTGTTTAGAAACCGTACGGGGGTCATAAATCCTTTGGCTACTCTGCTGCACCTTCCTTATCGCACCTTTTTGCGGTTGTCGCACCTTTGGTGCCGGCTTTGCCGGCAAAGCCGGCAAAGCAGTGCCTATTTTGCAAAAGTAGAGAGCACGCCTTGAAGGACTGTGCTGCTTATCTTCGCGAATTGGCGGATGACGATGAGCCGGATATCCGGATCATCTCATCATCAAATCCTGCGAGCACAGCTCCATCTGCTGGTTACGTATCTCTTCCACCTTCAATTCTTGAAGTCTCTGGAATCGACACGTGCATTAGTGTCTCTTATGACTCTGTTTCTGATGCGACCCCACATACCTCTTCGGTTCATATACCACTTCGCAAGGATTTGTACCCTTGTGTGGAGAGTGAGTCCGAACTAGTAAGTAGCACGTCCTCTCCCGCCACACACGAAATTACATCTGTTGCTGATATTTTTATTGAGGTAACTTTGCAGGATGTTGCAAATCTGTGCAACGTTGTGCCCACTCTCATGGAGAAGGACAGCCTTGATTGTGCTGAAGCAACCACTTCGGTTCAGTGCGGGGAAGTCCAAATTGTAGAGGAGGACATTGCATGCGTCGTTGAGCCTATTGAAATCTTCAATGAGGAAATCAGTCTTTCTTTGTCGCACCCACTTGGGAGTGATACCGGGATCGCTTCCAATGATGATAACCTTGTATGTCGTTCTTCTGATTTATTTCTTAACCTCGTTCTCGTGTCTTACTCAATGCAGGATTCTGCATTTGATCTGATCCAGGAAGTTGACGGTCCTGCTATGCAAGCCGATGATGTAATGGGTCAACTGCATGATGAGACAGACACTGAGATTTCTTTGTCATTTTATCTTCCCCTGCCAGACATCCGGAGAAGGTATCTATATTCAGGGGTGGGGGTAATCGTCCTATCACCACATAGGCACCGGTTACCGAATCACATAAAGGAACAAATCCCTGTGCACTTCAATTTTCACAGACCGATCAGTTGATACGTGCAAGCTGTTAAATAAGTCGTGGTGGGAGGACACAAAACCCAGTAGTGATCTAGGCGGCAGCGTACTCCTCCTCCTACTTCACATTCATCTCCGCAATCGCTGTTGTGATCAATTCATTGCAGCTTCCTTGATGACGTGACTCCTTAATTAGTTTTGTTTATGTCAAACTAGCTTGTGATATGCTTTGATTGTTTCTGACATTATTCAGCTAGGGCATCGCCCCTAGGGTGTGATTTTGGACATCTTTTCTGTATGTTATATCATGCCTCCTTGCTGTGTTGTCTCATTTTATCTGTATCTGTGAAACTTTTCTTTAGATTCTCTGCTTTTTGAACAATGATTAATACAGGTATTCGGTCCACCTTAAAGGACGTTAAACAAAAGGGCTTCTTGGGAGACAACCCATGGGAGCCACCCGGTTCCGTCTATCTTTTTAATCCTTTTGCGTATTGTTATTTCAGTTTTGCTAACATTGTAGGTGAAGCTATGCTCTCGCGTGGAAGGAGATTTATTTTTAAAGAAATTGGGATTACCGCACTTCTGGCATGCTCCTTTGTGAGCATAGGTCAACTCTTCCCCTCTCTTACTTATGTTTGAATTGCTTATTTTAGATGTTCTCAATCAAGTCTGGGGGAGAGAGCGAGCAATGCATGTGCACGCATGTTGCATGACATGCTAGAATGTGCTGAGTTAGGATTTATATTTTGTTGCATACACTTGCACCTAGTTCACGCGCACTTGATCACGCGTGCTTATTGGGTATAACTGCAAGGTTTTCCCGCTCATAAGAATTGAATTGTTAGTGTTTGAGTGAGGAGTAGAGAAAATTTTTGACTCGAGTAGTGCTCTAGTCATGTGCTCCCGTCACACCTAGAAATTCAATTAGGGTAGAATAAAATTCAGAGTTGTAATGTAATTATTTCTGTTATAGTAGATGAAATTTATTTTACTTTAGTGGTGAATCCGGTGAATCCAACGGTAGCAATAGGTCGAGTGTAGCAGACTAGTAGTAGCTTATTACTAGGGTCGAAAGGAAGGAGAACCTTTCTCGGTGGCTAGAACTTACACTAGGCGATTCTCGACACGATTGTGTTGATGAACTCGTCATGAAATGTGATATAGGCCATCTCTTGATCCGTTTGTGCTTTTGAAATCCTTACCTACGTAATCACCATTGCAAGCCCATTTGAGCCTACTCTTCCTCCTTGTTTAGCTCCACTAATAATGTAACCAAAGCCATACAGCCGAACCTATGTTCGCACCAACCATTGAGCTGAAAGAAATTTCTTTCTCGATCGCATTTGGTGTCATCTATGTTGTGTATGACAGCTTTAATTTAGCTAAAGGAGTCATTTTATTGCGCTTAAAAACGTTCTTTTGACAGAAATGAGAAAAGAAAAGAAAAGAAAGAAATGAAAAGAAAAATAAAAGAGTTGTGCAATAATAATTTTCTCTCGGCAAAATTTTTGTATATCTGGCTCAACACGCACCTAATGTTCAGTTGAAGTCCGGGGGTGTCGTGTAAGTACTGAAATTGTTGTATTGGTGATTGTCATTCACTTGAGTGCGACGGTTGTGTTGAGTGTGATTCCCATCGTCCTTCTACATACCTAGCCTATACTCAACCCAAGCCCAATAATTGCCTTAAGTCCTATTGATTTTAGATTCGAGTCGTCTCATGCAGTAGAGAGAGTGCGAACGTGCAAGCCTATGGACACCGACTTTGATGGATTTCTTAGGAGATTGTCCCTAGCTTCGATTTGAGTAATACTTTACTCATTAGTGACACTATTTTCCCTTTTTGCGCGACCGAAAGATTCACCAGGAATCACCATCCAAGTAAAGTAAATTCCAAACTACTATTTTAGAAATAATTAGATATAACCCTGAGTTTAATTCTGTTCTAATGTATTTCTACGTACGAGAGCATGCGACTTCGCATAATTCTCTATAGCTCAAACTCATACTAACATTCAATTGTTCCGACAGGAGAGCTGAGTAGTTTGCCCGAGACGTGCAAATGGTTAAGTTTGGGGGTGTGATGAGTCCCATATATATATATTTTTGGACTCATTTGGCCTGATATTCTAGTGTTTGTGATGAGTCCAGTTTATATAGTGATTACCGGACTCATCTGGGCTAGTTTTCATGCACTTGCACTTCACTTTAGGCCTATATTCAATTCTATTTGATCACGTTGCCCATTTCATTGCTTAGTGCACATTTATGCCCCATCTTGGTGTGATTTCATGTATTTCTGTGATCTAGTATATTTTCATGCAGGTCCAAGGGTTGTGCGACACTCGGGATGGGTTCTAGGGGATTTTCGGTCGAAAAAGCCACTGGTCGTGCGTTTTCCTTCGCGCACGACCAGGCGCACGACCACTGGTCGTGCGTTAATTCCCTTCCCAGATTGAGCGTCGGCGCACGATCGTTGGCCTCCTTCGCGCACGACCACTGGTCGTGCGCCACTGACCATGCGCTATTTTGTAGTCCGGGACTATGATACAGGTTCTTCGCGCACGATCAGAGGCATTCCTTTGCGCACGACCATTGGTCGTGCGCCTGATCGTGCGCGGTGTTTATTTCCTGCTCCGCCTATAAATAGGCAAGCGCGATTTTAGGTCGGCATCGCTCCCAGTCCGCCGTTTTCCGCCTATTTCAGGGAGTTCTGACCCCTCCAGCTCCGCCCACCTTATGGAGGAGCTCCGGGCAAGCTTTCAACGCCAAATCTTTGCCGGAGCTTCCTCTCAGCCATCTCCTTCATCCAAGAGCTTCAAGAAGGGAGTCAACCTAGCTCTCACATTCAAGATCGGAGCAGCTTGTAATCATTCCACGGGTTCGTGACACGAAGAAGACGGGTCCATTGGAGAGTAGTGATAGCTCTCTCTACCCCGGACGCAGTTGAGGACCGAGCTTGGATGCTGATTGACAACCCAACGATTCCTTCGGTGAATCCTCAACAAGACTTCAGAGTCGGTCGATTTCGCACACTCACCTCCTCTTGTAGTTGATAGTTTAGTTAGATTTCTTATATGTTTGATGAAGTGTACTTTTATTGGTTAACATTAGTATGAAATCATGTCTATGTGATTGAGTAATCTTGTTATATGTTCATTTGAGGTGTGCCTTGTGGTCTGGATTGTTAGTTGTGTTGTGCCGCCCTAACAATTGTTAGTGGTGTGCTTTGCGAAGAGGTGCTTGCGACCCTCATTCTGTCGTTCTCTCCACTCCATCCGCTAGCCTACTCTTCCATCCGCCTAGCTAAGCGTGGCATAGCGGCCCGTGTAATCCATTCACCCAACGAAGCAGTGCGCTCAAGGCCTGCACAGTTCGATTCCGCTTGCCTACTCGTCCATCCGCCCTTGCGACGCAGCGCGCTCAAGGCCTGCCTAGTCTCCATCCCACCAAGCAAAGCATTGCATAACGGCATTGCATAGGAGTAGTTGATAGCTTTTATTTTATTTCCACAATCCAAAACCCCCCGTTTCCGCATCCATCCGACATAAAGGACTTCGATCTCAAGTCCTTCCTTGATTGTAAACTCCACCTTACTGTGTTCCTTCCGAGATCGATACTTGGGGATTCACTCCCACATTTTATATTACTTGAACGATCGGTACACTGCTGTTTCGTGCCGCAGTTGAGCTACCGCCTATAGCGGTGTGCGAGATTTGTGCATCATGTTTTTGGCGCCGTTGCCGGGGAACACAGACGTGTGAGTTTTCTGGAGAGGGAGAATTTGAGAGAGAAGCCCTTCCATTTGTAAATTGCGTCGTTTATTTTTATTTCAGATCTTTTTATTCTATTTTCCCATTTTTAATTAGGTTATTTAGTAAATTACTATTAGGTGTAATAGTTTGCACAATAGTGTCTTTATTTTGAATCTTTGCTATCTTCATACTATGTGGGCATCATTTAACATTTGTTGCCATTTTTGTGGAGATATCTCTCATGCTAGTGATAGATGTCCAACAGGAGATAATGGCCCTAGCACTCCTGCCCCATCATATGGAGCACCGACTTCGTCTGGTACTCCATATGCTGCGCGGAGGTCTAATGGCTATTCTGCTGCGCCTTTACCGTCATACTTCTTTTCGGCTTCAGCACCCACTGTGCCAAAGAAGCCTGTAAGGCAGTGCTTGTTTTGTCAGAGCATGGATCATGCCTTGAAGGACTGTGCCGATTATCTTCGCCAATTGGACGAGGATGACGAGCCAGATATCCAGATTGTCCCGAGTCCTACTTCCGGCAGCACACCTTCAACATCCGGTTATGTGTCTGTGTCACCTTCATCTTGTGAAGGGTATGATGTGGACACAGCCACCAGATGTGTGGCTGATCTGGGCACTGACATGACTGAGCCCATCTCCCCTGTACATCCATCACCTAGCGTAGATTTGATTCTTTGTGAGGAATCAGTGCTTGACTTTTATTCAAGCACTGCTCCTTCCCCTGTTGTGCTTTCTACTACGCTTATCTCCGACGACATTGTTGATGATGTGTCGTAAGATGAAGCTGGCGATCTATGTAGTGGGCCAACTCCTATGGAGGAGGACAACCTTCTAGGTGAAGAGGAGCTTTCCTCAGCACCGGTGGAGGAAGTCCAAATCCTAGGCATGGCCGTTGTTGATCCCGCCGAGCCTTGTAGCATTGATGACAATGCAAACATTATTTTACTTTCCCAACCTATTGGGAGTGAGTCCGGGACCACTCCTTCGCTTGATTATTATTTATGTTCTTCTTCTCGTTTATTTCTTGACCCACTTTCTTCTATATCTGAGCCTGTGTAGGTTGAGTTTTCGCAGGTACTTCAGGAGGATTTGGAGCATTCTGCTCAAGTTAATGATGAGTGTATCCTCTCATGTGAGGAGGTTGACCCCCCCCCCCTCCATAGAGGAAGCCCCATTCATTGCCTTTTCCTCCTGCTGTCGCCCTGAAGACGATACCTTGCTAGGCAAGGATTTATTTTGTGGTGAGATGAGTGAGGACCAGGCCTCCTCCTCTTCTTATTTCCTATTTCCTCTACCTGTGCTGCGCAGGTATTATTATACAGGTAGAGGGTTAGCTGTTTTATCGCCGTATCGGTGTCGGCCACCGAAACGGATAATGGAACAGTAACCTGTGCACTTTTTATTCCATAGGCCTATAAGCTAGAACTGTAGAAATGCCAAATAAGTCGTGCTGGGAAGACAATAACCCCAGTACTTATCTTATTTTTCTTGCATTGTATTTTTCGTTAAGTATAATAGTTAGTTAAATTTCAATTCAGTTTTAGTTTTTCTATTTTTCCTGTGTTTTTGCGGAGCTCACCCCTGCAGGTCATTCCTATGGAAGGCGGTGGTCGTGATTCGTCGTACGGCGGAGGTGTGGCCTGGTCTTGTTCTACACGCGTCTTCTGGTATGCTCACTTGCTGAGCATTGGGTACCCTCTTCCCCTAACTTTTTTTTAGAATATCTTAATGCATAGTTTAAGTCTGGGGGGGGGGAGTAGTTATGTTTACCCGCTCACGTGCACACTGCATATGCATACTAGAAGCTTTTATTGATTTATTTTGTTCAGATCATTGCATCACACACCACTTGCACCCACTTCTGCGTTTGCTTAGCTGTTTGCGTGCCGCAAGCTAAACTCATTTCTTGAGTAAGGTTCGGGCAAATCATTGTGCTGGCTTTTAAATTATACAGTGGAGTAAAATGTTGACTCCGGTGTTCCTAGTCTAATGCTTTTGTGAGCATAGAGATTTGTGTAGATTAGATTCCTTTTTATACTATTAGTCTTATACATTTCTATTAGTGTAAGTAATGTTTGATCTACTCAAATGGTGAATCCGGTTTGAAGCAAAAGGTAGCATATGGGTGTATGTAAATTATCGCTAGACGTGTATTGCTTGATCCGGGAGGAAGGATAACCTTTCTCGGTGACTAAGAACTCGCCCCAAGCGATTCTTGAAACATTGGCATAGGATAATTCTGTTGCGCAAGAATGGCGTAGGCCATCCTTTTGGCCCGGTTGAGCTTTTGTGCCAAACCTGATATCTTATCCTCGTTAGCCCATTTGTGCCTACCTCATCCCTTTGATTCAGCCCCACATTTTATTCCACCAAAACCAAAAAGCCGATCCTAGTCACATACCCAAAGCTGAGCTTTAGCTGTTTTCAAATTTGTATTTTGGAATGTTGATGTGGTGATGTTAAATTTGGAGATGTGGTTGTACTCCCTTGAACATTTGCTGAATTTAAAAAAAAAATATACAATTCGAAAAAGAAATGAAAAAAAAGGGAAAAGAAAAATGAGCAGGAGTTAAATTGAAAATCTCTTTGAGATATGTATTTTGGAGTAGGCGGTGTACTCACCCATGCGTTCAAATCCAAGTCTGGGGGAGTTATTGTTTAAGCTCATTTGGGTTAGGTGCTTTAAGCCGTCTTGTTTATCATTGTTTACCTCACCGTAACCCAAGCCCCATGAAAAACCTTAAGTCCTACCGACTCACGCTCTGAACTAATCCAGTGCCGTGGAGGGAATGTGACCGGGCGAGCTTATGGTCTCCGACACCGATGGATTTCGGTGGAGTTTGTCCCAAACCCCTGCCTGGGCAATGCTTATCTCAGCGTGTATTTTACTTTCCCCATATGCGTGACCGATTGATTCACCGTGATTCACTTTTATGAGTAGTAGTAATATTTATTTACTCCATTAGAAATATATAAACTATGGGTATAATTAGAAACCTTATCTACTATTTCTCTATGCACTTGGGCATGCGACTTCGCATGGTACTCCTCGGTGTAATTTTAAGCTAGCTATTTATTTTTTCCTCGCCTGCTTAGGATGTGTTTGCTCGGGACGTGCAAACAGGTAAGTCTGGGGGTGTGATGAGTCCAGTTTATATAGTGATTTCCGGACTCATCTGGGCTAGTTTTCATGCACTTGCACTTCACTTTAGGCATTATTCAATTCTATTTGATCATGTTGCCCATTTCATTGCTTAGTGCACATTTATGCCCCATCTTGGTGTGATTTCATGTATTTCTGTGATCTAGTATATTATCATGCTGGTCCAAGGGTTGTGCGACACTCGGGATGGGTTCTGGGGGATTTTCGGTCGAAAAAGCCACTGGTCGTGCGTTTTCCTTCGCGCACGACCAGGCGCACGACCACTAGTCGTGCGTTAATTCCCTTCCCAGATCGAGCGTCGGCGCACGATCGTTGGCCTCCTTTGCGCACGACCACTGGTCGTGCGCCACTGACCATGCGCTATTTTGCAGTCCGGGACTATGCTACAGGTTCTTCGCGCACGATCAGAGGCATTCCTTCGCGCACGACCATTGGTCGTGCGCCTGATCGTGCACGGTGTTTATTTCCTGCTCCACCTATAAATAGGCAAGCGCGATTTTAGGTCGGCATCGCTCCCAGTCCGCCGTCTTCCGCCTATTTCAGGGAGTTCCGACCCGTCCAGCTCCGCCCACCATAAGGAGGAGCTCCGGGCAAGCTTTCAATGCCAAATCTTCGCCGGAGCTTCCTCTCGGCCATCTCCTTCATCCAAGAGCTTCAAGAAGGGAGTCAACCTAGCTCTCACATTCAAGATCGGAGCAGCTTGTGATCATTCCACCGGTTCGTGACACGCAGAAGACGGGTCCATTGGAGAGTAGTGACAGCTCTCTCTACCCCGGACGCAGTTGAGGACCGAGCTTGGACGCAGATTGACAACCCGACGATTCCTTCGGTGAATCCTCAACAAGACTTCGGAGTCGGTCGATTTCGCACACTCACCTCCTCTTGTAGTTGATAGTTTAGTTAGATTTCTTATATGTTTGATGAAGTGTACTTTTATTGGTTAACATTAGTATGAAATCATGTCTATGTGATTGAGTAATCTTGTTATATGTTCATTTGAGTTGTGCCTTGTGGTGTGCATTGTTAGTTGTGTTGTGCCGCCCTAACAATTGTTAGTGGTGTGCTTTGCGAAGAGGTGCTTGCAACCCTCATTCCGTCATTCTCTCCACTCCATCCGCTAGACTACTCTTCCATCCGCCTAGCGAAGCGTGGCATAGCGGCCCGTGTAATCCATTTGCCCAACGAAGCAGTGCGCTCAAGGCCTGCACAGTTCGATTCCGCTTGCCTACTCGTCCATCCGCCCTTGCGACGCAGTGCGCTCAAGGCCTGCCTAGTCTCCATCCCGCCAAGCAAAGCATTGCATAGCGACATTGCATAGGAGTAGTTGATAGCTTTTATTTTATTTCCACAATCAAAAACCCCCCGTTTCCGCATCCATCCGACATAAAGGACTTCGATCTCAAGTCCTTCCTCGATTGTAATCTCCACCTTACTGTGTTCCTTCCGAGATCGATACTTGGGGATTCACTCCCACATTTTATATTACTAGAACGATCGGTACACTGCCGTTTTGTGCCGCAGTCGAGCTACCGCCTATAGTGGTGTGCGAGATTTGTGCATCAGTTTGCACCACATTTTAGTCATATTTTCATTTATATATACTATTCCATGCTAGGTGCACCACTAAGCCCATTTCGGTGTGCAATTGCATTCCTCATTGTTGGGGGTAAGCACATTGTGCTCCCCTTCCCTTCTTTGATGTATTTCTGTGATGGACGTGTATTCCCAGCTGGTATATCTTGTTTGGAGGTGACCTGATCGTCCCGTTTTCCCCCAAATGTAATTTCTGTGCATATCGCACGGTCGTGCGTTTCCTTGACGCACGGTCTGCGCGGTCATGCGTTTGTGTCTGGGAAGAAAATGGAGCGTCGGGGTTTACTCGTGCGTTTTAACGCACGGTCAAAACTCCGCTTCGCAAGGCGGTATGGATGCAACGGCCGCGATGCCGTGCTTCGGAAGGCGCGTGGACGGAAAGTAACTGTGACGATTGAGGGTCGCACACACCTCTTCTCAAATCTCCATAGCCGTGGCTAACCCAACACAAATGTGAATGGATGGGAGTGCATGGAGTGGAGTGAGTGTAAGCGAACGCAACACAAAGCAATACAGAGGAGATTATGTAAACACCAAATAATTCATTCATAGACAAACAAATCATTCAAGTTCATTACATAAATATTCAACTAGTTATAACAAGATAAGTTAAGAGAAAACCACCCAAGAAGGAGAACCGTCGGTCACGGCCGGAATAGCGGGTTGTCAATCCGCTTCCGATCTCGGTCGAAGGGTGCTTCCGGTGCCGGAGATCTGTCACTTACTCTGGTGATCTCCACTTTCTCCGCAACAACATGAAGAACACTCGCTAGGAAAGCTTTGCTGTCGGCCAAAAGGGCTCCCCGATGGTAGAGAAACAACTCTTGATCGTCGGAGGAGTCTCCCGGATGGTTGGGATGGAGGGGGATGAAGATGGGATGAAAATCGCCCAAGACGGCGGCCTAATCGCGCCCCAACACCGGCTGGAATCCCTAATTTCGTGGAACAACGACTTAAATAGGGAGCAGAATAAGTACTGCGCACGGTCAGTGGCGCACGACCAATGGTCGTGCGCGAAGGCATGCCTGTGATCGTGCGCAGTCAACCTGTAGCAAAGAAAAAAGATAGAAAACAACGCACGGTCAGAGGCGCATGACCAATGGTCGTGCGCGAAGAAATGCTTTTGATCGTGCGCATACCTTCGCGCCGATCTCGATCTGGGATGGGAATTATCGCACGACCAATGGTCGTGCGCCTGGTCATGCGCGAAAGATAGAAAAAATTGCCCCGCACCATCCCGAACGTGCACACGATCCCAGGACCTGCAGGAAAAGTACAAATAACCCTGATCCGTGCACACCACTGGATCCATAACACAGGCACACAGTGATATATAGGAAAAACATGCCACAAAGGGGAAAGGATTGCACAAAAGGCACAGAAACGCCATGCTATCAATATAAGCGTATATGAACAGCAATTGAAGTGTAATGACACTAAAACAAACCCAAATGAGGCCGGAAATCACTGTATAAACCGGACTGATCACACCCCCAGACTTACCTGTTTGCGCGTCCCGAGCAAACAAATCCGGCGGAGCGAGAAAAAACATAGCTGGGTTAGAAATTGCAAGGACGGAGTAATATGCGAAGTCTCATACGCATGTGCATAGAAATCTAGTAAAAAGAATTTTTAGTTATGCAAATTAGTTTACATAATTCTAACAGCGTAACTATATATTATTTCTACTCAAAAGTTTAATCATAGGGAATCACTCGGTCATGCGTAGGAAGAAAGTAGAAAGGCTGCTGAGGCGAACATTACTCAACACCGGAGTTCGGAACAATCTCCACTGAAATCCATCAGTGTCGATGACCATACGCTCCCCCGTTTGCACTCTCTCCACGGCATTCGTACGATTCGATGCGCAAATCAATAGGACTTTAGGTTATGATTTAGGCTTAGGCTACGGTGCGGTAAACAAGGATAAATGCGGGGGCTTAGCACGCATAACCCAAATGAGCTTGCAAAAGAAACACTATCCCAGCAATAATAAAATTGTGTACACCACGTATTCCCAAATGTATCTCTTTGTACATTTTTTCATTTTTTCATTTCATTTTTTTTTTCATTTTTTCAAATTTCACAAATTTTGCACAATTAGATACAAAACAGCTATATCTTCAATAACGCATTTCCACCACAATCACAAATATACACTACATCAACACCTAATTTTTATGCACATATTGCTTGAGCTCAGAATTTTGTGTGCGATCAGGATAGTCATTTTGGCTTTGGTGAATCAAAGGTGGAGCTGAATCAACGGGATTGGGTAGGCACAAGGGGCCTGCAAGGATAAGATGTTAGGATCGGAATACAAAGCTCAAACTGGCCAACATGATGGCCTACGTCACGCTCACGCACTGAATTAACTCATTCCCATGCTTCGAGAGTCGCTTGGGGCAAGTTCTTAGCCACCGAGAAAGATGATTCTTCCTCCCGACTCGAGCAATATGAGCCTAGCACCCCTCTACACACATCCCTACACTACCGAATGATTCGCACCGGATTCAACACTTTTGAGTAGAATAAACTAAAATTACGCTATCAGAATAAAATGTAAAACTAAAAGCATAAAGAAAAGTTTAATCTACACCGATTTCTATGCGAGACATGAATAAGTGACTAGAGCACTCCACGAGTCAACAAAGTACCTCGTCTCGCAATCCTAACCAAGCACCGTGATTTCCCATTCACACAACCGAGACGAGTTAGACTCGTCGCGCGCCTACAGTTAAGTGCGCTCACGTGGGTATCGTGGTGTGCCATGAGATGAGCAATGCTACAATATAACACATTGTAAATCCTAGTATGCTGTGCACTGTGCATGTGCACGAGGTAACGATAACTCTCACTCCCTCAGACTTACACTAAGCAAAAAGCATGTTTGATAGCGGCATAAGCTTAAGAAGGCTAGGATGAAAGATTACCCCATGCTCAGAAATGAGCATACCAGAAGATATGGCGTTTTGTTCAGAAGGCGGTGATCCCACCGTGCTCCAATAAATGCGGACCTGCGATTAAAGGGATCCCAAGCACACAAAAATATAACAAAAAAAGATAACAAGAAAGAACGGAACCAAATGGTCCCAAATGGGTTGTCTCCCAAGAGCCCTTTTGTTTACCGTCCTTAAGGTGGACCAAATACCTGTATTAGCAGATTATAGAATTGTTCACGCAAAATTAAAGAGAGGAGATCATCCAAGTCTACACAGTATTATTACACAACCACATGGAGAAATCAACTATACGTTGATTTAAAATAGTAACTGCAGATAGAAGAAAAAGGTCCGGAGACCCACAAATGATGGCAACGAAGTAAGAGGTTTAGCCTCCATCCCCAAGTCTCCTCCTTTCTTGCTCTCTTTCTCTCTTCCAAGAGTATTTCTTCAATGAAAAATTGCTTTCCCCCATGCAGCCAGTCCTTTAGGGGAAGCACATGTGGTGACACTGGAGTGGATAGAGCAATATCGTCTGCCACTGCGACATGCTTATCCTGCCAGGAATGCATCATCTGACTGCCCAAAAATGGGTCAGCAACTTCCAAATTCTGCGGGGGAATAAATGAAACGATGTTAGAAATAACAGGAAGAGATGGAGCGAGAGTAGACTCAACATCCGTAGGAGCAAAGCAGGAGGAAGAGGTGTCACAAGTGACATCCTCCCATGAGAGATGATCAGATTCCACCTGGATGACCAACGCTAACTCTTCATGTTGAGTTATAACCAATGAAAGAGGGTCAAGAAACAAAGTAGATGAAGAACATAAAAAATCATTAGTCGAGGGAGTGATCCCGGTTTCACTCCCTGCAGGTTCTGATTGTACCACTATCACATCATGAGGAGGTTCTTTCAACACGACCGAGGCAAGAGACACCAAATTCTCAACCTGCATAGTCAATCTATCAATGCACTCTTGCCGTGTTTCAAGGCCTTGAATTATAATATGAGCAAATTTGAAGAATTTCTCCTCCAAATAGGCTGTATCCTCATCATGTTGTGACAGAGGCAATAAAGAATGTGACATCGCTCCTGCATTCACACAACCCGAAAACAATAGAAATAACAAAAAAACAACAACTCGTGTAGCTATTAACTCAAACACAAAAATCAAACTACGCCTGCATTCCCCGGCAACGGCGCCAAAACCTTGATGCGTGCTCGACAAGTGCACCGGTCGCACAAGTAATAAAGTTGGGAGTATGTCCCCGAATATCGTCTCCCAAGGAATGTGCGTGGTTTGTTTGACTCTTCGGATTGAGCGAATAATTACAAGAGTAAATTAAAAGAAAAGTAAGGGCTTTGATTTTGGTTTCCTAAATTACTACACAGAAATGAGATGCGGGTCAAAACTCCGCTTCGCAAGGCGGGATGGATGCAACAGCCGCGATGCCGTGCTTCGGAAGGCGCGTGGATGGAAAGTAACTGTGACAATTGAGGGTCGCACACACCTCTTCGCAAATCTCCGTAGCCGTGGCTAACCCAACGCAAATGTGAATGGATGGGAGTGCATGGAGTGGAGTGAGTGTAAGCGAACGAAACACAAAGCAATACATAGGAGATTATGTAAACACCAAATAATTCGTTCATAGACAAACAAATCATTCAAGTTCATTACATAAATATTCAACTAGTTATAACAAGATAAGTTAAGAGAAAACCACCCAAGAAGGAGAACCGTCGGTCACGGCCGGAATAGCGGGTTGTCAATCCGCTTCCGATCTCGGTCGAATGGTGCTTCCGGTGCCGGAGATCTGTCACTTTCTCCGGTGATCTCCACTTTCTCCGCAACAACTTGAAGAACACTCGCTAGGAAAGCTTTGCTGTTGGCCGAAAGGGCTCCCCGATGGTAGAGAAACAACTCTTGATCGCCGGAGGAGTCTCCCGGATGGTTGGGATGGAGGGGGATGAAGATGGGATGAAAATCGCCCAAGACGGCGGCCTAATCGCGCCCCAACACCGGCTGGAATCCCTAATTTCGCAGAACAACGGCTTAAATAGGGAGTAAAATAAGTACTGTGCACGGTCAGTGGCGCACGACCAATGGTTGTGCGCGAAGGAATGCCTGTGATCGTGCGCAGTCAACCTGTAGCAAAGAAAAAAGATAGAAAACAACGCACGATCAGGGGCGCACGACCAATGGTCGTGCACGAAGAAATGCCTGTGATCGTGCGCATACCTTCGCGCCGATCTCGATCTGGGACGGGAATTATCGCACGACCAATGGTCGTGCGCCTGGTCGTGCGCGAAGGAATGCGCACGATCAGAGGCTTTTTAGGCCAAAAATTGCCCTGCACCATCCCGAACGTGCACACGATCCCAGGACCTGCAGGAAAAGTACAAATAACCCTGATCCGTGCACACCACCGGATCCATAACACAGGCACACAGTGATATATAGGAAAAACATGCCACAAAGGGGAAAGGATTGCACAAAAGGCGCAGAAACGCCATGCTATCAATATAAGCGTATATGAACAGCAATTGAAGTGCAATGACACTAAAACAAACCCAAATGAGGCCGGAAATCACTGTATAAACCAGACTCATCAGGAAGCTTCATCCACCATTAGCTCAAGCATTCCTCGCTAACGAGACCAAGGAAGCGCTGATGATCGTAGGAGCGGTGACATCCTCCTTCGAGCCAAGCTCACCATCTGAGGGCCGAGTCCGGAGAGAGCCCGACAACCTCTCATTCCGGCCGTGAACCCAAGCCGTGACTTCTTCTTTGTGGTCCTCTCTAACCTTGAATGCTTTTACTTCATTTTGTGTTGTATGAACATGTGTTAAGCTAATCTTAAGTAGTTTTGCTTTCCTTCATATGCACTGATGTTGTGGTGGCATGAATAGCCCCTTTGTTCCTAGTGATTTTCTGTGATTTGTTGTGGGTGAAGCCACTAGCAATTGCTAGTGGTGATGTTTTGAGAAGAGGTGTGTGCGACCCTCAACCGTCATAGTGATATCCCGTCCACGCGCCTCCGAAGCACGGCATCGCGGCTGTTGCACCCATCTTGCCGTGCGAAGCAGAGTTTTTACCCGCATCTTTATTCATTCTGCAATAGCGTAGGAAACCAAATCAAAACCCCCCGTTTTTATTTATTACTCCTTTCAACTGATTTCCTGATTAGAGCAAATTGTACTACCCAACTTGCAGTCCTTAAGAGATCGATACTTGGGGATAACTTCCCATTTTTATTACTTGAGCGACCGGTGCACTGCCGTCGTATCTTATTTCGTGCCTGCTAATTAGCAGTGCCGAGATTGCACATCAAACTTGCCCCAAGCTATTTTCAAAATGAGTGTGTTGAATGATCTTGTTGGGAGCATGACGTAGGCCATCATTTGTTCCGGTTGAGCTTTGATTTCCCAACCTAACGTCTTCCATTGCTAGCCTCGTTGAGCCTTACCTCTCCTATTTGTTAAACTCCACTAAACTTTCACCAAGGCCACATATCCTAAACTAATGCACACTAGAGTCGAACTTTGGAATATATACATATTTAAGATGATTTTGCGTTGCGGAGAAATATTTGTGTGCGCGAAAAAAAATGAGAATGAGTTAAAATTTTGATTGATCCTAACTTATGTTTCTATGGATCTAGAAAAAAAAGTATAAGAACTCTAAAAATAATCGAACCACAAGTGTGGTAGTCTCGCGCGCACCATCGTGCTTAAATGAAGTCTGGGGGAGTGTGCTTCAAGGTGAAGATGTTGAGGTTGAAATTTGTTATCTACCGGAGGATGAGTGCATTTAACCTATGTTCTTCTACTTGATTACCGTACCTCAACCCAAGCCCTAAGTCTATCCTAAAAGCCCTACTGATTCTTGATAAGATCGTCTCATGAAGTGGAGAAGGTGCGAAAGGGAAACCGTATGACCACCGACCTTGATGGATTTCTGGGAGAGCTCTTCCTTGAGATCCAATTTGAGCAACGCTCACCTCAGCAGTTCACGCTATTTTCCTTAGGGCGCGACTGTTCGATTCACCAGTGATTCACCTCAGAGTAGTAGTATTTTGTATTTTACACTTGTAGAAGTTCTTACAATATTGTCGTTGTTTTATAACCTTTTCTACTTTGTTTTTACGCTCATCAGTTCTTTACTTCCCATCATGTTTTGCCTGCACAGTTGCTTCTTTAACATCAATTTTTCTATCATGGGATTGAGTGTTTGCCCGAGACGTGCAAATGAGTAAGTCTGGGGGTGTGATGAGTCCCATTTATATACACTTTGATGGACTCATCTAGGCTAGTTTTCACGCACTCGCACTTCACTTTTTGTGTATTAATGATTATATTGCATTTAGTCACAATTCTCACATGAAGTGCACTTCTAGGCCCGATGTGGTGTATTTTCTTGATTATCACTCTTAATGTCTTTCATGCTGTGTAATGTGCCACTTTCAGTGGTTTTGATTTGTGTTTATGCTGGAATAGGGGTCGTGCAGGTGTTCCCAGTACAAATATGTACAGGCACACTGCGCACGATCACTGGTTATACTGCGCACGACCACTGATCGTGCGCCGCCGATCGTGCACGTTCATTTGTAGCCCAATGTTGCATTCTGAATTTGGTCGTGCGTTTTTGTGCACGGTCGTGCGTTCGGTCGTGCGATCTTTATATTTTATAAAGTGTATGTCGCAGGTTCCGATGGGATAGAGCGCACGAGCGCCTAACTTCTAGTGCGCACGAACGCTGGTCGTGCACCACTGGTCGTGCGCACTATTTCACCAGCGCCTATTTAATGCCCTATTCCGTGATTTTAGGTCATTGAGCACTGTTTTGGGCCCGAATTCTTCCGCAAGCTCCGCCATTTTCCCTCTCCAAGCTCCATCCATCCATCCCCTTCCTTGGGAAAGCTTCTTCCATCAATCCTAAGCTCCTTCAAGAGTTCTGGAAGCATTCCCCGCCATCTACAACAAGTATTTCAAGGTGTGGCATCTCCATTGGGCTAAGTGGAAGAGACCCAGCTCATAGAAGAAGACGGATGATGTTTGGAGGTAGTGACAGCCTCTGAACCCTGGAAGCAACCAAGGACTGAGCTCGGAGGAGGCTTGACAACCCCCCATTCTGACCAAGATCTACGGCGAGGCTTCTCATCTCGTGGTTCCTCTACCCTCTCTCTTTTGGAAATGTATGCTTAAACTTTTGTAGTGAACTGGAGTAATCTTTATTTGTCTATGAATGGAAGTATTCTCTTGTTTTATTTCTCGTTTGATGCTTTGCTGTAATGCGCTCCGCCCCCACTCCACTTCCACACACGCATTCTAGTTAGCCATCTAGCAATTGCTAGTGGTGATGTTGGCGAAGAGGTGAATACGACCCTCACAAAACCTCGCACTGCGGCCATTCCACCCGCTTACCGAAGCGCAACATCGCGGCCGCTGCACTCACCCCCACTTTGTGAAGAGGTGTGTGCGACCCTCAACCGTCACAGTTACTTTCCGTCCACGCGCTTTCCCAAGCACAGCATCGCGGCCGTTGCATCCATCCCGCCTTGCGAAGCGGAGTTTTGACCCGCATCTTATTCTGCAATAGCTTAGGACACCAATCACAATGCCCTTGTTTTTACAACGCCCATGTTTTTTACTTTCTTTTACCCGTCGAAACAATTACCTCACTCTACTTTCTTGTCACCATATCCTGCATTCCTCAAGAGATCGACATTCGGGGAGTTCCTCCCTATTTTATTACTTGACAACGACCGGTGCACTTGCCGAACACGCATCAGCTAGAGCGGCTTGAGGCCATATCCAGGGAAGGATAGGCTAAAGCCAACCGGTTTGTGGGGATACAAGTCGGTATAGAAAAGGAAAAATTGTTTTACCTTGTACGCCTCCGATTTCTAGCGATATTGAAATCAAATTTATGTAAACACTTTTTATATTATATAATCACGTCTCTTTTTGTGTTTACTTGATTTCTATCATTTGGCATAAGTTATAAAATTGCAAATTACAATTGTTTCTTCCTTTAAGTTAAATTGTTATTTCATTCTAATTTACTCTAAACAATTTAGTAAATCGTCTAAAAATTTATAAAAAAATTTATTCCCTTATTCACCCCTCCCCCCACTCTAAAGGCGCCAATCGATCTAACAGAATGCCACTACAAAACGCCGATCCTGCATGCAATATCGATCACAGAAAAGGTAAAGTATAACAAGCTTTAAAGAAGACCAGTCCACATCACATAAAAGTAAATCATTATAAAGAGATGTCCACATAAACATAACTGAAATAAAAGACAGAAATAATAAGGGCTCCTGCCCAATACATCAAATCCTCACTACATAACCACTCGCGGAAGCATAAGATACTAAAGCTAAACGATGCTCACGGATCCTGCCAATGGTGCTCCCGTACTAGACTGCCCCATCTCCATCTGCATCGGCCTCTGGTGCTGCAGGATATCCTCGGTCCCCTAAAATGATAAGGTCCACCGACCATTGGTCAAAAGACTAAGCCAATCCACCACCCCTCCCCCGGTGACTCCTAGGCACCGTGCGGGAAGGATGAAGCGGAGGACATCAAGGGGTGTAACAAAAGCAGGTGACGGGAACATAATCTACAGGGAATGTTTCTACGCTACACAAATGTATATAAATAATTGAAGAAGTAAATAAAGTAGAGTACGACGAGGTAAAGTAAACAAGTAGACCAAGCATATAAAGGTAAGTAAGGTAAAGTAACCATTGATTTATAGGAATGCCCACACAAACCTTTTGACCAAGGGGACGTTTAGCAAGGCCTATCGTATAAGAAGTCCCATAACCGACTTATACGATAGGGGTAGGGGTTGAAATGCAATGTTGATGCTATGTCATGCAAGGTATGCAATTAAAAATTATGTCCATACAAGTGCAACTCACACACTATGACTCTATGCACGCAGACCTTTAGTTTCTCCCTTTTTGGAGCTAGCAAGACTCCCAGGATAATCCCATTGTGGCAAACAGAAGCGGTGGGTTGGGCCTCGCACACATCTAGGTTGGTATTTGTACTACCTAACATATACCTAATGTACGCCTCAACGCTAAGAAAACAACAGCGGAGCTACTGCGTACTCTTGCTGGTTAGACCACCAGACTTGTTTTGGTAAAGGGTTATCCTCATTTACCGAGCCCAAGTTTTAATGTCAGTGCAACGACCATCAATACTAAGGACCCATAACCTTATGCACATGCAAACATGTTTACATCTACCTCCGAGCCATATACTCCCCGTGCTAACTCGTCCGGCACAACAAATATGGTAGAGTCACAACTCACCAGACTAATAAGTCTATTACTACGACCACCGAGCCTACCACTCGTAAGATCAAACCGACTAAGCGCCCGTGACAATGGAGTGTGAGTTAGTATATTACTTAGTTAATCTTGTATAGCAACTTAGCCCTATAGTTTATGGTCAACCTAAGACTTCCCGAGGATTAACCTGTTAGGGGCTCGCTGCGGTACTAGGAACTATACTGGGATGACACCCCAAGGCTCCCTTTCTCAAGGCATTTAATATTATGGGTAACTACCCACATGCCTAATCATCTTACCTTTTCACTTGTAATTAACCTAGGTGGTTTATGACACGCTAGGGAAAAGATGATCTTTCGTCAATCCCAAGCACGACCTTACCCTTAACTCACCTAGCACTCTAATCTCCTAAACTCCTTTTTGATGAACTCACCCTCTTCATCCTTACCATGCACACCAACTACATGCCACTTCCACTTGGTAGGCCCCTAAATACCCAAATTTCACATTTTTACTATACGCAGACCAAACTAACTATATGAAGCTTATGAGTAGAGGCACTCCAAATATTCACCCACATGACACAAGATTTTTACTGGAGGACTACCATGGTATTTTAAGACTAAATCCAGAGACTCACATTTTTCCTCAACATTTTAGCATTTATTTAAATTTCTTCAACATTTGCCAAGTATGAATATGAACATGAAGGGTAAGGTATTCTTATGACATGACTCTCATAAATTTAAGATAACTCTATCATGCCAAAATAAAAGTAAATATAGAGTGTCACAATTTTACAATCAGGAATTATCCTCTAATTATAATATTGAATATTTAACCAAAAATAGAAATTAAAGAAGCAACCACCAACAATACTTGTCCAAAAATTATGGGAATATTACCAGACATTTATGTTGATCAGAAAAGTTCTCAGGCCAAATTTTAGAATTTATAAAGGCATATTAACCACTTAAATAAATATTCCAAAGAAATCCTAATATGGGCATGTTGTGAAGTAGCCTACTGATAACAATCTCCAAAAATTATATAAAAATTTATAGAGCTTCCTAGTGCTCTGAAATGTCCTATCACCATATTGCACACTTTTCCAGAGAGTTTTGGAGCCTCAATTATTATTTTTAGATTAAGACAAAATATGTGACTTGAGAATGAAGTACTGGTTAAATCATTTAATAAATTACACAAAAAATACCAGAGGTCTATAATATGATTATAAAGGCACTACCAAGGTTTCCTAGAGCATAATCACACCCCATGAACATATATCTTAAACTCCATGGCAATTCTAGGGCTTTTGATCACATGGACTTCACAAGGTCCTATATGCACCCCAAGGGGTAGAACTAGGGTCCTAGGTCATATCCACCTCTACACCACCCCATCTTACTCATGAAGGTGTTTTAATTGATCCTAAACCAGTGGCCAAGGTTTCAACTCATGGTGATGAGTTTTGACCACCATACCACAAGATAAACACCATGCCCTAATTTGACATAACTTGGGTTGACAAATTACCTAACCAAATCAGTCCCAATTGGGCTGAGATTTTTACCAGGGTCATGTGATAACCCTAAAAAGTACCCACCAAAATTTTGAGGGCATTGGAGGTCATTTGACCCACTAATTAATTAATATTTAATTTATTAAATTATTACAAAAACCTTAGAAAAAGGTTCTCCTAAATATCCCATCTTTGGGTATGATATGTGGGTATGTAAATAGCCTAGGTTTTAAATTTCAAGGTCATACCATTTACCAATAGAGAGATATTCAAGAATTTGTGACTGTCCTACCCTAGGGACCAATCCAAGCAAAAAGACTCCACAGGGAGCTATAGTGCCCCTATTGGGCTGAAAAAAAATTTAATTAAAGATAACCTCAATACCTACAACTATCATGTAGAACATGTTCTCTGAAATTGAACCTAAGTATTTTTAATATTTAAATCAAGGTACTGCATTATATGTGACAGAATAATACAATTCATAACATTAAATCATTTAGGTCTGAGCTTATCAAATCGCGACAGATCTAACAGGTCTTGTTCATCGTCCCCGATGGATGGACGGCGCGCGACAATCCATCGTGGGCTTCTTTGTGGGACGATTTCCCGGCCACCTGTGCCTCTTCCCATCCAGCCAATGCCACCACCACCTCCCTTGAGGCGGTGGCCGACGATAGGGGGTGGTTGGCCGACCGGAGGTGGTCGGAATCGAGGTTTAGAGGAGGGTAAAGAGAGCTCGAATCGAGCCCTTTAAGATGCACGATCCGAGCCCAATTGAGCTCAGATCAATCCCCAAATTATCAGAAGATCAAGCACTAAGGGAGAGGAGGCGGATCAGACCTATGTGGGGGATTGGTGGTGCGAATTTCCGTGAGTCACCATGGCCAGAGGTGGAGCTTTCAGCGCCATGTCGATCCTAGCTTCTGGTGCTCGATCTCTGTTAAAAAACTTAAGGTCCGTAGATGAAGTAAAAAATGCGGAATCACTTCACAAAACCTTTCATAAGTGTAGCACAACAATGACAATGGGAAGACCAAATAGTGCTATGATATTAACTATCTCTTTACAAAGCGAGATATACATGGCGAGACATGATTCATAAGAATCACGGAGGAGAAAAGCACAAAACACAAAGGTAAACAAGCTGCAGCGACCTAACAATTTGAGACAGCCAGACCGCGCGAACAGACAAGCCAGACGGTAGCTCCTGAGCCCGCGCGAACAGAGTACAAGCCACACCTGTCAGACCGTAACCATAGACCGCTGACCTACTGCTTTATTCCTATGCTGAAAAACAAACTGTTCGCACTTCTTGATCGCCCAGACTGCACAGTCTTGATCACAGACGAAACCCGCGAACTCTGAACAAGAAAATTGCTATCTACAATAGACCGCAACTCAAGACCGCCTGGTCACATAAGACCGCCTTATCAACTGAGTTCACTGCACCAGACCAAGAACACCTAAACACAGTCCGCCCGGACTGGTTTATTCAAAGCTGGAAGAAAGGAGACAAGCTGACCGCGAGCTGCTAGATGCTAACATGCGAACACATAAACTGGTTAGACAAAATCTCAAACTGCGCGACCTCAGAATGAGATCGGCACAATCAAGCCAACTTGGGTTCTTACAGTTCTCATTATTAATGACGGGCCCTGCACCCCTATTTATAGGCGATTAGACGGATGTCATCACCGCACAAACTGGGATACAATCACCGCCCATCAGATCGCGAGCGGTCTCGCAAAGCAGACCACCCAAGCTCAGCATAGCTCTCAGCTCTTTATTAAACCTTACGGTTACAACCAAAACGCTCGGTCATTGCGGTCTCAACAAGGCAGACCGCCCGGTCTTCTTCCAAAGAAAGCAAACCAAGAACATCTGGCCGACTTAGGACAAGTTGCCAGACCAACCCACGCATGCTGCCCAGATAGATAGCGGACTCCCAGATCAGACCACCTCAAACAAACCATTGAGATAGAACCGACCAGCGAACCAGCGTAAACCGCGCGGTCTCTGTGGTCTCCAATCCGCAGACCGCCCAGCACTACTCCACTTCCATTTAAAAAATTTAACACTCCCCCTTGAAGTTGGAAGTGGAAGTCAGCCCAAGCAAACTCCACAACTGACCAAAAGGTCCCTTCGCCAGCGGTTTAGTAAATATGTCAGCAACGTTCTACTTGCTCTGCACATGCTCCACGGTCAGAGATCCCTCCAACACCTTCTCATGAATGAAATGGTGATGAATCTCTATGTGCTTCATACGCGCGTGACAAACTCGTGACAAACTGGATTGTTCACCAATTTGAGAGCACTCTCGTTGTCACCAGGTAGCATAGTAGGACCTCGCACCTCCCTATGAATGTCCTCCACAATCCTCCTAAGCCAGATGGCTTCCTGAGCCGCCAAAGCCAAAGCTTTGTATTCCGCTTCTCAGTGGAGACAGACATATAATCCTGCTTCTTGCTGCACCATGATATAGCTGTAGAGTCTGTCATAAAAACATATCCAGACGTCGATCTCCGATCAGCCGAATGCCCTCCATAATTAACATTCATGTACCCGTGCAAGCAAAAGCCTGAATCTCTCCCGTAGAAGAGACCCAAATCTGAGGTGGATTTGACATACTTCAATATACTCCTAGCCACCACAAGATGAGGTTTCCGAGGCTCTGCCATAAATCGACTCACCCTGCCAACTGCATAAGCAATATCTGGCCTCGTGATCGTCAAGTATATTAAGCTTTCGACCAAAGCCCGAAACACCAAAGGATTGGTAAGAACCTTCCCTTCATCTCGTCGAAGATGAACTCCAACCTCCAGTGGAGTAGAGCTGCACTTCCCCCTTTCCATGCCGAACCTCTTCACGATTCGATCCGCATAGCCCTTTTTAGAAACAAGCATAACGCTCTCTTTGCTCTCCACTTCGAGCCCAAGGAAATTGTGGAGCTCACCCAAATCCTTCATCTCGAATCTGATAGCTAGATCAGCACGAAGCCTAGCTACCTCCACTTCAGAAATCCCCGTGATGATCATATCGTCAACATACATTAGCACTAAGACCTGAAGCTCCCCCATCTTCTTTATAAATAATCTTGAATCTGAATCAGAAGCAAAATATTCATAGAATGGAGGTATTCTTCAATCTTCTCGTACCATGCCTGAGGCACTTGCTTCAAGCCGTAAAGAGCCTTATTGAGCTTGCAAACATATCTTGGGTGCTCTTCGGATACATAACCAGGTAGCTGATCCATGAAGATATCCTTGTCAATCTAACCATATAAGAAAGCATTCTTCACGTCAAGTTGCCAAATCTTCCATCCTTGGCAAGCTGTCAATGCGATCACCACCCGAACCGAAGTCATATTGGCAACGATACTAAACGTTTTTTCATAATCCTCACCATATTATTGAGAGAAACCTCTTGCTACAAGGCGAGCCTTGTACCGCTCAATACTTCCATCAGCCTTCTTCTTCAATTTTAAAGCCCACTTATAAGTCACCAGAGTAACTCCCTCTACCTTAGGAACCAAGTCCCAAGTCTCATTCTTCCTGAGGGCGGGCATCTCTTCATTCATGGCTCTTTCCCACTCCTTAACTCCAACGACATTTTTATAACAAGATGGCTCTCTCTCATCCAGGGGACTTGCGAAGAAACATGAGACAAAGCTCACCAAGTTCATGCCCGTATACCGATCAGGTGGAATAATGGTCCTCTTGGACCTCCTCAGAGTTTGACTCTGAACCACCTCTTCCACTGCAGCTTCTGGACTAACTCTCCTTTCAGGTAAACATAGAGCATTGCTCCCCCTGCTTCCAGAACCTGAAGCACCTGACCCAGAGCTAGAAATACAAGGAGCACCTAGAGAAATTGGTAACTCCACCAGAACTTCCTGTGCAACTTCTACTGGTCCACCATCTACCATGCTTCCTTGTAACTCAATAGAAGAGCTACCTTGGTATGTCGTCAGCTTGTCAAATACCGTATCCCTTGATACCACATATCTCCATGTCTCGGGATCCATGCATCTCCATCCTTTCTTTCGATCATCATTACCGACGAAGACTAGCTTCCTTGCTTTCGCATCTAGCTTCGTTTGAAGGGCATCTGAAACATGCACGTAGCAGGTAGAACCAAACACTCATAACTGTTCCACGCTTGGCTTCTCCTTAAACATCAACTCATGAGGGGTCTTCATGTTGATGGGACTGAGAGGCATCTGGTTGATAACATAGGCCGCACAAGACATTCCCTCTGCCCAGAAAGACTTTGGGATACTCTTGGCATGAAGCCAACATTTGAAGGTCTCCATCAGCTGAAACATTTCAGAGAAATTTCACTTCTATTGGACCAAACAGAATGTAATACCCAGCATCCACCGCATTGCTCACCGAGAAGAGTTTCTTCTTCATCCCCAGAACATGATAGACACTCTTCTACGTAAGAGTACCTCTATCATCGTTCAATGAATCCATACCCTCCTTCTCAACTGCATGAATAGTATAATCAGCTGTAATGATAACGTCATTACCAGTATATGCCTGCAAAGAGGAGAACTTCGACTCATCCCCGGTGAGGTGATGACCACACCCAGAGTCCACTATCCAATAATCTTGATATTTGATGGAAGCCATGGCCCGACACACGTGCCCGTCATGAATTCACCTCCACCACCCCAACTCCCTTCAGAATTAGAACAAGCCTCCTCCTTCCCTGCAGCATGCCCTGGCTGAAGATTGACCTTGCAGTCTCTTTTGAAATGACCAAGCTTGTTGCACCTGAAGCATCTAGGTCCTTCCTGCTTCTTCCCATCACGCTTAGGAGCATAGCTCCTCTCCTGCTGATATAAGGTAGATGGACCATCATCTCCAGATGTCTTCTTCTTCTTGTCCCATCTCTTCTTCTTACCAGAGAAGAGAACCTCACCTTCTCCCCTAGAGACAGACATCTCGGCCATTTGCTTAGCTAAACTTTCTTGCAAAGCAAGTAAGTTCTCCAGCTCCAGCAATGAAGGCTGATTGGCCCAGCCTTGAATAGAAGTCACAAAGGCCACATACTCCTTCCGCAAGCCGCGGATTATGTGCCTCTTCAGCTTAGCTTCTGAGATAGGCTCATTCGGATCCAAAGTCGATATCTCTGCGCAAAGGTTCTTCATCTTCAAGAGGAATGTTGAGATAGAAAAATCCCCTTGAGTTTTTTTCGCCAACTCATTTTCCAAGAACTGCAGCCTAGCTACATTCTTCTTATTGAACAAGCCATCCAAGGCTGTCCAAATTTCAGCAGCTGATGCACACCCGATGATGTGATCAAATAACTCCGGAATGATAGCTCTCTTGAGAGTGAACTCCGCCTTAGAATTCATTCTCCTCCAAGCCTTCACGAGCTCAGCATTCCCTTCAGCATGAATAACAGCCCGTCTTGCTTCTCCTCCTACAACCTCCCACAAATCCTCGCCAAGAAGATAGCTCTCCATGCAAGACTTCCACTTCTTGAAGTTAGTCTGCATAAGGAGCTCAATACCAAGACCTCTAGCATGTCCTCCTTCCATTGCTATCCCACTGATGGCTAACCAACTTGAGAAACCCGAGAGAAGTATCAACAATCAACCATAGAAACCTCCCTCTGATACCATGTTAAAAAACTTGAGGTCCGGAGATGAAGTAAAAAATGCGGAATCAATTCACAAAACCTTACACATGTGTAGCACAACAATGACAATGGGAAGACCGAATAGTGCTATGATATTAAATATTTCTTACCAAAGCGAGGTATACATGGCGAGACATGATACATAAGAATTGCAGAGGAGAGAAGCACAAAACACAAAGGTAAACAAGCTGCACTGACCTGACAATTTGAGACCGCCAGACCGCGCGAATAGACAAGCCAGACGGTAGCTCCTGAGACCACACGAACAGAGTACAAGCCGCACCTGCAAGACCGCAACCACAGACCACTGACCTGCTGCTTTATTCCTCTGCTAAAAAACAAATATTTCGCACTTCTTGATCGCCCAGACCGCACAGTCTTAATCACAGAAGAAACCCGCAAACTCTAAACAAGAAAACTGCTATATGCAATAGACCGCAACTCAAGACCGCCTGTTCACTTAAGACCGCCTGATCAACTGAGTTTGCTGCACCAGACCAAGAACACCTAAACATAGTCCGCCCGGACTGGTTTATTGAAAGATGGAAGAAAGGAGACAAGCTGACCGCGAGCTGCTAGCTGCTAACCAGCGATCACATAAACCGGTCAGACAAAATTTCAACCCGCGTGACATCAGAATGAGACCGGCAAAATCAAGCCAACTTGGGTTCTTACAGTTCTCGTTATTAATCATGGGCCTTGCACCCCTATTTATAGGCGAGTAGATGGATGTCATCACTGCACAAACCGGGATACAATCACCGCCCATCAGATCGCGAGCGGTCTCGCAAAGCAGACCGCCCGAGCTCAACATTGCTCTCAGCTCTTTATTAAACCTTGCAGTTACCCCCAAACTGCTCGGTCACCGTGGTCTCAACAAGGCAGACCGCCCGGTCTTCTTCCAAAGAAAGCAGACCAAGAACATCTTGCCGACTTAGGACAAGTCGCCAGACCAACCCGTGCAAGCCGCCCGGACAGATAGCGGTCTCCCAGATCAGACCGCCTCAAACAAACTGCTGAGACAAAACCAACCAGAGAACCAGCGCAGACCACGCGGTCTCTGCGGTCTCCAATCTGCAGACCGCCCAGCACTACTTCACTTCCACTTCAAAAATTTAACAATCTCTTTGGGGAGGAGGGGGGTTTCACTCCTCTCTGATCCCTGAGGGTGTTAAGGAGATCAATTGGGGGAGGGGTTGAGCCTTGGCATCAATTGTCATTAATGGCCATTAGTGGAGGTTTCGTCCACCTCTATTTCTCCCCCAATTCAGCTCCCCTGGCCATAAAAATTCTAGAAATCGGTTTGTAACTGAAGGGGAGGTGAATGCTCATCAATTGGGGAGGAATTGAAGGATCAATTGCATTGATCACCATGAATGCTCTCCTTCCCTCTTCAATTAAGGGGAAACCTCCATTTTCTCTCTCCTAATAATTACAGAAATTAATTGGTGATTTCAGTAATTACCAAGCCCACTAGGTGGTGGACCACTCTAGTTGGGCTAGCCCAAATGGATTGGGTTTAATTTGGGCAAATTAGGTTATTTTGACCCAAGGTGGACTTTGGTCAAATTGACCAATTGGGTTGACCCCAATGTGTGTCTTAGGCTCCAATGGCCTCCCTTAAGGGTTAGGAAGGTCTAGGTAATGTCAATTTGGCAAGGTGAGGGTGAATTGCCCCTTAAAAGGGCAGTTTTGACCCAATTATGGCTAGGGTTGACTTAGGGTAAATTGGTCAAATTAGAGGTCCCGTGATGTGGATTTTTGGTCCATTAGGTCCCTAGTGACCCTATGTGGGTAGGGGCAGGGTCAATTTGGCATGGTGGAGGCCAATTGACCCTAATTGAGCTAGTTTGACCAATTTAGTGTTAGGGTTGACTTTGGTCAATTTGGCCCATTTTGTTGACCTTAATGGGTCCCTGTTGCTCCAAGGAGGCCCCTATTGTGTTAATGACACTATGGTGGGGTCAAGGTTCAAGATGTGGCCCTAAAGTCCAACCCTAGGTTTGGTATCTGAAAATTGCTAATTGTAGACCACTTGGGTTTTCTCCTTCTCACCTAAGTTCGCATGGTCTTGAGCACTTTCTATTGTTTTGTCATGACCTAGTCATGACAAAACTAACTTGGGGGATCTAGTTGTTTGGGGGATGTTATAACAAGACCTAGGCCCTAATGTACGTTATGGCACCTATCCTCGGTACTCACGAGCGCCTGCGTACTCGTGCTGTCTCCATCGGGACCAGACCTTTTATAAGGCTAAGTGTAGGGTTATTTGGAAATGTGACCTTCCAGTCGCACAGTAAAACAGCTTGGCCCTCTGTACACCTCCCACTTGTCGAGTCATTGTACTTCCATTGGTGTGTCGTCTAGGCTAGTACTGAAGACCCACCATATTTAATGCAAATGCACTTATGTATATACTCTATCAATCGAGCCTCCAGCTCGCAGGACTAACCAGCCATATGTTATATATTCACCGAGCCAATTGCTCGCAGGACCAACCCATCCTTCATAAATAACCAGCCTACAGCTCCATGGACCGACTTGTCAATTCCACGCTATAAAGTGCTAGTCACTGATGAGTCCCGATTATATACACATATATGGACTCATCTGGGCCGTTTATCTAGTCATTCCACTGCACTTTAGCCTTGTTTTAGCTTATATTTGTTATCACTTGCTATGTGCACTTCTAGGCCCATTTTGGTGTTATTTCGTATCTTTCTTTGTTATTAGTTTTCTTGTGATGTTAAGTCCCACTTTCAGTGGCTAGACTAGTGTCGTACGCTGGAACAGGTGTCGTGCAGGTGTTTCCGGTGCAATTCTGCATAGGAACACTGCGCACGATCACCGGTTCTATTGCGCACGACCACTGGTCGTGCGCCACTGATCGTGTGCACTTAACCCTTTTTTATGAGTTCTGTTTTTTGGTGCAGTGCGTACGACCATCTACGCTAGTGCGCACGACCACCGGTCGTGCGCCACTGTTCGTGCGCACTTATCATCAATTTCTTGAGTTCTGTTTCAATCAGTGCGCACGACCACCTACGATAGTGCGCACGACCACCGGTCGTGCGCCACTGGTCGTGCGAACATTTTATTTTATAATTTCTGTCTTTGCAGGCTCCGTACAGGCAGAGCGCACGATCACAGGATTCTAGTGCGCACGACCACTGGTCGTGCGCCAATGACCGTGCGCACTGTTTATTCCAGCGCCTATAAATTCCGCTGCTCGCGATTTAGGTCGGGGGATCCGCCGTTTTCTCGCCGAGCTCCGCCGTTTCGCCCCCTTTCGCTGGTTCTCCGCCCCCCTAGGCCTCCTCCATCATCCAAGAGCTTCAAGGAGGAGATTCCACTCATCTTCATCGCCAAGCAATGAGTTCCTCGCATCAGACGTGGCTGGATTGTAAATCGCTGGAGAAGACGGGTCCATTGGGAGGTGTGACAACCCTCCTCTACCCCGGACGCAGTTGGGACCGAGCTAGGACGTGGATTGACAACCCAACGATTCCTACCGTGAATCTACAACGAGACTCTGGATTCGGTCGTATCTCTTGCCTTTTTCTTCTACTTGTGTGGTTGTAGTTGTTTGTAATCTCTATATTTAGATGATGAATGCTATGAACTATGTGTATTATTGTTTATTTCATGTTTATGGAATTATTTAGTTCATATGTGTTAATGAGGTGCGCCCCCATCCATTTTCCACTCCACCACCGTGTCCGGTGCCGCACTAGCAATTGCTAGTGGCGTGCTTGTCGAAGAGGTGCTTGCGACCCTCAATCCGTTAGCCTACTCGTCCATCCGCCTACCGAAGCGTGGCATCGCGGCCCGTATTCCATCCCGCCTAACGAAGCAGCGCGCTCAAGTCCTGCATAGTTCGATCCGTTTGCCTACTCGTCCATCCTCCCTTGCGACGCAGCGCGCTCAAGGCCTGCCTAGTCTCCATCCTGCCAAGCGAAGCATTGCATAGCGACATTGCATAGGAGTAGTCGTAGTATTTTCTCTTTATTTTTCACAAACCAAATCCCTTTCATCCGCACTCCACCTATCACTGGACTTCGATCTCAAGTCCTTCCTCAAAACCTAACTCCACCTTACTGTGTTCCTCAAGAGACCGACACTCGGGGATTTTCCCCATTATTATTACTTGCGCGACCTGTGCACTTGCCGAATCCTCGCATCAAGTTTTTGGCGCCGTTGCCGGGGAACACATACGTGTGAGTTTTCTGGAGAGGGAGAGTCTGAGAGAGAAGCCCTTCCATTTGTAAATTGCATCTCTTATTTTATTTCTGTTCTTTTTATTCTTTTTTCTTGTGTTATAGTAGGTTGCTTTAGTAAATTTTTGTTAGGTGTAGTATTTCGCACAATAGTGTTCTTCTTTTTGAATCGTTTTATCTTCGCACTATGTGGGCACATCTTAATTTTCATTGCCGTTGGTGTGGAGCTACCTCCCACTCTAGTGATGAATGCCCTACGGAGAATAGTAGGCATAATTCTTATAGCCCAGCATATGGAGCACCGACTTCGTCTGGTACTCCATATGGTGCGCATAAGTCTTATGGCTACTCTGCTGAGCCTTTACCGTCATACTTCTTTTCGGCTTCAGCACACGCTGTGCCAAAGAAGCCTGCTAGGCAGTGCCAGTTTTGTCGGAGCACAGATCATGCCCTGAAGGATTGTGTTGCTTATCTTCGCCAATTGGATGAGGATGACGAGCCGGATATCCGGATTGTCCCGAATCCTAACTCTGGCGGCACACCTTCAACATCCGGTTATGTGTCTTTGTCACCTTCACATCTTGAAGGGTATGGCATGGACACGGTCACTGGATGTGTGGCTGATCTGGGCACCGACATTGCTGAGCCTATTCTCCCGGTGCATCCACCACCCCTAGTGGATTCTATTCTTTGTGAGGAATCGGTGCTCGACTTTTATCCGAGCACTATTCCTCTCCCTGTTGTGCATACTATACTCGTCTCCGACGACATTGTTGATGATGTGTCGCAGGATGAGGTGGTTGATCTTAGTTTTGTGCCTACTCCTATGGAGGAGGACAACCTTCTAGGTGAAGAGGACTTTTCCTCAGCACCGGTGGAGGAAGTCCAAATCCTAAGCTTGGCCACCGTTGATCCCGCCGAATCTTGTAGCATTGATGACAATGCAAACATTTTTTTACTTCCCCAACCTGATGGGAGTGAGACCGGGATCACTCCCCCGATTGATGTTTATTTATGTTCTTCGTCTTCTTTATTTCTTGATCCCCTTTCTTCATCCGAGCCTGTGCAGGTTGAGTCTTCACAGGTATCCCAGGAGGACTTGGAGCTCTTTGCTCAAGTCAATGATGAGAGCATCCTCTCATGTGAGGAGGTTGATCCTCCCTCCGTAGAGGAAGCTCCACTCGTTGCCTTCTCCTCCTGCGAACCTGCTGTGGGCGATAGCTTGCTGGGCAAGGATAGTTTTGGCGAGATGAGTGAGAACCAGGCCTCCTCCTCTTCTTACTTTCTTTTCCCTCTACCTGTGAGGAGCAGGTATTATTATTTAGGTAGAGGGGTGACTGCCTTATCTCCGTATCGGTACCAGCTACCGAAACGGATAATGGAGCAGTTACCTATACATTTTCTTTTTCATAGGCCCATTAGCTAGAACCGTTTTAATTTAGAATAAGTCATGCTGGGAGGACAATAACCCCAGTAGTTATCTTAATTTTTCTTGCATTCTCATTTCTTTGCTAATTTTATTTAGTTAATTGCACTTTATTTCAGTTTTCTATTTTCTTTTTGCGGAGCTGACCCCTGCAGGTATCTTCTTCTGGATGGCGGATGCTGCAGCTTAGTCTTGGTTTAAACGCCAATCTTCTGGTATGCTCACTTGCTGAGCATTGGGTACTCTCTTCCCCTAGCCTTTGCTGATTTTCATGTCATATATTATGCGGATTGTTTAGTTTAAGTCTGGGGGGAGAGTAGTTTTGTTTACCTGCTCACGTGCACTATTGCACTGCATACTAGAAGATGAGTCCCGATTATATACACATATATGGACTCATCTGGGCCGTTTATCTAGTCATTCCACTGCACTTTAGCCTTGTTTTAGCTTATATTTGTTATCACTTGCTATGTGCACTTCTAGGCCCATTTTGGTGTTATTTCGTATCTTTCTTTGTTATTAGTTTTCTTGCGATGTTAAGTCCCACTTTCAGTGGCTAGACTGGTGTCGTACGCTGGAACAGGTGTCGTGCAGGTGTTTCCGGTGCAATTCTGCACAGGAACACTACGCACGATCACAGGTTCTATTGCGCACGACCACTGGTCGTGCGCCACTGATCGTGTGCACTTAACCCTTTTTTATGAGTTCTGTTTGGTGCAGTGCGCACGACCATCTACGCTAGTGCGCACGACCACCGGTCGTGCGCCACTGTTCGTGCGCACTTATCATCAATTTCTTGAGTTCTGTTTCAATCAGTGCGCACGACCACCTACGATAGTGCGCACGACCACCTACGATAGTGCGCACGACCACCGGTCGTGCGCCACTGGTCGTGCGAACATTTTATTTTATAATTTCTATCTTTGCAGGCTCCGTCCAGGCAGAGCGCACGATCACAGGATTCTAGTGCGCACGACCACTGGTCGTGCGCCAATGACCGTGCGCACTGTTTATTCCAGCGCCTATAAATTCCGCTGCTCGCGATTTAGGTCGGGGGATCCGTCATTTTCTCGCCGAGCTCCACCGTTTCGCCCCCTTTCGCTGGTTCTCCGCCCCCCTAGGCCTCCTCCATCATCCAAGAGCTTCAAGGAGGAGATTCCACTCATCTTCATCACCAAGCAAGGAGTTCCTCGCATCAGACGTGGCCGGATTGTAAATCGCTGGAGAAGACGGGTCCATTGGGAGGTGTGACAGCCCTCCTCTACCCCGGACGCAGTTGGGACCGAGCTAGGACGTGGATTGACAACCCAACGATTCCTACCGTGAATCTACAACGAGACTCCGGATTCGGTCGTATCTCTTGCCTTTTTCTTCTACTTGTGTGGTTGTAGTTGTTTGTAATCTCTATATTTAGATGATGAATGCTATGAACTATGTGTATTATTGTTTATTTCATGTTTATGGAATTATTTAGTTCATATGTGTTAATGAGGTGCGCCCCCATCCATTTTCCACTCCACCACCATGTCCGGTGCCGCACTAGCAATTGCTAGTGGCGTGCTTGTCGAAGAGGTGCTTGCGACCCTCAATCCGTTAGCCTACTCGTCCATCCGCCTACCGAAGCGTGGCATCGCGGCCCGTATTCCACCCCGCCTAACGAAGCAGCGCGCTCAAGTCCTGCATAGTTCGATCCGTTTGCCTACTCGTCCATCCTCCCTTGCGACGCAGCGCGCTCAAGGCCTGCCTAGTCTCCATCCCGCCAAGCGAAGCATTGCATAGCGGCATTGCATAGGAGTAGTCGTAGTATTTTCTCTTTATTTTTCACAAACCAAATCCCTTTCGTCCGCACTCCACCTATCACTGGACTTCGATCTCAAGTCCTTCCTCGAAACCTAACTCCACCTTACTGTGTTCCTCAAGAGACTGACACTCGGGGATTTTCCCCATTATTATTACTTGCGCGACCGGTGCACTTGCCGAATCCTCGCATCAGTCACCTAAGCTGTATGTGTATGATTCATTCATATTCATAATCCATCTAGACTTATCTACTCATTTGTTAGTCTTAGATGTTTGGGATGCTTCTTGGACTTCCTAAGGTCTACCCGATGAAGGGCTCGCAACGGTACTAGGAGGTACGATGGGGTGACATCCCAAATCACCCTTTCTCAAGATATTTAATATTATTGGTGGCTACACATACCTCCCACAATCTCTCTGTTTACTTTAGAGCCCTAAAATGGATTATAGTATTTAAGAGAGCGTTGACCTTCAATTGAATATCAACGCTACCTGTTATTTGTTGACTGAGTTCTTCTCAGCTCATCTCTACTTGTTCATGATCTTGGACTCATCCCAGCACCTTAACATATCATATTATTGCTGGTGGCTTATAGCATTTCATGCCTCTTTCTAGACTTAATAATCCAACCTTAAGCATTTCTTTAACCAGACACCCACTTGCATGGGAGTAGTTCAAAATGAACTGGCCTACCCACCCTCCTATGTGGTACATGATAGTTCTGAGGTTGTTGGAGTTGTGAATTATGACTAAAGGGTGTCAAAATCACTAAATGCAAATTTGCTATCCGCAGACCATCATGATTGTGAGTGTAAACTAAGGCCCTTATGAGATGTAAATGATAATCATGTTCTAAGGACTCCAATTTTATTCCTGAAGCTATATATGTCAATTAGTGTCTTCATGATCTATCTTGTGCATTTTCTATTAAGGGCCTAATTATTTAACCTTCCATAATTAATTGTTGGCTTCCAATTTCCACATGAAGTAGAGTTTTATTTTGGTGGCCCTTGCTACAAATTTTTCCAGAGATTCATCTAGGTTAAAATTGCATAATTCCAGAACTTGGTAATTTTGCCACTTTATTTTCTATCACTAATGATTTAATACAAAAATAGGGCCAAAACAACATTTACAAAGGATCACCATAGATATTTCAACTAAAAATTGCAAGAAAATTTCCATGTATTAACAATGTTCCAAAATAGACTTCTTCAAATTTTTAACATTTTTCCTGATAGATATGATCATTTAAACAAATTTACTAAATGTAGACCAAGGGCTCATTTTGAGAAGTTCACCAAGATTAAATCAACTAAAAATTACAAATGAATTCTCAGGGATTCTAAATGCTCCAAAATGAACTTCTCCAAATTTTCAACATTTTCCTGACAGATCTGATCATTTAAACAAATTTACTAATATAGACAAAGGGCTCATTTTGAGAAGTTCACCAAGATTATTCAACTAAAACTACAAATAAATTCTCAGGGATTCTAAATGCTCCAAAATGAACTTCTACAAATTTTCAACATTTTCCTGACAAATATGATCATTTAACCAAATTTACTAAATGTAGGTCAAGGACACATTTTGAGAAGTTCACCAAGATTAATTCAACTAAAAATTATAAATAAATTCTCAGAGATTCTAAATGCTCCAAAATGAACTTCTAAAATTTTTCAATATTTTCCTAACGTATATGATCATAAATAGACAAAATCTCAAAATAATGAATTATCAACAATTATACATGAACTATAAAATATAATACTCTAAAAATTCCAAATAAATTCATACCGACAGATACCACTGAATCATAGGCCTAATCAAAGTTTTGGAATTTTACAGAATAATTCAGCCATAATTATTTCATTAATTCATATGGTTTAAAATCCCAACAAATTAGTTTTATAGAGTAAATGGTGTACTAAAAAACCACTAAATAAATTGTAGAGTATGTATTTGGGCAAGACTCATGCATGTCCAAATTTCACCCTATTTGGAGTTGTAGAACTCCACATTCACTAAAATCAACTTGGGTGATATAAGCACACTAAAATCAACTTGGGTGATATAAGTAATTTTTACCATAGTCAAATTATGGTATAATGAGATCCCAAGCAAAAATTTTAGCTCTTTAGGGTTCATATACTCATAGAATTTACCCATGCATGAATTATGAAATTATTATCAAAACTATTGAAAATGATTCTCGAAAAATCCTCCTTTTTGGTCAGGAAATGTATTTGGGCATGACTCATGCATGGCCCAAATTTCAGCCTATTTGGAGTTATAGAACTCCTTGAATTAATTAATTGGTGCCTAGGGCACTCTATGCACACAACCACCAAAATTGGTGCTGAAGGAGCTACATTGCCCCAAATTGAGTGAACTCAATTTCTAAAAATATTAGACCTAAAGCTTCATTTTTTCATTTAGGGCACTTAGTAGGATTTTGCATCTAAATATTTTCTATAGACAATTAATGATCGGGCAAAAAACTGGACATAACATTATAATATATAGTAGTGGTATGCTTTTATCAAATCACCCCAGATCGGATGACTGTGATTATCTTTTCTTCCTCCAGTGTACATACGAGATATCCTCCGACTAATATTTGGTCGTCGAAGGTGGTGGCAGAATGGTCAGAGATGGCTAGAGATGCTCCCCCACCATTTTTCATTTTTTGCATTCAGGAACATTTGAAATGGAATGGGAAATCCCCCATTTCTCAACAATTTTTTAAAAAGGAAGAAGAAGAATACTAGCACGAGAGGAGGGGAGAAGGAATCCGACCTTAATTGAGCTTGATGGTGGACTTTTTTGAGAATTGCCATGAACAATCACCATGCTTGAGCCCCCATGCTTATCTCTCGATTCTCCATCAAATTCATCACTTCAAAGCACTATTCTAACTCCTTTCCACCTTTTGAAGTTGCTAGAGGCATCAATTTTTGGAGGGGAAGGCTCTTCAAGAAGTAGCCATTAAGGTTGCCGACCATGACCTTGGAATTTCCTCCTTGCTGCCAATTGGCACTCCGAATGGCTGGATTCTGGCTGTGAATTAACTGGGGTAGTAGAGTTATGGCCTTGAGAAGGAGAATTCGGCCATATGGAGCTTCCCCTGTGATTTTATGGTCGTGTTCTTCCCAAATTGGGGAAAAATTCCAATTTTACCCTTGCATGCCATTGCATGTGGGTTTTCTGAGGGCATTAGGGGTAAATTTACCACTAGGCTATAGTATGGGCTTCTAAATGAGGCTTTAGCCCATGTGAATTTGATTTAATTCTACATAAGCCCAATTTAGGCCTATTTGACCAAGTGTTGAATTTTGAGTTAACTTGGTCAAATTGATGAGTGGGTTAACCCTAAATGGTGGTTATGGGTCAATGAGCACAAGGAATGGTGTATTAGGCCTTGGTGGGGCCCACATTGGGTCAATTTAGTCTAGTTAAGCCAAATTGGGGTGATGATGTTCAATGGTTGACTTTGATCAATTTGAAGAAATTAAGTGGGCACAATGGGTCAATGTTGACACCTTTGGCCTCCCTTGATGGTTAAGTGGACTTGGGGGAAGTCAATTAGGTCAATTGAACCCTAATTGGCCCTAAATATGGTGGTTTGACCTATTTGGGGATGGAGTGGACATTGGTCAATTTGATCAAATGGGTTGACTCCAATGGGTCCGAAACACCCAAAGGACTCCCAAAGGGTTTAAGAAGAGTTGATGGGGTCAATTTGTCTTTCTGAATCTTAAATATGAAACCCTAAGCCTTGGAGTCAAATTTGGCTATTTGCACACCAAGGTGATTTTCACCTATTCACCTTGGTTCTTAGGGCCATTTTGGTCTCTTAGAGTAATGCCATGGCCTTGTCCTGAAAAAATGCATCTTAGAGGTCTAGTTGTTCTGGGGATGTTATAAATCCCAATAAACGAAGAAACAATTTTGTCCCCAAAATTTTAAGTTTGGTCTACGTGGTTTAGAGATCAGAGTATACCCGAAAGGTTTAATAGTTTTTGTGCAGCATGACTCCCAATTGACATTGAAAACAGTTAGGTCTAATTCACATCGCCTCATCCTCAATTTTTCTTTTGAGTGCACTCTCATTAGACATCATTATGTTTGTAATCAAGATATTCTACCTGAGCGTTCTTAAATATTTCCCCAATTTGATGAAGATATATGTAGTGGAGGGAAGACGTAGGTTGAAGTGAAATTACATATTCACAAGGCGAGTGTATAACTCAATCGAACTTTATAATCTATAGTATGATGTCATCAAAAGTATACAGTTCTCTATCCGGAGCGTATATGCTATAGAAATTTTGGGTTTTGCAAAGCATGTTTTCCAAAACTATATCCGATAAAGGCCAGTGTAACTTATCGTACTTCTACTTCGAGGAAAATCACTATTATCTTATCTATTAAATTTTTGAGGTTTTGTTTTAATTAGCTAAAAGTGAAAATTTGCAAACTAAAAGTAGGGGTTTAAACGATGGTAGCAAGATTAGTGCTCAATCTAAAATCACCTTGGAGTGAGAATAATCAAGTGAAAGAAAAATAAATCTAATTTCATTTTAATTAAACTACTTGACTTTGGAGGTTCCCGAAGCTTGAACATTCCTCTCTCGAGGTTGATGCCCAACTAAGTTTAGGAAAAATCAACCGATCTCTCATTTTATAATCGATTACCTAAAACTTGCTTTATGCTGTGAACCCCACTATTGGATTTGACTCCAATCCTGTAGATTTACGTCATTCTCTCTAAAGGGGTGCATGCAACACTATTTACCCTTGAGTGATTTATTCATACTTTGAGCCTCTTGGCAAGCTAAGTATGAAAACCTAAGCGAAAACCATACATCAAAAATATGACCTCACTAGTTAAAACCAAGGGTAATTCAAGTGTTAAAAAAATAGAAAATGAGAGCTTAGAAAATCATAACTTGATTATCTCATCCTCAGATCATTTCGATTAAGCACTAATGAGAATTAGTTAACCAAGATTACAATGCTAGAAAAAGTAAGGATTACAAGCTTATGAAACTATTGCAATAAAACGAAACTAGAACATTGCATGAAAGAAAGGAAAAAGAAAGAACATGTAAGGGAAAAACAAGAAAAAGCTTACTAACATCTCTAGCAGCACCTTCCCCTCTCTAAATTTTTGAACCCTGGACTCAAGGAGAGCTCTGGAATTTATAGGAAAAAATTTCAAGTTACACGCCCCCGGTCACGGGCATAACAGGGGGCGTGTAAGCAATGTTCATCTCAGCTCCGACAACGGCGTGGGTCTTGCGTGACGGCGCGGCGGAAAAGGGCATTACACGCCCGTGTAATGTTGGTCACGTGCGTGTAATCTGGCGGCTACATTAAATTTGGCGTTGGTCTTGCTTGCGGCGCAGCGGTGAGCAGAGATCATAAGAGAATATCACGGGAGTGACATCTGGGCCACATGCGTGACTTGGGTTGACTTCTTGATGGCACTCCACTTATCGACGACAATAATGTTGGCAGGATCCTATGTTTACACGCCCAGGTCAGAGGCGTGACCCTTGGGTCACGGGCGTGATTGGGGGCGTGACTTGCTGTGGACTGGCTCAAATGTGCGACACCAATTTTGGATGATCTTATGATTACACGCCCTTAGTCACGGGCGTGACTGAGGGCGTGTAATGCAAATTTTTCCCAAATTGTCCAAAAATTCTGCAAACAATCAATACGGCCAAATTAAAAATAATTTTCATAAAAGAACTAGTAATAAGCTAAAATTAACATAAAAAAAATTCACATTAAATAATTACTAAAATTTTTAGTAAAAGGGCATATAAATAATACTTATCAAATACCCCCATACTTGAGGTTTTGCTATTCTAGAGCAAATGTGTGAGACATAATTTATAAGACATCCATAAATTTTTTAATTATAAACTAAAATTTCATTTAACCAAAAGTTAGGTTAAAAATAAATTCTAGGAGGAATTAAGTCCTAAGTTATGTTAATGATTTGAAAAGAGAGGAAGTGTTTGGGCAAGAACTTCTCGAAATAACTAACTAGCAAACAAAATTGTATAAATTATAAAACTAAATTAGATTAAAATTATAAGAACTCTATCTTAAAAGAAACTTAAGGAAAAGTAACTTACCAAATATTTCTCTCTCCATAATTTAAACTAAATCTAGATCAATGATAATTGGCTAAGGGGGATTTCACAAAATTTTGCATAAGAAGAGATCTTTGAAACTCATTTTTTTGTATATGTTTAGGAGTAATGAATTTTATCCTCTTACTCCATACCATATAATCTTTTATGACTCTCTTCAAATAAAAACCCAAAATATATATATTTAGGAGTAATGAATTTTATCCTCTTACTCCATGCCATATAATCTTTTAAATGATTTTGGGTGCATATGTTTAGTGAATAAAGATCTTTATCCTCTTATTCCCATGACATATGTTCTTTTAAAACACTTTTTTTATATGCCATCAAAAGGGGTGAGTAGGAAAGATTTCTAGCTTATAAATTAAATTATGTTGAGAGCAAATTCTAGTAAAATTAAATTTCCTAAGATCTAAAAAGCTAGAAGAAAATATAAAAGAAATCTAAAGAGGTTTAGCAAATTTACTACAAAAATGAAACTACTTACAATAAAAGGAGAAGTCATGCAAAAGAAAATTCTCTAATCAAGCTTAGACCATAAAATGATTCTGAAAACAAGATTACCTAAAATTTAGATTTAACAAACTATGATAAACAAAATTTTAGCCAATTAAAAACATAAAAATGCTTATAAATATTCTCAACTGAATTTCTAAGAAATCACAAAAACAATAAGTAGGGGTTTACTAATTTTTTTTTTTTGGTTTTTGTTCTAAGTTTTTCATATTTTTTTTTGAATTTTTGATATTTTTTTTTATAATAAAAGAAAAGAAACTAGTTTTAAACCTAACAATAATTTGTTTGTTAACTCTTGGATTTCCTGAGGTATACCCCATGAAGGGTTCTCAACGGTACTAGGAGCTGAGATTGGATGATAGCCCAAACATCACTTTCCATGATTTAAAATTTTGATTTTCTAAATTTTTTTGAATTATTGGGTCTTACGAGTGCTTAAATAAAAGAAAAACATGAATTTCTTTTTAAGATTTTCTTACTCTAGAACTACATTTTTAAGAGCTATTTACACCCCCATACTTAAAGTTAAACATTGTCCCCAATGTTTAAAACTAAGTAGGAAGTAAAAAGGATAAAAAGTAAATAATGTTCAAGACAAAACAAAAACAAATGTAAGATAAAAGAGAAGGAAGAAGAAGGAAAAAGGGCTTCCCTGATTTTAAGGATGCAGGGGGAAGCGACAGTTACCTACAAAACATGTTAAAGAAGAAACATAAACAAGAGAAAATAATAAAAATGTAACTTTGGGGTGCCTCCCAAAAGCTCTTTGTTTAAGGTCGCGTAGCTTGACCCAATTGGCGCTCACGATATTGGTGGAAGAATTATTGAATCACTCTTTTCGTTCGACAGATCTCCTGGAAGATATAACTAAAGACGATGCCCGTTAACTTTGAAGGAACCTTTTTCTGGGTGGGAAATTAGAATTGTCCCATAGGACCAAACCTCTTTAACAATAAAGTGTCCGGAACATCGAGATTTTTGCTTTCCCGAAAAAAGGCGAACACAAGAATTATAAAGGGGGACGAGAACGCCCGACAAAAAAGTTTTACGAAATTTTATATGCTTATCGTGATAAAACTTTGTTCGCTCCTTATATAATTTGTTAATTACATATGCATTCGCTCGCCCCTCATCTAATTCGATCATTTGGAATTTTCTTTGTTCGGGCACTAACGTAGAATCGAGGTTTGAAAATTTAAGCGCCCAAAATGCACGGTGTTCTAGTTCGACCGAAAGGTGGAAAGTCTTTCCATAAACCATTCGATACGGTGTACAACCGATAGCAATCTTGTACACCATTTGATAGGCCCATAACGCATCATCGAGCTTAAGCGCCTAATCCATCCGATTAATAGAAACAGATTTTTCTAAAATCCGCTTTAATTCTCGATTTACTACTTCAACTTGGCCGCTCGTTTGTGGGTGATAAGCAGTGGATAGTTTGTGCGTGACACCATATTTTGCTAAATTTTTTGTGAATTGGCTATTACAAAAATGGGTGCCCCGATCACTAACTATAGTGTGCGGCGTACCAAATCGAGAGAATAATTTTTTTAAGAAGTTAACAATGACTCGGGCATCATTGGTGGGGAGAGCTTGCACTTCCGCCCACTCAACATGTAGTCGACCGCAACAAGAATATACTTGTTTCAATATGAGGGAGGGAGAGGACCAACGAAATCAATACCCCATAGATCGAAAATTTTGCATTCTAAGAAAATATTTTGGGGCATCTCATCCTGGCGGGAGATGTTCCCCAACCGCTGGCAGTTGTCGCATGTACTCACAAGGGTGTGAGTATCATAGAAGAGCATGTGATAATAAAATCCCGCCTCCAGCACCTTCCTCGCGGTTCGGTTCGCTTGATAATGACCACCAGTTGGTCCCTCATGAGAATGTCGTAAAAATTTTAGACCTTCCTCACTTGAAACGCATCTTCTCACTACCTGGTCTGCACAAACATGGAATAAAAAGGGGTCCTCCCAAAAATAATTCCTTAAATCAGAAAAGAATTTCTTATTTTGCTGACTCGAGAATTCTTTCGGTAGGACCCGGGGTACTAGATAATTAGCCAAATCCACAAACCAGGGGGTGGAAGATAAATTTATATTTTTGAGAGCAAGGAGGCGCTCTTCACGATATTTATCATTAATGTCAGTTTCAATTAATGCTTCCAAGGTGGGGTTTTCTAAACAGGAAAGATGTGTTAAATTTTTAGAGGTTCAGGAGTGAAGTAATAATGCGGCACACTTCAACACAATCCACAAGCATGGCAACCAATGACAATAGGAAGACAGAATAGTGCCCTTGTATTAACTATCTCTTTACAGCTCAAAACATACATGGAGAGACATGATTTATAAGAATCACAAAGGAGGGAAGCATAAGACAAAAACAAGCCGCCAATGAACTACCAAAGCAGTGATCGCCAGACCACTCGAACAGCAAAGCCGCACGGCTATCCCTGAGACCGCGCGAATAGAGCAATCTTGATGACCTGCAAACTGTCAGACCGTAACCATAGACCGCACAACATGCTTCCTTATTCAACTGCTTACAACCAAACACCTGTCCGCACTTTGAGACCACCTGACCGTGAGGTCGCATGATCATAGAAGATTCAGGGAACCGAAAATAGAAAACTGCCAACCCACAAACTGAAATCGCGTGACCGCTGAGGTCGCCTTATCGACAAGCTTACCGCGAACAGCTCAAGAACTACACCACAGATCGCATAGAGGAATGCCGCTGGCGAACTGGTTATTCACAAGTGGGAAGTCACCCAGGAAGAGAACCGCACCCTGCTGGCCGCTAACCAATGAACACAACAAATTGTCAAACCACGTCCAAACCGCGTGACCTCAAAGATGATACTGGCACAAACAACCCAAGTATAGTTCATATAATTCTGTGTTATTAAATGATGAGCCCTGCACCTCTATTTATAGGCAAGCTGATGGATGTCGTCAATGCCCAAAACAAGATAGACTAACCACCAACCAGATCGCGAGCAGTCTCTCAAGATAGACCGCCCGACCTCAACACTTGCACAAAAGACCGGCCAAGGAAAAACCCAGCCAGAACACCCGTGCAGACTGCGCGGTCACTACGGCATCTTTTCTTCAGACTACCCAGAAGCCTTCCACTTCTACTTCAAAAATTCAACACTCCCTCTTGAAGTGGGAAGTAGAAGTCAATCCAAGAAAACTCCGCAACCGACCAAATGGTTCCTTCGATAATGGCTTTCTAAAGATGTCAGCAATATTATTCTTCCTCTGCACATGCGCAACAATCAGAGATCCCTTCAACACCTTCTCAAGAATGAAATGGTGATGAATATCTTTCTGCTATATACGCGCATGACAAACTGGATTGTTCACCAGTTTGAGAGCACTCTCATTGTCACCACGTAGCAGAGTAGGACCTCGCACCTCCCCATGAATGTCCTACACTAGCCTCCTAAGCCAGACGACTTCTTGAGCTGCCAAAGCTGATGATTTGTACTTCGCTTCCATGGTAGAGACAGACACAGGATCCAGCTTCTTTTTGCACCATGATATAGCTGTAGAGCTTGTCATAAAGACATATCCAGAAGTCGATCACTGATCATCTGAATCTCCTCCATAATCAGCATCCATGTATCCATGCAAGCAAAAGCCTGAATTGCTCCCGTAAAATAGACCCAAATCCGAGGTGGATTTGACATACTTTAAAATACTTCTAGCCACCATAAGATGAGGTTTCTGAGGATCTGCCATAAACCGACTCACCCTGTCAACTACATAAGCAATATCCGGCCTCGTGATTATCAAGTATATCAAACTTCTTACTAAAGCCTGGAACACCAAAGGATCAGAGAGAATCTTCCCCTCATCTCGTCGAAGATGAACTCCAACCTCCAGTGGAGTAGAACTGCTCTTCCCCTCTTCCATCTCGAACCTCTTCATGATCCGATCTGCATAGCCTTTCTTGGAAATGAGCATACTACTCCTTTCCTCTCCACATTGAGTCCAAGGAAATGTTGGAGCTCACCCAAGTCCTTCATCTCAAATATCATAGCTAGCTCAGCTCAAAGCCTAGCTACCTCCATCTCAGAATTCCCCGTAACGATCATGTCGTCAACATATAACAGCACCAAGACCTGAAGCTCCCCTGTCTTCTTTACGAGTAAGCTCGAATCAGAATCAGAAGTAAAATATCCACAGAACTGAAGGTATTCTGCGATCTTCCCATACCACGCCCGAGGCGCCTGCTTCAAGTCGTAAAGAGCCTTTTTGAGCTTACACACATATCTTGGCTGCTCTTTGGAAACATAACCAGGTGGCTGATCCATGAAGTATCCTTGTCAATCTCGTCGTACAAGAAAGCATTCTTTATGTCGAGTTGCCAAATCTTCCAACCTTGGCAAACTGCCAATGCGATCACCACCCGAACCGAAGTCATCTTGGCAACAGGGCTGAAGGTTTCTCCATAATTTTCCCCATACTTCTGAGAGAATCCCCGAGCTTCAAGGCGAGCCTTGTACTAGTCAATGCTACCATCAGCCTTCTTCTTCGGCTTGAAAACCCACTTGCAAGTCACTCTTGTAACTCCTCAGCCTTAGGCACCAAGTCCCAAGTCTCATTCTTCCTGATGGCAGCCATCTCTTCATCCATGGCCTCTTCCCACTCCTTGACTCAAACAACATTTTCAAATCAAGATGGCTCTCTCTCATCCAGGGGACCTATGAAGAAACACTAGATGAAACACACCAAATTCCCCCCTGTATACTGATCTGGTGAAATGATAGTCCTCTTGGACATCCTTAGAGCTTGACTCTGAACCACCTATTCTACTGCAACTTCTAGACTAGCTCCTTTCCCGGGTACAGTTGGAGCATCTCTCCCCCTACTTCCAGAACCTGAAGAACCTAACCCAGAGCTAGAAGCACCTGGAGAATAGGCAACTCCACCAGAACTTCCCTTGCAGCTTCTCCAAGTCCACCATCTGACCTAATCTCTTGTGACTCAATAGAAGAGCTACCTTGGTATGATGTCAGCTGATGGCGCGAATCCTACACACCACTATAGATGGTGGCTAGACTGCGGCACGACACGGCAGTGTACCGATCGTTCAAGTAGTATAAATGGGAATGAATCCCCAAGTATCGATCTCAAAGGAACACGGTAAGGTGGAGTTTATTATCGAGGAAGGACTTGAGATTGAAGTCCTTTCGAGCGGATGGATGCAGAAACGGGGGTTTTGGATTATGGAAAATAAAGTGAAAATACTATAACTACTCCTATGCAATGCCGCTATGCAAAGCTTCGCTCGGCGGGATGGAAGACTACGTAGGCCTTGAATGCCCTACTTCGTAAGGGCGGATGGACGAGTAGGCAAACGGATGAGGGTCGCAAGCACCTCTTCGACAAGCACGCCACTAGCAATTGCTAGTGCGGCACCGGACACGGTGGTGGAGTGGAAAATGGATGGCGGCGCACCTCATTCACACATATGAATAATATGATTCCATAAACATGAAATGAACATTAATAAACAAAATTCATAGTGTCATCATCTAAATATAGAGATTACAAACAAATACAACCACACAAGTAGAAGAAAGAGGCAAGAGATACGACCGAATCCGGAGTCTCGTTGTAGATTCACGGTAGGAATCGTTGGGTTGTCAATCAACGTCCTAGCTCGGTCCCAACTGCGTCCGGGGTAGAGGAGGGCTGTCACACCTCCCAATGGACCCGTCTTCTCCAACGCTTTACCATCCGGCCACGTCTAATGCGAAGAACTCCTTGCTTGGCGATGAAGATGCGTGGAATCTCCTCCTTGAAGCTCGTGGATGATGGAGGAGGCCTAAGGGGCGGAGAACCAGCGGAAATAGGCGGAACGGCGGAGTCGGGCGGAAGAACGGCGGAGTTGCGACCTAAATCGCGAGCAGGGCTATTTATAGGCGCTGGAATAAACAGTGCGCACGATCAGTGGCGCACGACCAGTGGTCGTGCGCACTAGAATTTGGTGATCGTGCGCTCTGCCTGGGCGGAGCCTGCAAGGTCAGAAATTATAAAATACAATGTTCGCACGACCAGTGGCGCACGACCAGTGGTCGTGCGCACTGTCGTAAGTGGTCGTGTGATAAGCCAGACAGAACTCATAAAAAAGGCGTTAAGTGCGCACGATCAGTGGCGCACGACCAGTGGTCGTGCGCAATAGAACCAGTGATCGTGCGCAGTGTTCCTGTACAGAATTGTACCGGGAACACCTGCACGACTCCTGTTCCAGCATAACCACAAATCCAGCCACTGAAAGTGGCACTTAACAGCGCATGAAAACTACTAAAGATGAAAAACATGATATAACACCAAAAACGGGCCTAGAAGTGCACATAGCATAGAATAACAAATATGAGCGAAAACATGCCTAGAGTGTAGTGCATAAACTAAGAAATCAGCCCAGATGAGTCCATAAATGTGTATATGATCAGGACTCATCACACCCCCAGACTTACCTGTTTGCGCGTCCCGAGCAAACAAATTCTAAGCGAACGAGATAAGAAAAGTAGATGGCTTAAGATTACAATACAGAGTACCATGCGAAGTCGCATGCTCACGTGCATAAGAAAAATAGTAGAAAAGATTTCTGATTATAAAAACAGTTTATATATTTCTAAAAGAGTAAAAGCATGTTACAGCTACTCAAAATGGTGAACAACGGTGAATCATTCGGTCATGCATACGGAGAAAGTAAACTAAGCGTTGAGATGAGCATTGCTCAAGATCAAGATGCCGGACAAACTCAACCGAAATCCATCGGTGTCGGCGACCATAAGCTCGCCCAGTCACATTCTCCCCACGGCACTAGATTGGTTCAAGGCGTGAGTCAGTAGGACTTTCAGGTTATATTTGAGGCTTGGGTTACGGTGAGGTAAACAATGATAAACAAAATGGCTTAAAACACATAGCCCAAATGAGCTTTAAAAGTAACTACCCGCGCACCATAATCGAATGCAAGTGCATCACACCCCCAGACTTGGACTTTTGCAACATAGGTGTGTGCACCGCCTACTCCCAATACATAATTTTTCTACATGATTTTTCAATAAAACTCATTTTTTTTCTCTTTTCCTTTTCAATTTTTTTCTTTCTATCTTCTTTTTCTTGTCTTTTTCTTTCAGCAGATTTGTCAAATGCGCAAATCCACAGATTCTCATAATAAACACCACAATCAACACCCCCCAAAATATGAATAAATTCAAAACTAAAGCTCAGATTTGGGTGTGCGACTGGGTTAGGCTTTTAGGCTTTGGTGAGATATATGTGGAGCTGAATCAAGAAAAGGGTAGGCACAAAGGGGCTAGCATGGGTAGACGATAGGCATGAAATAAAAAGTTCAACCGGGCCAAAATAATGGCCTACGTCATTCTCACGCACTAGAACTATCCTATGCCAATGCTTCAAGAATCGCTTTGGGCAAGTTCTAGCCACCGAGAAAGATAATCCTTCCTCCCGACTCAAGCAATACGAGTCTAGCGATCGTTTACACACATCCCTATGCTACCGTTTGATTCCACCGGAGTCACCATTTGAGTAGAGTAAACAACATTTACACTAATAGAAAAAATATAAAACCATAAGTATAAAGAGAAGTCTAATCTACACAAATTCCTATGCAACCGAGCACTCGACTAGGAGCACTACTAGAGTCAACATTTTACTCTGCTACATAGTCCTAAGCCATCACCTAGACTTTCCCAAATAAGCAGAAGAATTAAATTCACAACAGAGCAAGCAAACAGATGAGTACGCGCTCAAGTGGGTGATGTGGTGTGCAATGAAACTAAACAAACATTTTAAAAGAAATCTTCTAGTATGCAGTGCGATAGTGCACGTGAGCGGGTAAATAAAACTACTCTCCCCCAGACTTAAACTGAACAATCCACAAAATATATGACATGAAAATCAGAAAAGGTTAGGGAAAGAGAGTACCCAGTGCTCAGAAATGAGCACACCAGAAGATTGGTGTTTAACTCTAGACCAAGCTACAGCACCCAACCAGAAGAATACCTGCAGGGGTCAGCTCCGCAAAAACAAGGGAAAATAGAAACGCTGAAATAACATAAACTAACTACGCAGGATTAGATAAATTAAAAATGCAGAAAAGAAAGATAACTACTAGGGATATTGTCCTCCCAGCACGACTTATTTAGGTTTTGCACAGTTCTAGCTTATAGGCCTATGAAAAGAAAAGTGCACAGGTAACTGTTCTAATATGCGCATCGGTAGCGGGTACCGATACGGAGACAGAGCAGTCACCCCTCTACCTAAATATAGATACCTGCTCCTCACAGGTAGAGGGTAGAGAATGTAAGTGGAGGAGGAAATATCCTCACTCAACTCACCAAAAACATCCTTGCCCAGCAAGGTATCGTCCACAGCAGGTCCGCAGGAGGAGAAGGCAACGAATGAGGCTTCCTTAATGGAGGAGGAATCAACCTCCTCGCATAAAAGGACACACTCATCATTGACTTGAGCACAAAGCTCCAAGTCCTCCTGAAGTACCTGTGAAGATTCAACCTGCACAGGCTCGGGTGAAGAAGGGGGGTCAAGAAATAAAAGAGAAGAAGGACAAAAATAATCAGAAATCGGGGGAGCGATCCCGGTCTCACTCCCATCAGGTTGGGGAAGTAAAATAATGTTGGCATTGTCATCAATGCCGCAAGGTTCAGCGGGATCGACAGTGGCCATGCCTAAGATTTGGACTTCCTCCACCGGTGTTGAGGAAAGCTCCTCTTCACCTAGAAGGTTGTCCTCCTTCATAGGAATAGGCACAACACTCAGATCACCAGCCTCATCCTGCGACACATCCTCAACAATGTTGTCGGAGACGAGTATAGTATGCACAACAGGGGGAGGAGTAGTGCTCGGATAAAAGTCGAGCACCGATTCCTCACAAAGAATCGAATCCACTAGGGGTGGTGGATGCACTGGGAGAATAGGCTCAACAATGTTGGTGCATAGATCAGCCGCACATCCGGTGACTGTATCCATGCCATTCCCTTCAAGATGTGAAGGTGACAAAGATACATAACTAGATGTTGAAGGTGTGCCGCCAGAGTTAGGAGTTGGGACGATCCGGATATCCGGCTCGTCATCCTCATCCAATTGGCGAAGATACTCGGCACAGTCCTTCAAGACATGATCAGTGCTCCGACAAAACTGGCACTGCCTAGCGGACTTCTTTGGCACAGCGGGTGCTGAAGCCGAAAAGAAGTAAGACGGTAAAGGCTCAGCAAAGTAGCCATAAGACTTACGCGCACCATATGGAGTATCAGACGAAGTCGGTGCTCCATATGTTGGGCTATAAGAATTATGCCTACTATTCTCCATAGGGCATTCATCACTAGAGTGGGAGGTAGCTCCACACCAACGACAACGGAAATTAAGATGTGCCCACATAGTGCGAAGATAAAACGATTCAAAAATAAAAATGCTATTGTGCAAAATACTACACCTAACAAAAATTACTAAAGCAACCTAATTAAAGCAGGAAAATGGAATAAAAAGAAATAAAACAAAGAAATGCAATTTACAAATGGAAGGGCTTCTCTCTCAGGTTCTCCCTCTCCAGAAAACTCACACGACTGTGTTCCCCGGCAACGGCGCCAAAAACTTGATGGCGCGAATCCTACACACCACTATAGATGGTGGCTAGACTGCGGCACGACACGGCAGTGTACCGATCGTTCAAGTAATATAAAATGGGAATGAATCCCCAAGTATCGATCTCAAAGGAACACAGTAAGGTGGAGTTTATTATCGAGGAAGGACTTGAGATTGAAGTCCTTTCGAGCGGATGGATGCGGAAACGGGGGTTTTGGATTATGGAAGATAAAGAGAAAATACTATAACTACTCCTATGCAATGCCGTTAGGCAAAGCTTCACTCGGCGGGATGGAAGACTACGTAGGCCTTGAACGCGCTACTTCGTAAGGGCGGATGGACGAGTAGGCAAACGGATGAGGGTCGCAAGCACCTCTTCGACAAGCACGCCACTAGCAATTGCTAGTGCGGCACCGGACACGGTGGTGGAGTGGAAAATTGATGGCGGCGCACCTCATTCACACATATGAATAATATGATTCCGTAAACATGAAATGAACATTAATAAACAAGATTCATAGTGTCATCATCTAAATATATAGATTACAAACAAATACAACCACACAAGTAGAAGAAAGAGGCAAGAGATACGACCGAATCCGGAGTCTCGTTGTAGATTCATGGTAGGAATCGTTAGGTTGTCAATCCACGTCCTAGCTCGGTCCCAACTGCGTCCGGGGTAGAGGAGGGCTGTCACACCTCCCAATGGACCCGTCTTCTCCAGCGCTTTACCATCCGGCCACGTCTAATGCGAAGAACTCCTTGCTTGGCGATGAAGATGCGTGGAATCTCCTCCTTGAAGCTCGTGGATGATGGAGGAGACCTAGGGGGGCGAAGAACCAGCGGAAATAGGCGGAACGACAGAGTCGGGCGGAAGAACGGCGGAGTTGCGACCTAAATCTCGAGCAGGGCTATTTATAGGCGCTGGAATAAACAGTGCGCACGATCAGTGGCGCACGACCAGTGGTCGTGCGCACTAGAATTTGGTGATCGTGCGCTCTGCCTGGGCGGAGCCTGCAAGGTCAGAAATTATAAAATACAATGTTCGCACAACCAGTGGTGCACGACCAGTGGTCGTGCGCACTGTCGTAAGTGGTCGTGCGATAAGCCAGACAGAACTCATAAAAAAGGCGTTAAGTGCGCACGATCAGTGGCGCGCGACCAGTGGTCGTGCGCAATAGAACTAGTGATCATGCGCAGTGTTCCTGTACAAAATTGTACCGGGAACACCTGCACGACTCCTGTTCCAGCATAACCACAAATCCAGCCACTGAAAGTGGCACTTAACACCGCATGAAAACTACTAAAGATGAAAAACATGATATAACACCAAAAACGGGCCTAGAAGTGCACATAGCATGGAATAACAAATATGAGCGAAAACATGCCTAGAGTGTAGTGCATAAACTAGGAAATCGGCCCAGATGAGTCCATAAATGTGTATATGATCAGGACTCATCATCAGCTCGTCAAATAACACATCCATTGAGACCACATATCTCCGCGTCTTTGGATCCATGCATCTCTAGCCCTTCTTCCGGTCATCATAACCGACGAAAACTAGATTCCTTGCTTCTGGATCTAGCTTCGTTCTGAGAGCATCAGGAACATGCAAATAGGAGGTAGATCCAAACACTCGAAAGTGTTCCACGCTTGGTTTCTCCTTAAACATCAACTCATGAGGAGTCTTCATGTTGATAGGACTAAGGGGCATCTGATTGATGATATAGGCCGCATAAGACATTCCCTCTGCCCAGAAGGACTTTGGAATACTCTTGGCATGAAGCTAGCATTTATAGGTCTCCGTTAGATGACGGATCTTCTGCTCTACAACTGCATTCTGTTGTGGAGTATGAGCACAAGAAAGCTCTCTCTAGATGTCATGCTTCCTGCATAAGTTGAAGAATGCATTGGAGGTGAATTCCCCTCCATTGTCGGTTCTAAACTTCTTCATCTGCAAGTTAAGTCGACCTTCCATCAGCTCCTTGAACTCCACAAACCTCTCAAAAGCCTCTGACTTCTCCTTCAGAAAGTATACCCAAGTATATATGGTGAAGTCATCAATAAAGACCAGCATATACTTGCTACCTCCAAGACTGGCAGTAGCGGTAGGTCCAAATGGATCACCATGAATACATTCCAATGATTCTTTACATCTGCTTTGTGATTTGCCAAACGAAAGATGTTGAGCCTCACAAAACTGACAACCTGCACAAACGTTACCATCACCGAAAGATGATAGACTAGGCAGACCTTTCACAAGGCCTCTCCCCTCCATAGCCATTAGCTTATCCGTCCCAACATGCCCGAGTCTTTCATGCCAGATAGCAGCGCTGTCGTTATCCCTCATCTTATCAACATAGGAGCTTGTTGATAGAACAAATAAGTCCTTCACCTGTCTACCTACATGAGTGACCTCAGCTTTCATGGCTGAAACAATTCAGAGAAATTTTACTTCTGTTGGACCAAACAGAACGTGATAACCAGCACCAACAATGTTGGTCACTGAGAAGAGGTTCTTCTTCATTCCTAGCACATGATAAACACTCCTCAAAGTGCGTGGACCTCTATAAGTACATAAAGAGACAACACTCTCCTTCTCTACTGCATGCACACTATCATCAGCTGTAATAATTGCATCATTACCTGAGTATTTCTGCAAAGAAGAGAACTTTGACTCATCCCCGGTGAGGTGATGACCACACCTAGAGTCCACTATCCCCAATCATCTGTATAGTTGATGGAATCCAAATCCCGAACACAAGTGCCAGTCATGAAAGCACCTCCACCACCCCAACTACCTTCAGCATTAGAACCAACCTCCTACTTTCATGCAGCATGCCCTGGCTGAAGATTGACTTTATATTCTCTCTTGAAATGACCAAGCATGTTGCACCTGTAACATCTCGGCCTTTTCTTCTTCTTCCCATCAGAATTAGGAGTATAACTCCTATCCTGCTGATATGAAGTAGATGGACCATCTCTAGCAGGTGATTTCTTCTTCTTGTCCCATCTCTTCTTCTTGCCAGAAAAGAGAACCTCACCTTCTCCCCTAGAGACTGACATCCCCGCCATTTTCTTAGCCAAACTCTCTTGCGAAGCAAGTGTGTTTTCTAGCTCCAGCAACGATGGTTGATTGGCCCAGCCTTGCACATAAGTAACAAAGGCCAAATACTCCCTCTGCAATCCACAGATTATGTGCCTCTTCAGCTTCGCTTCTGAAATAGGCTCATCCGGTCCAATGCCGATATCTCTGCGCATAGGATCTTCATCTTCAAGAAGAACGTTGAAATGGACAAGTCACCTTGAGTTTCAGCCTTAGCCAACTAATTTTCCAAGAATTGTAGCCGATATACATTATTCTTATTGAACAAGCCATCCAAGGATGTCCAAATCTCAGCAGTTGATCTACATCTGATGATGTGATCAAACAACTCCAGAATGATAGCTCGCTTGAGAATGAACTCAGCCTTTGCATTTGTTCTCTTCCAAGCCTTCACGAGCTCATCATTCCCTTCATCGGGAACAACAACTTGTCATGCTTCTCCTCTAACTACCTCCCATAAGTCCTCGCCTAGAAGATAGCTCTCCATGCACGACTTCCACTTTTTAAACTTAGTCTGTGTAAGGATCTAAATACCAAGGCCTCTAGCATATACTCCTTCCATTGATATCTCTCTGATTGACAACTGAGTTGCAGAAACTCAAGGAGAATACAACGCTGATTACTTCTCAGAAACCTCCCTCAGATACCATGTTAAATTTTTATAGGTTCAGGAGTGAAGTAATAATGCGGAACACTTCAACACAATACACAAACATGATAATAAATGACAATGGGAAGACATAAAAGTTCTCTTGTATTAACTATCTCTTTATAGCTCGAGACATACATAGCGAGACATGATTTATAAGAATCATAAAGGAGGGAAGCACAAGACAAAAAACAAGCCGCCAGTGAACTGCCATAGCAGTGACCGCCAAATAGCTCGAACAGCCAAGCCGCACGGCTATCCCTGAGACAGCACAAATAGAGCAAGCTTGATGACCTGCAAACTATAAGACCGCAACCACATACCGCACAACCTACTGCCTTATTCAACTACTGAAAACCAAACACCTGTCTACACATCGAGACCGCCTAGCCGCAAGGTCGCTTGATCACAGAAGCTTTAGCGAACAGAAAATAGAAAACTTCACAAGCTGTCTCCAACCAGTAAACTGAAATCGCCTGACCGCTGAGGTCGCCTAATCGCCAAGCTCACCGCGAACAGCTCAAGAACCACACCACAGATCACCCAGAGGAAAGCCGCTGGCGAACTGGTTATTCACAACTAGGAAGTCACCAAGGAAGAGAACCGCACCCTACTGTCCGCTAACCTGCAAACACAACAAATGGTCAAACCACTTCAAGACCGCGCGACCTCAAAGATGAGACCGACACAAACAACCCAAGAATAGTTTTTACAGTTCTGTGTTTTAAATGATGTGCCCTGCACCTCTATTTAAAGGCATGCTGACGGATGTCATCACCTCCTAAAATGAGATACACAAACCACCAACCAGTTCGCGAGCAGTCTCTTATGACAGACAGCCTGACCTCAACACTTGGACAATAGACCGTCCAAGGCAAAATCCGGCCAGAACACCCACGCAGACCGCGCAGTCAATGCGGTCTCTTTTCTTCATACCGCACAGAACCCTTCCACTTATACTTCAAAAATTCAACTAGATGATCGACCGCCAAGTGTTTGGCTCACCTTTTGTCCCATATCTCTAAATCAAACTCCTGCAAGAGGAGGATCCATCTCAAATGACGGGGCTTGGCGTCCAATTTACTTAAAAGATATCTAAGAGCGTAGTGATCTGTGATGACGATAACTTTGGAGAGAGTGATGTACGACCTAAACTTATCAAATGTAAAAACGATTGCTAGAAGCTCCTCCTCGGTAGTGGTGTAGTTCTCTTGTGCCGACGTGAGTGTTTTGCTCGCATAATAAATCAGGTGGAAATATTTACTCACCAATTGGCCTAATACGACACCTACCACAATATCACTCACGTCGCACATAATTTTAAAGGGTAGCAACCAATCCGGTGCGACTAAAATCGGAGAATTTTTATGTTTTTCTTTGATAAGTTTAAAGGCCAAATGGCATTCATCATTAAAAAGGAAGGAGGATTCTTTCTCGAGAAGATGGGTTAACAGATTCGTGATTTTGGAAAAATTTTGTATAAAGCGCCGATAAAACCCTACGTGACCTAGGAAATTTCTAATAGCTTTTACATTCATTGAGGGGGGAGTTTTTCGATTACTTCAATCTTGGCACTGTCGACCTCAATCCCTTTGCCCTTTATTTTATGGCCAAGGACTAATCCTTATTTGACCATAAAATGACATTTCTCCCAATTGAGAGCTAAATTTGTTTCCTCACAGCGTTGTAGCACGCGCTTGAGATTTTTTTAACAATTTTTGAAAGAGTTTCCAAAAATGGAAACGTTGTCCATGAAAACTTCCATCACTTCCTCTACTAACTCATCTAATATCGCCAGCATACATCTTTGGAATGTAGCCGGCGCATTACAAAGACCAATTGACATCCTTCGATAAGTGAAGGTGCCAAAGGGACAAGTGAACATTGTTTTCTTTTGGTCGTCGGGCGAAATAGTGATTTGAAAATATCCTGACAAACCATCGAGAAACAAATAGTAAGACTGAATTAAAAGGCGCTCTAAGATTTGATCGATAAAATATAATGGGAAGTGATCCTTACGGGTGGCATCATTTAGTTTTCGATAATCGATGCACATCTGCCAACCCGTAACGGTACATGCTGGGATCAATTCATTATTTTCATTTGCAACTACCGTTACGCCGCCTTTTTTCAACACAACTTGTACTGTGCTAACCCAAGTACTATCCACTAATGGGTAGATGATTCCTGCATCTAAAAGTTTGATAACTTTGGCCTTAACGACTTCTTTCATATTCAGGTTTAGTCGTCATTAAGGTTGGACCGTGTTGCAGGAATTACCTTCGAGGAAGTTTTTGTGAGTAGAGAAGGAAGGGTTTATACCCTTGATATCCGATATTTGCCACGCAGATGCATGACGATTCTTACTTAAGACTATAGTCAATTTAGAAATTTCTGAATTGCTAAGTTCGGATGAAACGATAATGGGTAGCTTAGACTCTTTTTCTAAAAATAGATATTTTAGGTGAGGAGGGATTTGTTTCAATTCTAAAATGGGTGGTTAAGAAGTTTTGATTTTAAATTTTTCTAAAAAAATGGTTCGGGTGGTGTGGAGCGAGTGACTTATTCTTCTAAACAAAAGAGCATAGCGAGCTGGGAATCGTGACTCGATGTGTAGACTAACTCGGGAAGTGAATAAAATTTGTTTTAAAAACATTCTTCTAAATAGAAGCATGAATCGTCCTTCTCTAAGGTGTTTCGCATCGAGGGATTTATACTAAAATTAATTTCATCATCTCCAACCTGAAGGAGGAGCTTTCTGTTACTTACGTCGATAATTGCGCAGGAGGTTGCAAGGAAGGGGTGACCGAGTATGAGAGGTACTTTTGTATCCTCTTTGATGTCAAGAATGACAAAGTCCACTGGGGAGATGAACTTGTCAAACATAACGAGCACATCCTCCACTATCCATACTGGATATTTTAATGAATGATCCGCTAATTGAATACTAATTCGAGTGGGGCTAGGATTTCCTAGACCTAAATTTTTGAATAATGAAAAAAGTCATGAGATTGATGCTTGCTCCAAGATCCGCTAAGGCGTGTTTTACTAACGAGTTTCCAAATAGACACAGGATGGAGAACCGCCCCAGGTCATTTGCTTTTTGAGGCAATTTGTTGAGTACAACCGCGGAGCATTCTACGTTTAAGGAAATATGCGAAATATCTTCTAATATCTTCTTATTAGAGTGCAACTCCTTAAGATATTTCACATTTTTTGACATTTGAGAGATAGCCTCGCAGAAGGGTACATTAATATGAATTTGTTTTAAAATCTCTAAATTTTTTTTGTAAATTTTCTCGGCGCACTCGCTCCTAAGCTTAGATGGATATGAGATATTAGAACTAGAAGCGTGCGGAGCTAGTGTAGCAGGCAAATTTGAAGATAAAATAGGAGTAGGAGAAGGAGGAGGAGAAGTTACCTTGGGTTCGTCCTATTTTGAAACCACCTTCTTCCGGCTTCGGAGTGTAATCACGTTCACACTCTCCCTTTGATTTGGCTCTGGATTTCCCGTTAGTGCTCCTTGCTGATGCTCGGAGAACATCTTTGTGAGATGGCCCACTTTATTTTCTAAATTTTTGATCGATCCGGTAAGGTTCCGAAAGTTCATTTCATTTGTAGCAACATATTTTGCAATGACCTCTTCAAGCGGAGAGGGCTTTTGCTGTTGCGGTTGAAAACCGGGCAAATTAAAATTTGGAGGTGGAGTTAAGTTAAGAAGTTGATTAAGAGGCTGATTCAAATTTAAAGGACACTGACCATTTCCTTGGTTGCTCCACGAGAAATTCAGGTGGTTCCTATAAACTGCATTGTAAGTGTTGTTTTACAGAGTGGATTTTGGGTTATAGGAAGGCTGGGGAGGATTTCCCATGTAGTCAACCTGCTCTTCAATTAAAACATTATTAACCCAAGGAGGAGTGGCGGAGGAAGCATACATCTCCGCCACTTGCTTTGTTAAGCGCTCAACATGTAAAGCTAAATTAGCATTTGCGTCTATTTCAAAAATGTTGGCTGGCTTACTAGGCTTAGCTCGGGGCATATTCCATTGGTATGCATTCATGTTCATTTCAGCAAAAAGCTCTTGACCGGCCTCTGGGGTTTTCCTATATAATGTTTTGTCGGCGGTCGCATCAATCATTTGCTTAGTTTTGAAATTCAAGCCATTATAAAAGATTTGCACTTTTTGTCAAGTGTGAAGTGTGTGGTGAGGGCATCTACGTAAAAGCTCCTTGAAGCGCTCCCATGTATCATAGAGATTCTCCGAATCGATTTGCATGGATGATGCAATATCTATTCACATTTTGGCGGTCTTTGAAGGCGGGAAATATTTAGTGAGAAATGTTTCCACCATATCGGCCCATGTAGTGATGGACTCCCTAGGAAGTGAGGCCAACTGATGAGTCCTGATTATATACACCTTCATGGACTCATCCGGGCCATTATTTAGTCAATATCACGCACTTTAGCCTTATTATAGTTTATAATTGATAACCCATGCTAGGTGCACATTTTGGCCCACTTGGGTGTGTTTTCGTGTTTATTTCCTTTCATAGTACTCATATGTTGTTAAGTGCCACTTTTGGTGGCTAGATCTGTGTTTGTGCTGGAATAGGAGGCGTGCAAGTGCTTCCGGTGCAATTCTGCATAGGAACACTGCGCACGATCACTTGTTCTAGTGCGCACGACCACCGGTCGTGCGCCACTAATCGTGCGCACTTAACCCTTTTTCACGAGTTCTGTCTGGTGTAGTGCGCACGACCATCAACTCCAGTGCGCACGACCATCGGTCGTGCGCCACTGCTCGTGCGCATTGACCATTAAATTTCTGAGTTCTGTTTGCTGTAGTGCGCACGACCATCAACTCCAGTGCGCACGACCACCGGTCGTGCGCCACTGGTCGTGCGAACATTGTATTTCATGATTTCATCTCGTGCAGGTTCTGTCCAGGCAGTGCGCACGATCGCAGGATTCCAGTGCGCACGACCACTGGTCGTGCGCCAATGATCGTGCGCAGTGTTTAATCCAGCGCCTATTTAAGCGCCTGTTGCGATTTTAGGGCGGATCATCATTCCGGGAGCGGGATTTCTGCTCCGCACGCCACCGACCGCCCCCTTGGATCGCCCCTACTTCATCTCCTACGCAAGGGGAAGCTTCCTCGGTCCATTCCTAGACATCCTCCATCGTCCGTGAGTGTTCTCCATCATCCGCAAGCCTCCAAGCAATCATTTTCGCTTTCCGCCCGGTGAGAAGAAGAAGAGACCTTGAGTCGAAGACGACGGAGCACGTAGGGAGATTGTGACAGCCCTCTACGCCGGAAGCATCATCCGCCCGAGTCCGGAGGTAGCCCGACAACCTACCATTCCGGCCGTGAACGGCCGCTAGTCTTCACCGCCGGTTATCTCCTTCCCTCTTTCCTTGGTTGTACCCCTGTGAAGCTTTCACTAAATGAATATTGTGATATTTACTTGATGAGAATGAATGTTTCTGTGTTCTTATTCATGGGTTGGTTGTGATTCACCACGTTCAAGCGCACTCACTCACACACGCACGCAAGGTGTTTGCTCCGTGTTGGCAAGAGCTAACGACGGTTGTGAAGAGGTGTTTGCGACCCTCACTCTCTCGCGCCTGAGTCCACTTCATTCGCCTCACGAAGCACGGCATCGCGGCCGTTGCATCCACCTCACGTTGCGAAGCGGTGTTCTCGACCCGCATCTCTTTTATTGTTGTTAAAATTAGGAAAACCAACCAAAAACCCCTTGTTGTGTTTGTGAAACGCTTGTGTAACAATATTCACTGCACGATTCGATCACCCATCCTGCATTCCTCAAGAGACCGACATCCGGGGAATTTATTCTCCACAATTATTACTTGACAGCGACCGGTGCACTTGCCGATGCGCATCAAGTTTTTGGCGCCGTTGCCGGGGAATGCAGACGTGATGAATTCGTCTGTGTGAAGCTTTGTTGCACAAGAATTTCCCTTTCTTTCACCTCTTTTGTTCATCTCTGTATTCGCAGCATGACCTCTATTCAGGAATGCATCTACCATGGAAGCTTAAACGATTTAAGGGATCAAGCAAAAAGGAACAATCATGACTTTGGGATCTCCGCCGACGTCATTGAGTACATGTATGGGAACTGCAAGTTCAGCGGAGATGAGCATGAAGATGCGGGGCAACACATGCGGGATTTCTTAGACATCTATTACACTTGTATTTTCAGTGGAGTTGAAAATGACCCACAGAAGATTCTGGCATTTTCATTCTCCCTGCACAAAAAAGCCAAAAGCTGGTATTGGGATACCCGGAAACGAGAGGTGATCACATGGAAACAACTCGAAGGGAGATTTTTACAAGAGTTTCAACATCGTACTCAAGCCTTGGATAAGTACAGGGAACTCATGACCTTTGAACAAGGGAAGGAGGAGACGTTAGACAATGCTTGGGAACGTTTCCAGTCCCTGCATAGGGGTTGTTACCGTGGTGATCTCTCGGAAGCTTTCTTAATTCAGATTTTTTATTTTGGAGTGCGGGAGAAATTCCGTCTTCTATTTGATGTGGCAGCCGGTGGGGCCCTGTTTAATAAATCAGGGAAGGACGCATGGGAAGTGGTCGTGAATATTGTTCACACCAGTCAGCATTGGAGTCATGTCATTTGCTCCACAAGTACCGCTGCAGTTAATGCCGTGACGCTCAAGGGAGCAGCGGATTTGGTGCCGCCTGATCAACCAGAACAGTTAGCAACCTTGGTGGTTGGGGTATTGAACAAAATGAATGACCAATCAGTCGCAATCCAACAGCTTCGCTCTACTATTGGGACTCTTTCTGATGTTGTTTCTGGACTTGCAATTCAGCATCCTGAGTCAGTAAATACCATGCGATTGAGAAGTGGGAGAAGTGTAGACAATCCCCCTCGACCGGAACCGCTTGCGGTTTCCACTGACAAGCCTAATGAAGACATCCACGAGAAGCCGACTCAGATTCATTTCGAGCCACACCCCGTGAGTGAGGCACAACCCTCGAAAAGCGCTGCTCACCCCCCATTTCCCCACAGGCTGCGCAACGAGAAATCCGAGAAGCAATTCCACAGATTCTTGGAAGTAATGAAAGGAGTGCAAGTGAGCATACCACTCATTGAAGCTATCTCTCAAATGCCGGGCTACTCCAAGTTTTTGAAAGACTTGATCTCGAAGCGGAAGCAGTTGGAGGGTCTCAAAACTATCGACCTCACCGAGGAGTGCTCCGCCATCGTTTCCAATTTACCCACAAAGTGCAAGGATTCGGGCAGCTTCACGATCCCTTGCAGGATTGGCCAGCACCGTTTCAGCCAGGCACTCTGTGACTTGGGGGCATCAATCAACTTGATGCCACTCTCTATCTTTCGTGAACTTGGTGCGGGTATCTTGAAGCCAACACAGGTAATGCTGCAACTCGCTGATCGGTCGATCAAGAAGCCATCAGGAATTGTCGAGGACCTCACAATCATTGTAAACGGTCTCGCTTTCCCAGCTGATTTTATCATTCTCGACATGAAGGTCGATACAAATGTACCCATTATCTTGGGGCGGCCCTTTCTAGCTACTGCTCGTGCCATTATTAATGTGGAGCAGGGGGAGCTCACTCTAAGACTGGGGGAGGATGCTATATCGTTCAATGTCCATAGCCCTTCGCAACTCTTTGAAATAACGGAGTGTGAGCCAGCAGAGGCACTTGAAGAATTCGATGGTCAGAACGATGTGGAGTTGGATAACCGCGAGGTGTGTTGGCAGCACAAAGACAAGGAGGAGGAGGGTGTTCACTCAAACCATCCCGATTTGGCACATTCAATTGGAGAGCCCTCCAACGTTTCTGCTGATCCAGACCCTTGTTCGGCTCTCAAACAACTTCCGGACTCTCTCAAGTATGTCTTTCTTGGAGAAACAAACACGCATCCGGTGATTATCTCGGCAGCCCTCTCCGCTGCCAACGAAACTGCACTAGTGGGTGTGCTGAGAAGGTACCACAAGGTCTTCGGACGTTCTCTAGCTGACATCAAGGGAATCAGCCCCACGGTCTGCATGCATAAGATCCTCCTTGAAGATCAGTACAAACCGACAGCACAACCCCAAAGGCGGCTGAACCCGAAAATGCAAGAGGTTGTGAAGGCTGAAGTGATAAAGCTTTTAGATGCTGGGATCATTTACCCAATCAGCGACAGCAAATGGGTCAGTCCAGTCCAGGTGGTCCCAAAGAAGGGCGGGATCACTGTCGTTGCTAACGAGAAGAATGAGCTGCTACCGACCCGAATGATCACTGGGTGGAGAGTCTGCATTGACTACCGCAAGCTGAACGATGCGACGCGCAAGGACCATTTCCCACTCCCCTTCATTGATCAGATGCTAGAAAAGTTAGCAGGGCAGGATTACTACTGTTTCTTGGATGGGTACTCAGGGTACAATCAGATTTTAATTGACCCTTCTGATCAAGACAAGACTACATTCACATGTCCATCCGGTACCTTCGCGTTCAAAAGAATGCCATTCGGACTGTGTAATGCCCCCGCAACTTTCCAACGTTGTATGCTCGCCATTTTTGCTGATATGGTAGGGGATTTCCTCGAAGTCTTTATGGACGATTTCACTCTATTTGGCAGTAGTTTTGACAGTTGCCTCGCAAATTTGGCCAAGACATTGAAGCGGTGTGAAGACACCAATCTTATCTTAAACTGGGAGAAATGCCACTTCATGGTGCGCGAAGGAATCGTCTTGGGGCATAAAGTTTCCTGCGAAGGGCTTGAAGTGGATCAAGCGAAAGTTAGTGTCATCAGAAACCTCCCTCCACCCATGTCAGTGAAGGGCATTCGAAGTTTTCTTGGCCATGTGGGCTTCTATCGAAGGTTCATCAAGGACTTCTCCTCCATCTCAAAGCCTTTATCTCGCCTGCTGGTTAAGGACGTCCCATTCCATTTCGATGAAGCATGCATGCACGCCTTCGAAACTTTACGGGGGCAACTCATCTCAGCCCCAATTCTGGTGGCACCCGACTGGACTCTACCTTTCATTATCATGTGCGATGCAAGTGATGTGGCCGTAGGTGCTGTTCTCGGTCAAAAGAAAGACAAGACTTTTCACACTATCGCGTATGCCAGTCGAACTCTCAACAGTGCACAAGCCAATTATACCACCACGGAGAAAGAAATGCTAGCTGTGGTCTTCGCTTTTGAAAAGTTTCACTCATACTTGGTACTCTCCGAAGTGATCGTGTATACGGACCACGCCGCTCTCAGGTATCTTTTCAGTAAGAAAGAATCCAAATCGCGTCTGATTCGTTGGATTTTACTCTTGCAGGAATACAATCTGGAAATCAAAGATAAGAAAGGGGTGGAGAATGTGATTGCTGATCATCTCTCACGTTTGGAGTACGACACTCCTAATTGCGTTGTGGAGGAAACTGACGACTATTTCCCGGATGAAAAGTTATTTGCAATCACTACATCCTCCCCGACCGCACCTTGGTATGCAGATATTGCTAATTACTTGGCTTGTAGAACACTCTCCCCGAGTTTGTCCCCTCAGCAAAGACGGAAGCTTGTCTCCGACGCAAAATACTATTTTTGGGAAGATCCGCTCTTGTTCCACACATGCAGCGACGGGATTATTAGGCGTTGCATTCCGGAAGCTGAGTTTCAGTCTGTATTACAGCATTGTCATGACAGAGAGGCCGGCGGGCACTTCGGGGCCGTTCGAACAGCACGAAAAATCCTGCAATGTGGATTGTTCTGGCCGACCCTCTTCCGGGATGCCCATGCCTATGTCACCAAGTGCGACGAATGTCAAAGGACTGGGAATATTTCCCGGCGTGATGAGATGCCCCTTAATAACATGCTGGTTTGCGAACCCTTTGACGTCTGGGGAATAGACTTCATGGGCCCTTTCCCAATGTCTCATGGTAAGCATTACATTATTGTGGCAGTTGATTATGTCTCGAAGTGGGTGGAAGCTGAGGCGGTTGCCACGAATGACGCCAACACTGTGCTGCACTTTATCCACAAGAACATCTTCTCCAGGTTTGGGACGCCGAGAACTATCATCAGCGACGGCGGGAGTCATTTTTGCAATAGACAGTTTGTGCAGCTCATGAAAAAGTTTGGGGTCCATCATAAAATTTCTTTGGCTTACCACCCCCAAACATGCGGGCAAGTCGAAGTCTCCAACCGCGAGCTCAAGCGAATAATTGAGAAATCAATACATTCAAATAGGAAGGAGTGGGCTAAGAAGGTCGATGACGCATTATGGGCCTACCGGACTGCGTTCAAAACACCCATTGGAATGACTCCGTTTCAATTAGTCTATGGCAAGGCATGTCACCTCCCTGTAGAGCTGGAGCATAAAGCATTATGGGCCACCAAACTGTTGAACATGGATATTGGAGCCGCGGCCGAAGTGCGTCGGTCCCAACTCAACGAGTTAGAGGAGCTCCGTCATTTTGCTTATGAAAACGCTCGCATCTATAAGGAGAAAACGAAGAAATGGCATGATCAGCATATAATTCCTAAGGAGTTCAAAATTGGGGACCAGGTGCTACTCTACAACTCCCGTCTCCGCCTCTTCCCAGGGAAGCTTAAATCGAGGTGGAGTGGTCCTTTCTCCGTGACCGATGTCTCGCCTTTTGGTGCCATTGAAATATCTGGAGATAAGGGGGACAAGTTTAAGGTCAATGGACATCGGCTGAAGTTATATGATGGCGCCACTATTAACAAGGAGCGTCAGTTGTTGACATTGGGAGATGGACTTCATACAAGCACCGGCAGCTGATTTCCTATTCTTGTCTCTTATCTTTTGTGTGAAACTCTAGTTCTGAACTTTTTCTTTTTAAAGTCCTGCACTCTTTATAAACAATGCTAATACAGGTATTTGGTCCAGCTTAAGGACGTTAAATGAAAGCGCTACTGGGAGACAACCCAGATTTCCGTTTTTTTTATATATATATTTCCTTTTATCTAACCTTTCCCAGTTCAGTTTTTGTTTTTGCTTTTGTTGTTTTGAGTTTTGCTTGCAGGTTTTGTGTTCGATGGTGGATGTTGCGGACTATTTTTGATTTTAAACGCCATTCTTCGGGTATGCTCACGTGCTGAGCATTGGGTAACTTCTTCCCTAGCTTTCAATTTTGATTTTCACTGTCATATCATTATGTTGTATGGTTTTGATTAGGTCTGGGGGAGAGCCGTTTCTTTGTCACCCACTGCACATGCTCATCTCATTTGCATACTAGAAGTATTTGAATTTCAGTTATTTAGTTTCGTTCATCTTCACACACCACTTCACCCACTTGAGTGCGTGCTTTCTTTTGTGTTGTTCCGTTTAAGCTAGTTTGGTTGGAATGTGAAATAGGCTATTAACACAGGAATTATTATTTGGAGTGCGGTGTCGACTCATGTAGTGTTCTAGTCGCTTCGCATGCTATAGTAGGACCTGAGTAGAATTAGATTTTCCTTTATGCATTTAATTTATGTGTAGTATCTCTGCGTAAATTTAGATTTAATGTACTCAAGTGGTGAATTCGAATGAAATTGATGATAACCCGGTGTTGTGTGTGTGCGGTCGCTAAACGTGTGTTGCTCGAGTCGGGAGGAAGGTTTATCTTTCTTGTGGGCTAAGAACTTGCCCCAAGCGACTCTTGAAGCATGGGTGAGAGCTACTTGTTGAGTCAAGCATGATGTAGGCCACCATTTGGCTAGTTTGAGCTTTGCTATTCCATGCCCCTTTCATTCACCTTTGCAAGCCAAATTTGTGCCTACCATTTTTTATGTTCAGCTCCTCCTCATCCACCAAAGCCTGAAGCCTATCCTACGCCCGCAACAAAAAAAAAAAAAAAAAAAATGTTTTAACTGTGCTCATAATTTCCAACTTGTGTGGTGTGTGGTATCATTGTGTTTTGAAGAGAAAATATTGTCTATCCGCTGATTTTGAACCAACTGGAGGTTGCTTGAAAGAAGAAAAATATATAAAAGAAAAAAAAAGAAGAGTATCCTGAAAATAATCTTCGCAAGCTAAAGAGAAAAATCAGTTGGTATTTGTAAAGTAGGCTGTGTGCACACCTGGTTTTCATGATAAGTCTGGGGGTGTGTCACACGAGCATAGTTGTTTGGTTTTGTAAGGTGCAGTGTGCCGTTGGCTCAATTGGGTTGCGTAGCCGTCATGTTTATCTTTGCATATCATTCCGTAACCTAAGCCCCGTTTTAATCCTATAAGTCCTACTGATTTGACTTGCGAGTTTGCTAGCGCCGTGGAGAGAGTGTGACCGGGCAAGCGTATGGTTCACGACGTTGATGGATTTCAGCGGAGTTATTCCTAAGTCCCGATCTTTTGCAACACCCGCCTCAGCGTCTCGTCACTTTCATACCGGGCATGATCGTTAAATTCTTCATAATTCACCCACTGAGTGCAATTAAATCTTTGATTACGCTTTAGTACTTACGTAAATTAGTTAGCATAGCTAGAATCTTCTTCTACTAGAATTCCTACTCGCATGCATATGTTACTTCGCACTGTACTCCCCTGCGTAATTCGCTATTTTAATTATCTTTTTCAACTTCCGCTGGATTAGTTTGCTCGGGACGCGCAAACAGTTAAGTCTGGGGGTGTGATGAGTCCTGATTATATACACCTTCATGGACTCATCCGGGCCATTATTTAGTCAATATCACGCACTTTAGCCTTATTATAGTTTATAATTGATAACCCATGCTAGGTGCACATTTTGGCCCACTTGGGTGTGTTTTCGTGTTTATTTCCTTTCATAGTACTCATATGTTGTTAAGTGCCACTTTTGGTGGCTAGATCTGTGTTTGTGCTGGAATAGGAGGCGTGCAAGTGCTTCCGGTGCAATTCTGCACAGGAACACTGCGCACGATCACTTGTTCTAGTGCGCACGACCACCGGTCGTGCGCCACTAATCGTGCGCACTTAACCCTTTTTCACGAGTTCTGTCTGGTGTAGTGCGCACGACCATCAACTCCAGTGCGCACGACCATCGGTCGTGCGCCACTGCTCGTGCGCATTGACCATTAAATTTCTGAGTTCTGTTTGCTGTAGTGCGCACGACCATCAACTCCAGTGCGCACGACCACCGGTCGTGCGCCACTGGTCGTGCGAACATTGTATTTCATGATTTCATCTCGTGCAGGTTCTGTCCAGGCAGTGCGCACGATCGCAGGATTCCAGTGCGCACGACCACTGGTCGTGCGCCAATGATCGTGCGCAGTGTTTAATCCAGCGCCTATTTAAGCGCCTGTTGCGATTTTAGGGCGGATCATCATTCCGGGAGCGGGATTTCTGCTCCGCACGCCACCGACCGCCCCCTTGGATCGCCCCTACTTCATCTCCTACGCAAGGGGAAGCTTCCTCGGTCCATTCCTAGACATCCTCCATCGTCCGTGAGTGTTCTCCATCATCCGCAAGCCTCCAAGCAATCATTTTCGCTTTCCGCCCGGTGAGAAGAAGAAGAGACCTTGAGTCGAAGACGACGGAGCACGTAGGGAGATTGTGACAGCCCTCTACGCCGGAAGCATCATCCGCCCGAGTCCGGAGGTAGCCCGACAACCTACCATTCCGGCCGTGAACGGCCGCTAGTCTTCACCGCCGGTTATCTCCTTCCCTCTTTCCTTGGTTGTACCCCTGTGAAGCTTTCACTAAATGAATATTGTGATATTTACTTGATGAGAATGAATGTTTCTGTGTTCTTATTCATGGGTTGGTTGTGATTCACCACGTTCAAGCGCATTCACTCACACACGCACGCAAGGTGTTTGCTCCGTGTTGGCAAGAGCTAACGACGGTTGTGAAGAGGTGTTTGCGACCCTCACTCTCTCGCGCCTGAGTCCACTTCATTCGCCTCACGAAGCACGGCATCGCGGCCGTTGCATCCACCTCACGTTGCGAAGCGGTGTTCTCGACCCGCATCTCTTTTATTGTTGTTAAAATTAGGAAAACCAACCAAAAACCCCTTGTTGTGTTTGTGAAACGCTTGTGTAACAATATTCACTGCACGATTCGATCACCCATCCTGCATTCCTCAAGAGACCGACATCCGGGGAATTTATTCTCCACAATTATTACTTGACAGCGACCGGTGCACTTGCCGATGCGCATCACCAACCACTTCTTGTCCCTAGACCGCAAAGAAAAAGGAAAAAGACATAATCCAATGGCGTCATTGGTGACGCCATTAATTTTAAATGTGTCGCAAATTTCGAGAAAATTAGAGATATGATAATTTGGATCTTCGTCCGGCTGACCATCGAAGGTCACTGATTGTTACACCATTTGTATGATGCTGGACTTGATCTCAAAGTTATTGTTCGCCATCGCGCGTTAGGATTAGGAGGATTCAGATTAGGATCCATATTTGCTTTGTTTGTGTCCCCGATCGACTCTTCGAATAATAAGTGTATTTCCTGATCACGAGAACGACGGTGCCGCAAAAGGGTTCGCTCAATCTCTGGATCAAAAGGAATATTCTAAGTGCTACCTTGGGTCATACACTAAAAAGTAAAAAGGGAGATAAGAAAGAGAACAAGAGAAAAGAGAGAATAATAAAACTAAAAATAGAGAATGAGGAAAACTTGTTATTATAAATATTATTTTTTCTTTTAGGTGGATTAAGTTAGTCTTGGATTTCCCAAGGTATACCCTGTGAGGGGTTCTCTCCGGTACTAGGAGGTGCGATGGGATGATAACCCAAACGTCTCTTTCCAAGATTTAGATTACACCTTTATGAATATTTATTTTTTTGGATTTAGAAAAATGAAAATAAAAAGAAATAAAATGATAAAATTAATAGCTATCCTCTTTTCAAAATATCTATGCAAATCCACGGCAACAGCAACAAAAACATGATATAGAAATTTTGGGTTTTAAAAAGCGAAGGGTTAAAGATGTTTTCCAAAACTATATCCGATAAAGGTGAGTGTACCTTATTGTCTATAGTATAGGATATTAAGAAATACCAAGGTCGTATTCCATGGGGCGCATTGATTACTTCTACTTCGAGGAAAATCACTATTATCTTATCTATTAAATTTTTGAGGTTTTGTTTTACTTAGATAAACGAGAAAATTTGCAAACTAAAAGTAGGGGTTTAAACGATGGTATAAAGATTAGTGCTCAATCTAAAATCACATTGGAGTGAGAATAATCAAGTGAAAGAAAAATAAATCAAATTTCATTTTAATTAAACTACTTGACAGTGGAGGTTCCCGAAGCTTGAACAATCCTCTTTCGAGGTTGATGCCAAACTAATTTTAGGAAATATCAACTGAACTTTTATTCTATAATCGATTACCTAAAACATGCTTTATGTTGTGAACCCCACGATTGGATTTGACTCCAATCTGGGAGATTTACATAATCCTCTCTCGAGGGTTGCGTGCAACTCAATTTACCCTTGAGTGATTGATTCATACTTTGAGCCTCTCGGCTATATGAGTATGAAAACCTAAGGGAAAAACATACATCGAAAATATGACCTCACTAGTTAAAAATCAAGGGTAATTCAAGTATTAAAAAAATAGAAAAAAGATCTTAGAAAATCATAACTTGATCATCTCATCCTCGGATCATTTCGATCGAGCACTAATGAGAATTATTTAATTATGGTGGAGGTGGAAAAGAGAGTAAGATAAAATTGCATGAAGAAAAGCCAATTAAAAGAGAAAGAGAATTGATGAAAAAAACTAATTTTTATTGAAATAAAAAAAAATTACAAGCCTTAACTAAGCTTACAATGCTAGAAAAATTAAGAATTACAAGCTTAGGGAACTATTGCATTAAAAGGAAACTAATACATTGCATGAAAGGAAGGAAAAAGAGAGAACATGTAAGGGAAAAACAAGAAAAAGCTCACTAACAACTCTAGCAGCACCTCTCCCTCTCCAAATTTTTGAACCCTGGACTCAAGGAGAGCTCTGGAATTCATAGGAAAAAATTCCAAGTTACATGCCCCTGGTCTTGGGCGTGATTAGGGGGGCGTATAAGCAATGTTCATCTCAGCTCTAATAGCGGCGTGGGTCTTGCGTGACGGCGTGGCGGAAAAGGGCATTACACGCCCGTGTAATGTTGGTCACGGGCATGTAATCTGACGGCTTCATTTAATATAGTGTAGGTCTTGCTTGCGGCATGGCAGTGAGCAGAGATCATGCTCAAATGTCACGGGCGTGACATCTGGGCCACAAGTGTGACTTGGGTTGACTTCTCAATGGCAATCCACATCTCGACGGCAACAATGCGGGCAGGATCCTATGTTTACACGCCCAGGTCACGGGCGTGACCGTTGGGTCATGGGCGTGATTGGGGGGCATGACTTACTGTGGGCTGGCTCAAATGTATGGCACCAATTCTGACCGATCTTATGATTACAGGCCCTTAGTCACGGGCATGACCGAGGGCGTGTAACGCAAATTTTTCCCAAATTGTCCAAAAATTATGCAAAAAATGAAAAAGACCAAATAAGAAATAATTTTCATTAAAGAACTAGTTATAGGCTAAAATTTACATAAAAAGAAAATTTCACATTAAATAATTACTAAAATTTATACTAAAAGGGCATATAAATACTACTTATCAGTATATCGTCAAGTTCACCGGCAATATTATTAATACCATCCTTAATAACACTTTGGATCTAAACTCTCCTATAGTTCAATTATTGTACATGCAATGTTAGTACTCTTGTTTGTTATGTATTTGCAATTAGAATGTAGACTCGTCTTCCAAGATCATAATATGTTTATAGCTTATGTAATATTGGTTCTGTTGGAACATGGTTTTCCGCATCTCCTAGGTTTGAGAATAACAAATCCTATGCGTATTTAATCTTGTGATTTTAAGTGTGCAGGAAAACAAGTCCACATGACTCAAGGATAACATAAGAAGGTTGCACCCAAATTTGAAGCCAGAATTCTAACATACCCACTAGCGTCGGCGGTAGCACCTATCACAGGCGCTAGCTCTGATTAGAGCTATTTCAGCAAGCAATTATAGAAGGAGATAGAGCCAGGCGATAACATCTAACGCAGGTGGTAGCCCCTAGCACAGGCGGAAGCGCAAAGCAATTGAGGAAGGTGGCCGGCTTGCTTAAAATGATGGATTCTCACAAGGAGAATATTTCATAAACTGGGATAGCGCCGGCTATAGCGATTGCGTAGCTACTAGATCCAAGGCTTTAAAAAGGACCCCTTGGATACGTCTTCTTCATCCTCTCCCACTCCCAAATTCTAGAGCTTCGTGCCACTTCATATAGAGGAAGTTTCAGAGAGATACTCCCACAAATCCATGAAGGCTTAAGGATATCCGTGGAGATGATTTCAACACCCGTCATCATCGTGGTGAAAGACCTCATTGACTACGATCATACTCTATAGGTCTTTGTTTACTTCTCTAAGAGATCAATATATGGAGTTTTTATATTGTTGTTATTTATTTTACATCTTTTCTTATAATCGTTTAGTGAATTCGCCTCGTGTTGGCGACTAGGTCTGGGTAGGGTTAAAATTCGCCTCGTGTAGTCGAATAGATCTAAGTTAGTTCTAGGGGGTGCTCGAGGCCATATATGGGAAGGATTGGCTAGTGCGGCTTGAGGCCGTATCTGGGGAAGCATAGGCTAAAGCCACCGGTTCGTGAGGATATGAGTCGGGATTGAAAAACAAAAGGGATTTAACTTTTCTCCTTCGATTTCTAGCGTCATAGAAATATAGTTTTGTAATCAATTTTATTAAAAGTAATCATGTCTCTCTTTGGGTAATAATATTGATTTGTTTTTCATTTCACTAAATTGATAATTATTTTCTCTTTCATTATAAATTAATTTAGATCTTCATTCTAAATCTCTATTTTAATCTCTTAGTTTTTCAAGTATATCAATATATAATTAAGTTTGTAAAACCCTTATTCACCCCCCCCCCCCCCCTCTAAGGGCGCCTACAGATCTAACAAGTGGTATCATAGGAGGTTATTCCAAATCAGCTTAACAACTAGGAATAATGGCGTCTCATGATCTCGCTTCAATTAGTGGGGGAAATTTTTATGAAGAAGGAAAATCACTAGCACCACCTTTATTTGAAGGAAGAAATTATAAAGGGTGGAAATTTTTAATGGAAAAGTATATTAAAATTTTAGATATCGAAGCATGGAATATAGAAATAGTAAGACCATCAGATGAAACAAATAAAATGGAACGTCACTTAAATGCAAAGGCTTTGAATAGTATATTTTGTTCATTATCTCAAGAAATTTTTAAATTAATATATTGTTTTTCTAGTGCATACAAAGTATGGAACAAACACAGGAGAAGGACATACAAGCATCCACGATTATTCAAGAAGATCTCTCTCGTAGCAAAATCATGGAAATTGTGGAAATTGACTTAGGCAAAGAGAGCAATTCATCCAGAGAAGATGATAATTCATCTATAACGGAGGAAGGCCTAGAAGAGAAAAAATAAACATTTAGTTCAAATCTTGCCTCTTCCGATAGCACTGTAAGCAAAACTAGTTCCTCTCCTTTCATTACAAATTTGGTTTTCTCATTTCACATGCTTCAGAAAGCTAAACGAAAAAATTAAAAAGTTAAAAGAGGCAAACTCAAAATTACGCATGAAAATTAAATTTTTGAAATCAAATGCGAAAATTATTGGTTTACAAAATTCTTCTCAATAAAATGCTTCTCCTTGTTTTGATTATAATACTATTAATGAAAAATACAAGGAACTTGAAAAGGAACTTATTTTTGCAAAAGAACATAATAAAAAATTATCTTAAGAAATTCATCGTTGAAAAGTGATTGTGCTACGTGCCAAAATTATAAAATTGAAATCAAGGAGATGGATGAAACATTTGAAGAATTTAGAAACAACTATCAAACTCATATTGAATCAATTGTTTCCACTCTTAAAAATAGCATAATTGCATATAATAAAGCTAGACACAATCTTATGACCAAAAATGATGAATTTAAATCAAAAATCAACTTGCTTATGAAAATTATAAATAGAAATTCACAATTTCAAGTAATATCTAAGAGCAAGTTGAATATGAATATGAATATCTTAACTAAACATAATAATGGGAGTAAGAAACACAAAATGTTGTAAATCAAAATCCAAATCACTATTATTTAAAAACTCATGTATCTCCCAAAATAAATTCAAATATGCAAAAATTTCCTATGAACAATACTTTTGATAATCACAATAGAAATTTGATGCATACGAATAACAATAAACCAAGATTTGAATGGAGTCCCAAAATTAAAAATGAAATGTTAATTTCACATGATAGGACCCATTCATCACTATCTACCCACAAACCTACACGTTATATTTTGGTACCCAAAGGAACCACCATGATAAGCTTTAATGTCTTAAATATACAAATTTCTACATCATGATAAGCTTTAATGTCTTTATATTTTTTAAGTTATCATGTTATGGTCATCATATATATTATTGGAAATATGATTTTATCTCATAAAAATTAATGAGTTTATAAATCAAATTGATCAAAATTCAAAATCATATTTTATTTTGATGAACTATCTATCTTTCGTATAATCATTTTCTATAAATATCTTATATTATCCATATATATCAATCTCTAAATTTTTTATGAGATATTTATCTAAATTAATAAAATCATGAACTTCACTTTTTCTCTTTCAAAAATTTTTTGAGGGATGTCCATAGTTCATAAATCTCTCTTAAACCTATTTTTATGCATGAACATCATTCCACATTAAAATCATTTAAATCATGCTTATTTGGATTATTAGCACATAATATCTTGAGTTTTCATTTCCTATCTCTTTCAAGTTATATTATTTTGATAAACAAAAGCCCTTAGAGAAGTAAAAATGAAGACATAATAAAATATATCTCATGCAATGTTTATTTGGTAAAGTCATATACAAAATTGGTAATGTTTCATGCAATTTGCACTATCTATACATCTCCTATAATTCTGAAATTTCTGCATGAAACTACTCTTCGGAGACTTAATCAAGATCAAAAAATAGAATTTTCAAAATCTTAGAAAATAGTGTACTATTTATGGTGCTAGCTCGCCTATGTGATTTTATGTAATTTTCAAATTCTGAAAAATCACTAAAAATATATTATTTTACATGTACTACTCAATTTTGCATTTATGTCATTAATTGATTTTTTGAAAAATTAAAATAAAAAACTATACAAGCCAAAATTGCAAAAAATATTTTAATCTCTTCAATTCTTTGTTTATTTGTTTGATTTCTATTTCTGTATGCAAAAATCAAATACAAAAATATAAAACCAAAAAAATATCAAAAATTATTATTTTTGAAAATAACTTTTCTATTTACCTGTATCTTGGGAAAGGCAGATTTGGGCTATCATCCCATCACATCTCCTAATACTGGGAGAACCCCTCACAGGGTAGACCTCAGGATGTCCAAGATCAATTTTAAGAGTTCAAACTTTAAATCAAAATTATTTTTCAAAACATAAAAAAAATTGTATGGACTTTATTGTGAAAATCAAGCATGATTTAATCCATCATTTAGACCGTCTACAATATTACAATTCATTTTTTCAAACTACATTTGTAACATCCCCTAAACAACTAGACCCCCCAAGTTGGTTTTGTCATGACTAGGTCATGAGAAAACCATAGGAAGAGCTTAAAACCATGTGAGCTTGGGTGAGAGGAAGAAAACCCAAGTGGTCTGCATATAGCAGTTTTCAAATACCTAGCCTAGAGTTGGACTTTAGGGCCTCACCTTGAACCTTGACACCAACATAGTATCCCTAACCCATTAGGGGTCCCCTTGGAGAACCAGGGACCCATTGGGGTCAACCAAAGAGGCCAAATTGACAAAAGTCAACCCTAACCCTAAATTGGTCAAACTAACTCAATTAGGGACAATTGGCCCCCACCATGCTAAATTGACCCTGCCGCTACCCTCATAGGGACACTAGGGACCTAATGGTACAAAACTCCCCATCATGGGACCTCCAATTGGGCCAATTTTACCAAAGTCAACTCTAGACCTAATTTGGTCAAAAGTGCCCTATTAAGGGGCAATTCACCCTCACCTTGCCAAATTGGCTCCACCTAAACCTTCCTAACCCATAAGAGAGTCTAATGGGCCACTATCCACACATTGTGGTCAACCTAAGTTGTCAATTTGACTAAAGTCAACCTTAGCCTAAATTTAGGTCAAAATGACCTACTTTCCCAAATTGAACCCAATCCACTTGATCTAGACCCAATTGATGTGGTGCACCACCTCATGGGGATTGAATGCTGCTGAGTTGTCCATCCAATTTGATGAGAGTTGGCCAGGAGAGAGAGAGCCCAATTTGGAAGAGAGAGAAAGAGAGAGGAGTTATTGGGGAGGAAGAAGAAACCCCCAATCTTAGCAATTGATGGCTCAATTCATCTCCCCTTGGGGAGAGGAGAAGTTTTCAGCTTCATCTCAGCCTAATTGATGGCCAATTTATCCCCCACCCCCCAAGTATAACTGAAATCCTAGTAATGGCCATTAATGGCTTACAGGAATAAAGCCACCCCAAGCTTGAATTGAAACCCCAATTACCTTCAGTGATCAGAGAGGAAGAGAACCCCCAACTTTCCAGTGAGAATCGTGCAGAGGAGGCCTATATCGGCATGGCACCAAAAGCTCCACCACTGGCAATGGCGACTCGCCGGAATACGCACCATCGAGCCCCCACACAGTTCCGATCCGATTCCTCTCCTCTAGTGCTAGTTCCTCTGATGAATCAGGGCTTGATCCGAGCTCAATTGGGCTCGGATCACGCTTCCGAGAGGGCTCATTTCAAGCCCTCCTTCCCCTACAAAATCCCCTCACTCCGGCCACCTCCACGAAGGTGGTGGTGGCATTGGTCGGCCGGGGCGGTGCTCACGTGGCCGGGAAAGTAAGGAGGAAGTGAGCCCAGAACGGGCTATCGCATGCCATCCACTGATTGGTGACAATGACTGTGAGCCGTTGGATCTGCCGCGATCTGATAAGCGCAGGCCTAAATGATTTAATGAAATGATTTGTATTATTCTGTCACATATAATGCAGTACCTTGTTATAAATATTAAAAGTACTTAGTCTCAGTTTCAGAGAAAATGTTCTACATGATAGTTGTAGGTATTGAGGTTAACTTTAAATGAAAATTTGTTTCAGCCCAATAGGTGCATTACAGCTCCCTGTAGAGCCTTTTTGGTTGGACTAGTCCCAAGGGTAGGGCAGCCACCATTAATTGAATATCTCTTGATTGGGCCATGGGATTGACTTGAAAATTGAAACCTAGGCTACCTATATCAACCTTCACATAATATCAAAAGATGGGATTTTTAGGATAACAATTTTCTAAGGGTTTTGTAATAATTTCATAATTCAAATGTTAATTAATTAATGGGTTTAATGAACCCTAATCCCATCAATTATTTGGTGTGTGCTCCTTAGGGTTATTATAGGACCTTTATAAAAATTTCAGCCCAATTGGGACTGATTTAGTTGGGTAATTGGTTAACCCAAGTTGGGTCAAACTAGGTCAAAATTAGGGTATGGTGTTTATCTTGGGGTATTGTGGTCAAAACTCATCAACATGAGTTAAAACCTTGGTGACTGGTTTAGGATCACCAAAAACACCTCCATGAGTGAGTTGGGGTGATGTGGGGTGGATCTGCCCAAAACCTAGCTTTGCCCTTAGGGTTGCACATTTGAGTTTGTGAAGGACATGGGGTCAAATGTTCTTAAATGGTCATGGAACTTGGTGTACAAGTTCAAAGGTGTAGTAATACCCTAGGAAATTTTAGTAGGATTTTAGGTACCCTTATTCCCTCTAAATTAGGTTATAACCCATTTACGTCTTTTCATTATTACAGAGATTTATATATTCAGATGGTCTTGGATGGTGATGAAGCCTTGGTAGAGCCTTTATAATCATATGATGGACCTCTGGTACTTTTTGTGTAATTAATTAAATGATTTAACCAACACTTCATTCACAAGGCACTTATTTTAACTTAATCTTAAGAAATATAATTAAGGGTCCAATACTCTCTGGATAAGTGTACAACTTGGGGATAGGACATTTCAGGGCACTAGGAAGCTTTATAAATTTTTATATAATTTTTGGAGATTGTTATCAGTAGGCTACTTCACAACATGTTCATTTTAGGATTTGGAATATTTATTTAGGTGAGAATATGATTTCCATAAATTATGAAACTCAGTCAGCAAGCCTTTATGAACATATTGGAGATCAAGTATTTCTTTCATAATTTTTGGAATTATTTAACAATAGGTTCCTTCACAATTTTCCCTAGACAGGGTTTCTTCGGAATATTCATTTACGTGATTAATTTGCCTTTATAAATTCTGAAATTTCGCCAGTAGACTTTTCTTACTAATATGAAGGTCTTGTAATTTTTCCATAATTTTTGGATAAGTAATTTGATGGTTCCTTCATTAACCTCCAACTTTGGATAAATGCTAAATATTATAATTAGAGGAGAATTCCTGATTGTGACATTCTGTAATTATTGTTATTTTGGCATGATAGATTTATCTTAATTTTATGGGAGACATATCATAAGAATACCTTACACTTCATGTTCATATTCATGTATGGCAATTATTGGAGAAATTAAAATAAATGCTAAAATGTTAAGGAAAAGTATGAATCTTTGGATTTAGTCTTATAATGCCATGATAGTCCTCCAGTAACAATCTTGTGTCATGTGGGTGAATATTTGGAGTACTTCTACTTCTGAGGTTCATATAGTTCATTTGGTCTGCGTATAGTAAAATGGTAAAACTTGTGTAACTAGTGACCTACTAAGAGGAATTGGGTTTTAGTTGGGGAATGTGGTCAGCTTAAAGAGGTTGAGGCCACCAAAAAGGAGTTTATGTGACTTGAGTGCTTGTTGAGTTAAGGGTAAGGTCGTGCTTGGGATTGACGAAAGATAATCTTTCCCCTAGCGTGTCATAAACCACCTAGGGTTAATACAAGTGAAATGGTATGAGTCTTAGGCATATGGGTAGACACCAATAACATTAAATTCCTTGAGAAATGGAGCATTGGGGTATCATCCCAGTATAGTTCATAATACCGTAGCAAGCCCCTTACAGGGTAATCCTCGGGAAGTCCAAGTTTAACCTTAAATTGTAGGGATAAGTTGTTATACAAGGCTAACTAATTAACACACTCACTCACACCCCGTTGTCACGGCTATGTTAGTCGGTTTTGTCTTATGAGCGGTAGGCTCGGTGGTTGTAGCAGTAGACTAATTATTCTGGTGAGCTTGTTGACTCAGCAATGTTTATTGTGACGGGCGGGTTAGCCCGAGGAGCTTATGGCTCGGAGATAGATGATAAACATGTTTGCATGTGTATAAGGTGGTGGGTCATTAGTGTTGATGGTCGTTGCACCGATATTAACACTTGGGCTCGGTAAGTGTGGACAACTCTTTACCAAGACAAGTCTAGTGGTCGAACCAGCAAGAGTACGTAGGAGCTCCGTTGTTGAGTTCTTAGTGTCGAGGCATACGATAGGTCTAGGTTAGGTAGTGCAAATACCAACCTAGAGGTGGGCGAGGCCCAACCCACCGCTTCTGTTTGCCACTACGGGAGTATCCTAGGAGTTTTGCTAGCTCCAAAAAGGGGGAACTAAAGGTCTGTGCGCATAGAGTCATAGTGTGTGAGTTGCACTTGTGTGAACATAACATCTAACTGCATACCTTGCATGACATAGCATCAACATTGCATTTCAACCACTACCCCTATCGTATAAGTTGGTTATGGGACTTCTTATACGATAGGCCTTGCTAAACGACCCCTTGGTCTATAGGTTTGTGTGGGCATTCCTATAAATCAACAGTTACTTTTCCTTACTTACCTTAAAATAACTGCTCTACTTGTTTAATTTATTTGTTGTTACTTTACTTTACTTACTGCTTTCATTACGATATATATTGCGTAGTGGTAGACATTCCCTGTAGATTCTATCCCCATCACCTGCTATTATTTTCACCCCTTGTTGTCCTCTACTTCATTCCTCCCGCTCGATGCGTAGGAGTCACCGGGGGAGGGGTGGGGGATTGGCTTAGTCATTTTGACTAACGGTCGGTGGACCTTATCATTTTAGGGGACCGAGGAGATGCCAGCACTAGAGGCTGGTGTAGATGGAGATGGGGCAGTCTAGCACGGGAGCACCATTGGCAGGATCCATGAGCATCGTTTAGCTTTAGTATTTTATGCTTCCGCGAGAAAAATTGTATTGAGGAATCGATGTACAGGGCATGAGCCCTTTATTTTTATCATACCTTTCTATTCAGACATTTGATATAAATGTCCCTTTATAATGATTTTACTTTTATGTGATATGGACTTGGCTTCTATAAGTCTGCTTAATCTTTACTTCTTTGTGATCGATAAGACTGGCAGGATCGGCGTTTTGTAGTGGCGACCTTCCCGAGTGAGGGTGTCACCGCAAAGCGGCGGTTCTGGGCGTAAGATCCGGGTTTTCAAAAAAAGGGGGGGGGGGGAGTCTTACAACTTCAAACATTGTTTCTATCATGCTTTGATATATCTATTGATATGTGCACCAATTGTAATGAAAAGGTTGTGTAAAACCAAGTTTAGCATGCCTCTAAGTATGAGTAAATGTTTTATGGTTGATAATGATATTTATTCACTCACTTATTTTGGCAAAGTCCACATGTGCTTTTAATCTAAGAATGCTTGTTTGTGTATTGTAACTGTACAATGAATTAAACTTTACACAAGTATCTTACCTACACCACCTTCCTTTGCACTCTTAATATTTAAGAAAAGTGGTTGTCCTTTCAAATAACATTGGTTTGCAAAACAAGTGTATTCGAACAATTTTGTACAAAACAAAAGTCATGAAATAAAGTGACAAAGATAACTCCACCAAGCACTACTTGAGCCTCCTAATAAGTATTTATAAGCGTTGTGAGGTTGAGCACCTTGGAAAGAATAGTAAAGTGTCTTGTACAAACCTTCATTTTTACACCACTTATTCTTAAGTACACCGGATTACAAAATATATATATATATATTAAAAAATAAAGTGTGTGATCCCCCAAGCACTACTTTGCACCCTGATAAGTCTTAATGAGCATTGTGTGTGCAAAACACCTTGGTAGTTGTACATTTTTCTATGTTCATTGAAGTGTGTGGAAGTTAAATTATTTGTGTTTTATTGTGCACTTTACTCTACATATGTCTTGTATTTTTGATTAAATCATTTGTTTACTCTTATCCAAATACACTTTTGTGCTCATCATTATCTTCCATAACACTTCTTCTCATGAGTATTGGATCCTCATGCTAAAATTATATACTACTCTTTATATATAAATGCATTAGATAACCTAGCATGTTCTCTACAATGTTTTGTATGTTTTGAATTTGTGAATTAAAAAAACATTGTAGTAATCTCTTTTTGATAACATTATTTCATGTTTGGTTACTTTATTGTCAAAGTTAAAGATTTTAAATGCAAATTGATTTTCAAAAACATCTTCCACTTTGGAATTTAACTCATATACCTTCTTATGAATAGACATGATAAAAAAAATGTTTCTTGTATTTCTATAAGTCTTCTACATCATCACCATATATTTTTACCTTGCGCTTTCATGCTTATATCAAAGTCATAAATCTCAAAATTCCTTTTTCAACAAGTGGTAGACTTGCTTGGTAGAATCTATATTGATTTTTCTTACAAAAATATCATTTTTATGCTAAAAACTCTGATTCATTAATGGATTTCAAAATAGCTATGTGAAATTTTCAAAAATTCAAATAAAAATATAAACCCATGGTCTTTGAACTTATCATTAGATTCAAATGCTTAATGTTTCTAATGATTATTATCCCATGATTACATATCTCACCATAGCGGGGGCGTAGGTTTGTAGACATTAGATAACCTAACCTCTAAGTCATGTCTTGTCCTTAACTGGGAAGGGCTCCAGTGGTGTCATGCGAGGCAGTGGGGGGGAAAGAGTGCTAGGTTGAGTACTGTCTAGTGTTTGCATATGGGACTAACACCTTAACCTACAACATGTATGCAGCTCCTCATGACCATCCGCCACTTAGTACGGGGCTATGGTGTAGACATATTGTCTGAGTAGATTAGTTACTTGGAAATCATTGCCTTTTTATGATTAAAACTCCTTATCATTTCATTTCCTCTACAAAGCTCGATCATGCCTTATCTTAAATCCTTTTTTATGTCTATTGCTTATATGTCCACTTTTGCTAATAACAAAAGGGGGAGAACTAACATGATAAATATTAATCGATATCAAATGGGAAAACTAACATGACTAATGATTAAGATGATAACTTATATTTAAGGGGAGCATTTACATAGCGGGAGCATGTATTTAGGGAGAGCAATTCTAAATACTAAAATCAACCATTATCCTAAGTCATATCTCACACACACACATATGTAGGATTCATCATGCTTATATATTAATGCTCTGATTTATCATTAATGGATTTGTTATTATCAATAGGAGGAGTTTGTTGGAACATGGTCTTCCGCATCTCCAATGTTTGAGAATAAAAAATCCTATGTGTATTTAATCTTGTGTATTTAAGTGTGCAGGAAAACAAGTCCACATGACTCAAGGATAACATAAGAAGGTTGTGCCCAAATTTGAAGCCAGAATTCCAACATGCCCACTAGCGCCAGCGCTAGCACCTAGCGCAGGCGCTAGCTCTAATTAGAGCTATTTTGGGAAGTAATTATAGAAGGAGATAGTGCCAGACAATAACATCTAACGCAGGTGGTAGCCCCTAGCGCAGGCAGTATTGGGTAGTGCAGGAGGTAGCGCAAAGCAATTGAGGAAGGTGGTCGGCATGCTTAAAATGATGGATTCTCACATGGAGAATATTTCCTAAACCAGGATAGCGCCGGCGGTAACGATAGCACGGGCGCTCGCTCCAAGGCTATAAAAAGGACCCCTTGGATCTGTCTTCATCATCCTCTCCCACTCCCAAATTCCAGAGCTTCATGCCACTTCATATAGAGGAAGGTTAAGAGAGATACTCCCACAAATCCATGAAGGCTTAAGGAGATCTGTGGAGAAGATTTCAACACGCGTCATCATCATGATGAAAGACCGTATTGACTACGATCATACTCTGCGGGTCTTCGTCTACTTCTCTAAGAGATACATATAGGGAGTTTTTATATTATTGTGATTTATTTCACATCTTTTCTTGGGATTATTTAGTGAATTCGCCTAGTGTTGGCGACTAGGTCTAGGTAGGACATAGGGATGAAATTTGCCTCGTGTTGGCAACTTGATCTAGGTTAGGTCTAGGGGGTGCTCTAGGCCATATTTGGGGAAGGATTGGCTAGAGCGGCCTGAGGCCGTATCTGGGGATGGATAGGCTAAAGCCACCGGTTCATGGGGATACGAGTCGGGATTGAAAACAAAAGGGATTTTACTTTTCATCTTCGATTTTCAGCGTCATATAAATCTAGCTTTGTAATCAATTTTATTAATAGTAATTATGTCTCTATTTGGGTAAAAAAATCGATTTGTTATTCATTTCTCTAAATTGATAATTATTTTCTCTTTCATTATAAATAAATTTAGATCTTCATTCTAAATCTCTATTTTAATCTCTTAGTTTTTCAAGTATATCAAAATATAATATAAGTATTTAAAACCCTTATTCACCCCCTCCCCCTCTAAGGGCGCCTACATATCCAACATGTTCTTTTAATTTCAAAACATCGTCATTCATTTAACATTTAATGTCACGAACAATCATGCTCCTAGAATCTGAAATGATATAAGTAAATTTAATATGACCACGGTAATTTACTAAATTCAAGGCTACTCTAGTGATGATCAAGCTCAGTTCCAATTTTCAAATTCATGTGGGTCATCAATTTCAAAGCTCAGAAAAAATCACAAATTGTAAATCCTTCAAGATTACTTCTTGAAGTGCACATAATCATGTTAATGTCCTGCAACCTTAATCCTGGTGTTAGCCCAAATCCACGTGTTATTGATGGTTAAATCTATAGTTCTCATTTTTGTTAAATGTAGACCAAGCTCAAATATTGTACGAGACTTATAGCATATGAATCATCTATCAAAAATATGTCTTTAATTGGTCTCTAATTCATTCCAGAAGTTTTGTAAGTGATAATTTACTGATTTCAATTTTTCATTTAAAATAATATCATATTTTTTGGCCTAATTCTTATTTCTCTTATAATTATTGAGTCCACCAATTTGTACACAAGTATCAATTATCATGGCCCAATAGGTTTAATAGAATTTCCATAGATTAATTATGATCCAAAACAGTGTTCAGCAGAAATTCATAATTTTCTCCCTAATGATTCTTCAGAAAATTAATTAATAACCATGTGAGCTAATTATTTACTCATTTTGAGGGAACTACTGTAAGTCGTCATGGAACAATTATAATAAAATTACTAGGGAATTATTGTGCTCTAACAAGCCTACTGCTCAAATCTCATGATTTTCCAAATTTCATTTGACAAGCAATAATAATTATTCTAGGAAAGGCGCAAAATTCCCCCTTGTGAAAGAACAAATGTAAATTCTCAATAAACAAATATGATAAAGTTTTCAGAGCATACAGTTGGCCTCAAAGGTTCAACAACTCTGTTTCATGTAATTCAAAATTCATTTGATCACCTGTAGTGGGGTAAAAGTAATTGGGGGTAATTTAAGTAAATGCAATTTAGTGGACTATAATGTCCCTAAAAATTCCAAATAAAGTTTCCAGAGTGTAATTACACCCTCTAAGATAAATTCTAGATTTTCATAATGATCTAGGGGGACTTGACCCTGGAATTCTGATTAATACTTAATGTGACAACAACTCACAAACCCTAATTTCCAAGGGAACCCAATCTCAAAGTTTTTTATTCTTTCAGAGATGAAAGATCTCATGATCATAAGTACATATTTCAAATTTTATGAGAATTGACCAAGGAAATAATCTATTATCACTAAAACTCTATGTGTGTAACAAAAATAGGTGCCCAGGGTGTTCTGTTGCAGAGGCTTTATGTTTCTAAAACAACCCAAGTTAATATCATAATAGCCCAATAAGCGAAGAAACACAATTAGCCACCCGTAAATCTTTTGCTGAGTTTCTTATATTCGAAGATGTGGACATTCCACGTATGCACATAATCCTTATGGGTATACATCCCTCGATTTGGAATTATACTAATTAAGTCCTCGTATCCAAGAACATGTACGATTGTCCTTGAGATTTGTGGATATGGTAAGGTTCTCTGCCCTCAAAACTGCCATTTATTACAACTTTTGCAAGTGTCATGTGCTTGTTATCCTATTAAATGGTCTTCTCTAGGTTGGAATTCTCATTCCACATTCGACATCCTCTCCTTATGATTGATTTTATGAGGATGGAAGTGGGGAGTATCAACTTCTAGGTACAGGGGTTAATCCTATGAGTCTCCTGCTAATCTGATATTAGAATCACAAGCACCAAATCCACTTAAGATGATCTTGTTTGTTCGTGTGAGGGGTGTTAGTATAGCTTGGGAAGTGACGTTAGAGTATCAGAGAGTAAGCCTTAAACGCTTACACATGCTTTCAACTCTTTCATTTAGTCACTTTGGGGTATCCTACTACTTGACCAAAATATACATGAGGTCTATGTCAGACTAGGATACCTAACACATGCTTCTTTACTTGAATCTATAGTCAGCTAAGCTGAGACCAATAAGATCTATTTTTTTCTTTCATTTCTAGGTTTACAGCCTAGAACCGCTGCCTTGCGATGACACCAGCACACGGGCCCGCAACCACAAGATATCGATCCTGCCGACTAGTTCAACATTCATCCAGGCCAACAACATATTGCAGTAATAGAAGTATAAGCTCTAAGTCCACACATCACTTTACATTTAATTATAATAACAAGTAGAGTACACAAATGAGATAAAATGAGTACTAATAATAAATGAGGGCTTATGCCCTGTACATCAAATCCTTGATATAAATGCTCATGAAATAAAACTAAATTCATTGCACACATGCTACGGTGGTTATTGTTGCTAGTGCTAACCGGGGTTGGATCACCTCTTCATGCTCCTCCCTCCACGAGTGAAGGATTTTTGAGCTCCTGGTGTTTCTATTTGTTATGCCACATACGACCATTAGTCATAATGAGTAAGCGGTTTCCTCATCCCCTTCACCCGCGACTCTTAGGCACAGGCGGGAGGAAGAAACGGTGGACAATAAGTGGTAATGTACAATCAAATGAGTGTGGTCTCATTTACATAGTATTAAACTAATATCATAAGATCTAGTAATCAGAGATCTACTAGCAAGTACAATAAATGTAACATCTCGGTTCGAGCTAGACCCCTCAGGAGTGTGTTGTGTCGCTGAGAGCTGACACGGGCTCGGTAGAAGCCCTATGACCCCGAGGTGGTCAGGTTGAGTCATAATCAGCAAATGAAGATTGATATACTCTACTCTAATTGTAATGATGTAAGTATATCCTGACAGTCCAGAAATAGGCTTTGGCAGAGGTAGGATAGGTTAGTTTAGAAAATTTGGGAAAAGAAATCTTTTAAGTTAAAATTGACTGGTCATGTTAAAATTTTTAATTTGAATCGTTTAGGAGTAAGCAGGAGTTGCATCAACTGAGTTAAAGCCAAGCAACCACAATGCCACACAGCAACACAAGAAACTTTATTGAAACACAATCTTCATTTACATTACGAGGCATACATGGCGAGACATGATTCATCAGAATCACAGAGACGAGAAGAACAAAAAACACACCAAATCAAATCTGGCGGCTAGACAAACTGAGACCGCACAGACCGCTCGACTGCAGAAGTCGCCCGGCTTGACCTGAGATCGCACTAACAGAAATCGGACAGATTTCCAACACTGCAAGATCTCACCTCAGACCGCATGAACTGAAGCTTTATTGGAACGAAGAACTAAAGCTGTCGCCAGACCGCAACTCAGATCGCCTAACCGCTGAAGGTCGCCTGATCGCTGAGCTCGCTGCGACCAGCACAAGAACGAACATAAACCAGTTCGCAGACAGACCGCTGCCGAACTGTTTATTCAAGCCGCTGGGAATCACCAAGGAAGAAGACCGCATCCTGCTGATCACAAACTTGCGAACACAACAAATAGTCAGCTCGCTTCTGAGACCGCCCGACCTCAAAGTGAGACCGCACGAATTAACCCAGGCTCTGTTCTTACAGTTCTCGTTAGAAGTGATGGGCCCTGCACCTCTATTTATAGGCGGGTAGGCGGATGTCGTCACGACACAAGAGAGATACAATCACCACCCATCATATCGTCAGCAGTCACATAAGGTAGACCGCGCGATCTGACCTCTTGGACGATCATCCGACCAAGACGCAGATCAGCAGACAAGATCGCGCAAACACGAGACCGTGCACAAGCCATGCGGTCACAAAGGTACTCCTTCCTTAGACCACCAGGAGCAAACCAGGAACCATCTGGCCGACTTCCGACAAGTCGCCAGACGCCAGAACAGACCGCCCGGATAGACGGTCATATAAGAACAAGCCGCCCGGTCTTCCAACAAGGAAGGGAGGCCAACCAACAGAACAACTCGGGAACAGACCGCAGCTACAAAGAATAGACCGGCAGAACCAGCAGACTGCCAGAACAAACTGACAGATCCAGACCAGTAGATAATATACACAAGCCACGCGATCTCCGCGGTCTCCCAAACCAGACCGCCCGGTCTCCTCCACTTCACTTCAAAATTTCAACACTCCCCCTTGAAGTGGGAAGTGGAGACTAGCCCGAGTAAACTCCGTAACCGTGTAAATAGTCCCTTCGCCAGCGGCTTTGTGAAGATGTCTGCGACATTGTCCGCACTCCGAACATGCTCAACCATAATAGATCCCCCCAACACCTTTTCACGAATGAAATGGTGCTCAATCTCTATATGCTTGGTCCTCGCGTGACAGACTGGATTGTTAACCAGCTTGAGAGCACTCTCATTGTCCCCGCGTAGCATAGTGGGACCTCGAAACTCCTCATGAACATCCTCTACCAACCTCCTGAGCCAAACGACTTCCTGAGCTGCCAAGGCTGAAGACTTGTATTCCGCTTCTGTGGTAGATACGGACACCGAGTCCTGCTTTTTGCTGCACCAAGAGATAACTGTGGGGCCCGTCATAAAGACATAACCAGACGTTGATCTCTGATCATCCACGTCTCCCCCGTAGTCAGCATCCATGTATCCATGCAACTCCAAGCTTGACCCTCTCCTAAATAGGAGACCCAAATCAGAGGTCGACTTCACATATTTCAAAATCCCTTTTGCCGCCAGAAGATGAGGCTTCCGTGGCTCCGCCATGTACCGACTCACTTTGCCAACTGCATAAGCAATATCAGGCCTCGTGATGGTCAAGTATATCATGCTCCCAACTAGAGCTCGGAACACCAACAGATCAGATAGAACTCTTCCCTCATCCTTCCGAAGTTTTTGATGCTGTTCTAGAGGTATTGAGCTGCTCTTCCCTTCTTCAATGCCAAATCATTTCATGATTCGCTCCGCATATCCTTCCTGAGAAATAAGCACTCCGCTCTCCCGCCTCTGGACCTCGAGTCCAAGGAAATGGTGAAGCTCCCCTAGATCCTTCATCTCAAACTTGATAGCAAGCTCAGCTCTCAACCTTGCTACCGCCTCCTTTGAGTTCCCGGTGATAATCATGTCATCCACACACAACAGCACAATAACCCGAAGCGCCCCCTCCTTCTTGACGAATAAGCTAGAATCAGAGTCTGAAGCAAAGAATCCGCAGAATTAGAGATACTCCGCGATCTTTCCATACCACGCCCGAGACGCTGCTTCAACCCATATAAGACCTTATTCAGTTTGCAGACGTAGTCCAGACGATCCTCCGAAATGAAACCCGGCGGCTGGATCATGAAGATATCCTTGTCAATCTCTCCGTATAAGAAAGCATTCTTAACATCAAGCTGCCAAATCTCCCATCCACAAGATGCCGCCAAAGCAATAACAAATCTGACCGAAGTCATTTTTGCCACTGGACTAAACGTCTCATCATAATCTTCACCATACTGCTGTGAGAACCCGCGAGCTACAAGGCGAGCCTTGTAACGCTTGATCGTGCCGTCAGCATTCTTCTTGAGCTTGTAAACCCATTTGCATGTTACAGTGGTAATGCCCTTAGGCCTGGGCACTAGAGACCAAGTCTCATTCTTCTTGAGAGCATCCATCTCTTCTTGCATAGAAATATCCCACTGCTTCATGCCTTTGGCTTTCTCAAAGCTAGACGGCTCCCTTTCATCCAAGTGACCAGCAAAGAAACATGAGACGAAGCTCACCATGTTTCCTCCTGCATATCGATCTGGTGGCTTGATAGTCCTCTTCGACCTCCTAAGAGGTTGCACCTGACTAACCACCTCTTCAGCTGCTTCTTCTGTGAAAGCTCCTCTTCCAGACGAACTTGGCACATCGCTCCCCCTGCTTCCAGAACCTGAAGCCTCCATCTCAGAGCTTGACACAGCTGGAGCTCCTGGTGAAACAGACAACTCCACTTGAAAACTTCCTGCAGCTTTCTCTGCTTCATCAACCCTGCTCTCTGGTAGTTCAATTCCTGAACTCCCCTTGTAGGAAGTTACTTCATCGAACACCACATCCCGAGATACCACTGATCTCCATGTCTTAGGATCCATGCACCTCCATCCTTTCTTCCGCTCATCATACCCAACAAAGACTAGCTTCCTTGCTTTCGCATCTAGCTTTGTCCGAAGAGCATCAGGAATATGCACATAGCAGGTTGACTCGAACACCCGAAGGTGTGCAACACTCGGTTTCTCCTTGAACATCAGTTCATGAGGGGTCTTCATGTTGATAGGACTTAGAGGCATTCTGTTGATGACGTAAGCCGCACAAGACATTTCCTCCGCCGAAAAAGACTTTGGGATACTCTTGGCATGACGCCAGCATTTGTAGGTTTCCGTCAGATGACAGATCTTCCTATCCACAACGCCATTCTGTTGTGGAGTATGGGCACAAGTGAGCTCTCTCCGAACGCCGTGTTTCCTTCAAAAACTTGAGAACTCACCAGAGGTGAACTCCCCACCATTGTCAGTTCTCAATTTCTGTACCCGCAGGCCTAACCGACCTTCCACCAGCTCCTTGAACTCCACAAACTTTGCAAAGGCTTCCGACTTCTCTTTCAAAAAATACACCGAGACATATCTGGTGTAATCGTCAATCAACACAAACATATATCTATTGCCTCCAAGGCTTGGGGTGGCAGTCGGTCCCATCAAATCACCGTGAATGCATTCCAACGACGCTTTGCATCTTGTTTGTGATTTATCAAATGGAAGTTGATGAGACTTACCAAACTGACATCCAGCACAAACATGACCATCTCCATAAGAGGACAAGCTAGGCAAGCCCTTGACAAGGCCCCTTACCGCCATATCTTTTAATTTGTCCATGCCAACATGCCCCAACCTTTCATGCCAGATAAGCGCGCTATCGTTGGTCTTCATCTTATCAACATAGGTACTTGTGAATAACATGAACAAGTCCTTCACCCTCTTTCCAACATGGATAACATCTCCCCTTATCTCCGGTTGAGTTTTAAGAAACTTCACTTCTGTTGGGCCAAACAGAATGTGATAACTGGCATCGACCGCATTGGTCACAGAGAAGAGATTCTTCCTCATACCAGGCACGTGATAAACACTCCTTAATGTGAGTGGACCCTTATCACTGCTTAGGGAGACAACACCTTCTTGTTCGACAACATGAACAGAATTATCAGCCGTAATAATAGCATCGTTACCTGAGTAAGGCCAAAGAAGAGAACTTTGATTCATCCCCGGTGACATGATGTCCACACCCTGAATCAACAATCCAATCCTCTACGAAGTTGATGGCAGCCAAGGCTTTAACGGGCATCGCCGTCATATTAGCCGCAAAGGCTCCTCCCCATCCAGCTTCATCAGACTTTGGCTTTTCCTTCTCTGCTACATGTCCCGACTGAAGATTAACCTGACAATCCTTCTTGAAGTGGCCAGTCTTATTGCACCTAAAGCACCTTGGTCCCTCTCCCTTCTTCTTCCCATCAGACTTAGGAGCATAACCCCTGTCCTGCTGACCTGAAATAGAGGGTCCATAATAACTCGGCATCTTCTTCTCCCACTTCTTCTTCTTCTTCTTCCCAAAGAACAACACATCACTATCTCCCCCAAAGATAGAAGTCCCCGCCATCTGTCTTGCCAAACTTTCATGCGAAGAAAGTAAGTTCTCCAGCTCCAACAGAGATGGTTGATTTGCCCAACCTTGAACTAAAGTCACAAAGGCAAGATACTCCTTCCGCAACCCGCGGATGATATGCCTCTTCAGCTTTCCCTCCGAGATAGGCTCATCAGGGTCCAATGCAGAAATCTCTGCTGTGAGGTTCTTCATCTTGAGAAAGAATGTAGAAATAGAAAGATCGCCTAGAGAGGCCTTCGCCAACTCATTTTCAAGAAACTGTAGCCGAGCTACGTTCTTCTTATTAAACAACCCGTCCAAAGACGTCCAAATCTCAGCAGCAGATTTGAATCCGATGATGTGATCAAACAGCTCCGGTGAGATAGCCCTCTTGAGAGTGAACTCTGCCTTAGCATTCGTCCGCCTCCAAAGTCTCACCTCTGCCATATTATCTCCTGCTAGAAGCACCTCTTGTGTGTCTTCTCCTCTAACTATCTCCCATAAATCCTCGCCAAGTAAATAGCTCTCCATACACGACCTCCATTTCTTTTAGTTTGTCGATGTAAGGAGTTAAATACCAAGCCTTCTTGCGAATCCGCCTTCCATGGCAATCTAGGTGGTCTCTTCCTCACAAAGACGATGGCAACTCAAGTTGATCACTACTTATCCACTCCAACAACCTAGCTCTGATACCATGTTAAAATTTTTGATTTGAATCGTTTAGGAGTAAGCAGGAGTTGCATCAACTGAGTTAAAGCCAAACAACCACAATGCCACACAGCAACATAAGAAACTTTATTGAAACACAATATTCATTTACATTGCGAGGCATAAATGATGAGACATGATTCATCAGAGTCACAGAGACGAGAAGAACAGAAAACACACCAAACCAAATCTGGCTGCTAGACAAGCTGAGAATGCACAGACCGCTCGACTCCAGAAGTCGCTCTGCTTGACCTGAGATCGCACTAACAGAAACCGGACAGATTTCCAGCACTGTGATGCGATGATTCGGCAAGTGCACCGGTCGCGCAAGTAATAATAATGGGGAAAATCCCCGAGTGTCGGTCTCTTGAGGAACACAGTAAGGTGGAGTTAGGTTTCGAGGAAGGACTTGAGATTGAAGTCCTTAAATCGGATGGAATGCGGGGGAGTCAGGTTGGCTTTTGGAAAATAAAATAAAAGCTATCAACTACTCCTATGCAATGCCGCTATGCAATGCTTCGCTTGGCGGGATGGAGACTAGGTAGGCCTTGAACGCGCTACTTCGTAAGGGCGGATGGACGAGTAGGCAAACGGATCGAACTATGCAGGCCTTGAGCGCGCTGCTTCGTTAGGCGGGATGGAATACACGGGCCGCAATGCCATGCTTCGGTAGGCGGATGGGCGAGTAGGCTAACAGAATGAGGGTCGCAAGCACCTCTTCGACAAGCACGCCACTAGCAATTGCTAGTGCGGCACACGAACGTGACGGCGGAATGAAAATGGACGGCGGCGCACCTCAAGCAACTTAAATAGATAAATTACACAAACACATAGACATGAAATATATATGTAAATATAACTAATTCAAGTGCCACTTCATCATAATAATGAGATCTAAAACATATACACATCAATAAGAGAAGAATAAGGCAAGAAATCGACCGAATCTGAAGTCTCGTTGTAGATTCACGGTTGGAATCGCCGGGTTGTCAATCCGCGTCCAAGCTCGGTCCGCAACTACGTCCGGGGTAGAGAGAGCTGTCACGACTCTCCAATTGACCCGTCTTCTTCGTGTCACGATCCGGTAGAGGTTGCAAACTTCCTCTTGCTCGATGGAGATGGCGGCTAGATCTCTCTTTGAAGCTCTTGGATGAAGGAGGAGGTCGAGAGGAAACTCTGGCTCAAGATTGGCGTGAAGAACAAGCCGGAGCACCTCCAGATGGTGGGCGGCGGTGGAGGGGCGAAGTCGGACGAACTGGAGCCGAAAACGGCGGAATACGGCGGGCGGTCCTGACCTAAATCGCGAGCAGGGAATTTATAGGCGCTGGAATTAAACAGTGCGCACGGTCAGTGGCGCACGACCAGTGGTCGTGCGCACTAGAATTCGATGATCGTGCGCTCTGCCTGGACGGAACCTGCAAAGACGGAAATTATGAAATAACATGTTCGCACGACCAGTGGCGCACGACCGGTGGTCGTGCGCACTGGAGTTGATGGTCGTGCGCACTACAGAAAACAGAACTCAAAAATTAAATGGTAAGTGCGCACGAGCAGTGGCGCACTACCGGTGGTCGTGCGCACTGGCGTTGGTGGTCGTGCGCACTGCACCAAACAGAACTCGTGAAAAAGGGTTAAGTGCACACGATCAGTGGCACACGACCAGTGGTCGTGCGCAATAGAACCGGTGATCGTGCGCAGTGTTCCTGTGCAGAATTGCACCGGGAACACCTTCACGACTCCCATTCCAGCACAACCACCAATCTAGCCACTGAAGGTGGCACTTAACAATACATGAAAGCTAATGATGAAGATAAACAAGAAATAACACCAAAACGGGCCTAGATGTGCACATAGCAAGTGATAACAAATATAAGCTAAAACAAGGCTAAAGTGCAGTGGAATGACTAGAAAAACGGCCCAGATGAGTCCATAAAAGTGTATATGATCAGGACTCATCACACCCCCAGACTTACCTGTTTGCGCGTCCCGAGCAAACAAATTCTAAGCGAACGGGGAAAGAAAAGTAGATGGCTTAAAATTACAATACAGAGTACCATGCGGAGTCGCATGCTCACGTGCATAAGAAAAATAGTAGAAAAGATTTCTGACTATAAAAACAGTTTATATATTTCTAGAAGAGTAAAAGCATATTACAACTACTCAAAATGGTGAACAACGGTGAATCATTCGGTCATGCATACGGAGAAAGTAAACTAAGCGCTGAGACGAGCATTGCTCAAGATCGGGATGCGGGAAAAACTCCACTGAAATCCATCAGTGTCGGTGACCATAAGCTTGCCCGGTCACATTCTCTCCACGTCACTGGTTTGACTCAAATGCGTGAATCAATAGGACTTTAGGTTTTAAATGAGGCTTGGGTTTAGGTGAGGAAAAACAAAGATAAAAACGACGGCTAAAGCACTAAACCCAAATGAGCTAATGCAGGAAACTATCCTCATTCACCACACAAACATGCGGGTACACAACACCCCCAGACTTGGACTTAACAGCATGGGTGCGTGCACCGCCTACTCCCAAACATAAATCTATACATAAAGATTTTCAATTAAACATTCCTTCTCTTACCTTTCTTTTTAACTTCTTTTCTTTTTCTCATTTTTTTTCTTTTCTTATCATTTTCAGCAAATAAACAAAAGGACACATCCACATCTTCACAAACATATTACCACATCAACAACCCAACTCATGAAAATAATAAACAGCTAAAGCTCAGATTTGGGTGTGCGACTAGGATTGGCTTTTGGGCTTTGGTGAAATAAAAGTGGGCTGAATCAAAGAACGGGTAGGCACAACTGGGCTAGCGAGGATATAGCGGTAGGGATAGGCACAAAGGCTCAACCGGGCCAAGATGATGGCCTATATCACATTCACGCAATTGACTAACCGTATACCCATGCTTCAAGAATCGCTTGGGGCAAGTTCTAGCCACCGAGAAAGATTCTCCTTTCTCCGACTCAAGCAATACGAATCTAGCGATCGTTTACACACATCCCTATGCTACCGTTTGATTCCACCGAATTCACCATTTGAGTAGAGTAAACAACATTTACACTAATAAGAAAAATATAAAACCATAGTATAAAAAGAAATCTAATCTACCCAAATCTCTATGCAACCGAGCACTCGACTAGGAGCACTACTAGAGTCAACATTTTACTCTGCTACATAGTCATAAGCCATCACCTAGACTTTCCCAAATAAGCAGAAGAATTAAATTCACAACAGAGCAAGCAAACAGATGAGTACGCGCTCAAGTGGGTGCGGTGGTGTGCAATGAAAATGAACAACAATTTAAATGAAATCTTCTAGTATGCAGTGCAATAGTGCACGTGAGCGGGTAAACGAAACTACCCTCCCCCAGACTTAAACTAAACAATCCGCATAATATATGACAGGAAAATCAAAATAGGGCTAGGGGAAGAGAGTACCCAATGCTCAGCAAGTGAGCATACCAGAAGATTGGCGTTTAAACCACGACTAAGCTGCAGCATCCGCCATCCAGAGAAGATACTTGCAGGGGTCAGCTCCGCAAAAACAAAAGACAAAAGAAAACTGAAAAGAAAATACTACTAACTAAACATGATTAGAGGAAATAAAAATGCAGAAAAGAAAGATAACTACTGGGGTTATTGTCCTCCCAGCACGACTTATTCAAACTTTAAGAGTTCTAGCTAATAGGCCTATGGAAGGAGAAGTGGACAGGTAACTGGCCTAATATCCGTGTCGGTAGCGGGTACCGATACGGTGAAAGAACATTCACGCCTCTACCCAAATATAAATAAAACCTGCCCATTACAGGTAGAGGAAAAAGGAAGTAAGAAGAGGACGAGGCCTGGTCCTCACTCATCTCACCAAAACTATCCTTGCCCAGCAAGGTATCGTCCACAGCAGGTCCGCAGGAGGAGAAGGCAACGAATGAGGCTTCCTTAATGGAGGAGGAATCAACCTCCTCGCATAAAAGGACACACTCATCATTGACTGGAGCACAAAGCTCCAAGTCCTCCTGAAGTACCTGTGAAGATTCAACCTGCACAGACTCAGATGAAGGAAGGGGATCAAGAAATAAAGAAGACGAAGAACATAAATAAACATCAATCGGGGGAGTGATCCCGGTCTCACTCCCATCAGGTTGGGGAAGTAAAAGAATGTTTGCATTGTCATCAATGCTACAAGATTCGGCGGGATCAACGGTGGCCAGGCTTAGGATTTGGACTTCCTCCACCGGTGCTGAGGAAAACTCCTCTTCACCTAGAAGGTTGTCCTCCTCCAAAGGAATAAGCATAACACTCTGGTCATCAGCCTCCTCTTGCGACACATCATCAACAATGTCGTCAGAGACGAGTGTAGTATGCACAACAGGGGGAGGAATAGTGCTCGGATAAAAGTCGAGCACCGATTCCTCACAAAGAATCGAATCCACTAGGGGTGGTGGATGCACATGGAGAATAGGCTCAGCAATGTCGGTGCATAGATCAGCCGCACATCCAGCGACTGTGTCAACGCCATACCCTTCAAGATGTGAAGGTGGCAAGGACACAAAACCGGATGTTGAAGGTGTGCCGCCAGAGTTAGGATTCGGGACGATCCGGATATCCGGCTCGTCATCCTCATCCAATTGGCGACGAAAAGCAGCACAATCCTTCAGGTCATGATCAGTGTTCCGACAAAACTGGCACTGCCTTGCGGGCTTCTTTGGCACAGCGGGGGCTGGAGCCGAAAAGAAGTATGATGGTAAAGGCTCAGCAGAGTAGCCATAAGACTTACGCGCACCATGTGGAGTTCCAGACGACGTCGATGCTCCATATGCTGGGCTATAAGAATTATGCCTACTATTCTCCGTAGGGCATTCATCACTAGAGTGGGAGGTAGCTCCACACCAACGGCAACGGAAATTGAGATGTGCCCACATAGTGCGGAGATAAAATGATTCAAAATAAAAATGCTATTGTGCAAAATACTATACCTAACAAAGATTACTAAAGCAACCTAATTAGAACAGAAAATAGAATAAAAAGAACAAAAATAAAATAAAAGATGCAATTTACAAATGGAAGGCTTTTCGCTCAAATTCTCCCTCTCCAGAAAACTCACACGACTGTATTCCCCGGCAACGGCGCCAAAAACTTGATGCGATGATTCGGCAAGTGCACCGGTCGCGCAAGTAATAATAATGGGGAAAATCCCCGAGTGTCGGTCTCTTGAGGAACACAGTAAGGTGGAGTTAGGTTTCGAGGAAGGACTTGAGATTGAAGTCCTTAAATCGGATGGAATGCGGGGGAGTCAGGTTGGCTTTTGGAAAATAAAATAAAAGCTATCAACTACTCCTATGCAATGCCGCTATGCAATGCTTCGCTTGGCGGGATGGAGACTAGGTAGGCCTTGAACCCGCTACTTCGTAAGGGCGGATGGACGAGTAGGCAAATGGATCGAACTATGCAGGCCTTGAGCGCGCTGCTTCGTTAGGCGGGATGGAATACACGGGCCGCAATGCCACGCTTCGGTAGGCGGATGGGCGAGTAGGCTAACGGAATGAGGGTTGCAAGCACCTCTTCGACAAGCACGCCACTAGCAATTGCTAGTGCGGCACACGAACGTGACGGCGGAATGAAAATGGACGGCGGCGCACCTCAAGCAACTTAAATAGATAAATTACACAAACACATAGACATGAAATATATATGTAAATATAACTAATTCAAGTGCCACTTCATCATAATAATGAGATCTAAAACATATACACATCAATAAGAGAAGAATAAGGCAAGAAATCGACCGAATCCGAAGTCTCGTTGTAGATTCACGGTTGGAATCGCCGGGTTGTCAATCCGCGTCCAAGCTCGGTCCGCAACTACGTCCGGGGTAGAGAGAGCTGTCACGACTCTCCAATGAACCCGTCTTCTTCGTGTCACGATCCGGTAGAGGTTGCAAACTTCCTCTTGCTCGATGGAGATGGCGGCTAGATCTCTCTTTGAAGCTCTTGGATGAAGGAGGAGGCCGAGAGGAAACTCCGGCTCAAGATTGGCGTGAAGAACAAGCCGGAGCACCTCCAGATGGTGGGCGGCGGTGGAGGGGCGAAGTCGGACGAACTGGAGCCGAAAACGGCGGAATACGGCGGGCGGTCCTGACCTAAATTGCGAGCAGGGAATTTATAGGCGCTGGAATTAAACAGTGCGCACGGTCAGTGGCGCACGACCAGTGGTCGTGCGCACTAGAATTCGATGATCGTGCGCTCTGCCTGGACAGAACCTGCAAAGACAGAAATTATGAAATAACATGTTCGCACGACCAGTAGCGCACGACCGGTGGTCGTGCGCACTGGAGTTGATGGTCGTGCGCACTACAGCAAACAGAACTCGGAAATTAAATGGTAAGTGCGCACGAGCAGTGGTGCACTACCGGTGGTCGTGCGCACTGGCGTTGGTGGTCGTGCGCACTGCACCAAACAGAACTCGTGAAAAAGGGTTAAGTGCACACGATCAGTGGCGCACGACCAGTGGTCGTGCGCAATAGAACCGGTGATCGTGCGCAGTGTTCCTGTGCAGAATTGCACCGGGAACACCTGCACGACTCCCATTCCAGCACAACCACCAATCTAGCCACTGAAGGTGGCACTTAACAATACATGAAAGCTAATGATGAAGATAAACAAGAAATAACACCAAAACGGGCCTAGAAGTGCACATAGCAAGTGATAACAAATATAAGCTAAAACAAGGCTAAAGTGCAGTGGAATGACTAGAAAAAGGCCCAGATGAGTCCATAAAAGTGTATATGATCAGGACTCATCACACTGCAAGACCGCAACTCAGACCGCACGAACTGAAGCTTTATTGGAACGAAGAACTGAAGCTGTCGCCAGAACGCAACTCAGATCACCTAACCGCTGAAGATCGCCTGATCGCTGAGCTCGCTGCGAACAACATAAGAACAAACATAAACCATTTCGCAGACAGACCGCTGCCGAACTGTTTATTCAAGCCGCAGGGAATCACCAAGGAAGAAGACCGCAACCTGCTGATCGCAAACCTGCAAACACAACAAACAGTCAGCTCGCTTTCGAGACCGCCCGACCTCAAAGTGAGACCGCACGAATTAACCCAGGCTCTGTTCTTACAGTTCTCGTTAGGAATGACGGGCCCTGCACCTCTATTTATAGGCGGGTAGGCGGATGTCATCACTGCACAAGAGAGATACAATCACCACCCGTCTCTGTTCTTACAGTTCTCGTTTGGAATCACCAAGGAAGAAGACCGCGCGATCAGACCTCTTGGACGATCATCCGACCAAGACGCAGATCAACAGACAAGATCGCGCACAGGTTGCGCGAACACGAGACTGCGCACAAGCCACGCGGTCACAAAGGTACTCCTTTCCTAGACCACCAGGAGCAAACCAGAAACCATCTGGCTGACTTTAGACAAGTCGCCAGACGCCAGAATAGACCGCCCGGATAGACGGTCATATAAGAACAACCCGCCCGGTCTTCCAACAAGGCAGGCCAACCAACAGAACAACTCGGGAATAGACCGCAACTACAAAGAATAGACCGGCAGAACCAGCAGACCGCCAGAACAAACCGGCAGATCCAGACCAGCAGATAACATACACAACCCACGCGATCTCCGCGGTCTCCCAAACCAGACCGCCCGGTCTCCTCCACTTCACTTCAAAATTTCAACAGGTCGTCCCGTCGATCGACGGGCCATCCCGTCGATCGACGGGATCTCCCGTCGATCCTTGCCATCGGCTGGGAGAGGTGGCCTTTTAATCATTCAAGTCAAAGTCGACTGTGCGTCCCATCAATCGACAAACCGCCCCTCCGATCGTTGCCTTCAGCTTGGAGCTAACACCAGCGTTAACTTCTGCTAATGCTGGCAGTAGCGGCTAATTCTGTACCCATGACTTTTCCCATGGTGGGTGGCTTAAATGGCATAAAATAAGGCTGTAGTGGACTTGATGTCCAATAAGGAGCTGACACATAACTTTGGAGTTCCAGGGCATTTCTTAGAAATTGGGTTGCATTTAAAGTCTTATTAATGCTAATCAAATCACACACTCTATTCTCTCTTAAGCCAACATGGCTGATCACTTCCCAGGTTCATCTTCTTCTTCATCTTCTTCTACTTCTTCTCCTTGTATTTCTTCATCTTCTTCCTCACTCCTCAAGGTTTTAACTTAGGGTTCTTGAAGGAGCAAGCTTGGAGAAGGATTTGGAGCATGGCCGACCACCACCCGACAGCCATGAAGAAGAGCTCCAACCATGGCTGAAAAATAAGGTGACTTTCGACCCCTCTCCCTTGGTGCTAGATCTTTAGATCTAATTAGGAGAGATATCGAGTTCAAAAGAGCTTGATTTTTGTAAGATTAATGGAGTTTTGTAGGAAGAGGCCATGCTAGAATTTACATTCTAGGGCATTGTTCGCCGCGAAAATGTATTCGATCATCTCCCCTCTTTAATACAAAGTTAAAGGAGTTGATTTCACGAAGATCGGTGGCCTAATGAGGGAGTATTGGAGGAGAGAAGGTGAAATGACCTAACCCTTTTTTGGGGAAGATGATGAATAGTCCCATGATTAATTGGGTTATGATATTTTAAAATATGTTGGATATTATAAACATTTCTTTGGATGAATAGTCCCATGTTAATGGTTTATGATATTATAATTGGGCACTTAATAATTATTGGGACCCATGAATAATGGTGAAAGTCCAGCAGCTAAGGGAATAAAAGAATTGATTTTAATTGGAGCTGAGATTTCACGAGAAGAAAACTGGAGGTGTTTAACAGAGGAGTTGTTCTCTGTTAGCTAACGCCTGGTGGTAACACTTCCACCGGCATTAACGTGTCAAGACTTGGTGTCGACAGGAAGGGCGGGTGTAGACGGGAAGGGCTAACTTCCTATCGATTCCCTTATAGTGGACGGGAAGGGCCAACTTCCCACCGACCCCCTTGCAGTCGACGGGAAGGGTTGGCTTCCCGTCGACATCGACATGAAGGGTTAGCTTCCCATCGTGATAAATGGGAGGAGTGTCATCTAGATCGCTAATGCCTGGCGGTAGCGCAACCGGCGACGTTAGCAAACAAGGAACTTCAGTTCTTCCCCTTTGGTGGGGTACGAGTTCCTAGATTCCCATGTCAATTGGGAGAAGAGTAGATGAATGTTATGATTCTGAAATGGGACATTGTGATGTATAATTGAATGAGGAATTGAGAGGATATGATTATAAAAATGCTCCCATCGTTTGATAATCTATCAGATGATTAGATTTGTGATAACAATATGTATACCCCTGTTGGATTTCATAATTTTTGGATATATAGTAATAGAGATATTGCCGCTTCATTTGATAACTTGAAGGAGATATAAATGATGAATGTGAAGGCCGATTGTGTAGCAATTTTGTATACATCATGTACATGCTAGTTTGGGCCTGTGATATTAATTTCAAATTTATTATGTTGAGATGTCTCCTTAAATGAACCTTCAATTGTTAGTTTATGTGGAATCGTAAAAGGATATGTTTATATAAATGCGCACATCGTTTGACAATATATCGGATGTTTAGATTGGTGATAACCTCTCAATAAGGTTGATAGTTTCAATCATGTTGGAACACACTGTGATTTGTGCATGAGGATTGAATATTGGTTATATGTTTGGGCTTACTTATGCAACAAAATATGAATATGTTTATATACGCACAAGTAGTCCTGCAGGATCTTATAGAGTAATTTCCATGTTATACGCACCCCACAACACAAGAGTTATAACAACTCAGATTGGGTAGCATTGATGGCTTGATGCGGGTATAAGATATGGTTGTATCTTATTGTGAAATGTTAAGGGCTCGATTATTGGGGGACTTGGATGCTAATTAGCATCGGTTGAACTGGTATGATGTGAATGGTAAGAAGGCTCCATCCGTGGGTCCTTGGGTGCTTGATAGCACTGATAATGCATGGGTATTACATGAAGGTGCATGGTGTACACATGGTGGTGTAATGATCCTGGTTGAAGGATTGCTTGTGGCAGATCTACGGGCTCGCCATTCATCACACCGACAGGAGTTCACAGATAGATCTTGGCCGGTTGGCTCTTTGTATTTACTTCCAAAGACCCCTTCGGTGCCTAGCGACCAGTTGGGTTGTGCTCTTGGTGTTTACTTCCCAAGACCCTTTCCGAGTCTAGTACGCAGGTGCTCCGTTGTTGTGTTCTTAGCGTTGAGGAGTACGAAAGGCCTAGGTCCGGTAGTGTGCATACCCACCTAGTAATGGAGAAGCCCATTCCACTTCAACCATTTTTCCACGATGGGGGCACCTGAGAGGTTAGCTACCCTCAAAAAGTGGGAACTACAGGTCTAAGTAGACATAACAAATATGTATTGGTGTGTCATCATATCATAATCATTGCATTGCATTCATCCTTTCATGATCATAGCATTGCACTGCATTGGATCCTCATCATATAAACTTGTATGGGTACCTTTATATGATGGGTTACTTTAGGTTCACATCATTAACTTATAAGCTTATATGGGCATCCTTATAAGTTAAGTTTAGTTCAGTTATCTATATACTTTGCTTGCTTATACTTAATTTGTCGCTGACCATACTATACTGCTATATGTTCTTTCATATATGCTAGTATTTCTTGATGCTTACATATACATATGATGCTCTCATATTATACTGTCATATACCACCTGTTGTAGTGTATTTACTATTTATATTGCAGCTACTCTTCATTCCCTTCCACCCAGTGCCTTGGAGTCACCGAGGGAGAGGATGTGAAGCCACATAGTCTTATGACTAACGGTTGTTACACCCATCCTTTTAGGAGAGCAGCCAGCTGGAGCAGCAGCGTACGACATAGGAGGACATTCAGGCCAGGGTGACGTGGTTGGTGACTATGATACCTTGGCTATCGTTAGTGGCAGATATGAGCGAGTAGTTGAGATTTATCCTTAGGTCAAGTTTGTACTCTGATGTTTAACATGAGCTTCCTTAGCTACCCGTCCTTTTGTACTGTATGGACATTATTACTTTGTTGTGAATAAATGTCTTCTATTATTTTTCTATTATTGATGGGTTGGCATGATGATATGTGAGATCAGCCGGCAGGATATGCGTCTTGTGGTGGGGGCTAGCCCATGTACTGACACTTCTACAAGGCAGTTTTCCTAGATATAGGACTCCCCTCGGTCGTGTCTTGTGTTCCGAGAGGGGGGTCTTACAAATGGTATCAGGTTTCCACGATCCTGAGATAAGAATTCCAATAAACCACTAGGCCACCCCTGCTAGCTAAATTAGTATGAGGACAGACTGATGCAAAGGAAGCTGTGGTGTTCCCATGTGGAATTCACATTAAGTACGTCCACTAATCCTTAGAACTATTACCAACCTAACTAGGATACCACTTTGGTCGACTTAGCAGGATATGTCGTGACATATCCTAGCCTTATACTGATCCTATGAATGATTTGGCCTAGCAATAAGTGATCACAAGTGACTAAGGGAAGAGTTTAAAATTAGTGAAAATGTTGGAGACTCACACCTGAGATTTCTATCTCAGATATGAAGTAATACTATCACCTTACCCAAAATATTTGGGCAATCTCAATGAGATTGGAGCCTGTAGTCTATTATCAGACTAGTAAGAGACCACTAAGCATGTCTTATATACTATATGTGGAAACCTCCCACTTCAAATTATGTAGAAGGTGATAAGAATTTGGATCCAGAGAAGGCCCTTTTTGGGATGAATGTATTATATTGGTGGTAGAAGAAACTCAGCCAAAGGGATACGAGAGCTTATCTCTTCGTTTATTGGGCTAGTTATGTACCATCTTGGGTTTCTTGGTGAATTTAAAAATCTTTGTAATTTTTGACATTGGAAGTGGTGATCCTTAAAGAGTTAATTCACCTTAAGCAAGACGGATTGCTAAGGCCATGTTTGTGTTGATAGAAATTTCATTAGCAGAATAAGAGAAGAAAGCATTTTAAAGATGATAATCCTCTCTATACTGTTCTAAGATTAGGTGGATAAATAATGTGGGAGTAGTGAACTAACACTTTGGGAATGTGTAGCTATGTTGTGATAACATTATAACTGGGAAGATAATGAAATTTTGTGCATGCATTGCTGGTATGATGATAAATTACCCCTGAGTTTGGAAATTCTTTATGAATATTCCCTTTAATGTTGTAATTACTTGACATTGGGAAAATAATAAGGGTTAGGTGGTGGAAGAAACCTAGTGCAATTGTATGGGGGCTTATCGCTTCGTTTATTGGACTAGTCATGTACCGACTTGAGTTTTTCCACTAAATTTTATTTTGAAATGGTATGTTGCAAACGTATGACATCAAGGTTTGTTTAAATAATACGTGAACGATGATGACGATATTTGGTAGAGGATGAATGTGTTATGCACATCAACGATATGCTACTCACAATGAGACAATAGGGGTTGTCTCAGATGTGTATGTTGGAGAAGGGGGTAATTATTTAACACCCACATGAGAAGAAGTTATGACGTATTGATGCGCGGTGACCCCTTGTGTAAGGATCGGTTGTAAATTTAGCAAGAGTGGTAGCCAATTACCTCTGAAGCATCAAATTTCCGGAGAATGCACCAACAAGTTAGAGTACATGTAACATTTTACCTCGACAAGGTAGATTTCCAAAGGCTCTGTATCGTAACCCAACTGTTGGATAAGGTTTATGTTCACGATTGAGGAACCCTTAAATGAAATGATTTAAATCACGAGATAAAAGTAGCACTAATTTTTGACTTCGGTGCAAATCTAAGTAGGACTGGGAGTAGGCAAAAGTAACACTTGACTCGAAGTCAAGTGTTATTAAAAGGGAATGATGTGATTATAACCCAAGCGAGGTGTAGAGTCATGGATTCACCTTACTTTGAGCCATGATAAAGATTCGTAATATCACCAGAACCAATTGATAAGCATCATCGGATGATCACATGTGTAATTTATGAACTATTTGGAAACATAAAAGCTTTCTGAGCTTAAACCCTTGAGGTAGTAATACCATGTTTGGTAAATGATGGATTGAAAGGGCATAATGTCATGGCAAGTGAGGTGGGGTCATTGCGGAACTTGACTATTAAGTGAATTTGAAGTCAAGTGGTAAACATAGATGATGTTTGACCATTTTAATTATCTTGCCATGACTTGATATTGGAAATAAAGTAACCTCGAAAACGTAAAACCGAGTAGGCATCATGCTATGTTTGGAAGAGGAGTACTATAGGTATGATCCTTGGGATATGATTTGGATGGTTTCAAAATTGAAAGACATGAGCAGCTCAACATTATATCTTCGGCAAGTCTCTTGATGTTTAGAAACACTTTATGAAATCAAGAAATAAATTCATACATACACTTCAAAGTTGAATGAGTATTCCCTCCTCTTGTTGGTAAGAATTTGATAATCAATTAGAGGGTCTAGAATTGTGATAACCCCGTGGAAAAGCATACGATCGATGACTCTTAGGAGAACGGGCACGATATGGTTGAAGGTTGGGGCACTCAGAATTTGACTGGGCTTGGTTGGTGGTTTTTTTGGCATGAATGCCCTTGTAAAGGAAATCTTAAACACTTGAAATGTTAAGCTACAAGATCATAATAATTGTTGAAACTTAATATCAAGTGAATGTCGTGTTAAGGATAAAATATGTGTGTTGTATGAATGATTGCCGCGAATGGGATTACTTTGATGTAATCGCTTGATAAAAATATGGATAATGATGGTTTATTGATGAGTCTGGTTTATATAGTGAGTTCCGGCCTCATCTGGGTTTGTTTTAGTGTCATTGCACTTCAATTACTGTTCATATATGCTTATATTGATATCACGGCGTATCTGCGCCTTTTGTGCAATCCTTCCCCCTTTGTGGCATGTTTTTCTTATATATTACTGTATGCCTGCGTTATGGATCCGGTGGTGTGCACGGATCGGGGTCATATGCATTTTTCCTGTAGGTTCTGGGATCGCGCGAACGTTCGGGATGGTGCGGGGCAATTTTTGGCCTAGAAAGCCTCTGATCGTGCGCATTCCTTCGCGCACGATCAGGCGCACGACCAGTGGTCGTGCGTTAATTCTCTTCCCAGACAGAGCGACGGCGCACGATCAGAGGATTCCTTCGCGCACGACCACTGGACTTGCGCCCCTGACCGTGCGTTAATTGCCATCTCTTTCTCTGCTACAGGTTGACTGCGCACGATCACATGCATTCCTTCGCGCACGACCATTGGTCGTGCGCCACTGACCGTGCGCAGTGTTTATTCTGCTCCATATTTAAACCGCTGCTCCGCAAAATTAGGGATTCGAGCACTGTTTTGGGGAGTGATTTCTCCGCGCCAGTCCGCCGTTACACCTCTCCAAGGTCCTCCCATCCATTCTCCTCTTTGGGAAGGCTTCATCCATTGATCCTAAGGTCCACCTAGGATCCCGGAAGCATTCTCCGCCATCTACAGCCAGCATTCCATGAGGAGGACATCTCCATTGGGCGAAGCAGAGGTAACCCATCTCTGAGAAGAAGACGGGCAACGGTTGGAGGTAGTGACAACCTCTAAGCCCCGGAAGCAACCAAGGACTGAGCTCGGAGGAGGCGTGATGACCCCCCATTCCGACCAAGATCCACGGCGAGGCTTCTCATCTCGTGGTTCCTTCTACCCCTTCTCCTTTTTTTGATATGTACTCTTCATTGTTGTAATGAACTAAGTGAACCTCTATTTGTCTATGAATGGGAGTTTGTGTATGATCTTATTCTTTACTTGATGCTATGTTGTGATGCGCTCCGCCCCCGCTCCACTTACACACTCACATTCTAGCACTCGCTCTTGCAAAAGCTGGAAGCGATAGCGAAGAGGTGCCTTCGACCCTCAACACTCGCATTTGCACTCACCTCATCCATTAGCTCACCGGCCATCCGCTAAGCGAAGCACGGCATTGCGGCCTGCACTAAATCCATCCACCAAGCGACGCGGTGATTGCGACCCGCATAGTTTGTTTAGTTTTCGCATTCCTGTTCTATAAAACCAATCCAAATCCACCTGTTTTTGTTTAACTTAGAAACCCTCATAATTAATCTCCTAACAGGGAAATCGTATTACCCAACTTGCGGTCCTTTGAGAATGATATTCGGGGAGCTACTCCATACTTTAATTACTTGACAACGACCGGTGCACTGCCGTCGTACCGCATTTCGTGCCAGCTAATTAGCGGTGTGGAAATAGCGCGTCAAGTTTTTGGCGCCGTTGTCGGGGACTGCAAGCGTTATATGAAATTGTTGTTAGGGAAATTAATTGTGAGGCTTTTTAGTTTCCTAATTTGTTCCTTCGTCCTTTCTCTTGTCTAAATGATGGGTTGTTTTATTCATTCATTGTCAAGCGTAGTGTCACGCACAAGGGTGTTTTTCTGTTGAATCTAGTTATCTTCATGCAATGTGGGCTGGATTTAATATCAGCTGCCGTTGGTGTGGGTATACATCCCATGCTAGTGATAGATGCCCATCGGGAGAGAGTAGCTCTAGTCCCCAAGGCCCATGGTATCAGGCATTGACATCATACGGTACCACATACACTGTGCCTAAGGCTTATGGCTACTCTGCCGCATCGCATGTATCGTTTTCGAACTCATCTCCGGCCCCACTTGGACCAAAGATGAATGCAAAACAATGCTTGTTTTGTCGAAGCACGGATCATGTTTAAGGCATTATGCTGAGTATCTGCGCGAAATGGACGAGGACGATGAGCCGGACATCCGGATTGTCCCAATTCCTATCTCTGGCAGCACCCTCCCATCCTCTGGTTTCGTATCCATACCACCTTCATGTTTTGAAGGGTTTGATGCGGATGCGCAGATCAAAGTTATTGGAAATCTATGCCCCGACATGGTTACGCATGTCTCTCCCATTCATTTATCACCACATGTCGATTCAATTCTTTCTGAGGATGTGGTGCTTGATTTCTCTTCAAGCACTAATTCTTCTAGTCTTGTGCGTGCTACTACAATTGTTTTTGACAGTATCGATGAGAATGTCTTGCAGGAAGAGGCAGCGAGTTGCAGCGTTGTGCCCACTCCGAGAGAGGAGGATGTTCTTCAAGGTGCGGAGGTGGAGACTTCAACATCAATTGAGGAGGCCCAAGTCGTGGAAGTGGCCGCTGACGATTCTGCTAGCTCTTGCAGCGTATTTGACGATGCCGACAATTCCTCGCTACCTCAGCCCACCAGGAGTGATTCCGGGATCTCTCCTGAAGAGGAAAGTCTTGTATGTCATTCGTTTAATTTGCTTCTTCACCCCATTCTCGTGTCTGATTCACTGCAGGATTATACATTGGATCTGATCTTGGATGTAATCGAGCTTGCTATGCGGGCCGGAGATGCCTTGGATCATCTGCATGTGGAAACAGATACAGAAATTCCTTCATCTTATTACCTACCCCTACCTGTCAATCAGTGCAGGTATTTTTATTCAGGAAGTGGGGTGACGACCCTGTCGCCTTATGGTTACCCGTTACCGAAACGGACAATGGAACAGCTTCCTGTTCACTTCATTTTCCATAGACCGATCAGCTAGCATATGCTAGCAGCTGAATAAGTCTAGTTGGGAGACATAAAACCCCAATAGTTACCTTCGTTAGAATTACTTTAAATTGTGGTGTTCATTTTTTGGTGTGTAATGAATTTCTTTTTTAGAACTTTTGATCTATTAATTGTGGCTAACGGTCTGGTGTTAGGGGTGAGTAATCCTTGGATGCACTTATGAGGCACGACAGTAAGTATTTAATTCTGAAACTGGGCGCGCGAATTATTCCTTCGCGCACGACCACTATTAGTGCGCCCTATTTATCGGCGCACGACCATTGATCGTGCGCGGGCCCAGTTTCCTTTAAGAACTTTCGACCGGATCCTGTGCGTGCATCTAGGGTTGTCATTTTTTTTTTCTGGTCGCTGAGCGTGCGCCGTCCGGGAGCTCTTCTCCTCCTCCTCCTCACTTCATCTTCTCCGGTAAGCTTCCCTCTCCTCCTTTAAGCTTGCTTTTCCATGGAGCCATCCGTGAGCCGCCCTATCACCAAGGCTTATCAAAGGTCTCGCTCCGCCTCCGCCACTCCCGCTCAGATCTTGGGGAGAATGGCCAAGTTTTCAAAAGCTGAGCACAAGCGCCGATTTGCCGCACTGAGGAGCAAGCCATTCCTTTCGCAGCGTTTGGTTGACTGGGAGGAAGTTAGGTCGATCGGAGATGGCGGCGCTCTAATGGAAGCAAGTCTCCTCCTTTACTCCTTCGACAACTGGAGGAACGTCTTCGAATGCGCCGAGCTCGGTTTCAAGGAGTTAACCTTGGAGTTCCTCTCCACATTTGAGTGGGAAGTCTCCCCGGCGGGATTCCGGCCTCCACTTTGTTCCTTCCGGATGTTGGGGCATGTGTTCACATTATCTCTCCCCGAGCTTGCCACCCATGCTGGCTTTTACACCGAAGACGAGGCCGCAAGGTTGGATTTTCAGAATTTGGCGATGATGTTTCCGGGTGATGTCTCCTCGCAAAGCGTCTGGCGGTCATTCATCGGCACTGATGAGGATTATTTTTCTCGCCGAGCCAAATCAACAAGGATCATCTCTCTCGCCTTGCGGTACCTGCAGCACATGATTAGTCATTCTATCGCCGCGCGTGGTTTAAGCCAGAATGTGGTAGGTTGGCATGATCTTTTATACCTTTACAGCATGCAGCAGCGGTATCCCCTTCATCTGGGGTTCATGCTGGCTTACTTCTTCCACCATGAGGCCACATATGGCCTCGCTGGAGCGATTGGGGGTGCGTATTACGTCACCTGAATCGCGAAAGGGTTGGGAGTGTGGGACCGGATACCCCCGATGGAGCAGGTTACCTCTCCTTCCATGATCACGCGGGCAACAATGGTGAGATTCCACCTGCTGCGAGTGGTGGGGCGAAAGGGCAACCGATCATATATGGTGACTGGTCCGAGCAGTGGTGGTGTTGGTGGCCATGAGTAGGAGGATATGGACGAGCAGCCGGAGTCTTCTGCAATGGGAAGACGCAGGGCGGCGGGGCCGCCCCAACGGTCACAAGGGTCGCAGCAGCCTCTGCTGCAGCCTGAGCAGCAACCTCAGCAGCCAGCAGGGCAGCACTTCGGCAATGTTGCGATGCATGGCGTCCCGTACCTGAGTGAGTGTCTCTCCAATCTGGAGGCGTCGCAGTTTTGGATGCATGACCTCATTTATCAGCAAGCTGTACGGAGCGGGCTGAACGTGCCTCAGCCTCCTGCTCGTGTTGCACCCACTGCGCCCCGTCCCGCATCCCTGATCGAAATTTATGTCAGCAGCAGCGACAAGGAGTAGTGAGCTGCCTCTCTTGTCTTGAGTGCGTCAGTGGCCGCCCGCATCGTAGTTTGTTTCATCTATTGTTTTGATTCAGCTTCTCATGTTTAGGTTGTTGAAACACGTTTGTGTGTGACACTCATCTGGGTATCTTTTTATTCAGTCGTTAAGACTTTTGTTATCAAACTCTAATACAGGTATTTGGTCCACCTTCAAGGACGTTAAACAAAAGGGCTCTTGGGAGACAACCCATTGGGGACCATTTGGTTCCGTTCTTTCTTGTTATCTTCTTTGCTATATTTTTGTTGTGCTTGGGATCTCCTTAATCGCAGGTCCGCATCTATTGGAGCACAGCGGAATCACCACATTCTAAACAAAATGCCATATCTTCTGGTATGCTCATTTCTGAGCATGGGGTAATCTCTCATCCTAGCCCTCTTAAGCTTATGCCGCTATCAAACATGCTTTTTGCTTAGTGTAAGTCTGGGGGAGTGAGAGTTATCGTTACCACGTGCACATGCACAGTGCCCAGCATACTAGGATTTACAATCTGTGTTATATTGTAGCATTGTTTATCTCATGGCACACCACGACACCCACGTGAGCGCACTTAACTGTAGGCGCGCGATGAGTCTAACTCATCTCGGTTGTGTGAATGGGAAATCACGGTGCTGGGTTAGGATTGCGAGACGAAGTACTTTGTTGACTCGTGTAGTGCTCTAGTCATTTATTCATGTCTCGCATAGAAATTGGTGTAGATTAATCTTTTCTTTATGCTTTTAGTTTTGCATTTTATTCTGTCAGCGTAATTCTAGTTTATTCTACTCAAAAGCGGTGAATCTGGTGCGAATAAATCGGTAGTGTAGGGATGTGTGTAGAGGGGTGCTAGGCTCGTATTGCTCGAGTCGGGAGGAAGAATCATCTTTCTCGTTGACTAAGAACTTGCCCCAAGCGACTCTCGAAGCATGGGTATGAGTTAGTTCAGTGCGTGAGCGTGACGTAGGCCATCATGTTGGCCAGTCTGAGCTTTGTATTCCGGTCCTAACATCTTATCCTTGCTAGCCCCTTGTGCCTACCCGATCCCATTGATTCAGCTCCACCTTCAATTCACCAAAGCCAAAATGACTATCCTAATCGCACACCAAATTCTGAGCTCAAGAAATTTGTGCATTTAAAAAAAATTGGGTGTTGATGCGGTGTATATTTGTGATTGTGGTGGAAATGCGTTATTGAAGATATAGCTGTTTTGTATCTAATTGTGCAAAGTTATGAAATTTGAAAAAATGAGAAAAGAAAAGAAAGTAAAAAAAAAGGGAGAAAAGAGAAAAAATGTATAAAGAGATATATTTGGGAATAAGTGGTGTACACATTTTTATTATTGCTGGGATAGTGTTTCTTTTGCAAGCTCATTTGGGTCATGTGTGCTCAGCCCCCGCATTTATCGTTGTTTACCGCACCATAGCCTAAGCCTAAATCATAACCTAAAGTCCTATTTATTTGCGCATCGAATCGTACGAATGTCGTGGAGAGAGTGCGAACGGGTGAGCTTATGGTCATCGACACTGATGGATTTCAGTGGAGGTTGTTCCGAACTCCGGTGTTGAGTAATGTTCGCCTCAGCAGCCTTTCTGCTTTCTTCCTACGCATGACCGAGTGATTCCCTATGATTCAACTTTTGAGTAGAAATAATATATAGTTACGTCGTTAGAATTATGTAAACTATTTTGCATAACTAAAAATTCTTTTTACTAGATTTCTATGCACATGTGTATGAGACTTCGCATATTACTCCATCCTTGCAATTTCCAACCCAGCTATGTCTTTTCTCGCTCCGCCGGATTTGTTGGCTCGGGTTGCGCAAACAGATAAGTCTGGGGGTGTGATGAGTCTGGTTTATACAGTGATTTCCGGCCTCATCTGGGTTTGTTTTAGTGTCATTGCACTTCAATTACTGTTCAAATATGCTTATATTGATATCACGGCGTATATGCACCTTTTGTGCAATCCTTCCCCCTTTGTGGCATGTTTTTCTTCTTTATTATTGTATGCCTGCGTCCTTTGAGAACGATATTCGGGGAGCTACTCCCTACTTTTATTACTTGACAATGACCGGTGCACTGCCGTCGTACCGCATTTCGTGCCCGCTAATTAGCGGTGTGGAAATAGTGCGTCATTTATACTAGAGGATGGGATTAAAGCTTGCTTCTACATATTTAATACATCCGAGAGACGATCTTGCAGGTACAATAATTGTTGGGTATTTGAGGTCTGACCCAAGGATATGACAACATGAATTTTATGGTTAATTACCCGTTTGACTTTGAGGCCAGACTCCGTGAATGCTAAATTTGGATACATCTAAATGATGATGTTGAAAGTGCTATACATTATTTGGATAATGATGTCTGGGTTTAGAAGAATCAATTTTTTTTTTTGCAAAATCTGGAAGCACATTATTCTCTTGAAGGAGGATTCTAAATTTTTATCTGGAAACAGAGTGGCAACCTTTTGCTTATCGGGCTCACTGATCGTAAACGGTTTTTAGATCAAGGGTACAATGAAGGTTGGTTTATTAAGTTGAGGGAATATGGGATTATGGGTTTCGGTGGATTCCAACCTGCACGTAGTGGGAGCGTGGCTATAAAACCAACCATGTATTTTCACAACAATACTTATGTTTTCATCAGGATGGGAGACACTTAAGAATTCTCTGTGTATAAAATTGACTATATGAGTCACGGAGTATAATAAAGGTTCACTTGGGCAAATTTGGGGTGATGCGATATGCGTTGTGGATAAGTAATGCCACACGCAAGTGTTAAGTGGGAGTCAGTACATACTAAACTAATAATATCGTCAAGTGTACTCCGAACTAGATTTACATAGTTCGACCTTCAATCCCCATAGCCTCCACCTAAATTTCGGGGACGAAATTGTTTCTTTGTTTTTTGGATTTGTAACATCCGAGTTCAAGCGTGCCCCCTCGGGAGTGTGTTGTGTCGCCGAGAGTTGACTCGGGCTCTGTAGAATCCCTAAGACCCTGAGGTGGTCAGGTTGAGTCACAGTCAGCAAATGATGATTGATCTACTCTACTCTAATTGTAATGAGGTAGGTATAAGTATGTCCTGACAGTCCAGAAATAGGCTTTGGCAGAGGTAGGATAGGTTAGTTTAGAAAATTCGGGAAAAGGAATCTTTTAAGTCAAAATCATCTGGTTGTCCTGTCGATCGACGGACCGTCCCGTCGATCGACGGGAGCTCCTGTCGATCCTTGTCATCGATTTGGAGAGGTGGCCTTTTAATCTTTCAAGTCAAAGTCGATTGTTCGTCCCATCGATAGACAGACCGTCCCGTCGATCGGCGGGAGCTCCCGCCGATCGTTGCCTCCAGCTTGGAGCTAACGCCGGTGGTAGCGGCTAATTCTGTACCCGTGACTTTTCCCATGGTGGGTGGCTTAAATGGCATAAAATAAGGTTGTAGTGGACTTGATGTCCAATAAGGAGCTGACACCTATCTTTGGAGTTCCAAGGCATTGCTTGGAAAGTTGGGTGGCATTTAAAGGCTTATTTATGCAAATCAAACCACAAACTCTCTTCCCTCTTAAGCCAATAGGAGTGATCACTTCCCAGATTCATCATCTTCCTCTTCTTTTCCTTCTTTTCTTCATCTTCTCCCTCACACCTCATGGTTTTAACTTAGGGTTCTTGAAGGAGCAAGCTTGGAGAAGGATTTGGAGCTTGGCCGACCACCACCCCGTTGCCATGAAGATGTGCTTGAACCATGGCTGAAAAAAATGGTGACTTTCAACCCCTCTCCCTTGGTGCTAGATCTTTAGATCTAATTAGGAGAGATATCAAGCTCAAAACAGCTTGATTTTTGTAAGATTAATGGAGTTTCGTAGGAAGAGGCCACGCTAGAATTTACGTTCTAGGGCATCGTTCGCCGTGAAAATGTCTTCAATTATCTTCCCTCTTCAATACGAAGTTAAAGGAGTTGATTTCGTGAAGATCTGTGGCCTAATGAGGGAGTATTGGAGGAGAGAAGGTGAAATGACCTAACCCTTATTTGGGAAAGATGATGAATAGTCCCATGATTAAGTGGGTTATGATATTTTAAAATAAGTTGGTTATTATAAACATATCTCTGGATGAATAGTCTCATGTTACTGGGTTATGATATTTTAATTGGGCACTTAATAATTAATGGGACCCATGAATAGTGGTGAAAGTCCAGCAACTAAAGGAAGAAAGGATTTGATCTTAATTGGAGCTGAGATTTCATGGGAAGAAAACTGGAGGTGTTTAACAGAGGAGTTATTCTCAGTTAACTAACGCCTAGCGGTAACGCAACCGCTGACACTAGCGTGTCAACACTTGGTGTCAACAGGAAGGGTGGGTGTCGACGGGAATGGCTAACTTCCCGTTGATTCCCTTATACTCGATGGGAAGGGCCAACTTCCCGTCGACCCCCTTACAGTCGACGGGAAGGGTTTGCTTCCCGTCGACATCGACGAGAGGGGTGTCGTCTAGATTGCTAACGCCTAGCAGTAGGGCTATTGCCGGCGTTAGCAAATAGGGAACTTTAGTTCTTCCCCTTTGTTGAAGTAGGAGTTCCTAGATTCCCATGTCATAATAGAAAATATGCATGGGTGTGTCATCATATCCTAATCATTGCATTGAATTCAGCCTTTCATGATCATAGCATTGCACTGCATTAGATCCTCATCATATAAACTTGTATGGGCACCTTTATATGATGGGTTACTTTATGTTCAGATCCTTAACTTATAAGCTTGTATGGGCATCCTTATAAGTTAAGTCCAATACAGTTATCTATATACTTTGCTTGCTTATACTTTATCGCTGACCATACTATACTGCTAGATGTTCTTTCATACATGCTAGTATTTCTGGATGTTTAAATATACATATTATGCTCTCGTATTATACTGTCATATACCACCTGTTGTATTGTATTTACTATTTATATTGCAGCTTCTCTTCATTCCCTTCCGCTCGGTGCCATGGAGTCGCCGGGAGAGAGGATGTGAAGCCATTTAGTCTTATGACTAACGGTTGCTACACCACTACTTTTAGGAGCGCACCCAGGTGGATCAGCATCATACGACACAAGAGAATAGTCAGGCCAGGGTGACGGGGTTGGTGACTATGATACCTTGGCTATCGCTAGTGGCAGATGTGAGCGAGTGGTTGAGATTTAGCCTTAGGGCAAGTTTGTATTCTGATGTTTAACAAGAGCTTCTGTAGCTACCTGTCCTTTTATACTGTATGGACATTATTAATTAGTTGTGAATAAATAGCTTCTATTGTTTTTCTATTATTGATGGGTTGACATGATGATATGTGTGATCAGCCGACAGGATAGGCGTCTTGTGGAGGGGGCTAGCCCGTGTGCTGGCACTTCCACAAGGCGGCTATCCTAGGCATTGGACTCCCCTCGACCGTGTCTTGTGTTCTGGGAGGGGGGTTCTTACAATAAATCCCTAACAATTCTACTACAAGAGTTATATATATATAGAACAACAATAAGAACAACCAAATATGTAAAAGAACTACATCTATCAATCATTGCAGAAAAAGTAACCTTAACTTATATGGAAAGCCCATACAATCTAATAAGTTAAGGGGTCATTTTGCATAGACCCATCATATAATGGAGCCCATAATAGATTATATGATGGGGTTTATGAGGTATGTGTATGTTGTGTATGATATGCAGTGCAATGCAATGTTTATATTATTGATTCACACACATGCAACTCACCCACACGACTCTGTATGTACAGACCTTTAGTTTCCACTTTATGGAGGTAGCTAACCTCTCAGGCACCTCCTGTCGTGGTCAAATGGTGGCAGAGGAGCGGGCATCTCCTCACCTAGGTGGGTATAACACACTACCAGACCTAGGCCCTAATGTACGCTCTAGAACCTGTCCTCGGTACTTCTGAGCTCATGCATACTCTTGCTGGCTCCATCGGGACCAGAGCTTTTATATGGCTAAGTGTAGGGTTATTAGGGAATGTGACCTTTCGATCGGGCATTAAAAAAACCTGGCCCTCTTAACACCTCCCACTTGCCGATTCATCGTACTTCCATCGGTGTTTCGACTAGGCTAGTACCAAAGACACACCACATTCAATGCACATGCACTTATGTGTATACTCTATCAATCGAGCCTCCAGCTCGCAGGACTAACCAGTCCTCTGTTACATATTCACTGAGCCTATTATCGCAGGACCAACCTGCCCTTCTTAAATACCGAGCCTATAGCTCCATGGAGCAACTTGACCATTCCACTCTATAAATTACTAGTGACCTAAGCTGTATGTGTATGATTCATTCATATTTCCAATCCATCTAGCCTTATCTACTCATTTGTTATTCTTAGATGTTTAGGATGCATCTTGGACTTCCCGAGGTCTACCCGATGAATGGCTCGCAGCGGTACTAGAAGGTATGATGGGGTGACATCCCAAACTTCCCATTCTCATAATATTTAATAGTATTGGTGGCTGCCCATACCTTACACAATCTCTATGTTTACTTTAGAGCCCTATGATGGATTATAGTATTTAGGGGAGCATTGACCTTCAATTGAATCTCAATGCTGCCTGTTATTTACTAACTGAGTTCTTTTCAGCTCATCTCCACTTGTTCACGATCTAGGACTAATCCCAGCAGCTTAACATATCATATTATTGATGGTGGCTCATATCATTTCACTCTATTTTCTAGACTTAATAATCAAACCATAAGCATTTCTCTAACCGCACACCAACTTGCCTGGGAGTAGTTCCAAAATGAACTAGCCTACCCACCCTCCTATGTGGTACTTGATAGCTCTAAGGTTATTGGAGTTGTGAATGATGACCAAAGGGTGTCCAAATCACTAAATGCAGATTTGCTATCCGCAGACCATCACGACTGTGAGTTTAAACTAAGGCCCGTATGAGATGTAAATGATAATCATGTTCAAAGGACTCTAAATTTATTCCTGAAGCTCTACATGTCAAGCAGTGTCTTCATGATCTATCTTGTGCATTTTCCATTAAGGGCCTAATTAATTAACCTTCCATAATTAATTGTTGGCCTCCAATTTCCACATGAAGTATGGTTTTCTGTTGGTTACCCTTGCTACAAATTTTTCCAGAGATTCATCTAGGTTAAAATTGCACAATTCTCGAACTTGGCAATTTTTCCACTTTATTTTCTATCACTAATTATTTATTACAAAAATTCGGCCAAAACAACGTTTACAATGGATCACCATAAATATTTCAACTAAAAATTGCAAGAAAATTTCCAGGGATTAACAATGCTCCAAAATAGACTTCTGTAAGTTTTTAACATTTTTCCTGACAGATATGATCATTTAAACAAATTTACTAAATGTATACCAAGTGCACATTTTGAGAAGTTCATCAAGATTAATTCAACTAAAAATTACAAATAAATTCTCTGGGATTTCAAATGCTCCAAAATGAACTTCTACAAATTTTTAACATTTTCCTGACAGATATGATCATTTAAACAAATTTACTAAATATATACTGAGGGCTCATTATGAGAAGTTCACCAAGATTAATTCAATTTAAAATTACAAATAAATTCACAGGGATTCTAAATGCTCCAAAATGATCTTCTACAAATTTTCAACATTTTCCTGATAGATGTGATCATTTAACCAAATTAACAAAATGCAGACCATGGGCTCTATTTGAGAAGTTCACCAAGAATAATTCAACTAAAAATTACAAATGAATTCCCAGGGAATCTAAATGCTCCAAAATGAACTTCTACAAATTTTCAATATTTTCTTGACAGATATGATCATAAATAGACAAAATCTCATAATAGTGAATTATCAACAATTATACATGAACTATAAAATATACTACTCTAAAAATTCCAAATAAATTCACACTGACAGATATCACTGAATCATAGGCCAAGACAAAGTTTTGGAATTTTACTGAATAATTTAGCCATAATTATTTCGTTAATTCATATGGTGTAAAATCCCAACAATTTAGTTTTGTAGAGTAAATGGTACTAAAAAACACTAAATAAATTCCAGAGGTGTTTCATGACTTGAAAATTGCTAGGGCACAGTTATGTATTTTTACTAGATGATTTGGTCACTAATAGTTTACATAGTCCAAAAGTGTGGCATATGAAAGAATATTAAAATAACTAGAAATTAAAGTTCAAAAATTATAATCTATCCAATGGTGATTTATTTCCTTAGTTTACATGCATTGACAAATTCTCACTGCCATATAGGGAGTCATTTGGGAGTAATTCCCCAAATATGCTTTTGATGCTAAATGCACTCCATTCTCCCATACATTACTCATACATGCATGGGTATTTGCCAAACATGCACCTGTCCAGTTGGTCTAGAATTTTTACCAGAGGTAAACCATGATATAGTAAGATCCCTGCAAAAAAATTGTGGTTTGTAGGGTTCATATACCCCTCCAATTTAATCATGCATGAATTATGAAATTATTACCAAAATTATATAAAAATTGTTTCCAAAAATTCCCATTTTGGGCAGTGTATGTGTTTGGGCAAGCCTCATGCATGTCCAAAATTTCATCCTATTTGGAGTTGTAGATCTCCACATTCACTAAAATCAACTTGGGTGCTATATGCATGATGAGTCTCCATTATATACATGTTTTAGGACTCATTTGGGCTTATTATCATGCATAGGTACTGCATATTAGGTTGATTATCGATCATATTAGACTATTTGTTCATTTGCGTAGATAGTACCTTCCATAACCTAGTTCTGTGTGTTATCTTTGATGGTTCCCTTTTATTCTTTTTAGTGCATATTTTATGTCGCTGGGGAGCTTTGTTTTTATAACCCAGCGGGTATGTTTGAGTTTGCTGCAGGTGCAATGATCATGTGAACGCTCGAAATGGTTTGGGCAAATTTTAGCCTAAAAAGCCACTGATCGTGCGTTTTCCTTCGCGCATGATCAAGCGCACGACCACTAGTCGTGCGTTAATTCCCCTTAACTGACAGAGTGGTTCGCACGATCATCTGACTTCTTTGCGCATGACCACTGGTCGTGTGGCACTGACCGTGCGTTATTTTCCTATCTCCCCCCTCTACTACAGGTTGACCGCGCACGATAACAAGCATTCCTTCGCGCACGACCACTGGTCGTGCGCCCCTGATCGTGCGCTATATTTTCTCTGCTCCATATTTAAAGGTCGGTTCCGCGATTCTAGGGCAAGCCAGTACAGTTTGGGCACGAATTCTTCCGCAAACTTCAGCCGTTTTCCCTCTCCATGCTCCATCCATCCATCCTCTTCCTTGGGAAAGCTTCATACATCAATCCTAAGCTCCATCAAGGGTCCTAGAAGCATTCTGCGCCATCTACAACAAGCATTTGAAGGTGAGACATCTGCATTGAGCTAAGTGGAAGAGGCCCAGATCTGAGAAGAAGATGGATGATGTTTAGAGGTAGTGACAGCCTCTGAACCCCGGAAGCAACCAAGGACTGAGCTCAGAGGAGGCGTGACGACCCCCCATTCCGACCAAGATCTACGGCGAGGCTTCTCATCTCATGGTTTCCTCTACCCTCTCTCTTTTTGGAAATGTACTTTTGATTGTTGTAATGAACTGGATTGCTTTCTATTTGTCTATGAATGGGAGCTTTTTCTTGTTTCGTTCTTCATTTGATGCTTTATTGTGATGCACTCCACCTCCGCTCCACTTCCACACACGCGTTCTAGCTAGCTCACTCTAGCAAAATCTAGAGGTGAGAGTGAAGAGCTGCCCTCGACCCTCACAAAACCCCGCACTGTGGCCATTTCACTCACTTACCGAAGCATGACATCACAGCCGCTGCACTCACACCCACTTTGCGAAGAGTTGTGTGCGACCCTCAATAGTAATAGTTTCTTATCATCCACGCACCTTCCGAAGCACGGTATCGCAACCATTGCATCCATCCCGCCTTGCGAAGCGGAGTTTTGACCCGCATTTCTTATTTCTGCAATAGCTTAGGACACCATCACAACGCCCTTGTTTTATTCGCTCGTGTAACAATCGACTCACTATATTTTCTTATCACCGCATCCTGCATTCCTTTGAGAACGATATTCGGGGAAGATTAAATATCAAGCCTTAAGCCTTGGAGTCAAATTTGGCTATTTGCACACCAAGGTGATTTTCACCTATTCACCTTGGTTCTTAGGGCTTATTTGGTCTTCTAGAGTAATATCATGGCCTTGTCATGACAAAATGCATCTTAGGGGTCTAGTTGTTCTTGGGATGTTATTGTTCTCCTCTCCGATTCCATTGAGGGAACATAAGTGATTGAATCTCAGGAAGATGATGTTTGTGAGGGGAAGTCCCATCTGAGGGACTCTGTCCAAGAACAATCTACAAAGATTCCCTAACTAGCACCTCCACCCGTGCATGAGAAGGAATTTGTCTTCATGGGAAAGGAACTTGTCTTGTACAAAGGTAATGCAGTTGTATGTGAACCATCAATATCCAAACCATCCAAGGTAGATACTCCTGACTGCCTATATGAGGATATATATTTCGGAACATCTACACCAAGCCCTCCACCATCTAAAGAAGCACAAAACATCTGATCCAGTCATACCCCTAAATCCTCCTCCACCTTCCTACTCAGTGAAATCCATCTCCTCATTGACATCAAGATAAAATACTTTGAATCTTATGTTGACAAATCTGTACAGTCTCTGAGGTCAGAATTGCTGAAGAAATTCAAAGAGGTGAAGAAAGATGTCACTCATATGAGTAATCAGTCTTACAGGAATTTTTGATAGAGCAGCTGCTGCTGCAAATTACACTGCTGAGAAATTACTGAATGCCAACAAGAAGATGGAGGATATAATCAAGAATCAGTACATAACATCTGAAAATTTGGAAGGTGCCTTCAAGTCTACTAATGACCATATCCTAGAAAATAGAAGGAAAAATTTAAGAAACTATTGATGCAGAGAATCAAATTTTGGATGCTCATCTCCTAGAGACCAAGAACCATATCTCAGATGGAGTCAATTATCTCCATAAGATATTATCTGATTGCACAGTTGAAATGTTTTCCCACCTCTCTGAAGAAGTCATAAAGGGCGAGGAAAATCTTTAGAATTCTGGAGCATACCATGTTGTATGGGTTGCAAATGAAATAAGGGTTGCTATGAATTTACCATTGTTGAGTTATAAGCCTCAAGCTAATCAATATCATGATGATGAAGGATATGCTCCTCGGGAACATTACTCTCTCAGCCCCCCCCCCCCCCCCCCCCCCCAGAGTGGAAGAAGGTCCTTCTCACAAGAGAAAAACAATCCCCTCTGAAGAAGAGTGGCTGGTCAGACAGAAAAGTAGAGAGGGAATCAAACATATGCATGGATATGAAGAGTGGAGTACCATCTCCAAAGAAATCATTCTTTCCACCTGGTATGATCTTGGGAGCAAAGGATTATACACTGACATGTTCTATAGTATAACTAAAATGATGAAACATCAAGATCAGGAAGTTAAAAAAAGGTTGCATGGGAAGAAAAATTCTCAGGACCCAGTCCCTCCCAGATATATTCCAAAGCCAAGGATTATACCTCTGGGAAAAAGTGGAAGGCTGCTGGTGAGAGTGATTATAATAGGGTGAATGATATATGAATTTTGTGATTATATTTAAAATCTACTTATGCCTTTGAACACTAGCTTTTTAATATCTATTAGATTGCTCATCTGTGGTACTATATCTATTTGATTTCACTTTTATTTATAGTGCATATTATTATATGAGTTTCTAACTTCTTCAAATTGGGGGAGATTGTTGGGAATTTGATCCACAAGATTCCTTTTATGAAGAAGAGCATTAACATAATAATAAACTTAATGTTTTTGATTCATTCTTAATTATGCTTGAGACAGGTGCCTTTAATCCATGTATGGTTAAATATATAAATGTTGCTTAGGGTAACATAGACCAAGTACTTACTCATGATATATAATCTAAAGTATGTGATCTATTACATACTGACATTTATCTTGAATACAATAATTCAAAAAATTAAGGAGATTTACTGAAATCAGGAAGCAGAGAAAAACAGATTGTTGTTAAGTCAAAATCGACGGGACGGTCTGTCGATTGAACCAAAAGTGTTGGAACATGCTTTCCACATCTCTTGGTTTGAGAATAACAAATCCCATTATATTTTATTGTAATTTCCATGTGTTTATAGTGTGCAGGAACTTCTACTTTCAAGCATCCATGTCTACGAGAAAGAAAGACGAAGAATTCCCTACTAGGTCAAAGCTTTGGTGCTAGCGCGATGTGGTAACGCTACCGCTGCCGGTAGCATGTGCAAATATGGAAACTTCATCGAGAAGGAAACATTCGTCGAGAAAGGAAGGTCGTCGAGACTGAATATGGCAACTCTTACCGTGGAGCGTTAAGGCTAACGCTCGACGGTAACTTCGGGAAGTCCAGCGATCTCGATGTTGATTGAGGAGAAGAAAACGAAGGAGATCTAACGGCTGGGAATAATATATACAAACACAACACGTTAGCCTTACCGCGGCATTTTAGGAGGGGATACTAATTCTAGAGCCAGAAGGTTGGCAAAAAATGGCTCAATTTGCGTACCAGAATGTTGCCTAAAGAGGCTACTGCCCGGTGGTAGCACAACCACAGACGCTAGGCTCCGAGCCTATTTAAAGAGCGGTCTGCCTCCATTTTGAAGAGCCAATTAGGTGATTTGAGATGATATTGAAGCCACAACTCCTAGATTCGTGAGAGCCTCCTCTTTGCAGCCAAGACAACTTCAATCAACATTCATAAACGCAAGGAACTCAAAGAAGGATCAATCACACTTATCTTACACGAAGGTCGTACGAATCAACATCAAAGATTACTTCGGCGCGTCTTTAACAAGCTCTTCGAGTTCAACCAATGAGGGAGTTTTTTCTTTAGTTTAATTTTATCTTGTAACTCTTAACCTTTGTATCGGTAGAGAAATTTACCTGTGTTGGCGACTAGGTCGTGAATGGCTTAGGGAGAATTTGCCATGTAGTTGGCGACTAGGGCCTTGCCAGGACTGGGGATAATTCACCTCGTGGGTGTAGCGACTAGGTCTAGGGTTAGATCTAGGGTCGGCTCGAGGCCTCATCTAGGGAAAGATAGACTAGAGCCAACCGGTCCTTGGGAGAAGGGTCGGTATAGAATACCAAAAAGGTTTTCACGCATTCGTCTCAATCTCAAGTGTTATTGGGATAAATTTTTGTAATGATTCAAAAAGTAATAATACTATAAGTTTTTCATTATTATCATTATGCAATCGTTGATCGTTGAAATCTTAATCAAAACACATTCTCTGTCACTAACATCGAGCATTAACACTATCGCTGGCAGTAGTAACAATGTTCACATATGTAGTGCCAAATACAACCTAGTCTCATAAATGGCCTACAACAGTATTTAAACTGAGATATTTTATATGAACACTATCAACCTATTTGAATAAAATCAATTAAGTTCAAAAGTTCTTAAAACCCTTATTCACCACCCCTCTAAAGGCGCCTAAAGATCCAGTAAGTTTTATTAGAGCTAGGTTATTCCATAATGGCTTCATAACCGGGAATTATGGCGCTTCATGATCTCGCTTCCACTAGAGGGGATGAAATTGCATTACACGAAAAATCATTAGCACCACCTTTATTTATGGGCAAAAATTATAATGGGTGGAAAATATTAATGAAAAAATTTCTTAATTCCTTGGATGAATAAGTTTGGAATATTACTATTGAAAGGCCCACAAACATAATAAACAGAAACGAATTGAGTTTAAATGCTAAAGCAATGAATTGTTTATTTTGCGAGCTTGATCAAAATATTTTCAAACTCTTTTATACTTTACCTACTGCTTATGAGATTTGGAATTTTCTTGAAAATACTTATGATTGCCTTTCTCCGGGTATGGAGTGCACATCAAAGGAAATAGAAGAAGACAACACATCAATGAGAAGGGAAGATTGAAACTCATCTATGGAAGAGGAATGCAAAGAAGATGTCACAAGAACTTCATGTTTAATTCATGCCTCATCCAAAAGCATTGTAAGGAAATCAAATTCCCTTATTGTGAGTAATTCTATTTGTACATTACAATTGCTACAAAGTACTATGCGCAAAATTAAGAAATTGAAAAATGTTAATTGCAAACTGTGTTTAGAAAATATAGGTTTAAAAGAAAAAGTTAATGAAGAAACAATTTTTGAGTTATCTAGGTCTACCCTTGTCTCTTTAGTTGAAAATATTACACCTTGTATAGAATTTAATGAATTAAAAGAAAAATACGAGGAACTTGAAAAGGAACTTATCTTTGTAAGAGAACATAATGATAAATTATCTTTAGAAAATTCATCTTTAAAAACTAATTGCGCCTTGTGTAAAAATTCTAAAATTGAAATTAAAGAGATGGATGAATCATTTGAAGAATTAAGAAATAACTATCAAACTCACATTGACTCCATTATCACCTCTCATAAAAATAGCACAATTGCATATAATAAAGCTAGACATGATCTCAAAATTTAGAATAATGAATTGGAAACTAAAGTCAACTTGCTTAAGGAAATTATAAAGAAAAATTCTCAAAATATACATTCATAATATCAAGAAAAATCCAAAAGCAAGTTGAATATGAATTTTCATAATTTGACTAAGCCAAACAAAGGGAATGAAAAACATCAAAACCTTGTAAATGAAATTCCAAAATACTATCATCATTATCATTTACAACATCTATCTTTTCCCAACATAAAATTGAATGCAAATAAATTTCCTTTAAATAATGAGTTCAAAAGTCATTTTTATCCAAAGATTCAAGTAAATGACTACGGAAATTTGAAAAAAAAAATATTTTATTCTGAGGTATGAATGGAGACCCATAATTTAGAATGATAAAATAAAATTAATTGAAAGGGTCCACTCATCCTTTTCTCCCAAAAGCCAACACAATGTATTTGGGTACCAAAAGGAACCATCCAACTTGGTCCTCTTTGGATACCTAAATCTCTTATTCATTAGGTATCATACAATTGCATGAAGTAGAAACAAATCAAAAAATGAATACCATTACTCTACTTCATGATATGCTTAACTTTCTTTTAGCTTATTTATTTTCTTTTGTGTTTTCTTGTGCCAACATGCTATGGTCACCTTATATAACTTGTGATATCACTACAAAATTTTTGGTCTTTAACAACACTTGAATTGGCAACATTTAAAAAAATGTTGTCTTAACCTTGAATAGAGAACAGTTTATAAGTGTTGCAATAAGTTAGCAACTTTAGGCAACACTTCCTGTGCAACATTCAATAAATGTTCTCTAATTTCTAATAGAGAACATTTTTGAAATGTTGCACTTGACTGTTCACTTTAGACAACAATTAGGACATGTTTCCTTTTAAAAAAAATTAATTTGCGACGTGTTAAAAATGATGCTTAACCCTTTTCAAGTCAGCCAAAATTATTATTTGCACACCTAAACTATTATTTAAGAATATAAAATTAAAAAAAATTCAAACCTAAAATCCCTATCAAACTCTCCACATTTCCCCTCTCTCGACACTCTCCCATCTTCCCGCACCCAACCTTCATCTTCCCGCACCCGCGCGACCAACGGCAAGCAATAGAGTTAACCCTCTCCTCCTCCTCCTCCACCATCTACACGGTTGTCCCCATATTCTCCTATAGTCAAGCCGATCTGGCTCTATTTTAGCCAAGCACTGCATTGGCGACCTAATCAAGCCAAGTGATGCTCCTTCTTCCTCCTCTCCATCGACGTCATCGAGGAACTTATTACTCCATCATCTACAAGGTATTCTTCCTCCTCTCATGGAGAGGCGATTTTGACCCAATGCCCTAATTTTGGAAAATTATATGCATTTTGTTCTCAAGACATAGAGCAGCATCGTGAGACCCCTCCCCTACTGTGAGTCCCAGTGTTGTAATTCCATCCTTCGTTCCTTGATTCATTTCTCCACGATGACTTCAACAAGCGGCCTAGCACAATAACACCCTCTCTTCGTGACTCTATTAGTTCTTCTCTGACATTCTCCCACCGTATGATACCCTTTCAGTTTTCATTTTAGGTTATCTCATTAGTTTGAGTTGTAGATATATATATGTGTGTTTATATATGTGTGTATGTGTATTTATATATGTGTGTATGTGTGTTTATATATGTGTGTATGTATAAGTGTGTGTTTATATATGTGTGTATGTATAAGTGTGTGTATATGTATAAGTGTGTCTGTGTGTGTATAGTTGTGCATGTGTGTGGTTGTTATGTGTGGTTGCATGTGTGTGTGCATGTTGTGTGTGAATGTTTATGTTTGTGTGTGTTTATGTTTGTTTATATATATGTGTGTATGTGTTGTGTGTGAATGTTTTTGTTTGTGTGTGTTTAAGTTTGTTTATATATATGTGTGTATGTCTTTGTATTTATAAGTGTGTATGTACATGTCTTGTATTTGTAAGTGTGTTTATTCCATCCAAGCTTCTAAAACTGAGATCTCATCATATTTTGGTAAGGTCAACTTAACCCCTTTTTCTATTTGCAATGTGAGGCTTTGTGTGATTTTGTGTGTCTGTATTTGTGTTTGTGTTGATATATGTGAATGTGTGTATGTGTATGTGAATTTATATATGTCGATGTGTTGTATGTATATATGAAATTAGTGATGTTATAAGTTATACCAACATTGATGGATGGGACTTTACTTACAAGGAACTCTAGGGAACACATTTCAAAGTGTTCTAACCTCTGAATTCAACCCCCATTTACACCAAACATGCCTCGCTAGATTGGAATACTTGAAATGTTTGACCACCTCGAGTGTTTTACTTTTTTTCCTCTTTTGTTAAGTTAGATTTTATTTTGGAGGAGCTAATGCTGACCACCTCAAAAAATTAATTGTGAGAATCATGTTATTTTGAAAGCACTGGTAAAGAAATGGCTTACTTACTCGCTATTGGAGTTTTGCTGCACAACATGGAAAGATTTTCCCAATATGACTATTTGATTGTGATAAAATATTTTTAATAGCATGATCTTATTGTGCTTGACATATCTTATTGCATTCCGTCCTGATTGGCAGGTTATGGTTTTCATTAATTTTAGTGAATATTATTTCGATTCATTCAAGTCAAATTATTATGAAGTTGCTGAGAACTACATAGACAAGGCAATAAACTTTCTTCTTGGTGATCTTGAGGCCAGTAAAGGCACCTTCCAGGCAATTTCTTAACCTTCCTTCTAATGTTATATTGTTATCTTGCACAATTGTCATGTCACAAGTTCAATGTTCCATGCTATCAGTATTTTGGCCTTAAAGGAGATCAAGCCCCTCTTATTATTCTTCAAGAAAATGATGTGAAAAAGTTCCAAAAACCTGACATAGAGCCCGATCAGAGACATGTTTCATAATCAAATGTCAAGTGTTTATCCACTTTTGGTTGAAACATGTAGGTGATTCTGTCTGTAAACATGCTACCAGCAAATTGTACTCTGAACCACAACTAGGCCATCTATGCACTAGTTGACTTTCCCAAAACATTAAATCAAGGTTCAACCCTCATGAGCATGGATTTCCATCCTGTTAAGCAATCTATTCTTCATGGAAAGTTCAATTAAATCTTTGAATTTATTTTAATGTCAACTATGACTATTATAAGTATGGTTTAGTTGGCACAAATGTTGGAGATATTGGATTATGGGAAGTTGGTACTAGGGAAAGACTTGCCCTAAAAAATTCTAAGGTTTGGGAACTTGGTTCATGCTCAATGTCCTTCAGGTTTATCCAAGCTTTCTTCACCCTTTTGGCATGAAATGCAGATGATTCTATACTAATCATAATTCACCGAATTTCCTTTTATTTATTTAGACTGCTCTAGTTAAATATCCAGATGTCTCTATTAACTGCATAATATGGAGTTATGATGGGAATTTGTTTGGTGAGACCATAGAAGACTACAATTATATGTATATGCTCATATTCACAAGAGAAGTTCTTTTTTCAAGTATTTGTTGCTTGACAACTCATTTTCTTGTAGGTGTTGCTTTCTCAAAACATATTGTACAGGTAATTATGTTAGGCAATGAGGTTTGCCGAATTAAAAAGGGATGTTTAGATTACACCAGTGTTAATGATCATAGTGAGTTATAGTGCCTACTCATGTATGACACTTATGATGTGTCAAATGTTAACTTGTAGACAAAGATTTCATTTGATTGTGATGTCTGGGGTGTAACACCTCAATTTAAATAAAATTGATTTTGGGGTGTGAATAGAGGTTTTGGGGTGCGGATAGCAATTGTATGAAAGTGTGTGTATGTGTGGTTCTATGTATGTGTGTATGTTTAAAATGTGGTTGCATGTGTTTGTGTGTGAGCAACAGTTTGGGCAGGAGGCACTGCTGGTACTCATGGTGATCACGTCTTATTTTCTTCATTCTAGTTTTTGAAATGGTTAGCATTTGTGAAGTGTTCATTGAATCTAAAACTTGCAGTAATATTATGAATGGAGTAGCCTGCAACAATAATGAATGGGAAACTGCAACATGAAGAAAATATAAAAGTATAGACTGAATTGTGCATCAAATATTGAATGAAATGATCCTCGTAGAATGGTAAACTGCAGCTAGAATTGTGCATCAATAATGAATGGTAAACTGCAGCTAATGATTCTCGTAGATGATGTGGGAGGTTTCTGCTCTGCCTTCAATCATTCACCATGAAATGGAATAACCATTGTTGATTTTGTTATGCCATTCTTCTTGTTTATTGTTGTTGTTTCACTAGGACTTACTCGTAAGGTGTTGCTTCCATACTATTAATTTGTTGTTATTTTTGCTGTAACAGGTTAGCACAATGTTTGTGTGCTTGGAGTGAACTGCACAAATAGACCCAAAATATTCTGACATTATACTTCTCAATTTCTTGTTAATTTGCATCATATAATTGTTCGGTATGAAACTGAAGAAGATCATCTCTCTTTTATATCAAGTTAGGACAAAAATAGAGCACCAATTTGATGAGGCTTTATATCAAGTAAAGGTTGATCTCTACAACATTACTCTTGAGTTTGAAGTTGCTTGAATTGTCTAAGCATGTGACCTTTAAACAATGTATGCAACTAATGATCGCTCCATGCCATCTCTTAGATGGGGTTTCTTGACTCCAAGAATTAGGAAGGTAGAGGAGAAGGTGGGAATGATGTGATCTTTTCATTAATAATTTTTTTTATCTCTGATTTTTTTTAATAATAATTTATGGTGAAGATCGAGTTTGGCAGCAGCTTGAATAAGCCTGGAAGGAAGAAGGGTAGGAGGAGATTTGAAGGGCAGGATTATGCATGGGAGGCATTTTATTCCTGCATCTACTTATTTTTTGTTTATTTTTCTTCCTCTTTGTAATGGGTTTCGCTGTTGTAAAAACTAAAACTCTTGTATCTTGATCATTCAGCTGTACTGGAGATTAATGGATGGTTTGAATATCTAAGTGAATAAATGGTCAATGTTATTTGGATTATTATGTTTGAAATTATTTTAGAATGTCATGGATGGTAAGCGGTTTCCCCTCTTCTAGACAAGCTTGTGGGTTTAGATTTCTGGAGGGCTATGTTTTCAGGGTAATGTGCGCAGATGAGCCATCTGTCAACGCTGAGCATGTTCGATGAGATCACGTGCACGTCAATGGAGAAACACATTGTGATGTTCGTCGAATACGACGGCATGCCCTCGCCGATCGTTAACAACCTAGAACGTGCCTTCAAGTCCGACGCGGTTTGTGATCTATTTTGATTTCATCAATACTAATGATTAGATGTTTTATACGAAATAATGATATGTACAAGTAGTGTTTTTGATAAGAGTATAGAAATGATTTAATCAAAACACATGACATGTATAATGGAATAAACACAACATTATTGAAATGCATTTTTATAATTACTTTCACCCACATAGCTATATTTTATTTCAATGCACATAAAAGTAGTACAACTCCCAAGGTGCTCTACATACACAACGCTTATTAATACTTATCAGGGTGCAAAGTAGTGCTCGGGGGATCACATATATTTTATTTTTTCTTTTATTTACTTGTGATCCAATGTTCAAGAAGAAGTAGTGTATAAAAATAGTTTCCACAAGACACTTTACAATTCTCTCCAAGGTGCTCAACCTCACAATGTTCTTTTATAATGTTGATTCAAAGGGCTAGACAAGAATAAGATACATGCAAACAAGTGTGAAGCACATCATACACACACAATACACCAAACAAAGTAAGAGACTATAATTCCAATAAACATCATATCATTCATAATTCCATGTGTGACAGAAATATGTAATTTAGGATTAATTAATGATGACTAATGATATATGATTAGAGTGAAGTTAAGCCTAGGATATCGGTTTCATCATAACAGATTATAAATGTGTATGAGAAGTTCATATTTATCCTTTTTAATTTATTATAATGAAATCTTTTAATATGAATATGTTTTGGTTATTTTTATTTGAGTTGTTTTGTAAATTTGTTTTTGATTTTTAGAAATTAGCCAAACCATACACAAAAATATCTGAAAGTAGAAAATAGTGATACTAAAAACAGTAAAATATTTTTTTAGAAGGAAGTACTTTTGAGAAAATCAGGAATTTTTCAAAAAATATAGATACCGTCTGCGATAGTGTTAGCACTAAGTGGTAGCAAACAGAGATTCAAATTTTCATTTAAAACACATGGTTGTTTAGTTTTTCAATTCCGATTTCTCTTGATTAAGATTTTACATTATAGAGGCTATACATGCAGCAATGACATTAGGGAAATATTCAAAAAGTTGCACATTTTAAATTGTAGCCTAAGACCCCTAAATAGCCTACTTAAATCCATTTTTTGAAAATATTAGTTTTGATAATATAACATAACAAATTTAATATTCAATTTGTAATGATAATATAAGATTTTTATAGGTAGTGGAATTAGAAGGATAAAACTAAAAAAAATAGATAAGTCGCTTGAGAAATGAAATTACCATTTATTCAATTTCATTCAATATGATTCATTAATGAATTTAGGCTTAACGTTTGAAAGTCATATCACAAGTTATATAAAGTGACCATAGAATGTTGGCTCAATAAAAAATCAAAAAGAAAATTAAGCATATCATGAAGTAGAGTATTGGTATATAATTTTTAATTTGTTTCTACTTCATGCAACTTTTGGATACTAATGAATAAGAGATTTAGGTATTCAAAGAGAACCAAGTGGGATGGTTTATTTTGGTACCCAAATACATCGTGTTGGCTTTTGGGGAGACAATGATGAGTGGATCCTTTCAATTGTCTTTAATGCATCATTCTTAAGTATGGGTCTCCATTCATACCTTGGTTTTATATTTTTATAATGATGATTTTTAACACCATTCTTCTTATTTTTCAAATTTCCATAGTCATTTAATTGTATCTTTGGATAAGAATAATTTTTTAATTCATTCAAAGAAAATTTGTTTGCATTCAATTTTATGTTTGCAGAAGATTGATGTTGTAAATGATAATGAGGATAGTGTTTTGGAATTTCATTTATAAGCTTTTGATGTTTTTCATACCCTTTGTTTGGCTTAATTGTTGAAACCAATTTCTCGGTCTCTGTGGAGTTCGGGGCCCCCAACAAGTTGAGGGGTGGCCAACTCTTACTCCCCCCAAGGGAGAGCTCTAGGTTGAAGGTGTTGGAACTATGAACTGGACCATGGGCTCGGCGAGGAGGTCCCACCACATACCCGGAAGATCTTTAGAGCACTTCCCCTCCTAAGCCAATACCGGTCTTGGGCACCACTGGAGTCTCTCCTCACCCCACTAGAGAGACTTAGGGGGAGAGAGGGAGAGAGAGAGAGAGATCTAGCCTAGAATAAGATTGCCTCCAAATGGTGACCCCTTGGTCCTATTTATAGGATTTCTGGATTTGGGCTGCAAATAACCAAACTTTTGCCTATCAGATTACCAAAATACCCTCGGATTTGGATGCGGATAGCCAAATCCCAATATTCTAAGGCGCTAAACGCAGACCAGAATACCCTCTCGGGACTGTGCGAGAGGGGGCCGACCTCCTCCCCTGCTTCTAGGTGAGAGGGGGGCGAGCCGCCCCTGCCCTCTCCGCCTTCCTCTGGGCGAGAGGGGGGGCGAGCCGCCCCTCCCCTCTCCACCTTCCTGCTGGGCGAGAGGGGGGGCGAGCCGCCCCTCCCCTCTCCGCCTTCTTTTGGGTGAGAGGGGGGGCCAGCCGCCCCTCCCCTCTCTGCCTTCCTGCTGGGCGAGAGGGGGGGGGGGGGGGGGGGCGCCCCTCCCCTCTCCGCCTTCTTCTGGGCGAGAGGGGGGGGGCGAGCCGCCCCTCCCCTCTCCGCCTTCATGCTGGGCGAGAGGGGGGGCGAGCCTCCCCTCCCCTCTCCGCCTTCTGCTAGGCGAGAGGGGGGGCGAGCTGCCCCTCCCCTCTCCGCCTACCTGCTGGGGGAGAGGGGGGGGGGGGGGGCGAGCCGCCCCTCCCCTCTCCGCCTTCTTCTGGGCGAGAGGGGGCGAGCCGCCCCTCCCCTCTCCGCCTTCCTGCTGGGCGAGAGGGGGGGGGGGCAAGCGTCCCCTCCCCTCTCCGCCTTCTACTGGGCGGGAGGGGGGGGGGGGGGGGGGCGAGCCGCCCCTCCCCTCTCTGCCTTCCAACTGGGAGAAAGGGGGGGGGGGGGGGGGGGGCGAGCCGCCCCTCACCTCTCCGCCTTCTTCTGGGCGAGAGGGGGGGCGAGCCGCCCCTCCCCTCTCCTCCTTCTTCTGGGCTAGAGGGGAGCGAGCCGCCCCTCCCCTCTCCGCCTTCTTCTGGGCGAGAGGGGGGGCGAGACGCCCCTCCCCTCTCCGACTTCTGCTGGGCGAGAGGGGGGGCGAGCCGCCCCTCCCCTCTCCGCCTTCCTCTGGGCGAGAGGGGGGGGGGGGGGATGAGCCGCCCCTCCCCTCTCTGCCTTCTGCTAGCGAGAGGGGGCCCAGCCGCCCCTCCCCTCTCCGCCTTCCTGTTTCTGACTTTGCTGGAAAATAATATCAAAACAGAAAGACCCCTTTGGTCACGGAAGACCACTCGGCGAATACAGGGTTGTACACAATCCCCGCTCTTTTCGAGCGAGGTACACACTCGGAAAGACACATCCAACCCTGCATATTTCACGAGTGTCACTGGGAATCCGGCTAACTGTGCTACCTCGGAAAAAACATATAGCCTCCTCGAGAGTTCCTCCACCCTGTCGGCTAGCGAGAGTTCGGCTAGCAGGGCCACCTCGGTGGAAGAATTTACTTTGACAATCTCCGGCCACCGAGCGGTTCCCGGCCCTGCCAGCTAGGTGGGAGCCTGGTCAGCAGGCTAGCATCGGGGCTAAGTACCTTGAGTAACATCCGTCCACCGAGCGGTTCCTGGCCATGCCAGCTTGGTGGGAGCCTGGTCAGCAGGCCAGCATCGGGCTAAGTACCTTTGAAACATTCAGCCACCGAGCGGTTCACGACCCTACCAGCTAGGTGGGAGCCTGGTCAGCGGGCCAGCATCGGGGCTAAGTACCTTGAGTAACATCCGGCCACCGAGCGGTTCCCGGCCCTGCCAGCTTGGTGGGAGCCTGCTTAGCGGGCCAACATCGTGGCTAAGTACATTGAGTGACATCTGGCCACCGAGCGGTTCCCGGCCCTGCCAGCTTGGTGGGAGCCTGGTCAGCGGGCCAGCATTGGGGCTAAGTACCTTTAAAACATTCGGCCACCGAGCGGTTCCCGGACCTGCCAGCTAGGTGGGAGCCTGGTCAGCGGGCCAGCATTGGGGCTAAGTACCTTGAGTAACATCCGGCCACTGAGCGTTTCCCGGCCCTGCCAGCTTGTTGGGAGCCTGGTCAGCGGGCCAACATCGGGGCTAAGTACCTTGAGTGACATCCAGCCACCGAGCGGTTCCCGGCCCTGCCATCTTAGTGGGAGCCTGGTCAGCGGGCCAGCATCGGGGCTAAGTACCTTTGAAACATTCGACCATCGAGCGGTTCCCAGCCCTGCCAGCTAGGTGGGAGCCTAGTCAGCGGGCCAGCATCGGGGCTAAGTACCTTGAGTAACATCTGGCCACCGAGCGGTTCCCGTCCCTGCCATCTTGGTGGGAGCCTGGTCAGCGGGCCAGCATCGGGGCTAAGTACCTTGAGTGACATCCGGCCACCGAGCGGTTCCCGGCCCTGCCAGCTTGGTGGGAGCCTGGTCACCGGGCTAGCATCGAGGCTAAGTACCTTTGAAACATTCGGCCACCAAGCGATTCCCGACACTGCCAGCTAGGTGGGAGCCTGGTCAGCGGGCCAGCATCGGGGCTAAGTACCATGAGTAACATCCGGCCACTTAGTGGTTCCCAGCCCTGCCAGCTTGGTGGGAGCCTGGTCAGCGGGCCAGCATCAAGACTAAGTACCTTTGAAACATTCCGCCACCGAGCGGTTCCCGGCCCTACCAGCTAGGTGGGAGCCTGGTCAGCGGGCTAGCATCGGGGCTAAGTACCTGAAAAAATTTCATAACTTTGATTGTCATATTACATGTAAGAAAAACTAAGTCTGAAAGTAGACCGTCATACTACATGGGCTTAAAGAAAAAGTTAAGCAAGAAAACTAAAACTTGGTCTCCTACTCCCAACTCTGGTCTTCTTCGACCTCTTCTAGTTGTTGTTGTTGCTTCCTCGTACCCCTCGCCTCCCTTAATTCCAAGAATTCAGGGCAGGGGACGCCACGTGACCCTCCACATCGTGGAAGTCGCAGTAAGGCAACTCAACCATATCCCTTCTTTTTCCTCTTCTTTCTGCTTTCCTGTCTCTCCTCCTTCTCCCCCAACCGATTATCATGGTTTGCTGAGGTGGTGGAGAGGGTGCCTTCGGTCCTTGCCTCCACCCTGGGAGCTCGGACTCTTCTTCCTGGAAGTTTTCTTCCACTTGGTCGAACTTCCTCTTGGGGGCCCCTACCCTTCCCCCCTACTTCCTTACCTCCGGCTCACTCAACTTGGCCAACCTTCTCGCAAACTCCGGGTTGGCCTCCTCACTCTCAACTTCTTCATCCACCCTTTCCATAAACTCCTCAAAGGACAAAGGAGCTCTCCTGTTGAGGTCCATCTTGAAGAAGCCCTCCCGTATTCCCAACGTGAAGGCAAGCTTGAGGGTGTACCCGAGCACTTCTTGGACGAGGAGAACCTCCTCCCTGAACCTCTCCAGATAGTGAGCCAGCGACTCCCCTGGATCCTGCTTGAGTTGAAAAAGTGCTTTGGCATGTTTCTTTCTCTTCCTTGACATCGAGAAGCGTAGCAGGAAAACTCGGCGCAAGTCTTCGAAGGCATAGATGGATCCCGTAGGGAGCTGGTGGAACCAATCTCTAGCCTTCTCCTTCAGAGTTGTCGTGAAGAGTCAACACTTGAAAGCGTCCGTCATGGACATGATGGAGACTATGTCTTCAAACCACTGTAGGTGCATGACTGGGTCACTCCTGTCGGAGGAGTGGGAGGTCTCTGCCCCCCTGAACCTCTCTGGAACCGGGGCCGAGAGAATCAGCTCACACAAAGGACTTCCTATGCTCGCCCCCCTTTGGTGCTAGGCGAGTGGGGGCTGGCCATCTCCCCACTCGCCCCCTTGGGGATGGTCGAGTGGGGGCCTGGCTCCTCCCCACTCGCCCCCTTGGGGCTGGGCGAGTGGGGGCATGGCGCCTCCCCACTCGCCCCCTTGGGTTTGGCGAGTGGGGGTCTGGGACCTCCCCACTCGCCCCCTCCTAGGGTACCGGGCGAGTGGGGGCTGAGTGCTTCCCCAATCCCCCCTGGTACCTCCTTCTTGGATGGCTGGCCGAGGGTGTTCTCGCCAACCTGCTGAGGTGAGGCCTCCAGACCACTTTCTCTCCTGCCTTCGCCTATCGAGGCGAAAGCAACCTGCAAGGTTTGCATGACCTCCCGCTTGAGATTTTTGAACATCTCCATCGTCACCCCAGCCACCGGGGGCTGCGTGTGACCTGGGTCGGATCTTCCTCCACCTCCGTCCATGGAACTCATCTTGAGAGTTTCTTGAGTTGGTCACACTCCACGCTCACCGCACCATAATGTTGAAACCAATTTCTCGGTCTCTGTGGAGTTCGGGGCCCCCAACAAGTTGAGGGGTGGCCAACTCTTATTCCCCCCAAGGGAAAGCTCTAGGTTGAAGGCGTTGGAACTATGAACTGGACCAAGGGCTCGACGAGGAGGTCCCACCACATACCCGGAAGATCTTTAGAGCGCTTCCCCTCCTAAGCCAATACCGGGCTTAGGCACCACTGGAGGCTCTCCTCACCCCACTAGAGAGTCTTGGGGGGAGAGGGAGAGAGAGAGAGAGAGAGAGAGCTAGCCTAGAACAAGCTTGCCTCCAAATGGTGCCCCCTTGGTCCTATTAATAGGATTTCTGGATTTGGGCTGCAAATAACAAAACTATGGCCTATCAGATTACCAAAATACCCTCAGATTTGGCAGCAGATAGCCAAATCCCGCTGTTCTAAGGAGCTAAACACAGACCGGAATACCCTCCCGTGACTGGGCGAGATGGGGCCGACCTCCTCCCCTGCTTCTGGGCGAGAGGGGGGGGGGGGGGGGGGGGGGGGGGGGGGAGGGGGGGAGCCGCCCCTTCCCTCTCTGCCTTCCTCTGGGCGAGAGGGGGGGGGGGGGCAAGCCGCCCCTCCCCTCTCCGCCTTCCTGCTGAGCGAGAGGGGGGCAAGCCGCGCCACCCCTCTCCGCCTTCTTCTGGGCGAGAGGGGGGGGGGGGGGGGGGGGGGGGGGGGCGAGCCGCCCCTCCCCTCTCCGCCTTCCTGCTGGGCGAGAGGGGGGCGAGCCGCCCCTCCCCTCTCCGCCTCTGCTGGGCGAGAGGGGGGGTGAGCCGCCCCTCCCCTCTTCGCCTTCTGTTTGGCGAGAGGGGGGCGAGCCGCCCCTTCCCTCTCCGCCTTCCTGCTGGGCGAGAGGGGGGACGAGCCGCCCCTCCCCTCTCTGCCTTCTTCTGGGAGAGAGGGGGAGCGAGCCGCCCCTCCCCTCTCTGCCTTCCTGCTGGGCGAGAGGGGGGGCGAGCCGCCCCTCCCCTCTCCGCCTTCTGCTAGGCGAGAGGGGGGGCGAGACGCCCCTCCCTTCTTCTCCTTCTACTGGGCGAGAGGGGGGGCAAGCCACCCCTCCCCTCTCCACCTTCCTGCTGGGCGAGAGGGGGGGGGGGGGGGGCGAGCCGCCCCTCCCCTCTCCGCCTTCTTATGGGCGAGAGGGGGGCGAGCCTCCCCTCCCCTCTCCACCTTCTTTTAGGAGAGAGGGGGGGGGGGGGGGGGGGGGGGCGAGCCGCCCCTCCCCTCTCCGCCTTCTGCTAGGCGAGAGGGGGGGGGGGGTGCGACCCAACCCTCCCCTCTCCGCCTTCCTCTGGGCGAGAGGGGGGGGGGGGGGGGCGAGCCGCCCCTCCCCTCTCCGCCTTCCTGTTTCTGACTTTGCTGGAAAATAATATCAAAACAGAAAGACCCCTTTGGTCACAGAAGCCCACTCGGCGAATACAGGGTTGTACATTAATCAAATAATGAAAATTCACATTCAACTTGCTTTTGGATTTAGCTTGATGTTGTGAATGTATGTTTTGAGAATTTTTATTTATGATTTCATTAAGCAAGTTGATTATTGTTTCCAAATCTTTCTTTTTAATCTTTAGATTTTGTCTGGCTTTAGTGTACGCGATCGAGCTATTTTAATGAGTGGTTTGTCAATGTGAGTTTGATAGTTACTTGTTAATTTCTATTTTATAATTTTTGCACATCTTACCGTCTTTTTTCAAAGATGAATTTTTTAAACATAAATTTTCATTATTTTCTTTTGTAGTAGAAAGCTAATTTTAAAATACCTTGGGTTTTCTTTAAGTACATTGCAATCAAAACAAGGTATAGTATTTTAAACTAACGAGAAAGTTAGAAAACTTGATACATTAAAATTTTATTCAACATTAACTTTTGCTTTTAAACTTTTATTTTCTAAATGCAATTTGCAATTAGTATTTTTCATTTTCTTAATTTTACACTTAGTAATTTATAGCAATTGCAATGTAGAAATAGATTTACAAATAAAAAGGGATCTTGATTTCCTTACAATGGTTTTAGATGAGGTATGGTTTGAACATAAAGATCCTTTGACATTTTCTTCTTCCTCTTCCATAAATGAGTTGACATCTTCCCTTCTACTTGATGTGCATTCCTTGGATTCATTAGGAGAGGAGCTTTCTTGAATACATATGCACGTTTGTATATTCTCCAGTTCTTGTGATTGTTCCATACCAATGGAAGGAGAATCATAATTTCTTTCTAGAAAGTTCCAAATCTCATAAGCAGTAGGTGAAATATAAATAGGTTCGAAAATATTTTTATCTGGCGCACAAAATAGATTAATTATTGATTCTACATTTAAAATCATTTCGTTTCTATTTAATACGCTTGATGGCTTTTCAATAGTAATATTCCAAACTTTTTCATCTAAAGATTTAAGAAAATTCCCCATTAACATTTTCCACCATTTATAATTTTTTCCCATAAATAAAGGCGGTGCTAAAGATTTTTCATTTAATAGAAAATCAACCCCTCTAGTGGATGCGAGATCATGATGTGCCATTATTCTCGGTTGTGAAGCCATTTTTGAATAACCTGGCTCTAATACCACTTGTTGGATCTGTAGGCATCCTTAGAGGGGTGGGGGTGAATAAAGGTTTTAAAAATTTAACAATTTAATAGAGTTTAATCAAGTAAATAGTATTTATAAAAAAAATTATCTATGATTAAACATTGCAGTAGTCTTCTCAGGAGATTAGGTTGTATTTGGCAGGACATTTGTAAAATCTGTTGCTACCGCCTGCGATAGTGTTACCGCTCGATGTTAGTGACAGAGAATGCCTATTCGTTTAGATTTAAAAAGATCAGAGATTGCATGGAAATATTAGAAAAAAAAAAGATAGTATTATTGCTTTTAGAAATCATTACAAAAACTTATCCCAATAATGCTTGGGATTGAGGCGAAAGTATAAAAACCCTTTTTGGTTTTCTATACTGACCTTTCCCCCAAGGACTGATTGACTCTAGCCTATCTCTCTGCAGATGAGGCCTCAAGATGCCCCTAGATCTAACCCTAGACGTAGTCGCCACACCCATGAGGTGAATTATCTCTAGTCCTCGCATGGTCCTAGTTACCCACCATGCAACAAATTCTCCCTAAGCCACTCACAAACTAGTCGCCAACATAGGGCAATTTCTCTACCAATGCAAAGGTTAAGAGTTACAAGGTAAAATAAAAACTAAGGACAAAATTCCATCTTAGGTTGAACAGGAAGATCTTGTCAATGGCGTGCTGAAGTAATGTTTAATGTTTATGCGTACGACCTTCATGTAGAATAAGCGTGATTGATCCTTCTTCGAGTTCCTTGCATTCATGATTTTTGATGGAGTTCTCTTGGATGAAAAGATTTGGCTCTCACGAATACAGGAGTTGTGGCTTTAATATCTTCTAAAATTAGCAAATCAGAACGGAGGCAGACTTCTCTTTAAAAAGACTCGGATCCTAGCGCCAGCTGTAGTGCTACTATCGGGTGGTAGCCTCCTTAGTCAACAAGATAGCATGCGGATTGAGCCATTTTGGCGAGCTTCTGGCTCCAATATTGGTATCCCCTCCTACCGCGCTGCGGTAATGCTAACATATCGCGTTCGACATATATCATTCCCAGCCGTCAGGTCTCCTTCTTTTTCCGCTCCTCAATCAGCAACATGATTGCGGAACTTCCATTAGTTACTGTCGGGCATTAGACTTAACGCTCCGCGAGAAGAGTGGCCATATTCAGTCTCGACGACCTTCCTTTCTTGACAAATGTTTCCATTTTGATGAAGTTTCCAAATCTGCACAAGCTACTGCCAGCGGTAGGGCTAGTGCATTGTGCTAGCACCAGAGCTTTGACATGGTAGTAAATTCATCGACTTTCTTTCTCGAACTAATAGGGGCATGAGAACAGAAGATCCTGCACAGTATAAACACATGGCAAGTATGATCAAATATAATGAGAATAATGTGCCTAAGCTTATAGGGACATGAGAATAGTGTGCCTGAGCTGTAGGACTCTTTAAGTCAGAGTTGTAGGGCCTGTGTGCCTGAGCTAAAGGGAATTTGTGCCTGACTTGTAGGGTTCCTGGAACCCGAGGTAGGATGTTTGGTTGATCTTAGTTGTAGGGCGTGGAGTGCCTGAGTTGAGGTGTTTGTTCCTGAGGTGTAGGATCTCTACAGGAGATCTGAGTTTAGGTAGAGTTTGCTGATTCTAGCACACTACTAGGTAGGCACAGAGGGAGAGTGGAGTACTCTAAACACATTGACTAGGGGAACCACTATAAATATGGTGCTTTTGTGTATTGTGCTTGGTGATTGTTTCTGTGCAGTGATTTTCTCTGTGTGTTATCAGTCTTAAATTTTCATATTAGCTACATCACATATTCTCCCCCACTCTAAGTCATAGTTCCATAAACAACAAGTGGTATCAAAGCCAGGTTAATTAAATAGTGACTTAACAGTCAGATCTAGATTAGTGGAACTATTCTTAATGGCTAGAGGTGATCAACACAAGGAGATGAGATCCATGAAATTTCTAGTGTGCTCCAAAGAGAATTTTCCCATCTAGAAAGAAAGGGTCAGATTGTTCATGGAGGTTGTAGATCCCAGAGTATTTGTTACTGTTCCACAGGGACCCCAAATACCCATGATAGTCTTAACCATAGATCCAACCAAGCAAGTACCAAAGTGGTACTTGGACAGGAGTAAGGATGGACTTTCCTTGGTAGCCCTTGATAAAAGGGCATAGAACATCATAGTAAGTGTCATTGTTGACTCCACCCTCCAAAACATTATTTTTTGCAAATCGGCCAAGGAGATGTGAGACTCCTTGATTGTCTATATGGTGGGGACAGAAGAAGTAAGGGATGATAGGAAGTCCCTTCTTAACCAAGAGTATGAGGCCTTCAAGCAAGATAAAAAATGAAACCATCCCATGCTGTTATGAGAGGTTTTTCATGATTATGAATGGTTTCAAGATTTATGGAAGGGAGTTTACAAATTTTGATCTAAATAATTAATTTCTTACATCCCTCTTTAAGGAATGGGATATCAAGATCTATGCCATAAGGGAGATGGGACATCTGGGCACCATGGAGCCCAAGAATCTCTATGGGAAGCTGCTGTCTCATGAGCTTCAGCTTAACACAAGAAAAGATAAAGAGGAAATCTCCAGGGGAGCACTATAGAGAGGTCAATGGACCTTAAGGCCGAATGCTTATGGAAAACCAAGAACAAGACTCCAGTATTTCAGGATCGGTCTGAAAGAAGTGAGACTTCTGATGCCAGCACATCAGACTCAGACAATACAGATAATGAACTGGCCCTCTTCTCCAAGCCATTCAAAAAGCTAATGCCAAGAAGGAGAAGAGACGACCATAGGTTATCTTCTTCTATCTCCAGGAGATCTGGTATCCATGACAGATCTAAATCTTCAAGGGATGACAGGTATAAATCTAAACCCATCAAATTTGATTTAACTAATACAATCTATTTTTGCTGTATTAAGACATGTCACATGATAGCTGACTGCCCCTCCAAAAAGAGGGAATCTAAGAAATATGAAGATAAAGGAAATCCAAAGGACATGAAGAAAATTGAAAAAGGATTCATTGCAAAGAAGATCAGAACCTTATGTGGTTCTAATATAAGGTCCTCAGAATCTGAGGAGAAAGCCCTAATTGGCCTTATGGCCATAAATGAAGACATCCAGGATGAGAACCCCTCTCTTGGGAAGGTACATATCAGAGCCCCGGTATTTGCCTCTGATTCTAAATCAGTTGCAGATTCTATGCATGATGATGAGTGTGAGTCTGCTCATAATATCACATCATCAAGATCCCTACATGAGGATGAATCTGAGCTAATGCAGAAATTTGAAGCCTCATGGGAAGCTTTTAAGGAAAGCAAGATGCTCCTTAGAGTTCAATATAAGGAGTTAGTTGTAACACCCCAGGTTTCGCTGTGTGCGGAAGTTAGAATGCCCAAGGAGGAGGACAAGTCTTTCGTAGCTGGGAGTTAGCGTCGGTGCAAGCGCTAGTGCCAGGCGTTAGCTGTCCCGTCGATTAAAACACTTGTTTCGATGAGGTTTGTGAAGTTGAATTCGTCGAGGTGGATTCATCCAAGGGAATTCGTCGAAGAGCTAGTGCAGGAGGTAGCACTAGCGCCAGGCGATAAATTTTCATCGGGTAATGAAGTTTCATCAGGTTGTTGAGTTATTTTTTCGTCGAAGGGTTTTCGTCGAGTGGCTAGCGCAGACGGTAGTGCTAGCGCCGACGCTAGCTGACGGAACCAGATCCGTAAGTGTCATTTCCTGGGCATCCGATCTTCTTAGATCTTGATCCTAAGGTTCAAATAGGTGCGTCATAAGGCTAAGGAATGGAGGTGGGTTTGGAGGAAGAAGATGGCTAGATCCACCATTATTGGAGCACTGGAGCTCTGTTCGCCGATCCGAGACCAGATCCGTGGAGAGGGCATGAAGGTGCTCATTTCAATCCATGTCTTTCAACCGATCCATGGAGAGGAAGAGAACTCTTAGGGTAACGACATCTCTCCTCCCAGTTTTAGGATGCGTGCATGGCATCTTTGCTTTTACGTTCACTTTTTTGAAATTTATGACACCGGATCTCTCAAATGAGAGGGGTATGGGTCGCCTTGGTTCAAGAAGAACCATCGGGTGATTGAGTCCGTCCCCTACAAGATTTTGCATTAGAGATCCACTCCGTTAGTGGATTAGGCATTGTGGGTGAAGGCGAAATCATGAACAGTTGTCTGATTCGGTGATATTGCTTAACGTGCATTTTAGGGATTTTAGATAGAAATCTGATGACGGCGAAAACATCATATGTGTTGCCCTTATGTTTCATGTGAGAACGAATGTTGGTTTGAAAAGGGTGATCTTGTGTCTAGTGATTGTCTTGTGAATCCGCTTGTATGTGAAGGCGTGACTTTGTCTTTGTGGTCGGTTGGTGATGCGCATCGGCAAGTGCACCGGTCGCTGTCAAGTAATAATTGTGGAGAATAAATTCCCCGGATGTCGGTCTCTTGAGGAATGCAGGATGGGTGATCGAATCGTGCAGTGAATATTGTTACACAAGCGTTTCACAAACACAACAAGGGGTTTTTGGTTGGTTTTCCTAATTTTAACAACAATAAAAGAGATGCGGGTCGAGAACACCGCTTCGCAACGTGAGGTGGATGCAACGGCCGCGATGCCGTGCTTCGTGAGGCGAATGAAGTGGACTCAGGCGCGAGAGAGTGAGGGTCGCAAACACCTCTTCACAACCGTCGTTAGCTCTTGCCAACACGGAGCAAACACCTTGCGTGCGTGTGTGAGTGAGTGCGCTTGAACGTGGTGAATCACAACCAACCCATGAATAAGAACACAGAAACATTCATTCTCATCAAGTAAATATCACAATATTCATTTAGTGAAAGCTTCACAGGGGTACAACCAAGGAAAGAGGGAAGGAGATAACCGGCGGTGAAGACTAGCGGCCGTTCACGGCCGGAATGGTAGGTTGTCGGGCTACCTCCGGACTCGGGCGGATGATGCTTCCGGCGTAGAGGGCTGTCACAATCTCCCTACGTGCTCCGTCGTCTTCGACTCAAGGTCTCTTCTTCTTCTCACCGGGCGGAAAGCGAAAATGATTGCTTGGAGGCTTGCGGATGATGGAGAACACTCACGGACGATGGAGGATGTCTAGGAATGGACCGAGGAAGCTTCCCCTTGCGTAGGAGATGAAGTAGGGGCGATCCAAGGGGGCGGTCGGTGGCGTGCGGAGCAGAAATCCCGCTCCCGGAATGATGATCCGCCCTAAAATCGCAACAGGCGCTTAAATAGGCGCTGGATTAAACACTGCGCACGATCATTGGCGCACGACCAGTGGTCGTGCGCACTGGAATCCTGCGATCGTGCGCACTGCCTGGACAGAACCTGCACGAGATGAAATCATGAAATACAATGTTCGCACGACCAGTGGCGCACGACCGGTGGTCGTGCGCACTGGAGTTGATGGTCGTGCGCACTACAGCAAACAGAACTCAGAAATTTAATGGTCAATGCGCACGAGCAGTGGCGCACGACCGATGGTCGTGCGCACTGGAGTTGATGGTCGTGCGCACTACACCAGACAGAACTCGTGAAAAAGGGTTAAGTGCGCACGATTAGTGGCGCACGACCGGTGGTCGTGCGCACTAGAACAAGTGATCGTGCGCAGTGTTCCTGTGCAGAATTGCACCGGAAGCACTTGCACGCCTCCTATTCCAGCACAAACACAGATCTAGCCACCAAAAGTGGCACTTAACAACATATGAGTACTATGAAAGGAAATAAACACGAAAACACACCCAAGTGGGCCAAAATGTGCACCTAGCATGGGTTATCAATTATAAACTATAATAAGGCTAAAGTGCGTGATATTGACTAAATAATGGCCCGGATGAGTCCATGAAGGTGTATATAATCAGGACTCATCACACCCCCAGACTTAACTGTTTGCGCGTCCCGAGCAAACTAATCCAGCGGAAGTTGAAAAAGATAATTAAAATAGCGAATTACGCAGGGGAGTACAGTGCGAAGTAACATATGCATGCGAGTAGGAATTCTAGTAGAAGAAGATTCTAGCTATGCTAACTAATTTACGTAAGTACTAAAGCGTAATCAAAGATTTAATTGCACTCAGTGGGTGAATTATGAAGAATTTAACGATCATGCCCGGTATGAAAGTGACGAGACGCTGAGGCGGGTGTTGCAAAAGATCGGGACTTAGGAATAACTCCGCTGAAATCCATCAACGTCGTGAACCATACGCTTGCCCGGTCACACTCTCTCCACGGCGCTAGCAAACTCGCAAGTCAAATCAGTAGGACTTATAGGATTAAAACGGGGCTTAGGTTACGGAATGATATGCAAAGATAAACATGACGGCTACGCAACCCAATTGAGCCAACGGCACACTGCACCTTACAAAACCAAACAACTATGCTCGTGTGACACACCCCCAGACTTATCATGAAAACCAGGTGTGCACACAGCCTACTTTACAAATACCAACTGATTTTTCTCTTTAGCTTGCGAAGATTATTTTCAGGATACTCTTCTTTTTTTTTCTTTTATATATTTTTCTTCTTTCAAGCAACCTCCAGTTGGTTCAAAATCAGCGGATAGACAATATTTTCTCTTCAAAACACAATGATACCACACACCACACAAGTTGGAAATTATGAGCACAGTTAAAACATTTTTTTTTTTTTTTTTTTTTGTTGCGGGCGTAGGATAGGCTTCAGGCTTTGGTGGATGAGGAGGAGCTGAACATAAAAAATGGTAGGCACAAATTTGGCTTGCAAAGGTGAATGAAAGGGGCATGGAATAGCAAAGCTCAAACTAGCCAAATGGTGGCCTACATCATGCTTGACTCAACAAGTAGCTCTCACCCATGCTTCAAGAGTCGCTTGGGGCAAGTTCTTAGCCCACAAGAAAGATAAACCTTCCTCCCGACTCGAGCAACACACGTTTAGCGACCGCACACACACAACACCGGGTTATCATCAATTTCATTCGAATTCACCACTTGAGTACATTAAATCTAAATTTACGCAGAGATACTACACATAAATTAAATGCATAAAGGAAAATCTAATTCTACTCAGGTCCTACTATAGCATGCGAAGCGACTAGAACACTACATGAGTCGACACCGCACTCCAAATAATAATTCCTGTGTTAATAGCCTATTTCACATTCCAACCAAACTAGCTTAAACGGAACAACACAAAAGAAAGCACGCACTCAAGTGGGTGAAGTGGTGTGTGAAGATGAACGAAACTAAATAACTGAAATTCAAATACTTCTAGTATGCAAATGAGATGAGCATGTGCAGTGGGTGACAAAGAAACGGCTCTCCCCCAGACCTAATCAAAACCATACAACATAATGATATGACAGTGAAAATCAAAATTGAAAGCTAGGGAAGAAGTTACCCAATGCTCAGCACGTGAGCATACCCGAAGAATGGCGTTTAAAATCAAAAATAGTCCGCAACATCCACCATCGAACACAAAACCTGCAAGCAAAACTCAAAACAACAAAAGCAAAAACAAAAACTGAACTGGGAAAGGTTAGATAAAAGGAAATATATATATAAAAAAAACGGAAATCTGGGTTGTCTCCCAGTAGCGCTTTCATTTAACGTCCTTAAGCTGGACCAAATACCTGTATTAGCATTGTTTATAAAGAGTGCAGGACTTTAAAAAGAAAAAGTTCAGAACTAGAGTTTCACACAAAAGATAAGAGACAAGAATAGGAAATCAGCTGCCGGTGCTTGTATGAAGTCCATCTCCCAATGTCAACAACTGACGCTCCTTGTTAATAGTGGCGCCATCATATAACTTCAGCCGATGTCCATTGACCTTAAACTTGTCCCCCTTATCTCCAGATATTTCAATGGCACCAAAAGGCGAGACATCGGTCACGGAGAAAGGACCACTCCACCTCGATTTAAGCTTCCCTGGGAAGAGGCGGAGACGGGAGTTGTAGAGTAGCACCTGGTCCCCAATTTTGAACTCCTTAGGAATTATATGCTGATCATGCCATTTCTTCGTTTTCTCCTTATAGATGCGAGCGTTTTCATAAGCAAAATGACGGAGCTCCTCTAACTCGTTGAGTTGGGACCGACGCACTTCGGCCGCGGCTCCAATATCCATGTTCAACAGTTTGGTGGCCCATAATGCTTTATGCTCCAGCTCTACAGGGAGGTGACATGCCTTGCCATAGACTAATTGAAACGGAGTCATTCCAATGGGTGTTTTGAACGCAGTCCGGTAGGCCCATAATGCGTCATCGACCTTCTTAGCCCACTCCTTCCTATTTGAATGTATTGATTTCTCAATTATTCGCTTGAGCTCGCGGTTGGAGACTTCGACTTGCCCGCATGTTTGGGGGTGGTAAGCCAAAGAAATTTTATGATGGACCCCAAACTTTTTCATGAGCTGCACAAACTGTCTATTGCAAAAATGACTCCCGCCGTCGCTGATGATAGTTCTCGGCGTCCCAAACCTGGAGAAGATGTTCTTGTGGATAAAGTGCAGCACAGTGTTGGCGTCATTCGTGGCAACCGCCTCAGCTTCCACCCACTTCGAGACATAATCAACTGCCACAATAATGTAATGCTTACCATGAGACATTGGGAAAGGGCCCATGAAGTCTATTCCCCAGACGTCAAAGGGTTCGCAAACCAGCATGTTATTAAGGGGCATCTCATCACGCCGGGAAATATTCCCAGTCCTTTGACATTCGTCGCACTTGGTGACATAGGCATGGGCATCCCGGAAGAGGGTCGGCCAGAACAATCCACATTGCAGGATTTTTCGTGCTGTTCGAACGGCCCCGAAGTGCCCGCCGGCCTCTCTGTCATGACAATGCTGTAATACAGACTGAAACTCAGCTTCCGGAATGCAACGCCTAATAATCCCGTCGCTGCATGTGTGGAACAAGAGCGGATCTTCCCAAAAATAGTATTTTGCGTCGGAGACAAGCTTCCGTCTTTGCTGAGGGGACAAACTCGGGGAGAGTGTTCTACAAGCCAAGTAATTAGCAATATCTGCATACCAAGGTGCGGTCGGGGAGGATGTAGTGATTGCAAATAACTTTTCATCCGGGAAATAGTCGTCAGTTTCCTCCACAACGCAATTAGGAGTGTCGTACTCCAAACGTGAGAGATGATCAGCAATCACATTCTCCACCCCTTTCTTATCTTTGATTTCCAGATTGTATTCCTGCAAGAGTAAAATCCAACGAATCAGACGCGATTTGGATTCTTTCTTACTGAAAAGATACCTGAGAGCGGCGTGGTCCGTATACACGATCACTTCGGAGAGTACCAAGTATGAGTGAAACTTTTCAAAAGCGAAGACCACAGCTAGCATTTCTTTCTCCGTGGTGGTATAATTGGCTTGTGCACTGTTGAGAGTTCGACTGGCATACGCGATAGTGTGAAAAGTCTTGTCTTTCTTTTGACCGAGAACAGCACCTACGGCCACATCACTTGCGTCGCACATGATAATGAAAGGTAGAGTCCAGTCGGGTGCCACCAGAATTGGGGCTGAGATGAGTTGCCCCCGTAAAGTTTCGAAGGCGTGCATGCATGCTTCATCGAAATGGAATGGGACGTCCTTAACCAGCAGGCGAGATAAAGGCTTTGAGATGGAGGAGAAGTCCTTGATGAACCTTCGATAGAAGCCCACATGGCCAAGAAAACTTCGAATGCCCTTCACTGACATGGGTGGAGGGAGGTTTCTGATGACACTAACTTTCGCTTGATCCACTTCAAGCCCTTCGCAGGAAACTTTATGCCCCAAGACGATTCCTTCGCGCACCATGAAGTGGCATTTCTCCCAGTTTAAGATAAGATTGGTGTCTTCACACCGCTTCAATGTCTTGGCCAAATTTGCGAGGCAACTGTCAAAACTACTGCCAAATAGAGTGAAATCGTCCATAAAGACTTCGAGGAAATCCCCTACCATATCAGCAAAAATGGCGAGCATACAACGTTGGAAAGTTGCGGGGGCATTACACAGTCCGAATGGCATTCTTTTGAACGCGAAGGTACCGGATGGACATGTGAATGTAGTCTTGTCTTGATCAGAAGGGTCAATTAAAATCTGATTGTACCCTGAGTACCCATCCAAGAAACAGTAGTAATCCTGCCCTGCTAACTTTTCTAGCATCTGATCAATGAAGGGGAGTGGGAAATGGTCCTTGCGCGTCGCATCGTTCAGCTTGCGGTAGTCAATGCAGACTCTCCACCCAGTGATCATTCGGGTCGGTAGCAGCTCATTCTTCTCGTTAGCAACGACAGTGATCCCGCCCTTCTTTGGGACCACCTGGACTGGACTGACCCATTTGCTGTCGCTGATTGGGTAAATGATCCCAGCATCTAAAAGCTTTATCACTTCAGCCTTCACAACCTCTTGCATTTTCGGGTTCAGCCGCCTTTGGGGTTGTGCTGTCGGTTTGTACTGATCTTCAAGGAGGATCTTATGCATGCAGACCGTGGGGCTGATTCCCTTGATGTCAGCTAGAGAACGTCCGAAGACCTTGTGGTACCTTCTCAGCACACCCACTAGTGCAGTTTCGTTGGCAGCGGAGAGGGCTGCCGAGATAATCACCGGATGCGTGTTTGTTTCTCCAAGAAAGACATACTTGAGAGAGTCCGGAAGTTGTTTGAGAGCCGAACAAGGGTCTGGATCAGCAGAAACGTTGGAGGGCTCTCCAATTGAATGTGCCAAATCGGGCTGGTTTGAGTGAACACCCTCCTCCTCCTTGTCTTTGTGCTGCCAACACACCTCGCGGTTATCCAACTCCACATCGTTCTGACCATCGAATTCTTCAAGTGCCTCTGCTGGCTCACACTCCGTTATTTCAAAGAGTTGCGAAGGGCTATGGACATTGAACGATATAGCATCCTCCCCCAGTCTTAGAGTGAGCTCCCCCTGCTCCACATTAATAATGGCACGAGCAGTAGCCAGAAAGGGCCGCCCCAAGATAATGGGTACATTTGTATCGACCTTCATGTCGAGAATGATAAAATCAGCTGGGAAAGCGAGACCGTTTACAATGATTGTGAGGTCCTCGACAATTCCTGATGGCTTCTTGATCGACCGATCAGCGAGTTGCAGCATTACCTGTGTTGGCTTCAAGATACCCGCACCAAGTTCACGAAAGATAGAGAGTGGCATCAAGTTGATTGATGCCCCCAAGTCACAGAGTGCCTGGCTGAAACGGTGCTGGCCAATCCTGCAAGGGATCGTGAAGCTGCCCGGATCCTTGCACTTTGTGGGTAAATTGGAAACGATGGCGGAGCACTCCTCGGTGAGGTCGATAGTTTTGAGACCCTCCAACTGCTTCCGCTTCGAGATCAAGTCTTTCAAAAACTTGGAGTAGCCCGGCATTTGAGAGATAGCTTCAATGAGTGGTATGCTCACTTGCACTCCTTTCATTACTTCCAAGAATCTGTGGAATTGCTTCTCGGATTTCTCGTTGCGCAGCCTGTGGGGAAATGGGGGGTGAGCAGCGCTTTTCGAGGGTTGTGCCTCACTCACGGGGTGTGGCTCGAAATGAATCTGAGTCGGCTTCTCGTGGATGTCTTCATTAGGCTTGTCAGTGGAAACCGCAAGCGGTTCCGGTCGAGGGGGATTGTCTACACTTCTCCCACTTCTCAATCGCATGGTATTTACTGACTCAGGATGCTGAATTGCAAGTCCAGAAACAACATCAGAAAGAGTCCCAATAGTAGAGCGAAGCTGTTGGATTGCGACTGATTGGTCATTCATTTTGTTCAATACCCCAACCACCAAGGTTGCTAACTGTTCTGGTTGATCAGGCGGCACCAAATCCGCTGCTCCCTTGAGCGTCACGGCATTAACTGCAGCGGTACTTGTGGAGCAAATGACATGACTCCAATGCTGACTGGTGTGAACAATATTCACGACCACTTCCCATGCGTCCTTCCCTGATTTATTAAACAGGGCCCCACCGGCTGCCACATCAAATAGAAGACGGAATTTCTCCCGCACTCCAAAATAAAAAATCTGAATTAAGAAAGCTTCCGAGAGATCACCACGGTAACAACCCCTATGCAGGGACTGGAAACGTTCCCAAGCATTGTCTAACGTCTCCTCCTTCCCTTGTTCAAAGGTCATGAGTTCCCTGTACTTATCCAAGGCTTGAGTACGATGTTGAAACTCTTGTAAAAATCTCCCTTCGAGTTGTTTCCATGTGATCACCTCTCGTTTCCGGGTATCCCAATACCAGCTTTTGGCTTTTTTGTGCAGGGAGAATGAAAATGCCAGAATCTTCTGTGGGTCATTTTCAACTCCACTGAAAATACAAGTGTAATAGATGTCTAAGAAATCACGCATGTGTTGCCCCGCATCTTCATGCTCATCTCCGCTGAACTTGCAGTTCCCATACATGTACTCAATGACGTCGGCGGAGATCCCAAAGTCATGATTGTTCCTTTTTGCTTGATCCCTTAAATCGTTTAAGCTTCCATGGTAGATGCATTCCTGAATAGAGGTCATGCTGCGAATACAGAGATGAACAAAAGAGGTGAAAGAAAGGGAAATTCTTGTGCAACAAAGCTTCACACAGACGAATTCATCACGTCTGCATTCCCCGGCAACGGCGCCAAAAACTTGATGCGCATCGGCAAGTGCACCGGTCGCTGTCAAGTAATAATTGTGGAGAATAAATTCCCCGGATGTCGGTCTCTTGAGGAATGCAGGATGGGTGATCGAATCGTGCAGTGAATATTGTTACACAAGCGTTTCACAAACACAACAAGGGGTTTTTGGTTGGTTTTCCTAATTTTAACAACAATAAAAGAGATGCGGGTCGAGAACACCGCTTCGCAACGTGAGGTGGATGCAACGGCCGCGATGCCGTGCTTCGTGAGGCGAATGAAGTGGACTCAGGCGCGAGAGAGTGAGGGTCGCAAACACCTCTTCACAACCGTCGTTAGCTCTTGCCAACACGGAGCAAACACCTTGCGTGCGTGTGTGAGTGAGTGCGCTTGAACGTGGTGAATCACAACCAACCCATGAATAAGAACACAGAAACATTCATTCTCATCAAGTAAATATCACAATATTCATTTAGTGAAAGCTTCACAGGGGTACAACCAAGGAAAGAGGGAAGGAGATAACCGGCGGTGAAGACTAGCGGCCGTTCACGGCCGGAATGGTAGGTTGTCGGGCTACCTCCGGACTCGGGCGGATGATGCTTCCGGCGTAGAGGGCTGTCACAATCTCCCTACGTGCTCCGTCGTCTTCGACTCAAGGTCTCTTCTTCTTCTCACCGGGCGGAAAGCGAAAATGATTGCTTGGAGGCTTGCGGATGATGGAGAACACTCACGGACGATGGAGGATGTCTAGGAATGGACCGAGGAAGCTTCCCCTTGCGTAGGAGATGAAGTAGGGGCGATCCAAGGGGGCGGTCGGTGGCGTGCGGAGCAGAAATCCCGCTCCCGGAATGATGATCCGCCCTAAAATCGCAACAGGCGCTTAAATAGGCGCTGGATTAAACACTGCGCACGATCATTGGCGCACGACCAGTGGTCGTGCGCACTGGAATCCTGCGATCGTGCGCACTGCCTGGACAGAACCTGCACGAGATGAAATCATGAAATACAATGTTCGCACGACCAGTGGCGCACGACCGGTGGTCGTGCGCACTGGAGTTGATGGTCGTGCGCACTACAGCAAACAGAACTCAGAAATTTAATGGTCAATGCGCACGAGCAGTGGCGCACGACCGATGGTCGTGCGCACTGGAGTTGATGGTCGTGCGCACTACACCAGACAGAACTCGTGAAAAAGGGTTAAGTGCGCACGATTAGTGGCGCACGACCGGTGGTCGTGCGCACTAGAACAAGTGATCGTGCGCAGTGTTCCTGTGCAGAATTGCACCGGAAGCACTTGCACGCCTCCTATTCCAGCACAAACACAGATCTAGCCACCAAAAGTGGCACTTAACAACATATGAGTACTATGAAAGGAAATAAACACGAAAACACACCCAAGTGGGCCAAAATGTGCACCTAGCATGGGTTATCAATTATAAACTATAATAAGGCTAAAGTGCGTGATATTGACTAAATAATGGCCCGGATGAGTCCATGAAGGTGTATATAATCATGACTCATCAGTTGGCTAGCCTGTGAATACTTGGATTAATGTGGGGAGAGTGTCCCGGCAAGACAGGTCCCCTTTTGGGCTAACTGACTAGAAAAAGTATGTTGATGCACCCGTTGGCAAGATGAGCCATGTAAGGGGTGTGGTCTAAGTGGAGTTCTAATCTTTTGGCTTAGTGATTATGGAGAGATCAAGTATGATGATGCGCCCGTTGGAAAGATGAGTCATGTTAAAGGTGAGGTCTCAGTGGAGTTCTCGGCCTTGGGTTTGCACACCTATGGGGAAATGATAAGTAGCCTTTGTTTGTTGTGTAATGATGATGTGTGTTGTTATGTTAGAAGCATACACGTCATAGGGTGCCTTGTGTGAAACCCATGTTTGCATACATTTCTTTTTTAGGTCCCATACTTTTATTGCTCAACATAGAAACGTGGATTATGCTTGTGACACTCATGCTTGTCATTTTTATGTTATTATCGTTTATTATATTTGCATGTGAAGTGCTGAATTGCAGGGTGATGTAGTTCCCTGGGGTCCGCTAGGACGGCCGGGAGGAGGGGTGTTGTTACACCATTTTTGGTCAGCCAAAGATGACCCTCGTTATACCACTCTTTGTGATTTGTATATAGGGCAAGGATCGCAGGTTGGACCCAACTCGCCGGCCAAAAATGCCTAAGCTTCATGAAGTGCAATTTTCCTGTCTTCTTGTTTGACTATGTTGTCTTTACTTATTCTGGTTTGTACGCCGAGGTAACATAGGATTTCTATGATCCATTAGACATTTTCTATGCCTTGTTGTGATGACTTGAGTATGGGTTTTGTAAGGCCTTAAGTCCATGGTACTCTTATGTAGATGTGCACAACTTTTATTGTTTATTTGATGTTTCCACTGTGTTTGTTCTGAGTTTTGAAATAGATAGATCTATATCACTTTTTAATACTAAAGTTGTGGAGATTATATGATGTGGGGCCCCGGTCGGACCTATATTATATAGCCATTGCAGGGGAGGTGTTACATTAGCTTCCTTGAGAAATACTTATTCTGAGCTCCAGGAGTCAGCTAAAAGCTGCCTACTATGAGCAAGGAACTCGATAAAGTCAAGGAAGGCACAAAGCTCAAAAATGCTGAATTAGGACAGACGAACAAGGTCATTAAGGACCTTGAGGAATTGCTTTTGTTAGAAAAGAGAATAGTTGACAACATCTCTAAGCCCAAGACTGTCCTCCCAATCATTGACAGCTTCTCTGCACCATACAGAGGTGGTGTAGTTTTTAGCAAGGAGACAGTGAAGGGAAAGGCTTCTGAAGCCCCACCTTCCTCCAAGATGGTACTAATGGAATCTAATCCTTTGACCAGGACTTTACATATGGTCATCTGACCAATGCCTGCTCTATCAGTGGTTGCAAGCCCTCTACCTCAAACAGAAGAGCAAGTTTTGGGCAGAGTTCTTTTAAAGCACCTCCCGAATAAATCCAAATGATGAATCTAGGTCCTTTTGTCCATGGACCTGCAACAACAACACCCAAGAAAAAGGGAATGGCAGTTCCTGCCAAGACCACCCTTAAGGTGAATCACAAAATAGTGAGATGATGAGTCCTAGTCATATACACATTTATGGACTCATCTGGGCCGCTTTTCGAGTCATTCCACTGCACTTTAGCCCTGTTTCAGCTCATATTTGATACTCCATGCTAAGTGCACCTCTAGGCCCGTTTTTGGTATTATTTCATGTTCTTCATTTTTAGTAGTTTTCATGGATTGTTAAGTGCCACTTTTAGTGGATGGATTCGTGGTTGTGCTGGAACAGGAGTCGTGCGGGTGTTCCCAGTACAATTCTGTACAGGAACACTGCGCACGATCACTGTTTCTATTGCGCATGACCACTGGTCGTGCGGCGCTGATCGTGTGCATTTAACCCTATTTTTTGTGTTCTGTCTCGGACAGTGCGCACGACCACCAACGATATTGCGCACGACCATCGGTCGCGCGCCGCTGTTCGTGCGCACTTAACATCAATTTTATGAGTTCTGTTTCGACCAGTGCGCACGACCACCTACGATAGTGCGCACGACCACCGGTCGTGCGCCACTGGTCGTGCGAACATGGTATTTTATAAATTTCTTACATTGCAGGCTCCACCCAGGCAGGCGCACGATCACAGAACTCCAGCGCGCATGACCACTAGTCGTGCGCCACTGACCGTGCGCACTGTTTATTCCAGCGCCTATAAATTCTCCTGCTCGCGAATTAGGTCGGGGGGTTTGACATTTTCTTCCGCCAGTCCGCCGTTTCGCCCCTTTTCGCTGGTTCTCCGCCCCCTAGGCCTCCTCCATCATCCAAGAGCTTCAAGGAGGAGATTCCACTCATCTTCATCGCCAAGCAAGGAGTTCCTCGCATCGGATGTGGCCGGATTGTAAAACGCTGGAGAAGATGGGTCCATTGGGAGGTGTGACAGCCCTTCTCTACCCCAGACGCAGTTGGGACCGAGCTAGGATGTGGATTGACAACCCGACGATTCCTACCGTGAATCTACAATGAGACTCCGGATTCGGTCGTATCTCTTGCCTCTTTCTTCTACTTGTGTGGTTGTATTTGTTTGTAATCTCTATATTTAGATGATGACACTATGAATCTTGTTTATTAATGTTTATTTCATGTTTATGGAATCATATTATTCATATGTGTGAATGAGGAGCGCCCCATTCCATTCTCCATCCCGCCGTCACGTTCGTGTGCCGCACTAGCAATTGCTAGGGCGTGCTTGTCGACGAGGTGCTTGCGACCCTCATCCGTATGCCTACTCTTCCATCCGCCTAGCGAAGCGTGGCATAGTGGCCCGTGTAATCCATTCCGACTCCGCCGGTGCGAACCATTCCATCCGCTTGCCTACTCTTCCATCTGCCTAGCGAAGGGTGGCATAGCGGCCCGTGTAATCCATTCGCCCTACGAAGCAGTGCGCTCAAGGCCTGCACAGTTCGATTCCGCTTGCCTACTCGTCCATCCGCCCTTGCGACGCAGCGCGCTCAAGGCCTGCCTAGTCTCCATCCCGCCAAGCGAAGCATTGCATAGCAGCATTGCATAGCAGTAGTTTAAGTTGTTTTCATTTATTTTCCACAAACCAAATCCCCCATTTCCGCATCCATCCGCTCGAAAGGACTTCAATCTCAAGTCCTTCCTCGATAATAAACTCCACCTTACTGTGTTCCTTTGAGATCGATACTTGGGGATTCATTCCCATTTTATATCACTTGAACGATCGGTACACTGCCGTTTCATGTCGCAGTCTAGCTACCGCCTATAGCGGTGTGCGAGATTTGCCCCATCAAGTTTTTGGCGCCGTTGCCGGGGAACACGGTCGTGTGAGTTTCTTGAGAGGTAGACGAGAGATTGTAGTTCTTTTTCGCTTGTATATCCATTTTTCTACTTTGTTTTTGTCTTAAAAAATTTTTTAGCCTCTTAATTTTCTATACTCTGTTATTTTTTTTTTAGTTTTAACTTTTCTAAAGCAGGTTTTCCAGATTTATTTTGTGTGTGTAGTATTATTTTGCAAAGAATCTTTATTTTCTGTTTATCCACATATTTCTGTGATTTATTCTGAAGCCGAGTGTCGTCTTTCTGACACTTTGCGTCGATACATCGAAGCCCTGGCTTCTTTAAACGATGAGCATTGTATTAGGTGCTTGCTATGTCAAGGTTTAGGTCATATGGTGAAGGATTGCCCTCGTCTGTGTGATCCTTCCCCCTCTGAGGACGTGTGCGCAGCATCCCCCCGTTTACGGGAGACTACTGTGGACAGGCCCACCAGAGTGTTGCCTGGCCCCTACACTGACATCACACATCATGCTCGATCTTTGCCCTTGGAGATTACTGAGGAATCTCTCACCGCGTACAGCTCTTTCATGGGTCCCTCAATCCCCTTTTATGAGCTTCCCTTGAGTGACGATGTGCACTCATTCGATGGTCAACAGGGACAGGATTGGGAACTCATGGATGCACCAGTATGGTGTGCAGATTCTGGTTCTTCCTGCGGGGAGGCGTCTGTGGATATTTTCGCGGAGGCGACTGCTCATTTATTTTCTGATCATGAGAGCAGTCCGGTTCCTCCGCATTCCTTGCAAAATTCATCTACTTCTATCTTTAGTGAGTCGGCTGATGATGTCGTGTGGGTGGTTTATTCGGCGCCTGAGGTTGCGCCAAAGTGGGATGAGGATTTCATTCTCTCTGATGGGGAGTGTGATACCTTTGAAAACGATGACGCGCCGCGGTAGGATGAGGAGGATTCTCTTTCCGAGGAGGAGGAATTTACTTACCTCTTGGATGGGGACATCAAGCTCACCACCGAGGACCCCGAGCTCCTGGGTTCCCCTCGTTACGACTCATATGATACCGACAGTGATCTGTGCTTGGATCCTGCCAGGAGTGAAACCGGGATCACTCCTCCGTTGTTTGATTCTTTTAGTTCTTCGTCCATTTTATTTCCTAATCAACCTTCTTTTAATGCTGATATTGATAATTTCATTCTTCCTGCTTCCCCGCCTGCTTTAATGTCTGATATTTCATTTATCCCTCTGCAGATGCTTGAATTTATAGATCCATTCTTGGGTAATTTTGAGAGGAAGTCTTGGCAGGGAAAGCAGTTGGCAATGATGAATTCAATCGTCTATTCTACTTCATCATCATTGCCTGCTTTTTCCTTGAAAGACTGGGTGCAGGGAGGAAAGCGTTACTTCATCCATGATCGCAGGTTGGAGGAGAGGAAGAGGATGAAGAAGGACGAAATATGTAGATGGAAAGCTCCTGATCCTCTCGACTGCTGTTGCTGGGTCTTCGGGCCCATTTCTTTTATCTCTAGTTACTACTTTAAATCAACGTACTGTTGATCTTTTTGGCATGCTTGTAATAATTAGGATATTTAGCCTTTTCTTTTATGCTTAGACTTTCATTAAAACTGCTTAATACAGGTATTAAGTCCAGCTTAAGGACGGTAAACAAAAGCGCTGCTGGGAGACAACCCATGTTTTTGTTGCTAACCCTTTAATAGTTTAGTGTTATATATTTTTTTTGCTTGGAGCCTTTTTGCCTGCAGGTGTGCGGCAATTTCTTTTGGTGGCGGACTTGGACTTCCATCGCAGTATTAATGCCAATCTTCTGGTATGCTCATATCTGAGCATAGGTACCCTCTTCCGTAGCATCTCTTTATTCTCATTGTCATAATTCATGTGATTGTCCAATTCAAGTCTGGGGGGAGTGTACCGAGTGTTCACTACACGTGTACACGTTTTTGCATACCAGAATTATATTTTTATTTATGTCATATTATAGCATACACCACTGCACCCATTATGCATGCACTTACTTGCGAGTGCTACCTTGCCAAATTTCCTTTTGGAATGGAGCTGGGAAGTCAAGTGTGTTAGCTAGGAATTGTGCTTTGGAGTACGATGTCCACTCCAGTAGTGTTCTAATCGAATACTCATGTTTTGCATAGAATTTTGCGTAGAAGCTATTTCTATTTTCATGCTTTGTATATTTATTCTTATCTAATCTAGTAATTAGAGTTTTATTTTACTCAAAGCATGAACCTATGCCGATCTACCGGTAGTGTAGGTGAGTCGGTAGCGAACGCTAGATTCGTATTTCTCGAGTCGGGAGAAAGAGTTATCTTTCTCGGTGGCTAAGAACTTGCCCCTAGCAACTCTCGAAACATAGGCACCGGGTAGTTCTAATGCATTAGCATGATGTAGGCCATTCTTTGGACTGTTTGAGCTTTGAGCCAAAACCAGAGATTTATCCTTGCTAACCAATTTTGAGCCTATCCCACCTTTTCTCTTTAGCTCCACTGCTCTCGCTTAAGCCAAGATCATCAAACCTGTATACGCACGTGTTTTGAGCTTTATAGTATAACTAATTATTGTGATGTGCTGTTTTTGGCTAAGTTGAAAAAAAAAAGTAAAATAAAAAAGTATTAGTGAGCTAAAAATTGAAAAGATCAGCGCTCCAAAAGAAAAATAAATTCCGAGTACTTTATATTCTAACTCAGAAATTCTGAATTGTTTGAGAGGAATTACTTTATATTGGGTGTTGGCAATGAAAACATCAGCTTTATTTGTTGTCGGGGTTTACAAAGTGTATTGCTCAAATGTGTTAGGTGCGTTAGCCTACGAATTTATCATTGTATATCATACCGCAACCTAAGCCACATATTTACCTGAAAGCCCTATTGACTAGTGTGTAGTTTTACTTAATGCTGTGGAGAGAGTGCGAAAGTGCGAGCTTATGGCTCCCGACACCGATGGATTTTGGTGGAGTTAGTTTCGTATCCCGTATTTTGCGAAATACTCGTCTGAGCGCGTCTCTACATTCTCCCTACACGTGACTGGCAAATCACACTTGGTTCAGCTTTTGAGTAAACTAATCTCTTATTTACTATTTTAGATATTTGTAGATTACTTTGCATAATAGAAATTTCTTCTACGAGAATTTTATGCACATGATTATTTGATTTCGCATATTACTCCTAGCCATAATCACCTCTCTAACCCTTGTTTTTCCCGTCCGCCGAGAGTTGTTGCTCGGGACGCGCAAATAGGTAAGTCTGGGGGTGTGATGAGTCCTGATCATATACACATTTATGGACTCATCTGGGCCGCTTTTCGAGTCATTCCACTGCACTTTAGCCCTGTTTCAGCTCATATTTGATACTCCATGCTAAGTGCACCTCTAGGCCCGTTTTTGGTGTTATTTCATGTTCTTCATTTTTAGTAGTTTTCATGGATTGTTAAGTGCCACTTTCAGTGGCTGGATTTGTGGTTGTGCTGGAACAGGAGTCGTGCGGGTGTTCCCGGTACAAATCTGTACAGGAACACTGCGCACGATCACTGTTTCTATTGCGCACGACCACTGGTCGTGCGCCGCTGATCGTGTACACTTAACCCTATTTTTTGAGTTCTGTCTCGGACAGTGCGCACGACCACCAACGATATTGCGCACGACCATCGGTTGTGCGCCGCTGTTCGTGCGCACTTAACATCAATTTTATGAGTTCTGTTTCGACCAGTGCGCACGACCACCTACGATAGTGCGCACGACCAGCGGTCGTGCGCCACTGGTCGTGCGAACATGGTATTTTATAAATTTCTTACATTGTAGGCTCCACCCAGGAAGGCGCACGATCACAGAACACCAGCGCGCACGACCACTAGTCGTGCGCCACTGACCGTGCGCACTGTTTATTCCAGCGCCTATAAATTCTCCTGCTCGCGAATTAGGTTGGGGGGCTCGACATTTTCTTCTGCCAGTCCGCCGTTTCGCCCCTTTTCGCTGGTTCTCCGCCCCCCTAGGCCTCCTCCATCATCCAAGAGCTTCAAGTAGGAGATTCCACTCATCTTCATCGCCAAGCAAGGAGTTCCTCGCATCGGACGTGGCCGGATTATAAAACGCTGGAGAAGACGGGTCCATTGGGAGGTGTGACAGCCCTTCTCTACCCCGGGAGCAGTTGGGACCGAGCTAGGACGTGGATTGACAACCCGACGATTCCTACCGTGAATCTACAACGAGACTCCGGATTCGGTCGTATCTCTTGCCTCTTTCTTCTACTTGTGTGGTTGTATTTGTTTGTAATCTCTATATTTAGATGATGACACTATGAATCTTGTTTATTAATGTTTATTTCATGTTTATGGAATCATATTATTCATATGTGTGAATGAGGAGCGCCCCATTCCATTCTCCATCCCGCCGTCACGTTCGTGTGCTGCACTAGCAATTGCTAGTGGCGTGCTTATCGACGAGGTGCTTGCGACCCTCATCCGTATGCCTACTCTTCCATCCGCCTAGCGAAGCGTGGCATAGCGGCCCGTGTAATCCATTCCGACTCCGCCGGTGCAAACCATTCCATCCGCTTGCCTACTCTTCCATCCGCCTAGCGAAGCGTGGCATAGCGGCCCGAGTAATCCATTCGCCCTACGAAGCAGTGCGCTCAAGGTCTGCACAGTTCGATTCCGCTTGCCTACTCGTCCATCCGCCCTTGCGACGCAGCGCGCTCAAGGCCTGCCTAGTCTCCATCCCGCCAAGCGAAGCATTGCATAGCGGCATTGCATAGGAGTAGTTTAAGTTGTTTTCATTTATTTTCCACAAACCAAATCCCCCATTTCCGCATCCATCCGCTCGAAAGGACTTCAATCTCAAGTCCTTCCTCGATAATAAACTACACCTTACTGTGTTCCTTTGAGATCGATACTTGGGGATTCATTCCCATTTTATATTACTTGAACGATCGGTACACTGTCGTTTCGTGTCGCAGTCTAGCTACCGCCTATAGCGGTGTGCGAGATTTGTGCAATCATGAGACCAGCTCCACAACACTCTCACACTTGGGAGGTTCACCCTAGATCTATTAGGGTAGATGTCTTCACTCCTGCTCACCAGCATTACCATCCCACCCAAACGGTGAAGTAGATGAGAAGATACAATAAATATGAGTGCTGGTCCTGTGGCAAAATTGGTCTTTTTTCCTTGGACTATTGGTTAAACCCAATCGTGCCTAGGGCAAGAAGAGTGCAGACCACTCAGAAGCTTGGCTCTCATATTTATCCACTTAACAGGAACCATGGACCCAAATACAATTGGGTAACTAAGGTAAAGTGATTTCTCTTACAGGTATGTCCAAAGGCCAACCAATCTCCCATTTGGTATTTGGACAGTGGTTCCTCCAGACACATGACTGGAGGCAAGATCTACTTGAGGGACTATACCTCAGTGTAGAATGAACCTTCTATGATATTTGGAGGTTTAGAAAAGGGGGTGACCAGGGGATATGGTAAAATTTCCCATGGCGTAGTCACCATCATCAGGGGTAGCCAATATGGATGGATTGAATCACAATGTCATAAGCATAAGTCAACTCTGTGATCAAGGTTTAGTTATTGTTTTCCACAAGGTTAGGTGGTTAGCTAAGAAATCCTTAAATTCCGAGGCTATCCTAACTAGGACTAGGAGTGGAAACATCTATTGTCTTGATTTTCTTCATTTAAATTATTATATGCCAATGTGCTTTGTAGTTGATGAGAAAGAAGCTCTTTGTGTTCAATGGCATAAAAGACTTGCTCACATCAACTATAAAACCATAGGAAAGCTTTTCTCTCAAGACCTAGTTAGAAATGGACCCAACATTAAGTACATTAAAGAAGGTCCATGTCATGCATGCCAACTTGGCAAGAAAACAACGACTAACCTTAAGGGAATTACTAACAAAGACTCTATTAGGCGCCACTACTTATTTCTCATGGATTTGTTTGGTCCTATGTCAGTTGATAGCTTAGGAGGGAAAGTCTATACTCCTGTAGTAGTTGATGACTATTCAATGTTCACTTGGGTGTTTTTCCTTAAAAAGAAGTCAGATACTTTGAATAACTTGAAGAATTTTGTAAGGAAAATTCAGAATGAAATGGGTTGTATTGTGGTTAAATTGTGAAGTGACCATTAAAAAGAATTTCAGTCAGGTGCCATGACAGAATTCTTCCAAGAGCTGGGTATCTCCCAAGAATTCTCCTCACGTAGAACTCCACAACAAAATAGAGTTGTAGAGAGGAAAAATTGAACCTTAATAGAGGCCAGCAGGAAAATGCTGAGAGTCTCCTCTCTACCAGAATCCTTTTGGGCAGCAGCGGACAATTCAGCTGTTATGTGATCAATTGGGCCTCCATCAACAAAAACCACAAGAAAACTCCATATGAGCTTATGAAAGGCAGAAAACCCACCTTATCTTATTTTAGAATCTTTGGTATCAAATGTTATGTTCTTAATAGTGGGAAATCCAAACTAACCAAGTTTGCGGAGAAAAGCAGTGACAATATTATTGTTGGCTACAACTCCTATAGCAAAGCCTATATGGTGTACAACATCAATACCCAAGCAGTAGAAGAATCTGCCCATGCTGTATTTGATAATACTAGCCATATTCACAAAGGCTAGTCTAGTTTTTTAAGGGATGCAGCAGAAAGGATGGAGAAGTTATCCATTGAAGATCAAGCTGAAACTCTAATGAAAGTTAAAGATTAATCTATAGTAATTGACTTGGAGGAAGATGTTGTAGAAGGCATAGATACAACAAAAGAAGAATAGGCTGTTGAACTAATCACAGGAGAAAACTTCAGAAGACTGCCAACTGCAACTAGACACAACAGGTATCATCCACAGGAGCAAATTATAGGAGATGATAGCGAAGGAGTCGTAACAAGAAGTAGGTCCTTGAGTGAAGCCATGCATCTTCGTTTGCGATCCAAAATTGAACCCAAGAAATTTGAGGAAGCAAACTTGGATCCATTTTGGATTGTAGCCATGTGGGAAGAGATGCAAAGTATGGAAACTAGTTTCTAGACCCTAAAGACACAATATTAGAGGTACCAAATGGGTCTATAGGAACAAATTGGATGAGAATGGAGTTATTACAAATAACATGTTCAGGCTAGTTGCAAAGGGATATAGGCAAGAGGAGGGCATAAACTTTGACCAGAACTTTTCTCCTATTTTAAGACTGGATGCAATAAGATTATTTCTTACCTATGCAGCCCACAAAGGATTCAAGGCCTACCATATGGATGTCAAGTCAGCCTTTCTAAATGGTGATCTCAAAGAAGAGGTGTATATACAACAACTTTCAGGTTTTGTTGATTCTGAACACCCGGATTATGTTTACTTTCTTAAAAAACATTATATGTATTGAAACAGACTCCTAGAGCTGGTATGAGACCTTGTCAAGTTTTCTCATTGATAACATGTTCTCAAGGGGGGAGATTGACATGGCATTGTTCCTAAGGGAAGTAACGTTCGAGATCTTGCTAGTGTAGATCTATGTACATGATATTATTTTTTCCTCTACAAATGATCATCTCTGCAAAAAGTTTGCTAACTTGATGCAAGAAAAGTTAGAAATGAGCAGCATAGGAGAGCTCAAATACTTCCTAGGTCTCCAAGTGAAACAATCTGATGATGGAATATTCATCTCATGGACTAAATTCACATATAGAAATTTGGATTGGATAGTGTTTCTTCCATGAAGACTCCCATGGGATCTAATGTGTCTCTAGACAAGGATGAAAAGGGAAAAACCTTTGATGAAACAAAGTACAGATATATGATTGGATCTCTACTCTACCTAACTTCTAGTAGGCCTGACATAATGTTTACCACATGTGTTTGTCCAAGGATCCAAGTGAACCCCAAGGGATTTCATCACTCCTCTGTGATTAGGATCTTAAGATACATGAAGTGTACACACAATCTTGGCCTCTGGTACCCTAGGACTAATGATTGTGCTCTAACTGGTAACTCAGATGCAGACTATGCAGGATGTAAGGAAGAAAGAAAGAGCACTTCATGGACTTGCCAATTCTTTAGAGGAAGACTAATTTCATGGAGCAGCAAGAAGCAAACAAGTATGGGAATCTCCACAGCAGAATCAAAATACCTATCTGCTTGGAGTTAATGTGCTCAGTTGCTGTGGATCCATCATCAGCTCCAAGACTACAATATGAAGATAACCAAAATAGCTTTGTTTTGTGACTTTCAAGTGCTATCTCTTTTACTATGAACCCTGGCTCACATAGCAGGACTAAGCATATTGAGATCAGGTATCAATTCATTAGGGAGCATGTGGAGAATGGGGATATCATCCTTGAGTTTGTCCCCATAGAAAAAACAAGTGATTGATATATTTACAAAGCTCATAGATGAAGCTAAGTTTAACTTCTTTAAGTTTCAATTAGGGATGTTGAACTTCGAGTAAATTCTAACTCAACTTTAATTCATTATCATCCACTAGTAGTCATTGAAAACATGTATACTGAGTGCTACAGGTACGCTCAATGTTGAGGCTGAAAATGCACCTCCATGATCATTGCTTGAAAAGCAAGGAGAATGAAGGGTTGCAAGCTATCAGTTACTATCCGACTTAATGATTTAGGTTGATTGGACCGCTGGCAGCGATCGAGACTAGAGTTTGCCCGTCATGGCGAATGCCACTCTTGTGACGGGCTTTCCTTTGATTAAAGTGAAGAAGTTACAGCGGGTTCCATATGATGTCGGCCGAGCAGACAAGTCGCCCAACTCAGACAAGCGAGCTCCAGGATTCGAGTGTGCCTTTCTTGGGAACACTGTTCGGCCTTATTTATAGGCTCAGGGACTTGCCTGAATGGGCAAATGCTAAAATAACCACCTGCCCGGGTACAGTAGAATCGGGCAGGGGGTGACGTGATACAGAAGAATAAATAAAGAGGATGCCGCGCGGTTTGGCCGCTTGACTTTCGGTTTGTTCTGGGATTGGGTTGAGAAACTTTGGCTTGATCCAATTAGCAACCCGAGCGGTCTGCTGACCGAGACCGCAACTTGTCGCTTTAGGACTTAAGCCCTGACAAGCTTTAGTAGTTGAGAGCGGTCTGACCCTTGGAGACCGCGCAGCTTGGTTTGTTTGTCGTTTCGATCGGTTAGCCTCTCAAACCACATGGTCTAAAGGAGATGTTGTATTGGTAGCGGTCTTCTGGGTAATCATGATCCCCGCACATTTTCAATTTTCGCAGAAATTTCGAAAATTTTTGTTCTAGCCGGAGATCGCATACACCTTCCTCTGCATGCTATAAAATGTTCTGGAAGCTTCCTTTTCTGAATAATTCTTTTCCAAACACGGGTTTCTATTCGCCGCTCGCGGATAACATTTTCCGACTTACGGATTCTCCGGTTAAAATGTCTGGCATACTGCTTGATCTTGAAAACCGTGTGAAGAGTAAGCATCGCAAAGGCAAAACCCACCCAAAGAAGAAGAAGAAGAACCCGGAGTCCGGCAAGATCGAGTTAACCACTATGGTTTCTTCCGCGGGGAAGCTGGCCGACTTGACTCCGCCGCCAGTCGATAAAACTGAACTGACAAAAGATGAGGCGGGCTGTTCCAAACCGCCGCCAGCTGATCTACCTGCCCCTTCTAACATGGAGGTCTCCGAAGGTACCTGTTTGGAGACAGCGCAGATTGACTCCTTCGATTTGGGGATCACTACTTCTGGTGTGATCCATTTGAAGATTGAGATCTTGGAGGGGGTCGTAGATTCCCTCAAGCTGAGCAAACAGAATGATTCTGTCAAAGTGATCGATGTTGGGGTCAATTCTGTCTGAACTTCTCAAGCCAAACATGAAGTGACTAGGAAGAGGAAGAAGGCAGAGACTACGGCGGAGAGGATCATGAAGAAGACTAAGAAGATGAAGGCCAAGAATAAGGATGCTTCCAGGAAACCGGGCACGGGTAGCCTCCAGCATAGGGCAAGCGAGAAGAAAGTTTCTGATGGTCTGGCGACACCTTCTAGCAAACCAGATGAACCTCAAGTGAACTCTGCGAATAGTTTGACAGTAAGTGAGATCATTAAGGACTTTGATACTCTGGAGAAGCAGTATAAGCTGCTTAATTCCCCCAAGCATTCGGAAGGAGCGGACTGAGAGGAGGCGGCTAAGTTGAAAGAGGTCGATCCTGCTTTGGAAGATCCTGTAAAGACCGGGATGCGGATTATGAAGATCAAGGCAGAGATGATGATGGAATCTCTGCCCAAACCGCCTCCGGTCAATCCTCTTGCCAAAGGTAAAAGAGCTACCGATTATCACCCTGTCTGCTTTTTAAAGCGCGGTCTCAAAAAGATATCTTGTTATTGAACCCACTGGTGAGCTTTTCCCTTCCTCGATCCAAACTTCTGTTGCTAGGAGAACTCAAAAAGAGAGGTTGTGGAAAGAACAACGCCGAAGAATGGACCCTGAACAAATGAGGCGGCCTGTGAATCCGAACATGAAACTCGTTTCTGTGTTTTGTAAGCGAGGAGATGTCGGAGCGAGCGATCTTTGTTTGAATCTTATGCTAAATTGAATATTCTTTATCGTTCTAACCGCATTTTATTACTGCAGATGATTCTGAGCTCGCCGTGAAGCCGGGCGACTTGGTGGCTGGCCTGCCGCCCCTGCCTCAATCTGTGCCAAGTTCTTCATTGAACATGAGCCTTGGCGGGGAGAAAGAATTAGCCAACTTCCAGAGAAATCTTGACATGTTAAGGGAGCAAGTGAAGAAACTTCAAGATCGGGAAGAGGCCGCCCGGGCTGAGAGTGCAGCTATGCTAGCTGCGCTAGAAGCTGAAAATGCAACTATGCGGACTACGCTGGAAGTCGAAAAAAGGCTGAGGCTGGAGAAGGAGAAGGAGCTGCAGGAGCAATACAGTGTCCTGTCCGTGCGGCTTGATAAAAGAAGGAAACAAATACGGCGCCTTGAAGATGATTGCAAATATTACCGGGAGAAATATCTACAGCTGACAAGGGAAGTCGGCGAATTCGGTGACCTGCTAATGATGATGGACGGCAAGGGTCAAACCGCCAGACTGCTGGGGAGACCTCAAATCCCACAACGGTTAGGGTGGACGAACTCGTTGGTAATACTAGCGAGGCCGCTATGGACTTTCCTGCTCGTGTTATACCAGCTGCGCGAATAGAGCGAGATGCCGCACGACTTCATTGTTCTATAAACGTCCTCCATCATAACATGAACCAAATGTATGGTACGGTCCTTCATATTACGGATCATGTCGCGCGATTGCATCAGGAAGATGCTCCTCCGGACAATCGTCGTCAGTAAAGGGCGGCTTACTTTTAGAACTTTTCAAGTTTGTAATAATATTTTTATTCGGTCCTTTGGACAACTTTTTGATGGATGGCTGATTGTCTTGATGAAATTAGTATTCGTTAACTCATTTAACGTTTGTGAAGCCCGAATTGCTCTGGAAACCGTGTAGTCTATTGTTGGTTGTTTTCTGACTTGGGACTGATTTCTGATCTGTCCTACAGGTCGTGTGGTTTGTCATTATGCTCGGGTTATTGTTTGTAACTTGTTGTTTGTGATATAACTTATTTCATGCAGGGAGGTTGCCACGCGGTGTAGAATAAATGGCCGCCACTTATTCTTTCGTAGGACTTCGAATGCTTGGAGCGGATATATGTTGACAGCGCATTTAAATTTTTAACCGTGATTTCACTTTGCTAAATGCAGATCATTATCCCTATAAGTAGGAATGCTTCTGAAGACTCAACACACGAGAGCTGAAGATGCGGTCTAAAACTAAGTCGCAGCGAGCTGAGAAGATGTCTGCTAAGTGAGCTGATGCGGCCTTGGCTTTCCATTCCGCTGATCATGATGAATGTCGTCTAACAAAAGCCGAACTGGACGAGTTCATCGAAACACACATGGTAGGGATTCCCCTGCTTGCACGGCTTCCACTCCGCGATGAGCGGATAAACTCTTCCACTCCCAACAGATAGGCATCCAGATCGATCAATTTGACAGCGGATTCAAGTTCCCATTGCCCATTGAAGTCGCTCAGATTTTTGAGCATTACGGAGTTGTGCTCGAAAAACTTTCCCCCAACTCGATAGCGGACATTTTTAGCATCATTTCCTACTTGCGATCTGAGAGGGTCCGCTTGTCGATAAACTTGTTCAGAAAGTTCTTCTCTATCCGGGCAATTGCAAATGTAGACTCGAAGTTCAGGGGCCACTTGTATTTGGCTGTAGGGGGTTGATGATGGTCAACCTTGCGAACGAGGTTGCGAACTGGTCTAAGAGATACATGATATTCGAAGGCCGACTTGGCTTGTTGAATCCTAACCCGCATGTGCGGTCAGAGGAGGTTTTTAAGAAGATTGCGGTTAACAAGGTTGAGCAGGAATCCTATTCGCTTCTTAAAACCGAGCGACTTAATGAAGGTCATTATGTCCCACTGCTCTCCGAGTTGGAAAATATTTGACCTGAAGACAGTAAGTCTCCTTCAACCTGCTTCCTGCTCTGAAATTGAACGTGCGGCCTCTCATTCTGATACTTTTACTTCTATTCTACAGCTGAAGCCATCGTTCCTAAGAACAAGCCGGTTAGCCCGGCTGGCTTGATTTGACCCAGAGGGAATAGAGGCAGAGGCCGGGAAAAAACAAGTCGCTGGTGTTGGACGACGATAATTCGGCCTCTTCCGGCGATTATTCTTCCCTTCGCGCCCTTGGCACTGTGAAGGATTTAAAGGTCGCCCAACCTTGAGTTGGCACCCAGGAGGAGACTGCGTCCAAGTCTCCACTGCGCTTTCCCACTGAGGAAATGAGAAGTCAGGTTGCCATGAAGAGGCTGTTTGTATGGCTCTATATGGCCGATGAAATTTCAGAAAGATGAGGAAGGTTCCTGACGAGGAGCTCGCTCGGTTAGCCGCGCGAGTTGGTGCGAAGAGTTCTGTGACCAATCACTATATGGGCATGACCTTCAAGAGGTTAAACAAAGAAAATAGTTAGTTAGAAAAAGAGGTCGCCGAACTAAAAGAGGAGAATGCGCGACTAAAGGAGGTTGAGTTGGTAAGTTATCACCTTGTTAGCCGATTACTGTGTTACTCAAACCGGGCGGTCTAACCTTATTGTCCTTTGACAGAACAAATACGACCCACAGAATCTAGGTTTCCAAGAAGTGGCATTTCCTCTGATCGCTGACGGGATCGATGAAGCTTTTAATCGTATGAGAGAGCTTGGCAGCATGGCTCCAGGTTTTGAAAATTTTACCTTTTCTGATGCCTGTCCGGCTCTGCAAAAGAAGCTGGATCAGATTAAGCGAGGAGACAAGGGGAATGATAAAGTTGAGGGAAGCAGTTCGGAAGATGAGGGCAGCGAGGAAGAAAAGGAAGATGGAGCTGCCAATGAGGTCGTTGCGGCTAAGGATGAGAAGAAGAGCGGCTCGGATTTGGAGTCTGATGACTCTGGAGAAAAGACCGAGCGATCTAAGCGCAGGAGGTCGGGCGGTTCGAATAGCTCAAGCAACAGCTCGTCCGGTTCTTCTTCAGGTTGTGAGGTATACTCGCTCGAACCTAATGATGATGGTGAAGATTTGAATTCTCATGCGGCTAAAAAACTCAAGCCGGGCAAACATTCTCCTAATGTTGACATTGATGGTAGTGAAGATTCAACTTCTCCTGCGATCAACAATCTCAAGCCGGACGAGTAGTTAAAACTTTGTATTTTTGTTTTTCCTTTTGTAGCTGACGGCTTAATTATGTTAGCCGGTCGGTTTATATAAGCATACGTATCTTTTGGGAATGATTATTGAAAAGATAGTTACCGGTTCCTTTGTTTGTTTCTGCGATTTTCTACTTACTCGTAATTGTCCGGCTTCAACTTTACTTTTGTATTTTCTTATAAAATATGAATTCTTTCCTGAATCCGCCTGATGATAGATCTAGCCGCGCAGTTATTATCCAGACTGGGCTTCTTGGTGTTCTGATGTTCATGATATGAGAATTCTTGGTAGTCGATAACCCGAATACTATAAGGCGCTGCTCGGGCCATTAGAATACATCACCATTCCAGCGGACATGAAAGTATTTGAAATGAATTGCCACAAATGTTCATCATAATTAACAAACTGTGCGGTCAGGACAAGCGATCTCTTTGATGTCAAAACAAATATAACATCCCCGAACTTAATCTACCAAAAATCGAACCGTGCGATTGTAAAATACTTCGAACGACTTGATAATATGATTCCAAAAAATATTTTGATGAAGCTATCCTGACATGATAAGCTTGAATAATAATAATGACCAAGACAATGAGTAGACCGCGCGGTCTGCGCACAATCCGGCCTATCCACAAGTTGTGTTTATCAAGATAACAATAATGACCAAGATGGTAATTAGGTCGCGCAGTTAGTACAGAATCCGTCTGATCAATAGACTTTACCAAGATAATATTTAGATCGTGCGGCCAGCACAGAATCCGGCCGATCAATAGACTTTATCAAGATAATATTTAGATCGTGCGGCCATCACAGAATCCAGCCGATCAATAGACTTTATCAAGATAATATTTAGATCGTGCGGCCAGCATAGAATCCGGTCGATCAATAGACTTTATCAAGATTATATTTAGATCGTGCGGCAAGAACAAAATCCGGCCAATCAATAAACTGAGTGGATTAATTACATTATGCTGTTGGAACTTCAACTTTTTAGAGCGGACATCCCTCGTGATGCTTAGCAACTTATATAGACAATTTTTATGGCTTTTTACTAACTCAAATCGAGCGTTTAGCTGAAGTTCCCGATCTAAATCGGACAATCCATATGATACCATGCTGAGATACTATATTGAATTCCGCAGATTATATAGATAACCCGATCGGTCAAGAGTTTTAATTGACAACCTGTTTATCGCCTCATGGCTTAACTTGTGATGACCTGTTTTCTAACTTTGAAGTTAGATATCTTTCTATCTGTTCGGCTAAACAAGCCATAATCGATCGGATAGCATATCATGCTACTAATTCACCTATTGCTTATACAAGCCGGTCGGTTTGAAACCTCAAACCGCTCAGCCTCCATTTTTTCCCTTTTTCAAGCCAAGTGGGCCAATGTTTGTATCTGTTTGATACTATTTTTTTCGAATGACCGAAGATCATACAAGAGATAATTTCCTATGAAAAAAGAAAAAAGACGTACAGACTTTGATGACCAAGCGGGCTGGTGCACCTAGGCGGCAAGCATTACTCTCCCAACATGAATTGCTTGACTCTGACGTGTTTATCAAAATACCGTGCCATTCTCCTTTTCACCTCTTCTTGTCTAATTACTGCTTCATCCTGGAGTTCTTTGATAAAATCCAAACTATACTTTATTCCTTCATCATTAGCCGCTATCCATGCTTCGTCCCCTTGATGTGCATACATTACCCTGGGACTGACCACCTCAAACTCTATTGGAACAACTGCCTCTGAACCATGAGATAGTTTGAACTGGGTTTCCCCTGTGGCTGAAGATGGTGTGGTGCGTAGAGTCCAAAGAATGGAAGGAAGTTGTTCAGCCCAGTTTCCTTTATGATTGAGAACTCTTTTCATCAGAAGATATTGAATTTGTTTATTAGCAGCCTCCACTTGCCCATTACTTCTGGGGTGATGAACAGATGAGAATCAAAGATCAATCCCAACCTGGTCACAGAAATTGATCATTTCTGAATTGTTGAATAGCGGTCCATTATTAGTGACAATTGCTAACGGAACCCCATGTCCGCAAATGATCTCCCCCCAGATGAAATTCCTGATGATTTGTGTAGTAGTTTTGGCCAAAGCTTTTGCCTCAATCCATTTGCTGAAATAATATATCATCACAATTATGAAGCGATGTTGACCACTAGAAGTTAGAAACGGTCCAACGAGATCCATCCCCCAAACCGCAAACGACCATGGTGCGGTTATTGATCTGAGTGTCTGGGTCGGACGGAGCTGAAGTGGAGCAAATTTCTAACACTGGACGCATCGCTTAGCAAAAGCTTTTGTTGAAATTTTGAAGTGGTGTGGAGGAGACCGGGCGGTCTGGTTTGGGAGACCGCGGTGACCGCGGGGCTTGTGTATGTTATCTACCGGTCTGGCTCTGCCGGTCTGTTCTGGTGATCTGCTGACTGGCCGGTTTGTTCTTGTTCGCTGCGGTCTGCTCCTGAGTTGTTTTGCTTGGTTGGCCTGTCTTCTTTGTTGGAAGACCGGGCGGGTTGTTCTTATATGACCGTCTATCGGGGCGGTCTGTCCTGGCGATCCGGCGACTTGTCCTAAGTCATCCAGATGTTTCCTGGTTTGCTCCTGGTGATCTAAGGAAGGAGTACCTTTGTGACCGCGCAGCTTGTACGCGGTCTCGTGTTCGCGTGACCTGTGCGCGAGCTTGTCTGCTAATCTGCGTCTTGGTCGGATGATTGTCCAAGTGGTCTGATCGCGCAGTCTGCCTTATGAGACCGCTGGCGATCTGACGGGTGGTGACTGTATCCCAGTTTGTGCGGTGACGATATCCATTTACCCGCTTATAAATAGGGTTGCATGGCCCGTCATTCATAACGAGAACTATAAGAACTGAGCCTTGGTTAATTCGTGCGGTCTCACTTTGAGGTCGGGCGGCCTCCGAAGCGAGCTGACTGTTTGTTGTGTTCGCAGGTTTGTGATCAGCAGGTTGCGGTCTTCTTCCTTGGTGATTCCCAGCGGCTTGAATAAACAGCTCGGCAGCGGTCTGTCTACGAGTTGGTTAATGTTCGTTCTTGTGCTGTTCACAGCGAGCTCAACGATCAGGCGACCTTCAGCGGTTAGGCGATCTGAGTTGCGATCTGACGACAGCTTTAGTTCTTTGTTCCAATAAAGCTCCAGTTCATGCGGTCTGAGGTGCGGTCTTGCAGTGCTGGCATTCTGTCCGGTTTCTGTTCGTGCGATCTCAGGGCAAGCCGGGCGAGTTCTAGAGTGGTGCGTCTTGTGCTGTCTCAGCTTGTCTAGCCGCCAGTTTGCGTTTTTGGTGTGTTTTGTTCTTCTCATCTCCGTGATTCTGATGAATCATGTCCCGCCATGTATGCCTCGCAATGTAAATGAAGATTGTGTTTCAATAAAGTTTCTTGTGTTGCTGTGTGGCATTGTGGTTGTTTGGCTTTAACTCAGTTGATACAACTCCTGCTTACTCCTAAACGATTCAAATCAAAAAATTTAACATGGTATCAAAGCTAGGTTCTTGGAGTGGATAAGCAGTGAACAACTTGAGTTGCCATCGTCTTTGTGAAGAAGAGACCACTTAGGTTGCCATGGAAGGCGGATACGCAAGAGGGCTTGGTATTGAACTCCTTACATTGACTAACTATAAGAAATGGAGGTCATGTATGGAGAGCTATTTACTTGGTGAGGATTTTTGGGAGATAGTTGGAGGAGAAGACACACAAGAGGTGTTTCTAGCAGGAGATAATATGGCAGAGGTTAGACTTTGGAGGAGGACGAATGCTAAGGCAGAGTTCACTCTCAAGAGGGCTATCTCACCGGAGTTGTTTGATCACATCATTGGATGTAAATCTGCTACTGAAATTTGGACGTCTTTGGACGGGTTGTTTAATAAGAAGAATGTAGCTCGGCTACAGTTTCTTGAAAATGAGTTGGCGAAGGCCTCTCAAGGGAATCTTTCTATTTCTACCTTCTTTCTCAAGATGAAGAACCTCACAGCAGAGATTTCTGCACTGGACACTGATGAGCCCATCTCAGAGGCAAAACTGAAAAGGCATATCATCCGCGGGTTACGGAAGGAGTATCTTTCCTTTGTGACTTCAGTTCAAGGTTGGGCAAATCAACCATCTCTGTTGGAGCTGGAGAACTTACTTGCTTCGCAAGAAAGTTTGGCAAGACAGATGGCGGGCACTTCTATCTCTGGGGGAGATAGTGATGTGTTGTTCTCTGGGAAGAAGAAGAAGAAGTGGGAGAAGAAGAAGCCGGGTCATGATGGACCCTCTACTTCAGGTAAGCATGATAGGGGTTATGCTCCTAAGTCTGATGGGAAGAAGAAGGGAGATGGACCAAGGTGCTTCAGGTGCAATAAGACCGGCCACTTCAAGAAGGATTGTCGGGTTAATCTTTAGTCAGGACATGTAGCAGAGAAGGAGAAGCCAGAGTCCGGTGAAGCTGGATGGGGAGGAGCCTTTGCGTCTAATATGACGGCGATGCCCGTTAAGGCCTTGGCTGCCATCAACTTCGAAGAGGATTGGATTGTTGATTCAGGGTGTGGACATCATCTCACCGGGGATGAATCAAAGTTCTCTTCTTTGGCGCCTTACTCAGGTAACGATGTTATCATTACGGCTGATAATTCTGTTCATGCTGTCGAACAAGAAGGTGTTGTCTCCCTAAGCAGTGATAAGGGTCCACTCACCTTAAGGAGTGTTTATCACGTGCCTGGTATGAAGAAGAATCTCTTCTCTGTGACCAATGCGGTCGATGCTGGTTATCACGTTCTGTTTGGCCCAACAGAAGTGAAGTTTCTTAAAACTCAACCGGAGATAAGGGGAGATGTTATCCATGTTGGAAAGCGGGTGAAGGACTTGTTCGTGTTATCGACAAGTACTTATGTTGATAAGATGAAGACCAACGATAGCGCGGCTATCTGGCATGAAAGGATGGGGCATGTTGGCATAGACAAATTAAAAGCTATGGCGGTAAGGGGCCTTGTCAAGGGCTTGCCTAGCTTGTCCTCTTATGGAGATGGTCATGTTTGTGCTGGATGTCAGTTAGGTAAGTCTCATCGACTTCTATTTGATAAATCGCAAACAAGATGCAAAGCGCCGTTGGAGTGCATTCACGGTGATTTGATGGGACCGACTGCCACCCCAAGCCTTGGAGGCAACAGATATATGTTGGTGTTGATTGACGATTACACCAGATATGTCTGGGTGTTTTTTTGGAAAGAAAAGTCGGAAGCCTTTGCGAAGTTTGTGGAGTTCAAGGAGCTGGTGGAAGGTCGGTTAGGCCTGTGGGTAAAGAAATTGAGAACTGACAATGGTGGGGAGTTCACTTCTGGTGAGTTCTCAAGATTTTGCAGGAAACACGGTGTTCAGAGAGAGCTTACTTGTGCCCATACTCCACAGCAGAATGGCGTTGCGGAGAGGAAGATCCGTCATCTGACGGAAACCTGCGAATGCTGATTTCATGCCAAGAGTATCCCAAAGTCTTTCTGGGCAGAGGGAATGTCTTGTGCGGCTTACGTCATCAACAGAATGCCTCTAAGTCCTATCAACATGAAGACCCCTCACGAACTGATGCTCAAGGAGAAACCGTGTGTTGATCACCTTCGGGTGTTCGGGTCAACTTGCTATGTGCATATTCCTGATGCTCTTCAGACAAAGCTAGATGCGAAAGCAAGGAAGCTAGTCTTTGTTGGGTATGATGAGCAGAAGAAGGGATGGAGATGCATGGATCCTGAGACATGGAGATCAGTGGTATCTCGGGATATGGTGTTCGATGAAGTGACTTCCTACAAGGGGAGTTCAGGAGTTGAAATACCAGAAAGCAGGGTTGATGAAGTAGGGAAAGCTGTGGAAGATCTTCAAGTGGAGTTGCCTGTTTCACCAGGAGCTCCTGTTGTGTCAAGCTCTGAGATGGAGGCTTCAGGTTCTGGAAGTAGGGGGAGCGGTGCTCCAAGTCCGTCTAGAAGAGGAGCTTGCACAGAAGAAGCAGCTGAGGAGGTGGTTAGTCAGGTACAACCTCTTAGGAGGTCGAAGAGGACTATCAAGCCACCAGATCGATACACGGGAGGAAACATGGTGAGCTTCGTCTCATGTTTCTTCGCTGGTCCCTTGGATGAAAGGGAGTCGTCGAGCTTTGAGAAAGCCAAAGGCGTGAAGCAGTGGGATATTGCTATGCAAGAGGAGATGGATGCTCTCAAGAAGAATGAGACTTGGTCTCTAGTGCCCAGGCCTAAGGGCATTACCCCTGTGACATGCAAATGGGTATATAAACTCAAGAAGAATGCTAACGACACGATCGAGTGATACAAGGCTCGCCTTGTAGCTCGTGGGTTCTCACAGCAGTATGGTGAAGATTATGATGAGATGTTTAGTCCAGTTGCAAAGATAACTTCGGTCAGATTTGTTATTACTTTGGCGGCATCTTGTGGATGGGAGGTTTGGCTGCTGGATGTTAAGAATGCTTTCTTATAAGGAGAGATTGACAAGGATATCTTCATGATCCAGCCACCGGGTTTCATTTCAGAGGATCGTCCGGACTACGTCTGCAAATTGAAGAAGGCCCTATATTGTTTGAAGCAAGCGCCTCAGGCGTGGTATGGAAAAATCACAGAGTATCTCTTATTCTGCGGGTTCTTTGCTTCAGACTCTAATTCCAACTTGTTCGTCAAGAAGGAAGGGGCGCTTAGGGTTATTGTGCTGCTGTATGTGGATGACATGATTGTCACCGGGAGCTCGAAGGAGGCGGTAGCAAGGCTGAGAGCTGAGCTTGCTATCAGGTTCGAGATGATGGATCTGGGGGAGCTTCACCATTTCCTTGGACTCGAGGTCCAGAGGCGGGAGAGCGGAGTGCTCATTTCTCAGGAAGGATATGCGGAGCGGATCGTTCAACGATTTGGCATGGAAGAAGGGAAGAGCAGCTCTATACCTCTAGAACATCATCATAAACTTCGGAAGGATGAGGGAAGAGTTCTATCTGATCCGTTGGTGTTCCGAGCTCTGGTTGGGAGCTTGATTTACTTGACCATCATGAGGCCTGATATTGCTTATGCAGTTGGCAAAGTGAGTCGGTACATGGAGGAGCCACGAAAGCCTCATCTTCTGGCGGCAAAAGGGATTCTGAAATATGTGAAGTCGACCTCTGATTTGGGTCTCTTATTTAGGAGAGGGTCAAGCTTGGAGTTACATGGATACATGGATGCTGACTACGGGGGAGACATGGATGATCGGAGATCAACATCTAGTTATGTATTTGTTACGGGCCCCACATCTATCTCTTGGTACAGCAAAAAGCTGGACTCGATGACCGTATCTACCACAGAAGCGGAGTACAAGGCTTCGGCCTTGGCAGCTCAAGAAGCTGTTTGGCTCAGGAGGTTGGTGGAGGATGTTCATGAGGATGTTCGAGGTCCCACTATGCTACGCGGGGACAATGAGAGTGCTCTCAAGCTGGTTAACAATCCAGTGTGTCACGCGAGGACCAAACATATAGAAATTGAGCACCATTTCAGTCGTGAAAAGGTGTTGGGAGGATCTCTTATGGTCAAGCATGTTCGGAGTGCAGACAATGTCGCACACACCTTCACAAAGACGCTGGCGAAGGGACCGTTCACATGGTTGCGGAGTTTACTCGGGCTAGTCTCCACTTCCCACTTCAAGGGGGAGTGTTGAAATTTTGAAGTGGTGTGGAGGAGACCGGGCGGTCTGGTTTGGGAGACCGCGGTGACCGCGCGGCTTGTGTATGTTATCTGCCGGTCTGGCTCTGTCAGTTTGTTCTGGTGATCTGCTGACTGGCCGGTTTGTTCTTGTTCGATGCGGTCTGTTCCCGAGTTGTTTTGCTTGGTTGGCCTGTCTTCTTTGTTGGAAGACCGGGCGGGTTGTTCTTATATGACCGTCTATCCGGGCGGTCTATCCTGGCGATCCGGCGACTTGTCCTAAGTCGGACAAATGGTTCCTGGTTTGCTCTTGGTGATCTAAGGAAGGAGTACCTTTGTGACCTCGCGGCTTGTACGCGGTCTCGTGTTCACGCAACCTGTGCGCGAGCTTGTCTGCTGATCTGTGTCTTGGTCGGATGATCGTCCAAGTGGTCTGATCGCGCGGTCTGCCTTATGAGACCGCTGGCGATCTGACGGGTGGTGACTGTATCCCGGTTTGTGCGGTGACGACATCAATTTACCCGCCTATAAATAGGGGTGCATGGCCCGTCATTCATAACGAGAACTGTAAGAACTGAGCCTGGGTTAATTCGTGCGGTCTCACTTTGAGGTCAGGCGGTCTCGGAAGAGATCTGACTGTTTATTGTGTTCGCAGGTTTGCGATCAGCAGGTTGCGGTCTTCTTCCTTGGTGATTCCCAATGGCTTGAATAAACAGCTCAGCAACGGTCTGTCTGCGAGTTGGTTTATGTTCATTCTTGTGCTGTTCGCAGCGAGATCAGCGATCAGGCGACCTTCAGCGGTTAGGCGATCTGAGTTGCGGTATGACGACAGCTTCAGTTATTTGTTCCAATAAAGCTCCAGTTCGTGCGGTCTGAGGTGCGGTCTTGCAGTGCTGGCATTCTTTCCGGTTTCTGTTCGTGCGATCTCAGGGCAAGCCGGGCGAGTTCTAGAGTGGTGCGGCTTGTGCGGTCTCAGCTTGTCTAGCCGCCAGCTTTGCCTTTTTGGTGTTTTGTTCTTCTCATCTTCGTGATTCTGATGAATCATGTCTCGCCATGTATGCCTCGCAATGTAAATGAAGATTGTGTTTCAATAAAGTTTATTGTGTTGCTGTGTGGCATTGTGGTTGTTTGGCTTTAACTCAGTTGATACAACTCATGCTTACTCCTAAACGATTCAAATCAAAAAATTTAACAGCTTTTGCGTCATTCCTCATTGTCGGCCAAAAGTATCCATGTCTTAGGATTCTTTTCTCTAGAGTTTTTAGATCGGAATGACTTCCACATTCACCTGAGTGAACTTCCTGGAGTATGGTGGGAACCTCTTCTTCTGAAACGCATCTTGCTAAAGGAGAGATGAATGTCTTTCTATAAAGAATTCCTGCTATAAGATAATTATGGGCCACTTTTCTTTTGAATCTTCTCTTATCTTTGACCGATGGATGATATTCCCCTTTGGACAAGAATGACTCGAACAGGTCCTTCCAGGAAGGTTGCTGATCAATCTGCATAACCTCCCCTTCTTCTATTGTCAGATGAAATAGCTCTGATGTTACTCCCCCTGATGGGAGTCCAAACTTTGACAGCTCGCCTGCTTCCTCATTCTGGGTTCTTGGGATATGTTCGATAATAAATGATTTAAATCTTCCAATCTCCTCTTTTACGAGTACTAAATACTTCTGTAGTATCGGTTCTCTATTTTCGAAGTTTCCTAGCACTTGTGAAGTCATTACTAGAAAATCTAACTTTATGTGCACATATTTTATGCCCAATTCTTTCGCGAGCCTCAACCCAGCAAAGATTGCTTCATATTCTGCTTGATTGTTCGTAACCGGAAAGAAGAATTTGATAGCTTGTTCCAGCTTGATGCCATTCGGGTTGATTAAGACAACTCCTGCTCCGGCAGAGTTTATGCCCGAAGCCCCATCCACATAAATTATCCAGGATAATGGAGATCTTTCTTCTTTTTCTGGGCTAATTTCTGTAGTATCAACTAGGAAATACGCCAATGCCTGTGCCTTGATTGATGTTCTTGGGATGTAAGATATTTCAAATTCGTTCAACTCGATTGCCCATTTAGCCAACCTTCCCGAATGATCTGGCTTTTCTAATATACTCCTCAAAGGATGATCTGTAACTACTTGAATAGGATGAGCCTGGAAATAGGGGCGAAGTCTACGATATGACATGACTAAAGCTAAAGATAGCTATTCCAAGATCGAGTACCTAGTTTTCGCATCTTTTAGGATATGGCTAACATAGTAGATAGGAAACTGCTTCTTCTTTTCCTCCCGAATGAGGACGGAGCTTACCGCGTCTGGACCGACCCCTAAATATAAGAACAGTGTCCCCCCTTCCCGAGGACTCTAGAGAAAAGGGGTTGACGTCAGTTGTTTATTTATATGTTTGAAAGTACTGTCGCATTCTTCGTTCCACTCAAATTTAGACCCTCCTCGAAGTATTTTAAAGAACAGAGCACTTTTATCTCCTGACTTAGAGATAAATCGACTTAGGCCTACCAAACTTCCTCCTAATTGTTGAACTTCCTTTGGTGTGCGAGGAGGAGTCATATTGAGGAGAGACTTCACCTTATCGGGATTTGGTGCAAGAACATCAGGGGTGAGAAGATGTCTAAGAAATTTCCCTTTATTCGATCCAAAGACGCATTTTAATGGATTCAACTTCAATTTGAACCTTCGTAGAGTAGCAAACGTCTCTACAAGGTCTTCCAAGTGTGTAGAAAAAGTATTACTTTTTAATAGGAGGTCATCGACATATACTTCGAGATTCTTCCCTTTTTGTTGTTTAAAGACAGTGTCCATCAATCTCTGGTAAGTGGCACCCGCGTTCTTGAGACCAAAAGGCATTACTAAATAGCAATAACACCCATCATTTGTTATGAAGGACGTATGGGGGATATCGGGTTTATGCATTTTAATTTGATGGTAACCAGAGAAAGCATCAAGAAAGCTCATAAAATTGTATCCAACCGCGGAATCAACTAATATATCTATCCGGGGCAAGGGATAATAATCTTTGGGACACGCTTTATTGAGATTTGTGAAATCCATACACATGCGCCATTTCCCTTGGATTTTTTACCATTACAACGTTTGACATCAATGTGGGGTACTGGATTACAGAAATAAAAACTGCCTTAAGATGTTTTGCAACTTCTTCTCTGATAGGAACCGCCAGCTTGGTTGCCACTTCTCTTTTCTTTTGCTGGACTGGCTTGAATTTGGGGGTGATATTGAGATGGTGGCAGGCTATATTTGGGTCCACTCCCGACATATCCTCTGCTGACCAGGCAAAGATGTCTAGATTTTCCAAGAGACAAGTAATCAACTGGAACTTTGCCTTTTCAGTAAGTTCAGCATTTATAATCAACTTCTTCTCTTCCCCCTCAGTAATGGGGATTTCTTGGGTCTCCTAGGCAGGTTCCAGGTGAACCCTTTCACGGTCCTTATTTTCCTCAACAACTTCTAGAGGCATGGCCACTTCAAGGGTAACAGCTGGAGACTCGGTGAGTGGAGAATCTTTAATCATGTTGACTATTTTGACATAACATTCTCGAGCCACTTTTGGATCACTTCGGATCTGATATTGCCTCCCCTCTGCGCTAAACTTGATAGCCAGGTGTAAAGTTGACACCACTGCTCGGTAAGTATTCAGAATTGGCCTTCCAAATATGGCACAATAACTGCTCGGGGTGTCCACTATTACAAAGTTGATGAGCTTTGTATTGCCTCCCAATGTCACCAAAAGTTTTACGCATCCTTCCACCTCCTTCTTCTCTCCCGAGAAGCCATAGAGGGGCCCTTCGGTGGAAATCAGAGGGTTTCCGGTCTTCAGGGCTTCGAATGTTGGACGGAAAAGGAGGTTAACGGAGCTTCCTGTGTCGATCAAGTTCTTATGCACTATATAATATTCTATGATGCCCTTGATCACAATGGCATCATCGAAAGGATTAGCGTTTGGAGAAAGATCGCCTTGGCCAAAAGTGATGACTGATCTCTCCAGGGAGGAAGTTGAAGTGGTCTCCACTTCCTGCTTTAATACTCTGGCGACACTTGATTTTTTGGAGGATTTAGGTCCGGCTCCCCCATGAATGCAGTAAACATGGCCAAGAGAGGCTTCATCATTTACTTCCACACATTCTCCGGTTGGATGAATGTCGCCATAATGACCAATATCTTCAACATCCGCGCATTCCTGACTGATCTCAACTACTTCTTTTGCCTTCGAAGTGGAGGGTTTGTCAGAACCTCCTTTCGAACCAGACCCTGAAGCTTTCCTTCCCCCAAGAGTTTCTCAATTTACAAGCGAAGGGCCCGACAGTCCTCAGTCAAATGCCCTCCCTCCTTATGAAATTCACAGTAGAGGTTTGGATTTCGTTTTTGGAAATCGGACCTCAAGGGAGCCAGCCTCTTGAAATCAGGCCTCTTTTGTAGAATTTGAATGACCTCGTTCATTGTTATATTAAAGGGGGTAAAAGATTCCTGTGAATCATCATATGAGGTGACTTGAGGGGGAGGCATGGTGTATTGTGGAAGATACACCGACAATATTTGTTGAACTGGCATGGAAGGAGCGGGCGTGATGGCCAGCGGTAGTTTCTGCTCCTGAAACTGTTGATGGCCAAATGGAGGTTGTCTATGCCTGAAATTTCTCCCCCTTTGAGCTCTGGGTTCGAAATCTTGTTTTGGCTGACAGTGGTATGGTTGATGATTGGTAGAAGATCCGGATGGTTCTTTATCTGTAAGCAGTTTAGCAATATAATCAGGATTCCCCCTTTCGCCTCTAATAAACATGTTGGCTAGGCTGATCATTTCCTGGTAAGTTTTGGGTTCTCTGATTTGTGCTTCGAATTTTAGTTGCCCTTCTCTCAGACCATGAATCAGTGCCACTTGATAAAGTTCTGGGTCTACATTATGTATTCCCATGATTTCCTTTTGAAATCGATCAACGAATTGACCCCATGTTTCGTCTTCATGCTGCTTGATCTCGAAGAGAGCCGCTGGGACATCTTTTCTTTTCATGGAAGTTGAGAACCTTAGTAATAACTCTCTCTTGAGTTCGACAAAGCATCTGATGGATTGGGGGTGCAATCCATAAAACCATTCTCATGCTTACCCGTCAAAAGATGTGACAAGAAGTTTACATTTGGTTGTGTCTGTAAGAGTCTTCAGAGCAACAACTGACTCGAAGGCTTGCAAATGTACTGTCGGATCAGACTCCCCATTATATGCTGGCAGACGTGGTTCTCTGAAATTATTTGGGGTCAGCTCTCCCTGAATTTCATTCTTGAATGGAGAGATTTCTTCGACATACTCATAGAGGGGAGGAAACGGGGAATAGACTGTTAGAGTTGCGATTGCTTGCGGGCAGGCCGCCAGATAGTCGAAATGGATTGTGGTTCCCAGCGGGAAGGCTGCCGGATAGGTGAATCGGGTTGCGGTTCCTGGCGGGCAGGCTGCCGGATAAGGGAGGCATGCCGCATTTGAAGTTGTACCTTGGAACTCAAGAACCCGGGTAGGGAAATCTTGGGCAGCCTCTCGATAAAAGACCTGGTGGGAGTTGAAATTGTCACGAAGAGGTTGCGGGTTAGCGGCTTAAGATATGGTACAAGGAGGCAACAGTGGAGCTGGAGTTACAGTCAGGCTGACTGCGGTCTGTTGGGAGGTTAGCCAATTAGTGAGAAGGGAAAGAGCTTGACCGATGACATCTAAATGCTGATCGGTTTGTTGACGAGACCGCTCAGCCTCCTACCTGGACTGTTCCAGTGCTTCCCATAGAGCATCTTCATTGCGATCGGAGCGATCTCCATGGATGAACTGACAGTCTGACATATTATTAGAGTATTTGCCGACAGCTTGTGATCTGAAGGTCGCGTGTGTCTATTGAGGCTGAAAATGCACCTCCATGATCACTGTTTGAAAAGCAAGGAGAATAAAGGGCTGCAAGCTATCAGTTACTATCCGACTTGATGATTTAGGTTGATTGGACCGCTGGCAGCGATCGAGACCAGAGTTCACCCATCACGGCAAATGCCACTCTTGTGAGGGGCTTTCCTTTGATTAAAGTGAAGCGGTTACAACGGGTTACATATGAAGCTGGTCGGGCAGACAAGTCGCCAGACAGTCAACTCAAGACCGCATCTCAGACAAGAGAGCTCCAGGATTCGAGTGTGCCTGTCTTGCGAACACCGTCCGACCTTATTTATAGGCTCGGGGTCTTGCCCGAACGGGCAAATGCTAATATAACCGCCTGCCCGGGTACAGGAGAATCTGGCAGGGGGTGAAGAGATACAGAAGAATAAATAAAGAGGAATCCGCGTGGTTTGGCGGCTTGACTTCCGATTTGTACTGGGATTGGGTTGAGAAACTTTGGCTTGATCCAATTAGCAACTCGAGCGGTCTGCTGACCGAGACCACAACTTGTCCCTTTAGGACTTAAGCCCTGGCAAGCTTTAGTAGTTGAGCGCGGTCTGACCCTTGGAGACCGCGCGGCTTGGTTTATTTGTCGGTCGGATCGGTTAGCCTCTCAAACCGCCTGGTTTAAAGGAGATGCTGTCTAGGTAGCGGTCATCTGGGTAAACATGATCCCCGCACATGTTAAGGGAGCAAGTGAAGAAACTTCAAGATCGGTAAAAGGCCGCCCAGGCTGAGAGTGCAGCTATGCTGGCTGCGATAGCTAGAAGCTGAAAATGCCACTATGCTGACAGCGCTGGAAGCCAAAAAGAGGGCGAGGCTGGAGAAGGAGAAGGAGCTGCAGGAGCAAAACAGTGTCCTGTCCGGGTGGCTTGATAAAGGAAGGAAAGAAATCTGGTTTCTTGAAGATGATTGCAAATATTACAGGGAGAAATATCTGCAGCTGACAAGGGAAGTCGGCAGAAACCGGCGACCCGCTGATGATGATGGACGGCGAGGGTCAAACCGCCAGTCCGCTGGGGAGACCTCAAATTCCCCAACGGTTATGGTGGCCGAACTCGTTGGTAATACTAGCGAGGCCGCTTCGGCCTCGCCTGCTTGTGTTATCCCAGCTGCGCGAGTAGAGCGAGATGCCGCGCAGCTTAATTATTCTATCAATGTCCTCCATCATAAGATGAACCAAATGTATGGTACGGTCCTTCATATTACGGATCAAGTCGCGCGATTGCATCGGTAAGATGATCCTCTGGACAATCATCGTCAGTAAAGGGCGGCTTACTTTTAGAACTTTTCAAGTTTGTAATAATATTTTTATTCGGTCCTTTGGACAACTTTTTGATGGCTGGCTGATTGTCTTGATGAAATTACTATCCGTTAACTCATTTAATGTCTATGAAGCCTGAATTGCTCTAGAAACCGTGCGGTCTGTTGTTGGTTGTTTTCTGACATGGGACTGATTTTTGATCTGTCCAATAGGTCGTGCGGTTTGTCTTTATGCTCGGGTTATTGTTTGTAACTTGTTGTTTGTGATATAACTTATTTCATGGAGGGAGCTTGTTGCGCGGTTTAGAATAAATGGCCGCCACTTTTTCTTTCGTAGGATTTCGAATTCTTGGTGCGGATAGATGTTGATCGCGCGGTTAAATTTTTAACCGTGATTTGACTTTGCTAAATGCAGATCATTATCCCTATAAGTAGGAACGCTTCTGAAGACTCAACCCACGAGAGCTGAAGATGCGGTCAAAAAACTAAGTTGCAGCGAGCTGAGAAGATGTCTGCTAAGCGAGCTGATGCGGCCTTGGCTTTCCATTCTGCTGATCATGATGAATGTCGTCTAACAAAAGCCAAACATGATGAGTTCGTCAAAAAACACATGGCAGGGAGTCCCCTGCTCGCGCGGCTTCCACTCCGCGATGAGCGGATAAACTCTTCCACTCCCAACCAAATAGCCATGCCGATTGATCATTTTGAAAGCGGCTTCAAGTTCCCATTGCCCATTGAAGTCGCTCAGATTTTTGAGCATTGCGGAGTTGTGCCCAAACAACTTTCCCCCAACTCAATAGTGGTCATTTCAGCTTTGTTTCCTACTTGCGATCTGAGAGGGTCCGCTTTTTGATAAACTTGTTCAGAAAGATCTTTACTGCCCGGGAAATTGCAGATGCAGACTCGAAGTTCACGGGCCACTTGTATTTTGGATGTAGGGGGTTGAAGATGGTCAACCTTGCGAACAAGGTTGCGAACTGGTTTGAGAGATACCTGATATTCGAAAGCGGACTTGGCTTGTTGAATCCTAACCCGCAGGTGCGGTCAGAGGAGGTTTTTAAGAAGATTGCGGTTAACAAGGTTGAGCAGGAAAAACCGATTCACTTCTTAAAACCGAGCGACTTAATGTAGGTCATTATGTCCCACTGCTCTCCGAGTTGGAACATATCCGACCTGAAGACAGTAAGTCTCCTTCAACCCGCTTCCTGCTCTGACATTGATCATGCGGCCTCTCATTCTGATACTTTTACTTCTATTCTACAACTGAAGCCAACGTTCCTAAGAACAAGCCGGTTAGCCCGGCCAGCTTGATTCTGACCCAGAGGGAAAAGAGGCAGAGGACGGGAGAAAACAAGGCGCTGGTGTCGGACGATGAAGAATCGGCCTCTTCCGTCGATTATTCTTCCCTTCGCGTCCTTGGCACTGTGAAAACAACCAACTTCATGGGTGAAGATAAACATCATATTCTTCACAAAGTGGACGACAATTCTCAAACTCTAGATGAAAATTTGATCCAACTGAGAAACATCGTAGATGAAGCTGAACAAAACCTTCATGAAAAGATCAACTCGATGAAAGTTGATCTTGGATGATCATATAGTTGAAGAAGTCATAATAGGTGGAGAAGGCTGTAATAAATGCTGGCTCCCATCAGGTAATGTGGTCAGTCAATCAAGTTAAGAAAGCCATGAAAAAGTCACCCTTTGTATTTGAAATGGAAGAACCATCAGAGAATACATACTCACAAGATTATGCAATTGAGATTGGAGAGTCATCAACATCAAGGAAAAGGAAGAGAACTCAGAACAGTCATTACAGGCAAAGGAGGCTAAGGGAAATTGAGCAAGATCCTCAATCAGACAGATGGAGTCCTAATTATAGAAGCCTAGATTGAATTTAGATATCCTCAGGATGGCGCAGAAAGGATTTATTACTCGGCTGATTGGAATCTTCATCTGCAACATGAAGAGAAGTGGAGGAACCACAAGTAAGCTTTTCCCATGGTCCTCCTCCCTCTCCAAAAAGAATTACCAAATCAATCAACTTCTATTAAAGACAGAGGAGATAAGGAAGAGGAAGCAGCAGCAGAAACTGAAGGAAGCAAATATCTAAGACTGGTTGTCTGCACAAAAGAATTGGGCAAATGACTGTGACTATTTTGTATAAGACAATATTTCTTATTTATACAATGTTGGTTATTGAATTATTCTATATTGCTAGGGTTACATCAATTTTGATTCTACTTATTATTTTGGCATTTATCATAGCAGTGAGTTTTGACTTTTTTAAACAGGGGGAGATTGTTGGGAACAGTGCCCTGCAATGTTCCTGATTTTAAGAAGTGCTCAAGTCAATGATAAAAGCACTATATATTTGATGGTTTGTCTTACCTATGCTTGCAGAGTATAGACAATATGTCCAATACTTCTCTAGTATCTCTAAGTCCAAAATTGCAGAGAAGGAGTGGACATATCATTGAAATAATATATATATCATTGAGATTACTCGCAGAAGACAACAGAAGAAAAAAGGCAGCAATCATCGTAACGATAAGAATCGGTGATATCGTTGTGTCAACAAAGTACACATGCGGATATCTTTGTGAGAACAAGCAAAATCAACCAAGTCAAGGTATCATCATGACAACATGTATCACACGATGATATCGTTGAAAAGTCTGGCATGTTGAAGTTCTTCAGCATTCTTAAGTATCTGACTAAGAAGACATATCATCATAAAGTTGTTATATCATCTTGAAGACTAAGTCGGAGATCGTAGAGATAGTTTGCAGCTGAAGTAGTAGTCAAAATGATCTCAACGATATCAATGAGAAGACCTCATATTGATAAGATAATCTCGACGATATCAATGAGAAGACTTCATGTCGCCATGACTATCTATATAGCTGAGACAACGATCACTGTCGTTGAGATGTTGGTCATAACATCGAGATAGACCTAGATTTTTTGAAATGTGTTGTCTGCATTTAATGCCGCCATCTAAGGGACCAATCAGCGGATGTCATTAAGGAATGGGCTTCTAACAATAAAGAGTGCTCAGAATAGACCGTTAGAAGGCCTTGTCATATAAAAAGACAAAGTGTGTGCCCTAATTGATTACGTATTATAGAGAGCAAAATTGAAACACAGAGCTGCTGTAAGAAGAAGGAACAATTTCCTGAGAATAATACACTCATACTCTCAGTTGTCTAAGTCCTGGTCAAGTACCATCGACTAGTATGATGTGTTCTAAAAAGATGAAAAGAATAGAAGAGAAGCTTGCATGCATTAGTAAATATCTCTTAAAGCTTTCTCTTCAAGACTAGAGGCCATCTCCATCGGACTTCTGAAGAACTCTCCAGAGCTGTGTGGAGTATTCTTCAACCTTTTAAATCAACATATTTTCTATTGGACTCTTTAAGTCTGAGTGGTAGGGCTAGAGTACCTGAGCTGTAGGACTCTTTGAGACTGAGTTGTATGGCATGTGTGCCTGAGCTGTATGAACTTTGTGCTTGAGTTGTATGGTTCCTGGAACATGAGGAAGAATCTTTGGTAGTTATGAGTTGTAGGGCCTGGAGTGCCTGAGCTGTAGGTCCTTTGTTTCTGTCGTATAGGATCTCTGCAGGAGATCTAAGTTTTGGTGGAGTTTGCTGATTCTAGCACACTGCTAGATAGTCGCAGAGGGACAGTGGAGTACTCTAGACACATTGTCTAGGGGAACCACTATAAATCTAGTGTTTCTATGTGATGTCATAAGTGATTATTTATGTGCTGTATTTTTCTCTATGTGTTATCAGGCTTAAATTTTCAAATTAGCTACATCACCTATTCTCGCCCTCGTGGTGATAGTTTCATAAACAACTTATAATCATATATGGGTGATAGCTTCAAACGCTCTATGTTAGCCCTAGAGTACTCAAGCGCACCAATGTGAAATTCAAGAAATGGCTTCTGGAGGGAAGAAAGATGCACTTATGGAAGATCACTACCACTGGACGGAATCGATAACTTTATGTATTAGCCATTCTAAAATGAGAAGATTCCAAATGATTAAAATCACCTTCCTAAATTGAAGATTCTGGCGTCAAAATTATTGCCATAAATACTATTGCTGCGCGTTATCGATAACACCAACGTTAACTCCCGAGATCTATTTAAAGAGCATCTCCTCTCCTTCTATGGAAACGATTCCTTTGTCTCCAAAGCTAGAATCTGAATATTATGAGAGTGGCTGGTCTTAAGATATTGAGAGAACTTCCTCGGGCAACATGAAGATCGAAAGAAGAATTTGAAAGAGAAGGGCTAAAATGCATATTTAATAGGAAGGGCGAGAGCATAAAAAATGTCGACGTCCACATTGCCTTCCACTTCACCTTCATAAATTCTTAGGTAGTTTAACTTACACATTATTTATCTTGTTGTAATGGGAGTGGAAAAATTATTCTAGGAGAACGTCAGATTTTAGGAAGGATTCCGTTGGAAATTTTCTGCAGTTTGTGCATCTAAGTCTTGCGAGACTTAGAGGGAAAATTGTTCAGAGTGGATGTTGGATTCTGTGGAGGATTCCATAAATCACTGCGTGTTGTGGCGACTAGGTCTAAGATAGATCTAGGGCGGTTTGAGGCCATATTTTGCGAGAGATAGGATAGAACCAACCAGTCCTTGGGAGAACGATCGGTATATAAAATAAAAAGGTATTTTTATATTCACACCATGATTTCTAGCATTATAAAAATCAAATATTTTTGTAATCTTTACATTGTGAAATAAAATCATGTCATTCATTGTTTTATTCAATTGATTTTATTTCCCATTCTAAAATGTTATAAATTATTATTTCCTTAAAGCATTAAAGCAAAATATATTGTAAGATTCGTTTTGTTCATTAACATGTGGAATCCAATTTCTGTTAACTAGCGCTGGGTGATAGAACTAATGCCGGTAGCAATGGAGAAAAATAGAATTCCGTTTTCCTTAAAAAGTAATCTTCAATATAATAATTTCTGAGATACTGAAATATATTTTTCTATAAAATTGTCCAAAACATCATCGATAAACACTGATAAATTTATTTAAGTATAAATTCCTTAAAACCCTTATTTACCCCCCTAAGGGTGCCAGCAGATCCAACAAGTGGTATCAAAGAAGGTTATTACAAAACGGTCTCACAACTGAGAATAATGGCGCTTCATGATCTCGCTTCTACTAGAGGGGATAAAATTTATATAATGAAAAATCTTTAGCACCACCTTTATTTATGGGTGAAAATTATCAAGGGTGGAAAATTTTAATGGACAATTTCTTAAATCCTTTGATGTAGAAGATTGGAATATTACTATTACTAAGCTCCCACGCATCTAAATAAAAATGAGATGGTTTTAAATGCCAAATCAATGAATAGATTATTTTGGCACACTAGATCAAAATATATATACACTCATTTATACTTTTCTACTAGTTATGAAATAAGGAGTTTTCTTAAAGAAACTTATGATTCATCATCTGCAGGTATGGAACAAGTGCAAAAATTGTAGAATATGCAAGCTTGCATATGTATTAAACAAAGCTCCTCCATTGATGAATCCATGGAATGCACATCAAGTGGATGGAAAGATGGACACTCATCTATGGAAGAGGAATGCCAAGATGATGTCAAAGGAACTTTATGTTCAAATCTTGCCTCTTCCGATAGCAATGTAAGAAAACTAAATTCATTTATCTTTATAACAATTTCTATTTCTACATTTCATATGCTTGAAATTGCTAATTGTATAATTAAAAAATTGAAAAATGCTAACTCCAAACAATGTTTAGAAAATAAAACATTAAAGGCAAAGATTAATGTAGAATATATTCTTGATGTATCAAGTTCACCCCATGGCTCGTTAGTCAAAATTTCTACATCTTGTTTTGATTGTAATTTTCTTACAAAAAAATAAAAGGTTTTTGGTTAAAAGAGCTTTTAATTTCGAAAGTGCATAGTAAAAAGTTAATAAAAGAAAATAATGCTCTAAATGATAAAGTAGAATCATTAAAAAAATTTATTCAATAGTTTTCAAGAAATAAAAAAATCTCTTATGTCTAGTTCATCAAAACGCCAAAATTCCAAAAGTTTAATTTCACATTATAAGAGTAATGAACAACAACATATAATTAAGAATCAATCATCTACTTCCTATGGTTACCCACTTAATGAACATTCAATTCTTAAAAAAGACCATCACAAATCCTTGGATGATCACAAATTTCTTATCTATAATACTTTTAAAAATCACTACAATTATATGACTGTATTTAATGGAAATTTGAAATATAAACATGAAACTCAACCCATGTATGTATGGAGGCCTAAAGTTAAAGATACAACACTAACTCAACATGAATGGGCCCATTCATCACTTTCTCCTCATAAGCCAACACACTATATTTGGTTAACCAAAAGAACCACCACACTTGGTCCCCTTTGGATACCTAAATCTCTTATTCATTAGGTATCATTGAATTGCATGAAGTAGAAACAAATCAAAATGTAATATTCAATAATCTACTTCACGAGCCAACTTGCTATGGTCACCTAATATTTTCTTGAAATATGACATTTTTCACATAAAGCTTAATGATTAATAAAGCAAATTGGATGAATTTGAATAGAAGTCATATCCTTGCAAGTGGCCAAAATTAACTTATTTTCTAGCTTCTATACTTATGAAATCCATTGCCTATGTTGTCATTAAAAATGAGTTCTGAATTTCTTAATTTGTATTATCATGACTAATCAAATCACTTACCTAACTCATTTAAAAAAATGGATTTCAAGGGTTTATTAAGTTGTCTTAAAAAAAATATTAAATGCGCACCTTTTTATTTATTTGTTTGATTTCGTTGATGCATTAGATAACCTCTATCATGTTAAATCATAATCAAGAAAAATCAGAATTGAAAAATTGCAAAAACCATGTGTTTTAAACAAAAACTCTAATTTCTGTTCCTAGCGCCTGACGATAGGTTCTAACGTCGGCGGTTGTCACAACCCGCATTTTCTCCGAATTTAGGAATATCAGAGTAAGAGAAAATACACGTCATGATGCCACGTCATACAGGAGACAACTGTAGACGCTCAGGCGGGAACCTATTACTTAACTAAACAAACTTGATTATATGATAAGTCATCATTTGAAATCATTTATCAGGGGTTTTGAGATAAGAACTGTGTCTCTCAGTTCGTGGATCAACTAGTCCACCGAGAAAGTATATATAATTGCAGCGGAAAGTACTTAATTTAGTTTACTTAAAGTCCTACATGTATGCAAACGACGGAGCATGAAATAAATGATATGCACATAACTAGGCGTACTGTAAGGGTAGAAAATACCTTTAGGCGACTTTTAAAGTTGAGGGTTTCAGTTAGAAAGAATGCAATGAGAATGAGGAAAAATCATTTTATAACTATAGTGCACCTAGCATAAATCATTCCCAGAGGGTAAGGTACACAAGATCTAAAAGTAGTGGCATAATCTGGCAAATAATCTATAAAGTATAAAAAAGGGCACAATGGGCGTCAACAACATGACACTAACCCATTGGCACTAACTAGTATGTCTGAGCACAAGAAGCAACTAAAACAACTACCTCGCAACAGCGGGGTGAGCAGCTACCAACTCTGAACTCCAGGCAACACCACTAGCCGCTACGGCTCTGAACCTGAGGCATTCAATAAAACAAAGAACGCCTCAGCAAGGAGTTGCAAGTGGCAGAAGATTAGCAGAAAAACGAACAAGGCATAAGGGGTACCAACCCAAGCCAGAATTTACCGAAAGAGAGCTCCAACAAAGAACCAACAAGCATCAAGTGCACTATATACCAAAAGAGGAACAAACATGTTCATTTATTTAGTTTCATCAATTAAAGAGACTGATCAGCTCAAATTATACGGGAGCGGTTAACTACCTCCGCTACCCAAAGCCCAAAACCAGGTGGGGGTACCACTAGACCCTACCACCCAAACACGACTACCGTGCAAGGCTATAACATTTTCCCCCACTGTCTCCCAAACACAACTACTGTGTAAGGCTAAAGGCAGTAGTTCTTATTACTAAAATTTTACTTAAACACGGGACGCTGCCCGAAAGAAAATCACTGGAAGGACCTAAGAATTAGGGTCAAGGCAAAGTACACCTCGATCAATATGAATCATAAGAGTAACTCAAATGTCAACAGACCACAACGAGTAGAAAGAAGTTCAAACGGGAGGAATTCGAGATCTTGTTGCTGTTTGAATTCGTCGGAATTCGTCGGGATTACACGGAATGTCCCGTGACATCTCGACGAATGGACACAGAAAAATCTTTAACCTGATTCGTCGGAATTCCACGGAATTCGTCGGAATTCGTCGGGATTACACGGAATGTCCCGTGAAATCTCGACGAATGGACACAGAAAAATCTCTAACTTGATTCATCGGAATTCGTCGGAATTCGTCGGGATTACACGGAATGTCCCGTGACATCTCGACGAATGGACACAAAAAAAAATCTTTAACCTGATTCGTCGGAATTCCACGGAATTCGTCGGAATTCCACGGAATTCGTCGGAATTCGTCGGGATTCCACGGAATGTCCCGTGACATCTCGACGAATGGACACAGAAAAATCTTTAACCTGATTCGTCGGAATTCCACGGAATTCGTCGGAATTCGTCGGGATTACACGGAATGTCCCGTGAAATCTCGACGAATGGACACAGAATCCCCTATTCTGCTGTGTGGCCAGCGGATAGCGATTCTCCTAGAAGCTATATATCCTTTGGGTATAGGTAGGACGGTTTTTCTCCAGGGAACAACTACCCGATTCATAGCAAAGGAAGAATAATCAAGGAAGCTTACATTAACACTCCAAAACTTAAGTTAAACCGAGCGACATGAAATCGACACGAGCGAAACAATACTTCAAGAACAGAAAGAGAAGGAGGAGGAAGCCACTTGCCTTAACCTTGCAAACTCGAAGATCTTTGCTCCGGAAGCTATGGTTCGGCTAGGAAAACACACGAGCACCGATTCCTGAAACTTTTCGGGTCGAAAGAAGGGGTTAGGTCACTACCCTAACTCCAAAAATTCCACAGAACGGGAAAAACTTACCGCTAGAACGAAGATCTCGCCGAGAGCTTTCCAAATCTTCTCTCCAAACGCGATTCCGACTACTACAGCCCTAGAAATCGCCGATCGAACGCTCCTCGAAGCTCCGCACTCGCCCTTTCGCTCGGCGGCTGATTTGATCGAGGGAGGAAGAAGATGAATAGGAGGAGGAGATTTTAGGCTTATATATATAACCCTAAATTATTATTTAATTAATAAATAAATTCCCCAATTTACTTAACTGCGAGGGCGACCGAAACACCTCAGATTTCTACGAAATTCGCACCTTAACTAAAACACGGTGTTACGAATCCAACGGCGAAGTTAGAATTTAATTCCGACGGGCCAAACTCGGGCTAAAGCCTCCCGAAGCTAAAAATCTTGAAATCCACTCAAAATCTTCACTTTAACTCGAAACGACGCGAAATCTCGCATGCTTGACCTAAATCACAAGATTTAACTAAGCTAAAACTCGAAACACTATCAGACGAGCTGACATAACGCCCTTACGCCAAAATTACGTCACAGAGGGTACGTAAAATAATTAACGAAAATCAGGGGCGTTACAGTCACTCCCCCTAAAAGGAAGTTTCGTCCCGAAACTTGAAATCCAAGGATCATGAAAGATACAGAAACGATTCTAAGGATACAGAAAAGAAGACTTACCCGAAGTCTAAGAGAAGAGGCTAGGATGAGTCTCTCTCATAGCAGACTCCAATTCCCAAGTTGCGCTTTCGACACCCTGATTCTTCCAAAGAACCTTAACCATTGGGATCGTCTTCCTTCGCAACACACGCTCCTGAGTCTCCAAGATTCGGACAGGCTCTTTGACATACGAAAGATTGGGTTGCAAAACTAGCACCGAATCAAGAACAAGCCGATCGCTACGCAAACACTTCCTCAGCTGGCTCACGTGGAACACATCGTGAACATTAGGAAGGGAAGCAGCCAAATTCAATCTATACGCTGACACTCCGATGCGCTCAACAATATGAAAAGGTCCCACATACCGGGGATCCAACTTGTGGTTCCTTCCAAACCTCTTAACACCAGGCATCGGAGAAACTTTCAAAAACACACTGTCTCCAACGGCAAACTCTAAATCCACCCTTCTTCGATTCGCATACTTCTCATACCGCTCCTGAGCAATACGGAGCTTCTCGCGGATATGAGTCACAGCGACACTCATCTCTTCCAAAGCCTCTGGGCCTAGCAAGGGACTCTCACCAACCTCGGCCCAAAACAACGGAGTCCGACAACGCCTCCCATACAGAGCCTCAAACGGGGCCATTTGTAGGCTTTCCTGATAACTGTTGTTATACGCAAACTCCATCAATCCAAGCCGCTTATCCCAAGCTCCACCATGATCTAAGATATAGCACCTTATCATATCTTCCAAGATCTGATTAACTCTTTCTGTCTGACCATTGGTCTGGGGATGATAAGCGGTAGAGTACCTAAGGTCCGTACCCAAGGCTCCCTGCAAACACTGCCAGAAATGAGACGTGTACCTCGATTCTCGGTCTGACACAATGCTCACAGGCACACCATGCAATCTGATAACTTCATCCAAATACAGTTCTGCTATTTTCTCCATCGAGTATCCAATCTTAAAGGGCACAAAGTGAGCACACTTTGTCAAGCGATCTACTATAACCCACACCGAGTCATGACCACTGGGAGATCTCGGCAAACCGGTAATGAAGTCCATCGAAATACTCTCCCACTTCCAGCTTGGAATATCTAACGGGTTCAACTTACCTCCAGGCCTCTTATGATCTGCTTTCACGCGCTGACAAGTTAAACATTCAGACACATACTTCGCTATATCATTCTTCATACCCGACCACCAAACGATCTGCTTCAGATCTTTATACATTTTCGTGGAACCAGGATGATAGGAAACACTAGAATCATGCGCCTCGCTACAGATCTTTGTCCGAATTTCTTCCAACGCGGGGACGCAATATCTACCTCGGTATCTCAAAGTATCCTTATCATCGATTGAAAAATCTGGCAATTCTCCTCTTTCAGTTCTACTTCGAAGATGCTGCAAGTCAGGATCTTCCTTCTGATGCAGCCTAGTAAGGGCAATCCAAGAAGGCTCTTCGACCTCTAAGCTCGAAGGTGCGGAACAACTACTGACTGAGATATCCATCAACATAAACTCCTCCACTAAGGACTGCACTAAGAGATTGAAGATATGCGCGGTCTTCCGGCTCAGGGCATCGGCCACCACATTAGCCTTACCCGGATGGTACAGAATATCTACTTCATAATCCGCCACATACTCCAACCACCTCCGCTGGCGCAGATTCAGCTCCTTCTGGGTGAAGACATACTTCAGACTTTTATGATCCGTGAAAATCTTGCATGACACTCCATATAACAGGTGTCTCCAAAGCTTCAAAGCATAGATCACTGCGGCGAATTCTAAGTCATGCGTAGGGTAATTCTTTTCATGAACTTTCAATTGTCTAGACCCATACGCAATCACCTTCCCTTCCTGCATCAACACACATCCCAGTCCAATGTGAGATGCGTCTACATAAACTGCATACTCGACTCCTTCGATCGGCAAGGCCAACACTGGAGCACTACACAAACGCCTCTTCAATTCCTGGAAGGCCTCTTCGCACTTATCGCTCCACACAAAGGCAGTATTCTTCTGGGTAAGCTTAGTCAAGGGTGCGGACAGCACTGAAAATCCTTGGACAAATCTCCTGTAGTACCCGGCCAACCCTAAGAAACTCCTTATCTCCTTAGGCGTCGAAGGCGTCTTCCAATCCAATACGGCAGAAATTTTAGCGGGGTCTACCGTAATTCCATCTTTGTTCACCACATGACCCAGGAAGGATACCTGAGAAAGCCAGAATTCGCACTTGCTCAGCTTCGCATACAACTTGTGCTCTCTAAGAGTAGACAACACTAAGCGCAAATGCATAGCATGCTCCTCAGCACTTCTAGAATAAACCAGCACATCATCTATGAATACCACCACAAAATGGTCCAGAAAATCCTTGAACACGCGGTTCATCATGTCCATAAATGCAGAGGGTGCATTTGTCAAACCAAATGACATGACTAGAAATTCAAAATGGCCATAACGAGAACGAAAGGCAGTCCGGGGAACGTCCGACTCACGGATCCTCAACTGATGGTAGCCTGATCGAAGATCAATCTTCGAAAACACCGTGCTACCACGCAACTGATCAAACAGATCATCTATCCTTGGCAACGGATACCTGTTCTTGATGGTCACTTTGTTTAATTCTCTATAGTCTATGCACAATCTCATGGAACCGTCCTTCTTTTTCACGAATAAAACTGGAGCACCCCAGGGAGAAGAACTTGGCCTAATGAAACCACACTGCAACAACTCATCTAACTGAGTTCGCAACTCTTCTAACTCGCGCGGGGCCATACGGTACGGTGCCTTAGCAATAGGACGAGTACCAGGCTCAAGATCAATAACAAACTCCACATCTCTAACGGGCGGGAGACCAGGGAGATTAGCAGGGAAGACATCGGGGAACTCTCGCACCACCAGAATATCCTCGATACACGGCGAACCACCAACAGCTTCTACTACAGAAACAAGGTAAGCCAAACAACCGGAAATTAACAGTTTCCGAGCACATACCGCAGAAATTATCGAAGAACTCTGGTACGGAGAACCAAAAACACTCATGGGTTGACCGTTGTCCATCACGAAGTCCAGACGTTTTTCCTTGCATCGGATGACCGCATCATAACTGGACAACCAGTCCATACCCAATATTACGTCAAAGTCTTCTAAGTCCAACACTTTGAGATCAGCAACAGCCAAGAAATCTCCTAAGAGAACGGGGCAACTGCGGACGCACTGGTTCGAGGACACCAGATCACCAGAAGGGAACTTAACGAGGAACGAATCGTTGCCCAGCTCAGGGGTCAAACGGTGACGCTCAACGAAATCCCTTGCTACGAACGAATGGGTAGCACCCGAATCGAACAGAACACGCGTCCAACGATTCTTTACCTTAAATCTTCCTATAAGCGCGAAGAGAAACTAGTCTAATACAGCGAACTAAAATGAAAACAAGACTAAACAGTTGTCTTAAGGTCTAACCTGCGATCACTTGGGTCGAAGACTGCGCTTGCTCCTGGGTTAACACGTTCAGCTTTCCTCTTCCTTTATCCTGATGCTGCGGCGGCGGCAAGGTTTGAAGCGGTACAGGCTGCAACGGGGGTTGAATCAGCGGGCATTGGAACTTCATGTGCCCTTTCTGCTTGCACTGGAAGCAGACTTTATCTTTGGTCCAACACTGGGCCACATCATGCCCTTTCTGCTTGCACAACTGGCAGAGCACCTCGCCCTTCGGAGCACCCTGGATTGCTAGCACTCGCTGCTGCTTCTGAGCTCCCTTCCTCTTGAAACATTTCTCAACTGGATGGCCGGGGCGGCCACAGAAGCTACACACCTCTCCACTCCTTTTCTTTGGAGTCAAGCTAGATACCTTGGGGGTCTCCCCCTCTTCGACTTTCCTCTTGTCCTTTTTCATTAGAGCACCCCGATTCTTGGCATTGTCGATAGCCTCGACTTTCAGTGCTACTTCTACCACTTCAGCATAACTTTCAGATTTATAAGCACTCGCCAACTGCTGTATATCGCTACGAAGACCTCCAAGAAATCGCTTCATTCTTCCTGCCTCAGAAGTCACTAAATCTGGAGCAAATCTGCTCAACTTACTGAACTCGATCTCATACTCACTAACCGTGAGTTGTCTTTGCTTCAGGTGCAGAAAATTATTCATTAAACGGTCTTGCTCGACCGACGGCAGGAATTTCTTTAACACCATCGCCTTGAACGACTCCCACGAACATCCACCCACGAGATTTTCCCTCTCCCTGATCCACCATCTCTTAGCAAGTCCTTTCAGTTGGTAAGCGGCGACCATCACCTTTTGGTCTGCAGAGATTCCTGAGTACGAAAACATCTCCTCAATGGCAACAAACCAGTCGTCTAATGCCATGAAGTCTGCTCTTCCGTCAAACGTAGGAGGTCCCAACCTTTGAAAATGCGAAATGAAATTCATTTCCGGTGGTATCGCTACCGGGGGTACCAAGGGGGCAGGAGGAGTAGGTACAGTCTGTCCTACTACTGGGGCCTGCACTACGGGTTGCTGCCTAGCACCGGCAGCCAACAACGCCTCGACCTGCGACTGCATTGCAACCATCTGCCTAGTCAGAGTCTCATTGCTCTGGCGCAGACTCTCGATCAAGGCTTCACTCTGCGCACCCGAAGACTCGCCCTCAGACTGGGGAGTCGACATAGTCGCGACTCGCTTGCGCGCCATTTCTGCTAATACGCATAAACCTCTAATTAAAACTTAACCTTACACTAGAACTACACTGCTTGTTTCAGAACATACATGTACAGTTACTTGCCATTTCCACTACCTTTCTCTGGGATATTTTCATGATGATATGCTAAATTCAGGAACGATACTACATCGTCCCACTGGACTCATGTGCAAGGGGCATGTATGCATGAATTTTCTATTCGTTTTGAAGTCATGTGTGTACGAATGTCATCATGTAAATCTTTAGCTTGGCATGTGTGCTTTATGCGATGTTATGATATGTATGTTGTGCTATGCATTCTAAGAAAAGCCTTAATGCATGTTATGAGCGGCGTACACATGAAATATTATGCATCCCATACTACATAATATCGCATGTAACGAAAAAGAAAACGTGTTAATGGGCATCCATGTGATGATGGTTATGCATCCCATACTACATAACCGTCACATGTTGCCACCTATGGTGGATCCATATACAAACACATATTATGCATCCCATACTACATAATATGCCCCGTATACTTCTCATCATGCTATGAGTGTAGTGTTCATGCTTCAGCCAAGACGTACTGATGACACATCGGTGTGTGTATGCAATAAAACTAAATAATTAAACTATATCAGAATTAGTCGCTCGACCAACTTGTCGAATTAACCTACCTCTGATACCAACTGTCACAACCCGCATTTTCTCCGAATTTAGGAATATCAGAGTAAGAGAAAATACACGTCATGATGCCACGTCATACAGGAGACAACTGTAGACGCTCAGGCGGGAACCTATTACTTAACTAAACAAACTTGATTATATGATAAGTCATCATTTGAAATCATTTATCAGGGGTTTTGAGATAAGAACTGTGTCTCTCAGTTCGTGGATCAACTAGTCCACCGAGAAAGTATATATAATTGCAGCGGAAAGTACTTAATTTAGTTTACTTAAAGTCCTACATGTATGCAAACGACGGAGCATGAAATAAATGATATGCACATAACTAGGCGTACTGTAAGGGTAGAAAATACCTTTAGGCGACTTTTAAAGTTGAGGGTTTCAGTTAGAAAGAATGCAATGAGAATGAGGAAAAATCATTTTATAACTATAGTGCACCTAGCATAAATCATTCCCAGAGGGTAAGGTACACAAGATCTAAAAGTAGTGGCATAATCTGGCAAATAATCTATAAAGTATAAAAAAGGGCACAATGGGCGTCAACAACATGACACTAACCCATTGGCACTAACTAGTATGTCTGAGCACAAGAAGCAACTAAAACAACTACCTCGCAACAGCGGGGTGAGCAGCTACCAACTCTGAACTCCAGGCAACACCACTAGCCGCTACGGCTCTGAACCTGAGGCATTCAATAAAACAAAGAACGCCTCAGCAAGGAGTTGCAAGTGGCAGAAGATTAGCAGAAAAACGAACAAGGCATAAGGGGTACCAACCCAAGCCAGAATTTACCGAAAGAGAGCTCCAACAAAGAACCAACAAGCATCAAGTGCACTATATACCAAAAGAGGAACAAACATGTTCATTTATTTAGTTTCATCAATTAAAGAGACTGATCAGCTCAAATTATACGGGAGCGGTTAACTACCTCCGCTACCCAAAGCCCAAAACCAGGTGGGGGTACCACTAGACCCTACCACCCAAACACGACTACCGTGCAAGGCTATAACATTTTCCCCCACTGTCTCCCAAACACAACTACTGTGTAAGGCTAAAGGCAGTAGTTCTTATTACTTAAATTTTACTTAAACACGGGACGCTGCCCGAAAGAAAATCACTGGAAGGACCTAAGAATTAGGGTCAAGGCAAAGTACACCTCGATCAATATGAATCATAAGAGTAACTCAAATGTCAACAGACCACAACGAGTAGAAAGAAGTTCAAACGGGAGGAATTCGAGATCTTGTTGCTGTTTGAATTCGTCGGAATTCGTCGGGATTACACGGAATGTCCCGTGACATCTCGACGAATGGACACAGAAAAATCTTTAACCTGATTCGTCGGAATTCCACGGAATTCGTCGGAATTCGTCGGGATTACACGGAATGTCCCGTGAAATCTCGACGAATGGACACAGAAAAATCTCTAACTTGATTCATCGGAATTCGTCGGAATTCGTCGGGATTACACGGAATGTCCCGTGACATCTCGACGAATGGACACAAAAAAAAATCTTTAACCTGATTCGTCGGAATTCCACGGAATTCGTCGGAATTCCACGGAATTCGTCGGAATTCGTCGGGATTCCACGGAATGTCCCGTGACATCTCGACGAATGGACACAGAAAAATCTTTAACCTGATTCGTCGGAATTCCACGGAATTCGTCGGAATTCGTCGGGATTACACGGAATGTCCCGTGAAATCTCGACGAATGGACACAGAATCCCCTATTCTGCTGTGTGGCCAGCGGATAGCGATTCTCCTAGAAGCTATATATCCTTTGGGTATAGGTAGGACGGTTTTTCTCCAGGGAACAACTACCCGATTCATAGCAAAGGAAGAATAATCAAGGAAGCTTACATTAACACTCCAAAACTTAAGTTAAACCGAGCGACATGAAATCGACACGAGCGAAACAATACTTCAAGAACAGAAAGAGAAGGAGGAGGAAGCCACTTGCCTTAACCTTGCAAACTCGAAGATCTTTGCTCCGGAAGCTATGGTTCGGCTAGGAAAACACACGAGCACCGATTCCTGAAACTTTTCGGGTCGAAAGAAGGGGTTAGGTCACTACCCTAACTCCAAAAATTCCACAGAACGGGAAAAACTTACCGCTAGAACGAAGATCTCGCCGAGAGCTTTCCAAATCTTCTCTCCAAACGCGATTCCGACTACTACAGCCCTAGAAATCGCCGATCGAACGCTCCTCGAAGCTCCGCACTCGCCCTTTCGCTCGGCGGCTGATTTGATCGAGGGAGGAAGAAGATGAATAGGAGGAGGAGATTTTAGGCTTATATATATAACCCTAAATTATTATTTAATTAATAAATAAATTCCCCAATTTACTTAACTGCGAGGGCGACCGAAACACCTCAGATTTCTACGAAATTCGCACCTTAACTAAAACACGGTGTTACGAATCCAACGGCGAAGTTAGAATTTAATTCCGACGGGCCAAACTCGGGCTAAAGCCTCCCGAAGCTAAAAATCTTGAAATCCACTCAAAATCTTCACTTTAACTCGAAACGACGCGAAATCTCGCATGCTTGACCTAAATCACAAGATTTAACTAAGCTAAAACTCGAAACACTATCAGACGAGCTGACATAACGCCCTTACGCCAAAATTACGTCACAGAGGGTACGTAAAATAATTAACGAAAATCAGGGGCGTTACAGCGGTAGACCAGTTTTCTTGAACATTCAAATTATATCTAAATGATATTTTATAAAAATTATTCTTACTATTATACTTATTGTTCTTTTATGCTCTCAGAAAAACTTAATATATATTTTGGTTATTTTTCTTTCATTTTAAAAAAAATCAATATCAAAGAAAAAATTTACAAAACCTTTCAAAGTAACCAAAATTTTTTCTCATCAATATATTCATTATTCACCTTACAAGCTTTCACTTTAATAATTTGAAAAGTTGAATATGAATTTTCTCATAATACTTCACGTACATCATCTTGAAAAATTAATTATGACTACATAATTTCTATGCGTTAAATTAAAAGATCATTTATAATAATCATACAAAATCTAAAGATCTATTAATTCAAACATTTAACATAATTGGAAAAGATCCTATTGCTTTCAAAATATTTTTTTATTCATGATGATTATATGAATGTTTTATGTATTGTGTTTGCTTGTACCTCATTATTTATAGACCTTACAATCATCTTGGTGCCAATAAGTTCAAATCAATTAGTATTATCACTTCATTCTATGTCTTTATATTGAAACTCTATTACCTATTAATCTTATGGCATAACAATGAATTAAAACACATCATTCTAGCATTATTGCCACCTATTAAATATTATTATCCATGCTAGTTATCTCATATGGCCATGATGAAAAAGTAGATAAAATGAAGCTTGAAATTCATGATAATTATGTGGCTTTAAAATCAATTATAATTCTAAAAACCAAACTAACCCATAGTTTATGAATCAGTATATAGGATTAAATGCTTAGTATGTCTATGATTATTCACCCATGATTACATGTAATGGGGCATATGATTGTATGTATTAGAAGACCTAACCTCTAAGTCATGTCTTATCCTTAACCAAGGAGGGTTATAGTGGGGCCTGTGAGGCACTAGGGGAAAGAGTGCAAGGTTAGGTGTTCTTCTTTTGTGTGCATATGGGACTCACATCCATTGCATGAACATTATTTTGTGTGCTAGGTTAGAATAGTTTTAATCTTAGGACATACATATATCACATCCATTGCATGAACATTATTTTATAATTTATGATTATTCATGTTATGCATATTTTTATTCAAACATGTTATCTTGTGTTTTGCATATTATATATTTTTGAGCCTTCATGGTTTTTTAAAATCACAAGTACCTTAGAAATAACATATCTTTGACACCTTGGGCTAAAAATAAAAAATTGGCAGCTTTATCATTATTTTTCAAAATTCTTTGCGGTAGTTGGTGTCCCTTCTCTTAGAAACCATGAATCATGAAAAATCAGAATGAAAAAGTATCAATAACAATGTTTTCTAAGTAAAAGGAAATATCATTATTGTTAGTGTCGTGCGGTAAAAGTTAGCACTGGCGGTAGCATTAAAACTAATTTTTCATTTCCTTTTGCATTTTTTTCTCTGGCATAGAAGATCGTTATACTGATGTGCTCTTAATATACTTCTATGTTTTCCATAAAACTTTTTTTTTAATATTTAAAAATCAAATAAAATATTACAAAACAATTTCAAAGAACAAAAATATGCTTTTCTTATTTTTTTCTTTATGTGAGTTTATTTTTTTGTATTTTTATAAATAAAATTATAAAAACTGATTGTTATTCATTGTCATTGGCAAGGATGATTAATTATATCAATTAAAGATTAAATTCAATATTTAATTTTATTTTCAAGTTTCTTAAAAACATTGTTTTATATTTGTCATGACTTGAAAACTATCTTGTTATGTGTAATGAAATTGATTGTTGAACACATGTGTAGAAACATTTTGCATGCCTCTAAGTATGAGTAATGTTTTATGTTTGATAATGATTCATTCACTCACTTATTTTGATAAACTACATGTGTTTTTAATTTTATACTAGCATGATTGTATTGTGTAATAACATAATAAATTAAAATGAAAAAATAAATTACGTACACATCGTTGAATTGCTTATTACCATTCTTTGCCTTTGATGCACATATTTATTTAAGAAAAGTTGTTTAAAATTAAATTGTTATTGTTTGCAAAAAAAGTGAATTCAGAGTCCTTAGTCACTAAACAAAAAATCAAATAAAATTAACCAGGAAAACTCCACCAAGCACTACTCACCCTCCTTCTAAGTCTTAATAAGCATTGTGAGGTTGAGCAACTTGGATAAAAATTGTAAAGTGTCTTATAGCAAACAAATTATCACAACTTCACTTAGTGCACCGGATCATAAAAAATCTTAAAAGTACAAATAATAAATGTGATCCCCCAAGCACTACTTTGCACCCTGATAAGTCTTAATAAGCATTATGTGTGCAGTGTACCCTGGTAGTTGTATTATTTATTCAGGTGCATTGAAATATTATGGAAGTAATATTATTTATGTATTTAATTTTGTGTTATTCCATTATATATGTCATGTTTTTGATTAATTCACTTGTATTTTTTATCAAAACACTATTTTGTACACATCATTTTCTTTCATAAAATTTCTACTCATGAGAATCGTACCCTAAAGCACATCAACACTATTCTCTATAAATATCAATAAATGCACTAGTTAACAAAGCATGACTGCTATAATGTTTAATTTACATGAAATGAAAAAAAATTATGTTGTAGTTCTTATCTCTTTTTGATAATTTGAAATCACGCTTGCAGTTTTACTTCTAAAATTACAATGAAATAACAACTCTTGGACTTTAATTGAAAACATTTTCTTATTAGTCTTAAAACTCATTATCTTTTATATGATCTTATTTTCTAATATATGTTCATTTTAAGAGTGCTTATCGTATTTTTGTATGCTTATTACTTATCCTTTATCATGATTATTTATTTTCTCATCAAGTGATAGAGTGGTATCTATGAACTTGTTCATAGAATCCTATTTTCTTCTCTACATAGATCACATTAAGTACTATTGAATACAGTCTCCTCTGCCCTCTTTTGATATTACTAACAAGGGGGAGAATATCTTGCATATATCCAAAAATTTAGGGGAGTACATTGAAAATTTCATAGAGAGCATCTATGTAGGGGGATTCCTAGGAGGTGCATTTTTTACTCTTTGCTCGATCATGAAAATCCTTCACTATGTGGACCCAACTTAATCTCACAACTATACACTCATCCCACCCTCTTTTGCAAATAACAAAAGGGGGGAGAATAAATGAGAAATCTAAAGATTAACCAATTCTGAAATCTAAAGATAATGGTGGAGAATAAATCTAAGGCCCAAAGGGGTAGAACCTATTTAGAAATCTAGGAGGAACAAATATATAGGGGGAGTCTTTTAGTTTCAAAAACAAAAATCAAGAAAGCAAACTATGACATCAATTTTTTCTATAAACACAAACTTATTTATATTGATTTATCATGAGTCGATATATTATTATCAAAAGGGGGAGACTGTTGAACATGGTTTTCTGAATTCTGTTGGTTTGAGAATAACAAATCCCACTTTGTTTTTCATCACATTTGGTTTTGTTTTTATAGCATGCAAGAACTCATAGGTACAACATCATGATGAAACTAGATGAAAGGATCATTGTACTAGGGCTAAGATATAATACGACCACTAACCCTTGGCATTAGCGTTATCATATCGATGACATGGAGACCATCATGACGATATGGATGTTGGTCTCGATGACATGGAGCCTTCTAGCCGACATGCTATAACACCCCAAATTTAATAAATCAAGGTTTGGTGTGCGAATAGCTTGTTTTGGTATGCGTTTAGAGGGGTGGTCTATAGATAGCATATTTGGCTAGGGTTTATTTTAAACCAAAATTCCCCCTCCCCCTTTTCAAGATAGCAGCCCGAGCCCGCCTCCTCATGCGCTGATCCCTCCTCTCCCTCTCCCTCTCATTCGCGTGAAGAAGATAAGTGTAAGACCCCTTTTTTTGCACGCTCCTGGGTCTTACCGCCCAGAACTACCGTCTTGTGGTGGCACCAATTCTCCCAATGGTCGCTGCCACAAGACGCCGATTCTGCCATCTAATTAACATATCCAAGCCAACCACATAACACAGAATTAATACATTTATAGAAGCACATGTCCACAATAAATCACATTATAATTAAAATCTTGTCTAAAATGAGATAAACTATGACAGTGAAGATACAAATCATAGTGCGGTAAATAAAAGGGCTTAAGGTCGATACATCATATTTTTCTTTGCCTCTCTTTTGGCAAAGATAAAACACTGCAGACACTGACATGGGGTGATGCCCTCAAGATAGAATAACTCCCTCCTCTGACCCGGGTAGATGTGAAGAGTAGGTCTCGGAAGAGGATCGCTCATCGGTGCTCTCCCCGCAGCTATAAAAGTAACCTTAACTTACATGCATAAACACAAAGCACATAAGCTAAGGGATCTGATACTAAGGTAAACTCATCGTATAAAAGAGCCCATACTAATTTATTTGATGGGGTCTTTGTTTTATGTTAGGAAGATATGCTATGCTGTGCAATGCAGTGATGCAACTCACCCATCAGACTCTGTACGTATAAACCTTTGTTAGTTCCATCTGTTTGAGTTTGTCAACTCAGGTACCCAGTTAAGGAAAACAAGGTAGTGGATCGGGCTTGTCCACTTCTAGGCTTATGTAACACATCTCCTAGCCTAGACCTTACATACGCCCCTAAGAACACCCAGGGTATCCGCATACTATTTTGTAAGCACCACCTCTATCTCAGGTACACCCTGTTGAGGCAAATAGGGGCAGTGGATCGAGTCTTCCACTCTTAGACCTTATGTACGCACCTAAAAACATACAGGGTATCTACGTACTACTTGATACAATAATGCCTCTAAGTGAAACACCGAGCCTACCACTCGCAAGACTAACCTGTCCTTCTAATATACTAATCCTACCGCTCGCAGGACATAACCCATCCTTCTAGTATACCGAGACTACTGCTAACAGGACTTAACCCGCACTTCTAATTTACCGAGCCTACTACTCGCAGGACTTAACCCATCCTTCTTGTATACTGAGCCTACATCTCGCGGGACTTAACCCGTCCTTCTAATTTACCGAGCCTACCGTTCGCAGGACTTAACCCATCCTTCAAATATACCGAGCCTACCGTGCGCAAGACGTAACCCATCCTTCTAATATACCGAGCCTACCACTCATAGGACTTAACCTGATCTTACCTAAGCAATACTAATCCATCTGAAATTTGGGATGGGGACTATCCTATCAAGTTCTCCTATTTAAACTACTCTTATCAACCGTTTAGTTATACTTATGTGTTTAGGGTGAATCCTAGACTTCCCAGTGTTATCCGGTGATGGGCTCACAGCGGTATTAGGGGATGCGATGGTGGCTGAAGCCCAAATCTTCCTTCCCAGGATATTTACTATTTTTTGTGGCTACCCATTCTTATATGCCCACTTGCAGTCTAATTGCTCTAAAGTCATAAGATGGATTACAAATTTGAATCGGCAGACAAGTGTCGATGATCAATTGAGCACTAAAAACTGCCTTCCCTAGTGACCGACTATATCTTTGTGTTATCTCCGGCTTTTTAATAGTAATATTCCAAACGTCTTTATCTAAAGATTTAAGAAAATTCTAAATTATCATTTCCACCCTTTATCATTTCCACCCTTTATCATTTCTAATACAATTTCATCCCCTCTGGTGGAAGTGAGATCATGAAGCGCCATTATTCCTGGTTGTAAAGCCATTTTAGAATAATCTCTCTCTGATACCACTTGTTGGATCTGTAGGCTCCCATAGAGAGGGGGTGAATAAGGGTTTTAAAAACATTTATAGCTTAAGAGAAATTATAGATATATGTTGAATATACTTTACGAATTATTTCACTAAAGATAATGCTTTATGCTTTTATGAGACATTAGTGCACAAAGCAACAGAGATGGAGACTCTATTGCTACCGCCTGCGGTAAAAGTTACGGGTCATTGTTAGTGACAGAGAACTCCCATTTTGATTAGATTTCAAGGATTAAAGAAAAAAAAATCAATACTGGAGAAAATGATAATATTATTTCTTTAAGAATGATTACAAAACTTGATCCCAATGATGTTTGGAGTTGAGGTGTACGTAAAAATCTTTTATGTTTTTTATACGGACCCTTCTCCCAAGAACCGGTTGGCTCTAGCCTATCTCTCCCCAGATAAGGCCTCGAGCCGCACCCTAGATCAATCCTAGACCTAGTCGCCACACCCATGTGGCGAATTCCCCCTAGTCCTCGCAAGGCCCTAGTCGCCAACATGGGCGAATTTCTCTACGGATAAAAAAACATAAGAGTTACTAGAGAAAAACTAAAAAAATAAAAAGTCTCCCTCAAAGATTGAACTTGAAGATGATGTAGGCGTAATCGATCCATCTTCAAGTTCTTGGCGTTCATGAGCGTTGATGGAGTTGTCTCCGCTGCAAGGAGGAGGCTCTTACGAAAGTTCAGGAGTTGTAGCTTTCTATTCTTTGTATATCGGTATTGCTTAAAGAAGGAGGACAGCTCTTTAAATAGACTCAGATCCTAGCGCCAGCGGTAGTGTTGGAACAAATTTTATGCATCCCTTTGGGTTAAGAATAAAAAATCCTACTTGTATTTGATCTAGTTTACCATTGTGTTTTTAGCATGCATGTTTGAACAAAAATGACACTAGGATGTTGTATTATTAGTTTAGAATTGTTCACAAGCTGAAAAGAAGATTGTGGTCTAACGCCAAGTGTTAGGACTTAATGCCGACATTGACTTTCATTCCAACTTAGTTGAACATTGCAAAATCCCTCCCCTACAATAATTGAGCACGGCCAAGGAGAGATTTTATGCCCAGGACCGTTGCCCTACAATGATGCGAACTTATGAGTTAGCCATCACTGCAAGACGGCGATCTTGCTAGCAGGTATGATCATACACATGGCCAACGAGAAAAAAAGTAGCAAAACCAGTCCACAATATCATAATATAGATAGAGAAATATCAAATGAAAGGAGTTCACAATGAGATAACGAACGAGAGAGTAATAGGGCTTATGCTTAGAACATAACCATAACAAATATCACTCTCTCTCAATTAACAATGTGGAAGTTAATCAAAGTACTCACCCACCTACTATTGGATAGTAGTAGTAGTGTACGAAAACAGCTCCTCAGATCCCTGTGTCTCAATCTTTGGCTCCCCCTGTCAAAACTTCGGTGGCGTCTCCATGTGGTCCATAAAATGATATGGTCCAATGACCGTCAGTCAAACTAGACCCAGATATTTCGTCCCAGTCTCACCCCCACAACTTCTAGGCACCATGCGGGATGGAGAGAACGGAGGACCAGTAATGGCAGAATAAACAAGCAGGTGATAATGGTAATAATAGATAAACTCCAGCAGTTCTATACCAGTATAAGCAGCAACAAAAATAGTAGTAATGAGTAGTAACAAAGTACAGAACAAAAGCAGTAATGAAGAACTGTATAAACCAGAAAGGTAAAAATAGCTACTCTACCATCACAGAAGCGTACCTTAACTTATATGAATGCCCATACAAACTTATAAGTTAAGGTTTTCGGGTAACTCGTCATATAAATGAGCCCATACTAATGTATATGATGAGGGTCTGAAAATATAAACTAAACTATATTATCTACATATGCCATGCTATGCGATGCAATGCAAAGATTATAATTCAACTCACCCAGCCGACTCTGTGAGCACATACCTTTCAAATATTTCCCACTTTTTTGAGGTAGCTAGCATCTCAGGTACCGACCGTCGTGGCTCACGGTGGTAGTGGAGCGGATATCTCCACTCCTAGGTGATCAGGCACACTACTAGGCATATACCTTACGTACACCTCAACGCTAATAACACAACAATGGAGCCCCTGCATACACTTATTGGAAACAACCAGTCTATATGGTTGGGTGTGCATTTAGGGGATAGTCCTCCAGACCTCAGTATGAACAATCTACTGGTCTCCCTGATGAGTCCAGTTTATATAGTGATTTCCGGACTCATCTGGGCTAGGTTTCATGCACTTGCACTTCACTTTAGGCCCATATTTAATTATATTTGATCACGTTGCCCATTTCATAGCTTAGTGCACATTTATGCACCATCTTGGTGTGATTTCATGTATTTTTGTGGTCTAGTATTTTTCCTGCAGGCCCTGGGATCGCGTGAACGTTCGGGATGGTGCGGGGCAATTTTTGGCCTAAAAAGCCTCTGATCGTGCGCATTCCTTCGCGCACGATCAGGCGCACGACCAGTGGTCGTGCGTTAATTCCCTTCCCTGACAGAGCGTTGGCGCACGATCACAGGCCTTCTTCGCGCACGACCATTGGTCGTGCGCCACTGACCGTGCGCTATTTTTGCAGTTCAGGACTATACTACAGGTTCTTCGCGCGTGATCAAAGGCAATTCGCGCACGACCACTGGTCGTGCGCCTGACCGTGCGCGCTGTTAATTTATGCTCCGCCTATAAATAGACATGCGCGATTTTAGGTCGGGAGGATCATTTTTCCAGCGCCGTTTCCTGCTCCAGAGTGCCCATCTCGCCTCTCCTTCACCGCCCACCTTAGGGAGGATCTCCGGGCAAGCTATCAACGCCAAATCGTCGCCGGAGCTTCCTCTTGGCCTCCTCCTTCATCCTTGAGCTTCAAGAAGGGAGTCAACCTAGCCTTCTTCTTCAAGATCGGAGCAGCTTGTGTGATCATTCCACCGGTTCGTGACACGAAGAAGACGGGTCCATTGGAGAGTAGTGACAGCTCTCTACCTCGGACGCAGTTGAGGACCGAGCTTGGACGCGGATTGACAACCCGACGATTCCTTCCGTGAACCCTCAACAAGGCTTTGGAGTCGGTCAATTTCACACACTCATCTCCCCTAATAGTGATAGCTTAGTTGGATTTCTTATATGTTTGATGAAGTGTGTTTTGACTATTAGCATGTATACTTAATTATGTCTATGTGATTTGGGTATTCTTGCTTACCATTTTGAGGTGTGCCTTGTGGTGCGGATTGTTTGTTGTGTTGTGCCGCCCTAGCAATTGTTAGTGGCGTGCTTTGCGAAGAGGTGCTTGCGACCCTCATTCCGCCATTCTCTCCACTCCATCCGCTTGCCTACTCTTCCATCCGCCTAGCGAAGCGTGGCATAGCGGCCCGTATAATCCATTCGCCCAACGAAGCAGTGCGCTCAAGGCCTGCACAGTTCGACTCTACTTGCCTACTCGTCCATCCGCCCTTGCGACGCAGCGCGCTCAAGGCATGCCTTGTTTCCATCCCGCCAAGCGAAGCATTGCATAGCGGCATTGCATAGGAGTAGTTGTAGTTGTTTTCTTTTATTTTCCAAAAGCCAAACCAACTCTCCCGCATTCCATCCGACCTTTAGGACTTCGATCTCAAGTCCTTCCTTGAAAGTTAACTCCACCTTACTGTGTTCCTTTGAGATCGATACTCGTGGATTTACTCCTCGTTTTATATTACTTGAACGATCGGTACACTGCCGTTTCGTGCCACAGTCGAGCTACCGCCTATAGCGGTGTGCGAGATTTGCGCCATCAAGTTATTGGCGCCGTTGCCGGGGAATGCAAGCGTAGTTTGATTTTGGTGTTTGAGTTAATAGTTACAGGGGTTGTTATTTTTTTTGTTTATTTCTATTGTTTTCGGGTTGTGTGAATGCATGAGCGATGTCATATTCGTTATTGCCTCTGTCACAACATGATGAGGATACAGCCTATTTGGAGGAGAAATTCTTCAAATTTGCTCATATTATAATTCAAGGCCTTGAAACACGGCAAGAGTATATTGATAGATTGACTATGCAGGTTGAGACTTTGGTGTCTCTTGCCTCGGCCGTGTTGAAAGAACCTCCTCATGATGTGATAGTGGTACAATCAGAACCTGCAGGGAGTGAAACCGGCATCACTCCCTCGACTAATGATTTTTTATGTTCTTCATCTACTTTGTTTCTTGACCCTCTTTCATTGGTTATAACTCAACAGGAAGAGTTAGCGTTGGTCATCCAGGTGGAATCTGATCATCTCTCACGGGAGGATGTCACTTGTGACACCTCTTCCTCCTGCTTTGCTCCTACGAATGTTGAGTCTACTCTCGCTCCATCTCTTCCTGTTATTTCTAACATCGTTTCATTTATGCCCCCGCAGAATTTGGAAGTTGCTGACCCATTTTTGGGCAGTCGAATGATGCATTCCTGGCAGGTTAAGCATGTCGCAGTGGCAGACGATATTGCTCTATCCACTCCAGTGTCACCGCATGTGCTTCCCCTAAAGGACTGACTGCAAGGGGGAAAGCGATTTTTCTTTGAATAAATACTCTTGGAAGAGAGAAAGAAAGCAAGAAAGGAGGAGACTTGGGGATGGAGGCTAAACCTCTTACTTCGTTGCCATCAGTAGTGGGTCTCCGGACCTTTTTCTTCTATCTGCAGTTACTATTTTAAATCAACGTATAGTTGATTTCTCCATTTGGTTGTGTAATAATACTGCGTAGACTTGGATGATCTCCTCTCTTTAATTTTGCGTGAACAATTCTATAATCTGCTAATACATGTATTTGGTCCACCTTAAGGACGGTAAACAAAAGGGCTCTTGGGAGACAACCCATTGGGGACCGCATGGTTCCGCTCCTTCGTTCTTCTTTATTTTCTTTAGTATATTTTTGTTTTGCCTGGGGAATTCCTTAATCGCAGGTCCGTACTTCTTGGAGCAAGGCGGAACAACCGTATTCAGGACAAAACGACAATTCTTCCGGTATGCTCACTTCTGAGCATGGGGTAAACTCTCCCTTTTCTCCTTAGTTTAATGTTTAAAGAATCATATTTTAGATCATGCTTTCATGTAAGTCTGGGGGAGAATGAGAACCATGCACGTGCACCCACGCACGCATTCCGGTAGTGTTATTATTTTAGCTTTCATTTTATTTCAGTTTATCAATTTCTAAGTGGCACGCACACGCTACACCCACTATGCACGCACTTACTTGCCAGTGCTACCGTGCCAAGTTTCCTTATGGAATGGAGCCGGGAAGTCAATTGTGTTAGCTAGGAATTATGGTTTGGAGTACGATGTTGACTCCAGTAGTGCTCTAATCGAATACTCATGTTTTGCATAGGATTTTGTGTAGAAGTTATTTCTATTTTCATGCGTTATAGCTTTATTCTTATCTAATCTAGTAATTAGAGTTTTACTTTACTCAAAGCATGAACCTGTGCCGATCTACCGGTAGTGTAGGTGAGTTGGTATCGAATGCTAGATTCATATTTCTCGAGTCGGGAGAAAGAGTTATCTCTCTCGGTGGCTAAGAACTCGCCCCTAGCGATTCTCGAAACATAAGCACCGGGTAGTTCTAACGCATTAGCATGATGTAGGCCATTCTTTGGACCGTTTGAGCTTTGAGCCAAAACCAGAAATTCACCCTTGCTAACCAATTTTGTGCCTATCCCGCCTTTTCTATTTAGCTCCACCGCTCTCGCTTAAGCCAAGTTTACCAAACCTGTATGCGCACGTGTTTCGAGCTTTATAGTATAACTGATTATTGTGCTGTGGTGTTATGTATGGGTACATATTTGGATTGTTAAGTTGAAAAAAAAGGAGAGAAGAAAAGAAAAAAAAAGTATTTGTGAGCCGAAAAGTGAAAAGATTAGTGTTTCAAAAAGAAAAATATCTGAGCTCTATATTCTAATTCAGAAATTCTGAATTGTTTGATAGGATTTACTTTTTATTGGGTGTTGGCGATGAACACTTCAGCTTTATTTGTTGTCGGGGTTTACAAATTGTATTGCTCAATTGTGTTAGGTGCGCTAGCCTCCGAGTTTATCATTGTATATCCTACCGCAACCTAAGCCACATATTTACCCGAAAGCACTATTGACTTGTGTGTAGTTTTACCTAATGTTGTGGAGAGAGTGCGAAAGTGCGAGCTTATGGCTCCCGACACCGATGGATTTCGGTGGAGTTAGTTCTGTATCCCGTATCTTTCGAAATACTCGTCTGAGCGCATCCCTACATTCTCCATACATGTGACTGGCAGATCACACTTGGTTCAGCTTTTGAGTAAACTAATCTCTTATTTACTATTTTAGATATTTGTAAATTACTTTGCTTAGTAGAAATATTTTTTACGAGAGTTTTATGAACATGATTATTTGATTTCGCATATTACTCCTAGCCACAATCACCTTTCTAACCCTTGTTTTTCCCGTCCGCCGAGAGTAGTTTGCTCGGGACGTGCAAACAGGTATGTCTGGGGGTGTGATGAGTCCAGTTTATATACTGATTTTCGGGCTCATCTGGGTTGTTTTTCGTTCCTTTGCACTTCATTTACTGCTCATTTAGGCTTATATTGATAGCAGCTCATATTCTCAACTATAGTGCATTCCTTACCCTCTTCGTGGCGTGATTTCGTTATATTACTTTATGTCTATTCTGTGGATTATGTGGTGTGCATGGATCAGTGGTCTAGTTTGTTTTCATGCAGGTACAAGGGTCGTGTGAATGCTCAGAATGGATTGGGGGCGAATTTTGGCCTAAAAAGCCACTGATCGTGCGTTTTCCTTAGCGCACGATCAGGCCCACGGCCACTGGTCGTGCGTTAATTCCCCTTAACTGACCGAGCAGTTCGCACGATCGTAGGACCTCTTTGCGCACGACCACTGGTCGTGCGCCACTGATCGTGCGTTAATTCCCTGTCTTCTCTTCTGCTGCAGGTTGACTGCGCACGATCACAAGCATTCCTTTGCGCACGACCACTGGTCGTGCGCCTCTGATCGTGCACAGTGTTTTTTCTGCTCCGTATTTAAAGACCGGCTCTGTGATCTTAGGGCATTGCAGCGAGTGTTGGGGCGCGATTAGGCCGCCGTCTTGGGCGATTTCCATCCCATCTTCATCCCCCTCCATTCCAATCATCCGGGAGACTCCTCCGGCGATCAAGAGTTGTTTCTCTACCATCGGGGAGCCCTTCTGGCCGTCAGCAAAGCTTTCCTAGCGAGTGCTCTTCAAGTTGTTGCGGAGAAAGTGGAGATCACCGGAGAAAGTGACAGATCTCCGGCACCGGAAGCACCCTTCGACCGAGATCGGAAGCGGATTGACAACCCGCTATTCCGGCCGTGACCGACGGTTCTCCTTCTTGAGTGGTTTTCTCTTAACTTATCTTGTTATAACTAGTTGAATATTTATGTAATGAACTTGAATGATTTGTTTGTCTATGAATGAATGATTTGGTGTTTACATAATCTCTTTTGTATTACTTTGTGTTGCGTTCGCTTACACCCACTCCACTCCATGCACTCCCGTCCATTCACATTTGTGTTGGGTTAGCCACGGCTACGGAGATTTGCGAAGAGGTGTGTGCGACCCTCAATCGTCACAGTTACTTTCCGTCCACGCGCCTTCCGAAGCATGGCATCGCGGCCGTTGCATCCATCCCGCCTTGTGAAGCGGAGTTTTGACCCGCATCTCTTTTCTGCACTAGCTTAGGAAACCCAAAATCAAAGCCCTTACTTTTCTTCTAATTTACTCTTGTAGTTACTCGCTCAATCCAAAGAGTCAAACTAACCACGCGCATTCCTTGAGAGACGATATTCAGGGACGTACTCCCAACTTTATTACTTGTGCGACCGGTGCACTTGCCGAGCACGCATCAAGTTTTTGACAAAAACTTGATGGCGCAAATCTCGCACACCGCTATAGGCGGTAGCTCGACTGCGGCACGAAATGGCAGTGTACCGATCGTTCAAGTAATATAAAACGAGGTGTAAATCCCCAAGTATCGATCTCAAAGGAACATAGTAAGGTGGAGTTAACTTTCAAGGAAGGACTTGAGATCGAAGTCCTAAAGGTCGGATGGAATGCGGGAGAGTTGGTTTAGCTTTTGGAAAATAAAAGAAAATAACTACAACTACTCCTATGCAATGCCGCTATGCAATGCTTCGCTTGGCGGGATGGAAACTAGGCAGGCCTTGAGCGCGCTGCGTCGCAAGGGCGGATGGACGAGTAGGCAGGTGGAGTCGAACTGTGCAGCCCTTGAGAGCACTGCTTCGTTGGGCGAATGGATTACACGGGCCGCTATGCCACGCTTTGCTAGGCGGATGGAAGAGAAGGCAAGCGGATGGAGTGGAGAGAATGGCGGAATGAGGGTCACAAGCACCTCTTCGCAAAGCACACCACTAACAATTATTAGGGCGGCACAACACAACAAACAATCCAGACCACAAGGCACACCTCAAAATGATAAGCAAGAATACCCAAATCACATAGACATAATTAAGTATAAATGCTAATAGTCAAAACACACTTCATCAAACATATAGGAAATCCAACTAAGCTATCACTACAAGGGGAGATGAGTGTGCAAAATTGACCGACTCCGAAGTCTTGTTGAGGGTTCATGGAAGGAATCGTCGGGTTGTCAATCCGCGTCCAAGCTCGGTCTTCAACTGCGTCCGGGGTAGAGAGAGCTGTCACTACTCTCCAATGGACCCGTCTTCTTCGTGTCACGAACCGGTGGAATGATCACACAAGCTGCTCTGATCTTGAAGAAGAAGGCTAGGTTGACTCCCTTCTTGAAGCTCAAGGATGAAGGAGGAGGCCAAGAGGAAGCTCCGGCGACGATTTGGCGTTGAAAGCTTGCCCGGAGATCCTCCCTAAGGTGGCGGTGAAGGAGAGGCGAGATGGGCGCTCTAGAGCAGGAAACGGCGCTGGAAAAATGATCCTCCCAACCTAAAATCGCGCATGTCTATTTATAGGCGGAGCAGAAATTAACAGCGTGCACGGTCAGGCGCACGACCAGTGGTCGTGCGCGAATTGCCTTTGATCGTGCGCGAAGAACCTGTAGTATAGTCCTGAACTGCAAAAATAGCGCACGGTCAGTGGCGCACGACCAATGATCATGCGCGAAGAAGGCCTGTGATCGTGCGCCGACGCTCTGTCAGGGAAGGGAATTAACGCACGACCACTGGTCGTGCGCCTAATTGTGCGTGAAGGAATGCGCACGATCAGAGGCTTTTTAGGCCAAAAATTGCCCCGCACCATCCCGAACGTTCACGCGATCCTAGGGCCTGCAGAAAAAATACTAGACCACAAAAATACATGAAATCACACCAAGATGGCGCATAAATGTGCACTAAACAATGAAATGGGCAACGTGATCAAATAGAATTAAATATGGGCCTAAAGTGAAGTGCAAGTGCATGAAACCTAGCCCAGATGAGTCCGGAAATCACTATATAAACTGGACTCATCACACCCCCAGACTTACCTGTTTGCACGTCCCGAGCAAACACATCCTAAGCAGGCGGGGAAAAATAAATAGCTAGCTTAAAATTACACCGAGGAGTACCATGCGAAGTCGCATGCCCAAGTACATAGAGAAATAGTAGATAAGGTTTCTAATTATACACATAGGTTATATATTTATAATGGAGTAAATAAATATTACTACTACTCAAAAAATGAATCACGGTGAATCAATCGGTCACGCATACGGAGAAAGTAAAACACACGCTGAGATGAGCATTGCCCAAGCTGGGGTTTGGGACAAACTCCACCAAAATCCATCGGTGTCGAAGACCATAAGCTCGCTCGGTCACATTCTCTCCACAACACTAGATTAGTTCAGAGCGTGAGTCGGTAGGGCTTTAGGTTTTAAATGAGGCTTGGGTTAAGGTAGGATCTACAAAGATAAACATGATGGCTTAAATCACCTAAACCCAAATGAGCTAGCACAAAAAAAAACATGCACGCAGCAACAAAAAGTGCAGGCGCACCACACCCCCAGACTTGAACTTAAAAACATGGGTGTGTGCACCGCCTACTCCCAATACAAACTTACACAAAAATATTTTCATTATAACTCTTTTTGCACATTTTTTTTCTTTTCATTCATTTTTTTTTTCAACTATTTTCAGCACATTTACTCAATGTAGCACATCCACATTTCCCTAATCATCATCACCACATCAACGCCCCCAAAAGAAAACTATGAAAACAGCTAAATCTCAACTTTGGGTATGCGAATAGGATCGGCTTTTTGGCTTTGGTGAGAAAGGGGTGGAGCTGAATCAAGAGGAAGGGGTAGGCACAAAGGGCTAACGAGGGAAGATATCAGGAATGGCACAAAAGCTCAACCGGGCCAAAATGATGGCTTACGTGATTCTCACGCACTAGAACTATCCTATGCCAATGCTTCAAGAATCGCTTGGGGCGAGTTCTTAGTCACCGAGAAAATTTATCCTTTCTCCCGGCTCAGGAAATACACGTCTAGCGATAATTTACACACATCCCTATGCTACCTTTTGATGCAGACCGGATTCACCATTTGAGTAAAGTAAACGACATTTACACTAATAGAAATGTATAAGACTAATAGTATAAAAAGGAATCTAATCTACACAAACCTCTATGCTCACAAAAGCATTAGACTAGGAACACCGGAGTCAACATTTTACTTCATTACATAATTTAAAAGCCAGCACCATGATTTTCCCAATCACACAAAGGGAGGAGTTCCACTCATGACGCGCCAACAACTAAGTACACACTCAAGTGGCTGCTGTGGTGTGCAATGAAAATGAACAATAACTTAAATAAAAGCTTCTAGTATGCAGTGCACTCGTGCACGTGAGCGGGTAAACAAAACTACTCTCCCCCAGACTTAAACTATGCATTAAGATGTTCTAAAACAAAGTTAGGGGAAAAGGGTACCCAATGCTCAGAAATGAGCCTACCAGAAGACGCATGAAAACCAAGACAAAGAGCAGCTTCCGCCAACCAGGAGATGACCTGCAAGGGTGAGCTCCACAAAAACAAAAGAAAGCAGGAATGCTAAAAAGAAATGCAACGAACTAAACAAACTGGATAAATTGAAATTGCAAGAAAAGTTAGATAACTACTGGGGTTATTGTCATCCCAGCACGACTTATTTTGCATTTGTACAGTTCTAGCTTATAGGCCTATGAAAAGAAAAGTGCATAGGTAGTTGTTCCATTATCCGTTTCGGTAGCAGGTACCGATACGGTGACAGAGCAGTTACCCCTCTACCTGTATAATAATACCCACAAACCGCAGGTAGAGGAAACAGAATGTAAGAAGAGGAGGAGGCCTGGTCCTCACTCATCTCACATAAAAAATCCTTACCCAGCAAGGTATCGTCATCAAGGGGGTAGCAGGAGGAAGAGATCAATGTTGGAGCTTCCTCATCGGAGGAGGGATCAACCTCCTCGCACATAAGGATGCTATCATCATTGACCTGAGCTGGAAGCTCCAAGTCCTCCTTATGTACCTGCGGAGACTCAACCTGCACAGGCTCAGTTATAGCAGAAGGGGGGTCAACAAATAAAATAGAAGAATGACTTAAATAAAATCAAGTGGGGGAGTGTTTCCGGTCTCACTCCCATTAGATTGGGAAAGTAAAATAATGTTTGCATTGTCATCAATGCTGCAAGGTTCGGCGGGATCAACAGTGGCCATGCCTAAGGTTTGGACTTCCTCCACCGGTACTGAGGAAAGCTCCTCTTCACCTAGAAGGTTGTCCTCCTCCATAGGAGTAGGCACAAAACATTGATCAACGGCCTCATCTTGCGACACATCATAAACAATGTCATCAGAGACGAGCGTAGTAGTATGCACAAAAGGGGAAGGAGCAGTGCTTGAATAAAAGTCAAGCACCGATTCCTCACAAAGAATCGAATCTACGCACGGTGATATATGCACAGGGGAGATAGGCTCGGCCATGTCAGAGTCTAGATCAGCCACGCATCTGGTGACTGTGTCCACATCATCCCCTTCAAAGCATGAAGGTGACACAGACATATAACCAGATGTTGAAGGCGTGCCTCCAGAAGTAGGAGTCGGGACGATTCGGATATCCGGCTCATCCTTCTCATCCAATTGGCGAAGATACTCGACACAGTCCTTCAGGGCGTGATCCATGCTTTGACAGAACAAGCACCGTTTTATATTACTCCTTGGTCCTTGAGGGGCCGGGGAGGAATATAAAAATGGTGTATGCGGCGAGGACCAGTGGCCATAAGACTTGGGCACAGGGCATGAAGAACCATAGTAAAATGGTGCTCCGTACACCGGGCCACGAGAATTATGCCCACCATCTTCTGTAGGGCATCTATCACTAGCGTGAGAAATATCTCCACACCAACGGCAATGAATATTGAATGCAGCCCACATGATGTGAAGATAATAAGATTCAAAAAGAAAGACACTGTTGTGCAAAATACTACACCTAACACTGATTACTAAAGCAACCTAATATAAAACAGGAAAACAGAATAGGAAGAAACAAAACAAAAGAATGCAATATACAAAGGGAAGGGCTTCACTCTCAGATTCTCCCTCTCCAGAAAACTGACACGTCTGTGTTCCGCGGCAACGGCGCCAAAAACTTGATGCGTGCTCGGCAAGTCCACCGGTCGCACAAGTAATAAAGTTGGGAGTACGTCCCCGAATATCGTCTCTCAAGGAATGCGCGTGGTTAGTTTGACTCTTCGGATTGAGCGAGTAACTACAAGAGTAAATTAGAAGAAAAGTAAGGGCTTTGATTTTGGGTTTCCTAAGCTAGTGCAGAAAAGAGATGCGGGTCAAAACTCCGCTTCACAAGGCGGGATGGATGCAACGGCCGCGATGCAATGCTTCGGAAGGCGCGTGGACGGAAAGTAACTGTGACGATTGAGGGTCGCACACACCTCTTCGCAAATCTCCGTAGCCGTGGCTAACCCAACGCAAATGTGAATGGACGGGAGTGCATGGAGTGGAGTGGGTGTAAGCGAACGCAACACAAAGCAATACAAAGGAGATTATGTAAACACCAAATAATTCATTCATAGACAAACAAATCATTCAAGTTCATTACATAAATATTCAACTAGTTATAACAAGATAAGTTAAGAGAAAACCACTCAAGAAGGAGAACCGTCGGTCACGGCCGGAATAGCGGGTTGTCAATCTGCTTCCGATCTCGGTCGAAGGGTGCTTCCGGTGCCGGAGATCTGTCACTTTCTCTGGTGATCTCCACTTTCTCCGCAACAACTTGATGAGCACTCGCTAGGAAAGCTTTGCTGACGGCCGAAAGGCCTCCCCGATGGTAGAGAAACAACTCTTGCTCGTCGGAGGAGTCTCCCGGATGATTGGAATGGAGGGGGATGAAGATGGGATGGAAATCGCCCAAGACGGCGGCTTAATCGCGCCCAACACTCGCTGCAATGCCCTAAGATTGCAGAGCCGGTCTTTAAATACGGAGCAGAAAAAACACTGCGCTCGATCAGAGGCGCACGACCAGTGGTCATGCGCAAAGGAATGCTTGTGATCATGCGCAGTCAACCTGCAGCAGAAGAGAAGATAGGGAATTAACGCACGATCAGTGGCGCACGACCAGTGGTCGTGCGCAAAGAGGTCCTATGATCGTGCGAACTGCTCGGTCAGTTAAGGGGAATTAACGCACGACCAGTGGCCGTGCGCCTGATCGTGCGCTAAGGAAAACGCACGATCAGTGGCTTTTTAGGCCAAAATTCGCCCCCAATCCATTCTGAGCGTTCACACGACCCTTGTACCTGAATGAAAACAAACTAGACCACTGATCCGTGGACACCACATAATCCACAGAATAGACATAAATTAATATAACGAAATCACGCCACGAAGAGGGTAAGGAATGCACTATAGTTGAGAATATGAGTTGCTATCAATATAAGCCTAAATGAGCAGTAAATGAAGTGCAAAGGAACGAAAAACAACCCAGATGAGCCCGAAAATCAGTATATAAACTGGACTCATCACTCCCCCAAAACCTGCACACCTCACTAGAGTTAACGTACTTCTGTCGGTGTGTCGATAGGACCAGTACCGAATGACCCATCACAGCAAGCACAAACTAGGTATAAAACAACATATCCGAGCCTCCAACTTGCAGGACTAATGAGTCTTGAATCTCTCCAACCCATACATGGGTGAGGCCACTATATTACTCCATCATCTTATTAGACTACTCTTGTCTAACTTATAGTTTTACCTAGCAGTTTATGGTTAACCTTGGACTTCCCGATGTCTACCATATGAAGGGCTCGCAGCGGTACTGGGAGCTATGATGGGTTGAACCCTATCATTCCCTTTCTCAAGGCACTTAGTAATGTTATGATATCCTTAACCAAACCCACTCCTAGGGTTACTAATTGAGCGACCTCTCCAATGCATGTCCGACTGCTGGATCACTATTTTGCCAAATTACTAAATGTAAACCATTTGAACAAACATGGGTTTATGAATAGGAATTCTCCAAATACATGACCCAAGGACCTATGATTAATTCCTTAGGTCTATCATGACATTTTAGACTTAAACCATTGGTTCATAATTTTCATAAATTAATCAGCATTTATTATAATTTTCCTAATTTAGTGCCACATGTGATTTGAACATGAAGTACAAGTTTCTAATGTTCAACATCACTAATAAAATTTACACAATATCAAAATGGCTAAATATCAACAGGGTACAAGGTTCATTATTATCTAGAATAATCATAACCATAATTTATAATAATGAACATTTGACCTAAAATAGAAATTAACAAAAGAAGTACTAGAATTTTACATCCAAAAATTATCTAAATATTTCCAGAGATCAATATTCACAATTCACTAACTTATACATAGTTTCAAAATTTTCCAGAGTAATTTTACAACGAATTTCAAAAAAGTTTATGTATTACCAAAATGCCACTTTTCAATCCAACTCCATAATTAGGATTCCAAAAATTTTAAAAAAAATTCACAGATCCTTTCAACACTATACAATTGATCAAGTAAAATTATCATAATTTTCCAAGCAATATTAATAATGATTTAAACAGAATTACCTGTTGGATCTGTAGGCGCCCTTAGGGGGGGGGTGAATAAGGGTTCTAAGATTTTCGAGAATATTTAATTGAAAAATGATTCTCTGTTGCTACCTCGAGCGGTAGTGTTACCCCTCGGCGTTAGTGATAGAGAAAATCTGTTTATGTTATAGTAATGAAAATCAGAGATCACGAAACAGAGATGAAGAAAGACATATTTTCATAAACAATAAATAATTTTGTTTACAAAATCTTTTCCAAATGACGCTTGGAAAGAGGCGACGAATGAAAGACTCTATTGGGTTTTCTATACCGACCCTTCTCCCAAGGACCGATTGGCTCTAGCCTATCTCTCACCAGATATGGCCTCAAGCCGCTCTAGCCCTTCCCTCACCGGAAAGGCATCGAGCACTCCCTAGATCTACACCCTAGACCTAGTCGCCAACGCAATGCGAATTTCCCCCTAGTCCCCGCAAGGCCCTAGTCGTCGTATGTCGAATTCCTCTACCGAGCAAAAAGATATAAAGGTTACAATTAGAAACTAAAACAAAACACAAACTAAAAACTCCCTCAAAAGAAGAACTTTATGTCAATGTAGATGCGATCAGATCGGTCTTAAAGTTCTTTGCATTCACAAACGTTGACGGAGTTCTTCGGGCTGCTTGGGGAAGGCTCTCTTGAGTGCTCTGAATATATGGCTTCAATTCATTCTGTAACAGCAAGAAACAACGGAGGAAACATGCGTCTTTAAATAGAATCAGCCACTACCGCCTGCTGTAGCCACATTAGGCAATGATCAAGCATACTGATCATGGCAGTTTAGGCAACTTTTGAGCGCCAAACTTTGAGCTCCGCCGAGCGTGCCGTGGTAACGCTAACGCTCCGCGATAGTGAGATAACCTTCCTTCAGTCGATATCTCATTCCACATTTGCTCCTCAATCACGCAGACAGGAGGATTCCAAAAACTACCGCTGGGCGGTAGAGATGTCGCGCCGCGGTAGAGCACGGTAAAAATGCATCCCGCCAATCATTCCTTTTTCTCCATTGTTTCCTTCCCGTCAATTATTTCCATTTATGCTAGCGCCAGCGGTAGTTCTAACGCTCTACGGTAGCAACGCCTGACATCAATTTTCGTCGAACATCATCTATTTTCGTTGAACATCATTTCGTTGAACGCCATTTTCGTCGAACGCCATTTCGTCGAACGCCATTTTCGTTGAATGCTAGTTCATCGAACGACATCTTCTTTCGTCGAACACCATTTTGTCGAATGACATTTGATTCGTTAGCGCCAGCGGTAGTGCTAACGATTCGCGGTAGCAACAACACAACCTATTCCTATGGAGATGTGGATGCACTGGATCCTGCATGTTGTAAACCCAAAAACAAATATGATCAAATATAATAGGATTTGTTATTGTAAAACCAAGAGATGCGGAAAGCATGTTCCAACAAACTCCCCCTATTGATAATAACAAATCCCCTTAGAAAGAAATAATTCAAGTGATAGGAATTTGTGTTTTTAATAAGAACTAACACGGATAACATGAAAATTAGGCCTGTTCAAATGCTCCCACTAAATGAAATCTCCACCTAAATGAGTTCTCCCCCTACCACAGAACTTCCTTTGAATCTACTCCCCATATATGTGAATTTCTTTCAAATTTCATTCAAATTTATTCTCCCCCTTTTGGTATTATCAAAAGAGGGTGGAGAGAAAGCCAAATGAAAATGCGTGTAATGTTTTTTTTAGTGGAGAAGACATGAGCATGAGGACGAGATAATACGTAGGGAAGAGAAAAAAGTGTTGGAGTGAAAGAGCAGTGATAATTCAAGATAACACACTTGTTGAAAAAGAAATATTCATGATCGAGCGAAGGGAGAGAGTAGCACATCGGAAAAGATATAGGATAACCGTGAAAGAACATTAATTAATGAATATATACAAATAATCACTTGCCTTTTTAAATTAATTTTAAGAGGTGTAGTACTTGTTTAAGGCAGATGCAATGTTGTGTGATAAGTACATGTAAAGAATAAACATGAAAACAATGTAGGCAAGTAGGAATGCGGAAAGATAAAACAAGGTTAAACAGATTAATATTTTTGTAATAGTTTGACCATTTCAACAATTGAGCAATTTAACTTTGAATATTTTCATAACAAATAGGCAGAAATGAATTAACATATCCAAAGAGATAATAACTACAATGAAACCAATTCGTATTTCAAGTAAAGAAAACATTGTAGAAATCATGCATTGCAATCTAGTGCTTTTACTTGAGTTTTAGAGAATTATGTAATTTTGCATTAGGATCCAATTCTCATGAGTAGAATCTTTATGAAGATCAATGATGTGTGCATAAGGCATTTGATAAAAGTATACATGTGAAATAATCAAAACACATGACATGTGTAGTGAAATAGTAACAACATTAAGAATGTAACCTTATAATTACTTTCATACATCACATCTAGAATAAAATTTCAAAGCACAAAAACATAAGTACAACTACCAAGGTGCTTCGCCCACACAATGCTCATTAAGACTTATCAGGGAGCGAAGTACTGCTTGGGGGATCACATAAGCATTTTTTTATAAAATTTTATTTTTAGTGATCCGGTGTACAAATAGAAGTGATAAAAAGGAACATGTTTGCACAAGACACTTTACATTTCTTTCCAAGGTTCTCAACCTCACAATGCTCATTAAGACTTATTAGGAGGGTGAGTAGTGCTTGGTGTAGTTATCTTTGGCTTTTTTTCATATTTTTGTTATGGGCCAAAAGGTATCTGAATTCACTTGATGTTGCAAACATTTATAATTTTGGAGTAGCACTTCTATGTGTGCAAGAAATTTATTTTAAAAGATGGTGTGGGTAATTTAGACATACAACTCAAGGTGGTAAAACTATTACACTACACAATCATGCAAGACTAAGATTATGAATACATGTAGATTATCAATGTAGTGAATGCATGAATCATTGATAAACATAAAACATTTCTCATACAGAGAGGCATGCTAGGAAATCATACACAATTATCTATAGACTATTTCATTGCACATAATCAGATTAAGGTCAATGCATGAAGATAAAATAATGTTTAGGAAATTTGAAATTAAAATTAGACATTGAAGACTGTCTTTAAGTGTATGCCAAAAACAATTTTGACCTTTTGAAACAAAAATAACTAAGATGTTTGCTCTTGTGAAGTGTTATAGTCAAACCATAATTTTGTAAGGAGTTAAAGCAAAACAAATAACAAAATCATGTTTTTGAGCATTTTGATTTTTTGTTTTGTATTTTGGAATAAAATAACCAAATTAATAACAAAATAATTTCAAATCTGAGAAAATAAACAGAGAAAAATCATTAGAAAAATATCAGAAATAGTGCAGAGAAAGTAGAATTTCAATCTGGGAAAAAAGGCTAATGACTGGCATAAACTAGTTAACGCCAAGACAGTACGCTGTTTTTGAGATTTTTTGAAAAACTTTTCTTTGGCATAGATAGTATGTATATAGTCCTTCTTAGTGTAGAAATTTTAGAGATGTTGGAAATGATTACAAGGCTATATAAGTATGTTTTATTTGTTCAAAAATAATTTTTATATGTTTATTTGGTTTTCATATATTTGTGACTTACAAGATCATTAGAGCTCAAAAATGATAAAAAGTGCAATACATAAGATAAGCATGTTCGATCAAAAATAAAAATGTATGAATAATATAATCATAAAGAGTGCATGCAAAATATATGAAATAGGAATGTCCTAGATTATAATACCCTATCTGTATGCCTACACACTAGCCCCGTACTAAGTGACGGATGGGCATGAGGAGCTGCACACATGCCGTAGGTTGGGGTGTTAATCCCATATGCACACACTAAAGAACGCTCAACCTAGCACTATTTCCCCCTAGTGCCTCAGAAGGCCCCACTGGAACCCTCCACGATTAAGGACAAGACATGACATAGAGGTTAGGTCTTCTAATGCATACAATCCTACGCCCTCGCTATTGTGAGACACATAATGTGGGTGAACGATCATGGACATCCTAAGCATTTTGTACTATGGAAACAATTTAAAGTCACATTGTTATTTTATCTTTCAATTTTCCTACTTTAAGATGGATTCATTATGGCATTATTTATAACTAGCATGAATGATAATATTTATAAGTTGATAATGCTAGTATGATGTGTTCATATTATGCCATAAGAATATTGCATATCTTTTATATCGATAGAAATTCAATTTGAAGACCTAGAATTTAGTGAGATATGATTTGGTGTTATTGATATCAAGGTGATTCTAAGGTATAGATATAGTAAGGTACATGCAATCACAATACATAATTTATTCATATAATTATCATGATCACCAATTTTATGAAAGAACCAAAATGATCTTTTGTAGTTATGTGTAATGTTTGAATTAAAAGATCTTTTGATATTACATAATTATGATCATTAATTTTATCACATAGAAATTTTGATACTCATAATTAATTATTGTAAGTGAAATATATAAAACAATTCATATTCAACCTTTTCAAAATATTAATGAGAAAGATTGTAAGGTGAATAATGAATACAATGAGAAACAAATTTTTTTTGTTATTTTTGAAAATTTTTATAAAATTTCTCTTTGGTTTTTGAATATTAAACAAAAACATATATATATATATATATAATTTTCTTGATTTTTGATTTTCATTATTCTATTTTTCTTTAGCATAACATGGTATATCTAGCATAGACATTGATTTCTTCTTATAGAAAGTGATGATGCTAGAATGAAAAATTTATGGTAATAAGGTTTATTCAATTCTGATTTTTCGTGATTATGATTAAACATATTTGAGGCTATCAAACGACATAAGGATATTAAATAAGTAATCAATTATATTATTAGCCTTGATAATATCATATAACATTTAACATTTAATTTATAATGACGATATAAGACATTTAAAGGTAATGGATTTAGAATGTTAAAAATAAAATGATAGCCAGGTCACTTGAGTGATGATATGACTTTTATTCAATTTCATTCAATTTGATTCATTAATGAATTTGTGGCTTAATGTGTGAAAATCATATCACATGTTATACAAAATGACCATATCATGATGGTTTAAAAAAAGAAAACAAAAAAATTTAAACATATCATGAAGTAGAGTTGATGATATTTCAAATTGAATTATTTCTACTTCATGCATTTGTATGATACTTAATGAATAAGAGATTTAGTTATCCAAAGGGGACCAAGTGGGATGGTTCCTTTGGGTACCCAAATACATCGTGTTTGCTTTTGGGGAGATGGAAATGAATGAGCCCTTTTGAGTGGAGTTTGTGTTTCATCTTTAACTTTGGGTCTCCATTCAAACCTTGGTTTAACATTTTTTTATGTATCAAATTTCCATTTTGATTATCTTTATCTTTAAGATTATAATTGTAATAATTATTGAAAGTATTTTTCATAGGAAATTTGTGAACATTTAATTTTATGTTGGGAGAAGATTGATGTTGTAAATGATAATGATGATTGTATTTTGGAATTTCATTTTCAATCTTTTGAGTTTTTTATTTTCATTGTTTGACTTATTCAACTTTTCAGAAATCATATTCAACTTGCTTTTGGATTTTGCATTATACTGAGAATGTATGTTTTGAGAATTTTTTTTTATAATTTCCTTAAGCAAGTTGATTTTTGTTTTTAATTCATTATTCTTAATTCTTAAATCATGTCAACCTTTATTATAAGCTATTGTGCTATTTTTAAGAGTGGAAACAATTTAATCAATATGATTTTGATAGTTATTCCTATATTCATCAATTGTTTCATCCATCTCTTTAATTTCAAGTTTATAGTCTTTACACTTGGCACAATCATTTTTCAAGGATGAATTTTCTAAACAAAATCTTTCATTTTGTTCTTTTACAAAAATAAACTTCTTTTCAAGTTTTGTGTGTTTTTCTTTTAATTCATTATATTCTACATAAGGTGTAATGCTTTCAACTAAGGATCCATAGGTAGACCTAGATTACTCAAAATTTGATTCTTCATTAATTTTTGCCTTTAAATTTTTATTTTCTAAGCGCAAATGTTTATTAGCATTTTTTAATTTATTAATTTTGCGCTTTGTAGTTTGAAGCTATTGTAATGTAGAAATATAATTACATACAATAAGAGATTTTGATTTCCTTACAGCGCTTGTGGATGAGGCAAGATTTGAACATATAGTTCCTTTGATATATTTTTGGCACTCCTCTTCCGACTATAAGATTTCTTCTTCTCTTTCACTAGATGTGCACTCCATTGATGTTGATATTATTGAAGTGGAGTGGAAGGTGGCCGGCGGTCTGTATATTGGTGACCGCAAAGACCGCACGGTCTCTGTGCTGGTGATCTGCCGGTCTGGCTCTGGCGGTCTGCTGTGTTGGCCGGTTTGTTCTTGTAATGTTCCGGCCTCTTCTCGGTCTGCTATGCTTGGTCGGTCTATCTTCTTTGCAGAAGACCGGGCGGTCTGTTCTTGGGTAACCGCTGTGACCGGGCGGCTTATGTAGGTTGATCTGGCGACTTGTCTGAAGTCAGCCAGATGTTCTTGGATTGCTCTAGGCGATCTTAGGAAGGAGTGATCCGTGTCCGCGCGGCTTGTTCGAGGTCTACTGCTGATTTGTTGTCTTGGACAGGATGTCCAAGTGGTGAGATCACACGGTCTGCTCTGTAAGACCGCTCGCGATCTGATGGGTTGTGACTGTATCTCTTGCGACAGTGACGACATCTGCTCCCTCACCTATAAATTGGGGTGCAGCGCCCGTCATTATTAATGAGAACTGTAAGAACTAGAGCATGGGTTGTTTTGTGCGGTCTCAACTTTGAGGACGGGTGGTCTCGGAAGTTAGTTGACTGTTTGTTGTGTTCACAGGTTTGCAGTCAGCAGGTTGTGGTCTCCTTCCTTGGTGATTTCCAGTGGCTTGAATAAACAGTTCGACAGCGGCTTGTCTGCAGTCTGGTTTATGTTGTTCTTGTGTTATTCGCAGTGAGCTCGACGATTAGGTGACCTTCTGTGGTTAGGCAATTTGAGTTGCGGTCTAGCGACAGCTTCTGTTCTCTGTTCAGTTCAATAAGCTCCAGTTCGTGCGGTCTGAGGTGGCGGTCTTGCAGTGCAGGTCATGTTGCCTGTTTTCTATTCATGCGGTCTCAGGACAAGCCGGGCGGTCTCTGGAGTGCAGAGGTCTGTGCGGTCTCTGCTTTGTCAGGTCACCAGATTTGTTTTTTGGTGTGTTTTGTTCTTCTCTCCTTCCTGATTCTTATGAATCATGTCTCACCATGTATGTCTCGAAATGTAATGAAGTTTTGTGATTCAATAAAGACTATTGTGTTGCTGTTTGGCATTTTGGTTGTTTGGCTATAACTTAGTTGATGCAACTCCTACTTACTCCTAAACGGTTCTTCAAAATTTTTAACATGGTATAAGAGGCAGGTTGTTGGAGTGGATAAGCAGTGTTCAACTTGAGTTGCCATCATCTTTGTGAAGAAGAGATCACATAGTTTGCCATGGAAGCTGGATACGCAAGAGGGCCTGGTATTGATCTCCTCACATCGACTAACTTCAGGAAGTGGAAGTCATGTGTGGAGAGTTACTGGCTTGGCGTGGATCTATGGGATATAGTTGGAGGAGAAGACACATAAGAAGTTTATCTAGCAGAGATAATATGGCAGAGGTGAGACTTTGGAGGAGTACTAATACAAAGGCAGAGTTCATACTCAAGAGGGCTATCTCACCAGAGCTATTCGATCACATCATTGGATGTAATTCTTCTGTTGAGATTTGCACATCTTTGGACGAGCTATTCAATAAGAAGAATGTATCTCGACTACAGTTTCATCAAAATGAGTTGGTGAAGGCCTCTCAAGGTGATCTTTCCATCTCTTCTTTCTTTCTCAAGATGAAGAATGTCACAGCAGAGATTTCTGCATTGGACCCTGATGAGCCTATCTCGGAGGCAAAACTGAAGAGGCATATCATCCGCGGGTTGCGGAAGGAGTATCTTGCCTTTGTGACCTCAGTTCAGGGTTGGGCGAATCAGCCATCTCTGTTGGAGCTGGAAAAATTGCTTGCTTCGCAGGAAAGTTTGGCAAGACAGATGGCGGGGACTTCTATCTCTAGGGGAGATAGTGATGTGTTGTTCTCTGGGAAGAAGAAGAAGAAGAAGAAGTGGGAGAAGAAGAAGCCAGGTCATGATGGACCCTGTACTTCAAGTCAGCAGGATAAGGGTTATGCTCCTAAGTATGATGGGAAGAAGAAGGGAGTGGTACCAAGGTGCTTCAGGTGCAATAAGACTGGCCACTTCAAGAAGGATTGTCGGGTTAATCTTCAGCCGGGAAATGCAGCGGAGAAGGAGAAGCCAAAGTCTGATGAAGCTAGATGGGGAGGAGCCTTTGCGGCCAATATGACTGCGATGCCCGTTAAGGCCTTGGCTGCCATCAACTTCGAAGAGGATTGGATTGTGGATTCAGGATGTGGGCATCACCTCACAGGGGATGAATCAAAGTTCTCTTCTTTGGCACCTTACTCATGTAACGATGCAATCATTTTACTCATGTAACGATGCAATCATTATGGCTGATAATTCTGTTCATTCAGTAGAACAAGAAGGTGTTGTCTCTCTGAGCAGTGATAAGGGTCCACTCCCATTGAGGAGTGTTTATCACGTGCCGGGTATGAAGAAGAATCTCTTCTTTGTGACCAATGCGGTCGATGCCGGTTATTACATTCTGTTTGGCCCAACAGAAGTGAAGTTTCTTAAAACTCAACCAGAGATAAAGGGAGATGTAATTCATGTTGGAAAGCGGGTAATGGACTTGTTCGTTTTATCGACAAGTACCTATGTTGACAAGATGAGGACCAACGTCAGCGCAGCTATCTGGCATGAAAGGTTGGGGCATGTAGGCATGGACAAATTGAAGGCTATGGAGTTAAGGGGCCGTGTCAAGGGCTTGCCTAGCTTGTCCTCCTATGGAGACGGTCATGTTTGTGTGGGATGTCAGTTTGGTAAGTCACATCGACTTCCATTTGATAAATCGCAAACACGATGCAAAGCACCGTTGGAGTGCATTCACAGTGATTTGATGGGACCGAATGCCACCCCAAGACTTGGAGGCAACAGATATATGTTGGTGTTGATCGACGATTATACCAGATATGTCTGGGTGTATTTTCTAAAAGAGAAGTCAGAAGCTTTTGCAAAGTTCGTGGAGTTTAAGGAGCTGGTGGAAGGTCGGTTAGGCCTACGGGTGAAAAAATTGAGAACTGACAATGGTGGGGAGTTCACCTCTGGTGAGTTCTCAAGTTTTTGCAGGAAGCACGGCGTCCGAAGAGAGCTCACTTGTGCCCATACTCCACAGCAAAATGGCATTGCAGAGCGGATGATCCGTCATCTGATAGAAACCTGCAAATGCTGGCTTCATGCCAAGAGTATCCCAAAGTCCTTTTGGGCGGAGGGAATGTCTTGTGCGGCATACGTCATCAACAGAATGCCTCTAAGTCCTATCAACATGAAGACCCCTCACGAACTGATGTTCAAGGAGAAGCCAAGTGTTGCACACCTTCGGGTGTTCGGGTCAACCTGTTATGTGCATATCCCTGATGCTCTTCGGACAAAGCTAGATGCGAAAGCAAGGAAGCTAGTCTTCATTGGATATGATGAGCGGAAGAAGGGGTGGAGATGCATGGATCCTGAGACACGAAGATCAGTGGTATCTCAGGATGTGGTGTTCGGTGAGGTGACTTCCTACAAGGGGAGTTCAGGAGTTGAACTACCGGAGAGTAGGGTTGATGAAAAAGGGAAGGCTGCGGAAAATCTTCAAGTGGAGTTGCCTATTTCACCAGGAGCTCCAACTGTGTCTAGCTCAGAGATGAAGGCTTCAGGTTCTGGAAGCAGGGGGAGCGATGCTCCATGTTTGCCTGGAAGGGGATCTAGCACATAAGAAGCAGCTGTGGGGTGGTTAGTCAGGTGCAACCTCGTAGGAGGTCGAAGGGGACTATCAAGCCACCGGATCGATACACAGGAGAAAACATGGTGAGCTTTATCTCATGTTACTTTGCTGGTCCCTTGGATGAGCGGGAGCAGTCGAGCTTTGAGAAGGCCAAAGGCATGGAACAGTGGGACAGTGCTATGCAGGAGGAGATGGATGCTCTCAAGAAGAATGAGACTTGGTCTCTAGTGCCCAGGCCCAAAGGGCATTACCCCTGTGACAAGCAAGTGGGTCTACAAGCTCAAGAAGAAAGTTGACGGCATGATCGAGTGATACAAGGCTCACCTTGTGGCTCGCGGGTTCTCACAGCAGTATGGAGAGGATTATGATGAGACTTTCAGTCCAGTGGCAAAGATGACTTCGGTTCGATTTGTTATTGGTTTGGCGGCCTCCTGTGATTGGGAGATTTGGCAGCTCGACATGAAGAATGCCTCCTTATAGAGCGAGATTGACAAGGATATCTTCATGATCCAACCGTCGGGCTTCATCTCGGAGGATTGTCCATACTATGTCTGCAAGCTAAAGAAAGCCCTGTATGGGTTGAAGCAAGCGCCTCGGGCGTGGTATGGAAAGATTGCGGAGTATCTTCTATTCTGCAGATTCTTTGCTTCAGACTCTGACTCCAGTTTGTTAGTCAAGAAGGAGGGGGTGCTTCGGTTGATTGTTCTGCTGTATGTGGATGACATGATTGTCACAGGGAACTCGAAGGAGGCAGTAGCAAGGCTGAGAGCTGAGCTTGCTATCAGATTTGAGATGAAGGATCTGGGTGAGCTTCACCATTTCCTTGGACTTGAGGTGCAGAGGTGGGAGAGCGGAGTGCTCATTTCTCAGGCTGGATATGCGGAGCGGATCGTTCAATGATTCGGCATGGAGGAAGGGAAGAGCAGCTCTATACCTCTGGAACCGCATCATAAACTTCAGAAGGATGAGGGGAGAGTTCTATCTGAACCGTTAGTGTTCCGATCTCTGGTTGGGAGCTTGATCTACTTAACGATCACAAGGCCTGATATTGCTTATGCAGTTGGCAAGGTGATTCGGTGCATGGCGGAACCACGAAAGCCTTACCTTCTGGCGGCAAAAGGAATTTTGAAGTATGTGAAGTCGACCTCTGATCTGGGTCTCCTATATAGGAAAGGGTCAAGCTTGGAGTTGCATGGGTACATGGATGCTGATTATGGGGGAGACGTGGATGATCGGAGATCAACGTCTGGTTATGTCTTTATGGCGGGCCCCACAGCTATTTCTTGGTGCAGCAAAAAGCAGGACTCGGTGTTGGGGAAATGATTTATCTTAACCCCTAAAAATGAGTAGAATATAAATTCTAAGAATGAAAAATTAGTCTAAGTAAATATGCGTCGAATAGTATTCGACGCAACGTCGAAGTGTAGTCAACGTTCCTCTCAGAATGAGTCGAAATAACTCCAAACAGAATTCAACGTAACCTCTGTCGACGTAACTCTGATTACTAGTCGACGTATCTAGTGAAGTCGACGTACCTTAGTCGACGCACCTTCCATATTCTCCTCTCGACGTCCAGCCAGTCTGAAATCGACGCTTCCGTCGAATAATAATCGACGTACATCGATTTCTATGTCAAATTCAAAATACGCCAGATTTCTTTCCTTCTATCTGTAGATCTGAATTTTATGGAATAATATTATTATTTTCTAGCCGTTTTGAATCAGTCTTTCCTTCTAAATGATTCTTGGCTAAATTGATTAAGTCTATTATGGATATTATTTGAAATCAGAATGATCTCTTTCCTTCTACAGAAATATTGATTATGGAATCATTTCTCTCTTACTATTTCTCTGTCTGCTAATTGATTATTCTCCTATGGTATTCTTTGAATAAACAGAGCTATAAATAAGAGGGAAATAGGAAGAGAAGAAAATGAGAAGTGATCCACTCCATCCATTTGAAAAAGAGGAAAAGCTCCCAAGTGAAAAGTGAGAAAATCTGAGAGAAGTAAAACTGTGCTGCAGCAAACAACAAGCCCTCTTCTTCTCCTTCTTCTGAAGCCATACTGCTGCAATTTCAGAAAGCTCTCATTGATAAAGAAAAAGGCCTACAATCTCCTTCTCACTATAGAAGAGAGATTTAATTCACTATTTCTTGTGCTTCTAATCTTCTCGCTAGGAAGAAGATTCTTTCTTGTTTCAATTACTTCTTCTACTTCTTCTTCTTACTCTTTTTTCATTTTCAAATTGTGTAAAAGAGTGTTTAGAATCTCTCTTCAAAAAATTCAGTTGTACTAGTTCTAAGAGTCTCCTTATCAAAAGACTCAGGATGGTTCTAAGAGTCTCCTTATCAAAAGACTCAGTGCAAGATAGTGAATTCCTACCAAGGGGATAGAAGAGTGGACTACCCAAAGTTTGGGGAACCACTATATTTCTTTGTGTTGTGCTGTGATTTTCATTTTACTATTTTGCTTAATTCTTGTTGGTGTGTGGGAAGCTTAACTCTGTGATTATTACACACATATATATATATATATATATATATATATATATATTTATTAACTTTGCACAAAGTACTTGTAAATCTCTATTCACCCCCCTCTAGAGAATTCTAGTGTGGTTAACTGTGCACTTTCAATTGGTATCAGAGCTAGGTTGATTTAAAAATGGTAACTCCTTGATCAAAAAGATCCTACCTCATATATATATATATATATATATATATATATATATTTCTAAAAACTATTTTTCACATGGCACAAATCAAAGATTATGCTTCCACTAGACCACCAATATGCAATCTTGAAAAGTTTGCAGTTTGGAAAACAAGAATTAGGATCTATATGAATTCTATTGATGAAGATTTGCTTAATGTTATTTTGACAGGTCCTCCCAGGCCCTATAGGAAGGACTCAAGTGGTAAAGTGACACAAACAATTGTCCCATGGGCTGAGTGGACAGATGATGAGAAAAAGGAAAAAACATGTGATGCAAAAGTTGTGAACATTCTTGTCTCAACCCTCTCAGATGAAATCTTTCAAAGGGTTGTTGACTGTGAATCAGCCAAAGAAATCTGGGAGGCTCTTACAAAGATGGTAGAAGGAAGTGCTGATGAAAGGAAAGATAGGAAGGCTCTATTGATCTCCCAATATGAGAACTTCCAAAAGAAGAATGAAGAAAGTATATCTGAGATGTATGACAGATTCAGTCTGATCATCAATCAATTAAGAAACTTGGACAGAGAGATCTCTCTCATAGAGATCAATGACAAAATATTAATGAGTCTCCCAAGTTCATGGGACTCAAGAATATGGGCAATAAAAGATACAAGAGGACAAAAGGAAATCTCAACAGATGCTCTCTTAGGAAAACTTAAATCCTATGAGCAACTACTGAAAACCAGAGAAGAGAAGGAAAGAAGGGAAAACACTCCAACCTCTTCCAAAGATAGAAACATTGCATTAAAAGCAACAGAAGAAGAAACCTCTGTTACTGAAGAAGAACTATTCAGCCTCCTGGCCAGGAGATTCAAGAAATGGGTCAGGCCAGATGGGTCTATAAGGAGAGAGTCAAAACCAAGGTATGATAAGACTCATACTAAAGATATTGTTTGTTATTCCTGCAGGAAAATTGGACATATTGCTCCAGAATGTCCAGAAAATGCTGAGAAAAAGAAAGATCTGAAAAAGAAAGACCTCAAGAGGAAGGAGAAGAAGACAGAAAGAGGCTTCATTGCAGAAGCTTAGAGTGAGACAGATTCTGAAGACAGCACTTCATCTAAAAGTGACAATGAAGAGTCTAAGCAAGAAGACCTATGCTTAATGGATCTTGGAAGCACAGAAGAAGAATGTGCTGCTGAATCATGGAGTGAAACAGGATCAGAAGGAAGCATCTCTTCAACAGCAAAAGCAAATAGCCTTATTCTCATAGAGGAATCTGAGGATAAGGGAGAGGTAAGCATTTTTGATGAAATAGATTTTCTCAGTGAAGATTTTAAAAATGATTTTGAAAGAATCTGTTTAGATCAACTAAAAGCTAAACAAGAAATTAAGGATCTAAAAGAACAAATTAATATGAGAAAAATAGAAGATACATGTTCAAAAAATTATGAACTAAGGTGTAATATCCATAAAACAGAAAAGGAAATAAATAGTGCTAAAATAGAAAATCAACTCCTTAAGAATAAGGTATCCCAGGCAAAAGCTTTTGAAGAATCTATAAAAGTCAGAAGCCAGACACTTAAAGAAATCACTAAAAAACAAACGATCAGACATAAGAATCTGGGGTTAGGGGCTGATCCTTCAACCAGTTCAATACCATCTACCAAACCTGCTTGGATGAGCCCTGTTAAATTCACTAAACCCATAAAATCAACAAACCTAGAAGAAGACTCACAAAATACAGAAGATCTCACCTTCAAAGAAATAAACTACCTTAATGAATCATCATCATACCATACAGAAGAAGACTCCCAAACTACCTCTGAGAAGGCAACTATGCCAAGAGAAACAAGTTATAAAGAAACAAAAATCCAATCAGAAAAAGGGAAAAATACAATCTGTGAAGATAAAATTGCGTCGACTTCATATCGGCGCATGAATGATAGTACGTCGAACTCTACTAGACGCAATCTCTCAGATGCTTCGACCTCAAATCGACGCATGAACAACATTACGTCGACTTACAATCGACGCAACTACTTCCATGCAACGATTCCAGATCAACGCAATCTAGAGAAAGCGCCGAATACATATCGACGCAACTCTCAACATATGTCGAGTAGATATCGACTCACAAAACCTCAGAGAACTCTGAACTGGCACTTCTGGTAGGCGATACGGATGGGGTTGCTCAGGGATATCTCGCTCAAAATAAAAGATATAAGAAAGACTTTCTGACTCAATCTTGTACAAGGTGGACTTTTTTTTCTGACTCGTCACAGTACAGATCCCGCGCATCAAATGATTACTTACTTGTGAGTTCAGGCCTGCCTCGGAGTGGCTGGAACTTTCCTGGGATGAATCACTTGCCTCTTTGGCTCATAGAGAAAGCCTATTCTAGGATTCAGCCATATACGATATTCCCAGTCTTTTAGGATAGAAACATATAGCGACGCTACGCGTCCGCAGAGCAAGATGGTCAAGGAGATACTCATTCTCTAGAAACAATCATTCAAATCATTACTTGGAATTGCAGAGGTACTGGTAACAGTGTCTTTTTGCGAATTAGGCTGGATTCTCCATTCGGAATGTTTACGGTTAGGCCGCTCGGGCTCCGCGTTTCAGCTATCAAGAATCCAGATTCTTCATTCAATGGATGCAAGTGGAACGTTTGAAAAGATGAATTCTTCTTCATCTCAATGGGAGTCTTCTTTCACTCGGTGTGATCATGAAAAAGAAGAAAGTTTGCAACGGGGAGAGGAAGAAGGGAATAAAGCCTGATAAAGGATAAAGGTGTTTACCTTCCTTAGAGCCTGCCTGGAACTCCTGAATTCACTCTTTCACTAGAGGAAGCGCCTCCCTTTCCAGCTTCAAGATCTAGCTCTTTCTGTACAGGATATAGCTATTCTTCAAAAACTTTCTATCTTAACCCCCATTCAGGACCCATTCATCCTGATCAAAATTTCTATCCTAATCAAAACTTTCATTCTGATCAAAACTTCTATCCTAATCAACATCTCTATCCCTCTCTAAACTCAAATTTCCATAATCAAAAGACAATTAGGTGTTATTTCTGTAATAAAATTGGCCACACTGCCAAACAATGTTGGCACAATCAATCCAACTGTTTATAAAATTAGTCCAAGGGTGACTTAGAAAACCTTAGGATTAGGAAGAAATAATCTCTAAAGAAAAACCTAGAATTTTCGGACAAAGTAAAAGTCATGTTGATCTCTTAATCGATGCATACGTCGATAGGAAACCCTATCAGACTATACCGACGCATACATCAACTTGCACTCGACGCAACGTCGACTTCATGAAAAAGGCGGCAATACTAAAATATTTTCAGTCACATCTACTGCTGTACCGAATAAACCTCGAGTTGTGTCTCGTGTCGACGTTTCACCTGACTTAAATAGACTCTTCAGTTAAATTTCTGCACACTCCTGAGCTTCTCTCATCCTCCTCATTTCTCAGTCCAGCCATCTCTTCCTCTTTCTCACTGACCTAAATGGCTCCCAAGATCAACTCCGGTTTCGATATTGATCTTGAATCCTTCCAAGCCGCCGCCGAAAATTATAAGAGCATCATAGCTCTCTTCACTGAAGCTGGGTTAGACAAACTCATTTCCACAAGATGCAAACTCCTAGTGACAGAACTTACTGAGTTAATGAATCATGTTCAGATATCTGAACAAGGAGAGATCACATGAACACTCTATGAGACACCTGTCTCAATCTCTGCAGAACACCTTAGGGACACCTTTGATCTTACATCAGGTACACAACAACACTATTCTATTTCAAATCAAAAGGAAAGCAAATTATTTTCTAAGAATAGCTAAATGAATCTTCATCATCATTCCCTTATCAGGTGATGAACCTGTGGATCTCACCCCTGAGAAAACCAAGAATCTATTACTCATCATGAAGTTCTCCAAAGATAAACCAATCCACCTGAAGAAAATAGATTTTTCTGAGGAATATAGGCTATTGGCACACATAGTAGGAAAATTACTATTATGCAAGATCTCTGCCCATGATGCAGTGCCCAAGCTGCAACTGAACATCATGGGGGCACTTGTGCTAAAAAAGAAGGTTGACTGGGCCAGCTGCTTACTAAAAATGATAGGCTGCAAATATTCTCACAAAGAGAATGTCTATATGAGGATCATGAGTCAGGTACTTCTCCACTCCTTCCCTGACCTATGTAGGTCAAAAGGAATTCCCATTCCTCCTGGAAAAAGGATGTCCATAGCCCTCTTCTCAAAATGGACCAGGCAAATCCCCAAGCCTGGCTCCATTCCTGAAAGGACTCCCACTCATCCTAATTCTCATGTGCATCCATCTTCTCCTCCTCCTCATACAAACACCTCTTCTCTACCAACATCATCCACACCTATAGCTTCTACTACCCTCACACCTCCTATCTTACCCACACCTTTACAACTACCAACTCAATCACCTGCTCAACCCTCCTCTATTCCTCCACCTCCTCCATCAAACTCACTTCATCACAATGATACAGTCCTCTCTCCACCTTCATCACCTCCACCTCCACCATTATCTCCTACTCCAACACACCTTGAACCATCTCCATCCATTAAAACTCTCATCATGCACATGCAAACCCAAATAGATGGGGTCAATGCCTCTGTGCAAAGCTTGAAGTCCTCTGTCTCTTCCTCTAAAGTGACCAAGTCTTTCTTAACCTCCTTGGCTAAGAAGGTCAAGAAGGGGGAGAAATTAGATGAAGAGTAGCTCTCAAGTCACAAATCTCTCTCACACAAGTCCCTTCCTACTTCAAAATCTGATAAGACCATTGGAAATAAACAGATAACAGATGTACTCACTATAGCAAGAGAAGTTGAACAACAAGTAGTTCTTTTTCAAAGAGATGCAAGTAAAGTGGATGAAAGTGAGAAGGAAGTTGAAAAGGAAGCTGAGGCTGTAGGTATGACTGAAAATGAGAACAAAAAAGAAGCTGAAGCTCAGGGGGAGCCAAATGCTGACATATCTGAAGCTGGAGTTGAGAAAGAATCTGAAGATGCAGAAGTAAAAAAAAAGGATGTTCCATCTCAGGGGGAGCAAACTGCTGTGACTCAGGGGGAGCTGAGTGAATCACCTGTTACAGAGAAGGAGCAACCCACTTCTTTAAAAACTTTAGTATTCACTAGGAAAAGAAAAACTCCTCCTACCCCTCCTGAGTGATGTGTTGAACAATGTTGATATGTTCTTAAATACTGTTTATGAAGTCTGTGTATATGATTCTATTTTCTTCTGAGTACTTAACATATTTCTTTTCTATATAAATGCCTTGCTGTGTTGATTAAAAGCTGATGCAATTTCTCCCTGAATAGGGTTAAGACAAATAGGGGGAGATTGCTGGGGAAATGACTTATCTTAACCCCTAAAAATGAGTAGAATATAAATTCTAAGAATGAAAAATTAGTCTAAGTAAATATGCGTCGAATAGTATTCGACGCAATGTCGAAGGGTAGTCGACGTTCCTCTCAGAATGAGTCGAAGTAACTCCAAACAGAATTCAACGTAACCTATGTCGACATAACTCTGATTTCTAGTCGACGTATCTAGTGAAGTCGACGTACCTTCCATATTCTCCTCTCGACGTCCAGCCAGTCTGAAATCGACGCTTCCATCGAATAGTAATCGACGTACGTCGATTTCTATGTCAAATTCAAAACACGCCAGATTTCTTTCCTTCTATTTGTAGATCTGAATTTTATGGAATAATATTATTCTTTTCTAGCCATTTTGAATCAGTCTTTCCTTCTAAATGATTCTTGGCTAAATTGATTAAGTTTATTATGGATATTATTTGAAATCAGAATGATCTCTTTCCTTCTACAGAAATATTGATTATGGAATCTTTTCTCTCTTACTATTTCTCTGTCTGCTAATTTATTATTCTCCTATAGTATTCTTTGAATAAACAGAGCTATAAATAAGAGGGAAGTCGGCAGAGAAAAAAATGAGAAGTGATCCACTCCATCCATTTGAAAAAGAGGAAAAGCTCCCAAATGAAAAGTGAGAAAATCTGAGAGAAGTAAAACTGTGCTGCAGCAAACAACAAGCCCTCTTCTTCTCCTTCTTCTGAATCCATACTGCTGCAATTTCTGAAAGCTCTCATTGATAAAGAAAAAGGCCTACAATCTCCTTCTCACTGTAGAAGAGAGATTTCATTCACTATTTCTTGTGCTTCTAATCTTCTTGCTAGGAAGAAGATTCTTTCTTGTTTCAATTTCTTCTTCTACTTCTTCTTACTCTTATTTCATTTTCAAATTGTGTAAAAGAGTTTTTAGAATCTCTCTTCAAAAAATTCAGTTGTACAGGTTCTAAGAGTCTCCTTTAGCAAAAGACTCAGGTTGGTTCTAAGAGTCTCCTTATCAAAAGACTCAGTGCAAGATAGTGAATTCGTACCAAGGGGGTAGAAGACTGGACTACCCAAAGTTTGGGGAACCACTATATTTGTTTGTGTTGTGCTGTGATTTTCGTTTTGCTATTTTGCTTAATTCTTGTTGGTGTGTGGGAAGCTTAACTCTGTGATTATTACACACACATATATATATATATATATATTTGTTAACTTTGCACAAAGTACTTTTAAATCTCTATTCACCCCCCTCTAGAGAATTATAGTGTGGTTAACTGTGCACTTTCACTCGGTGTCTGTATCTACCACAGAAGCGGAATACAAGGCTTCGGCTTTGGCAGCTCAGGAAGTCGTTTGGCTCAGGAGGTTGGTGGAGGACATTCATGAGGAGGTTCGAGGTCCCACTATGCTACGCGGGGACAATGAGAGTGCTCTCAAGCTAGTTAATAATCTAGTTTGTCACACGAGGACCAAGTACATTGAGATTGAGCACCATTTCATTCATGAGAAGGTGTTGGGAGGATCTCTTATGGTCGAGCATGTTCGAAGTGTGGACAATATTGCAGACATCTTCACAAAGCCGCTGGCGAAGGGACCGTTTACTCGGTTGCGGAGTTTACTTGGGCTAGTTTCCACTTCCCACTTTAAGGGGGAGTGTTGAAATTATTGAAGTGGAGTGGAAGGTGGCCGACAGTCTGTATATTGGTGACCGCAGAGACCGCGTGGTCTCTGTGCTGGTGATCTACCGGTCTGGCTCTGGCGGTCTGCTGTGTTGGCCAGTTTGTTCTTGTAATGTTCCAGTCTCTTCTCGGTCTGCTCTGCTTGGTTGGTTTATCTTCTTTGTAGAAGACCGGACGGTCTGTTCTTGTGTAACCGCTGTGATCGGGCGGCTTATGCAGGTTGATCTGGCAAGTTGTCTGAAGTCGGTTGGCGACTTGTCTGAAGTCGGCCAGATGTTCTTAGGTTGCTCTAGGCGATCTAAGGAAGGATTGATCCGTGTCCACGTGGCTTGTTCGCGATCTGCTGCTGATTTGCGGTCTTGGATAGGATGTTGTCCAAGTGGTGTGATCACGCGGTCTGCTCTGTGAGACCGCTCGCGATATGATGGGTGGTGACTATATCTCTTGCGGCGGTGACGACGACTATTCCCTCGCCTATAAATAGGCGTGTAGGGCCCGTCATTATTAACGAGGACTGTAAGAACTAGAGCTTGGGTTCTTTTGTGCGGTCTAAACTTTGAGGTTGAGCGGTCTCGGAAGCGAGTTGACTGTTTATTGTATTCGCAGGTTTGTGGTCAGCAGCTTGCAGTCTCCTTCCTTGGTGATTTCCCAGTGGCTTGAATAAACATTTCGGCAGCGGCTTGTCTGCGAACTGGTTTATGTTGTTCTTGTGCTGTTCGCAGCGAGCTCGACGATCAGGCGACCATCTATGGTTAGGCGATCTGAGTTGTGGTTTGGCGACAGCTTCTATTCTCTGTTCAGTTCAATATGCTCCAGTTTGTGCGGTCTGAGGTGGCGGTCTTGTAGTGCAGGTCATCTTGCCTGTTTTATGTTCGTGCGGTCTCAGGACAAGCTGGGCGGTCTCTGGAGTGCAGCGGTCTGTGCGGTCTCCGCTTTGTCAGGTCGCCAGATTTGTTTTTTGGTGTGTTTTGTTCTTCTCTCCTTCGTGATTCTTATGAATCATGTCTCACCATGTATGTCTCGAAATGTAATGAAGTTGTGTGATTCAATAAAGACTATTGTGTTGTTGTTTGGCATTGTGGTTGTTTGGCTATAACTCAGTTGATGCAACTCCTGCTTACTCCTAAACGGTTCATCACAAATTTTAACAATTGATCCATCTCGTGAGGAGATTTCTTGAACGTTTGTGCAAGCTTGTATATTCTCCAAGTCTTGCACTTGTTCCACACCTGCAAAAGGAGAATCATAAGTTCTTTCAAGAAAAACCCAAATTTCATATGCGGTAGGTAAATCATAAATAAGTTTGAAAATATTTTGATCTAACGCACAAAATAAACTATTCAAAGATTTTGCATTTAAAACAATTTTGTTTCTAGTTAGTACGCTAGGTGGTTTTTCAATAGTAATATTCCAAACTTTTTCATCTAAGGCCTTAAGAATATTTTTCATTAATATTTTCCACCTTTTATAATTTTTGCCCATAAATAAAGGTGGTGATAATACTTTTTCATTTATATTAAAATTTTCCCCACTAATAGAAGTGAGATCATGTTCAAGATACGCCATTAGTCATGGTTGTTAAGCCGATTTGGAATAACCTGGCTTTGATACCACTTGATGGATCTGTAGGCGCCCTTAGAGGGGGGGGGGGGGTGAATAAGGGTTATAAGATTTTTTAGAATATTTAAATGAAAAATGATTCTCTGTTGCTACCGTGAGTGGTAGTGTTACCGCTCAGCGTTAGTGATAGAGAAAATCTGTTTATGTTATAGTAATGAAAATCAGAGATCATGAAACAGAGATGAAGAAAGACATATTTTCATTAACAATAAATAATTTTGTTTACAAAATCTTTTCCCAATGACGCTTGGAAAGAGGCGATGAATGAAAGACTCTATTGGGTTTTCTATAGCGACCCTTCTCCCAAGGACCGGTTGGCTCTAGGCAATCTCTCACCAGATATGGCCTCAAGATGCTATAGCCCTTCCCTCAATGGAAAGGCATCGAGCACTCCCTAGATCTACATCCTAGACCTAGTCACCAACGCGAGGAGAATTTCCCCTAGTCCCCGCAAGGCCCTAGTCGCCGTGTGGCGAATTCCTCTACCGAGCAAAAAGATATAAAGGTTATAATTAGAAACTAAAAAAACACAAACTAAAAACTCCCTCAAAAGAAGAACTTGATGTCGATGTAGATTCGATCAGATCGGTCTTCAAGTTCTTTGCGTTCACGAATGTTGACGGAGTTCTTCGGGCTGCTTGGGGAAGGCTCTCACGAGTGCTCTGAATATATGACTTCAACTCATTCTGTAACAGCAAGCAATAATGGAGGAAATGCGCGTCCTTAAATAGAATCAGCCGCTACCTCCTGCGGTAGTACTAACACCCCGCGGAAGCCACATTAGGAAATGATCAAGCACACGGATCATGGCAATTTAGGCAACTTTTGAGTGCTAAACTTTGAGCTTCGCCTAGCGCGCCGCGGTAATGCTAACGCTCCGCGATAGCGAGATAACCTCCCTTCAGCCAATATCTCCTTCCACATTTGCTCCTCAATCATATGCAGACGGGAGGATTCCAAAAGCTACCGCCGGGCGGTAGAGATGTCGCGCCGCGTTAGAGCACGCTAAATATGCATCCCGCCAATCATTCATTTTTCTTCACTATTTCCATCCCGTCAATTGTTTCCATTAATACTACTGCCAGCGGTAGTTCTAACGCTCCGCGGTAGCAACACCTGACATCTATTTTCGTCGAACACTATTTTGTCGAACGCCATTTTCGTCGAAAGCCAGTTCGTCGAACGACGTCTTCTTTTGTCGAACACCATTTCGTCGAACGACATCTGATTCGTTAGCGCCAGCGGTAGTTCTAACGCTCCGCGGCAGCAACAACACAACATATTCCTATGGAGATTTGAATGCATAGGATCCTGCATGTTATAAACACAAAAACAAATATGAGCAAATACAATAGGATTTGTTATTGTCAAACCAAGAGATGCCGAAAGCATGTTCAAACATTACCAAAAGGGCATAATTATACTTTTGGCTAAACAGCCTAGATATAAATTCCCAAATAAATACATGAGGTGTTTTATGTCAACATAACCATAGTGACAAAGTCTTAGAATTTTCTAAGTTGATTTGCATACTTTACACTCATAATTTAAAAGGTGCCAAAATTAAAATAAATCAAACACCTAGGATTTTTGTCCCAAAAGTCATAATTTCACTTTGGATGGTGTAATCCATCAACATAAGACTATGCCCAAAGTTCCATGGGCATTCCACAAGGCATATGGGCCACATTCCCCCACCTTCCACTTTTGGCCAAATGTACCCAAAATCTCATTTAGCATGATCACATGCAAGTTTGATTCACCAACCTACTGAGGTCCAATGGACCTGATATTTTTACCAGGGCTTTACTCTACCCAAATGAACCTCGCAACAAAATTTGGTGTCATAATATATATTTTTCACCAAAAAATTGCACTTTTATGAAAAATCAAATTTTACCTAAAACTGTAGGAAAATCTTGTCAAAAAATTCTTAATTTTTTCAGGTGATGTATCTATGGTATATACATACTCCCTCCAAATTTCAAGTCAATATATTTATCCAATTAAAAGATATTCAAGGAATAGCGACTGTCCTACCCTATAGACCAGTCCCACTAAAACGCCCCTACAGGGAGCTACTCTGCTCCAAATAGACTGATCCAAGTCCCTAATTAAAGTAGAGACCAAGTGCTACAACATTCATATTTGGCACTTTTTTCTGATTCGACATATAAGGGCTTCATTTTTAAGGAGCAAAAATCTCATTTATAGGTGACAAAATACACATAATAATGTATATATTAATTATTCTGTCCAAGTCAACGGATCTGATTGTCTCTTATACCTCCCGCCAACCGACAGGATTGCCCCAACCTAGAGTGTTTTCCAGGAGTTTTTTCTGGCCATCCGGCCAACTTCCCGGCAGGCCGCCGCCACGACCACCTTCATTGAGGTTGTGGCTATCGCCGTGCTGCGGCACGGCCGCCGGAGAGGCCATTTCCAGTGATACCGCAACCATCTTTTTTCATGGAAAATTCAGATTTTTCTCTCACTTGATCGGGCTCAATTGAGCCAAATTTCTCTCATATTAGATCTAGGATACTAGCACAAGGGGAGAGGAGGAGAAACATGCCTGATTTTGCGCTTGGATGCGGCTACTCCTTTGGGTGGCCATGGATATGGTATTTTCCGTCGAACCTCCTCCCAAGCTTGATTCTCCACCAAATTCAGTGAACCAAGGCTCGATTCCAACTGCTTGAGGGTCTCTAAAGATGATGAAAGGGTCAAATTGAGCTTTAGGAGCCTCTATATAGAAGATTCACAAATAGGGGTTTTAGGCCATGGCCATTAATGACCTTCCTTAATGATGGCCGACCTGTAACGGTTGGAAACCTCCTCAAATTCATCAGGGTAGATGATAGGAGGGGTTGAGGAAGAACAAGAGAGTGCCACTTTGCCTCCCTCCATTATTCCCCCTCTAAATGAAGCTCCATCCTTTAAACCCTAATTATATCACCTAATTCGGAGTAAATAAATCTGATAAATCTAGTGGGCCCTAGGATGGGCCTTGGGCAAGGACTAAGCCCACTTGAATTGGCTTGGACTCTAATTTAACCTTTAAGGTTCACATTGACAATGGTTGCCTTGGGTTGACTTTGTCAACTAATGAGGTGACTAGTCCAATGTGTTGGTCTCGAGTTTTTTGAAACCACCCAATGTTGGTTGGGTCATTGTAATGCCTTAATTGGGCCAATTTAGCCAAAGATGTGATTTTGACCAAAATTAGGGAAACTTTGACTTTGGTCAAATTGGACCAATTGAAGACCCCATGATGGGGCTTTTGGGTAAATTGGATCCCTTGTGATGCCATAAGACTAGTGGTGATGTCAATTTCATGTTTTGAGGGGTCAATGGACCTATTGGTGAACGATTGACCTTTGTTGACCTAACGGGTACTTTGGTCAATTTGGCCAAGTTGATGATCCTATGGTGGTTCTTTGGGTCACTTGGGTGTCCCATAGGGTTAAGGATGTATTGGTGAGCTTGTGTTGAGGTGGTGAGCTCAATTTAATGTGAATTGGCCTAGGTTGACCTATGTACCTTTGTGGTGCTTATAGCAATTTGCCTAGGTTCAAGCTAGCCTAGGGTCATCCCATGAGCTTTGGTCACCACCCATGTCCTAACCCTAACACAAGGTTGTCTAGAAGTGAGGGGGATATTACAAATCCTAATAAACAAATTAGAATTTTGTCCCCAAAATTTAAGTTTGGGTCTACGGGGTTTCACACATAAATAAAATAACCAAATTTTCTAGGAGGTTTAGATTGTACCCGAGGCAAAGAGTCTCTGGAACAATTGTTGTATTAAAAATTCATAGGTTCTCATGTGTGCTCCTCTTGTTCATGATTGGACCACAATACCTTAACCGATGGGACCATCTTCCTCCGCAGGACTCACACCGTTGTATCGTCCATCCTGACTGGTTCCAAATGAGCTGACTGGTTGGGCGCTACCTCGCCCGATGTAAAAGTGATATACTGCTTCGGCCGATGTTGTGCTCTGCAAAAGTGAGGAGACATGGAAGACGTCGTGCAGGTTCCCTAACTCTGGCGGTAGCTCGAGCCAGTATGCCAAGGGACCTATGTTCTCCAGGATCGTGTAAGGTCTCAAAAACCGAGGGCTGAGCTTCTTGTGCCTCTGTACCTGTAAAACACAATGCATCAGATGTATCATCAAGAAAACCTTGTCCACCACTTGGAACTTCACCTTATGATGCCTCGCATCGTAGTACATTGCATGCTGTCTTTGAGCCTCTAGCATCCTGTCTCTGATAAGTCATATTTGAGCATCTGCATCCTCGATATAGTCCGATGCAAGTGCTTTCAGATCCTCATCCTGGACCCAAGATAGCGGCGTCCGACACTTCCTCCCATAAAGAGCCTCGTAGGGAGCCATTCTGATGCTTGCTTGATGGCTGTTGTTATAAGAAAACTCTATCAATGTTAACAGTCTCTCCTAATGTACTTTCATTATATCTCTTGATATTATAATCAAAATTACGTGGGTATTTTATCAAGTTTCCAACCAATTTTACCCAAAATAGACCTTAATCACACTTGGATCTAGAGTCTCTTATGACCCACGATCACCATATTCATGAGGTTAATTTTGTCACACATAACATAAACCTATTAGAACACAGTTTTCAGCATCCCTTTGATTTGAGAATAACTAATCCTACTTGTACTTGATCTTGTTTGTCATTTGTCTTTAGCATGCAGGTTTGAACAAAATTGATACTAGGATGCTATTGTTGGTCTGGACTTGATCACAATCTGAAATGATGAATGTTGTCTAACGCCAGGCGTTAGGACTTAACGCCGACATTGATTTTCATTCCCACTATGATGAAAATGGCATGGAGGGAAACTGTCGTGATTATAAGTGCATTTTGCGAATGATTTGACTTAACGCCAAGCAATAGCCTCAACGCCAGCTTTAAGGTTACCTAAAATGAATGTTTCCAAAGATGCATAATCTCCTTCCTGTTTTGAAGATCCGATCCATCAAATTATTTCTATACTGAGTCAACGCCTGGAGTTAGGCTTAACGCCGGCGTTAGCTTCAGTCCAATAAATAGGTTGCATTTGTTCTCTTCGACTATAGATTCAAAGGAGCCATATTCCAGCACTTCAGAAACTCTACATGTAAGACCCCTTTTTTTTCTTTTGAAAACCCGGGTCTCATGACCAGAACTGCCGCTTTGCGGTGACACCCTCGCTCGGGAAGGTCGCCACTACAAAACGCCGATCCTGCCGGCCATATCGATCACAGAAGAAGAAAAGAATAAATGAACAAATCGAAGTTCAAGTCCACAATCACATGTTATATATAATAAATGTCCACATGGTATAACTGAAATATCAATGTTACAATAATAAAGGGCACGTGCCCTGTACATCATGTCCTCACTACAAGATCACTCGCGGAAGCTAACTACTAATCACTCACTGATCCTGAATCATATGCTCTTGTACTAGACTGGACCGCCTCCATCTGCACCGGCCTCTAGTGCTGTCGCGTCTCTTCGATCCAATAAAATGATATGGTCCACCGACCGTTAGTCAAAAAGACTAAGCCAATCCCCCACCCCTCCCCCGGTGACTCCTAGGCACCGTGCGGGAAGGATGAAGCGGAGGACAACAAGGGGTGTAACAATAGCAGATGACAGGGGTACATGGAATTCTACACTACACATGTATATATATATATATATAATTGAAGCAGTAAAAGAGCATAGTAAGAGCAGGTAAAGAATAAGTAAATTGCAGTAAGTAAAGACATATATATAATAGAAAGTAACCATTGATTTATAGGAATGCCCACACAAACCTACAGACTAAGGGGTCGTTTAGCAGGGTCTATCGTATAAGAAGTCCCATAACCGACTTATACGATAGGGGTATGGGTTGAAATGCATTGTTTATTCTTTGTCATGCAAGGAATGATGTTAAATGTTATGTTCACACAAGTGCAACTCACACACTACGACTCTATGCGCACAGACCTTTAGTTCCCCCTTTTTGGAGCTAGCAAGACTCCCAGGATACTCCCGTAGTGGCAAACGGAAGCGGTGGGTTGGGCCTCACCCACCTTTAGGTTGGTATTCACAATACCTAACCTAGACCTATCGTACGCCTCAACGCAAAACCGCGGAGCATCTGTGTACTCTTACTGGCTGGACCACCAGACTGTTATGGCTAAGTGCAAATTCCACACTTGCCGAGTCAACGTATTGACGTCGGTGTGAACGACTATCCAATACCGAAGACCCACCACCTTCATGCACATGCAAACATGTTCTACTATATCCCGAGCCACAAACTCCCCGGCCTAACCTGCCCGTCATTATAACCTTCCTGGCCAACGGCTCGCCGGACCAACCCGTCCGTACCAACAAGCATTACTGAGTCACAAGCTCACCGGACTAACTAGTTCGCTTCTTCAGCCACTGAGCCTACCGCTCATACGACCAAACCAACTAACCTCCCAAAACTACGAGGTGTGGGTGTTCGTATTATTAAGTTAATCTTGTACATCAACTTATCCCTATAATTTATGGTTTATCTTGGACTTCCCGAGGATTACCCTGTATGGGGCTCACTACGGTACTAGGAACTATAATGGGATGATACCCCAAAGCCCCCTTTCTCAAGACACTTAGTGTTATTGGTATTTACCCATAAGAACACCCTCCTTATTATTACACTTGGATTACCCTAAGTATTTTATGACCCGCTAGGGGAAAGACGATCCTTCGTCAATCCCGAGCACAACTTTACCCTTAACTCACCAAGCACACCCTCATCACCTAAACTCCTTTTGGTGTCCTTCAATCTCTTCAAACTGACCATGTACACCAACTACATGCCACTTCCACTTGGTAGGCCCCTAATATCCAAATTTCACATATTTACTATACGCAGACCAAACTAACTATATGAAGCTTATAAGTAGAGGTACTCCAAATATTCATCCAACTTACTCAAGAAATTTGCTGGAGGTCTATCATGATGTTTCAAAACTAAATTCGGAGAATCATATTTTTCCTTAATTATTTGCATTTATTATCATTTCTCTAATATTTACCAAGTATGAATATGAGCATGAAGTGTAAGGTATTCTTATGATATGGCTCCCATAAAATTAAGATAAATCTATCATGCCAAAATAACCATAAGTATAGAATGTCACAATTTTACAATCAGGAATTGTCCTCTAATTATAATATTTAGCATATTTCCAAAGTTGGAGGTTAATGAAGGAACCCTCAAAAATACTTATCCAAAATTTATGGAAAAATTACTGGACCTTCATATTAGTCAGAAAAGTCTACTGGCCAAATTTCAAAATTTATAAAGACAAATTAATCACATAAATGAATATTCCAAGGAAACGCTTTCTAGGGAAAATTGTGAAAGAACCTACTGATAACAATCTCCAAAAATTATATAAAACTTTGCAGAGCTTTCTAGTGCCCTGAAATGTCCTATCACCATGTTGCATATTTTCTAGAGAGTATTGGTCCCTCAATTATATTTCTTATGGTAAATGTAAAATAAGTGTCTTGTGAATGAAGTGCTGGTTAAATCATTTAATTAATTACACAAAAATTGCCAGAGATCTTTCATGTGATATTAAAGGAACTACCAAGGTTTCACCATCATCCAAGGCCATTTGAATATGTAAGTCTCTCTAATAATGAAAAGCCCTAAATGGGTTATAACCTAATTTAGGGGGAATAAATACTGCTAAAATTATCTCAAAATTCCCTAGGGCATTATTACACCCCATGAACATATCTACTAAGTCCCATGACCATTCTAGGACTTTGGCCACATGACCTTCACAAGGTTCTATATACACCCCTAGGGATAAAGCAAGCATCCTAGGGAATAACCACTTACACACCACCCCAAATCACTCATGGGGGTGTTTTAGGAGATCCTAAACCAGTGGCCAAGGTTTCAACTCATGTTGATGAGTTTTGAACACCATACCCCAAAATAAACACCATATGTAAGACCCCCCTCCCGGAACACAAGGCACGGCTGAGGGGAGTCTTATGCCCAGGACAGCCGCCTTGCGGAAGCGCCAACACACGAGCTAGCCTACCCCACAAGACGCCTATCCTGCCCGCCAAACCAACTAAACAGTGCCAACCCATCAATACAAGAAAGCATTAAAAGCCATAGATTCACAAAAAGTAATAATGTCCAAACCGAGTACAAAGAAAGACAGAAAGCTACACAAGCTCCTGCAAATCATCAGAGTATCAAGCTAAATGCCACAGGGGCTACATCTCAAAACACTCACTCGCCTCTATAACTGGCGGTAGCCAAGGTATCATGGTCTCCGGCCCTGTCCCCCTGACCTGACTATCCTCCTCCAGCACCGTGCACTGCTGCTCTAAGGTACAATCCTAAAAAGAGGGACGTATCAACCGTTAGTCATAAAGACTAAGTGGCTTCACATCCGCTCCCCCGACGACTCCAAGGCACCGGGCGGAAGGAAAGGAAGAAAAGCTGCAATATAAGCAATAATATAGAAGCAGGTGACATGAATGGTTGTTCATATATGATGGTTGTAAAATACCCAAGTACTTGCAATAACTCTAACTAACATGTACATAAATAACAGTGGTTATATAAGCAAGTACTAGTAACAAGAAAGCATGATCAACGACAGTGTATAAGCAGTCGAGCATATAATAATAGAATTGGAACTTAACTTATAAGGGTGCCTATACAAGCTTATAAGTTAAGGATATGAACATAAAGGTAAATCATCATATAAAGGTGCCCATACAAGTTTATATAATGAGGATCCAATGCGGTGCAATGCAATGATTATAAAGGATGAATGCAATGCAATGATTATGATATGACAAATCACCCATGCAAAGTTGCTATGTCGATATAGACCTTTAGTTCTCGCTTTTTGAGGGGTAGCTAACCGCTCAGGCATCTCCCATCGTGGCCAGACGGAGACAGTGGAACGAGCTCCTCCACTACTAGGAGAGTATGAACACTACCAGTCCTAGGCCTCTGTACGCCTCGACGCTAAGAACACATAGCGGAGACCCTGCGTACTGCTCGATGCTAAGAACACACAGCAGAGCCTTCAAGGACACAAAAGGGGACTTGGGTAGGTGAGAACCAAGAGTCCAACCCAACCGGTCTAGAGTCTAACTGCAAGCTTCTGTCAGTGTCACGACCAGCAAGCCCATAGACCCGCCAAAGTAATCCTCCGCAGCGGGGTCCATTTGTATCAGTGTATCAACAAACACCAGGACTTCTAATCCAAGTCCTTCTATACAATCCGTGTATCTACGTACACCAGGACTTCTAATCCAAGTCCTTCTATACAATCCGTGTATCTACGTACACTAGGACTTCTAATCCAAGTCCTTCTATACAATCTGTGTAGCTACGTACACTAGGACTTCTAATCTAAGTCCTTCTATACAATCTGTGTATCTACGTACACCAGGACTTCTAATCCAAGTCCTTTTATACAATCATTGTATTTACGTACAAATCACAACGTGTTTCAACACGATTAAAGCTATCAACCTTATGGAGAGGTTATCACTAATCTACACCATCCAAGAGATTATCAAGCGATATGAACATTAATTCATACATGTCCTTTTTACGATTCCACATACATCTACAATTGAAGGTTCATTCAAGGGATCATCTTAACAGAAATAAATCCGAAATCATTATCACAAGCCAACACTAGCATATACATGATTCATATAAAATTTCGGCCCAAACAGGCTTCACATTCAGCATTTATATCCCCTTCAAGTTATGAAATAACACGGCAATAAATTTAATACTACTTAATCATAAATTATAAATTTCAACAGGGATGTACATATTGTTATCACCTATGTCTCCACCAATTTTCATGAGCATCCAACCAATATAATAAGAAAAATCCACAAAATACTGAGATCGGAAGTGTTATGACACAGTTTACTAAAACTGGATTTCTGGGTGCTACAGTTGTCCAAAAATTATGATCCACCCCAATTTGGAAAGCTAACATCAAGGGCTAAAACATTCATGTTGTGTACTAAACCCAGATCCAAGTGGGTCCTACCAAAAATCTACTATGAAGTCAACTGCAGAAATCTGGACAGCAAAAACAGCATGCACTAAACCCATTCCAGCTTTCTGGACAGCCCACTCGACTGCACCTTTAGGGAGATACAAGTCACTCCAGAAAACAGGTAACCTATCATTGGAAAGATCTTTCCGAGGGCTACAACTTTCATGTTGAGCTCGAAGTCTAAATGCCGTGGGATAAGGCCTAAACATTGGCTTGACCCCAGCTGCGCACATATTTCCTTAATAACCAAGTGCAAACTTATAAATTGAAGACTTCTCTAGCAAGGGGGGCTATCATCACATTTATCACACAAATATTTAATTAACAACCCTAATAAACAGAGGTATATTCATCATCTTTCCCAAACAGGGGTTAGGTTAAATCCCTAAATGTCATTCCCCTCACTCTCCCTCAACGACCATGGGTTTGCACCAAATCAAATCCCATCTCTTCTTCTTGAAGAGAAGAAATGATTCCTAAAACCTCGCGGCGAACAATTCCCTAAATTTGAGGTTCCCGCTTGGTCTTCCTAAGGAAACTCCATTAAAGCTCACACGAGATGCTCTCTTGAGCCTTCATCTCTCCTATTGTGATCTAGGACGCTAGCACCAAGGGAGAGGGGGCGGAAGTCACCTGATTTTTTGGCCATGGCTGGAGCTCATCTTGATGGAAGCATGGTGGTGGTCGGCCAAGCTCCAAATTTCCTGCAAGATTTGCTCCTTCAAAGTTTCCCCCAACTAATTCCCTGAAGTGAGAGGAAGAAGAAGAAGAAGATGAAGATCCAGATTTTCCCTCGGGAGAAATGCTCAGCCCTTGTGTTAAGAGAAAAGAGGGTTTGCACTAATAAGCCTTGGAACTCCAAAGTTAGGTGTCGGCTTCTTATTGGACAAGGTATCCACTTCTGGACTAAAAATAAGCATAAAATAAGCATATAAGCTTTATCGGGTGACGGAAAGAAGAACGCAAAGAATTTAATAAATACAGATCGACATTCGACAAATTTAAGCAAATTCGTCGAACAGAAAGAAAACACGTAGAAATAGCAAAAGCAGACCGACGTTCGACGAATTTAAGCAAATTCGTCGAACGGAAAGGAAGCGCGCAGAAATAATAAAAGCAGACCGGCGTTCGACGAATTTAAGCAAATTCGTCGAACGGAAAGGAAGCGCGCAGAAAAAATAAAAGCAGACCGCTGTTCGACGAATTTAAGCAAATTCGTCGAACAGAAAGGATGCGCGTGGAAATAATAAAATCAGACCGGCGTTCGACGAATTTAAGCAAATTTGTCGAACGGAAAGGAAGCACGCTGAAATAATAAAAGCAGACCGGCGTTCGACGATTTCAGGATTTTTGTCGAACGACGCTGCTAAGATTTGAGATCGACGAATTCAGGATTTTCGTCGAACTGCGGCAACAGCTATATTTCCGTTGATCTGCGGCTAATTCTGAGATCGATGAATTCAGAGAATTTAGTCGAACGGCTGAATCTTCTTCTAACGCTGCAAACTTCATTATTTTCCTGATTTTTATTATATTTTCCTGTCACTCCATTTCCCCTAATTAATCCAAACCCGGGCACGCACTGGAAAGCCCAAAACTGACCCAAGGTGAGTCAACACGTCTCCGAGGGGTCTAGCACAAAATGGGATGTTACAAATCCAATAAATGAAGAAACAATTTCGTCCCCGAAATTTAAGTTGAGGTTAGGGGGGTTTAGATCCACATGATTATCCAACATGTAATCAACCAACATTACCCAAACTAAAATGATAATAGGAACTTGGAACGCTGCTATCACACCCCAAAATTATAATATAACGGCAGCCCCTCCACTGAACAATAAAATGAGGAGCATAAACAAGAAAAGAGATCTGCCAAATTCTACAAACATCATATATATATTAAGAAAAGAGATCAACCAGCATAAACTCCCAGATAACCAAGTAAAGCAACAGAAAAAGGGGGAAAAGGAAGAGTTTATTTTAGGATGAACCAAGGGGGATTCTCATAGCTGCTAATATATAACCAAGGAAGTTCACCAAACTCTCACTAAATCAATAACTGTTAGCATGAGTCAAAAAAAAAAATTTATCAATCTCCCCTCTTAATCTATAGCAGCTAATCAATAAGCCAAGATAATTAGATTCACCAAACCTCCCCTCATCATAAACCATGGCAGCTAATAAGCCAATCACGAGACTAGCATCCTAAAACGGCTTATAAAAACATCATCCTAACACCCATGAGAAAGATCATAGCAGCCCCCATATAGAGATTTAAACTCCCAACTGATTAAGCATAGCAGCCCAAACAAAATTGAAACACTCGACTGATTTAAAGCATAGCCGCCCCTGATTTAAAATCCTGATTAGATTAAATATATGTAGCAGCCCCCAAATAAAATCCCAACTGGACTATATATATAGCAGCCCCCAATAATAAATCCAGAATTTTATAAGACAGCCCCGAAATAAATCCAAACAGGAATGATATATAGCAGCCCCTAACTGGAATTATACAAACTAGCCCCTAAATGAAATTTCATAAAAATCCAGCAGACTTAAACCAAAACTGAAGCGTAAACCAGCCCTCAAGTAATGAATCCCTAATACCAAAACTGGACGGAAAAAAACTGAGCAGCACCAGCACTCAATCCCCCTAAAGAGAACAAAAGAAACATTTCTAAAGATGCAACCCGGAGGATAAATCAGCAGCCACCAGCCCAAAATAATAAGATTTCTAATGAATGAAATTTCCTGGAGCATAAACCCATCAGCCACCATAAACCAAAACAAGGAGATTTCTAATGAATGCAAACCTTGGAGCATAAACTCAAACAACCACTGTAAACCAAAAGGAAGGGGATGAAGGAGAAGGGGGAGGAGAGTTTTCTTGCCAAATCGTGCAGAATGAGGAGGAGACGAGAAGTAGAATGAGGAACCCTAGCTGCGATACCGACGAGAGAAGAAATAAAAAGGTTGGTAGAATATAATAAAACTCAAACGCCTCATCAAACATATATTCTCCTCCACCGCCTAACAGTCATTTATTATTATCCTTTCTTATGAGCAACCCACAATTATCTCTATTAGCCCACGTATAACTACATAACTCAATTAACATGATATTGGTACACCAAAGTAACATCACTTTCATTCTATCTGCCGCCGATGATGTCAAATAATAATGAAGTCGTCCTTCATCATAAATAAACATAGTATTGTAAGGAAAATGTTGACACTGAATTATTTATATTCTCATAATCGGGGTTGCATCACGTAATAGCTATAACGTTGACCCTTAGGGTTAACATAAATATTTTTGGGTTTCTGTACAAAGTGTAACATCTCGATTCGAGCTAGACCCCTTGTGCGCGTTTTGAGTCGAGCGAGGTGACTCGACCTCGGGGTGTACTGAGGGCCAGGCTTGCACCTGAGCCGGTGAAGTGCACTCGACGAATGCGGCGAGTACCATTTCTATTCTTTGTCCCGATGCTTGCTGTATTGGGATCTGAGCCATCCGGAGAGCATAACTTGAGCGATAAAACTCGAAGGAGGCGTACCGCCTTGAAGGAATTATAGTACGTACGTTAGCTCAAATGTCATGGTGTTCAAATATCATATATATGAAGTCGTCCAAAATAGTCGCCTTGAGCTGCGCGGCGCCTCAAATATGACTATTGTGCAAATGACCTCATAATCGGCCTTAGTTGATTTTGTTAGACTCGTAAAGTTGAAACCAGTCCAACGAAGTCGACTGCACTAAATTCCGATGTGTATCGGAGAATTAGTCGCGTCGACGCGACTTTAGGTAACGAAATTATCTAAAAGGTGAAATCGAGCAAACAGACTCGGAATTCACCTCAGTCAGTTTTGTTAGACTCAGGAGGCCAATATGAGTTCAACAAAACTGTCCGCGCTCGATTCTGATGAGAATCGACGAAATTATTAATGTGGTCTGCGAATAGCATATTTATCCAAAATGGTGAAATGGACCAAACAATCTCGCAATTGACCCCAGTCAGTCTTGTTAGACTCGTCGCAATAGTACGAGTTCAACGAATTTATCCGTTCGCGATTCCGATGTCATTTGGACAGTTTTGCCGTTTAAGTCAATTAGGCCGTAAACGCTCCGGAGATCGTAATTTGCGCAAACAAACTCGGAATCGACATTGGATCGTTTCGGTGGGTGCGTATCGGCGAGACGGTCATAACGAGCCCGTCCGGGACAAATTCCGAGTCCCCTAGAGAGATATGCAAGCGCTTGAATATTAATGTTTTATATTATTATCATTATCATTATTAATATATCTTACTGTTTATAAGTATAACATTATAAGTTAGGTTAGAAATAAAACTGGCTCGATCCCCTTCTTCCTCCCAGCGCCGTCAAGCCCTCCCTTCCCTCTTCCTCCTCCATCTCCGGTGCTCTTCACGGCAAGGTTGATGACCCCGAAGCTCCGAGCAGGCTGAAGCTCTCCCTTCTCCGGCGCCGCTCCTCTCAGCGAGCTCTACTCCGGCGCTCCTCACGGCAAGCTCGACTCCGGCCGGAACTCCTCCGGAGAAGCTCCTCCTCGTCCATGGCAGCCTACAAACTTCCAGATCCATTACCCCACAGATCTCTCTTTCTCTCCATTTCTCTAGCTCTCTCTTTCTCTACTCCACCATGGCTGACCTCTCTCTCTCTCTCTCTCTCTACAACCTCCATGGCCGAGCTCTTCCAGATCCAACAGCTCCGCCTCCAAGCAAGCCGAGCCTCTCTTCTCCGGCGACATTTCCGGCGAGTAACTCCATGGCAAAACCGTGATCCTCTCCTCTAGGTCGACCACCACCAAGCTCCAAACTCCGGCGAGCTCAACCTCCTCTCCACCAAGGCTTATGATCTCTTTTTTGGCGAGATCTCCTCTTTCGAAGACCCAAAACAGCGGGCCCTGCTCTCTGAAGGTCAAACAGCCCACTTCAAGGGGTTGACTCTACTTCGGCGACGTCCGACGAGATCCGGATCGGCGAGATCCAACCACGGCCGGGAGCGACGCGCAAACGCCGCATACGCCGTATACGCGGCTATTGGGTAGCATGCATGGACACTCGGTGAGCTTCCTCCCCTCTCCCTTGGTGCTAGTTTCCTAGATCACAGTAGGTGAGATATCGATCTCAAAAGAGTCAATTGGAGAGCAAGCCGTGAAGAGACGGCCTGAAATAAATGTTCCGGGTAAATGTTCCGGCCACTTCCGACCGCTAACACGTCACCCGTCGATGTACCTCAAAGCGAGGAAGGTGGTGGCGGAGTTAGTCGGTCGGTTTGGGGTTTTTGGTGGCCGACGAAGAGATGTGTTACTCCAGGTCGGGCAAATCACAAGCCCCAGGCTGGAGGAAAAAGATGACCGGATGTTGTCCGTTCAGCTTTTAGATCCGCGCAGTTTTTAATATAAATAATGTTCACAAAATCTGTCTAATGCGCGCGGCTGGCTTCGATCCTCTTTTTAGACATGTTCTAGCTGGATCCAGGCCTTGGGTTCAAGATAAACGTTATAGCCCTCGGAAAGACCTTTCCAGCGACTGGTTGTGCGTTTTCTGGGGAGCTCTGTAGCTCCCTCAAAGTTCAATCGAAATTGGTTGTTCAGAAGTTGGTCCTGTCTAGTACAGGACAGCTTGCTGTCCAGGTAGCTACTGCTGAGTTCAAGTCCAGTTTTGGACATGTTCCAGCAAGATCCAGGCTTTGGACTCAAGATGAAAGTTGTAGCTCTTCTTCTTAGCTTTCCAGATTGGGGTTAATCATAATTTTTGGTTGCGTAGAGCTTTCTGAATGTCTGTTTTACTGAACAGTGTCGTATCACACTCGATTACGGTAATTTATGAATATCTCCCAAAATATTGCTTCGATGCTCATGAAAATTGGTGGAGTGATTATTATCAAGATTATAATCATCCTTGTGAAGTTTTGTAATTTTTGGGTGCGTCGTTTTTAAAGTTATTAATCTTCCGTTGAATGTCTTAACTGTGGTGTAAATGCTAAGTCGGAAGCTCGGATAAATTAATGTCATATACGAATCATGTTATAGATGATGAGGCACGGTGACAGTGATTTGAGAGTTATTGATGTTGGGATAAATTCTTAAAGGAATGTGTAGGATTGGAAATGCGCACTAGTAGTCCCGAAGAATCATGATAGAGAATTACCATGTACGAACACGCTATCGCCCTACTTTTGTTGGAACGTTGTTGAACGTTATGAGCAGGCCGGTGGTGCCTCGAAATGTTTATGCGCAGGCCGGTGGTGCTTTGAAATGTTTATGCCATGGCCAGGGATGCCTTGAGATGTTTTGCGAAGCATGATAAGAAGGGTCTAAGTTGATGTCCAAGGGTGTTTGATAGCACAAGGTAATTACATGGTATTCCATGGGTGAGTTGATGTTCATGATTGCATATGGTGGGATTACTAGTGGCCGATTTCTCAGTTCTTGGAGCGAACATGAAAGTTGTAGCTATCGGAGAGACCTTTCCAAAATGGGGCGACACGATATTTTCGGAGGGGTGTAGCTTCCCGAAATCCGATTCTCGAGGGCTGTCCTGTTTGGGTACATCATTCTGAAATTGTGATTTATTAATAAAATGTTAGCGGACAGATCATAAACTTAATACTTTGTGGTTGATGATCGAATGTGCACCTCGATGATGCGATAACAAATTAAAGTATTGTTATAAATGCTTAATCCTTTATGATCGCAAGAAATATAGTTGAACCGATGCTGTGACATTCATTGAAGGTATTTGTCATTAATGCTGATCGTTTATGATTACAATAGATATAGTGGGTTTTCTCATACGGATTTAAGGTAATTTATCATCCGTAATTGAATAAGAAGACGTCGGTAATGATTGTAGTATATCGGAGGGATCACATGCAAGATCCTTGGAATCATGTGTGAGATTATGATAAATGCACAAGCAGTCCTGTGCGGGGTTGAGGATATGAGACCCCTAAACGAGTAGGCATCATACTTAAATGTGATATAACAAGTAATACGATTGATAAACATGCAAGGTAAGTAGTGAAATCCCAGGGTGGATGCTGAGGTAAGATTATGTAGTCCTTGTAGTGGGCAATGCAGGTAACAGGGAATTACATGTGCGTGTATGGGACACATGGTAGAATGGAGATAACTTGTAGACCATTAGGTGGGAATGAGAGTTAGTTGGTGTACCTGATTTGGATGAAGAGGTTGAGGTCACCAAAAAGGAGTTTAGGTGATGAGAATGCTTGGTGAGCTAAGGTTAAGACTGTGCTCGGGATGGACGAAAGATTGTCTTTTCCCTTAGAGGGTCATAAAGCACTTAGGTTTGATTCAAGTGAAATGATAAGAGGGTATTCTTATGGTTAGTAACTAATAATACTAAGTGTCTTGAGAAAGGGAGCCTTGGGCTATCATCCCACTTTAGCTCCTAGTTCCGTAGTGAGCCCCTCACAGGGTAACCCTCGGGAAGTCCAAGATTAACCATAAGCTGTAAGAGTAAGATGTTATATAAGAATAATTTAATAACGCGCTCACCCACACCCCGTGGTTACGGGAGTTTAGTTGGTTTGGTGCTCTGAGCAGTAGGCTCGGCGGTTGAAAGAGCGGATTGATAAGTCAGGTGAGCTTGCGACACAGTAGTGTTTGTCGGTACGGACGGGTTGGTCCGGCGAGCCGGTGGCTCGGAAGGTTACTAATGACGGGCAGGTCATCCCGGGGAGCTTATGGCTCAGAGATAGATAGTAGGACATGTTGCATGTGCACGAAGGTGGTGGGTCTTCGGTATTGGACGGTCGTTCACACCGACGTCAATACGTTGACTCGACAAGTGTGGTATTTACACTTAGCCATGAAAGTCTGGTGGTCCAGCCAGTAAGAGTACGCAGACGCTCCGCGGCTTTGCATTGAGGCGTACGATAGGTCTAGGTGAGGTAGTGTGAATACCAACCTAGAGGTGGGCGAGGCCCAACCCACCGCTTCCGTTTGCCACTACAGGAGTATCCTAGGAGTCTTGCTAGCTCCAAAAAGGGGGAAATAAAGGTCTATGCGCATAGAGTCGTAATGAGTGAGTTACACTTGTATGAGCATAGCATAACAACATACCTTGCATGTCATGGCATAATCATTGCATTACAACCCCTACCCCTATCGTATAAATTGGTATGGGACTTTTTATACGATAGGCCCTACTAAACGACCCCTTGGTCTATAGGTTTGTATGGGCATTCCTATAAATCAATGGTTACCTTTAAATTACTTTACCTGCCATTATATTTACTGCTCTTTACATGCTCTTTGCTATGCTTCACTTACAGCTTCATTTATATATTTACAACCATTCCTGTCACCTGCTTTGTATATTATTGTGTATATTGCAGCTTTTCTTCCTTTCCTTCCGCCCGGTGCCTTGGAGTCGCCGGGGGAGCGAATGGGAAGCCACTTAGTCTTTATGACTAACGGTTACTACGTCCCTCTTTTTAGGAGCACTTTCAGTGGTGTAGCAGCGTTCAAGACCGGAGGCCAGCCAGGTCAGGGGTGCAGGGCTGGGGTTTATGGTACCTTAGCTGCCGTCAGTGTCAGAGGCGGGTGAGTGTTTTGAGATGTAGCCCTTGGGGCATTTAGCTGGGTACTCTGATGATTTGCAGGAGCCTGTGTAGCTTTCTGTCTTTCTTGTACCTTCATTTGGACATTTTTACTTATTGTGAATCTTTGGATTTTAATGCTTTCTTTCATTGATGGGTTGGCGCTGTTCAGTTGGTTTGGCCGGCAGGATAGGCGTCTTGTGGGGGAGGCTAGCTCGTGCGCTGGCGCTTCCGCAAGGCGGCTATTCTGGGCATAAGATCTCCCTCGGCCGTGTTTTGTGTTCCGGGAGGGGGATCTTACACACAGCCTTTAGAGGGCTGCCTTGTCGAGGCAATACAATTACACGTACACCTACCTGTAAGTATAGAGGCATATTCATATCTTCTTAAATAAGTAAATTCAACTTATCCTCACTATTCAATTCACGTGTTCACTTCACGGCGTGTCTCAACACCCTTGACGCTCTCACCAGTACTGAGAGGTTATCACGAATCCAATCATCATCGTTCACGTACTATTTAAATAAACATGATCTAAGGGAAAGTGAAGTCGGAACGTAAATAGGCCAATAAACGAAGGGACAATCCCCCGTACGTTTGTGGACTAAATTTCTTCCACCGCCCATATGGTACATTCTTCTCACATATGAGCACAACCATAGGGACATGTCTTCCTCGACTTAGAGTTCTTACCCTATAGTTCCCCGAATCGACACACTTACATATTAGCCGTGATGTAGAAATTTAAATTTTACGGCGATGAACAAGCTGCATCTCGTTGTAATGAGAGCATGCACCAATAACATCCAATCACCCAGTACATTTATATATGTTTGAACTTAACATGAACCAAGGTGCAAGGCTCGGTATGATTTCCCTTCGTCACGGGTTATGCAGACTACCAAAAGTAGGGCATACTTCATAATGTGATAAACTAAATCAAGTCCATTACAAGCGCCCTACCATCCCTGCCAACGATCATCCATGGCATGCATGTATATTTTATAAAAACTTTTAGGATTTTAGATAATCAATCGAGTCATATTAATCTTGTTGACTCCACCACCCAACACTTATTAATTTCCCAATGTCAAGTATTTACAACACTAAGGGAATGTTCACCAAGAATTTCCAAACTCAGGGGTAGTGTATTATCATACCCGCAATGCATGCACAAAATTTCATTAACTTCCCAGCTATAACGTTATTACAACATAGCTGTATATCCCCAAAGTGTGGATTTACTACTCTCCTCATTACTTATCCACATAATCTTAGAACAATATAAAGAAAATGATCATATTCAAAAATGCTTTTCCTCTCTTATTCTACTAAAAAAAATTCCTATCAACCCAAACATGGCCTTAGCAGTCTGCTTTGCTTAAGGTGAATTAACTCTCAAGGATCAAAACTTCCAATGTCAAAAATTACAAAGATAAGCCCCCATATCTCTTCGACTGAGTTTCTTCTACCACCAATATAACACATTCGTCCCAAAATGAACCTTCTCTGGATCTGAATTCTTATCATATCTTCTCCATATGAAACCTTCTACATAAATAGAAGTGAGAGGTATCCACCTACAGTATAAAAGACATGCTTGGTGGCCTCTTACTAAGCTGATGATAGATTTCAGGCACCAATCTCATTGAGATTGCCCTAATATTTTGGGTAAGGTGATAATATTACTCCATATCTGGGATAGAAATCTCAATGTGTGAGCCTCTAGCATCTACACTCACGTTAAACTCTTCCCTTAGTCAATCTAGGTCACTTATTACGTGGTCTAATCATCCCCAAGATCAGTATAAGGTTAGGGTATGTCACGACATATCCTGCTAAGTCTACCAAAATGGTATCCTAGTTAGGTTGGCATCAATCCTATGCCAAAACAACTCTGACTGTTGGAATGGGAATACCAATTACTGTCTCGGAATGAGCAAGTATCTATACGTAAGGGTATGAGTTTGGCTTAGGTTGGCACTTTCTATAGGAAAATGTGGACATACGTAATGTGAATCACACATGGGCACACCACCGCTTCTGCTGCATCAGTTTGTCCTCAAACTGATTTAGCTAGCAGGGGTGGCCTAGTGGTTTAATGGACTGCTATATCTCAGGATCATTGCAAGCTGATATCATTTGTAAGACCCCCCTCGCGGAACACAAGACATGGCCGAGGGGAGTCTTATGCCCAGGACAGCTGCCTTGCAGAAGCGCCAGGACATGAGCTAGCCTCCCCCACAAGACGCCTATCCTGCCAGCCAAACCAACTAAACAGTGCCAACCCATCAATACAAGAAAGCATTAAAAGCCATAGATTCACAATAAGTAATAATGTTCAAACCGAGTACAAAGAAAGACAGAAAGCTACACAAGCTCCTGCAAATCTTCAGAGTATCAAGCTAAATGCCCCAGGGGCTACATCTCAAAACACTCACTCGCCACTATCACTGACGGTAGCCAAGGTATCATGGTCTCTGGCCCTGTCACCCTGACCTGACTATACTCCTCCAGCACCGTGCACTGCTGCTCTAAGGTACACTCCTAAAAAGAGGGACGTAGCAACCGTTAGTCATAAAGACTAAGTGGCTTCACATCCGCTCCCCCGGCGACTCCAAGGCACCGAGCGGAAGGAAAGGAAGAAAAGTTGCAATATAAGCAATAATATAGAAGCAGGTGACAGGAATGGTTATTCATATATGATGGTTGTGAAGTACCCAAGTACTTGAAATAACTCTAACTAACAGGTACATAAATAACAGTTGTTATATAAGCAAGTACTAGTAACAAGAAAGCATGATCAACTACAGTGTATAAGTAGTCGAGCAAATAATAACAGAATTGGAACTTAACTTATAAGGGTGCCCATACAAGCTTATAAGTTAAGGATCTGAACATGAAGGTAACTCATCATATAAAGGTGCCCATACAAGTTTATTTGATGAGGATCCAATGCGGTGCAATGCAATGATTATGAAGGATGAATGCAATGCAATGATTACGAAGGATGAATGCAATGCAATGATTATGATATGATGACTCACCCATGCAAAGTTGCTATGTCGACATAGACCTTTAGTCCTTGCTTTTTGAGGGGTAGCTAACCGCTCAGGCATCTCCCATCGTGGCCAGACGGAGACAGTGAAATGAGCTCCTCCACTACTAGGAGGGTATGAAAACTACCAGTCCTAGGCCTCTGTACGCCTCGACTCTAAGAACACACCGCGGAGACCCTGCGTATTGCTCGACGCTAAGAACACACAGCGGAGCCTTCAAGGACAGAGAAGGGGACTTGTGTAGGTGAGCACCAAGAGTCCAACCCAAACGGTCTAAAGTCTAACTGCCGACTTCTGTCGGTGTCACGACCAGCAAGCCCGTAGACCTGCCACATGTAATCCTCCCCAGCGGGGTCCATTTGTATCAGTGTATCAACATACACCAGGACTTCTAATCCAAGTCCTTCTATACAATCCGTGTATCTACGTACACCAGGACTTCTAATCCAAGTCCTTCTATACAATCTGTGTATATACGTACACTAGGACTTCTAATCCAAGTTCTTCTATACAATCCGTGTATCTATGTACACCAGGACTTCTAATCTAAGTCCTTCTATTCAATCTGTGTATCTACGTACACCAAGACTTCTAATCCAAGTTATTCTATACAATCTGTGTATCTATGTACAAATCACAACATGTTTCAACACGATTAAAGCTATCAACCTTATGGAGAGGTTATCACCAATCTACACCATCCAACAGATTATTAGGCGATATGAACATTAATTCATACATGTCCTTTTTACGATTCCACATACATGTACAATTCAAGGTTCATTCAAGGGGTCATCTTAACAGAAATAAATCTAAAATCATTATCACAAGCCAACGCTAGCATATACATGATTCATACAAAATTCTGGCCCAAACAGGCTTCACATTCAGCATTTATATCCCCCTTCAAGTTATGAAATAACACGGCAATAACTTTAATACTACTTAATCATAAATTATAAATTTCAACAGGGATGTACATATTGTTATCACCTATGTCTCCACCAATTTTCATGAGCATCCAACCAATATAATAAGAAAAATCCACAAAATACTGAGATCGGAAGTGTTATGACACAGTTTACTAAAACTGGATTTCTGGTTGCTACAGTTGTCCAAAAAAATTATGATCCACCCCAATTTGGAAAGCTAACATCAAGGGCTACAACATTCATGTTGAGTCCTAATCCCAGATCCTAGTGGGTCCTACATTATTTGAATTAGCATTCTTCAAAATAATTTCGAGCCTTCTAATCATCTCTAAAATGTTTGAAATTTCAACACTAAGAAGGCCTATATAAATCCACTCTAATACAAGTTTTTTTTTAAAAACCTAAGAAAATAGTGTTCTAGTTGGGCATTAAGAAGTTAACGCCAGACATTAGCTCCTTAGGCCGGATTTTCATCCTATGTTTTCTAAAATATTTTTGGTAATTTTCTCATGCATATTCTCAATTTGTTTTCTCAGATTTGAATTGTTTTTTTAATCTTATTTCATAAATACAGAATTTTTTTTTAATAATCCAAAATGTTGAAAAATATGTTTTTGTCATTTGTTTGTTATCAATATTTACAAAAATATGTTTTGACTATAAAAACTTCACTTGAGCAAAACATCTTAGTATTTTCATTTCAAATGGTCAAAATTGACATGGCATACACTTAAAGATTTTCTTCAATGTATAATTTTCATTTCAAGTTTCCTAAACATTGTTCTATCTTGTCATTCCTTGACCATAATCTTATTATGTGCAATGAAATGGTCTATAAATAATTTTGTAAGATTGCCTAGCATGCCTCTAAGCATGAGTAATGTTTTAAGTTAATCAACGATTCATTCAGTCACTATTTTGGTAATCTACATGTACCCATAATCTTAGTCTTGCATGATTGTGTAGTGTAATAGCTTTAACATATTAAGTTGTGTGTCTATATTACCTACACCATCTTTCAAACAAATTATTTCTTGCACATATAGAAGTATTATTTCAACATTGTTAGTGCTTGTAAAAATAAGTGAATTCGGAGACTTTTGTCCCAAAATTTAAAATATGAAATCAAATGACAAAGATAGCTCCACCAAGAACTACTCACCCTCCTGATAAGTCTTAATGAGGATTGTGAGGTTGAGCAGCTTGGAAAGAATTGTAAAGTGTCTTGTGCAAACACATTTTCTTTATCACTTCTATTCTTACACCGGAACACTTAAAGTTGAAATTTATAAAAAATGCTTATGTGATCCCCATGCAATACTTTGCTCCCTGATAAGTATTATGAGCATTGTGTGGGCGAAGCAGCTTGGTAGTTGTAATATTTATGTGCTTTGAAATTTTCTTCTAGAATTTATGTGAGAAAGTAATTACAAGATTACAATCTTAATATTGTTTTACTATTTCATTACATATGTCATGTGTTTTGATTATTTCACTTGTATACTCTTATCAAAACACTTTTATGCACACATCATTATTTTGCATAAAGCTTCTACTCATGAGATTTGGATCCTAATGCATATTTACATGATTCTCTAAAAACTTAAGTAAAAGCACTAGATTGCAATGCATGATTTCTACAATGTTTTTTTACTTGAAATACGAATTAGTAACATTGTAGCTCTTATCATTTTGAATATGTCAAAACATGCTTGCCTATTAGTTATGGAAAATTTTCAATGTTAATGCTCAAATGTGAAAAGTCTAGATATATTATTGGAAGAGTAAAACCAAAACTAAATATTCTTTACAAAAATATTAATCTTAGTTACCTTGTTTTGCTTTTCTGCATTGTTAATTTGATCCTGTACTTTTATCATGATTTATCATGCTTATCATTAAGGTCTCTTCTTCACTTGTATCTTTCTAAATCTTTAAAGAAGTGGATGAATAACTTGGTTATGTACATTTGATGTTATTATTACTCACACTTATCATATCACATTTTATCCACTATGCTACTCACTCTCTTCGCTGGATCATGACCTACTTTATGCATAAAAACAAAATCTTATCCTCTCTTAGTTTGTCCCAACTTTTGTCTTCTTTCATCTAATTTATTTTTCAATCCACCCACTTTTGCTAATAACAAAAGGGGGAGAATAAAATGACAAATCTTTATGATTAAAGGAGTAGGATTCAGTAGTTTAAGGGGGCATGGGCATGAATCTAGTTTATGGGAGCGTACACTAAGGTGGAACACTTAAGTAGGGGGAGCACAATTTTACAAATTAGAATTATAACTCTTATCTCTTTGTTGCTTAGTGTCATGTATCTTTCTAAAAACATAACTCTTATATACGAATCTGATTTATCTCTATTGGATTTGTTATTATCAAAGGGGGAGATTGTTAGAACATGGTTTTCCACATCCCTTTTATTTGAGAATAACAAATCCTACTTGTATTTGATCTTGTTTGCCATTGTATTTTTAGCATGCAGATTTGAACAAAATTGACACTAGGGTGCTACATTATTGGTCTGGACTTGCTCACAAGCTGAAATGATGAATTTGGTCTGACGCCAGGCGTTAGGACTTAACGCCGACGTTGACTTTCATTCCCACCAAGACGAAAATTGCATGGAAGGAAGTTGTCATTATTGTAGGAGCATTTGGGAATGATTTGACTTAACGTTAGGCGTTAACCTAAATGCCAGCATTAAGGTTGCCTAAAATGAATGTTTCCAAAGATGCAAAATCTCCTTCCTATTTTGAAGATCTGAGCCATCAAATTATTTCTATACTGAGTCAACACACGGCGTTAGCCTTAAGGTCAACGTTAGCTTCAGTCCTATAAATAGGTGGCATTCATTCTCTTCAGCTATAGATTCCAAGGAGCCCTATTCTAGCACTTCAAAGACTCTGTAAGGGCCATATTTTCAGACAACCATCTCCCACACAAATTCAAGAGAGGAATTCAAAGGAGGATTGGATCAATGCTCACCCAACACGAAGAACGCTCGCTTCGACTTCGACAATATTCAACGGATCTTCGCCGTCTCTAGAATTCTTCATAGGGAGTTTTTACTTGTGTTTTATATTTTGTTGTACCTCTTTCATTGTGATCGTATAGTTAATTTGCCTCATGTTGGCGACTAGGTCTGGGTAGGAATTAGGGGGGAATTTACATTGTGTTGGTGACAAGGTCTAGGGAGTTGATCTAGGGGGTGCTCAAGGCCATTCTGGGGATAGAAAGGCTAGAGCGGTTTGAGGCCGTATCTGGGGAAAGTTCGGCTAAAGCCAATCGGTTCTTAGTTAGAAGAGTCGGTATAGAAAATGAGAAGAGTATTTCATATTCGCCTTGATTTCTAGCGTCATAGAAATCAAATTTTGTAATAAAATTTTATAAATGATAATCATGTCTTTTCATGTTAACTAAAATTGATTACAATTCTTATTTCTAGCTCTTAAGTTTTGTTTCAATTTGCTTAATAGAAAATCACAAAAGTTTTTCTTAAAATCGTAATGTTTTCTAAAACCCTTATTCACCCCCTCTACAGGCGCCTCAAGATGAAACAAAACCAACTTTGAAATTCATGGCTTATTTCATCGCCAGTACCTAGGATGTATAGGTATGTCATCATGTCCCGGACAACACACTCCGTTCTGTGATTAAGTCTCTCATTTGTGTGTATAGACAATGACTTTATAAGTTTTTCTCCATACAATTTGATTCGTATCCCTTCGGGTACGCCTGAATATCACAACATTATGATTCATCCAAACTCATCATTTAGGGGCTGGTCGCAATCTCAAGCGGCCCATTATCCCTAAAAATTCATGTGCCCTTACCCGTAAACCTTTCGAGTACATATAAAGCAATCGTTATTAATTTGGGGTGCGGTTAGTAAAATTAAAAGGCGGATTCATGTTATTTGCAGACCAGCCTAGAAAAATCTATAAATAGACCCTTAAGGGCACCTTGGACGGGATCCGATTCTTGGAGAGTCCTCTCCTCTAGGCTAGTCTTGGTTGGCTGCTAGTGCCCTCCAAGGTGCCCGACTGAGCTTTGGTTTGGGAGGGGAAGCTCTCTAAGATCTTCCGGGAGTGTGGCGGGACCTCCTCACTGCAGCCTTGGGTCTATTCCAATTTCCTCATCCACCAGTCAGAGAGTTTAGTGAGGGAGAAGTAAGCGTCGGCTACACCCCCCCAGTGGGTCCGAACTCAGGAGACCGGTTGCCAGTTTCAACATTTTTGGTGTGGTGAGCATGGACCATAGCCGGTGAAGGAAAATCTCAAGCTAGGTTGGATGACAGGAGATGGGGGAAATGGTTCTGACTCAGGTCACTCGCAGCCACCGGCGACAGGGGAGTGGCTGGAGATGTTCGAAAAGATCAAGTGAGAAGTTCTGCAGAAGGTTCTCGCAGGGAGAAGCGAGTGCGAGACGCCGGCAGTCCCCGTAGTTCCGCCCCAGCAGATTGGCGAGAATGCTCCGGGGCAGCGACCTGGGAAGGAAGTGCCAGCAGAAGGAAGCGCACGAGATCTCCCCGGGTGGCAGCTGTTCAGCAGCCCGGCGAGTGCGGAGGTCTGCGAGTTGGCTCCGCGCGAGAGGACCACTCGCCGAGCAGGGGAAGGGAGCCATTTTTGCGAGATGATCCTCTCGGCCCTAGTGTCGGAGGGGTTCCGAGGGCCGGAGATGTCCTATTATACCGGCAAGGATGACCCAGTCGTGCACCTGCAATGGTTTGAGGACATGGTTTCAATTTTGCCCATGTCGGATGCCTTTCAGTGCCGACTCTTCGCGACCACTTTGAAGGAGAAAGCTAGGGACTGGTTCCACCAGCTCCCCTTAAGTTCCATCTACGCGTTCGACGATCTGCGCCGGAGCTTCCGTCTGCGCTTCTCGACGTCGAAAAAGAGAAAGAAGGATGCGGAGGATCTCTTCAAGATCAAGCAAAGGGAGTGGGAATCACTGGCGCACTATTTGGACAGGTTCCAAGAGGAGATACACCTCGTGCAGGAGGTGTAGGGGTTCGCCCTCAAGATGGCATTCATCGTGGGGTTGCGAGATGGATTCTTCAAGATGGACCTGAAGAGAAGGGCTCCTCTCTCCTTTGTGGAGCTGATGGAACGAGCAGCGGAGGAGATAGAAGGGGAGGCGGCCAACCCAGAATTCTACAAGAGGTTGGCAAAGATGAGCGAGCCTGAGGAGAGGCAGCAACAAGGAAGAAGGAGAGAAGAACCCAGGGGTCAGGGGTTTGAAAGACCGCATCGGAATGGGAGGTACCAGGAACCCAACAACAGGCTGGGTTGGAGGAACCAGGAAGGACCGCTGAGAGGTCAGGAAGGAATGTACCAAGGAAGGGAAACGGGGGGAATCAATCCGGGGTGGAGGCAGGGCCCCAGACCCCCTCACCCTCTGCGGGAGCAAGCTATGGCAGTAGGCCGGGGAAGAGGAGGTAGAGGAGCCAGAGGAGGGAGAGGAAGAGCAGGAAGGGGGGACAGGGTGGCGTTGCCCTATTGTGACTTTCACCAGGAAGAAGGTCAAGCGACGGCCACCTGCCCAGAATTCTTAGAGATGAGAGGGAGAGGTCAGCCACGGCGGCAGCAGGCCAGGATCGAGGAAGTGCTCCCAGAGGCAGAAGAGGACCGATGCGAGGACAGGGCGGATATAGGAGCCAGGGGGGAATCGGGGTGATTCATGGTGGGGTTGGGATAGAGGCCTCTCGCAAGAGGAGCTTCCAGGCGATGTTCCGGAGAGACGTCACATCAACTTCCCAGACCCCACCCCCCTCAGAGAAGCTCACCTTCTCCTCGGAGGATATGCCCGATTATGAGGATCCGTTCTGCGACGCCCTCGTGATCCAGACGGCGATAGAAAACTTCACGGTCTCCCGGATCCTGGTGGACAATGGGAGCTCAGTGAATGTTATCTTCAAGAAGGCTTTCGATGCGATGGAGGTGGAGAAGAAGAGGTTGCAGGCCTCTGATGGGCCGCTGTTCGGTTTCTCAGGAGAAAAGGAAGGAGGTTGAGGGAGGTGTCGGCCTCCAGGTGACATTAGGAGGGGTCCCGAGGAACTGCCAGTACATCATCATCGACGCTCCGAGCAACTACAATGCCATATTCGGATGCCCCCTCATCAGTGCCTTCCGATGTGTGCCCTCATCATACCACCAGTGCTTGAAATTCCATAGTGGAGGAGTCCAGATCCAAATCTAGGGAGATGCAAAGGTGGCAAGGCAGTGCTACGTGACTGCCGTCAACACCATCTCTTGGATGGCGGAGGCCGAGAAGATGGATGAAGAGATGAAGAGGCCGGAGGGGCCAGGGGAAGGAGTGGAGAAGAGGGGAGAAGAGGAAGAGGGCAGTGCCCAAGGAAAGGAGATGGAGGTAGCTCAGGAGGAGCAGGTCGAACCGATGGAGAAGGAAGGTGTAACAGAGGAAGAGGCCCGGGTAGAAGGGCGAGGAGCGAAGGGCAGATGGGAAGAGCCGGCCCGGCTTGAGGTGGCAGAGGAGGTGGTAGAGATGGAGGTCATCACCCAGGAAGGACGGGTGGAGAAGGTGCGTGTCAGCGGGGGCCTCGGCCCGGAGGACAGGGTAAGGATGCTGGAATGCATCCAGAAGAATGTGGATATCTTCGCATGGAGCGCAGCATACATGCCAGGCATCGAGGTGGACGTGGCTTGCCATCGTCTCAACCTTGAGCCAGGAACCCGACCCATCCGGTAGAAGAGGAGGACCTTCGCCGACAAGCTCGAAGAACCGATCCGCGAGGAGGTGGCCAAGCTCCTCGAAGCAAGTTTTGTATCGGAGATCCAGTACCCACGCTTGGTCTCCAATGTCGTCGTGGTAAAAAAGGGCGATGGCCGCTGGCGTATGTGTATTGACTTTTCTTTGTTAAACAAAGCCTGCCCTAAGGATTGTTATCCCCTGCTTCGGATCGACGCGCTGGTTGACTCAGCCGTCGGTTTTTCTGTGATGAGTTTTTTTGATGCTTTTTCAGGTTATCACCAGATCAGGATGCACCCCCCAGACATCAAGGACGTCTCGTTCATCACCCGGGAGGGGTGCTACTGCTATAAGATGATGCCCTTTGGGCTAAAAAATGCAGGAGCAACCTACCAAAAAATGATGGACCGGGTCTTTAAGGAGCAAAGAGGATGGAACTTGGAGGCTTATGTAGATGACCTCATGGTGATGAGCAAGAGCGTGAGCATTCATCTCCAAGACCTCGAGGAAACCTTCGCCACCCTGCGCAAGTACAAGATGCGCTTGAACCCCCTGAAGTGTGTATTCGGGGCCAGCAAGGGGAAGTTCCTAGGACACCTTCTCACCCCTTCGGGGGTAGAACCTAACTCGGACAAGGTCAAAGCCATCATGGAATTGGGATCGCCTCTGAATGCCAAGGAGGTTCAGCGCTTGATGGGGAGGCTCGCGGGGTTGAGCAGGTTTCTCTCCCGGGCCGGGGAGAAAAGCTCCCCCTTCTTCAAAACGTTACGAGGCAACCAGAAATTCGAGTGGACAAAGGAATGCGAGGAGGCCTTCCAGGCCTTGAAGAGCCAACTCACCAAGGCTCCGCTACTCCAAGGTCCCAAGGAGGGGGAAGACCTAGCCTTGTACCTTGGAGTCGGGGCTGAGGCCGTAAGCTCCGTCCTGGTCCGGGAAGAAGGCAAGAAGCAGCTGCCCATCTACTACGTAAGTAGGGTCTTGAGAGAGGCAGAGCTCAGGTACCCAATTTTGGAGAAGCTGGCCTTTGCTTTGGTCATCGCGGCGAGAAAGCTCAGGCCATACTTCCAGGCCCATTCAATTCAAGTGGTGACTGACCACCCCCTTCGCCAGATCTTTGAAGGAGTAGAGCACTTAGGGAGGCTCGCGAAGTGGTCGATAGAGTTAAGTGAGTTTAATATCACCTTCGTCCCTCGACTATCCATGAAGGCACAGATAGTGGCAGATTTCATGGCAGATTATGTGGCCGAGATGGAGGAGGATCAAGCCCCCCGTCATGTTCCATGGAAGCTGCTGGTTGACGGGGCCTCAGACAAAAATTCTCTCGGAGGAGGGGTGGTACTGGAGAGCCCCCAAGGGATGAAGATCGAGCAGACGTTAGTAATACATTTCCCAATCACCAACAACCAGGCAGAGTATGAGGCAATGATCGCCGGCCTGCGTCTAGCTCAGGAATTGGGAGTCCATGACGTGGAGGTCCTCACCGACTCAATGATAATAGCCTCTCAGATCAAAGGAGAGTTCAAGACAAGGGCGCCTACACTCATAAGATACTTAGCCAAAGTGAGAGGTCTCATTGGAGCGTTCAAGACTTTCTCCATCAGGCACATCCCTCGGGAGGAGAGCACCCCAGCGGATCGCTTGGCCAAGGCCGGTCCTCGAGCCGGAGGGACCCTGACAGACTTGTTCCACTCTTCGATCGAGGAGGGGGGACTCATGGAAGTAGAACAACGGCCCTCTTGGAAGGATCCCTTCGTTACCTTCCTTGCAACAGGGAAATTTCCGGAGGAGGTTCCGGACCAGAGGCGTTTCCGGTACAAGTCCGCCTACTACGTGCTCCATGAGGGGGATTCATATCGAAAGACCTTCTCGGGCTTCCTGGCCAGATGCATCTCAGAAGAGGAAGTCCCGAGGATCTTGGAAGAAGTTCACTCCGGCGAGTGTGGCAGCAACTCGGGGAGCAAGATGTTGGAGGCAAGGATAGTGAGGCAGGGGTACTTTTGGCCAACCCTAAGTAAAGACGCAGCGGCCTTCTCCAAGAAGTGCCAGAAGTGCCAAATGTTTGCCCCGCTTCAGCTCTTGCCGGCTCAGAGGCTAAGGAGTATCACGGCGCCTTGGCCATTCGCCATATGGGGGATGGATCTGGTAGGACCCTTCCCCCAGGCCAGTGGGCAGAGAAGATTCCTCTTGGTCATGATCGACTACTTCTCGAAGTGGTTGGAAGTCAAGGCGCTGGCTAAGGTCACCTCCCAGGTGATCCGCAACTTCATATGGGGGGAGATCATCTGTCGACATGGGCTTCCGCAGGCCATAGTCACAGATAATGGCCCGCAATTTGCCAGCGAGGAGTTCATCAGTTTTTGTGGCCAGTTGGGGATAGACCTCAGGTTTGCATCCGTCCACCATCCCAGGAGCAACGGGCAGGTGTAGGTGGCAAACAAGATTATCGTGAACTTGCTCAAGAAGAAGGTGGAAAATCTTAAGGGCAATTTGGTGGAGCAGCTCCCCTCGGTCCTGTGGGCTTTAAGGACTACCCCCAACACCGCCACGGGAGAGACCCCTTTCAAGCTCTCTCATGGCTGCGAGGTCGTCATCCCCATAGAGTTCGAAGTCATGACGCCACTGGTAAAGGCCGCCGCGAATGGAGAGGAAGATTGGAGAGCTGGGAACGAAGAGGAGTTGCGACTCTCCCTCGACCTCATCGAAGAAGCCCGAGATCTGGCAGCCATTCGCCAAGAAGAGGTTAAGCGGCGGATGGCCAAGTACTTCGACAAGCTTATCAGGGTCAAGCAATTCGAAAAGGGGGACCTAGTGCTCAAGAAGGTCGACGCGGTTGGAAGGTCTGCCGCAGTGGGAAAGCTTAATCCCAACTGGGAAGGTCCCTATGTCGTGGAAGAGGCGCTAAAGTCTGGGGGATATCGCCTTCAGAATGTGGAGGGCCAACCCCTCAGTCACACATGGAGTGGTGACGATCTCAAACGCTTCTATCCCTAAAAACTATATAATGCTAATGCTTTTGAAATGAGAATACTCTGTTTAACCTGTATGTGTGAAAGTAATGCTGCAGCTTGTGGGGAAACATCGAAGGTTCCAAAAAATGGCCCCGAGCAGACCCGCTGTCCAGGCTCTCATCTAGCTGGCAGGTCCAAAGGCTCACTCGTGGCAGGTTCTAAGTTGTTGGGAAGATGGCCCCGAGCAGACCTGCTGTCCAGGCTCTCATTTAGCTGGCAGGTCCGAAGGCTCACTCGGTGGCAGGTTCTAAGTTGTTGGGAAGATGGCCCCGAGCAGACCCACTGTCCAGGCTTTCATCTAGCTGGAAGGTCCGAAGGCTCACTCGGTGGCAGGTTCTAAGTTGTTGGGAAGATGGCTCCGAGCAGACCCGCTGTCCACGCTCTCATCTAGCTAGTAGGTCCAAAGGCTCACTCGGTGGCAGGTTCTAAGTTGTTGGGAAGATGGCCCCGAGCAGACCCGCTGTCCAGGCTCTCATCTAGCTGGCAGGTCCGAAGGCTCACTCGGTGGCAGGTTCTATGTTGTTGGGATGATGGCCCCGAGAAGACCTGCTGTCCAGGCTGTCATCGAGCTGGCAGGTCCGAAAGCTCACTCGGTGGCAGGTTCTAAGTTGTTGGGAAGATGGCCCCGAGCAGACCCGTTGTCCAGGCTCTCATCTAGCTGGCAGGTCCGAAGGCTTACTCGGTGGCAGGATCTAAGTTGTTGGGAAGATGGCCCCGAACAGACCCGCTGTCCAGGCTCTCATCTAGCTGGCAGGTCCGTAGGCTCACTCGGTGGCAGGTTCTAAGTTTTTGGGAAGATGGCCTCGAGCAGACCCGCTGTCAAGGCTCTCATCTAGCTGGCAAGTCCGAAGGCTCACTCGGTGGCAGGTTCTAAGTTTTTGGGAAGATGGCCCCGAGCAGACCCGCTGTCCAGGCTCTCATCTAGCTGGCAAGTCCGAAGGCTCACTCGGTGGCAGGTTCTAAGTTTTTGGGAAGATGGCCCCGAGCAGACCCGCTGTCCAGGCTCTCACCTAGCTGGCAGGTCTGAAGGCTCACTCGGTGGCAGGTTCTAAGTTTTTGGGAAGATGGCCCCGAGCAGACCCGCTGTCCAGGCTCTCATCTAGCTGGCAGGTCCGAAGGCTCACTCGGTGGCAGGTTCTAAGTTTTTGGGAAGACGGCCCTGAGCAGACCCGCTGTTCAGGCTTTCATCTAGCTGGCAGGTCTGAAGGCTCACTCGATGGCTGGTCCTAGATTCTCAAAGGTCGACCTCGGGAGCACTCGCGAGTACTGCACACCAGTGAGGTAGTTTCTCCTCTCTCCCTTATAATCCATCCATGCGAGACCTCTGACCTAGGCGAATGGTCAGAGGCCGCGAGTGGAACGAATAGCGGAATATCGGAAATAGCAGGGCATCCTAAGTCACCTTCGAGCGTCCGGCGAGTGGCCGAGACAATTACGCTACGACCCAACGTCCTAATAAGCCTAGCGAGATACAATAGCAAATGAAGAAAAAATCAAGATAGCACAAAAATCTGTAATCGATATACATGCCAAGGGGACTCGCCCCAGTTCATGATTACATCCAAAATGAAAGACAAAAAGAAAGCAAAAAAACCACAAGGGCCCCTCTCACGGGTCGGCAAGCTTCCCGCCGGAAGATCCGTCGCTCTTACCCAAATCCGGGAGGAGGGCGTCATCTCGTGGCTCGCCGTCCTCATCTTCCGGGAAAGGGATCGGGATGTAGAGCTCGGGGATGACTTATCGGGCAGAGAGGCATTCGGCCTCCTCCTTCAGGTACCCAGCCTGCCGCAGCACCTACAACGCGTGCTTCACGGCGCTTTGAGCATTCTCCTGCATCAACTGCTCTAGCTCATGGTGAGGGAAAAAGTGCCCCCTACTCCCTGAGGCGAGCGCCAAAGCATCAACTTCTCGCGACTGTTGGGCCTCGGCTTTAGCCAGCCGGACTTCCTCCTCAAGATTGACCACCCGCGCGCGAAGCATCTCGGCGATCGTAGTGCCCTGAAAAAGCAAAGGTGGTGAGAAGAAAGTGCGGCAGTCAGCAACGGTCGTTCACGAGGGGGGGGGGGGGGGGGGGGGGGGGCGAGGATTTACCTCTCTGACGGGGCGGCTGGCGAGAAGGGCTTCCGCAGCTTCCAGCTTCACCCTGATTTCACGCGCCTCGGCAGAAACAATAACCCTAGTCACCTCAACCTCCGCCAGACTCCGCGCCAGATTAATGCTCCGGCGCGAAGACATATGCGCAAGCTTATGGTCCCGCAGCAGGGCTCGAGCGGTCTCATGGGCGAGAACTTGCGTCTTATCGGCATCGAAGACCTCGGCATCTTCACGACCGTAGAGGGCATACGAAATGGCGTAAGCCTCACCACTGGCGAGGTCGCTCTTTATCCATGATGGATGGAGGGTGGAGAGGGAGACCCTATTCGAGTTCCTGTCCCACTTCACCAATGGGGCCCCTGAGGGGTCCACATACTTCTCGCCCTGGAGGAAGTTCTGGTGGTCCCTGGGCAATGGCTGCGGCGGCAACGATGGCCCCGCATGGAGAACATTCCCATCTGATGAACCCGTTCCCGGGATCTGGGCCGGAGCTTTCACCCCTGGGGTGTCATCCAAAACCCCCTTCCCTTTGATGAAAGGAGGACATCTCGACTTCTTGGAAGAGGAGGAAGGAGGCACCTCGGTTTTTTCGCTTCCGGCTGCTAGACTTGGAGGAGGGGTGTTCCTCCTGACAGGCATCCGCGGCGGCTTGTGCAAAAGACACGGAAACCCCAGAGGGACGCGACAGATGAAGAGGGAGGTCTCGCACGCCTATTTGTGAACACAAACGGCTCAGCGAATGGTATGAAATCAACAAAACCGAGCTAATGGAGAAGGTTTGAAAACTCACCCTCACCCTGCGGGATGGGCAGGAGCGAGTTGACATTTCGCCAGAGGTAGACGAGGTCCATCCCGTGCTCCAGGATGTACTAGTGCAGTTTGGCCTCATGCCCCCCCAGAGTCGGGGGCCGGAAGGTTGATTCCTACTCCTGCACTGGGCGAGAAGGGTGTTTCTGAGGCTCCCGCTGACGAAGATGAAGCGGCGAACCCAGTCATGGTTCTTGTTCGGGAGACCCTGGTGTTTGAGTGGACTCAAACCCGAGAAGAAGGAGATGTCGTGTGAGCAGCGGAAGATGTACAGCTTGCGGAAGACCGGTAGCGAAAACTCTATCCCCTCTTATCGCAGGAAGCACGCATACCCGACCAGTATAGCGATGGAGTTGGGGTTGAGCTGGGCGGGCACGACCCCATAATACCGGAAGGTCTGGCGGAGTTCCGGCCAGATGGGAAGATGAAACCCCACCTCGAAGTGCTCCAACGGGATCGCGAGAGCACACGGCGAGATGGAGTTTAGGCGATCCTCCGTCCCGGGCTTTCGCGCTTCAAATCCCGGCGGGACGTAGTCCGCGACGGCGGTTAAATAAGCTTCATCGGAGAGGTCGCAGGAGTCAAAGACGTGGTTGACAAACGCGCTGGCACACTTTGACCTGCCTTCGGTCTCGCCACCCATTTCGCGAATGCTGAGGAGGACGGGAGTCACGAAGAAGAGAGAAGCGCGAGTGCTAGTGCAAGGAGAGAAGGGGAGCGGATGGCAGGATAATCAATACGGTAGTTGGGACCGCCTATTTATAGAAGAACTAGAAAACGCTTGGGCTTTCGAGGCAACGGGTGTGTGGATAGCAATCGCGCCTTCCCGGCACCTCGAAACCCGGGCCGGTCCCTCTCGCCCATTAATGGCAAATGCCCTATGTCTACTCGCTCGACGGCTACGTGCGAGGGTTAAAAAAGACATTCGACAGTAAGATATCATTCGGCATAACCAGGCAAGCTGTGAGAAATATAAACAAAAAGCAAAGCATTGGCAAGGCACAGAGTAAGAATTATTACAGACGTGAATAAGTCCCATGTCCTCAACACCATAAACGGAAAAAGAAATAGTAAAAGAAGCGAATGATAACCAGCCTAACGCTCCTCAAAATACCACCGACCCTGCCATCGCGGCCCAGCCTCCGGAGGCATTCACGGGCGATAGTACGCGAGCATGGAGGTGATCTCATGAGAGGCCAACTGAAGCTGGTCCTGGGCTCGCGCGGCATGTCTCCCGGGAGACAGCTCCCCACCTTCACCTCCCAGACGCTCCACCGCTGCAAGGAGGCACGAGTAGTCCTTCCAAAGGGCCTTCAGCTCGCGCGTGACTTCGATCCGCACACAATCCACCTGGCTGACGATGTCCTGCTGCATACAAATAAGCTTCCCCAAGACCTCCGTCATTCGCTCCTTTAGGGTTGCATGGTCCGAGGGGTCGCCGAGGAAGTCAGATAGGTCCCCAGGAGAAGGGAGAGGCGAGGGCATCCCGTCTTCCCCCTCGTGGTAGGACCCAAAGGGAGAGGCTTCACAATAGCCTGCCAGATCACAGGCTGGTCAGTCGCGTTAAATCAAAATGGATGCGCAACATACGGATGAGGTCACTAACCTGGTATTGGTTCCCAATGACCTGGGGGACGTGATGAATGGGGGTGCGCTTTAAACAATCCAGCAGTGTGAGTTAGGACTTTTCCTTTCTCGGGGCGGTAGGGCTGTGAGGAAGGAGCTGGAACATTCGCGTGATCATCTGCACGATCTTGCTGACCGGGTTCCCTTTCAGGGGAGACCCTCTGCTCATTCGCAGGCACGGAGGGGTTCTGTTGAACAGGGGAACCCGGAGGAATGGTGTCCCGCGGCGGAAGGTCGGGGTTGAGGGCTATAAAAAATAGCAGTCAGTAACGCACAACGTGCAGGACAAGAATTCATAACTTACCAGATTTCCGTGTGGTCTCGCCCGGAGGGGGTGGAGGAGCAAGATCTAGATTTGGAGGAGGCCTCGCATCCGCGAGAGGTGGCACCACGGCACTGTTCGAAACGGCCCCATGGCCGTCCTCAAGCGCCGAAATCCCCTGCGAATGGTCTGAGTGATTGCAGGATGAGGGGCCAGGAACTAAGCAGAAAGACGGGAGGAATTCCCATACCTGCATTCCGGGGTCCGGAGGAGCGTTCGCCGGAGACTCCGAGGCAGTCTCGCCTCCCTGACGATTCAGCCGAATTGCCTTGGCTCGACGCTAGATGTAAGGGGCACTCGGGTCACGCTTGGACGTAAGCCAGGGAGCAAACCTGGCCGTCTTGGGGGCAGTTACGCTCTGGGCCGCAGCCAGGCGTTCAATCACTTCCTGCGAGAGGGGTCTCGCGGAAGGCTTATGAAAAGACATTGGAGTTGGCGAAAGGTCAAGGGAGAGAAAAGGCTCCGAGCCGAGGAATGAGAGCGTTCCAGGAAAGTCTGACATGAAGAAGTATATATAGGGTGACGGTGGGACCCACAGGATCTTATGGGTCCAGTCAGCAAGCACTCGCCGAATACAGGGTTGGACTGTTCTTTCCGAGCGCAGGAACCGCTCGCAAAGAGCGGGGATTGTGTACAACCCGTATTCGCTTAGAGTGGGTCCCTCAAGCCAACTGGCGAGATCTGGGTCAGCCAGATCATTCGTCCAGGCTGAGGCAGGTGGGAAGACCCCCGAGTGAGTAGGGGCGAGCCGCAGGCGAGAGGGTGAAAATCGGCGAGTGGCGCCCTTGCGGACCATTCGCCTAGGAGTGCGTGCACTCGCCCAGCCGAGCGGGAGCTCGGCGAGTGGTGTCCTCATGGACCACTCTCCCCCCAGGGCTTTAAGGAGGAAATGACCACGATGCCCCTTATGGGCTGCAAATAGCCCTTCAGAACAGCGGAGTTAGGCTATAAGTAGACCAATTTGGGGTGCGGTTAGTAAAATTAAAAGCGGATTCATGTTATTTGCAGACCAGCCTAGAAAAATCTATAAATAGACCCTTAAGGGCACCTTGGAGGGGATCCGATTCTTGGAGAGTCCTCTCCTCTAGGCTAGTCTTGGTTGGCTGCTAGTGCCCTCCAAGGTGCCCGGCTGAGCTTTGGTTTGGGAGGGGAAGCTCTCTAAGATCTTCTGGGTGTGTGGCGGGACCTCCTCGCTGCAGCCTTGGGTCTATTCCAATTTCCTCATCCACCAGTCTGAGAGTTTAGTGAGGGAGAAGTAAGCGTCGGCTACACCCCCCAGTGGGTCCGAACTCAGGAGACCGGTTGCCGGTTTCAACAGCAGGGACCTGATCCCAATCCACATATTCTCCTTAGACTTGCACTTAATTCACAATTCATGTCGGCTCTCTCTTGCGATTTGCATTAATTCATTAATAAATTCCTTAACCGACAAATTAATAACCAATTGTGCCTCCAATTTATGTCCTATGAAGGCAACTTGCTCAAATTTCTTTTTTTCTTTTTGGGTTAGTAACGACTTATCTTGTATCTTGCATTAAGGACTTCACGATCGCACCTTATGTCGAGTTTGGAGAACCAGTGTGCTCCCTCCAGCTGAAAAAATAGCTCATCTATTCTCTGTAGTGGATAAGTATTCCGCACCATCAACCAGTTGAGCTCTCGGTAATCAATGCGGAGCTGGAGTGATCCATCATTCTTATTGACGAATAGGATTGTAGCTCCCCAAGACGATGAGCTCGGTCTAACAAATCCTTAATTAACCAATTCCCAAAGCTGTGTCCGGAACTCCTGATGGCGCAAATCTCGCACACCGCTATAGGCGGTAGCTCGACTGCGACACGAAACGGAAGTGTACCGATCGTTCAAGTAATATAAAACGAGGAGTAATTCCCGAGTATCGAATCTCAAAGGAACACAGTAAGGTGGAGTTTATTATCGAGGAAGGACTTGAGATCGAAGTCCTTGAGTCGGATGGAATGCGGAAACGGGGTGATTTGGCTTGTGGAAATAAAATAACAGCTATCAACTACTCCTATGAAATGCTGCGATGCAATGCTTCGCTTGGTGGGATGGAGACTAGGCAGGCCTTGAGCGCGCTGCGTCACAAGGGCGGATGGGCGAGTAGGCAAGCGGAGTCGAACTGTGCAGGCCTTGAGCGCACTGCTTCGTCGGGCGAATGGATTACACGGGCCGCTATGCCACGCTTCGCTAGGCGGATGGAAGAGTAGGCATACGGATGAGGGTCGCAAGCACCTCGTCGACAAGCACGCCACTAGCAATTTCTAGTGGAGCACTGGACACGGTGGTGGAATGGAACTTAGATGGGGGCGCACCTCATAAACACATATGAATAAAATGATTCCATAAACATGAAATAAACATTAATAAGCAAGATTCATAGTGTACATCATCAAAAGATAGAAGATTACAAACATTACATCATCACAAGTAGAAGAAAGAGGCAAGAGATACGACCGAATCCGGAGTCTCGTTGTAGATTCACGGTAGGAATCGTTGGGTTGTCAATCCACGTCCTAGCTCGGTCCCAACTGCGTCCGGGGTAGAGGAGGGCTGTCACACCTCCCAATGTACCCGTCTTCTCCAGCGCTTTACCATTCGGCCACGTCTAATGCGAAGAACTACTTGCTTGGCGATGAAGATGCGTGGAATCTCCTCCTTGAAGCTCGTGGATGATGGAGGAGGCCTAGGGGGGCAGAGAACCAGCGGAAATAGGCGGAACGGCGGAGTCGGGCGGAAGAACGGCGAAGGATCCGACCTAAATCGCGAGCAGGGCATTTTATAGACGCTGGAATAAACAGTGCGCACGATCGTTGGCGCACGACCAGTGGTCGTGCGCACTATCATCCTGTGATCGTGCGCCTGCCTGGACGGAGCCTGCAAGGGAAGAAAATTATAAAATACAATGTTTGCACGACCAGTGGCGCACGACCAGTGGTCGTGCGCACTATCGTCAATGGTCGTGCGATAAGCAAGACAGAACTCAGAAAATGGGGGTTAAGTGCGCACGATCAGTGGCACACGACCAGTGGTCGTGCGCACTAGAACCAGTGATCGTGCGCAGTGTTCCTGTACAGATTTGTACAGGAAACACTTGCACGACCCCTGTTCCAGCACAACCACAAATCCGGCCACTGAAAGTTGCACTTAACAATGCATGAAAACTACTAAAGAAGAGGAACATGAAATAACACCAAAAACGGGCCTAGAGGTGCACTTAGCATGGAGTATCAAATAGGAATGAAAACATGTTTAAAGTGAAGTGCAAAGACTAGAAAACCGGCCCAGATGAGTCCATAAATGTGTATATATTTGGGACTCATCACACCCCCAGACTTAACTGTTTGCAAGTCCCGAGCAAACAAATTCTACGCGAACGAGGAAAGAAAAGTAGATGGCTTAAAATTACAATACAGAGTACCATGCGAAGTCGCATGCTCACGTGCATAAGAAAAATAGTAGAGAAGATTTCTTATTATACACAAACAGTTTATATATTTCTAAAAGAGTAAAAGCATATTACAACCACTCAAAATGGTGAACTACGGTGAATCATCCGGCCATGCATACGGAGAAAGTAAACTAAGCGCTGAGATGAGCATTGCTCAAGATTGGGGTGCCGGACAAACTCCACTGAAATCCAACGGTGTCGGCGACCATAGGCTCACCCGGTCACATTCTCACCACGACACTAGATTGGTCCATAGCGTGAGTCGGTAGGACTTTTAGGTTTTAATTGAGGCTTGGGTTACGGTGAGGTAAACAATGATAAACAAGAGGGCTTATAACACGCAACCCAAATGAGCTTTAATATAACTACCCGCGCACCAAAATTGAATGTAAGTGCACCACACCCCCAGACATGGACTTTTGCAACATAGGTGTGTGCACCGCCTACTCCCAATACATAATTTTTCTACATGATTTTTCAATAAAACTCCTTTTTTTTTTCTCTTTTCCTTTTCATTTTTTTTCTTTCTATCTTCTTTTTCTTGTCTTTTTTTTTTTCTTTCAGCAAAATTTTCAAATGAGCATATCCACAGATTCACATAATAAACCCCACAATCAACGCCCCCCACAATGTAAATAAAACTACAACTAAAGCTCAGATTTGGGTGTGCGACTAGGTTAGGCTTTTAGGCTTTGGTGAGATATATGTGGAGCTGAATTAAGAAAAGGGTAGGCACAAAGGGGCTAGCAAGGGTAGACGAAAGGCGTGAAATAAAGGTTCAACCGGGCCAAAATAATGGCCTACGTCATTCTCACGCACTAGAACTACCCTATGCCAATGCTTCAAGAATCGCTTGGGGCAAGTTCTAGCCACCGAGAAAGATTCTCCTTTCTCCCGACTCAAGCAATACGAGTCTAGCGATCGTTTACACACATCCCTATGCTACCGTTTGATTCCACCGGATTCACCATTTGAGTAGAGTAAACAACATTTACACTAATAGAGAAAAATATAAAACCATAAGTATAAAGAGAAATCTAATCAACATAAATTTCTATGCAACTGAGCACTCGACTAGGAGCACTACTGGAGTCAACATTTTACTCTGCTACATAGTCCTAAGCCATCACCTAGACTTTCCCACATAAGCAGAAGAATTAAATTCACAACAGAGCAAGCAAACAGATGAGTACGCGCTCAAGTGAGTGCTGTGGTGTGCAATGAAAATGAACAACTATTTTCAATAAGCTATAATAAAAGTACTTCTAGCATGCTATGCAAGAGTGCACGTGAGTGGGCACAAAAACTGCTCTCCCCCAGACTTAAACTAAACAATCTACAAAATATATGACATGATAATCAGAAAAGGCTAGGGAAAGAGAGTACCCAGTGCTCAGAAATGAGCACACCAGAAGATTGGCGTGTAAGCTAAAATGAGCCGCAGCGTCCGCCATCCAGAAAAAATACCTGCAGGGGTCAGCTCCGCAGAAACAAAAGAAAATAGAAAACTGAAAAAAAAGAATACTACTAACTAAACTAAACACGATGAAATAAGAAATGCAGGAAAAAGTAAGATAACTACTGGGGTTATTGTCATCCCAGCACGACTTATTCGGATTTTAAACAGTTCTAGCTTATAGGCCTATGAAAAGAAAAGTGGACAGGTAACTGTTCTAATATGCGTGTAGGTAGCGGGTACCTATATGGAGAAAGAACAGTCACGCCTCTACCCGAATATAAATAAAACCTGCCCATCACAGGTAGAGGGAAAAGAAAGTAAGAAGAGGAGGAGGCCTGGTCCTCACTCACCTCACCAAAACTATCCTTGCCCAGCAAGGTATCGTCCACAGGGAGGCAGCAGGAGGCGAAGGCAATGAGTGGAGCTTCCTCTACGGAGGGGGAATAAACCTCCTCACATGAGAGGATGCTCTCATCATTGACTTGAGAAAAAAGCTCCAAGTCCTCCTTAAGTACCTGTGATGATTCAACCTGCACAGGCTCGGGTGAAGGAAGGGGATCAAGAAATAAAGAAGACGAAGAACATAAATAAACATCAATCGGGGGAGTGGTCTCGGTCTCACTCCCATCAGGTTGGGTAAGTAAAATAATGTTGGCATTGTCATCAATGCCGCAAGATTCAGCGGGATCGACAGTGGCCATGCCCAAGATTTGGACTTCCTCCACCGGTGTTGAGGAAAGCTCCTCTTCACCTAGAAGGTTGTCCTCCTCCATAGGAGCAGGCATAACACATAAATCGCCAGCCTCATCCCGCGACACATCCTCAACAATGTCGTCGGAGACGAGTATAGTATGCACAACAGGGGGAGGAGTAGTGCTCGGATAAAAGTCGAGCACCGATTCCTCACAAAGAATCGAATCCACTAAAGGTGGTGGATGCACATGGAGAATAGGCTCAGCAATGTCGGTGCATAGATCAGCCGCACATCCGGTGACCGTATCCATGCCATTCCCTTCAAGATGTGAAGGTGACAAAGATACATAACCAGATGTTGAAGGTGTGCCGCCAGAGTTAGGAGTTGGGACGATCCGGATATCCGGCTCGTCATCCTCATCCAATTGGCGAAGATACTCGGCACAGTCCTTCAAGACATGATCAGTGCTCCGACAAAACCGGCACTGCCTAGCAGACTTCTTTGGCACAGCGGGTGCTGAAGCCGAAAAGAAGTAAGACGGTAAAGGCTCAGTAGAGTAGCCATAATACTTACGCGCACCATATGGAGTATCAGACGAAGTCGGTGCTCCATATGCTGGGCTATAAGAATTATCCCTACTATTCTCCATAGGGCATTCATCACTAGAGTGGGAGGTAGCTCCACACCAACGGCAATGGAAATTAAGATGTGCCCACATAGTGCGAAGATAAAACGATTCAAAAATAAAAATGCTATTGTGCAAAATACTACACCGAACAAAAATTACTAAAGCAACCTAATTAAAACAGGAAAATGGAATAAAAAGAAATAAAACAAAGAAATGCAATTTACAAATGGAAGGGCTTCTCTCTCAGGTTCTCCCTCTCCAGAAAACTCACACGACTGTGTTCCCCGGCAACGGCGCGAAAAACTTGATGGCGCAAATCTCGCACACCGGTATAGGCGGTAGCTCGACTGCGACACGAAATGGCATTGTACCGATCGTTCAAGTAATATAAAACGAGGAGTAATCCCCGAGTATCGAATCTCAACGGAACACAGTAAGGTGGAGTTTATTATCGAGGAAGGACTTGAGATCGAAGTCCTTGAGTCGGATGGAATGCGGAAACGGGGTGATTTGGCTTGTGGAAATAAAATAAAAGCTATCAACTACTCCTATGCAATGCCGCTATGCAATGCTTCGCTTGGCGGGATGGAGACTAGGCAGGCCTTGAGCGCGCTGCATCGCAAGGGCGGATGGGCGAGTAGGCAAGCGGAGTCGAACTATGCAGGCCTTGAGCGCACTGCTTCGTAGAGCGAATGGATTACACGGGCCGCTATGCCACGCTTCGCTAGGCGGATGGAAGAGTAGGCATACGGATGAGGGTCGCAAGCACCTCGTCGACAAGCACGTCACTAGCAATTGCTAGTGGGGCACCGGACACGGTGGAGGAATGGAACTTAGATGGGGGCGCACCTCATAAACACATATGAATAAAATGATTCCATAAACATGAAATAAACATTAATAAGCAAGATTCATAGTGTACATCATCAAAAGAGAGAAGATTACAAACATTACATCATCACAAGTAGAAGAAAGAGGCAAGAGATACGACCGAATCCGGAGTCTCGTTGTAGATTCACGGTAGGAATCGTTGGGTTGTCAATCCACGTCCTAGCTCGGTCCCAACTGCGTCCGGGGTAGAGGAGGGCTGTCACACCTCCCAATGTACCCGTCTTCTCCAGCGCTTTACCATTCGGCCACGTCTAATGCGAAGAACTCCTTGCTTGGCGATGAAGATGCGTGGAATCTCCTCCTTGAAGCTCGTGGATGATGGAGGAGGCCTAGGGGGGCGGAGAACCAGCGGAAATAGGCGGAACGGCGGAGTCGGGCGGAAGAACAGCGAAGGATCCGACCTAAATCGCGAGCAGGGCATTTTATAGACGCTGGAATAAACAGTGCACACGATCGTTGGCGCACGACCAGTGGTCGTGCGCACTATCATCCTGTGATCGTGCGCCTGCCTGGACGGAGCATGCAAGGGAAGAAAATTATAAAATACAATGTTTGCACGACCAGTGGCGAACGACCAGTGGTCGTGCGCACTATCGTCAATGGTCGTGCGATAAGCAAGAAAGAACTCAGAAAATGGGGGTTAAGTGCGCACGATTAGTGGCGCACGACCAGTGGTCGTGCGCACTAGAACCAGTGATCGTGCGCAGTGTTCCTGTATAGATTTGTACCGGAAACACTTGCACGACCCCTGTTCCAGCACAACCACAAATCTGGCCACTGAAAGTGGCACTTAACAATGCATGAAAACTACTAATGAAGAGGAACATGAAATAACACCAAAAATGGGCCTAGAGGTGCACTTAGCATGGAGTATCAAATAGGAATGAAAACATGTCTAAAGTGAAGTGCAAAGACTAGAAAATCGGCCCAGGTGAGTCCATAAATGTGTATATATTTGGGACTCATCAACTCTGCAAGCTCCTTTGGTTGTGTATTAAGTAATTATCTACTTTTTTTACACTCAAAATAGGAGAAAATTTCTAAAGTCTCATTCCGACTTTCTTGGTTTCAAGAGTTGCATGTGCATATAGATGGGCAAATCTCTATGTGTATCTCAATGAATTGGTTTGCTATTCTTTTTGTATACTCATCATAGCCTCAGAGCAATATTTAGAATGAATACATATTCTTCAAATTCTTTATTCTCTTATTTTGCTAGTGAAATATTGAGGTCACGACTTGAAACAAACGATCCAAGTCGATTTAATTAGCTCAATACAAAAAAGAATCATCCCCCATACATTTTGGGCTAAGTATCTTCGATATCTCTTTAATACATTCACCCTAGTCATGTACCCCATCCTTAGGGCAATAATCATTGACTTGAAGTTCCACCCTGAGACTTATTGGTATGTTACATACCTAAGGTCGATTTCTGATTAAGATATGCTATAAAATTGTCTTGGTAAGTCAAGCGTCCTACTTAGGTTGGCCTAACTCATTGCTAAATTGGACTATTTTCTATGATTTTTACATATGGGCACACCATTGCTTCAGCTGCATAGTTTGTCTTTAAACTAATGCTCGAGCAGGGTATCCTAGTGTGGGGGACTTACTTCTTGTAAAATCCCTCCCCCTGGTAATTGAGCAATACTGAGGAGAGAATTTATGCCTAGAACCGCGCCCTACCATGATGTTAACTTACGAGTAATCCATCACCGCAAGATGGAGATCCCGCTGGTTGGTACGATCATATAAATGTCCAATGAGAAAAGAAGTAACAAAACCAGTCCACAATATAACAACATAGATATATAAATATCAAATGAAAGGAGTCCACAATGAGATAATGAACAAGAAGAGTAAAAAGGCTTATGCTCAGTGCGTAACCATAACAAATATCACTCTCTCTTAATTAACAATGTAGAAGCTAAATAAAGTACTCATCCACCTTCCGTCAGATAGTAGTAGCAGTGCGCGTCAACGGCTCCTCAGATCCCGGTGTCTTAATATCTGGATCCACCTGGATGAACTACTATGGCATCTCCACGTGGTCCTTAAAATGATATGGTCCAACGACCGTCAGTCAAACTAGACTCAGCTAATTCGTCCCCGTCTCACCCCTGCAACTACTAGGCACTGCGCGGGAGGAGGTGAATGGAGGACCAATAATAGCAGAATAAACAAGCATGCGATGGTGGTAATAATTGATAAACTCTAGCAGTTCTATACTAGTATAAGTAGCAACAAAAATAGTAGTAATGAGTAGTAACAAAGTACATACAAAAAGTAGTAATGATGAGTTGTATAAACCAGAAAGGTAAAAGAAGCTACTCTACCATCGCAGAAGTGTACCTTAACTTATATGAATGCCCAAACAAACTTATAAGTTAAGGTTTCCGTGTAACTCATCATATAAAAGAGCCCATACTAATTTATATGATGAGGGTCTGAAATCATAAACTAAACTCTACTATCTACATATGACATGCTATGCAATGCAATGATTATATTGCTACTCACCCACCTAACTCTGTGCGCATAGACCTTTAAAACATTTCCCACTTTTGGAGATAGCTATCATCTAATGTACCGACCTTCGTGGCTCACGGTTGCAGTGGAGTGGGTATCTCCTCTCCTAGGCGGGCAGGCACACTACCACATCTAGAACTTACGTGCTCCTCAACACTAAGAACACAACAACGGGGCCCCTGCATACTCTTGTTGACAATAGCCACTCTTTAGGGTCGTGTGTTCGTTTAGGGGATTGTCCTCCTGACCTTAGTATGAACAATCTAATGCTCTCCCCCAAAATCTGCACACCTCCCCAGAGTCAACAAACTTTCGTCGGTGTGCCGACTGGATCAGTACAGAATGACCAACCACAACAAGCATAAACTAGGTATAAAAGTACCTATCAGAGCCTCCAGCTCACATGACTAACAAGACCTTTATTTATCACTAACCTAAGCCTCTAGCTCGCAGGACGTGTCCTGAATCTCTCCAACCCACACATGGGTGAGGCCACAATATTATTCAATCAACCTTGACTACTATTGTCTAACATACAGTTTTACCCGATAGTTTATAGTTAACCTTGGACTTCCCGAGGTCTACCCTGTGAAGGGCTCGCAGCAGTACTACGAGCTATGATGGTCTGAACCTCATTCTTCCCATTCTCAAGGCACTTAGTAATGTTATTCTATCCTTAACAAAACCCACTCTTTGGGGTACTAAGTGTGCAACCTCTCCAGAGCATGACCGACTGCTGGATCAATATTTTGCCAAATTACTCAATGGAGACCATTTGAATAAATGTGAGTGTACGAAATCAAATTCTCCAAATACTTGACCCAAGGCCCTATGATTATTTCCTATGGTCTATCATGACATTTTAGACCTAAACCAGTGGCTCATAATTTTCATAAATTAATCAGCATTTATTATAATTTTCTTAAGCTATTATCACATGTGATTTGAACATGAAGTACAAGTTTCTGATGTTCAACAACCATAATAAAATTTACACATTATCAAAATGACTAAATATCAAAAGGATACAAGTTTCATTATTATCCAGAATAATCTCAACCATAATTTATAATAATGAACATTTGACCTAAAATAGAAATTAACAAATGAAGTACTAGGATTTTACATCCAAAAATTCTCTAAATATTTCCAAAGATTAATATTCACATTTCACTGTCTTATTCATAATTTCAAAATATTCCAGAGTAATTTGAAGACCAATTTCAGTAAATTTACAGATTACCAAAATGCCATTATTCAATAAAACTCCATAATTATGATTCCAAAAATTCAAAAATAAATCACAGAGCTTTTCAACACTATACAAATGATCATGTAGAATTATCTTAATTTTCCAGGCAATATTAATCATGATTTAAACAGAATTACCAAAATGGCATAATTATACTTTTGTCTTAACTGACTAGATATAAATTCCCAAAAATTCCCAAATAAATACTTGAGGTTTATTATGCCAACATAACCTTAGTGACAAAGACTTAGAATTTTCTAAGTTGATTTGCACAATTTTATACTCTTAATTTAAAAGGTGCCAAAATTAAAATAAATCAAACACCTAGGCTTTTTGTCCCAAAAATCTAAATTTCACTTTGGATAGTGTGATCCATCAACATAAGCCCATGCCCAAAGTTCTATGGGCTTTCCACAATCCATATGGGCATCATTCCCCCACCTTCCACTTTTGGCCAAATGTACCCAAAATCTCATTTAGCATAACCACAAGTGTTGAGTCCGAAATTGCACCTACGAAGGAAATCAGAGGCCGCAGGCTGTCGGTTACTTTTTGGTTAGAGCGAGTGAGACCGCTGACAGCGGTCAAGGCCAGACGTTGCCCGTCACGAAGAATGCCACTCTTGTGATGGGCTTTCCTTTTATTGAAAAGATGTGGTTACAATGTGTTGCAGATACAGGAAAGCAGAAGCCGGCCGGTCAGACAGGTCGCAAGACGGGAAACTCGAGATCGCAGCTCAAACAAGCGAGCTCCTGGATTCGAGTGTGCGTGCCTTGGGAACGTTGCCGCCCCCTATTTATAGGCTCGGGGGCCGGCCCGAATGGGTAGGGATAAAATAGCCGCCTTCCCGGGTACAGGAGAATCAGGCAGGCGGTGACGGGATACATAGAGGAGAAAAGAAAGAAGTCGTGTAGCGTGGCGACTTGCGCTCCAAATCTGTCCTGGCCAGAGACTGAAGATGCTGCGATCAAGGCGATGATGCAACCCGGGCGGTCTCCGATTTGAGACCGCAGCTTGCCTTCTGGATGAGCCTTGGTAGTCTTCATGGTGCAACCCGGACGGTCTCCATATTGAGACCGCGGCTTGGACTTATGCCTCAGAGATCTTCAATACTTGGAGGCGATCTGAATCCTACCAGACCGCCTGGCTTGTGTTGGTTGGTGCTGATGGACCCCGTTGGACCCAAACCGGGCGACTTGCATCCTCAGACCGCCCGGTCTGTGAGAAAGGCCACCTGGAGGCGGTCTTCTGGGTAAACATAATCCCCGCATATTTTCAGATCCCTAAGGGATTTCGAAAATATTACTTCTAGCCGGGAGACCGCGCCAGCCTTGAACTCATGCATATAAGATTTCCTGAGAGCTCTCCACTATACATAATTCCTCTAAGATCACGGGATGCTACTCGCCTATTGCGGTTAAGATTTTTCAGACTGGCGCCTCTTTGATCAATATGAATTTCCTATATTCCCTCCAAACCAGTGTGGATAAGATTAGTGACCGAAAGAAGGATGAAGAACGAAAGGAGAAGGATGCCGCCCGGAAGAGAAGGAAGGGTCACCGGTCTGAGAAGATAGGGTGGTCTCCCAAGGTGGAAACTTCTATTCTTAAAAAGAACACTGGTGGAGAAAGACCGCAGAGGAAAGAGCAGAGGAGAAAAAGGCCGCCGAGGAGTTGGAGGCCAGAAAAAGGGTTGCGGAGGAAGAGGGGACTAAGGGTAAAGTCGCAAAGGAAGAGGAAGCAAGAGCTAAAGCCGTGAAGGAAGAGGCGGCCAAGGCTAAAGCCGCGCAGGGAGAGGCGACAAAGGTTAAAGCCGCGGAGGAAGAGGCAGCCAAGGCTATAGCCACGCAGAAAGAGGCGGCAAAGATTAAAGCCGCGCAGGAAGAGGCGGCAAAGGTTAAAGCCGCTGAGGAGAAGTCGATAGAACTCGGTGCGGACCTCCCTACCCCTTCCTTTGACTCAGAGTTTACTCTGTCGGGGACTCCTCATAATAAGTTGAACATCGAAGAGGTAGGAGAAGTCGTTTCCTCTAAACCGGACGGGTTGCCTGCCTCGCCGGTGGTGATCCTTGAGGATGACTCCAGCCCTTCCAAGCAGGTCAACCCGGGATTGAGGAAGAAGAAGAGAAAAAGGACCTATTCGGCGGCGGAGCGAGTCGCCAGGAAGTTTCAGAGATTAAAGGCTAAGAACAAGGCCTTCAAGAAACCAACAGCGGCCTGTCTTCAAAGTGACCCGCGCGTGAAGGAGGAGATCATCTATCCAGCCACCCCACTGTCAAGTCGGACGGTCTTATTCCGGATTCCGCGAATAGCGTGTCGATCGACGGCATTCTCAGGGGAATGGATGATTTCATGAAGCAAGACGAGTTACTCGACAGTCTTGCGACTTCGAGCCAAGTTATCCCCCCTGGCGGGAATGTTGATGAACCCGAAGAGCCTGCCTCAAAGGAAGATGACCCGATGATGATCGGGTTGCGATTAATGAGATTGAAGGCGGAGGAGAGGAGGCGGGCCCTTGACAAGCCGCAACCACCAAATCCTTTTGCTCCAGGTAAGCACGATGCGGGCTGTAACTCTGTCTGCTTCTTCCTCCCGCAACCTCGAAAGAACGCTTTGCTGTTGAACCCACTTCCGGGTTATTTTCCATCTGCGGCTCAAATTTCTGTTATCAAGAGAAAGCAGAATGAGCGGTTTTGGAGGGAGCAGCGCCGTAGGATGGATCCTGAACAGTCGCGACGACCTGTGCATTCAGGAATTTTATCTTATAATACTCTGTCGTATGTTTCACTTTTGGCTATCCTAACCGCATTCTTACTTCTTCTCTACAAACAAACCGAAAGAAGTAATGAGGCCGGGCGACCTTGTATCTAGCCGTCCGCCACTATCTAAGGCGCCAAGCATCGCATAGAGCTCAAACTCTGGGCAGGAGGAGCTTGCCAACTTTCAACACCTTCTAAGAGGCTTGGAGGTGAAGGTAAGGGAGATTGAAGGCCGAGAAGAAGCCGCCGGGGTTGCTCTGGAGGTCGAGAAGAAGGAGCGGCAAGAGGAACAACAGGCGCTTGGGGCTCAGCTGGAGGCTGCGCGGGCCGCACTTGAGGCCGATAAGAAAGCATAGCCGGGGAGGGAGAAGGAGCTGGCGACTCAGCTTGAAATCAAGAAGAAGGCGCGACTTGACAAGGAAAAGATGCTAGTAGAGCAGCTCGCCTCCATAACCGCGTGGCTAGATAGGGAAAAGAAAAAGGCCTCGAAGTTTGAGGAAGACTGCAAATACTACCAAGAGAAATATCTTTGCTTGACCAGGGAAGTCGGCGGAAGCCAGCGTCCTGTTAATGATGAAAGGATGAGGATATCGAACCGCCCGGCTACTGGGGCGAACTCAAATCCCACGCCAGTCAGGGATGCCGATCCTGCTACTAATGAGTCCACTGGGGCTCCTTCTGCTCGTACAGTTCCTGCTCTACGGGTAGAACGGGATGCCGCGCAACTTCATAACATGCTCAATCATCTTCATTATCATTCAAGCTAGATATATAGTCTTCTAATTCAAACCGGAGACCAGGTCGCTCGTCTTCATCGCGAAGATCCCTCTCCGGAGCATCATCAGCCGTGAACGGCATTTAACTTTGAGAATAATAGTTGTAATATTTTTTCGTTTGCTTCTCGAGATGATCTGATGATTGGGTATGCTGAACAATATCTTCCTTTAATACTTTCTGATGCGCATATAATCCGTGCGATTTGTGTTTAAGTAATCTAGGCTTTTGCCTTCATAATCCGAATTGTTATGTAGGTCACGCGACCTGCGCTAATTGCTTGAGATTTTTGTTGAACTTTACTAACATGATGATTGTGGACTGCTGTCCGATCGGCTTACTCTTCTTATCCGCGGCTTTTCCATTCAATTTATTTAATATACAAGGTCCAGATCGAGCGGTTTCAAAGTATGTGGTTGCGGTCTGACTTGTCTATGTGCAAACCATTGTATATTCTTGCTATCTGCATTACTTGAGCTAGCGTTGTGATATAACCGCGCGGTTTGATTCTATATCCGCCCCATAATTTTACTATTTGTAGATCACTGGCTCTATAAGTAGTAACCATTACGGAGACTCATTCATGTTTTTGAAATGGCGCGAGTTAAGAGCAAGTCGAAGCGGTCTGAGAAGATCCATGCGGTCTGAACTGATGCGGCCTCTGCTTTTCGGTCAGCCGATCATAAAGAATGTCGTTTAACTCAAGGTGAGTTGGATGACTTTATCAAAGAGTATATGGTTGGAAGTAATCTAACCGCCCGACTTCCATCACGTGACGAGCGGATTAACTCCTCATCTTCCACAAAGGTTGTCGTCCCCATTAACCACTTCAAATACGGCTTCAGATTTGCCCCCGCCACTCGAGGTCATTACTATTTTTGATCACTATGGGGTTGTGCCCGGACAACTCCCATCGAATTCCATTGCTTCTATCTATAGTTTTATCTCGTATCTGCAGTCAGAACGAGTCAAGTTTTCAATTTCCCTGTTCCAAAAATTCTTCTCTATGCGGTCTATTTCAGACGCCGGAACCTCCATTTTCAGAGGTCATATTTATTTCAGATGCCGGGGGATGAATGTCGTCAATCTCGCGAATAAGGTGGCGAGTTGGTCTGAACGATACATAATGTTCGAAGCCCCCCAAAGGTTATTGCAAGTCAACCCGCAGATGAGGAGTGCGGCGGATTTTCAGTCGGTCAAGCTTGGAGAGGCCAAGAAAGATTTCTTTGAATCTCTTGAAAACGAGCAGCTTAACGTGAATCACTACATTCCGCTGTTCGCGGAGCTGGCAGACGTCCGCCCTGAGGATAGTAAGCTTTTCTCAACTCGTTACTCTATGATCGTGCGGACTATTTTTCTAAGTTTTCAGTTTTTGCAGCAGCCATCGTCGTTCCTCTGAATAAACCGGTCAGTCCGGCCGACACGGTTCTAACCCAAAGGGAGAAGCGATAGAGGAAGAGCGACCCATAGTCATCTGATGAGGAGGGCCCGGCCTCCTCAGGCGAGTTCGAGCTCCTTCGCTCTTGTAGCAATCCGCACGACCTGCGCGGCAAGCCGATAATCCTTTGGCACAAGGATGAGGAGTGTGTGCAAGTATCTACCGCTCTCCCATTCTGGGGGAGAGACAAGATTAGCCGACATGCACTAGCCGCTGGAGCTGCTATGTATGGTCAGAAAACTTTGAAGAGGCTGAAGAAGATTCCTGAAGAAGAGCTCTCCCGAGTAGCCGCACAGGCCGGTGCATGGGGCTTTGCGGCTAACCACTTCATAGTGCTCTCATAGAAGCAGCTAGTCTCAGCCCACACTTACTTGGAGAAGAAGTCCGCCGACTAGGCTGACGAAATCGCCAGATTGAAAGAGTTCATAGCAGTAAGTCATTTGATGAATATTTCGGGCTTATCATTTTCAGGCCGAGCGATCTGACTCTTATTTCTTTTCATAGCATCAATACGATATGGACAACCCAGACTTCCAGGATGAGGTCTTCCCTCTTGTTGCCAAAGGGATTAACGGTGCCCTAGATCGCCTGAGAGGTCGGGATGGCCTGGCTGAGGGCTATGAAGATACAACCTTCTCGGACCTTTATCCTGGCCTGAAGGACAAACTATACGAAGTAACCCGCCGAGCCAAGGGGAAGGACAAAGCCGAGTCCAGTAGTTCAGAGGAAGAGAGTGATGACGAAGAGGTCGTAAAAGAACCCGCAGCGGTTACCGAAGAAGAAGAAGATGGCTCAGATGCAAAGTCCAGCGATTCTGATGAAACCGGGCTGTCTAAGTCCTGCAAGTCGGGCGGCTCGGGTAGCTCAAGTAGCTCAGGTAGCAGCTTCTCAGGTTCTTCATCTTCTAGCAAAGGATACTCGCCAGACGTAGACATATATGGCAGTGAAGGTTCAAGTTCTCCTGCAGCCAAAAAGCTCAAACCGGACGAGTAGCTGTGATTGTTATTTTGTTTTTATTTTGCATAGCTGATGGCTTGGTTTTGTTAGCCGGTCGGTCACAAAACAATGTAAAGACATTTTGATGATGAAATGGAAACTTTTTTACCTGTCTAATTGTTCGTATTCTGCGACTTACTTGCGTTTGTTGATGTCTTCTTTCTTTTAACCAGGTCGTGCGGTTTAATAGTAACTCGGTCGGTCAGATCGTTGAACTTCATAGAATTCCAGTTAAGTATCCACTTGAACATTAGAAAACCTGTTCGCACGGATTGTTTCTTCGATCCGAATTAAGCGAATTTGATATATCTCGAAAAAGTATCAATTATGATATTTTGATGCGTAGTCGATGCGGTTTAAATATATAATTGAGCGGATAGACATTCAAGCCCTGCCTCATCTTATTATGAATGCCTCGTAATAACCAGAAAACCGAACATAACCTAAGTCGCGCGATTATTATCCGGCTTTTCATAATGGCTTCACAAGATAGAAAATGTCAAGTCATAAGAAAACAATCAACTGGTCGCGCAACTAGCATTTAATCCAAATGAATTATGTAACTCCGATTTCTGTAAGATTAGCTGATAAACCCGCACGGTCTATATATACTTCGGGCGGTTAGTGGCTTGATATTCGTAATGATCTCCATTCCATAAGAACCATAATTGTTTAACTGTGAAGAGCCCATTATTAACTGAATGGATCGAATTAATACCCACAAGGATAATAGATCTACAAATCGAATGATGAGACCGACCGGTCATGGTTATGCTTGATCCCCTGGTACTTGACATTTTATGATATCCTGCTTATTTAAAACCGATCGGTTTCACAACCAGACCACCTGATAACTATTGTACCTGCTTACTTAAAACCGCAAGGTTTAAAAAACAAACCTCCCGGTCTGCGATATGCCTGTAGAAATCCTGTTTTCTCCTCAAATGGTCAAGAAGGACCATACGAGACGAGATAATTCCTTGTAATGCGGTAAAAAGTAGCTACAGACTCAGATGACCAAGTGGGCAGGTGTGCCTAGGCGACGACCATTGCTTTCCTCAGATGGTCATAATAGTTGTAGAAATAAATAAAAAAGATAAGTACATACCCAGATGACCAAGTGGGCAGGTGGGCCTAGGCGGCGACCATTGCTTTCCTCAAGTGGTCATAAGGGCTGTAAGCGACTCAACTGCTCTCCTGCGTAGGGTTATAAGCCGAGTTGATCAATTGGGCAGGTGTGGTTATGCCGCAGGGGCTTTACCGACAGTGCTTTCCTCAGAGAGATCAACTCAGTTGTGGGTCCCTCTTAGGCATCGCTTGAGAGTACCTAGGAGTATTCGATGGTCACAGACTAAGATGATTAGTTGGGCAGGTGTGGTTATGCCGCGAAGGCTATACCGACATTGCTTTCCTCAGAAAGATCATCAAAGCTGTAACTATATACCTCTCGGGGCATGATGGAGTCAACATTCACCTAGACCTCCCTTGATGCAGGGGTGTGTCAGATATCAGCCGGGATCCAGCGTTCCAAAGACCACCGCACGAGAATTGGCAAGCTACCACTACACGTGTGCGAAAACTCCCCGCTACACATGATCTTCATGGTTTTACGCTAATGACTACAATCCGAGGGGGTTCGAGCAGAACTTGGCGATGTCCCTGCGGTTCAGTGAGGGAGATATATAAAAAAGTAAAAAAGAAATAACCAGACAGGGAGAAGTGTCAGTATGAGGCTTTTCATTGAATATCCAAAAATGCAAGAAATGGAGAAGACATTTTAAGGATAGAACCGTTTAAGATCGTCACCGCTCCAGGTGTGTGTGATGTCCTCTCCTTTGCTCGTCTGGAGGCGATAGGCCCCGCTTTTTAGCACCTCCTTGACAATGAAAGGTCCAGCCCAATTGGGATTTAATTTTCCGACGTTGCCTGTTCTGGCCGCTACATCAACTTTCTTAAGCACAATGTCCCCGACTGCAAAATGTTTTATCCTGACATTCCTGTCAAAGTACTTGGCCATTCTCCTTTTTATTTTCTCCTGTCTGATTGTTGCCTCATCCTGAAGCTCTTTGATCAGATCCAGACTACATTTGATGGCTTCGTCATTATGCTCTATCCACGCTTCTTCTCCCTCCATTGCATACACAACTCTGGGAGTAACCACTTCAAACTCTATAGGGATAACCGCATCTGAACCATGAGTCAAATTGAAAGGTGTTTCTCCTGTAGCTGAGGATGGAGTAGTACGAAGAGTCCAAAGTATAGAAGGAAGTTGATCTGCCTAATTTCCCTTTGATTTAGCACCCTTTTCATCAGAAGATATTGGATTTGTTTGTTAGCTGCCTCCACCTAACCATTGCTTCTGGGATGATGGACTGAGGAGAATCGAAGATCAATTCCAATCTGGTCACAGAAGCTTATCATTTCTGAATTATTGAATTGTGGGCCATTGTCAGTGATAATTGCCAGCGGGATTCCGTGTCGACAAACTATCTCCCCCCAAATGAAGTTCCTGATGACTTGGGTTGTAGTTTTTGCCAATGCCTTCTCTTCAATCCACTTGCTGAAATATTCAATCATTACAATGATAAAACAACACTGGCCACTAGCCATTGGGAAGGGTCCGATAAGATCCATCCCCCAAACTGCGAAGGGCCATGGTGTGGTTATTGATCTAAGCGATTGAGCAGGCAGATGCTGAAGAGGGGCAAACTTTTGACACTGAACACATTGCTTGGTGAATGCTTCGGCATCTTTCCTCATGGTTGGCCAGAAATACCCCAGCCTCAAGATTCTTTTCTCTAATGTCTTTGCCCCTGAATGGCTGCCACATTCCCGGGAATGAACTTCCTGAAGTATGGTCAGAACTTCTTCCTCTGAAACACACAGTGCTGAAGGAGAAATCAACGTTTTCCTATATAAGATTCCCGCTATCAGGTAGTAATATGCCGCCTTTCTTTTGAATTTCCTTTTGTCTTTAATAGATTGATGAAACTCTCCTTTTGATAGATATAGTTCATAAGGATCCTTCCAAGAAGGATGCTGATCGGTTTGCATGAGTTCACCCTCCTCTGTTGCTGGATGAAAAAGTTCGGAGGTCACTCCCCCCGATGGAAGACCGAATTATGACAACTCATCTGCTTCCTCGTTTTGTTTTCTTGGAATATGCTCGATAATGAATGACTTGAATCTTCCGATCTCCTTTTTGGCTAGCAGCAGATAATTCCTCAGAATCGGCTCCCTTGTTTCGTAGTTCCCCAGAACCTGAGAGGCCAATACCAGTGAATCAGTTTTAACATGTACGCGTTCTATGCCCAGTTCTTTTGCAAGCCTCAGACCAGCCAAAAGTGCCTCATATTCTGCCTGATTATTCGTAACTGGAAAGAAGAATTTGATAGCTTGCTCTAGCTTGATGCCATTTGGACTGATTAAAACTTCTCTGGCTCCCACGAAGTTTTTACCAGAAGCACAATCCACGTAAACAACCCAAGCCAAAGGATATCTTTCCACTTATTCAGGACTAGATTCTGTTGTATCAACCAAGAAATCTGCCAAGACCTGTGGTTTGATCGCCGTTCTAGGGATGTAAGATATTTCAAACTCGCTTAATTCAATAGCCCATTTGGCCAGCCTTCCTTAGTGATCTGGCTTTTCAAGGATGCTTTTCAGAGGATGATCGGTGATTACTTGGATAGGATGGGCCTAAAAATAAGGACGAAGCCTCCGCGATGACATGACCAAAGCCAGAGCTAGTTTCTCTAAGATCGAATATCTGGTCTCTGCATCCTTGAGGATATGGCTGACATAGTAGATCGGAAACTGTTTCTTCTTTTCCTCCCGGACGAGGACAGAAATTATCGCATCTGGGCCGACCCCCAAGTATAAGAATAATATTTCTCCTTCATGGGGACTTTGGAGTAGTGGGGTCGAAGTTAATTGCATTTTTAACTGTTCAAAAGCTTTGTCGCATTCTTTGCTCCATTCAAACTTTGATCCTCCTCAGAGTATCTTAAAGAATGGAGCGCTTTTATCCCCGGATTTGGAAATAAACCTGATCATCCCTGCCAACCTTCCTCCGAGTTGTTGTACCTCCTTAGTATTTCGAGGGGGAGTCATATCGAGGATGGCCTTCATCTTATCTGGATTTGGTGCAAGGCCATCGGGAGTGAGGAGATGCCCGAGAAACTTCCCCTTGTTTGCTCCGAACACACATTTCAATGGGTTCAATTTTAATTTGAACCTCCGTAGAGTAGCGAACATTTCTACGAGGTCTTTCAAATGTATCGAAAATGTTTTACTTTTCAGGAGGAGATCGTCAACATAAACTTCAAGATTCCTGCCTTTTTGGTGCTTAAAAACTGTATCCATCATTCTTTGATATGTTGCACCCGCATTTTTGAGTCTGAAAGGCATTACGAGATAACAATAACACCCATCATTCATGATAAAAGAAGTGTGTGGGATATCAGGTTTGTGCATTTTAATTTGGTGGTACCCAAAAAATGCGTCGAGAAAGCTCATAAAATTATACCCAACCGCGGAATCTACTAAGACATCTATCTGAGGCAAAGGGTAGCAATCTTTAGGGCATGCTTTATTAAGTTTAGTAAAATCCACACACATGCACCACTTCCCACCAGATTTTTTAACCATTACAACATTTGACATCCATGTGGGGTACTGTATTTCAGAAATGAAGTTCGCTTTCAGGAGCTTGGCAACCTCCTCTCTGATGGGCACCACCAGCTTGGTTGCCACCTCTCTTTTCTTCTACCGGACTGGCTTGAACTCAGAAGATATGTTCAGATGATGGCAAGCCACGTCCGGATCCACTCCCGACATATCCTCCGCCGACCAGGCGAAGAAATCCAGGTTCTCTGAAAGACAAGAGATCAGTTGCTCTTTCTCCTCTTCCATCAACTCAGCATTAATGACCAGCTTCTTGTCTTCCCCTTCAGAAATATGGACCTCTTGAGTCGCCTGGGCACGTTCCAGGTGAACCACTTCTCGATCTTTCCCTTCTTCGGCAGCCTTTGGAGATTCAGCAATTTCAAGAACTTCAACCGTGGCCTCGAGAAGTAAAATGTTAGTGATCATGTTGACGGTTCGCACGTAACACTCCCGAGCCACCTTCGGGTTGCTTCTAATCCGATACTTCCTTCCCTCGGTAGAAAATTTAAGAGCAAGGTGAAAAGTGGATACTATCGCTCTGTATGCATTAAGAATTGGCCTCCCGAAGATGGCGCAGTAGTTGCTTGGGGCATCCACCACCAAGAGAGACTAGGAGCTTTATTGAACCCTCCACTTCTTTATTCTCTCTAGAAAAACTATAGAGGGGCCCATTGGTGGAAAGCAAAGGCTTCCTAGTTTTTAGGGCTTCAAAGGTTGGGCGGAAAAGGAGGTTAACAGAGCTGTCTGTGTCGATCAGGATCTTGTGAACAGTATAATTTTTGATGACGGCTTTGATAACCACGGCATCATCAAAGGGATTGGCGTTTGGAGGAAGGTCGTCCTGACCGAGAGTGACGATGGTGCTTTCGGGAGGGGAATTCATGGTTGCTGCCACTTCTTGTTTCAGAACTCTCGCATTGCTGGATTTTCGAGACGATTCAACCCCAGCTCTTCCATGAATGCAATAAATGTCCCCCAGGGGGCCTACATCATTAACCTCAATGCATTCAGTCAAAGGGTGAATGTCTCCATAACAGTCGGCGTCTTCAACGTCGGCGCATTCCCAAGTTACCTCCATTGTTTCTTTTTTCTTCTCAGTGGCCGGTTCAGTAGTTGCTTCTTTTCGAACTAGGTCTCGGAGTTTTCCTTCTCCCAAGAGCCTTTCTATCGACAAGCGGAGGGCCCGGCAGTTTTCGGTCAGATGCCCTCCCTCTATGTGATATTCGCAAAAAAGGTTCGGATTTCGGTTTTGGACATCCGATCTCAGAGGAGCGGGTCTTCTGAAATCCGGTCTTTTCTGGAGGATTTAGATGACTTTGTCCATAGTAATATTCAGAGGAGTAAATGACTCTTGCGAGTCATCATACTGGGTGGATGGAATGGCTGAAGATGGCTGCGCAACATACTGTGGCAGGTATATTGGCATGATTTGTGGATGAGGAACGGATGGAGCGGGTGCGATGGCCAACGACGGTTTCTGATCCTGAAACCGTTGATGGCCAATGAAGGGTTGCTTATTTTTGTAATTTCTTCCCCTCTAGGAACGGGGCTCAAAGTGGGGTTGGTTTGATGGTGGATGATGGAAGGATGGATTAGACTGCTCCTTGTCGCTTACTAGCATCGCGACGTAGCCAGGGTTACTCTTTTCTCCTCTGAAGAACATGTTCGCTAAATTTATCATTTCCTGATAAGTTCTTGGCTCCCCTATGTTTGCTTCGAATTTTAGGGGGCCCTCCCTCAAGCCATGAATGAGGGCTACCATGTACAACTCCGGATCCACGTTCTGGACTTCCATGATTTCCTTCTGGAAGCGGTCCACGAAACGGGCCCACATATTGTCTTCTCGCTGCCTTATATCAAAAAGGGCCGCCGGGCCACTTTTCCTTTTTCTCGAAGTAGAGAATCTCAGCAAAAATTCCCTGCGCAGCTCAGCAAAACAACTGATCGACCTGGGGTGCAACCCATAAAACCACTCCCTTGCTTGTCCTTCGAAGGATGTTACAAGGAGTTTACAATTAGTTGCATCCGAGAGGGTCCTCAGAGCAATGGACGACTCAAAGGCCTGAAGGTGGACGGTTGGATCAGTTTCCCCATTATACGCCGGCAGACGCAGCTCTCGGAAATTGTTTGGGGCTGGCTCCCCTCGAACTTCGTCCATGAAGGGAGAATTATCTTCAGTGTCCTCATACAGCATACGGGCAAAATAAAAAGCCTCCTGAGCTGCGGCTACTCGCGGACAAGCCGCCTGGTAAGTGGAACGGGAAGCAACTTCTGGCGGGTAGGAATGATGAGCAGCGACCTCAGGAGGGTAGGAAAGGCGAGCTGCTCCTTCTGGCGGATAGGATAGGCGAGCTGCCCCCTCTGGCGGATAGGACAGGCGGGCTGCATGAGAAGTCTCCCCCTAGAAGTCAAGAACTTGGGCCGGCATGCTGTGCGCGGCCTCTTGGTAGAAGTTTTGCCTGGCCGCAAAACCTTCTTGCAGTGGTTGGAAGTTGGCGACTTGAGGTAGCGGGGAAGGAGGAGGTGGAGGAGGGACCAGAGTAACCGCCTAGTTAACCGCGGTTTGTGTGGGACTAACCGCTCGGTTAGTAGTGCTAAAGCCTGGCTGATTGCGTCAAGACGCTGGTCAGTCGCTTTCTGAGCCCGCTCGGCTTCTCGTTTCGATTATTCCAAAGCCTCCCACAGGGAATCTTCACTGTGGTCTGAGCGGTCTCCAAGGTGGAACTGACGGTCTGACATTGTGATAAGGATTTCACCGACAATCCACGATCTGAAGGTCGCGTGTTTCTGTTGAGTCCGAAATTGCACCTCCAAAGGAAATCGGAGGCTGCGGGCTGTCAGTTACTTTTTGGATAGAGAGAGTGAGACCGCTAGCAGCGGTCAAGGCCAGACTTTGTCCGTCACGGCGAATGCCACTACTGTGACATGCTTTCCTTTGATTGAAAAGAAGCGGTTACAACGGGTTGTAGATACAGGAAAGCAGAAGTCGGCCGGTCAGACAGGTGGCAAAACGAGAAACTCGAGACCGCAGCTCAAACAAGCGAGCTCCTGGATTCGAGTGTGCGTGCCTTAGGAATGTCGCCGCCCCCTATTTATAGGCTCGGGGGCCTGCCCGAACGGGCAGGGATAAAATAACCGCCTGCCCGGGTACAGGAGAATCGGGCAGGCGGCGACTGGATACAGAGAGGAGAAAAGAAAGAAGCTTTACGGCTTGGCGACTTGCGCTCCCGATCTGTCCTGGCCAGAGACTGAAGATGTTGTGATCAAGGAGATGATGCAACACGGGCGGTCTCCAATTTGAGACCGCAGCTTGCCTTCTGGACGAGCCTTTGTAGTCTTCATGGTGCAACCCGGACGGTCTCCATCTTGAGACCGCGGCTTGGACTTATGCCTCAGATATCTTCAATACTTGGAGGCGATCTGAATCCTACCAGACCGCCTGGCTTTTGTTGGATGGTGCTGATGGACCCTGTTGGACCCGAACCGGGCAACACGTATCCTCAGACCGACCGGTCTGTGAGAAAGGCCACCCGGAGGCGGTCTTCTGGGTAAACAACAAGCAAGGTTGATTCACCGATCTACTGAGGTCCAATAGACCTGAGATTTTTACTAGGGCTCTACTCTACCCAAATAAACCTCCCACCAAAATTTGGTCTCATAATAATTATTGTTCACCAAAACATTGCAGTTTTATGAAAAATCACATTTTACCTAAAACTATAGGAATATATTGTCCACATATTTCCATTTTTGGACAGGTGGTGCATCTATGGTATATACATACTACCTCCAAATTTCAAGTCAATATCTTAATCTAATTAAAAGATATTCAAGGCATAGTTACAGTCCTACCGTAAGGACCAGTCCCACTAAAACGGCCCAACAGAGAGCTACAGTGCTCCAAATGGGCTGATCTGATAAGACCAAGAGCAACAACATTCATATTTTGCACTTCTTCTAATTCGGCCTTTAAAGGCCTCATTTTTATGGAGGAAAAAAATCTGATTTCTAGGTGACAAAATACACATAATAATTTATATATTAATTTTTCTGTCGAAATCAACGGATCTGATTGTCTCTTCTACCTCCAGCCAACCGATGGGTTTGCCCCGACCTGGAGTGTTTTCTAGGAGTTTTTCCCGTCCATCCGGCCACCACCACCACTACCTCCGTTGAGGTGGTGTCAATCACCGGGCGGCGGCACAGGCGCCAGAGAGGTTGTTTTCAGCGATCCCGCAACCACCATTTTTTATGGAAAATTCAAATTTTACTCTAACTAGATCGGGCTCAGTTGAGCCTGATTTCTAACCTATTAGATCTAGGACACTAGCACAAGGGGAGAGGAGGAGAAACATGCCTCATTCGGGGCTTATATTTGGCTACTCCGATGGATGGCCATGGATTTGGTATTTTCCGGCGTACCTCCTCCTAAGCCCGATTCTCCACCTAATTTAGTGAACCAAGGCTCGATTAAAACTGCTTAAGGGTCTCTGAAGATGATGATAGGGTCGAATTGAGCTTTGTCGGCCTCTATATAGGAGATTCAAAATGAAGGTTTTAGGACATGGCCATTAATGGCCTTCCTTAATAATGGCTGACCTATAACTGCTGGTAACCTCCTCCTATTCATCAGGGGAGATGAAAGGAGGGGTTGAGGAAGAAGAAGGGATTGAAACTTTGCCTCCCTTAATTATTCCCGCTCCAAATGAAACTCCATCCTTTAATTACCCCCATTAAACCCTAATTAATTCACCTAAATCAGAATTAATAAATCTGATAAATCTAGTGGGCGCTAGGATGGGCCTTGGGCAAGGCCTAAGCCAACTTAAATTAGCTTGGGCTCTAATGAAGCCTTTAGGGTTCACTTTGACCATGGATGCCTTACAGTTTACTTGGTCAACTAATGGGTTGTCTACTCAAATGTGTTGGTCCTCGATTTCTTTGAAACCACCAAATGTTGGTTGGGTCATGGTAATGCCCTAATTAAGAGCCAATTTAGCCAAAGATGTGATTTAGACAAAAATTGGGGAAAGTTTGACTTTGGTCAAATTGGACCAATTGATGACTCCATGATGGGTATTTTGGGTCAATTGAATCCCTTATGATGCCCTGAGAATAGGGGTGAGGTCAATTTCATGTTTTGGGCGTCAATTGGACCTATTGGTGAAGGATTGGCCTTTGTTGACCTTAAGGGCACTTTGGTCAATATGGCCAAGTTGATGATCCTATGAGGGTTCTTTGGGTCACATAGGCCTCCCTTATGGTTAAGGATGTATTGATGAGCTTGTGTTGAGGTGGTGAGCTCAGTTGAGTGTGAATTGACCTAGGTTGACCTATGCACCTTTGGGGTGCTTATAGTAATATGCCTGGGTTCAAGCTACCTAGGATCATCCCATGACCTTTAGTCACCACCCAAGTTCAAAACCTAACACAAGGGGGTCTAGCAGTGAGGGGGATGTTATAAAAATGACATGTAGGGAAGCTGTTGTGATTGCAGGAGCATTTAGGGAATAATTTGGCTTAACGCCATGCGGTTAGCATCAACGCCAGCGTTAAGGTTGTCTAAAATGAATGTTTTCAAAGATGTAGAATCTCCTTCCTGTTTTGAATATCCAATAAATCAAGTTATTTCTATACAGAGTCAACGCCTGGCGTTAGGCTTAACGTCAGCGTTAGCTTCCTCAATAAATAGGTGGCATTCGTTTTCTTTAACTACCCATGCGAAGTAGCACTATTCTAGAACTCTGAATTATTTGTGATGGCCATATTTACACACCACAATTGATCTCCCATTCAATTTCAAAAGAAGGAATCAAAGGAGGCTTGGATCAACGCTAGCTCAACGCGAAGAACGCATGCTTTGACTTCGACGTTCTTCTATGATTCATCGTCGCCTCCTTCAGATTACCTTATAGGGAGTTTCATATATGTATATTATATTGTAACACCTATATCTTTGTGATTGGTTCATAAATTCACCGCGGTTGTTGGCGAATAGGTCTATGTGTGGCTTAGTGGGGATTCATCGTGGTTATTGGCGACTAGATCTGGGGCATAGATCTAGGGGGTGCTCGAGGCCTTTCTGGGAATAGAAAGGCTAGAGCGGTTTGATGCTGTATCTGGGGAGAGATCGGCTAAATCCAACCTTTTCTTAGTAAGAAGAGTCGGTATAGAAAAACAAAGAGTCTTTTTTATTCGCCTTTGATTTCTAGCGTCATAGAAATCCATTTTTGTAATCAATTTTATAAATGCTAATCATGACTTTTCTTATTCAATAAAATTGATTTCTTGCTCTTTACTTTTGATTAAATTTACTTTATATAAAATATCAAAACTTTTTCTTAAAATCATAAAGTTTTCAAAAACCCTTATTCACCCTCTCCCCTCTAAGGGCGCTTAAAAGTCCAACAAGTGGTATCAGAGCAAGGTTATTCCAAAACAGTTTCACCACCAAGAATAATGGCACTTCTTGATCATGATCTCCCTTCTACGAGTGGGGAGAAATTTTATATAAATGAAAAATCACTAGCACCACCTTTATTCGAAGGGAAAAATTTTAAAGGGTGGAAAAATCTAATGGAAAAATTTCTCAAGTCCATAGGCATAAAAGTTTGGAATATTACTATTAACGAACCCTCAAGTGTTCTAAATAATAATGAAATGGTTTTACATGGGAAGGCTATGAATAGTTTATTTTGCGAAATGTCACAAGATATTTTCAAATTAGTTTATTATTTTTCTAGTGCAAACTGATGCGCAAATCTTAGCACACCGCTATAGGCGGTAGCAAGACAGTGACACGAAATGGCAGTGTATCGATCGTTCAAGTAATAAAAAATGTGTAAGTGAATCCCCAAGTATCGATCTCGAAGGAACACAGTAAGGTGGAGATTACTTTTGAGGAAGGACTTGAGATTGAAGTCCTTAATTCGGATGGAATGCGGGAGAGTTGATTTGGCTTTTGGAAAACAAAGGAAAAATAACTACAACTACTCCTATGCAATGCCGCTATGCAATGCTTCGCTTGGCGGAATGGAGACTAGGCAGGCCTTGAGCGCGCTGCTTCACAAGGGCAGATGAACGAGTAGGCAAGCGGAATCGAACAGTGCAGGCCTTGAGCGCACTGCTTCGTTAGGCGAATGGATTACACGGGCCGTTATGCCATGATTCACTAGGCGGATGGGCGTGTTGGAACATGGTCTTCCGCATCCCGTAGGTTTGAGAATAACAAATCCTATGTGTATTTGATCTTGTGTGTTCAAGTGTGCAGGTTTACTAGGTCCACATGACTCAAGGAGTACACATGATGATTGCCCCCAAAATTGAGGCCAAAATTCGAAGAGGCTCACTAGCGCCGGCGGTAGCAACTAGCTCCGGGCGCTAGCGATGATGAGCGCGTTTCCGGGAGCTGTTATGGAAGGCGCTAACGCCTGGCGGTAGCGGATAACGCCGGCGGTATCGGTGAACATAGAAGGAATGAAAGCCTCGTTGCCGCGGATTGAAGATCCTACCGCGCAAGAAGTTTCTTAATCAGGGATAGCGCCGACGTTAGCTACTAGCGCTGGCGGTAGCATGGCGCACAAGAGGCATGTAGCAATATGTTTCCGCGGATTGAAGATCCTGCCGCGCAAAACGTTTCTTAATCGGGGATAGCGTCGGCGGTAGCTACAAGCGCCGGCGGTAGCGCTAAGGCTATAAATTGGATGCTTTGGCTCCGAATTCTTCATCCTCCTCCAATTCCAAAGTCCATAGCTTCGTGCCACAGCAGAGAGAGGAAGATTCAGAGCGATACTCCCACAATTCCATAAAGCCTTAAGGAGATCCGTGGAGAAGATTTCAACACGCGTCATCATCGTGATGAAAGGCCGCATCGACTACGATCATACTCTGCGGGCCTTCGTCCACTTCTCCAAGAGATCCACATAGAGGGAGTTTTTATATTATTGTATTTTCATTTCATATCTTTTCTGTAAACGGTAGTGAAATCGCCTCGTGTTGGCGACTAGGTCTGGGGTAGGACTTAGGGCTGAAATTTGCCTCGTGTTGGCGACTAGATCTAGGCTAGGTCTAGGGGGTGCTCGAGGCCTTTCTGGGGATAGATTGGCTAGAGCGGCTTGAGGCCGTATCTGGGGAGAGATCGGCTAAAGCCAACCGGTTCGTGGGGATACGAGTCGGTATAGAAAACGAAAAAGAATTTTTATTAGTCGCCCCCGATTTCTAGTGTCATAGAAATCTAGTTTTGTAAAACATTATTTGATATTAATAAAGTATATCTCTTTATTATTATTTTACTTGATGTCTCTTTATTAATCTTGCAAAATTCCAAAGTTTTTATAAATATAATCTAAAGTTTTTGAAAACCCTTATTCACCCCCCCCCCCCTCTAAGGGCGCCGACCGATCCAACAAGTGGTATCAGAGCAGTTTTATTCCAATCGGCTTAACAACCGGGAATAATGGCGTCTCATGATCTCGCTTCTACTAGTGGGGGAGATTTTTGTGAAGAGGAAAAATCACTTGCACCACCTTTATTTGAAGGAACAAATTATAAAGGATGGAAAATTTTAATGGAAAAATTTATTAAAACTTTAGACATCGAAGTATGGAACTTAGCAATTATAAGACGAGCAGATGAATCGAATAAAAAAGAACGTCAGCTAAATGCCAAAGCCAAACACTATTTATTTTGTGCACTACCTAATGAAATTTTCAAATTCATATATTGCTTTTCTAGTGCATAGTAAATATGGCGCTTTCTTGAAGAAATGTATGATCTTCCTCTCGCAGGTGTGGAACAAACACAGGAGGAAAAGAACGTACAAGCATCCATTATCATTCAAGAAGATCTCTCTCGGAGCGAAGCCATGAAGAATATTGAAATGGAAAAGGAGAACAATACACCAAGAGAAAAGGAAGAAGAAATCTTACTTTTGGAAGAGGAATGCCAAGAAGAAGACAAAGGAACAATATGTTCAAATCCTCCCTCATCCAAAAGCAATGTAAGGAAATCAAATTCTATCTTTTGTACTTCTATCTCTTCATTACAATTGTTACAAAATACTAGGCACAAAATTGAGAAATTAAAGAATGCTAATAAACTATTGCGCTTAGAAAATAAAAATTTAAAAGCAAAAGTTAAAGTAATATCAAAATCTGATTTATCTAGCTTTACTCATGTCACTTCAATTGAAAATACAAAACCTTGTCTTGATTGTAATGATATTAAAGAAAAATTTAAGGAACTTGAAAAAGAAATTATTTTTATAAGAGAACAAAATGAAAAATTATGTTTAGAAAATTCATCGTTAAAAATTAATTGTGCAAAGTGTAAGGACTATGAAATTGAAATAAAAGAGATGGATGAAACATTTGATGAGTATAGGGATAAATATGAAAAACATATTGACTCAATTGTTACCACTCTCAAAAATAGCACAAAAAATTATAATAAAGCTAGACATAATTTAAAAATCAAGAATGATGAACTAAAATCAAAAATCAACTTACTTAAGGAAATCATTAAGAAAAATGCTCAAAACATTCATTCACAATCTCAAGGTATATCTAAAAGCAAGTTGAATATAATTTCTCAAAATGTTGATAAATCCAACAAAGGAAATAAAGAATATCAAATGCTTGAAAATAAAATTCCAAATCATTATCATTTACAAAATAACCACTCTCCCAATATAAATTTAAAGATAAACAAATTTCCTATAAAGAATGTTTTGCAAAATCGTCATGGAAATTTGATAAATAAGAATAATATTAAACCAATGTTTGAATGGCGGCCAAAAGTTAAAGATGAAACACAAACTCAAATCAAAAGGGCCCATTCAATCATATCTCCCCAAAAGCAAACATGATGTATTTGGGTACCCAAAGGAACCGTCACTCCCGGTCCTCTTTGGATACCTAAATCTCTTATTCATTAGTATCCCATCATTTGCATGAAGTAGAAATCAATTAAAATGAAATACACAAATATCTACTTCATGATGTGCTTTAATGTCTTTTCTATCTTTTTCTTTTTGTTTTCTTTTAAACTATCATGTCATGGTCATCTTAAAAGTTTAATATGGTTTTATAAAACAAATTGATCAAAATTCAAAATCATATTTTGATGACCTATCTTTTATTATTATATTCATTGCTTCTAAATATCTTATATTATCCATATGAATCAAACTCTAAATTTGTTATAAGATATTTCAAATTAAATCCGGTTATTAGATTTTTAGCCTTCACCAACAAGCAGATAAAATTCTGAATTTGCTATGAGATACTTATCTAAATTAAAAAGAAAAACACATAAGACATATTGAAAGATTAATTGTCATAAATATTGATGCCATACGCACCACCATGATCTATTGATATCTTTTGCTAAAACTCTCTAAAATCATAAATATGTAAAATCAAAAGATCTCTAAATTCAAAAGATCCACTCAGTTCTAACATTTCATTGGTGATCATAATAATTACATGAATGAATTAATGTAATATGACTTGCATGTATCTCATTTGTTTATAAACCATAGAATCAACTTTATATTAATAAATCAAATGAAATCATTCATTCTATGTCAAAATATTAAATCATTATCTCAATTAAATCAAATGAAATTAAATGAAATCACTTTCTTGAATACATGCAACATTATCTCAATTAATCTTGTGGTATAACAATTACAATCAAACTCATTATTCTAGCATTATCAACTAATAGATATTATTCATGCTAGTTATCTCATATTACCATAATGAATTAATTATGAAGTAAAATAAAATAAACTTAAACGATAAAATAACTATGTGACTTTAAATTGTGATAAAAGTCTAGAAAAATTTGAATGCACATACATTATGATAATCTATCTTATAGCTCATGCAAGATCTCGTTTGTCACGACTTGAGATAGGTGTCCTAGATCTTTCATGTTAAAACATGCTTACTAATGCAATTTTCTTCATTTTTAACCATCAAAAACATTTTCAAAAATTCTGCAAATTCAGCATGAAACTACTAATGGGACACCTAATCAAGTTCAAGTATCAAAATTTTCAAAACCCTAAAAAATCACTTACTGTTTCCCGCGCTAGCGCTAGCGCCGGCGCTAGCGTCGAGTTTTGAATTTCTGTGTTTTTAAAATTTCTAAAAATTCCTAAAAATATTTTGATCTATATTTTCTACTTAGTTTTTGCACTTCTGTGTTTCTTTATTTTTTGAAAAATCAAATACAAAACTACAACAACCAAATTACAAAAAATATGTTTTGTTTTTTTGCTTGTGTTTTTTCCTTTGTTTAAAGTTCATCTTTATGCAAAAATCAAATACAAAAATTGCAAAAGCAAAAATTACAAAAATATGCTTTTATTTGTAAAAATCAACTACAAAAATATAAAATAAAACAAAAACAAGTATCAAAATTATTCTTCTGAACTTAACTTTTCTATGTATCTTGCGAAAGGGTGATTTGGGCTATCATCCCATCATATCACCTAGTACCGGGCGAACCTCTCACAAGGTAGCCCTCGGGAAGTCCAAGATCAATTTTTATGAGTTCAAGCTTTAAATAAAAATTATTCCTTAAAAATATCAAAAAATATTGTATGAACTTCGTTGAAAATCAAGCATGATTTAATCTATTATTTAGAACTTCTATAACGTTGCAATTTATCTTTTCAAACTACTTTGAACATTGCCTTCATCATGCTTTGATACATCTATTAATATGTGCATAAATTATATTGAAAAATTTGTGTAGAACTATGCGTAGCATGCCTCTAAGTATGAGTAATGTTTTATGTTTGATAATGATCGCAATTCACTCACTTATTTTGGCATTGTCTACTTATGTGTTTAATCTAAGAATATTTGTGTATGTTTTGTAATAGTACAATGAATTAAAATTGCACAAGTATCTTACCCACACAACCTTTATTTGCACTTTTACAAGCTTAAGAAAAGTGGTTATCTTTTTCATAAACTATATTGGTTTGCAAAACAAGTGTATTCGGAGAACTTTGTACAAAACAAAATCTTAAAATAAAGTGACAAAGATAACTCCACCAAGCACTACTTGAACCTCCTGATAAGTCTTAATGAGCATTGTGAGATTGAGCACCTTGGAAAGAATAATAAAGTGTCTTGTGCAAATCAACTCTTTCTTTCAAAAATAAGAAAAACCACTTTCTCTTAAAGTACACCGGATCACAAGTCTCAAAATTCAAAATAAAATATGTGATCCCCCAAGCACTACTTTGCACCCTGATAAGTCTTGATAAGCATTGTGTGTGCAGAGCACCTTGGTAGTTGTACATTTTTCATTGTGCATTGAAGTGAGTGGAAGTAAAATTATTTGTGTTTTATTCTGCCCTTTACTTTACATATTACTTGTATTTTTGATTAAAACATTTGTTTACTCTATTCAAAATACACTTTTATGCACATCATTATCTTCCATAACACTTCTTCTCATGAGTATTGGATCCTAATGCTAATTCTATTCTACTCTTTATTTATGAAATGCACTAGATAACCTAGCATGCTTTCTACAATGTTTGGTATGTTTTGAAATTGTGAATTAAAGTAACTTTGTAGTAATCTCTTTTTGATAAGATTATTTCATGCTTGGTTACTGTATTGTCAAAACAAAAATTTTAAATGCAAAATGATTTACAAAAACATCTTCTTTTTGAAAATTGAACTCATATATCTTTTTATGAACCATCATTGATTACCATAAGATGTTTTTTGTACTTCTATATGTCTTCCGCATCATAACCATATAATTGTTTTACCTTGCACTTTAATACTTATTTAAAATCTTTCATCTTGTAAGCATCATCACTTGAATCTTCAAATTCCTTTCTTGCAACAAGTGGTAGACTTGATTGGTAAACTTTATATTGGTTGAATTTTTTTTGCTTATAACTCTGATCAATTTCTATTCTAAACACTCCTCCAACAAGTGAAATATTGCTTATAAAACATCTCTTTTTGAACTTAAACTCTTATTTAGTATTATGATATTTCTTTTTTGAAATCTTCCGCAATACTCAAACTCTAATTCATTCATGAATTTCAATATAGCTATGTGAGTTTTATTTCAAAAATTCAAATAAAAATATAAACCCATATGCTATGATATTTCCCATTAGATTTAAATGCTTAATGTTTCCAATAATTGTTATCCATGACTTCATTTCTCACCATAGCGGGGGCGTAGGGTTGTAGACATTAGATAACCTTATCTCTAGTCATGTCTGGTCCTTAACCGGGGAGGGTTCCAGTGGGGCCTTGCGAGGCACTGGGGGGAAAGAGTGCTAGGTTAAGTTTTTTTTCTAGTGTTTGCATATGGGATTAACACCCCAACCTACGGCATGTTTGCAGCTCCTCGTGCACATCCGTCACTTAGTACGGGGCTAGGGTGTTGACATATTGTCTGGGTAGATTGGTTACTTGGAAATCATGATTATTTTTAGGCTTAAAACTCTTATTTTAAGTGGAAATCATTATTTTTTGCTTAAACTTTGATATATAAAAGGGGGAGAACTACAAACAAAAGGGAGAAAATAATTCATAACTCTGATCATTTTCAATGAAAGACAAGTCTAAAACTCCTTATCATTTACTTAAAAAGCTCGATCATGCCTTCTCTTTTATTTACACATTTTTTAGTGCTTTGTTTCCCTACCCACTTTTGCTAATAACAAAGGGGGAGAACTAATATGATAAAATGCAAAAGTGGGAGAACTAACATGATAAATATATAATCCGCTATCAAAATGCAAACCCAACATGATTGATTAAGTTGATAGCATACATATTATGGGAGCATTCACATAGGGGGAGCATATATTTAGGGGGAGCAATTCTAAATGCTAAAATCAATAATCATCCTAAAGTCATCACTCTCACACACACACAAGTAGAGTTTCATCATGCTTATTTATTAATGCTTTGATTTATCATTAATGGGATTGTTATTATCAAAAGGGGGAGTTTGTTGGAACATGGTCTTTTGCATCTCCTAGGTTTGAGACTAACAAATCCTATGTGTATTTGATCTTGTGTGTTCAAGTGTGCAGGTTTACTAGGTCCACATGACTCAAGTAGTACACATGATGATTGCCCCCAAAATTGAGGCCAAAATTTGACGAGTCTCACTAGCGCCAGTGGTAGCAACTAGCGTCGGGCGCTTGCGATGATGAGCGCGTTTCTGGGAGCTGTTATGGAAGGCGCTAACGTCTGGTGGTAGCGGATAACGCCGGCGGTATCGGTGAACACAGAAGGAATGAAAGCCTCGTTGCCGCGGATTGAAGATCCTGCCGCGCAAGAAGTTTCTTAATCAGGGATAGCGTCGGCGTTAGCTACTAGCGCTGGCGGTAGCATGGCGCACAAGAGGCATGGAGCAATATGTTGCCGCGGATTGAAGATCCTGCCGTGCAAAACGTTTCTTAATCAGGGATAGCGCCGGCGGTAGCTACTAGCGCCGGCGGTAGCGCTAAGGCTATAAATTGGATGCTTTGGCTCCGAATTCTTCATCCTCCTCCAATCCCAAACTCCAGAGCTTCGTGCCACAGCAGAGAGAGGAATATTCAGAGCGATACTCCCACAATTCCATAAAGCCTTAAGGAGATCCGTGGAGAAGATTTCAACACGCGTCATCATCATGACGAAAGGCCGGATCGACTACGATCATACTCTGCGGGCCTTCGTCCACTTCTCCAAGAGATCCACATAGAGGGAGTTTTTATATTATTGTCTTTTCATTTCATATCATTTCTGTAAACGGTAGTGAAAGCGCCTCGTGTTGGCGACTAGGTCTGGGGTAGGACTTAGGGCTAAAATTCGCCTCGTGTTGGCGACTAGATCTAGGCTATGTCTAGGGGGTGCTCGAGGCCTTTCTGGGGATAGATTGGCTAGAGCGGCTTGAGGCCGTATCTGGGGAGAGATCGGCTAAAGCCAACCGGTTCGTGGGGATACGAGTCGGTATAGAAAACGAAAAAGAATTTTTATTAGTCGCCCCCGATTTCTAGCGTCATAGAAATCAAGTTTTGTAAAACATTATTTGATATTAATAAAGTATATCTCTTTATTATTATTTTACTTGATGTCTCTTTATTAATCTTGCAATATTCCAAAGTTTTTATAAATATAATCTAAAGTTTTTGAAAACCTTATTCACCCCCCCCCCCCCCCCCCGTCTAAGGGCGTCGACCGATCCAACAGGGCGAGTAGGCATGCAGAGTGAGGGTCGCAAGCACCTCGTCGACAAGCATGCCACTAGCAATTGCTAGTGCGGCACACGAACCTAGTGGATGGAGTGGTGGATGAAGTGGTGGCACATCTCATATACACAAATAACCAAATGGTTTCATAGAAATATGAAATAAACATTGCAATTAAAGATCATTGTGCATATCATCCAAAAATACAAGAATCTACCCTACAATATCATTACAATTTGAAAGAGAGTAAGAAATCGACCGAATTCAAAGGCTCATTGGGATTCACGGTTGGAATCGCAACATTCCGCATCCAAGCTCGGTCCGCAACTACGTCCGGGGTAGAGGAGGGCTGTCACTACCTCCCAATGGACCCGTCTTCTTCGTGTCACTATCCGCTCGGCTTCAATACATGGCTCCCAAGCTTGACGATGAAATCTGGGCGAAGATCCTTCTTTTTGAAACTTGTGGATGACGGAGATGGCCGAGGTGATCTCCGGGCTCAAGATAGGCGTGAAGAATAGTCCCGGAGCACCTCTTGGTGGTGGAAGATGATGCAGGGGGCGGAAGAGGCGAACAGGGCTCGAAAATGGCGGAGCTGGAATGTCGTCCCTGACCTAAAATCGCGCATGTGTATTTATAGGCGAGCAGAAATTAACAGCGCGAACGGTCAGGCGCATGACCAGTGGTCGTGCACGAAGAAATGCCTCTGACCGTGCGCGAAGAACTTATAGTATAGTCTAGAACTGCAAAATAGCACACGGTCAGAGGTGCACGACCAGTGGTCGTGTGCGAAGAAGGTCAGTGATCGTGCGAAGTTCTCTGTTTGGTAAGGGGAATTAACGCACGACCAGTGGTCGTGCACCTGATCGTGCGCTAAGGAAAACGCACGATCAGTGGCTTTTTAGGCAGAAATTCCCCCAGAACCAATCCCGAGTGTCGCACAACCCTTGAGCCTGCATGAAAATATCCAGGACCACTGGGATACAAAGAATCACACCAAAATGGGCATAAATGTGCACTAAGAGTGGAAATACGAAATATGATCAATAGAAGCATTTATGAGTAGTAAGTGAAGTGCATTGGCAAGAAAAACAACCCAGATGAGTCCGGAAATCACTATATAAACTGGACTCATCACACCCCCAGACTTACCTGTTTGCGCGTCCCGAGCAAATAAATCCCTCAAGTGGATGAGAAAAAACAAAGCTGGCATAGAAATTGTAAAGTGGAGTACCATGCGAAGTCGCATGCTCATGCGCGTAGAAATACAGTAGACAAAATTTCTAATTATACAAATTAGTTTATACTTTTCTAGGGGCGTATTTATATATTACATGTACTCAAGAAGTGAATCACTGTGAATCATAAGGTCATTCATAGGAAGAAAGTAAACTGAACGCTGAGGCGAGCATTGCCAATTATCGGGGCTCGAGACAACCTCCATTGAAATCCATCAATGTCGGTGAACATAAGCTTGCCCGTTCGCACTCTCTCCACGACACAGGTTTGACTCAAATGCATGAATCAATAGGACTTTAGGTTTTAGAAGAGGCTTGGGTTTAGGTGAGGTATACAATGATAAAGACGATGGCTCAAACACTAAACCCAAATGAGCTAGCGTAAAATAAATTATCCACGCACCATGATAAACAAGCGGGTGCACCACACCCCCAGACTTGAGCTTAACTACATGGGTGTGTGCACCGCCTACTCCCAATCATAAATCTATAGAAATTTTCAATTAAACACTTCTTATTTTTCTTTTCTTTTTACTTCTTTTCTTTTTCTCATTTTTTTCTTTTCTTTTCAAAACATTTTCAGCAAGATGAGCAATGAAGCACATCCACATTTTCACAAAAAATATCACAACATCAACACCCCAATCATGAAAATAATAAACAACTAAAGCTCAAATTTGGGTGTGCGACTAGGATTGGCTTTTAGGCTTTGGTGAGAAAAAAGTGGGGCTGAATCATAGAATGGGTAGGCACAACTGGGCCAGCAAAGATATAGCAATAGGAATGGGCGCAAAGGCTCAACCGGGCCAAAATGATGGCCTATATCACATTCACACAATTGACTAACCGTATACCCATGCTTCAAGAATCGCTGGGGCAAGTTCTTAACCGCCGAGAAAGATAATCCTTCATCCCAACTCGGGCAATACGAAGCTAACGAACGTCTACACATATCCCTATGCTACCATTTGATTCACACCGGATTCACCAATTTTTGAGTGTAGTAAACGATATTTATGCTAATAGAAAAATATAAACTAAAAGCATAAAAAGAAATTGAATCTACACGAATTTCTATGCGAGACATGAGCACTCAACTAGGAGCACTATAGAAGTCGACATTTTACTCTGACTCACAATCCTAAGAAAGCACAATGATTTTCCCATCACACAAAAGAAATAAATTCGACTCGCGACGTGCCAACAGCTAAGCGCACGCTCAAGTGGGTGTAGTGGAGTGCAAAGAAAATGAACAATAACTAAATAAATGAAATAGAAATACTTCTAGCATGCAGTGCAATAGTGCATGTGAGCGGGTAAACAAAACTACTCTCCCCCAGTCTTAAACTAAACAATCTAATGCAAAATATGACTATAAAATTCAGAATAAAGCTAAGGAAAGAGAGTACCCAATGCTCAACAAGTGAGCATACCAGAAGATTGGCGTGTAAACCACAAGAAAGCTGCAGCATCCGCCATCAAGAAGAAGGACCTGCAGGGGTGAGTTCCGCCAAACAAAAAGAAAATAGAGAAACTAAAAAGAAATGAAACAAACTAAACTAAACTAGATGAAATAAAGTTGCAGGAAAAGTAAGATAACTACTGAGGTTATTGTCATCCCAGCACGACATATTTAAAAACAAAACAGTTCTAGCTAATGGGCGTATAAAAAGGAAATGAATAGGTAACTATTCTAATATGCGTGTCGGTAGCAGGTACTGATACGGAGACATAACAGTTACCCCTCTACCTAAATAATAATACCTGCTTAACACAGGTAGAGGAAATAGGAAGTAAGATGAGGAGGAAGGCTTGTCCTCACTCGTCTCACCACAAAATAAATCCTTGCCCAGTAAGGTGTCATCTCCAGGGAGGCAGCAGGAGGAGAAGGCAATGAGTGGAGCTTCCTCTATGGAGGGGGGATCAACCTCCTCACATAAGAGGATGCTCTCATCATTGACTTGAGCATCATGATCCAAGTCCTCCTGGGGTACCTGTGAAGACTCAACCTGCACAGGCTCAGATAGAGAAATGGGATCAAGAAATAAACAAGAAGAAGAACATGAATAAAAATCAATCGGGGGAGTGATCCCGGTCTCACTCCCATCAGGTTGGGAAAGTAAAATAATGTCAGCATTGTCATCAATGCTACAAGGTTCGGTGGGATCAACAGTGGCCAGGCTTAATATTTGGACTTCCCCCACCGGTGCTGAGGAAAACTCCTCTTCACCTAGAAGGTTGTCCTCCTCCATAGGAACAGGCACAATACATAGATCGCCAGCCTCATCTTGCGACACATCCTCAACAATGTCATCTGAGACGAGTATAGTAGTATGCACAACATGGGGAAGAATAATGCTCGGATAAAAGTCGAGCACTGATTCCTCACGAAGAATCAAGTTCATGCATGGTGATATATGGACAGGGGAGATGGGCTCAGTCATGTCAGAACCTAGATCAGCCACACATCTGGTGACTGTGTCCACGCCATACCCTTCAAAATGTGAAGGTGGCACAGACACATAACCAAATGTTGAAGGTGTGCTGCCAGAAGTAGGAATCTGGACGATCCGGATATCCGGCTCGTTATCCTCGTCCACTTGGCGAAGATAGGCAGCATAATCCTTAAAGGCCTGATCCGTGCTCTGAAAAAACAAGCACTGCCTTACGGGCTTCTTTGGCACAGTAGGTGCTGAAGCCGAAAAGAAGTATGACGGTAAAGGCTCGGCAGAATAGCCATAGGACTTACGCGCACCATATGGAGTACCAGACGAAGTCGGTGCTCCACATACTGGGCCTTGAGTACTAGGGCTACTATATCCCTTTGGACATCTATCACTAGCATGAGAAATATCTCCACACTAATGGCAACAAATATTTAATGAAGCCCATATTGCGTGAAGATAACTCGATTCAAAATAAAAACACTATTGTGCAAAATACTACACCTAACAAAAATTTAATAGAGCAACATAATATAAACAGTAAAACAGAATAAGAATAAATCAAACAAAAGGATGCGATAAACAAATGGAAGGGCTTATCTCTCAGATTCTCCTTTTCCAGAAAACTCACACAACCCTGTTCCCCGGTAACGGCTCCAAAAACTTGATGCGCAAATCTTAGCACACCGCTATAGGCGGTAGCAAGACTGCGGCACGAAACGGCAATATACCAATCGTTCAAGTAATATAAAATATGGGAGTGAATCCCCAAGTATCGATCTTGAAGGAACACAGTAAGGTGGAGTTTACTTTTGAGGAAGGACTTGAGATTGAAGTCCTTAATTCGGATGGAATGCGGGAGAGTTGATTTGGCTTTTGGAAAATAAAGGAAAAATAACTACAACTACTCTAATGCAATGTTGCTATGCAATGCTTCGCTTGGCGGAATGGAGACTAGGCAGGCTTTGAGCGCGCTGCTTCACAAGGGCAGATGAACAAGTAGGCAAGCGGAATCGAACTGTGCAAGACTTGGGCGCGCTGCTTCATTAGGTGAATGGATTACACGGGCCGCTATGCCACGCTTCACTAGGCGGATGGGCGAGTAGGCATGCAGAGTGAGGGTCGCAAGCACCTCATCGACAAGCATGCCACTAGCAATTGATAGTGCGGAACACGAACCTAGTGGATGGAGTGGTGGATGAAGTGGTGGCACATCTCATATACACAAATAAACCAAATGGTTTCATAGAAATATGAAATAAACTTTGCAATTAAAGATCATTGTGCATATCATCCAAAAATACAAGAATCTACCCTATAATATCATTACAATTTGAAAGAGAGTAAGAAATCAAACGAATCTGAAGGCTCGTTGGGATTCACGGTTGGAATCGCAAGGTTGTCAATCCGCTTCCAAATTCGGTCCACAACTACGTCCGGGGTAGAGGAGGGTTGTCACTACCTCCCAATGGACCCGTCTTCTTCGTGTCACTATCCGTTCGGCTTCAATACATGTCTCCCAAGCTTGACGATGAAATCTGGGCGGAAATCCTTCCTTTTGAAGCTTGTGGATGACGGAGATGGCCGAGGTGATCTCCGGGATCAAGATAGGCGTGAAGAATAGTCCCGGAGCACCTCCTGGTGGTGGAATATGATGTAGGGGGAGGAAGAGGCGAACAGGGCTCGAAAACGGCGGAGCTGGAATGTCATCCCTGATCTAAAATCGCGCATGTCTATTTATAGGCGGAGCAGAAATTAATAGCGTGCACGGTCAGGCGCATGACCAGTGGTCGTGCACGATGAAATGCCTCTGATCGTGCGCGAAGAACCTGTCGTATAGTCCAGAACTGCAAAATAGCGCACGGTCAGTGGCGCACGACCAGTGGTCATGCGCGAAGATGGTCAGTGATCGTGCGAAGTTCTCTGTTTGGTAAGGGGAATTAATGCACGACCAGTGGTCGTGCGCCTGATCGAGCGCGAAGGAAAACACACGATCAGTCGCTTTTTAGGCAGAAATTCCCCCAAAACCAATCCTGACTGTCGCACAACCCTTGAACCTGCATGAAAATAACCAGGACCACTAGGATACAAAGAATCACACCAAAATGGGCATAAATGTGCACTAAGATTGGAAATACGAAATGTGATCAATAGAAGCATTTATGAGTAGTAAGTGAAGTGCATTGGCAAGAAAAACAACCCAGATGAGTCCGGAAATCACTATATAAACTGGACTCATCACATACAAAATTTGGAAATTTCTTGAAGAGATTTATAGTCCTCCTCATATGGTATGGAATAATTACAAGAACCGGAGAATATGCAAGATTGCATAAATATTCAAGAAAGTTGCTCTCTTGATGGATCAATGAAATGCACATCAAGCGGAACTGATGATGGCAACACATCTATGGAAGAGGAAGATAAAGATGATAATGGAACTCTATGTTCAAATCTCGCCTCATCTGAAAGCGCTATAAGGAAATCAAATTCCATCTTTCGTAATTCAATTTCTACATTACAATTGCTACAAACTACTAAGTGTAAAATTAAGAGATTGAAAAATGATAATTACAAATTACTTTTAGAAACTAAAAGACTAAAAGCTATATCTATTGTAGAAAAAAAAATTGATGTGCTTGATAACTCTCACTCTTGCTCTTTAATTAAAAATGCTTCACCTTGTATCAAATATAATGAATTAAGGGTAAATTACAAGGAACGTGAAAAGGAGCTTATTTTTGTAAAAGAACAAAATGAACGATTATGCTTAGAAAAATCATCATTTAAAAGTGATTGTGCTATTTGTAAAAATTATAAAATTGAAATTATAGAGATAGATGGAACATTTAAAGAATTAGGAAAAAATTACAAAACTCATATTGATTTTATTGTTACCATTCTTAAGAATAACACAATTACTTATTGTATAGCTAGACATAATGTCAAAATTAAGAATAATGAATTGGAAACTAAAATCAACTCTCTTAAGTAAATCATAAAGAATAATTCTCAAAACATGCATTCACAATATCAAGCAAAATTCAAAAACAAGATGAATATAATTTTTCATTTTTTGTCTAAGCCTGGCAAAGGAAATGAAAAACATCAAAATCTTGTAAATGAAATTCCAAAACACTCTCATCATTACCATTTATAACATAATTTTTCTCCCAACAAAAAATTGAAAATGAAAAATTTTCCAATAAACAATGTTTTATGAAATCATCATGGAAACTTGAATTATAAAAACATTAACCCAAGCTATGAATGGAGACCCATATTTATGAATGACGCATTAATGTCAATTGAAAGGGTCCACTCATCCTTGTCTCCCCAAAAGCCAAAATGATGTATTTGGGTAACCAAAGGAACCAACCAACTTGGTACTCTTTGGATACCTAAATCTCTTATTCATTAGGTCTCATATAATTGCATGATGTAGAAATAAATAAAAAATGAATACCATTAATCTTCTTCAAGATATGCTTAACTTCCTTTTTGTTTGCTTATTTTTTTCCTTTGTCCTTTCTTGAGCTAACACGCTAAGGTCACTCTATATAACTTGTGATATGACTTCTCACACATTAAGTCTAAATTCATTAATAAATCAAATTGAATGAAATTAAATAAAATGTCCTATCATTAATTAAGTGATCTATCTATTTTTTGTTTTCCTTCTAAGTCCATTACCTATAGAAGTCTTATGTTATCATTATGAATTAAATGTTGAATTTGCTATATAATATTATCAAGGCTAATGAAATAATTGTCAAAAATGGATTTGAAAGGAATATTAGGGGTCTAAGGCTAAATGTATAAAATGCAAAAGTTTTGCTTATTTATTTAATATCCTTCCATCATTTGATAGCCCCTATCATGTTTAATCATCATCATGAAAAACTAGAATTGAAAAATCGCAAAATATCATATTTTTAAACAAAAATCTCAACACTGTTGCTCGCGCCTGAAGTTAGCTTTTAATGCCTGCGGTAACACAATTTTGCTAAAAATTCATATTTCTCTGAATATTAATTTCAGAAATATTATTCTATGATCACTATGTTTTCAGAAAACTATATATATATATTTGTGTGTGTGTGTGTGGTTTGTTTATCATTCAAAAATCAAAGACGAAATTTACAAAACCTTTCTAAATAACCAAATAAAATTCTCATCATTTTTATATTCATTATTCACCTTAGAATCTCTCTCTATAATATTTTGAAAAGAATGAATATGAATTGTTAAATATACTTCACTTACAATAATTAATTATGAGTACATAAATTTCCATGTGATAAAATTAATGATCATTTATAAGAATTATGCAAAATCCAAAGATCTTATAAATTCAAACATTAAACAAAACTACAAAAGATCACAGTGCTTCAAATATATGGTTTATGACCATTATCATTATATGAAAGTATTATGACTTGCATGTATCTCGTTTATATGTGGATAATAGAATCAATTGTATATCAATAATAATAAATCAAATAGAATCATCAATTCATTATGTGTCTAAAATTTTAATCACTATTTTTTGAATACATGCAACATTATATCAATTAATCTTATGGCGTATCATTTATTTCTAACTTATCATTCTAGCATTATCAACTAGTAAATATTATTATTCATGCTAGTTACCCCATATTGCCATAATGAACAAAAACCACTTCTGAAAACCAAACATCTTCCCAAAAAACTGAGCAAAACCGAAAAATCATGACAATGAGAAAGAGTTTATCGTTACCCACGGGAGTTCTTGTCAGCAATTGGGAATTTTTATCACACCTTGGAAGGCTTCGTCGCTAGGGGGTTTCATCGGCGTTAGGAGTTAGGGGATTTCGACGGCGTTCAACATTGGTAGGTCACAGATTTTGCGAAAGAGGAGAAGCGATCAACATGGTTTGGAGAGAGAAACTTGGGATAGAAGGGAGTCGGGATTGGGGTTAGGGGAGGGGAAAGCTGTGAATTAGAAGGGGAGGGGAGGTGGGAAGCTGTTGATTAGAAGGGGAGTGGGAAGTTGTCGATTATATAATAGGTTAACTGGAAGGGACTCGATATTTGGGGGAAAATTAGGTTTTCAATTTAGTTGGTTATCATTTCATCATTCTTGTAATTTTGGAGGGAAAATCTTTTTATTTATCAGGGAATATATTTTTATTTTGGAGGGAAGAGATACAATATCTTTTGATGATTAATTAATGACTAAATATTTTAGTCACACGTTAAAATATTTAGTGACAAATGTATTTTTTAGTGACTAATAAATAGTAATGTGTGACGAAATTTTATTCGGTCACTAACTATAATATTTTTAGTGACTAAATTTTATATATGGTCACAAATTAATCGCTCTTATTTATTTAGTAACAAAATATAAAATTGGTCACAAACGTAAACCATTAGTGACCAAATTTTTTTTGTCACAATTTTTTGGTCACTAAAAGCCAGTTTTCTTGTATTGAATCCTTTTGATGAGACCATGTATAAATGTTTTATTGGCTCCCTACTCTATCTTATTGCTAGTAGACCAGACATCATGTTTTCTATAGGTGTTTGTGCCATATATCAAGTGAACCCCAAAGAAACTCATTCGACCTCTACCAAAAGAAGTTTGAGATATCTAAAAGGTACACCAAATCTTGGTCTTTGATATCCTAAAAGCAGTGATTTCGAGCTAACAAGATTTTCAGATGCAGATTTTGCATGTTGCAAAGAGGATAGAAAAAGCACATCTTGAACATGTCAACTTCTAGGCAAAAGGTTAATCTCATGGAGTAGTAAGAAGCAAACTGTAAGACCCCTCACCCGGAACACAAGACACGGCCGAGGGTAGTCCTATGCCCAGGAAAACCGCCTTGCGGAAGCGCCAGCACATGATCTAGCCTCTCCCACAAGACGCCTATCTTGCCGGCCAAAACAACTGAACAGCGCCAACCCATCAATAATGTAAAAGCAAGAAGCCATATATTCACAATTAAGCAACAATGTCCAAATTGTACAAAAAAGACAGAAAGCTACACAAGCTCCTGTATATCATCAGAGTATAAAATTTCCCTAAGGCTACATTCTAACCACTTGCTCAAATTTGCCGCTTATGGTAGCCAAGGTATCGTAATCACCAGCACTGTCACCCTGGCCTGGTTGTCCTCGTTTGTAGTACGATGCTGCTCCAAAAAGTAGTGGTGTAATAACCGTTAGTCATAAAGACTAAGTGGCTTCACATCCTCTCCCCGACAACTCCAAGGCACCGGGCAGAAGGGAATGAAGAAAAGCTGCAATATAGTCAGTAGTAGCAAAAATAGGGGACAAGGAAAGATGTAATCACAACATTGTATCAAATGTATAAGAAGTACATCTAACAGGTAAAATGACAATGGCAGAGTATAAGCAAGTAGTGAAACAACACAGAAGAAGTAAGCAGTTCATATCGTACCTCAACTTATATGAATGCCCAAACAAACTTAAAAGTTAAGGTTTCCATGCTGGAACCCATCATATAAAAGAGCCCATACTAATTTATATGATGGACCCGATGCGGTGCAATGCTATGATTTTAAATGATGAATGCAATGCAATGATTATGATATGACGACTCACCCATACATAGTTGTTTATGTCGACATAGAACTACAGTTCTCGCTTTTTGAAAGGTAGCTAACCACTCAGGCATCTCCTGTCGTGGCCAGACGGAGACAGTGGAACGAGCTCCTCCACTACTAGGAGGGTATGAACACTACCAGTCCTAGGCCTCTGTACGCCTCGACGCTAAGAACAAATAATGGAGACCCTGTGTACTGCTCGCATCATGCTGAGCCTTCAAGGACATAGAAGGGGACTTGGGTAGGTGAGCACCAAGAGTCCAACCCAACCGGTCAAGTGTCTAAATGCCGGCTTCTGTCGGTGTCATGACTAGCAAGCCCGTAGACCCGCCACAAGTAATCCTCCAACCCGGATCATTACACCACCATGTGTAAACCATTCACATTCATGTAATTCCTGTGCACACCCATGCAATCAAGCACCCAGGGACTCACGGATGGAGCCTTCTTATCTTTCACATCATAACAATTCAACCGATGCTAATTAGCATCCAAGGCCCCCAACAACTGGGTCCTTAGCATTTCACCACAATAGAAGGGGACTTGGGTAGGTGAGCACCAAGAGTCCAACCCAACTGGTCTAGAGTCTAACAGTTGGCTTCTGTCGGTGTCACGACTAGCAAGCCTGTAGACCCGCCACAAGTAATCCTCCAACCCGAATCATTACACCATAATGTGTAAGCCATGAACATTCATGTAATTCCCGTGCACCACCCGTGCTATCAAGTACCAAAGGACTCGCGTAAGGAGCCTTATTCCAATTCTCCTCATACAATCGGTGCCGATGCTAATTAGCATCCAAGGACTTACCAACCGGGTCCCTCACCTCTCAGGATATAACCAAACCCTAGAAGCCTCACCAACCATCGCTACTTCACATACATAGTTGTCACGACTCTCTTGCAGTGGCATCGGTATATAAGGGAATTACTATCTTTGATCTTAGAGGACTACTTGTGCGCGTAATTCTAAGTTCGAGTTCACTATACAAATCAGCCCATACACATTAACCATCCCAATCCTTGAGCTCGATTCACAACTTTCCTTGATCACCATTAACTTCATACGCATCATTCGTTCACACCTAGTCTATACCAATTATCTCACTCCCGTCCTCTTTAAGGATTATCAATCATAATCTCTACTAAGCGGTTATCACAATTCTAAACTCTTCGATAGATTTTTGAATGATATGTGTACGGTTTTGTGTATGTTCCAAATTCCTTGTCTATGTAAGCACCTTAACATTTCGATTTAGCTTAATAAATTATAACGACACATTTAATTATGGGTTCATTTTGAAACCAAATCCACTGAAACTTCCACCATAAGTCATCAATAATGCCGGAATCATTACCACAAATTTCAACCTCATCGTATTATACAATACGTATTTACGGTGCTCCACCATTATATGATCATTATACATATTGCTAAACGTTTAAACCTCGCCCATAATCAATGCTATTTATCCTCACCATCAACCACACATGCCCTGTTTATGGTCCCGCCTAAAACTAACAATTGAAGGTTTATTTAAGGAGTCATCTCAATAGATATAAATCTTAAATCATTATCACAGGTCAATACGAAACAGCAATGGCTTTAATACTACTTACCCAAAAATTATGAAATTCTACAGAGATCTACACATTGTTATCACCTATGTCTCCACCAATTTTCAGGAGCATCCAACCAATATCTTAAGAGAAATCCACAAAATACTGAGATCGAAAGTCTTATGACACAGTTTACTAAAACTAGATTTCTGGGTGCTACAGTTGTCCAGAAATTATGATCCATCCCATTTTGGAAAGCTAACATCAAGGGCTACAACATTCATGTTGAGTCCTAAACCTAGATCCAAGTGGGTCTTGTAACGCCCCAGGTTTTTCTTATAGTTAATTTAAGTAGGGTTAAGGTAGAAAGGTTTGGTTTAGATAGTAATCTACCGTTGCGAAGGGTAAATGCGAGAGGGCATTACCTGTACAACCCCGATATTCGCCAGGACGGGAGATAGACGGGGAAAGACCAAACGGTCAAGGTTCCCCCAAAGAGGGGCAGGCGAGACGGGTGCTCGCCGGAGGCAAGCTGGTGGGAGGGCGAGATGAGTACTCGCCGAGCACCCGCGAGATGACCTATACTCGGCGACGTGGAGGTTTGCGAGGTCGGACCCCGGCATGCACCCTCCGAGAGGGAGACTCACTGACTGGCGAGCGAGGTACGCGAGGAGGTCAGTGAGAGCTCACGCGAGTACTGTCCTTGCAGGCCCTTTGCCCCTAGGCCCCTGAGAGAAATTATCCTTTTACCCTCGTGGCCTGCCAATAGCCCCTCCGAACAGCGGAGATTGGCTATCAGCAGACCAAGTTTGGGGTGCGTATAGTAAAATCGACAGGCGGAATCCTGCTATTTGCAGGCCAGATCAGAAAATCTATAAATAGGATCCAAAGGGCACCTTTGGAGAGGACTTCTTCCTTTTGGAGCTTCTCTCTCCTCAGGCCTTCCTTCGTTAGCCTCCATTTGAGCTCTCTAAGGTGCCCGGGCTTCAGCTTTTGGCTTGGGAGGGGAAGCGCTCTAAAGATCTTCCGGGTGTGTGGTGGGTCCTCCTAGCTGAGCCTAAGGATCAGCGTCCAATTCCGAGGCTCTGGTCTATTCTCTCGCGAGATTATTAAGTGCTCGGCGGTTTCGCGACCCCGGCGCCCCAGGTGGCTCATCAACCTGGAGTTGATGAGAGCGAGCCGGATCATCGAGCGATAAAGGAGGTGGCGGCCCAGGGAGGAGGGCGAGATCTGTCTGGGCGAGAGCTGTTCCCCAGCCCCGCTGGTGGAAGCGAGAATCCGGCAAGTGAGGCTCTCGCGGGGGGGGGAGCTCGGTTAGGGAGGTCCCGGCGAGCTGTCCTCTGGCGAGATCGGCAGGAGTTGGGTTGCCTGAGGAGCTCGCGAGAAGGGTAAAGCAAGTTCAGAGGGTGAGCAGGGGAAGTCCTTTCTGCGAGATGGTGCTCTCGGCACCACTCCCTGAGGGATTCAGGGAGCCGACCATGATGTTGTATTCCGGCAATGATGACCCCATTCAGCACCTGCTGTGGTTCAAGGATATGGTCTCGATCAGACCCTTATCGGAAGCCTTCAAGTGTCGACTCTTTGCTACTACCCTGATGGAGAAGGCGAGGGACTGGTTCCACCAGATTCACTCAGGATCGATCTATACCTTCGAGAACTTGCGTAAGGGTTTTCTCTTACGTTTTTTTCGCCGTGAAGAAAAGAAAGAAGGATCCAGAGTCACTCTTTGACATCAAGCAGAGGTCAGGAGAGTCATTGGCTCATTACCTGGAGCGGTTCAGAGAGGAGGTCCTTCTTGTCTAAGAGGTCCTGGGGTATACCCTCCAGCTCGCCTTCACGTTGGGGCTGAGGGAAGGCTTCTTCAAGATGGACCTCAAGAAAGGGCTCCTCAATCTTATGAAGAACTGATGGAGAGAGCAGTAGAGGAGGTAGAAGGGGAGGCAGCAAACCCCGAGTTCGCAAAGAGATTGGCATGGCTGAGCAGGACGAAAGGGAGGCAGCAAGAGCCAAGGAGGAGAGAGGAAGCGAGGGCCCCGGGGTTGGGGTGGAGGCAGCAGGGTGGGGGAATGCAGGGCCCAGGGAGGGGTTTCCACCACGGGGGAGGTAATTTCCAAGGAGGGCAGGGAAGACCTCACCTGCTGGTGTGGAGACAGGGCCCGAGGCCATTTCCACCACCCCCCCCCCCCCCTCATCAGGCGATGGAGATCGGTAGAGGAAGAGCAGGAAGAGGAAGAGGAGGGGGAGATGATGGAGGTGGACCAGCGGGTGTCATGGATGGGTCCCTTCATCACCTACTTAACAACGGGGAAGTTCCCCGAGGAAGATGTAGACAAGCGGCGGCTCAGGTATAAATTGGCATATTACTCCTTGCATGCAGGGTCGCTATATCGAATGACTCTCTCGGGGCTTCTAGCCGATTGTGTCTCAGAGGAGGAAGCCCCAAAGGTCCTGGAAGAGATCCACTCGGGGGAGTGCGGCAGTCACTCGGGGGGCAGGACCCTGGAAAAGAGAGTACTAAGGCAGGGCTATTTATGGCCCACCCTCAGTAAAGATGCTGCAGAGTTTTCTAAAAAGTGCTCCAAGTGCCAACTCTACGCCCCCCTCCAGCTCCTTCCCGCTTAGAGGCTCCGGACGATTACAGTCCCCTGGCCCTTTGCAATATGGGGTTTGGATTTGGTGGGGCCTTTCCCTCAGGCGAGCGGCCAATGAAAGTTCCTACTGGTTATGGTGGATTATTTCTCTAAGTGGATCGAGGCGAAGGCCCTCGCTAAGGTAACATCCCAGGTGGTGAGAAATTTTGTTTGGGGTGAAATAATTTGCAGGCATGGGCTCCCTCTGGCCATAGTCACGGGCAATGGGCCACAGTTCGCGAGCGACGAATTCGTTAGCTTCTACACCCAACTCAGCATAGACCTCCGTTTTGCGTCGGTCCACCACCCCAGGAGTAATGGAGAGGTGGAGGCAGCAAACAAAATCATTGTGAACCTATTGAAAAAGAAGGTGGAAAACCTTAGGGGAAGTTGGGTGGAACAATTGCCTTCGGTCCTCTGGGCCCTAAGGACCACCCTGAACACAGCTACCGGAGAGACTCCTTTCAAGCTCTCCTACGGGTCAGAGGCCGTCCTCCCGGTCGAGTTTGAGTTAAAGTCACCAAGGGTGATCGGTGCGGGGGAAGGAGACGAGGAATGGCGAACGGACAATGAAGAGGGGAAGAGATTATCTTTGGATCTAGTGGAAGAGCTCAGGGACCTGGCCACTATTTGGCAGGAGGAGATCAAAGGACCGATGGCCCGATACTTTGACAAACACATTCGGGTGAAGCACTTCCAGAAAGGGGACTTGGTCTTGAAGAAGGTCGATGCGGCGGGAAGAGGGGCCGCGGTCGGTAAACTTAACCCTAACTAGGAGGGGCCATATATTGTAAGTGAAGTGATCAAGTTGGGAGGGTACCACCTCCGGGATATGGAAGTGGTACCCCTCGACCGTGCCAGGAGTGGGGATGACATAAAACGATTTTATCCTTAAAAGATTTCCTACTATAAAGCCTTTATTGATTTGTCTATTGCATACTGATAGTAGCTAGTCATCCTAATAGATGCGCAAGTTCCTGGTGCTGGATTGCCCCGGATGATCCCGCTGTCGGGCTCTCACTAGCCGGTGGGTCAGGTCGATCTCGCGGAGAGGCTGGCGAGATGTGCAAGTTCCTGGTGTTGGATTGCCCTGGATGATCCTGCTGCCGGGCTCTCACTAGCCGGTGGGTCAGGTCGATCTCGCGGAGAGGCTGGCGAGATGTGCAAGTTCTTGGTGCTGGATTGCCCCGGATGATCCCACTGCCGAGCTCTCACTAGCTAGTGGGTCAGGTCGATCTCGCGGAGAGGCTGGCGAGATGTGCAAGTTCCTGGTGCTGGATTGCCCCGGATGATCCCGCTACCGGGCTCTCACTAGCCAGTGGGTCAGGTCGATCTCGCGGAGAGGATGGCGAGATGTGCAAGTTCCTTGTGCTGGATTGCCCCGGATGATCCTGCTATCCGGCTCTCACTAGCCGGTGGGTCAGGTCGATCTCGCGGAGAGGCTGGCGAGATGTGCAAGTTCCTGGTAGTGGATTGCCCCGGATGATCCCGCTGTCTGGCTCTCACTAGCCGGTGGGTCAGGTCGATCTCGCGGAGAGGCTGGCGAGATGTGCAAGTTCCTGGTGCTGGATTGCACCGGATGATCCCGCTGCCGGGCTCTCACTAGCCGGTGGGTCGGGTTGACCTCGCTGAGAGGCTGGCGAGATGTACAAGTCCTTGGTGATGACTGGAATGACGTCTTTGGCTGGCAAATTCTTAGTATCGACCAGGGCATTCTCGCTAAATAAGTAGGGGGCGAGAACCTTATATTCCTATTCTCGGCGGCTAGTGCTCGGCAAAATGCGAACTGACCCATGAGGGTAGGCAAATATCCGTTGACTAATGCGAAGGCCCGCGTGAGAACCATTTGTAAAAGGTGATATAGAGATGGAGAGATGATCCTAGAAAATCTATGGACCAAAGATGGAGGATAAAGGCACCAAGCGAAAGTACTTATCCTATACAGAAGCTATCCAAAGGTATCATTCGCGAGAATAAGTGTCACGAGAACTCTAGAAAATGTGCGAGAACAAGATATAAAGGCGAGAAAAGAACACATCACAAAATAAAAATGCGAGCACAATAAATGGAGCCAGTGGCCCACATAATAAAGATATTCCTTGTTAATTTACATCATGCGGCGGTCTCACCAGCCCAAAATAGGTTACAAAAGTAAAACCAAAACAAAAAGGTCAATCTTCGCGGTCGTTCGCCGACCCCTCGTCCTCATCGCTGCCCTCGACCGACGGAAGAGGAATGAAGAGCTTGGGGATGATGTCCTCCAGACTCAGGGCGGCGCCTCGGCAGTTAACATACCGGACTTTTGCATCAGCTTAAATATGTATAGCAACGATTCGGAGGCCTCCTTCCGGATCTCTTCCTTCAGGCGATGAGGAGAGGGAGGAACAACCGCGCGAACCAAATCCTTGTTAAGGGCCTTCAACCCTGCAATCTCACCCTCCAGGTCCCGAATTCGAGCGTCCGCCCTCTCGACGGTCTCGGCATCCTGCACAGATGAAAGAAATGAGAGCTGAACTCGACGAAGAAATAAGTGGTTGCGCGATGCGAAGACTCACCACGCCGCCCTCAGAAGATCGCAGTTGGTCCTTCAGCTAAGCATTCTCGGCAAGAATGCCCCAGTAGGCAGTGGCGAGCCCAACGTTCTGGCGCTCCAGCTATAGGCACCGCCTCCCGGTCATGTGAGCGAGATCGAGGGAACACATCTGCGACCTCGCGCTCTCATAGGCGAGGGTCCTCGCCGTCTCGTCCTTGTATGCTCCCGCATCCTCACGGCCATACAAGCCAAAGGAAAGGGAGAAGGCGTGACCGCTGACAGTGGACTTCTCCACCCAGGAGGGGAGGATGGTGGAGACCTCGGCCTTGTTGTCCTCTGGCCTCCAGCATAGCAGGAGCTCGCCCGAGTCGTCGCGATGCCTCTGACCCAGGCCGAAGTTAACGTGATTGACATGGATTGGCGGGTCGGAGGTCTTTATGACCTCCTCGCTTTGCTCGTCGGCCTCCTGCCCATCTGATAGGATGGTGAGGTCAACCTTGTCGAAGTCTGGCTCGGCATAGCCCTTCGCTTTCTCGGAGGGGTGCGAGCCCTGATTCTTCCTCTGCTTCTTCTTCGAGGGAGATTTGGAATGTTGGTTGTGGCTGCTGGAGGCCTCAGGCCTCTTGCGAGAGGACGTCGGAGCAGTGGTGACGGTCTCGCGGCAGACCTCGGTGCCCATGGTCGCAGGATCGAAGGCGGAGGAAGGTTTTTTGCTGCTCAAGTAGTGGGGGTGAATGGTAGATCTTGCAACCCTGAAAGGTTAGATGATTAATTTTTGGATAGGGTCACAAAAGTGGAAAGTAGTGAGCAGGACTATTACCTTCCCCAGGAGGAACTGGAGGCAGCGAGTCGACGTTGCGGTAGAGATGGGCCACCTCGAAGTTCTTCTTGCTGAAGAACAGGAAAAAGTTGGCGTCATGGCCGCCGAGGGTCGGCGGCTTGTGGGTGGTCTCGCCGTACTAGATCGGCGAGAACGGAATGTTGCCAAAGTTCCCCTTAACTAAGAGAAACTTCTGGGCCCAGTTGTGGGCCTTGTTCACGGTCTCGACGACCTTGAGACCCGACCCCACGAAGTTGGCGGTGCCGTCCTTGTAGGCTCGGAAGGAGAACAGCTTCTGGAACACCGGCAAGCTGAATTCAATGCGCTCCTCGCGCATGTAGCAAGCGAAGGCGACGATGACCGCGACGGCGTTGGGGGTGAGCTGGCCGAGGATCACGCCATAATGCCTGAGTACCTGTCGAGCAAGGCTCGGAGAGGTTAGTTAATTGCGGGCGAGAGATTAGCCGGCGAAGAGAAAATAGTTGAGGCGAGGAGGTACCTGGCGGACCTCCGGCTACAGAGACAGCCGCAGGCCGACCGCGAAGTGGGCCGTGGGGAGGGCTAGCTCATCGGGGTAGGGAGTGTTGATCACGTCGTCCTTGCCAGGATAATGCGACATGAATCCGGCAGGGACGAAGGAGGAGATTGCTTTGAGGTACTCCTCCTTGCTCAGGTTATGGTGGTAGAAGGTGTGGTCTACGAAAGCCCAGGCGCATTTCAGGCGACCCTCCGCCTCGGCAGCTTCGTTAACCATCTTTGGAGAGACCGGCAGAGTCGACGAAAGTGCGAGAAGGGGGAAAGAAGCGAGAGCTCCCGAGCAGATAAGGAAGAAGGTTGGCGATAAATGCAGTTGGTGGCTCGTAGTTATGTGACCCTATTTATAGAAAAATAAAAAAGGCGGGAAGAATTTCAAGCGCCGCGGGGTGCGAGTAGTCAGGCTGTCACATCAGTATCACTGGCGAGAGTGAATGTCACTCCGCGAAATTGCGAGCGAGCGAGAATGACCTGCGAGGTTAGTGCCAACTAATTTTGGCAGAGCATTAGGCATTCAACAAGATAATAGCATTCCCAAGCAAGGAGTGAGCGAGAATCAATAAATAAAGTCAATCGTCGCTCTACTAGCGAGAGTTCATAGCGAGTAAAAGTATGCGAACGCAATTGTCCGCCCTAAGAAATAATAATATAATATGTTTTTGAAAGAAAGCAAGATCGCGAGGCTAATGTGGGAGCCATTTCCACCTGCCACCCCCTCGCGTTCCGGACCTCGGTGGCATTCTCGGATTGTAATATTCGAGGGCGGAGCGACCTGCCCTATCCGTCAAGAAGGCGTAATCTCTCATCTGCGCGATGTACACCTTTGGCGAGGAAGCCCCCTCAGCATGATCTCGGGGTATCGCGGCTCGGAGTCTCGCGCACTCGTCCCTCAGAGCAGCATTACTGGCCTCGGCAGCCTCCCTATCCCGCATCGCTTGAAGATTGAGGTCCAGCAACATTCGTTGTTGTTTCTGAAACAGCTCAACGATTCTCTGCTTCATCACCTCGGGGTCTCGCAGATCTCCTAGGAAGTCTTCCAACTGCTCCGAGAGGGGGGACATCTCATCATCCCCGTAGTTGGAATCAGTGTGGGGAGACTCAGAGGTCCCTGCGAGAGACCATAAGAAAGTTTAGCGTCAAAAGGAGGAAGATTGCAAACGTCGCAAATGAATAAGACCTTACTTGGAGGAAGGCGAGAAGGGTCTGGCCGACCCTCGAAGACGGGGCCGTAGGGAGGCAACAATGACTTACCCAGGCCAGGACGATAGGCCTTGTCGTTGACAGGAGGAATCTTGGGGGGTCGCGAGCCCCCAGAGTCATCGCTCTGCAGAAGATTGAAGCCCAACATTTTTAGGGTGGTGTCGGGGATGACGGGGGACACGGGTCGCGAGCCCTGGCGGGTCGTTGTCTTCACGGGCGAACTTGCGAAGGGGGAAAAGGAAGGTGAGTGGTCGACAGCATGCAGGGAAGCTAGCGAGGGAGGACGCGTACCGGTAGCCTTCTCAGCAGCGAGGACTGTGTTCATTGGGGAAACATGTGGGGATACACCTATGTGCTTGTCGCCACCCTAGTGAGCGTCGCTATCCTGCCGGCGGGCGAGACTTAGTAAGATGATTCTCACTGACCCAACTATAGATATTCCATACCTTCTCACCGGGCTGATTGACGGGGGAAGACTCCAGTGTGACAGACTCACCCCCGGCTCGGCAGACCGCTTTCGCCTTTTTGGTTTATGACAACCGAGGGGGAGGAGGGCGCTTCATCCAAGCGGGTACTTTTGCCATGGGAGTCATCCCGCTGGCCTTGGAGGCCTTTGCCGATCCTCAAAATCTTTGGACAGTGACATCAGGAACTGCTACAGTAAAGAGAGAGAAAAGGAGAGTAAAATAGCGGCGCACGCCGCTGTAGAAGGAGGAGACGTATATATAGCCCTTCAGTGGGCCCCACTAATGATTCTTGACAACTCACCACTAGGCTGGCAAATACTGGGGGTTGGATGTTTCTTCGCGAGCCTAGGTAGCCTCGCGAAGAGCGGGAATTGTGTACAACCCCGATATTCGCCAGGACGGGAGATAGACGGGGAAAGACCAAACGGTCAAGGTTCCCCCAAAGAGGGGCAGGTGAGACGGGTGCTCGCCGGGGGCATGCTGGTGGGAGGGCGAGATGAGTACTCATCGAGCACCCGCGAGATGACCTATACTCAGCGACGTGGAGGTTTGCGAGGTCGGACCCCGGCATGCACCCTCCGAGAGGAGGACTCGCTGACTGGCGAGCGAGGTACGCGAGGAGGTCAGCGAGAGCTCTCGCGAGTACTGTCCTCGCAGGCCCTTGGCCCCTAGGCCCCTGAGAGAAATTATCCTATTACCCTCGTGGCCTGCCAATAGCCCCTCCGAACAGCGGAGATTGGCTATCAGCAGACCAAGTTTGGGGTGCGTATAGTAAAATCGAGAGGCGGAATCCTGCTATTTGCAGGCCAGATCAGAAAATCTATAAATAGGATCCAAAGGGCACCTTTGGAGAGGACTTCTTCCTTTTGGAGCTTCTCTCTCCTCAGGACTTCCTTGGTTAGCCTCCCTTTGAGCTCTCCAAGGTGCCCAGGCTTTTGGCTTGGGAGGGGAAGCGCTCTAAAGATCATCCGGGTTTGTGGTGGGTCCTCCTAGCTGAGCCTAAGGATCAGCGTCCAATTCCGAGGCTCTGGTTTGTTCTCTCGCGAGATTAGTAAGTGCTACTCTCCCCCAACTCGTTGGGGGCCCCGAACTCCACCGAGACCAAATATTGGTTTCAACATTACCGTTTCGTCGTTGTCTGGCAAGTAATTCTAGATCGAGTCCTTATTGCAATATATAAATGCATATATATATAAGTGTATATATATGAAGTTTTTATTTTTCTCTCCTTCCATTTGTTGACATGTATAGACAATCAAATACGATTAGGCTTCCTCTTAGGAGTGTTTGCATGTAGGTATGTACATGTGTATATGTACAAAAAAAGGGGGAAAGAGAATGCGGTTTTATGCAAACTATATACATATATACTTACATTTTTTTGGTGCCTCTAGTGGTGTTTAGGTGCTATTAGTCAAAGAGTTATGCTTATAAGTGGTGGTAATATAAAAAGGGGGGATTATTATTATTTTCCTAAGACCGATTCTCTCCTTCTCTTATTTTTTTTGCTGGAGGCGCATCGGGAACTCTTCTTCTTCCTCGTCCCGTGAAGCCGGCGAGTCCTTGTCTCCTATGGTTTGTTTCGGGCAGTGCCAAGCGTCGCCGGAGACGTCGGAGGTGGGAGGATCGTGGTCGTCGGAGCTTATTTGCATTGTCGGGGCTAAGTATTCAGGCGGCTCCTTCCTCGCTCATCGTGGTTCAGCCGTTCGTCGTGGTTAAGGCAAGAAAACTCTTCACTCTCCCCTCTTCCTCCTTCATCCCCTTCCATTTGGGTTATGCTCCAGGAAATTTACATTTGTGCCTTGTTTTTTTCCTTCTTGGTGGCTGTTTGGCGTATGCTTAAACTGCAGGAATTTCTTAAGCTCCTTTTCTTGATAATTAGGGGCTGCCTCTTATGCTTTTTGTTTGGTGGCTGCTTATTATATTGGTTAATTGGGGGTTGCTTCTTATACTTGTTAATTGGGGGTTTCTTCCTATGTATTTTGTTGGGGGGGGGGGGGGGGGGGGGGCTGCTTCCTGTGCCTTTTCTTGGGGGGCTGCTTCCCGTGCCTTTTATTTGGGGGCTGCTTCCTGTGCCTTTTATTTGGGGGCTATTTCCCGTGCCTTTTATTGGGGGGCTGCTTCCTATGGTTTTAGTTTGGGGGGTTGCTTCTTTCCTTGTTATTAGGGGATGCTGTTATGTTTATTCATTTTTTTTGGGGCTGCATATTAAGATCTATTGTTGGGGGCTGCTTATTAAGTTCTATTGTTGAGGGCTGCTTATTAAGATCTATTTGGGGGATGCTTATTAAGATCTATTGTTGGGGGCTGCTTACTAAGATCAATTATTGGGGGGCTGCTTATTAAGATTCTGTCATTTGGGGGCTGCTATATTTGGTTCCTGTCGGCTGCCTATGAATCTATTGGAAATTTCTTTCCCTTTAGGGGATGCTGCTTGGATTATATTACTTTGGCCTTTGCTTATATAATCCTGAATTCTTTAGAGGCTGTTGTATATCTATCTCGTTGGATTCATTTTGGGCTGCTGCAATATGATCTAATTTGGGGTTGCCTCCTATGTTTTTTTGTTGGGGGGTTGCTTCTTATACTTTAGTTGGGGGCTGCAATGCTCTATGCTAGGGGATGCTTTTATTTTCCTTGTCTAAATGGGGGCTGCTGATATGTTTTTCTGTTAGGGGGCTGCCTTATAAAATTTGGTTTGGGGCGGCTGCAGTTGGATCCTTAGGTTATTTCTATTCTTTTGTGCTGCTTTTATCTTCTTTCCTTGTCTTAATGGGGGGTTGTTGCTATGCTATTCTATTAGGGGGTTACCTTATAAAATTTGGACTGGGGCGGCTGCAGTTGGATCCTTGGGTTATTTCTGTTCTTTTGGGTTGCCTTTATCTTTTTCCCTTGTCTAAATAAGGGCTGCTGCTATGCTTTTCCTAAGGGGCTGATTTGCTTCACTTTTGTTGGGTTTCGTTACTTGCAAAAAATTCTGCATATTACTCATAATTACATGGCTAATTCTGCATATTTACTTGGCTAAATATTGATGGACTTGTTTGAACTGGAATGATGGGTAAAGGGAACAATGGGGTCCTCCATCGCAGTTCTTTTAATAGTGGTGGGTAGGACAATGAGACCTCCACCATGACGCCTTTTTATTTGGGGTGAACGTTCCCTTTATGTGAGTGGATAGTGACATTGTTTGGGTCCGCCACCACTGGTTCATTTTGAACGTCCCCTTTATGTGAGTGGATAGTGACATTGTTTGGGTCCACCACCACTGGTTTATTTTGCACTATGTGCAAAATTTAGTTGTGCACTTGCTTATCGGGTTAGTTTTATGCGGGCTCTTTTTAAACTACTACTGCTGAAATCTTTATATAAGTGTATATATGTATATATATATTTTTATACTCCTTTCAGACCGGTTTAAGCTAATTGTTACCTCGCCTGCTCTTACTGATAACCATGCTGTTTTCTTGCACCCTTTGGGCTGAGGCATTCTATTCTTATGAATGCCTCAGGTTCAGGTTTTTAGCTGTCGGCGGAGTTAGGGCGGGGGTCTTTCAGTTCCCCTGTCGAGGCCTTTCCTCTCTTGTAGGTAAGGATGCAGTTTTTTTGTTGGCTGAAGCCTTCTCTTTTGGATTGTCTTCTCTCTTTCTTGCGGGTTCGTGTCAGTTGTTGGCGCCCGCGTAGTTTTATCCCAGTTTACTTGTCTTATGCTACTACTTATGTATTATTTTGAGATAGATGATACCTCTATTCTCTGGGAAATGTGTAGGATGCTAGTTATTTGGCTATTGTGATAAAATTGCACATCATGTCTTTTATTATTATGTAACATCTATTTTGAAAGTCGTACCAAATATTTTATTATATATATATATAGTAAATCTAGATGTGCGATAGCCTCGGTGACCAGCTTGGTCTCCGTGCTTTAATAAGATAAATGAATCTATTTTTCTGCTGCGTACGTATATTTTCTGTTGGTGGCTATGTAGGCTACATGACTGAGGGACACGGTCTCAAAATCAAAAGTGAAATGACAAAAAGTTATTTTTAACTAAAATTACCTATTTTCTACAAGATATTCGTTTAGAGTACTTGCCTGAGCGTCTGTAGTTGTCCCCTGCAGGACGCGGCATCACGACGCATATTTTTCCCTTACTCTGATATTGTTAAATATTCTGGGAAAAATGCGGGTTGTGACAGTTGGTATCAGAGCTAGGTTGATCGGGTTGCTGGAAGTGGTCTGGTTGGCCCGGTTAACCATTCAGTGAGAATCATTATTCATTGCATACACTCACCGATGGGTCATCAGTAGATCTCAGCTGAGGCATGAACACTACACTCATAAGCATGAAAGAAGTATACGAGGCATATTATGTAGTATGGGATACATAATATGTGTCTGTATATGGATCCTCATAGGTGACAACATGCGACTGTTATGTAGTATGGGATGCATAATGTAGGTCACATGCGTGTCCATTAGCTTTTCTTTTTTGTTGCATGCGATAATATGTAGTATGGGATGCATAAGATCGCATGTGTACGCCGCTCATAACATGCATTAAGGCCTTTTTCTTAGTTTGCATAGCACTGCATGCATAGCATAACATTGCATAAGCACACGTGCCAAGCTAGAGATCTACACGATGACACATGTACACTCATGGTTTTAAAAGTAAGATGCTAAGCTTATATGCATATGGGTGAGGTGCACGAGGGCTAAGGGATGATATATAGTCCCGAGCGTAGCGAAATATCATGTACAAAACTTTTCCCAGAGAGAAAGCAGTAGCAAAAGCAAGTATTTGTATGTCTTCTCTTCCTAGAGGTTATATCAGGTTCGTCCTCGTTCTCATTGTAGTCCAATATTTGTGTGGTAATTTAGTCGCTATATAATTGCTATATCCTTGTTATGTCATGTGTCTATACTGATTTGTTAGGCAAGTTTAAGGTCCGAGATTGTTGGGCGCACGTTCTTTTTGACTCTGGTGCTACTCACTCTTTTGTGGCCAAGAAGTTTGTTGATCGGCATCGTTGGGATTTGGAGCGTGTTGATGATCTGTTTTGCGTTTTGTGCCCGTCTGGTGATTCGGTGGTGTTAGACCAGTGTATAGGACAGTGTCCGATTATTTTGGAGGGGTTCTTGGCCTTTGCAGACTAGAAGGTGATCAATTTGGAGGATTTTGACATGATTCTGGGCATGGATTGGCTAGCCCATTGCGACGCTGTGATCCAGTGCAGGGATAAGCGTCTGGTTTTCCTGAAGGTTTATGGACAGCCCAGGAGTGTGTTTGGTTTTCTGCGTCAAACTTCCTCGGTTATGTTCGTTGTTTGTGCCCTGGCCTTTGCGGAGTTTCGTGGCCGTGCTTGCTTTGTTTCTATTCTGTTTGCGGCTTGCGCATCGTCTCCTTGTGTTGAGGACATACCTTTGGTGCGGGAGTACCCGGATGTTTGTCCCGGTAACCTTCCCGGTCTTCCTCCTGAGCGAGAAGTGGAGTTCAAGTTTGATTTGGAGCCTGGGACCCGCCCTATTACGAAGGCACCCTATCGTATGGCGCCGTGGGGATTGGAGGAGCTGCGTACTCAGTTGGATGAGTTGCTGCAGTTTGGTTTCATTAGGCCGAGTTCATCGCCTTGGGGTGCGCCAGTTTTGTTTGTGAAAAAGAAGGATGGTACGATAAGACTATGCATTGATTATAGGGAGTTGAACAAGGTTACGATTAAGAACAGATATACGTTGCTACGGATTGGTGATCTGTTCGATCAGTTGCAGGGTAGCTGCGTGTTCTCGAAGATCGATCTTCGGTCCGATTATCATCAGTTGAGGATCTGAGACTCAGATGTTCCGCGAGCTGCTTTTCGGACGCATTATGGGAATTTTGAGTTCCTGGTGATGTCTTTTGGGCTGACTAATGCGCCCTCTGCTTTTATGGATTTGATGAACAAGGTATTTTGAGATTATCTGGACTAGTTCGTGGTGGTTTTATAGATGTGTTAGTCTATTCATCAAGTGAAGAAGAGCATGCTCGACATTTGCGCTTGGTGATGTCTTCCTTAAGAGCACACAAGTTGTATGCCAAGCTGGGCAAATGCGAGTTCTGGCTTTCGCAAGTCTCATTCTTGGGTCACGTGGTGAACAAGGGTTGCATCTCTGTGGACCCAGCAAAGGTTGCTGCTATTTTAGATTGGAAGAGACCGGCAACGCCAAAGGAAATCCGGAGTTTCTTGGGTTTGGCAGGCTACAATCGAAGATTTGTGGAAGGATACTCAGGTTTTTCCGCGCCTTTGACTAGGTTGACGTGGAAGGGAGCAGCTTTCGATTGGAGCGAGCAGTGCGAGGATGCCTTTCAGGAGTTAAAGAGAAGACTGTGTTCCGCCCCAGTTTTGGCTCTCCCTATGGAGGGAGTAGAGTTTTAGGTTTATGTTGTTGCTACACGGATAGGCCTTGGTTGCATCCTCATGCAAGAAGGCAAGGTGATCGCGTATGGGTCGAGACAGCTAAAAGTTCATGAAAGTAACTACCCTACGCATGTTTTTGTGTTCGCTGCGGTGATATATGCCCTAAAGCTGTGGAGGCATCTTTTGTATGGGGTGTCATGCAAGATCTACCCAGATCATAAGAGTTTGATTTATGTGTTTTCTCAGAGAGAATTGAATTTGCGCCAGCGTCGGTGGATGGAGTACGTGGCAGATTATTATGTAGATATCCTGTATCACCCAGGCAAGGCGAATGTAGCGGCGGATGCCCTAAGTAGAAAGTTGGCTTCTGTTTTCAGACTCTTCGTGCAGTCTCTGGTGGAGGAGTTCTTCTTGATGAGTATTGCGGTGAAATCTAAGGGTGGACCATCTTGTATGGAAGTTGAAGAGCCGTCCTGGATTACTTTGGCAAAGTTGCATCAGAATGATGATCCGGATTTGCAGTACCTCCGAAGTAGAGCAGAGAGGGGCGAGTTTCCAGATTTTTTTTGATCGATGGTGAGGTTACCTTGTGGTACCATGGTAGGCTTTGCATTCCAACTATGGAAGAAATTCGAGCAAAGTTTTGCGAGGAAGCTCATGGTTCTAGTCTTGCTTATCATCCTGGTTCTACAAAGATGTACCGTGATTTGAAGCAAATCGTTTGGTGGTCAGGCATGAAGGGCGATATTGCAAGGTTGGTATCGCAGTGTTTCACTTGTCAGCGCATCAAGGTAGATCATAGGAGGCCTGGTGGCAAGTTGACACCATTAGATATCCCGATGTGGAAGTGGGAAAGTATTTCCATGGATTTATTTACCGGTTTACCGAGATCCCCTCGTGGTCATGATGCGGTGTGGGTGACTTTGGATAGGTTTACCAAGTGTGCTCACCTTGTGCCGTACAAGACTGGCTATTCGATGAAGAAGATTTCATCATTGGATGTGCAAGAAGTCATTAGACTTTATGGAGTTCCCGCGAGCATTGTGTCTGATCGAGATTCCAGGTACACGTCCCGCTTTTGGCAGAGTCTGCATGGGGCTTTGGGCACAGATCTCTGGTATTCTATAGCTTATCACTCGCAGACGATTGGGCAGACGGAGAGGGTAAATCAGATCGTGGAGGATATGATCCGGTGTTACATTTTGGAGCATGGAGGGGCTTGGGATGAACGCCTTGGGCTCATGGAGTTTGCGTACAATAATAGTTATCAGGAGAGCTTGCAGATGGCTCCTTTTGAGGCTCTGTATGGGAGGCGAGGTTGGACTCCCCTGTTTTGGGCTGAAGTGGGCGAGAAGCAAGTTTTAGGGCCCAGAGGCTCTGGAAGAGATTAGCGTTGCTGTGACACAGATCTGTGAGAAGCTCCGGGTAGCTCAGGAGCGCAATGAGAAGTACACCAATCTGCGTAGGAGTGATTTGGAATTTGCGGTGGGGGACATGGTGTTCCTAAAGGTGTCCTCGATGGCAGGTGTTAAAAGATTTGGGAAGAGCCATAGCTGGACCCTAGGTTCGTAGGCCCTTTTGAGATCGTCGAGCGCATCAGAGTTTCTGCTTATAGGTTGTCGTTACCTGCCTCTTTCTCTTGTGTGCATGACGTATTCCATGTGAGCCAGTTGCGGAAGTGCATCCTTAGCGATTTCCATGTTCTGGATTCTGTGCCAGCGCTGCAGCCCAATCTATCTTTTGTGGAGCAGCCTGTTCGTATTTTGGAAAGGCAGGATCGGGTATTGCGGAGGAAGTCCATCCCTATGGTGAAGGTCCTCTGGGATAACCAGGATGTTTGGGGTGCGACCAGGGAGCTAGCGCCAGCAATGAAGGAGTCCTATCCTCATCTTTTCGGCTAGTATCCCCGGTAAGTCTTTGTCTCCTATGCTTTTCCTTGTTTGGTTTTGTAGTTGCAAAGTTTCGGGGCGAAACTTTTTGTTAGGAGGGGTGATTGTAACGCCCCAGGTTTTTCTTATAGTTAATTTAAGTAGGGTTAAGGTAGAAAGGTTTGGTTTAGATAGTAATCTACCGTTGCGAAGGGTAAATGCGAGAGGGCGTTACCGTTTCGTCGTCATCTGGCAAGTAATTCTAGATCGAGTCCTTATTGCAATATATAAATGCATATATATATACATATATATATAAGTGTATATATATGAAGTTTTTATTTTTCTCTCCTTCCATTTGTTGACAAGTATAGACAATCAAATACGATTAGGCTTCCTCATAGGAATGCTTGCATGTAGGTATGTATGTATAATTATATGTACAAAAACGGCGGAAAGAGAATGAGGTCTTATGCAAACTATATACATACATACTTACATTTTTTTGGTGTGATAGTGCATTATTTATAGTTATTTTTATATAGTATTTTAGTAGTAATTAATTAGTTTTTATATAATTTTAATTTAATATATATCTAATTTGCTTTGTTTTATATTTTCAGGGACTTTGGGGCTGCTAATAGCAATTTCAAGCACATAGCCGTGTTCAGGGGAAATTCTGGAGCATTTCTGCAAAAACCCTCAATACACGCCCCAGGTCACGGGCGTGACCTAGGGGCGTGACCATGGCCACGACCGTGTATCGCTTTCAGCTCACAGAACTCGCTGCCACGTCGGATTAAAGTTACACGCCCCAGGTCACGGGCGTGACCGGGGGCGTGACCTTCAAGTCACGGGCGTGACTCGCCCAACAAGCATTCAATTCAAGCAGTTTCTGCCGCCGAGTCGTTCCAGCTTACACGCCCTTGGTCACGGGCGTGACCGAGGCCGTGCCCTCTCCCTCAACTGCCAAATTAACTCCAGATCGCGCCGTTTCCCGCCGTTTCCTGACTCGGTCAAGACACGCCCTAGGTCACGGGCGTGACCTAGGCCGTGACCCGTCGAGATGATCAATTTTGGCGGTTTTTCTTCCCCAACGTTCCCGGGCTTTCAAGACGCAATTACGCAGCTTACACGCCCTTGGTCACGGGCGTGACCAAGGGCGTGACTCAGCAATTTTCTGCCTATAAAAGCCAGCTGCTGCCAAAGTGATGGGCATCCAGGCCATGCTTAGTTTGGATCGTTTCTAGTATAGTTTTTCTGCATTTTTCTTAGTGTAACTTTATTTTATGTCTTGTCTTTTTTAATTCCTAGCTTAGATCTACTTTACATGCAATTGTACTTTTCTTTACTTAGAAATAAAAATAACTTTCTTCTCAATTATGTTTTGATTTTCATAGTATTTGGTCGGATGAATTCTTAAGCTTTTATCTTTTCAAAATCTCTTATTCATAGTTTAGTTTGGAAAACTAAGATTTACCGTTGATTTGCAATTTTTGGTTTCATATTTCTAGGGTATGATAATCAAGTTTGATCCGTATTTTAGTGTATCGAGAGATCCGTAAATACGGGTAGATCGCTCATCGGTAAAAAGAGTTGTATGCATTCCTCGAGAGAGGGTGACGCAAATCTTCCGGATTGGAGTCAAATCCAATAGTGGGGCTCACCGCATAAAGCAAGCTTAGGGGTTTCGACTGGCCGAGGGGTCTTAATCGATCAACCTAAGGTTAGGTGGTAGTTCTCTCGAGAGAGGTTCTATCATATTTTGGGAACCTCCACGGTCAAGTTTGTCTAAATCGATTTCTTTTGAATTCTAGATTTACAAAACATTTCACTTAAGAATGATTCCCGATCAAATGTTTCTTTTCTTCTAATTATTTTCAAAACTCTATTTTACTGCCGATAAAATAATAATAATTTGCGTGAGTAGAAGTAATCAACAGACCCGTGGAATACGACACTTGATATTTATTTGTTTTGAATATCCTATGCTATGAATGATAGGTGCTCTTGCCTATAGTTCGCAGAATTTGGAGAATATTATTTACATCTTAAATTTTAGCTATCAAGTTTTTGGCGCCGTTGCCGGGGAGTACTTTTTTGTTGATATTTTGAAAGCGTGAATTTTATTAATTTTATCATTCTCTTTCTCCACCCCCATTTCTCTTTTTGCTTTTTCTTTTAAAATTCACTTCTATTAGGTAACGGTTGTTTAATTTTCTTTTTAAAAAAAAATGATGTTATCGCAGTTGGCCGCAAAAGTTGCCGAGCTTCAAAATAAAGTTGATCTTTTGGAAGCCGCGCGAATGCGCCAAATTATTTGTCATTTTTGTGGGCATCATCATTCTAGTGAGGAATGCTATTTTTCATTTCAAAAATTTTCTCATGAACATCAAATTAATTTTTCTACTGAAAATTATAATTTTTATAATGAAAATAATAATTTTTATGATGAAAATAATTTTTCTTTAAATAATGATTTGAATGAATTTCCTTCTTACTCTGATGTTGATTATTCATGGTGGCAAGGTCACCCGGATAGTTTTCAGTGCGAAAATGGAAATTCCTTCAATTATGATTTGCATTCCTCGCCTTTTCCACAAATTTGTTCTTCTTCTGATCTTGAAATTTTTCCGAATGTTATTTCTCCCACTTTAAATGTTTATTCTCAAGATCAAGAAGAACAATTGTACCAAGAATTTCGCAAAGTCATGGAGACACCGGACGAATTAGAAAATGAAAATTTTTCTTCTTCTCCTTCGCCCGCCCTTTCTTCTCATTCTCATGAAATTATAATTCATGAAGAAATTGTGTCTCATGAATTTTCTCCCCTTTGCATTGATTTTTCTGATAATTCTTTTATTTTTGAAAATAAACAACCGACGCTTAATCATGTATTTTCGCAAGAAACTCCTCCTTGTGAAAAATTTTCTGACTCGCTAAATCCTGATTCTTTTTATACTAACGATTTTCATGTAGAGGATGAGCTGTTGCAACCAAACGTCTTCACCGATTCATTTGCCGCTCATCTCCAACAATCCAAATTACCTAAGGTATGTATAGGTAATTTGGATTCGCAATTTCACGCTAACGGACAACGGAAGAGTCAAGAGTATAGCGGAGGAGTCGCCGGGCAACGGATTTCGGCATGCTCACCTGAGCGTGAATTAAGGGAGTTGCCTGTGCATTTTCAATTTTATTTTCCTTTTTCCTAATAATAACCGTCTAGCTTAAAGACGGGAAAAAGAAAGCGCTCTTGGGAGGCACCCCTTGCTTATCTTTATTTTTCTTGCCCTTTACTTTTTCCGCATTTTATTTTCTTTTCCCTCCTACTTGGCTTATAAACATTGGGGACAATGTTTATTTTTAAGTATGGGGGTGTATTCTCCTATATTCAGTTTTTATTAAAAATCCAAAAAAAAATTAGAAAATCTTTTTCAAAACTCACAAAAAAAATTGATTTTTTTTATTCTTTATTTTCAATTTTGTTATAAAAATTTACAAAATTCAAAAAAATGTTTTCATTTAAAAAACTATTTTAATTTCCAATAAAATAAATTTTGTAATATTAAATTTCTCCAAACTTCATTTATGCAAAATTGATTTTAATTATGAGTTTTCTTTATAGGCTTTTTAAAGAGTTTTCTTTTTATGTAGTTTTAATCTTATATTTCTCTTCAAAATATGTTAGATTTAATTTTTAGATGAATTTGATTTAATGAGTTTTTCATTATCTTGATTTGCTTAGAATATTTCTTAGTTTTACTTTCTCTCTTTAAAATATCATAATTCAATTTTGTAGTAATTGTGTTAAATATCTCTAGATTTTACTTATATTAACTTGAACTCATAGTTTCTTGTAGATTGCTCAAATTATTTTCTATGCTCTTAAAATGTTTCTTTGGAATTTGTTTAGCCTTTAAACCCTAGCCCTTCCCCTACCTTTTTGTTAAACCCATTGTTTGGCATAAAAAAATTTTGAAAAGATCATATGTCATGGGATGAGAGGATAAAATTCATCATTCCTAAACATATGCACCCAAATCAGTAAAAGATTATATGGCATGGAGTTGAGAGGATAAAATTCATCACTCCTAAACATATACATTTGGGATATAAAAAGAAGAAGAAATTAAAAAAAAAAAGATGGAAATGAGAGGATAAAATTCATCATTTCCCATATACAAAGTAACCTCTTCAATGCCAATTTTACCCCATTTAGCCAAGTTCACTTTTTTATCCAAGATATTATTGAGAGAGCATAGTTAATATTTTGTAGTTTTCTAAAAGTTTCTCATGATTGTAAAGTTCTTATAATTTTAATCTTGGAATATTTTGCTTAATTCAATGCAATTTTGTTTATGAAGATTTAGTTAGAGAATTTCAAAACTAAAATTTATTCTACTCATTTCAATTTATGAATTATTAATTATTTCTTATAAATCTGAATTTTAATTTCTTAACTTATTTTGACATGAGTTTTATGAGATTTGAAGTGCATAATTTGAAGTAAATCTTTTTGGAAATGTCCTATAAATTCTTCTCATACTTATAAATTAGTTTTTGCTCTGGAATAGCAAAAGCTTAAGTATGGGGGTATTTGATAGTGCATTATTTATAGTTATTTTTATATAGTATTTTAGTAGTAATTAATTAGTTTTTATATAATTTTAATTTAATATATATCTAATTTGCTTTGTTTTATATTTTCAGGGACTTTGGGGCTGCTAATAGCAATTTCAAGCACATAGCCGTGTTCAGGGGAAATTCTGGAGCATTTCTGCAAAAACCCTCAATACACGCCCCAGGTCACGGGCGTGACCTAGGGGCGTGACCATGGCCACGACCGTGTATCGCTTTCAGCTCACAGAACTCGCTGCCACGTCGGATTAAAGTTACACGCCCCAGGTCACGGGCGTGACCGGGGGCGTGACCTTCAAGTCACGGGCGTGACTCGCCCAACAAGCATTCAATTCAAGCAGTTTCTGCCGCCGAGTCGTTCCAGCTTACACGCCCTTGGTCACGGGCGTGACCGAGGCCGTGCCCTCTCCCTCAACTGCCAAATTAACTCCAGATCGCGCCGTTTCCCGCCGTTTCCTGACTCGGTCAAGACACGCCCTAGGTCACGGGCGTGACCTAGGCCGTGACCCGTCGAGATGATCAATTTTGGCGGTTTTTCTTCCCCAACGTTCCCGGGCTTTCAAGACGCAATTACGCAGCTTACACGCCCTTGGTCACGGGCGTGACCAAGGGCGTGACTCAGCAATTTTCTGCCTATAAAAGCCAGCTGCTGCCAAAGTGATGGGCATCCAGGCCATGCTTAGTTTGGATCGTTTCTAGTATAGTTTTTCTGTATTTTTCTTAGTGTAACTTTATTTTATGTCTTGTCTTTTTTAATTCCTAGCTTAGATCTACTTTACATGCAATTGTACTTTTCTTTACTTAGAAATAAAAATAACTTTCTTCTCAATTATGTTTTGATTTTCATAGTATTTGGTCGGATGAATTCTTAAGCTTTTATCTTTTCAAAATCTCTTATTCATAGTTTAGTTTGGAAAACTAAGATTTACCGTTGATTTGCAATTTTTGGTTTCATATTTCTAGGGTATGATAATCAAGTTTGATCCGTATTTTAGTGTATCGAGAGATCCGTAAATACGGGTAGATCGCTCATCGGTAAAAAGAGTTGTATGCATTCCTCGAGAGAGGGTGACGCAAATCTTCCGGATTGGAGTCAAATCCAATAGTGGGGCTCACCGCATAAAGCAAGCTTAGGGGTTTCGACTGGCCGAGGGGTCTTAATCGATCAACCTAAGGTTAGGTGGTAGTTCTCTCGAGAGAGGTTCTATCATATTTTGGGAACCTCCACGGTCAAGTTTGTCTAAATCGATTTCTTTTGAATTCTAGATTTACAAAACATTTCACTTAAGAATGATTCCCGATCAAATGTTTCTTTTCTTCTAATTATTTTCAAAACTCTATTTTACTGCCGATAAAATAATAATAATTTGCGTGAGTAGAAGTAATCAACAGACCCGTGGAATACGACACTTGATATTTATTTGTTTTGAATATCCTATGCTATGAATGATAGGTGCTCTTGCCTATAGTTCGCAGAATTTGGAGAATATTATTTACATCTTAAATTTTAGCTATCATGGTGCCTCTAGTGGTGTTTAGGTGTTATTAGTCAAAGAGTTATGCTTATAAGTGGTGGTAATATAAAAGGGGGATTATTATTATTTTCCTAAGACCGATTCTCTCCTTCTCTTATTTTTTTTACTGGAGGCACATCGGGAACTCTTCGTCTTCCTGGTCCCGTGAAGCCGGCGAGTCCTAGTCTCCTAGGTTTTTTTTTCGGGCAGTGCCGAGCATCGCCGAAGCCGTCAGAGGTGGGAGGATCGTGGTCGCCGGGGCTTATTTGCGTCGTCGGGGCTAAGGATCCGGGCGGCTCATTCCTCGCTCATCGTGGTTCAGCTGTTCGTCGTGGTTAAGGAAAGAAAACTCTTCACTCTCCCCTCTTCCTCCTTCATCCCCGTCCATTTGGGTTATGCTCCAGGAAATTTACATTTGTGCCTTGTTTTATTTCCATCTTGGTGGCTGTTTGGGGTATGCTTAAATTGCAGGAATTTCTTAAGCTCCTTTTCTTGATAATTAGGGGCTGCCTCTTATGCTTTTTGTTTGGTGGCTGCTTCTTATATTGGTTAATTGGGGGTTGCTTCTTATATTTGTTAATTGGGGGCTGCTTCCTATGTATTTGGTTGGGGGGCTGCTTCCTGTGCCTTTTCTTGGGGGGCTGCTTCCTGTGCCCTTTATTTGGGGGTGCTTCCTGTGCCTTGTATTTGGGGGCTGCTTCCTGTGCCTTTTATTGGGGGGCTGCTTCCTGTGCTTTTAGTTTGGGGGTTGCTTCTTTCCTTGTTATTAGGGGAATGCTGTTAAGTTTATTCATTTTTTCGGGGCTGCTTATTAAGATCTATTGTTGGGGGTTGCTTATTAAGATCTATTGTTGGGGGCTGCTTATTAAGATCTATTTGGGGGCTGCTTATTAAGATCTATTATTGGTGGATGCTTACTAAGATCTATTGTTGGGGGGCTGCTTATTAAGATTCTGTCATTTGGGGGATGCTATGTTTGGTTCCTGACGGCTTCCTATGAATCTATTGGAAATTTCTTTCCCTTTAGGGGCTGCTGCTTGGATTATATAACTTTGGCCTTTGCTTGTATAATCCTGAATTCTTTAGAGGCTGTTGTATATCTATCTCGTTGGATTCATTTTGGGCTACTACAATATGATCTAATTTGGGGCTGACTCCAATGTTTTTTTGTTGGGGGGTTGCTTCTTATACTTTAGTTGGGGGCTTCTATGCTCTATGCTAGGGGCTGCTTTTATTTTCCTTGTCTAATTGGGGGCTGCTGATATGTTTTTCTGTTAGGGGGCTGCCTTATAAAATTTGGTTTGGGGCGGCTGCAGTTGGATACTTGGGTTATTTCTGTTCTTTTGGGCTGCTTTTATCTTCTTTCCTTATCTAAATGGGGGGCTGTTGCTATGCTATTCTATTAGGGGGTTGCCTTATAAAATTTGGTTTAGGATGGCTGCAGTTGGATCCTTGGGTTATTTCTGTTCTCTTGGGTTGCCTTTATCTTTTTCCCTTGTCTAAATAAGGGCTGCTGCTATGCTTTTCCTAAGGGGCTGATTTGCTTCACTTTTGGTGGGTTTCGTTACTTGCAAAAAATTCTGCATATTACTCATAATTACTTGGCTAATTCTGCATATTCACTTGGCAAAATATTGATGGACTTGTTTGAACTGGAATGATGGGTAAAGGGAACAATGGGGTCCTCCATCGCAGTTCTTTTAATAGTGGTGGGTAGGACAATGAGATTTCCACCACGGCGCCTTTTTATTTGGGGTGAACGTCCCCTTTATGTGAGTGGATAGTGACATTGTTTGGGTCCGCCAACACTGGTTCATTTTGAACGTCCCCTTTATGTGAGTGGATTGTGACATTGTTTGGGTCCGCCACCACTGGTTCATTTTGCACTATGTGCTAAATTTAGTTATGCACTTGCTTATCGGGTTGGTTTTATGCGGGCTCTTCTTAAACTACTACTGCTGAAATCTTTATATATGTGTATATATATATATATTTTTATACTCCTTTCAGACCGGTTTATGCTAATTGTTACCTCACCTGCTCTTACTGATAACCTTGCTGTTTTCTTGCACCCTTTGGGCTGAGGCATTCTTTTCTTATGAATGCCTCAGGTTCAGGTTTTTAGCTGTCGCCGGAGTTAGAGCGGGGGTCTTTCAGTTCCCCTGTCGAGGACTTTCCTCTCTTGTAGGTAAGGATGCAGTTTTTTTTGTTGGCTGAAGCCTTCTCTTTTGGATTGTCTTCTCTCTTTCTTGTGGGTTCGTGTCAGTTGTTGGCGCCCGCGTAGTTTTATCCCAGTTTACTTGTCTTATGCTACTACTTGTGTATTATTTTGAGATAGATGATACCCTTATTCTCTGGGAAATGTGTAGGATGCTAGTTATTTGGCTATTGTGATAAAATTGCAAATCATGTCTTTTATTATTATGTAGCATCTATTTTGAAAGTCGTACCAAATATTTTCTTATTTATATATATATAGTAAATCTAGATGTGTGATAGCCTCGGTGTTGTTTATGGAACGTTCAACTATAAGGGGGGGGGGGGGGGGGGGGGGTGTTAGGTGATCTTGATGCTTTTTGACTTACGAGCGTGAGGTGTCAGAAACTAAGTAATGCACAAAAGAAAACACGCAAACAAATTTCACCAGACGACACAAGATCTATAGAGGTTCCTCAAGACCGGGTGTCTTGAGTAGTCCTCTGTCACTCTGCGCCTACCCAGCGATCCGCTAGGCTCAGCAAACTCCGCCGAAAGGTTCAGGCACTCAAGCCTTACAACACGGACCCGCAAGTCCCAACAGCCTAGGCCCTCAAGCCCCTTCTGCCCCCGAGCCCGCAAGCGCGACACTCAGGCCCTCAAGACCTACACTACATAGACCCGCAAGTCCTGTGCCCACAGCCTAAGCCCGCAAGCCCCTAATGCGCCCGAGCCCTCAAGCTCGACAAGTCGCACCCGCGAGTGCACTGCCCTGGCCCTCAAGCCTCACAGCTCTCCAGCCCTCAAGCTAGACAATATGGCCCGCAAGCCTTACAAGAGATTACAGATGTAAACTATTTCTTCTGCCTGATGTTGATCGGCAACCTTAGCCTGATGATGATCGGCTTCTTGAGAATGAAGAGAATGCTTCTGAATCAGATCTTGAATGCACGGTTCTTCTTCACTTCTTTCTTAGCCGGATGTGGATTGGCTTCTTAGCAGTCGATGAGGATGACTGCTTCTTTCTTTCTTGCGGTGCTTGTGTTGTTCGATTTTCTTCGTACGCAAGTTCTTTCTTCAATGATGATTTTTAGGGCAACCTCATATGTCCTTTTATAAGACTGAGAGGGGTCACCCAACGGTCTTCTGAAAGGTTCCTTTATGTGTCAGAATTCCAAATCTTTTTAGCACGCGCAAATACCTCGAAACTGTAAGTGCACACGCTGATTTAACAATCAGGCGGCGACATTAATTGCTGACAGTTCGCGTCCACAAGATTTGAATTTGTCTCAACGATATATTCCATCGTTACGACGACATGGAATATCTCTCGACGACATCTCTTTGTCGGCTCCTTGAGCTTTGGAAATTCTTCTCAGATCTCCTTGCTTCTGCCTCCGTTGCTTGCATTCCAACGATATGGGACATGCTGGCGTTCCTGCATATACGATGATATGCTTTCTTTGACTGTGTCGTTGGAATCTTCTTTGTTCACTCTGTCATTGTAATTGCAGTATTGTCTTGTCGACATGGCCGCTATTTTGATGTCGACGATACTCCATTCTTCTTGACGACATGTCTTTCTTTGACAGTTTCTCTGCGTCTGCTTTGCTTGTCATTACAGCGACAAGCATACTTTGTCGTCCATCCCTTCAGTTCTTCTCGACGATATATCCTTGTATTCTCCTGAGATTATGAACTAGATGTGTGAGCAAATACAAAGTGAAGTATTCTTGACATGATGACTTCTTCAAATCAGGAATCATGTGGGCACGATTCCCAACAATCTCCCCTTATTTTAAGAAGTCAGAATCTCATTTCAAGACTACTTCACATGACAATAAATAGCATAATCTTAACAGAAGGTGTGTCAAGATATGACTTATCTTTGAGCTAGCTCACCCTTGATTTGCGCCCCCTGTCTTTAGGGCATACTTTGAGTACATCAATTTTGTAGCTCCCCCTTGATTTCGTGTCTCTTCTTTGAGCACTTTTTGATTTGGTGTCTCTACTTTGAGCACTTTTTCTCCCCCTTTCTGACTTCTTGCCTTCTGCTTCTCTAAGTAGGGAGTGGCTCCCCCTTGCTTAGTCATGATTCATTGAAGTCCTGTGAGAATTTCTAACAACTTATCTAGAAAGACATTAGTAAATAATATAGTTGAGTTTCACTCTAAGTTTAACATCCCCAATTAGAATTTGAAGAAGTTAAACTTAGCTTCATCTAGGGGCTTGGTAAATATATCAGCCACTTGTTTATCTGTGGGGACAAATTCAAGTGTGATATCTTCATTCTCCACATGCTCCCTGATGATGTGATACCTGATCTCAATATGCTTAGTCCTGCTGTGAGATACAGGGTTCTTAGCAATTGAGATAGCACTTGAAGAGTCACAAAACAGGGGTGTTTTGGTCGTCTTTAGGTTGTAGTCTTCAAGTTGATGTTGAATCCATAACAGTTGGGCGCAGCAGCTGCCAGCAGAGATGTACTCTGATTCTGCGGTTGAGATTGCCACACTCGTCTGCTTCTTACTGCCCAAGGAAATCAGTCTTCCTCCAAGGAATTGACATGTTCTGGAGGTGCTCTTTCTATCTTCCTTGCATCCTGCATAATCTGCATCTAAATAACCCGTCAGTGCACATTCATTGTTCCTAGGGTACCATAGGCCAAGATTAGATATACCCTTTAGGTATCTTAGAATTCTCTTCACAGAGACATAGTGAGATGCCTTGGGATTCACCTGATATCGAGCACAGACACACGTTGCAAACATTATGTCAGGCCTACTGGCAGTGAGATAAAGCAAGGATCCAATCATGCATCTGTACTTGGTTTCATCAAAGGGTATGCCCTTTTCATCCTTGTCCAGAGACATATTGGTTCCCATTGGAGTTTTCATGGAAGAAGCACTCTCCAAACCAAATTTCTTGACTAGCTCCCTAGTGAATTTGGTCTGAGAGATGAAAATGCCATCTTCAGATTGTTTCACTTGGAGACCTAGGAAGTATTTGAGCTCACCCATACTGCTCATTTCAAACTTTCCCTGCATCAAGTTGGCAAATTTTTTGCAGAGATTGTTGTCTTTAGAGCCAAAGATAATGTCGTCAACATAGATCTGCACTAGCAAGATCTTGCCCTTTACTTCCCTTAGGAACAATGTCTTATCAATCTTTCCCCTTGAGAACTTGTTCTCAATTAGAAAGCTTGACAGTGTCTCAAACCAGGCCCTAGGTGCCTGCTTTAAGCCATAAAGGGCTTTTTTAAGAAAATAAACATAGTCAGGATGAGTAGATTCGACAAAACCTGAAGGCTGCTCTACATATACTTCCTCTTTAAGGTCACCATTTAGGAAGGCTGACTTCACATCCATTTGGTAGACCTTGAAGCCTTTGAATGCTGTTGAAACCAGAAACTAGTTCCTTGTGGAGCTCGGGGCCCCCAACAGGTTGGGGGGCGACTTGCACTTACTTATCCCGTGGAAAAAGTACGTCGGGGTCTCAGAACTTAACACAGACCCTTAACTCAGCAGGGAGGTCCCACCACACACCTGGAAGATCTTTGGATTACTTCCCCTCCAGAGCCAAAGCTGAGGCTCGGGCACCTTGGAGAACTCAGGGGAGTCTCGGCAAGGAGAGCCTAAGGAGAGAGAAACCTAGAACTGGATCCTCTCCAAAGGTGCCCTTTGGGTCTTATTTATAGTTTTTCTGAACTCGTCTACGAATAGCGGAACTCCGCCTTTTGGTTTTGCTATTTGCACCCCAATTTGGTCTGCTAACAGCCAAACTCTGCTGTTCGGGGTGGCTATTTGCAGGTCTCCAGGGGCAAGAGGGTAATTCTAACTTCCTTTCCCCTGGAAGAGGGGTCTGCGAGACCAGGAATGCCTCTTGGTCTCGCCATTCTGTGTGCGAGGGCTCCTGTCGCCTCTGCGACCTCTGGAGTCTCGCAGAACCCATGGCATGGCACATCTCGCCGAGCATTCCGGCGAGATCGGTTCTTATCCTTCTAGCTCTCGCCCTACACCAACTGCCGAGACCATGCCCCAGCGCTTTTACCTATGCTTTTTGGTAATGCCGTTCTGCGAGGTCTAGGGGGTGGAGCTCGGGGCGAGATCGATCCTTACCCTAAACCCTGCGAGGTCTAGGGGGTGGAGCCAGGCGAACCCCGGTTTGTACACAATCCCCGCTCTTTGTGAGTTTATCCTGGGCTCGCAAAGAATCATCCAACACTAGGGTGTTCGCTTGGCGACAGCTGTCTTGTCAGGAATCTTTCTGTGGGTCCCACCGTCTGGCTATAAATACCATCTGGGCTGAAGGGTGCCCTCATTTTCTTTTTCTCCTCACTCTTCTCTTTACTGTAGCTATCCTCTGATGCCTCTCTCCAAAGAGATGGAAGCTCGCCTGAAAGCCTCGAAGGCTCGCGAGACAGCGATGATGTTGAAGCCCCCGGCCTGGATGGACCGTGCGTCCGCCTCCCCTGCGCCACAACTGAAGAAGGCGAAGGCCGTTCGCCGATTGGGGGACGAAACTGTTGACCTCGACTCCTCCCTCGGCGAGAAACCCGTTGAGGAGGTATGGATTATTTCCTTCGGGCGAGAATACCTAACTGTCATTTTCTAAACTTCGCTCTCGCAGGTAACTAAAGCTGACAAGGATGTCGGCGGGCCCTCGAACGAACTTCTCACTACACCTCGGGAAAATGCGAATACTGTCAGCGAGAATCCTCCTGGTACGCTGCCTGATCTCGCTGTGTCTCGTTTTAAATCTCTCCTTGATGACGCTTATTGCTCCTTCACTTTCTTTTTGTAGTTTCGCGCCATGCGACGCCGGGGGAGCGGGGTCAGCGAACTCCCTCACCCAAATGCCAGGACGCTAACCTCTCGGCGCCAAACTTTAGGCTTCTTGCCAATGATGATTCGGGTGGCTCGCGTCCGCCGGACGCCCCCTTTACCGGTACTGCGAAATACCCCCCTGGCAAGGGGAAAACTCAGCCCCCTTACTATGGCACCGCCTTCGATCCTCCGCCTAACACTTTTAGCCATCACACGGGTAAGTCTTCTCGCCTCGGATATTTACTCTGAATTATCTTTCCTAACCTCGCGTGCGACCCTGCTTTGTCAGATGGCGAGACCCAGCTCACCGACTCCGAATTCGGGGATGACGAAATGTCCCCATTTCCAGAGCGGGTGGAAGATTTCCTGGGTGATGCGCGAGACCCTGAAGTGGTGAAAAAGAGAACCGCGGAGTTGTTCCAAAAGCAGAACCAGATGTTACAAGATCTTAACATCCAGGCGAGAGTGGATAGACAGGCCGCCGAGAAGAGATACGAATCCCTGATGGATGAGTGCGACAAACTTCGTGTGGCGATACCCCTGGATCCCAGCGAATGCGAGACCTCCCAAGAGACGCTCATAGCGAGGATGAGAGACCACGCCCAACTAATCGAACGCGACGGTCGTGCTGCTGCCGAATTCCACAACCCCCGGAGGCCGCCGAGGAGGGGGCCGCGAGGTGGCGGTAGATGGCAGTGGTTGCCTTACTGATCTCGCGGCCTTGCGTTCTCTATTTTATGAACAATTCGCTTTTGTTTCTCTTATTGCAACAATCTCGCCAGACCATGGCCCTTAATGATTCTCGCTCGCCACGAATATCGGACAATTTATTAACTACGGTTATCGCTCGCGAACTTATAACGCCGCTTTTCCTTTACCTTGCTCTCGCATGCCTGTGACATTTTCGCTTGCAAATTATCTTATTCTAACCTATCCTGCAGATTGATCTCGCTCGCCAATGATTGGCGAAATAATTTTGTTTGGTGTGTCCCAATGATGTGACGTTTTGTCTGACTGCACCCCGGCGCTTGGGCTTCTTCCCGCCGTTTTTACTTTTCTATAAATAGCCTCCCCATTAATATCATTTACCTACCGCCTTCCTCTTCTCCCAGTTGCAGAGCTCTCGCCAGCTTTGTTCTCGCCTCCTTCTATACTTGTTCTCGCAGGTACTCGGGATGGTGAAACCCGCAAAAGAGCTTCCCGAGGCCGAAGGACGGCTGAAGTGTGCCTGGGCCTATTGCGAGCACGACTTCTTCCACTGTAATATGAGCGAGGAAGAATACCTTTCCTCCATCGCCGATTACGTCCCCTCCGATTTCACCGCCCACCGGCCTGAGAAGGGCGAGGTGATTAACACCTTACGGGCCGACGAGATTGCCATCCCCATCGCGCACTTCGCGGTGGGCCTGCGACTTCCCCTCTGGCCCGAGGTTCGCCAGGTATACTTCCTTCCCACCTTCATCATTCTCGCGAGATTGATCTCGCTCGCTTCATTTTTCTTTACTTGCGGTTTTTCAGGTTCTCCGGCACTATGGAGTTGTTCTCGGCCAGCTCACCCCCAACGCGATGGCGATAATCGTGGGGTTCGCTTGCTTCCTCCGCGAGGAGCGAATAGAGTTCAGCCTTCCGGTTTTTCGGAAGCTGTTCTCCTTCCGTGCCTATTCTGAGGGCACGGTCTACTTCGTAGGGTCGGGCTTCAAGGTCGTCGAGACAATAAACAAAGCTCATTTCTGGGCCCAGAAGTTCCTCCTGGTGAAGGGGAACTTCGGCAACATCCCGGTCTCGCCAATCCAGTACAACGACACCGTCTACCGTCCTCCCCCCTCGGCTGTCACGATGCCGACCTCTGCCAGTTCTTTCAGAAGAAGAACTTCGAGGTAGGCCATCTCCGCCGGAACGTCGACATTCTTCTACCGGTGCTCCCTGGGGAAGGTAAAGATCTCGCCTCCACTACCCGCTTTATATTTGTTCTCGCTATTCTCCCTAACACAATTCTTAAACAGGTGAGCGAGACATTCCCCTCCACCCACCTTACGCGAGCAACATCAAACCCTCCGCTGACTTCGCTCTCGCCACGATGGGGGCGGCGGCCTGCCGAGAAGGTCATTCCCCCCCTGCGGCTGCCTCCAAGAAAAGGAAGGAGGCCTCGGGAAGCAAGCCTTCCCGCCAACCCACTTCAAAGAAGCCGAAGATAGGCGCGAGCCCGCGCGCCTCTGTGAAGGGAAAGCGCCCTGCCGAGTCCTTGACTCCCGGGGTCGATGCTTCCTCGCACCCCGAGGTTCGGGAAGTCGAACCAACCGAGGTTGCTACCAGGACCCCGGCATTGCCTATTCCAACGAAGCACCCACACTTCGGCCTTGGGGTGCGAGCCAAGGATGGAACCGGCGAGCGCTTAGTGCGCTGGAGGGAGGAGGCCAACCGGGTTGACGTCTCCTCTGTTCTTCCCACTTGGGTGGAGATGGACGAGGTGACCTCCCATGCCTTCAATCTATCCTATGTCTTATATGGCTGCGAGGACGCTGCGGCCTATACAGAAGCGACCGCACGGGGTCTCGCTTATGAAAGCGCGAGGTCCCAGTTGCGGTCAGTGGAACTCGCCCACATGACGGGCCGCAGGTGCCTGGAGCTGGAGAACGAGTGCGCCGAGCTCGCCGGGGCCCTCAAGGTCTCGCAGGCGAAAGTGGGTGATCTCACGGACAAGTTAGCCTCCGCCGAGACCGGAGTGGTGAGTCATTCATCAACCCTGCTTCTCCCTTTTTTCCTACTTTTTTCCTTACGCGTTTTTTGCTTCCAGGATGCCGAGATGGCTAGGTTGTCGGATGCTCGGGTCCTGAGCTTGGAGGGTGAGGTTGCCGCGTTGAAAGCTCTCAATCGTGATCTCACTCGGGCTGCCCTTCCCCCCTCTCCTCGCCGGTTAAAGGAAGAGAGGCGCGATCGCGACGAAGCACTACGCGTGGAGTCGACGAACGCGGCACGCTTCGTCTTTCAGGCCATGAAAGGTGCTGGGTTGCTGGTTGCCGAGGCCGAGAGCGTGACGGTCGAGGATATCGTGCCGGAGCTCTTCCGGCCGCTTCCGCCAGTGAAGAATGACGATGACGACGAGGAGCTTTTTGCCGAAGACTAGAGAGCGCAACTCCTGTTTTTATTTGTCGTAAATTTTGGGGCTGGCGAGATCGCCGCCCATTTGTAACTAAACTCTTCTCTTGAATGGAAATTTTGTGCATCGCTTCCTTTTTTCACTTAGCCTTCCTTAGATTTTATTTTCATACTAGTTTATCTTATATCTGTCGAGAACCTTTTCTCTCACCACGCGAAAGGTCGTCCCCTCATTTTCTAAAATTTCGGAGACCAAACATTTTCTCTTCGTTAACATGTGCCGAGGACCTTCCTTCTCGCCCAGCGAGAGGTCGTCCCCTTATTTTCAAAACATTTCGGAGACCGAAACACTTTCTTTTTGTTAATTACTGCCGAGGACCCTCTTTCTCGCCCAGCGAGAGGTCGTCCTCTCATTTTCAAAACATTCAGGGACCCAAACACTTTCTTTTTGTTAATTATTGCCGAGGACCCTCCTTCTCGCCCAGCGAGAGGTCGTCCTCTTATTTTCAAAACATTTCGGAGACCAAAATACTTTCTCTTTGTCAATTATTGCCGAGGACCCTCCTTCTCGCCCAGCGAGAGGTCGTCCCCTTATTTTCAAAACATCTCGGAGACCAAAACACTTTTTCTTTGTTAATTACTGCCGAGGACCCTCTTTCTCGCCCAGCGAGAGGTCGTCCTCTCATTTTCAAAACATTCAGGGACCCAAACACTTTCTTTTTGTTAATTATTGCCGAGGACCCTCCTTCTCGCCAGCCTCTCCGCGAGTTCAACCGGCCCTACCAGCTAGCGAGAGCCTGGTAGCGGGATCGTCCGGGGCATTCCAGCACAAAGAGTTTATCACCTTGCCAGCCTCTCCGCGAGTTCAACCGGCCCTACCAGCTAGCGAGAGCCTGGTAGCGGGATCGTCCGGGGCAATCCAGCACAAAGAGTTTATCACCTTGCCAGCCTCTCCGCGAGTTCAACCGGCCCTACCAGCTAGCGAGAGCCTGGTAGCGGGATCGTCCGGGGCAATCCGGCACAAAGAGTTTATCACCTTCCCAGCCTCTCCGCGAGTTCAACCGGCCCTACCAGCTAGCGAGAGTCTGGTAGCGGGATCGTCCGGGGCAATCCAGCATAAAGAATTTATCACCTTGCCAGCCTCTCCGCGAGTTCAACCGGCCCTACCAGCTAGCGAGAGCCTGGTAGCGGGATCGTCCGGGGCAATCCAGCACAAAGAGTTTATCACCTTGCCAGCCTCTCCGCGAGTTCAACCGGCCCTACCATCTAGCGAGAGCCTGGTAGCGGGATCGTCCGGGGCAATCCGGCACAAAGAGTTTATCACCTTGCCAGCCTCTCCGCGAGTTCAACCGGCCCTACCAGCTAGCGAGAGTCTGGTAGCGGGATCGTCCGGGGCAATCCAGCATAAAGAATTTATCACCTTGCCAGCCTCTCCGCGAGTTCAACCGGCCCTACCAGCTAGCGAGAGCCTGGTAGCGGGATCGTCCGGGGCAATCCAGCATCCTCATTTGTTGCTTGGAACTCAGGATTAATATAAAACACTGCATGTGAAAATAGTTCATAGAGATCAGGTTACATAAGAACTTCATGGATAGAAACGCTTCAAGTCGTCCCCGTTCCTAGCTCGGCCGAGAGGTACCCCTTCCACATCCTGGAGGTGGTACCCCCCCGACTTCAGCACCTCACTTACAATATATGGGCCCTCCCAATTGGGATTGAGCTTACCCACTGTGGCTCCCCTTCCTGCCGCGTCCACCTTCTTCAGTACCAAGTCCCCCTTCTGGAAATGCTTTACTCGTATGTACTTGTCGAAGTACCTGGCCATCCGCCTCTTTACTTCTTCTTGCCTAATGGTAGCCAAGTCTCGGAGTTCCTCTACCAGGTCCAAAGACAACCGTTGGCCTTCCTCGTTGCTTACCCTCCATTCTTCATCTCCTTCTCCCGCGGTGGCCACCCTAGGCGTCTTGACTTCAAACTCGACCGGGAGGACGGCCTCGGATCCGTGAGATAGCTTGAACGGGGTTTCCCCGGTGGCTGTGTTTGGAGTGGTCCTCAGAGCCCAGAGGACCGAGGGTAGTTGCTCCACCCAATTCCCTCTAAGATTCTCGATCTTCTTTTTGAGGAGGTTCACTATAATTTTGTTCGCCGCCTCCACCTGCCCGTTACTCCTTGGATGGTGGACCGACGCGAACCTGAGATCTATGCCAAGTTGGGTACAGAAGCTGACGAAATCATCGCTGGCGAACTGTGGCCCATTATCCGTGACGATGGCGAGAGGAAGCCCGTGCCTGCAAATAATCTCCCCCCAAACAAAATTCTTTACTACCTGAGTGGTTACCTTGGCTAGCGTCTTTGCCTCGATCCACTTGGAAAAATAATCGATCATCACCAGTAAGAACCTCCTTTGACCGCTTGCCTGGGGGAAAGGTCCTACCAGGTCCAGTCCCCAAATGGCGAACGGCCAAGGGGCCGTGATCGTTCTCATCCTCTGAGCTGGGAGGAGTTGAAGAGGAGCGTAGAGCTGACACTTGGAGCACCTCCTGGAGAACTCGGCCGCATCCTTGCTGAGGGTGGGCCAGAAGTAACCTTGCCTCAGAACCCTCCCTTCCAGGGTCCGGCTTCCCGAGTGGCTACCGCACTCCCCCGAGTGGATCTCTTCCAGGACTCTCGGGACTTCTTCCTCCGAGACGCAACGGGCTAGGAGCCCTGAGAGTGTCTTTCTATAAAGTATCCCAGCATGCAAGGAATAGTAGGCCGATTTATACCTGAGTCGCCGCTTGTCAATTTCCCCCTCGGGGAACCTCCCTGAGGCTAGAAAAACAATAAAAGGGTCCATCCACGATGCCCGCTGATCTACTTCCATGAGCTCTCCTTCCTCAATGGAGGGTCGGAAGAGTTCTGACAGGGCTCCCCCACCCTGAGGGCCAAATTTAGCCAAGAGGTCTGCCTGAGTGCTTTCCTCTCTGGGGACATGTTTGATGGAAAAAGTCCGGAACTGCCCCACCACCCCCTCGACCTTTTCCAAGTACCTCTGGAGGGTCGGCTCCTTGACCTCGAACTCTCCCTTGATTTGACAAGCAATGACCATGGAGTCCGACGAGACCTCCACATCCTGTACTCCTAGCTCCTGGGCCAAGAGGAGACCTGCTATCACCGCCTCGTACTCTGCCTGGTTATTGGTGAGGGGAAAGTGGAAATGGATTGCTTGCTCTATCCTGGTCCCTTGGGGACTGACCAGGATCACCCCTCCACCAAAGGAATGCCTTCCGGATGCTCCATCTACTAACATCTTCCAAGGCACCGGATGGGGTAGTTCTGACTCGTCCACCTCAGTAACGTAGTCTGCCAGGAAATCTGCCACCGCCTGTGCTTTTATGGATACCCTCGGTACATAAGAGATATTGAACTCGCTCAACTCTACCGACCACTTAGCCAATCTTCCGGAGTGCTCTACTCCCTCCATGATACTGCGGAGGGGGTGGTCGGTTACTACCTTTATGGAATGTGCCTGGAAATAGGGTCGGAGCTTCCGGGCCGACACTACCAGAGCGAAGGCCAGCTTCTCCAAGATAGGATATCTAATCTCGGCCTTTCTCAGCACTCTACTTACGTAATAGATCGGCAGTTGTTTCCTCCCTTCTTCCCAGAAAAGCACCGAACTCACGGCTTCCGACCCTACCCCCAGGTATAGGGATAAGTCTTCCCCTGACCTCGGCCCTTGCAGTAGCGGAGCCTTGGCCAGTTGTTCTTTCAACGCTTGAAAAGCATTTTCGCACTCGGAGGTCCATTCAAACTTTTGATTACCCCGTAACACCTTGAAGAAAGAGGAGCATCTCTCCCCTGCCTTGGAGAGAAATCTACTTAACCCAGCCAACTTTCCCGTCAAGCGTTGGACCTCCTTAGCATTTCTTGGGGGTGCCAACTCGAGGATTGCCTTGACCTTATCTGGGTTAGGCTCCACCCCAGCCGGGGTGAGCATGTGGCCCAAGAATTTTCCTCGACTGGCTCCGAAGACACACTTCGACGGGTTGAGTCTCATCTTGAACTTCCGTAGGGTTTCGAAAGTTTCCTTGAGGTCGCGGAGGTGGGATTCAAGATCTCGGCTCTTGACCATGAGGTCATCGACATAGACCTCCTGGTTTCTCCCCCTTTGCTCACGGAAAACCCGGTCCATCATCCTTTGGTATGTGGCCCCCGCATTCTTGAGCCCGAAGGGCATCATCCTATAACTGTAGCATCCCTCCCTCGTGATGAAGGAGACATCCTTGATGTCAGGGGGATGCATGCGGATCTGATGATAACCTGAAAAAGCATCTAAGAAAGACATCATATGAAAACCGACGGCTGAGTCAACCAGCGCGTCGATTCTAGGCAGGGGGTAACAATCCTTCGGGCATGATTTATTAAGCAAAGAGAAATCGATACACATTCGCCATTTACCTCCACCTTTCTTTACCATGACAACGTTGGAGACCCAGCCTGGGTACTGGATCTCCTTTACAAAACCTGCTTTCAGAAGCTTTTCCACTTCCTCGCGGATGGGCCCTTCCAGCTTGTCTGCAGTGGGCCTCCTCCTTTGGCGGATGGGGCGGGTGCCGGGCTCGAGGTTGAGGCGGTGACAGGCTACATCCGCGTCTATCCCGGGCATCTCCGCGGCACTCCAGGCAAAGACGTCCATGTTCTTCTGGACGCATGCGAGGATCTCCGCCCTCTCCTCTGAGTTGAGCTCTCCGCTGACCCGAATCTTCTCCATCACCCCCAGTCGGGTGACAACTTCCAGCTCGATGACCTCGTCTACGGCCTCCAGCCGCGACTGCTCCCCCCAAGGCCTCTCCTCCTCTCCTTCGTCGGCGAGCTCCTGGGCTCCTCCTTCCTCCCCTTCCATCTCCATCACCTCCTCCACCCTTCTCTTCTCGGCCTTTCCTCCTTCTTCTTTTCCTCCTTTCTCCGCCCAGGGCCCTACCTCGACCCCTTCCTGGGCATGAACTTCCTCCCCCTTTTCTCCCTCTTCTCCTTCATCCTCTTCCCCTGCCTCGGTCATCTTCTCCATCCTCTTATCCCACTCTTCCGCTCCCCCCATCCAGGAGATGGTGTTGACAGCCGTCACGTAGCACTGCCTCGCCACCTTGGGGTCTCCCCTGACTCAGACCTGGATTCCACCTGTGTTGAACTTTAGGCACTGGTGTAGGGTGGAAGGGACGCATCTAAATGCACTAATAAGAGGCCGACCGAAAATGGCGCTATAGCTGCTTGGGGCGTCCACAATCACGAAACGGCAGTTCCGCGATTGCCCCCCGAGAGTTACGTGGAGTCCTACTCCTCCCTCCACCTCTTTTCTCTCTCCCGAAAAACCAAACAAGGGGCCATCCGAGGCCAACACCCTTCGGGCCTCTACCTTCATCTCGTCAAACGCTTTCTTGAAGATAACGTTGACCGAGCTGCCGTTGTCCACCAAGATCCGCGAGACGGTGAAGTTTTCGATGGCGGTTTGGATAACCAGCGCATCGCAGAACGGGTCTTCATGACCGGGCATGTCCTTGCGGGAGAAGGTGATCCTCTCCACCGGGGGCGGGGCTTGGGATGTCGAAGCTACGCTCCGACGGTACATAGCATGGAGGCGACCCTGATTCCCCCCCGGGCTCCTACGTCCACCCGATCTTCGCATCTTTCCTCTTCGTCTTCCTGGGCGAGGACTTCTTCGATCCTCACCGGGCGCTGCTGCGGTTGTGGTGCTGGTCCCCTTGACCTTCTCATTTCTAGAAACTCCGGGCAGGTGGCGGTCGCGTGGCCTTCCTCCTGGTGGAAGACACAATAGGGCAGCGCCGCCACCCTCCCCTCTACTCCTACTCCTCTGTGCCTCCTTCTGGGACCGGCTCCTCCGGCCCCCGCCCCCCTTCCTCTTCCCGCTCTTCCTCTCCCGATCTCCATTGCTTGATGGGGTGGGGGAGGGGGTGGCCTTGGGCCCTGCCTCCACCCCAGCTGATGGGGTCTCCCCTGTCCTCCCTGGAAGTTACCTCCTCCGTGGTGGAACCCCCTTCCCGGGCCCTGCATTCCACCACCTTGCTGTCTCTACCCCAACTCTGGGGCCCTGACCTCCTCCCTTCTTCTTCCTTCGGGGTGCCTATTCTCCGGCTCGCTCAGCCGTGCCAATCTCTTTGTGAACTCGGGGTTAGCTGCCTCCCCGTCTACTTCCTCCGCCGCTCGCTCCATTAGCTCTTCATAGGAAAGAGGGGCCCTCCTCTTGAGATCCATCTTGAAGAAACCCTCTCGCAGCCCCACCGTAAAGGCCAGCTGGAGTGTGTGCCCAGGTACCTCTTGAATGAGGAGGACTTCTTCCCTGAATCGCTCCAGATATTGGGCTAGAGATTCTCCTTGTTTTTGCTTGATGCTGAAGAGAGACTCCGGGTCTTTCTTCCTCTTCTTCAAGGTGGAGAAGCGCAGCAGGAAACCCCTACGCAAATCCTCAAAAGCATAAATCGAACCCGAGGGTAACTGGTAGAACCAGTCCCTCGCCTTCTCCTTCAGGGTGGTGGCGAAGAGTCGGCACTTGAAGGCGTCCGACATGGGTCTGATCGAGACCATATCTTCGAACCATTGCAGGTGAGGAACGGGATCGCTGTTCCCAACATACAAGGTCATGGCTGGTTCCCTGAACCCCTCGGGGAGTGGTGCCGAGAGCACCAACTCGCAAAAGGGACTCCCCCCGTTCACCTTCTGAACTGGCTCTACTCTTCCTGCAGAACCTCCTGCCGAGGCTCCCTCTGCCACCCCTGGGTTTGCCGAGAACACAGTTGCCGAGACTCCTCCTGCCGAGACCACTCTGGTCGGGATCTCGCTCGGACCTACTGGACTGGGGAAGAGCTCGCGACCCGTGATATCTCGGCCTGCCTCCTGGACCGCTGCTTCCTTGCCCGCTCTCTGGCCTGGGGCGTTCTCGCAGCCCCCGGATGGAGGGGCCATCTGAGGGGCCGGGGTGGCAAAACCACCCAGAGCCGAGGCTATGGCGCTCTGAAAGGCTCCAATCATATCCCTCTTGAGCTCGGCCAGCATATCCATCGTCACTGGCGACCCTGCGGGTGGCGAACCTCCGAACCCTGCATCTCGCTCATCCTCGCCCGCCATGCTTTCTCCTAGAGATTTTCCTGTACTAGCCACTCTCCACGCTCACCGCACCAAGAATGTTGAAACCAGAAACTGGTTCCTTGTGGAGCTCGGGGCCCCCAACAGGTTGGGGGGCGACTTGCACTTACTTATCCCGTGGAAAAAGTACGTCGGGGTCTCAGAACTTAACACAGACCCTTAACTCAGCAGGGAGGTCCCACCACACACCCGGAAGATCTTTGGATTACTTCCCCTCCAGAGCCAAAGCTGAGGCCCGGGCACCTTGGAGAACTCAGGGGAGTCTCGGCAAGGAGAGCCTAAGGAGAGAGAAGCCTAGAACTGGATCCTCTCCAAAGGTGCCCTTTGGGTCTTATTTATAGTTTTTCTGAACTCGTCTACGAATAGCGGAACTCCGCCTTTTGGTTTTGCTATTTGCACCCCAATTTGGTCTGCTAACAGCCAAACTCCGCTGTTCGGGGTGGCTATTTGCAGGTCTCCAGGGGCAAGAGGGTAATTCTAACTTCCTTTCCCCTGGAAGAGGGGTCTGCGAGACCAGGAATGCCTCTTGGTCTCGCCATTCTGTGTGCGAGGGCTCCTGTCGCCTCTGCGACCTCTGGAGTCTCGCAGAACCCATGGCATGGCACATCTCGCCGAGCATTCCGGCGAGATCGGTTCTTATCCTTCTAGCTCTAGCCCTACACCAACTGCCGAGACCATGCCCCAGCGCTTTTACCTATGCTTTTTGGTAATGCCGTTCTGCGAGGTCTAGGGGGTGGAGCTCGGGGCGAGATCGATCCTTACCCTAAACCCTGCGAGGTCTAGGGGGTGGAGCCAGGCGAACCCCGGTTCACTTCGTCGAACGCTTCACTTCTGACTTTCGTTGAACGACGCCCCTTCAACTTCGTCGAACGCTTCCTTTCCGACTTTCATCGAACGCTGCCCTTCTGACTTTCGTCGAACGATGGCCCTTCGACTTTCGTCGAACGCTACCCCTTTGAATTTCGTCGAACGGAAGTAACAGAGACGATTTTGACTTAAAAGCATAAAGAAAGTAGCTTACTCTGCTGCTGCTGCCCATCGACGGGGAGGTCGATATTGTATTGAAGTTTACCAAATTCTTCTAAACTACCCCAACATCCTACCCGAGCTCAAACTCAGCTCCTGAACACAAGAATAAGCTCCAATTAGGGTAAGTAAATTAATCATCACTTGCTAACCATGACTCAAACCTGATCACCTCGGGGTCCTAGGGCTTCTACCGAGTCTGAGTCAACCCCTGGTGACACAACACAGTCATGAGGGGCCTAGCACGCACTGGGATGTTATAAATCTAATAAACGAAGAAACAATATCGTCCCCGAAATTTAAGTTGAGGTTATGGGGTTTATGTTCAGGTTACAAAAGTCATCTGGAGTACACTTTAAATCCCACTCACCACTAGTGAGGGTCACAACGTATTCACATCACCGGACTTCCAATTTCCCCCGTGTGTACTTCTGTTATACTTCATGACACTTATGATTCAAATTATGCATAGAGAAATCTTAAGTGTCTCTCATCCTGATGCAAACAAAAATATTGTGGTGATAAGACATAGTTGGGTTTATTTAATGAAGGAGAACAACCAAACAATACTTATTCGACTGCATAAGGGCAACATAATAGCAAAACTGTTCTGAATAAACCAAACAAACAACTCCCATCCTCTGTTTCCAGCAACACTCCAAAAGAATAAAGGAATTAGTTGCAGCCGGCCAACTAAACACACCAACAGGTGAGAGAGAGCTTACAGTTAGGGTAGAAATTCTGATCACAATAATAACTCAGAAATCCCTTGCCAAATCGTGCAGAATGAGGAGGAGACGAGAAGTAGAATGAGGAACCCTAGCTGCGATACCGCCGAGAGAAGAAATAAAAAGGTTGGTAGAAAATAATAAAACTCAAACACCTCATCAAACATATATTCTCCTCCACCGCCTAACAGTCATTTATTATTATCCTTTCTTATGAGCAACCCACAATTATATCTATTATCCCACGTATAACTACATAACTCAATTAACATGATATTGGTACACTAAAGTAACATCACTTTCATTCTATCTGCCGCCGGCGATGTCAAATAATAATGAAGTCATCCTTCATCATAAACATACAAAGTATTGTAAGGAAAATGTTGACACTAATTTATTTTTATTTTCATCATCGTGGTTGCATCACGTAATAGCTATAACGTTGACCCTTAGGGTTGACGTAAATATTTTTGGGTTTCTGTACAGAGCCTTTAGAGGTCTGCCTTGTCGAGTCAATACAATTACACGTACACCTACCTGCACGTATAGAGACATATTCATATCTCACTAAATAAGTAAATGCAACTTATCATCAATATTCAACTCACGTGTTCGATTCACGACGAGTTTCAACACCCTTGAAGCTATCACCCATATTGAGAGGTTATTATGAATCTAATCATCATCGTTCACGTACTCTTCAAATACACAAGATCTTAGGGAAAATGAAGTCGATACGTAAATAGTCTAATAAACGAAGGGACAAGCTCCCGTACGTTTTTGGGCTAAATTTCTTCCACCGCCCATACGGTACATTCATCTCACGTATGAGCACAAACCTTAGGGGCATATCCTCCTTGACTTAGAGTTCTTACCCTATAGATCCCCGTATCGACGCACTTATATATCAGCTGTGATGTAGAAATTCAAATTTTTACGGCGACGACCAAGCTGCATATCATTGTAATGAGAGCATGTACAAATAACATCCAACCACCCGGTACATTTATATATGTTTGAACTTAACATGAACCAAGGTGCAAGGCTCAGGATGATTTCACTTCGACATGTGTTATGCAGACTACCAAAAGTACGGCATACTTCACAATATGATAAACTAAATCAAATCCATTCCAAGCACCCTACCATCCCTGCCAATGATCATCCATGGCATGTTTATTTTAGAAAAACTTATAGGATTTTAGATCATCAATCAAGTCATATTAATCTTGTTGACTACACTGCCTAACACTTATTAATTTCCCAATGTCAAGTAATTACAACACTAAGGGAATGTTCACCATGAATTTCCAAACTCAGGGGTAGTGTACCATCATACCAGCAATGTATGCACAAAATTTCATTAACTTCTCAGTTATAATGTTATCACAACATAGCTACATATCCCCAACGTGTTAGTTTACTACTCTCCTCGTTACTTATCCACATAATTTTGGGACAATATAGAGAAAATTATCATCCTCAAAATGATTTTTTCTCTTATTCCGCTAATAAAATTCTTATCAACCCAAACATGGCCTTAGCAGTCCGCCTTGCTTAAGGTGAATTAAATCTTCAAGGGTCTCCACTTCCAATGTCAAAAATTACAAAGATTTTAAATCCTCAAGGAACCCAAGACGGTTCATAACTAGCCCAATAAACGAAGAGATAAGCCCACGTATCTCTTCGATTGAGTTTCTTCTACTACCAATATAACACATTCGTCCCAAAATGAGCCTTCTCTGGATCCGAATTCTTATCATATCTTCTCCATATGAAACCTTCTACATAAATAGAAGTGAGAGGTATCCATATATAGTATAAAAGACACGCTTGGTGGTCTCTTACTTAGCTGATATTAGACTACAAGCACCAATCTCATTGAGATTGCCCTAATATTTTGGGTAAGGTGATAATATCACTCCATATCTGAGATAGAAATCTCAGGGTGTGAGTCTCTAGCATCTACAGTCACGTTAAACTCTTCCCATTGTCACTTGAGATCACTTTTTGCTTGGCCACATCATCCAAGAGATAGGTATAAGGTAAGGGTATGTCACGACATATCCTGCTAAGTCGACCAAAGTGGTATCCTAGTTAGGTTGGCATCAATCCTATGCCAAACCAACTCTAGTTGTTGGAATGGGAATACCAATTACTGTCTCAGAATGAGCCAACATCTATACGTAAGGGTACGAGTTTGGCTTAGGTTGGCACTTCCTATAGGAAAAAGTGGACATACTTAATTTGAATCACACATGGGCACACCACTGCTTATGCTGCATCAGTTTGTCCTCATACTGATTTAGCCAACATGGGTGGCCTAGTGGTTTAATGGACTTCTTTATCTCAGGATCGTTGCAAGCTGATACCATATGTAAGACGCCCCTCCTGAAACATAAGACATGGCCGAGGGGAGTCCTATGCCCAGGACAGTCGCCTTGCCGAAGCGCCAGCACATGATCTAGCCTCCCCCACAAGACGCCTATCCTGCCGGCCAAACCAACTGAACAGCGCCAACCCATCAATAATGCAAAAGCAAGAAGCCATATATTCACAATTAAGCAACAATATCCAAGCAGTACAAAAAAGACAGAAAGCTACACAAGCTCCTGTATATCATCAGAGTATAAACTTTACATAAGGCTACATTCTAACCACTCGCTCAAATCTGCCGCTGATGGTAGCCAAGGTATCGTAATCACCAGCACTGTCACCCTGGCCTGACTTTCCTCCTGTGTAGTACGCTGCTGCTCCTAAAAGTAGTGGTGTAACAATCGTTAGTCATAAAGACTAAGTGCTTTCACATCCTCTCCCCCGGCGATTCCAAGGCACCGAGTTGAAGGGAATGAAGAAAAGCTGCAATATAGTCAGTGGTAGCAAAAACAGGCGACAAGGAAAGATGTAATCACAGTAGTGTATCAAATGTATAAGAAGTACATCTAACAGGTAAAATGACAATGGCAGAGTATAAGCAAGTAGTGAAACAACACAAAAGAAGTAAGCAGTTCATATCGTACCTTAACTTATATGAATGCCCATAGAAACTTATAAGTTAAGGTTTCCATGCTGGAACCCATCATATATAAGAGCCCATACTAATTTATATGATGGACCCAATGCGGTGCAATGCTATGATTATGAATGATGAATGTAATGCAATGATTATGATATGATGACTCGCCCATGCATAGTTGCTATGTTAACATAGACCTACAGTTCTCGCTTTTTGAGAGGTAGCTAACCACTCAGGCATCTCCCGTCGTGGCCAGACGGAGACAGTGGAACAAGCTCCTCCACTACTAGGAGGGTATGAACACTACCAGTCCTAGGACTCTGTATGCCTCGACGCTAAGAACACATAGTGGAGACCCTGTGTACTACTCGCATCATGCTGAGCCTTCAAGGACACGGAAGGGGACTTGGGTAGGTGAGCACCAAGAGTCCAACCCAATCAGTCAAGAGTCTAACTGCCGGCTTCTGTAGGTGTCACGACTAGCAATCCCGTAGACCCGCCACAAGTAATCCTCCAACCCGGATCATTACACCACCATATGTAAACCATGCACATTCATGTAATTCTCGTGCACACCCGTACAATCAAGCACCCAGGGACTCACGGATGGAGCCTTCTTACCTTTCACATCATAACAGTTCAACCGATGCTAATTAGCATCCAAGGCCCCCAACAACCGGATCCTTAGCATTTCACCACAATAGAAGGGGACTTGGGTAGGTGAGCACAAAGAGTCCAACCCAACCTTTCTAGAGTCTAACAGTCGGCTTCTATCGGTGTCACGACTAGCAAGCCCGTAGACCCGCCACAAGTAATCCTCCAACCCGGATCATTACACCACCATGTGTAAACCATGCACATTCATGTTATTCCCATGCACCACCCGTGCTATCAAGTACCCAAGGACTCGCGTAAGGAGCCTTATTCCATTTCTCCTCATACAATCGGTGCCGATGCTAATTAGCATCCAAGGACCTACCAATCGGGTCCCTGACCTCTCGAGATATAACCATACCCTAGAAGCCTCACCAACCATCACTGCTTCACATACGAAGTTGTCACGACTCTCTTGCAGTGGCATTGGTGTATATAAGGGAATTACAATCTTTGATCCTATAGGACTACTTGTTCGCATAATTCTAAGTTCGAGTTCACTATACAAATCTGCCCATACACATTAACCATGAGCTCGATTCACAACTTGCCTTGACCACCATTAACTTCATATGTATCATTCGTTCACCCCTAGTCTATACCAATTTTCTCACTCCCGTCCTCTTTAAGAATTATCAATCATAATCTCTACTAAGCGGTTATCACAATTCTAAACACTTCAATAGATTTCTGAATGATATATGTACGGTTTTGTGTACGTTCCCAAATTCCTTGTCTACGTGAGCACCTTAACATTTCGATTTAGCTTAATAAATTATAACGACACATTTAATTATGGGTTCATTTCGAAACCAAATCCACTGAAACTTCCACCATAAGTCATCAATAATGCCGCAATCATTACCACCAAATTTTGACCTCATCGTATTATACAATACGTATTTACGGTGCTTCACCATTATATGATCATTATACATATTTCTAAACGTTTAAACCAAGCCCATAATCAATGCTATTTATCCTCACCATTAACCACACATGCCCTGTTTATGGTCCCACCTAAAACTAACAATTGAAGGTTTATTTAAGGAGTCATCTCAACAGATATAAATCTTAAATCATTACCATAGGTCAATACTAGCATGTGCATGACTCATACAAAATTTCGGCCAAATCGGGCTTCACATTCAACATTTATATCTCTTTCAAATTATAAAACGAAACAGCAATAGCTTTAATACTACTTACCCAAAAATTTTGAAATTCAACAGAGATCTACACATTGTTATCACCTATGTCTCCACCAATTTTCAGGAGCATCCAACCAATATCTTAAGAGAAATCCACAAAATACTGAGATCGGAAGTCTTATGACACAGTTTACTAAAACTAGATTTCTGGGTGCTACAGTTGTCCAGAAATTATGATCCACCACATTTTGGAAAGCTAACATCAAGGGATACAACATTCATGTTGAGTCCTAAACCCAGATCCAAGGGGGTCCTATCTAAAATCTGCTCTGAAGTCAACAGCAGAAATCTTGATAGCAAAACAGCACGCACTTAACCCATTCCCGCCTTCTGGACAGTCCACTCGACTGGACTTGTAGGAAGCTACAAGTCACTTCAGAAAATGTGTAACCTATCATCGGAAAGCTCTTTCCGAGGGATACAACTTTCATGCTGAGCCCGAAGTCTAATTCCAGTGGGATCTAGCCTAACAATTGGCTCGAACCCAATTGCGCATAATTTTACCCCATTAATAACCAAGTGAAATGATATAATTTGAAATTCTTTAGCAAGGGGCTATCATCACCTTTATCACACCATTATATAGTTAACAACCTTATTTAACAAGGGGTTTTTAACAGGGAATTTACTCCTCATCTTTTCACCTAATTAATATATTAACATCCTACTTAACAGGGAACTATTCATCATCTTCCCCAAAAACAAAGGGTTAGGTCATTACAACTTCTCCCATCCAATACTCCCTCCATAGACCATGGATTTCAACAAAATCAAATCATATCTCTTCCTTTTGAAGAGAAGAAGTGATTGAAAGAACTTTTGCGGCAATCGGTGTCGTAACAAGAAAGATCTGGTTTGGTCTTTTCCTAGGAAACCCCATTAACTCACAAGCCAAGCTCTTTTGAGCTCAACACCTCTCCTAATTTTCTCTATGATCTAGCACCAAGGGAGAGGGTCGTAAGTCACCTTATTTTCCAGCCATGGTTCAAGCTCATATTCATGGCAGCGGGGTGGTGGTTGGCCAAGCTCCAAATCCTTCTCCAAGCTTTCTCCTTCAAGAACCCTAGGTTAAAACCTTGAGGTTTGAGGGAGAAGATGAAGAAAAGAAGAAGGAGAAAAATAAGAAGATGAAGAAGATGAAGAAGAGGAAGAGTCTGAGAAGTGAGCAGCCCTTTTGGCTTAAAAGAGAAGAGAGTTTGCATTAATATGCCTTAAAATGCAACCCATTTTTCCATGCCATGCCTTGGAACTCCAAAGTTAGGTGTCAGCTCCTTATTGGACATTAATTCCACTGTTAGCCTAAAATGTAAGCATTTAAGCTTTACCGGACGATGGCAGAAAAATTGCCCAGCAACACTTTCGTCGAACGACACAACTTTTGTCGAATGCTTCCCCTTCGATGATCGTTGAACGCTAAATATTAGTCGATCGCCGATCGGCACAATTTCGTCGAACAGCTACGCTTTCGTCGAACGCTGCCCTTCCGACTTTCGTCGAACGCTGCCCTTCCGACTTTCGTCGAACGCTGCCCCTCCGACTTTCATCGAACGCTGCCCCTTCGACTTTCGTCGAACGCTGCCCCTTCGACTTTGTCGAATGCTGCCCTTCTGACTTTCGTCGAACGCTACCCCTTCGACTTTGTCAAACGCTTCCCTTCCGACTTTCGTCAAACGCTGGCCCTTCAACTTCGTCGAACACTTCCCTTTCGACTTTTGTCGAATGTTTCCCCTTCGACTTCGTTGAACGCTTCCCTTCCGACTTTCGTCGAACGCTGCCCTTCCGACTTTCGTCGAATGCTGCCCCTTCGACTTTCGTCGAACGGAAGTAACATAGACGATTTTGACTTAAAAGCCTAAAGAAATCAACTTACTCTGCTGCTGCTGCCCATCGACAGGATGGGAGGTCGATATTGTCTTGAAGTTTACCAAATTCTTCTAAACTACCCCAACATCCTACCCAAGCTCAAACTCAGCTCCTGAACATAAGAATAAGCTCCAACTAGGGTAAGTAAATTTATCATCACTTGCGGACCATGACTCAAACCTGATCACCTCAGGGTCCTAGGGCTTCTACTGAGTCTGAGTCAACCCCCGGTGACACAACACACTCATGAGGGGCCTAGCACGCTCTGAGATGTTACACAAACAAGTGTTGTTATATCCACTGCAGAATCAGAATACATCTCAGCAAGAAATATCTATGCATAACTACTATGGATTCAACATCAATTGAAAGATTATGTCATTCACAACAAGAAGACACCTCTCTATTGTGAATCTTCAGGTGCTATATCTATAGCAAGGAATCCAGTCTCCCACAATAGAACAAAACACATTGAGATCAGGTACCATTTAATCAGGGAGCATGTTTAAAAGGAAGACATTTGTCTGGAATTTGTTCCAGCTGATAGACAAGTGGCAGACATTTTCACAAAGCCCCTTGATGAAATGAAATTTACTCAATTCAAAATTGAACTAGGAATGTTAAATTTAGATTAATTTCAATTTAAATATGAAGGTCAATCTTTTGGCATTCACACTTGATGTGTTAATATTTGATTTAAGCATGCAGGATCAAAACATATCATTAGATAAATACTCGACGAAAACAAGTCTAAATCGACTGGACTGGGTGCCTATTGAAATCAATTATCTCAAAAAGGATTTCTTTCTTTAACAATTATTCAAAAGTCCAAATATTGGCTCTTTTAAATTAGGCAACAAAGTAAAATCTGGTACGCACTTCTTGAGCTACCTAATTTATACGAAATCTAGGGTTTGAACCAGGCTTAAGAATATTTATATATATATATTCTTAAGCCTCATATTCTTAAGCCTTATATATATATATATCACTAGCCGCATAACCCCAGCTCTTCCAAACAAAGCTCATTGATCATCGGGTGCGAACTGGTAAGAAACAGTTTCGATTCTGCTGACAACGACATTTAAAGCATCTATGGCTAATTGCAGCATCAGGCCTAGATATTATCCTCTCAGAACACTCTCTTATCTTCCAGAGTGAGGTATTAGAATTTTATAAGAACAAAAAAATTGAACAACAATGGGACAAGGATAAAGAGAAGCATAGGAAGTGTAGCCATCAGAATCTCTGCCAGCAGTATTAATCGACATCTACATCTTCCACTACTGGAAGAAGTGGAAGATGAAGAGTGTTTGGAAGAAATGAAATCTGCCCTGGAATTCGGTTAGTACACTGAAGAAACAAAAAGGTCATTGCATAGAATGAAAATGAATTCACCAGGAAAATTATTGACAAATATTGTTGGCAAAGCACTAATCTGTAAGCTAGGATCTTTTGATAGAATATCCAGGGATATGTTCTCCTTTATGACAAGGATTATACTAGTCAAGAAAACAAACTGGAGTAGACACTTGTTTGAAAAGATAGTACAGAGTCTGGACAGCCCAAGTTTTAGCAAAATCATCTCCCTCTATTTGTCTAAATGCTTACCATCTCAAATGGATCCCAGCTTGGGGATGCCTATACATTATCTAAAAAATATTGATCTCAACACACTAAGAAGATGGGATCAACATGTTCATCGTACAGGAAGGAGCAAAGAAACAACACCTACCAAAAATAAGAAAGGAAAAGCCTCCCTCCTAGTCCCTCAATCTACTGAGGGGGAGTCCATAGCCCCCTATTCTCCTGAGGGGGAGTCCATAGTATTGGAAATATTGCTCCCAATGTTGCCTTGATTTGAAGAGGAATCACAGTAAATGTTAAGTATATATTGTATTTGATAAACCCTATTCTACATCATGTATATGCAGGGTTAGGATGTTCCAGGCATTGGATTATGTTCTGTGTTTTACTGACAAAACTATTGAGATGACATCTCTGTCTCAGCTGAACCGCAGAGACGAGGCAATGGCCCCTTGAGAAGAAGACTGCCTCAGATGAGCAACATTTAGATAGAATCCGCTGAGAAGACTATCAGTCTTAGCGGATCCGGTGAGACGAAGATAGATTCAGCCGCAGAGACTGAAGACTGTCTCAGCCCAACCGCTGAGAAAGATTCAAATCTGAACAAAGCATTGGTGGGATCTGCTTTTGGCACAAGTAGATGTAAAGCAAGATAAAGTATTTATCCCCCTCTATACTGTGTTAGGGCCCTCCTTAGAGTCGTTACAGATGGAAGAGGTATAAACAAACAAGTTAGGGCATTGTAGAAAGTGTGCTGAAAAGTGGAAAAGAAATATACTGTTCTATTGATGGCTTACTAAAGTGATCTCTTCCTACTTCCTAAATCTACAAGGAGATACAAGGAGAGAAGATAGTTCTTCCTGATTCAATCAAGAAGAGCAAGTGGATCCTTCCTCATCATCTAGAGAGAAAGATCAGTTAGGAGCAAGGTCTGCAGTTATTGGCTTTCTAACCTGCTTCAGGTTAGCACTGGCAGTGAATCAACAATAGAAGACAAAAGCTGAAGGATACATCTTAACTGTCATTTGTTGTAAGCATAAATTATAACCTCTATAAGAACACTTGTGTTCTGAGTTTGTAGGGCATCTTGCCTGAGTTGTAGTCCTATTGAGCCTGAGTAGTAAGGCTATTGAGCCTGTGTGTTTAAGGTTGTTGAGCCTGAGAAGTAAAGCTGAACTGCTAGCTTGAGTGTAGGACCTCTGGGTAGATCTCAGGTAGTGCTTCTTGATAGGTCTGAGGTAGGATCTTAGTGGATATCTGAGTTGTAGGAGTTGGAGCACGCTGAAAAGTAGGGCTAGTTGAGCCTAAAGTAGGGCTATTTAGCCTTAGGGAGGGTTGTTTAGCCTATGGTAGGGTTTGGAGCAAACCTGAGAAATCCTGAGGGATCTATGTTGTAAGCTGTTTGATGCAGGCTTGGGCTCTCCCAACAATCGTGTCGGAACCGCATCCGCTACCCCCTCAACGTCTTACCTAAAACGCAGCACCAAGACAAAACGCCGCACACGTTACGAGTTTTCTTATCAATTTTATGCCAACGAACGGTAGCCACTCCGCGTCGAGACCGAACCGTCGGGATAAACCGAGATCCGATCAAGCTAAATGGACGAATGTTCGCGTCCGGTCGAGCTATGCGTTGTACCAAAAGAGTCTACCGTAAATATCGATCGGAAATGGTAGAACTCTCCCAACAAAATGTCGAGGTTCGCCAAGCCTCTTTCGAAGAGAAAAGCAATGATGATGCACATAAATCTTAAGGAAAATAACCGTGATAAAAATCCCAAAGCTTCGAAGATCACGCCACGAGTTTTGCCACAAGAATTTAACAAGGAAACACACACAAGTAGAAATGTCGTTACCCCGCTTGAGATGGGATTATCCTCAAGCATGCACTAGCCCGGTTCGTTCTTCTCGGCTCCACCGGAATGCACGTCGGATGGAGAGAAACCTCGATCGCCTTCTTCACGTCACGCCGGGGCAAGAGTGGCCGACCAAATAGAGGAGGGTGGACGGCCCCAAATGGGGAGGTGGCTGTCGGGTAAGGTGATGCTCTGGCCGGCGGTGGGTGAGGGTGGCCGTTTGAGTCGAATCGGAGAGGAGATCGGATTTGGGGCTGCTCGGTTAGAGGAGAAGAAGAGCAACGATGTTTCCCCAGGAAATTGAGAAAGAGGGAGCACGAGGGGGCTCGGGAGAGGGAAATGTTCGGCCTTCCTTTGCGAACACGAGAGAGACGGAGGTGGAGAGCTCGGGAGCGGGAGGAATCAGCCTCCTTGGTCGATCGAGAGAACGAGAGGGAGAAGGTGGGAGCCGGCCTCCTTGATTGACCGAGAGAGCGAGAGGGAGAGGGAAGAGGGGCGGCGGCTGAGTGAGAGCAATTAACGAGAGAGAGTTTTTTTTAGGGCTAAGCTTTTCTTCATCAATAATAATCAATCCATCAAATAACATGCCTATTTATAGGCTTACATAAACAAAATTGGCTATATGAAGCCCAAATGAAAATATTAAACAAAACACACATAAATTGTTTTAGCATTCAACATAAAATTTGAAACTAGTTAAATAATAAATATAATATGATAATTATATTTATTATTTAAATATTATTGCGCCGCGGACGGAAGTTGTAGCGGCGTTGGCGCTCATCATGACGAAAGTCCTTGGTCGGGGCAGCGCCGTCATCCATAAGCGTGGCGTCGCCATTGTCTTCGTGTTGCGAGCCGTCATCTGTAAGCGTGGCGGCACCAAGGTCTTCAAGTTGCGGGCCGTCGACGCCATCAATCCTCCCCCGCTCGAAATTACTCATCACCGATGAGTTGTAGCGTCGGAGGAGATCATCATCCAAAAGAGTCATTTCTGAATCAAGTAGCCAAGAATCATCAGAGGCCGGGCGATCACGCCAACGGACCAAGTAGCGGCGATGGTCACCATCAGGAGAGGAAAGCACTTCATCCTTGATAATCCTATCTGGCACATAAGTGGTTCGGGAAAAACTCGGGAAAGCATTAGATAAAGAAGGAAATAAAGGTTCATCAATAACATTCAACACACCTCTAGTGTTAACCGATGAAGAGAGCGATCCGGGCACCAACTCACCCCCCAACCCATTAGAAGTTAAAGTGGAAACAAACGGAGAAGCAGTTAATTCAAGTGGCGGAGAACTATATGGCGTTAAATCCGAAACGTTGAAAACAGGAGAAATTCCCCAATCAACGGGTAAATCCAAAAGATATGCGTTTTTTCCTAATTGCTTTAAATTTTGAAAGGGGCCCGCTCGCCTATTGGCCAACTTTTTTATGGTGCCCGAGGGCAACCGTTCAGGGATGAGTCGTACCATGACCAAATCACCAACCTTCAAGGTAGAAGCTCTCTTATGTTTGTTAGCATGAAATTGATACGATGAGTATTGTGTGGCTAACGCGTCCTGAATGTGCTTATGTAAGTTATGAACGTGAGATGCAAAATCTTGTGCAAACTGGCTTGACTTATAAGATGGAGGTAACGGGATCAAGTCAAGTGGCACCGGTGCCTTATATCCGTGCACAATTTCATTTGGTGATAACCCAGTGGACCTATTTTTAGAATTGTTATACGCTAACTGAGCGTGGGGAAGGATGAGATCCCAAGTACCTTTGTGATCTCCAACGAGACACCGGAGCAAACTACCTAGACTACGATTGACCACCTCAGTTTGGCCATCCGTTTGGGGATGGTAGGCCGAAGAAAATATAAGCGTGGTGCCCATGAGTTTCCATAATGTCTTCCAAAAATAGCTTGTAAACTTGACATCCCTATCAGTCACGATGGTTTTAGGAATACCCCGGTGCCCAACGACCTCTTTAAAATATAATTTTGCGACATGTGATGCATCATTAGTTTTACTACACGCAATGAAGTAAGCCATTTTTGAAAACCGGTCTACTACCACGAGGATGGAATCGTGTTGTCTAAAAGTGATGGGAAGGCCCAACACAAAATCCATACTAATGTCCTCCCATGGTATGGACGGAATCGGAAGTGGGGTATAAAGTCCGGCGTTGGTCTTGTTACCCTTAGCTAGTTGAGAAACACGACAACTTCCAACAATCTTGTGTACAGTGGACTTTAAACCGGTCCAATAAAATTTATCCTCCACTAATGAGATAGTTTTGTCACGTCCAAAGTGACCACCTAATCCGCCGCCATGCGATTCCCAAACGATAAAGTGTCGGAGGGACGAACGGGGAATGCAAAGCTTGGCATGCTTAAATAAATAACCGTTGCGTATGTAGTAAGCGGAAATGGTAGTGGGTGCCTCATCCTGAGCGGATAAATAAATGTCTTTAAAGTCCGGGCAATTCACATATTCGTCCTTAATGCGTTCAAATCCAACGACCTTCACCTCCATCGTGGATAATAGTAATGACGCGCGACTAAGGGCGTCCGCTACACGATTTTGACTTCCCTTAAGATGTTTGATAATAAATGTGTACTCCTGAAGGTAGGAGACCCATTTAGCATGCCGAGTGCTGATTTTGCTTTGTGAGTTTACAAATTTTAGCGCCTCATGATCGGACAAAATCAAAAATTCTTTTGATATAAGATAGTGTCGCCAATGTTGGAGACAACGTATCACGGCGTAGAACTCACGATCTTAATTAGAATAATTTAATTTAGGGCCCGCAAGCTTCTCGCTAAAATATCCTATCGGGTGTCCCTCCTGACTTAACACTCCTCCAATTCCAACCCCAGATGCGTCACATGTTAGTTCAAACACCTTACTAAAATCCGGCAACCTAAGTAGTGGGGCTTCAGACATTCGTTCCTTAATCGTTTGGAAAGCATGAGTGGCCGCTTTGGTCCAAACAAATTCACCCTTTTTTAAACATTCAGTGATTGGAGACATGATACTACTAAAATTTCGAATGAACCGTCGATAGAATGTGGCCAATCCATGAAAACTTCTAACGTCCGGGATATTTTGTGGTTCCGGCCACTCTCTAATAACTTGAACCTTTTTAGGATCAACATGGATACCTTCGGAACTCACTATGTATCCCAAAACTCTACGGAAGTCACTCCAAAAGCGCACTTCTTAAGATTAATAAATAATTTTTCTTTGCGCAGCGTGGCAAGAATTGTCCTTAAATGCGATTCATGATCCTTCATCGTGAAGCTAAACACTAATATGTCATCGAAGTACACCACGACAAATACTCCCAAGTAGGGTCTAAATACGTGAGTCATCAACCGCGAGAATGTACTTGGCCCGTTAGTGAGCCCTTCTCCAAGCACCATCCACTCATAGAGCCCATCCTTAGATTTAAACGCCGTTTTCCATTCGTCTCCCTCCCGTATTCTTATTTGGTGGTAGCCACTTTTAAGATCCAATTTTGAAAAGATGGTGGCTCCGGCTAGCATATCCAACAAGTCATCCAAACGAGGGATAGGAAACCTATATTTAACAGTAATTTTATTTATCGCCCGGTAGTCTACGCACAATCTCCACGATTTATCTTTCTTTGGTACCAAGAGTGCAGGGACGGCACATGGGCTTTTACTATGGCGAATAAATCCCTTAACTAATAAATCTGAAATTAACATTTGTAATTCATTATGTGCGGAGGGATTAAGCCGATAATGGGGATGATTAGGCAATGAGGAGCCCGGGACAAAATCAATCTCATGTTGAACTTCCCTCATGGGTGGCAACTCAGATGGTAGGTCTAACGGATAGACTTCCTTATATTCTTCCAATAGCGTTCGTAGAGTTAATGGTAAATTTTCTAAGGAGAGTGAATCTTCCTTAACTTGTAGACATACTAAGGTATAGATAACGCCATCCAAAAAAGTCTCACGCTCTAACTCCTTCTTGCCTATAAAGCTTATTGTTTTCTTTTCCGCGGGCACACTTGTGTCTTTGGAGACACTCGACGGGTCCTTAGGCGGTGTGGGTTTCAAGATAATGGTCTTGCCTTTAAACTTGAACTCGTAGGTGTTGGCTCGTCCAAAATGGGTCACGTCATAATCATAAAGCCACGGGCGTCCTAAAAGGACATGACACACATCCATGGGGATGACGTCACACCATACGTTGTCAACATAGGTCTTCACCGCAAGGGGCACTAAACAACGCTTAGAGACCGCTATAGACGTTTTGTTTACCCACGCTATCTTATACGGATTAGGGTGCGGCTCAATGACTAAATTCATTCGTGTGACGGCATTCTCCGAAATGACATTCATGCAGGTTCCACTATCTATAATCAGCTTGCACCACTTGTCACCGCTTTTAAAATTTAACGAAAAAATGTTGGTCCGATTGTACTCCTCCGACGCACGTGGTGTGGCCAGAATACATCTCATGACCATCAAATTGCTATCATCTTCTAAGTCACTCGGCACTCCTTCCTCCCCGGAATCTTCGTCGGCCTCATATACAATATCGGCGGGATCATCGGTAGTATCTAGCAGAGCTAGAGGTCGTGGTTTAGTGGGGCACTCACTAGCGTAGTGCCCTTGAATCCCGCAAGTAAAACAAGTTGCGTTAGTTTTACTAATCCTACCCACCGGTACTCTCTCACCAGTCGGGTTTCGTGCATTCCTAGCCGTAATGACCACAGAATTTGAATCCGTGGACCGGAACGTGCCCTTATCCTTATGAGTGGATGTAGGTGGGGGTCCTAAGATGGACTTGCTTTTTTGAAAAGCATGGGTTTTAGATTTGTGAGCCAGGTGCCGCTCAATATCTAACGCAGCATTGTAGGTAGTGCTTAAATCAGTGTGCCCGTAGCGGAGGAGTTTTCCTTGGATATTAGGGCTTAGCCCTTTACGGAATCGTGAAAGGGTGATCTCGGGCATTTCTCTAACGTCGCACCTAACCATCATGTCCTTCAAAAGGCCCATGTACTCAGCTACCGATCTATTTCCTTGCCTTAAGTATGCCAACTCATCAAACATTTGGGTTCGATAGTAGGTTGGAACGTATTGAGTAGTCAGGATGGCCTTCATTTCAGCCCACCCGACGGGTGCCCCTCCTTCCTCCGCGGCTAATCGTCGTTCCTCGTTTAACCAAAATGTCTTAGCTCTACCCCATAATTTCATTCGAGCGACGCGCACCTTATCCCCATCGTTCAGATTGTTCCACTGAAAGTAGCATTCAATCTCTGTGATCCAATCTAAGAAGACTTGAGGTTCACCCAACCCATCATACGAGGGCGGTTTGCACAGCTCGAGTAATATCAAACTCATACGGTGCTCGTGGGGCTTGCTCGGGATTCGGGTTATTGGGGATATGAGGGTTATGAGGGATATTTCCCTCCTCGCGTGGGCGGGCTGCAGTATTTTGAGGCGCCTGTTGGGCTAACCTGATCTCATGCAGCATCTCCCGGATATCCGTCATCTGATCGTTAAACTCCTGGTGGAGTTCATCTATCGGTGTTGGATCGTGACCCGTGCCCCGCCCGTCCGACATTTGAGAGGAGGACGTGGGATACTCCGTACCTTGTCTCGTACGCATACACACTCAAGTGAGTGGTTGTGTAGAACACTCAAACAGAAATTTTGACAAAGATTTTTTTGAAAAATAAGGAAAATATTTTTTTTTGAAAAAAAATAAGGAGAAATTTTTTTTTTGATTTTGACTATGACTATTGTTACGAAACGTGCAAAACCAAGTGAGGTCGACGTACAGCGACAAAGCAAAAAGGATGGTGTCGATTAAGAAATCAACACAACCTCGCTTTGATACCAAATTGATGCAGGCTTGGGCTCTCCCAACAATCGTGTCGGAACCGCATCCGCTACCCTCTCAACGTCTTAACTAAAACGCAGCACCAAGACAAAACGCCGCACACGTTACGAGTTTTCTTATCAATTTTATGCCAACAAACGGTAGCCACTCCGCGTCGAGACCGAACCGTCGGTGATAAACCGAGATCCCATCAAGCTAAATGGACGAATGTTCGCGTCCGGTCGAGCTATGCGTTGTACCAAAAGAGTCTACCGAAAATATCGATCGGAAATGGTAGAACTCTCCCAACAAAATGTCGAGGTTCGCCAAGCCTCTTTCGAAGAGAAAAGCAACGATGATGCACGTAAATCTTAAGGAAAATAACCGTGATAAAAATCCCAAAGCTTCGAAGATCACGCCATGAGTTTTGCCACAGGAATTTAACAAGGAAACACACACAAGTAGAAATGTCGTTACCCCGCTTGAGATGGGATTATCCTCAAGCATGCACTAGCCCGGTTCGTTCTTCTCGGCTCCACCGGAATGCACGTCGGATGGAGAGAAACCTCGATCGCCTTCTTCACGTCACGCCGGGGCAAGAGTGGCCGACCAAATAGAGGAGGGTGGACGACCCCAAATGGGGAGGTGGCTATCGGGTAAGGTGATGCTCTGGCCGGCGGTGGGTGAGGGTGGCCGTTTGAGTCGAATCGGAGAGGAGATCGGATTTGGGGCTGCTCGGTTAGAGGAGAAGAAGAGCAACGATGTTGCCCCCAGGAAATCGGGAAAGAGTGAGCAGGAGGGGGCTCGGGAGAGGGAAATGTTCGGCCTTCCTTTGCGAACACGAGAGAGACGGAGGTGGAGAGCTCGGGAGCGGGAGGAATCGGCCTCCTTGGTCGATCGAGAGAACGAGAGGGAGAAGGTGGGAGCCGACCTCCTTGATTGACCGAGAGAGCGAGAGGGAGAGGGAAGAGGGGCGGTGGCTGAGTAAGAGCAATTAACGAGAGAGAGTTTTTTTTAGGGCTTAGCTTTTCTTCATCAATAATAATCAATCCATCAAATAACATGCCTATTTATAGGCTTACATAAACAAAATTGTCTATATGAAGACCAAATGAAAATATTAAACAAAACACACATAAATTCTTTTAGCATTCAACATGAAATTTGAAACTAGTTAAATAATAAATATAATATGATAATTATATTTATTATTTAAATATTATTGCGCCGCGGACGGAAGTTGTAGCGGCGTTGGCGCTCATCATGACGAAAGTCCTTGGTCGGGGCGGCGCCGTCATCCATAAGCATGGCGTCGCCATTGTCTTCGTGTTGCGAGTCGTCATCCGTAAGCGTGGCGGCACCAAGGTCTTCAAGTTGCAGGCCGTCGACGCCATCACTGTTGGAGCTGAGTTTGGAGAAGGTTGTCTTGTCTAAAACAATGTTAGAAATGTGTAGAGGGAGAGTGGACCACCCATAGACACACTGTCTTGGGGAACCACTATAAAAGACTTTGTGCTTTCTGAGTTGTGCTTTTGCTATTTACTTTTATCTAACAACTGCTAGCAATAAATTATTAAAATCAAAGAGATCTATTCACCCCCCCCCCCCCCCCCCCCCCCTAGGTGAATTAGAATACTACCTTATAAACTATCAAGTGGTATCACAGGGAGGTTGGTCAAAAAGGACTTAACAGTCTGACCAGAACCTACAAAGGAGTAGTCAAATCTGAATCCAATGGCAGCCACTGGAGGCCAGAAGGAGATTGGGTTTATGAAGTTGCCCATATGCAAAAAGGAGACTTTTGGCATATGGAAGGAAAGGGTTAGGCTATTCATGGAAGCCTCGGACCTTAGGATATATATTACTGTCAAGGAGGCTCCCTTTGTCTTCACAAAGCCCTCCACTAAAGATCTACAAGACAAGTGGCCATGCCATATGCTGAAATGACAAAGGATGAAATTGCACTTGCTACAATGGACAAGAGAGCACAAAATATAATAGTAAATGCAATTGATGATTCCACCTTCCAAAACATGGTGCATTGTGAGACTACAAAGGATATGTGGGACACACTCATTGTGTATATGGAAGGCATTGATGAAGTGAGGGATGATATGAAATCCCACCTCAACCAGGAATATGAAGGCTTCGGGAAACAAAGCCTGGAATGCATAACTGACTGCTATAAGAGGTTCTTCAGAATAATGAATGAGATGAGGACCCATGAAATGCTCTTCACCCATTATTAGTTGAATGATAAATTCCTGAGATCTCTAACCAGAGATTGGAATACAAAGATTTTTGCCATCAGAGAAGTGGCAAAGTTGGGAGAGACTCCTCCTCATACACTGTTTGGAAAGCAGCTCTCCTATGAGATGCAGCTATCTGCAAGGAAGGAGGTGGAAACATCCACCAGGCCTCATGCAATGGAGAGAGTTGTGTTTCACAAAGCTGAAATCTTTAATAAGAGCAAAGCAAGGATGCCCTCCCCAACAAGAAGGGCCGCTGAATCAAAAAATTCTGAGCCCAGCACATCAGACAGCAACTTATATGATTAGGAGTTTGATGCCTTCTCAAAGCACTTCAAGAAGTTGATGAGGAGGAAGTAGTGGAAGAACAAACCTTCCTCCTCCTCACATCCCATGAAGGATCACATCAGATCAGAAAGGCACCACCCCAGGGGGACAAGTATGACCCTAAACATGATAAACATATTTCATATAATGTTATATATTATTGCTGCAGCAAGCCTGGATATGTCATAGCTGACTGTCCAGTCAAGTGAAAGGAGAGAGGTGATAAGAACCCTCATCACCAGAAGGGATAAAAGGGAGAAAAACCATTCCTATCAAAGAAGGAGAAAAGCTGGACTGAATCCGAGTCTTCATGCTCAGATTCAGAAGAAGAAGAAGAGGAATCCTACATTGGGTTGTTTGCAGTTGAAGAGGAAGAGGACTATCATGTTGCTAAGGATGAGATCAGAGCCCTTCTATCACACTCAGATAGTGATAATAAGGAGGATGAAGATAAACATTATGGCTTAATGGCCATGTCTGATGATGAAGAAAGTCAGGATAATCCTGACAAGGTATCAATTCCTCTCTCCCCCTCTTCTCCTTATGAGTATGTACCAGAAGCTGAAACATGCACATCTAATGATGAGTATGGTTCAGATTCTGAAGTGGATGTCAATCAATTGATTGACAATTATGGTGCTTTATTGGAAGATTTGAAAAAGAGCAAGAAGCATACCAAGAGGCAAGCTCAGGAAATTGCCTCCCTTCAGGATGCAAAGCATCATTGCACTAAGTTATCTACCCAAGAGGCTCAGATTAGCAGAGAAATAAGCCATATGAAGGGAATTACACTAGTCCAATTGAGCACCATAAGCCAAAGAACAAGGTCATCAAGGACCTTGAGGAGAAGCTTCTCAAAGAGAAGAGCTTAGTGGCTCAATTCTCCAAACCCAAATCTGTACTACCCATCATTCACACCTTCTCCTCCCAAACTAATAAGAGAGGAATAGGTTTCAATAATATGGCTGTGGGTGATGGGAATGGAGGAAAGGGCAAGGCCAAGGCTAAGCCTCATAGTCCCTTTCAAAAGGTATTGCTTCCCTCCAATAGGTATGACCAGGACAGCATGTATGGTCACTGGAAGAATGGAAGTTCCTATAGGAAGGAAAATTCTCCTTACTATAGTAGAAGAAAGGGAATGGGGATGAGTGCTTTGAAAGCTCCCCATGAAGAACTTCAAACTGCCCGTTCTGAACCATTTGTTTTTTGTACTTCAACCCCTTCATTCAAGAATAAGGAAGCAGACTCTTCCAAATCCCTCCTAGCAAAATACTTGGCTGTTGTCAAGCCTATAGTCAAGTCTAACAGCTCAGTATCTGTGGCCATCAAATCTTGCTTAGCTGCCAAGCCAAGGCAAGCTGATGACATTCAGATTTAGACTGCAAAGATTGACCACAGATAGGCATTCAGCCAGATTATTGCTGACAGGAATAGGAAGAATGCTACTTTCTTCTCCCCTGAGCATAAGCATATAGATGCTCCTCCCCCCTTCTTGAATGTTCAGAATAGAAGGTACAACATTCATGAATGTTGGTGATGTGGTAAGGTGGGACACTTTGCCATAGATTGTTGGCACAATCCCAATGTGCTTAATGCAAAGAGGAGCTTTCCTACAAAGGCTGCAACAGGTGTGAGTAACTCTGGTTAGGCTAACAAAGGCCTAGGACCCAAAATCAATTGGGCTCCTAAGGGGAAATGAATTGCATTCTGCAGGGTAGTTCAAGTACTAGCCTAAAGCAAATATAGTACTTGGAAAGTGGGTGCTCAAGGAATATGGCAGGCACAATAAGTCATCTACTGGAGTACACTGCTCTGAAGAATGGACCTAAAGTCATCTTTTATGGGTCTGAAAAGGGAGTCACCAAAGGATATGGTATGATCTCCAATGGCTTATTCTCTTTCACAAGGGTAGATTATGTTGAAGGGTTGCAACACAACCTTCTTAGCATAAGTCAACTATGTGACTTGAGCTATGCCATTGAATTCCACAATGACAATATCTTGATCAAAAAGTCAAATGACTTCGAGATCATTCTCTCAGGCACTAGGAGTGGAATGTTTATTTCTTAAATTTTATTTGTGATCAGCAAAACTATATCCGCAAACGACAACAACAATTGTACCATATTGAAAGTAGAATAGGTTTATAAAAACCAAAGTCGTATTAGACTTGGGGCAGTTGAATACTCTTACTTCAGAAAATCTCTATTAATTATCAATAAAGCTTGGAGTTTGTTTGCTTAAGAAGCTAAGTGAATTTAAATGTGATTTATAATAATAATAAGATAGATTATCACACCATCTTGAATCACCTTAGAATAGAAATAATTAGAATAAAATAAGACTCTAATTCTCTTGCAAAAAAATGCTTAGACCGTGGAGGTTCCCGAATTCCGAGCGCACCTTGGGTTGAGGATACACCAATCTGAGTTTAGGTAGATCAATCGAACTTTCATTCTAAAATCAAAACTCCTAAAACTTACTTTACCGAGGTGAACCCCACTATTGGATTTGACTCCAATCCAGGAGATTTTTGTCATCCTCTCTCGAGGGTTGCATGCAACTCTCTTTATCCTTGAGTGATCGATTCGCCTTACGAGCTGGTTCGACTTAACTAAAGGACGAAAACAAAAATGAGAATCATATATCAACAATATAATCTCATTGAGTTAAAACCAAGGATAAATCGTAAGTATTCAACGGAGGGAAAAGAGAAACTAAATTCGATTCATGAAGTTTATTATTCCTTGAATAAACTCGACCGAGTACTAATAGAGATTTAGCTACTCATTGAGACTAAGGAATCAATAGAAATAATATAGTGCATTATGAAAGAAGAAGAAGGGAGTAAAGAAATAAGAAGAACTATTTTATTGATTTCAAAAGAGAATTATAACTAAGGATTTTAGATTACAACTATTGAAATGAAAGTTACACTCACAAAAGAAAAATACAAGAATTTAAAATTACAATTGTACTAGATTGAGAAATACAAGAAGTGCATAAAACATGAAAATAAAGCAAGAAAAGAAGACTTAAGCCTCCAAAATTCATCCCTTGAGTTACTTTAAATAGCTTAGAAAATTGGGTTACACTCCCCTTGGTCATGCCCGTGACCTTGGTGCGTGTAAGGGGCGTGATCAACTACCGTGGGAAGGATGTCGTCTGGCTTCAATGCAGGCATTTCGTACGTCTCATGCCCTTCGATCACGCCCGTGAATGAGGGCATGTAACATTCAAACTGGCTGTTGGAGGGAAGCTTCGGCGGGAAGGAGCGTGGGAGGGTTCATGCCCGTGACCAGGATGTCACGCCCCATGGTCACGCCCGTGACTTAGGCGTGTAACTATAAATGACATGACATGCTGATCTGGGTGCATGAGGCGGGTCGCGACAGTGATATTGGCTCATGCCCCTAGGTCACGCCCATGACCTAGGGCGTGTGCTTGGCAAATATTCATGGAATAAGCCCAGGGTGGCAGAATCGAGTCTGGAACACATCTAGGCTGTCACGCCCTTGGTCACGCCCATGACCTTGGGCGTGTACTTGACATTTTTTCTCAAAGTGCCCAGAAAACCTGAAAAACACCGAAAACGCTTAAGTTAGTTTATAAAAAATTAAAAGGAATGATTTGTAGGATATAATTCATATAAATTATAGAATTTCATAGTAACTATATAATAAAACTATACTAAAAGATGAGTATATAAACTACTCATCAAATACCCCCATACTTGAGTTTTTGCTATTCTAGAGCAAAAGAATGAGTGCTAAACTATAAGACATTGATATTATTTCTAACTAACTAAAGTTTTATTAAATCAAGAGCAAGTCAAAGATAAATTCTAGAAATTCAAGAATTATGTTTCAAATTATGGTGTTAATTCAAAAAGAGAGACATGCTTAGCTAAAAGACTTCTCAAGATAACTATTTAGCAAACAAAATTATTGAAATTATTATACAAAGTTAGATTGAAATTATAGAAACTCTAACAAATAGAAGATAAAGGAGAAGACACCTACCAAAATATTGCTCTCAAAATAATTTTATTTAGAACTAGAACCAATGAAATTGTCTAGGGATGGGTCTTAGATCAAACTGGCAAAATGAAGAGATACTAAACTAGGTGTGATGAATTTTATCCTCTAACCTCATTTGAATACGAGTTTGTATATGTTTAGGAAAATAATGAATTTTATCCTCTTATTTTCCATGCCATATAAATTTTTTTATTTATTTTCTCTTCTATTAAAACCCCAAAATGTATATGTTTAGAAGTATTGAATTTTATCCTCTTACTTCATGACATATAATCTCTTAAACAATTTTGGGTGCATATGTTTAAGGGATAATGAATTTTATCCTATTATTCCCATGACATATGATCTTTTTTCTACATTTTTTTATTTGCCAACAAAGGGTGGGGGATAAAGAAATAATTCTAGTTTTTCAATTAAACTATTTTGAGGGCACTTTTTTTAGTGGAATGAAATTTCCTAAGATCTAAAAGTTAGTAGAAAATATAATAAAAATCCAAGGTTGTTTAGCTAATTTATTACGAAGTGGAGCTATTTAAAATCAAAAAGAGAAGTAGTGCTAAATAAGATCTCTAATTAAATTACAAACATAAGGCGCTTCTTAAAACTAAATTACTTCAAATTTAAATCTAACAAATTTTGATAAAACAAAAAAATAGATAGATTAAAAATGTAACAATGCTTATATCTATTTATCAAACTAGATTTCTAGAGAATAATAAAAACACAAAGTAAAGGGGAGATATAAATATATATATATATATTCTTGGACTTCCCAAGGTCTACCCTGTGAAGGGTTCGCAAGGTACTAGGAGGTGCGATGGGAAGACAAGCACAAACCTCCCTTTCAAAGAAATTAGATTTTTTATGATTTTTGTAAATATTTTATTTTTTATTTCTTATAAGTTGAAAAGAAAGTTTAGAAAACTACACTACACCCTCATACTTAATGTTAAACATTGTGCCCAATGTTTAAAACTAAGTATGAAGTATTATCAAGATTATAAAAAAATGCAGTAACTGAAAAGAGGGGAGAGGAGGGCTTCCCTATTTGGTAGATTGGGTTGCCGGAACAAGAACCTGAAAAATAAGATAAACAAACAAAGCCAAAATAAGAAAAAGGATAACGTTGGGGTGCCTCGCAAGAGCGTTTTGTTTACCGTCGCATAGCTTGACTAATTAACACGAGGGGTCAATCCCCTTAATATTTGCATGACGGTGATGATTTAAAATTATTTAAAATTCAGAAATTTCTGAATCATTAAGCATTGAATAAATAATCACGGGCAATTTTGAATTTTTTCAAATTTAAGGAGAGGAAATTCTCTTAAACAAAATTACTTTTCAAAATCCGGGTTTTCAAATAAATGTGGGCAATTTTAAAAAAACAACTTTTTTTCTCTTCATAATTTGTTTCTAAGGTAAAACAAGAGTTGTCGTTAGAAAAAAGATTTTTTTATGGGGGAGTCGACACTGAAAGTAACTTCTTCATCCCCTACTCGTAGGAGAAGATTTTCGTTACTTACATCAATTATTGCTCTAGGTGGCAAGGAAGGGACGACCGAGTATAAATGGTACTTCAACGTCTTCCTCGCTGTCTAGAATGATAAGTCTACCGGGAAGATAAACTTTTCTATTTTAACTAAAACATCCTCTATGACTCCCATCGGGTACTTTATTGACCCATCCGCTTGTTGGATGCTTAATTTAGTTGGTGTTGGGGTGTCCAACCCAAGATTTTTAAGTAGAGAAAACGACATCAATTTTATACTATCCCCTAAATCGGCTATAGCATGCTTAATTAGATTATTGCCGAATAGAAAAGGGATCGAGAACCGTCCCAGATCATTTATTTTTTCTGACAGTTTGTTTAAACCAACTGCCGAGCTTTATGCGCTTGAAACATTTTCAAGCTTCTCCTTATTGGTTAACATATCTTGTAAATATTTTGAGTACTTAGGCATTTGAGAAAGTGCCTCGCAAAAAGGAATATTATTTTGGATTTGTTGTAAAATATTAATGATTTTTTTGTATTGCTTCTCGTTGGGCTCATCTTTAATTCTCGACAGATACGGAAGAGAAGGATTTTTAATTATGCGTGGCGCTAAAGTCTTATCAATTTGCGGAGGAGGAGATGAAACGTTTACCTCGAGCTTGGCCAAATTTGAAAGCTTTACCTCCTTTCCGCTACAGATGGATATTGCGTTGATGCTCTCCCGTGGATTGGGCTCAGTATTGCTCGGAAGAGCTACTAGTTGGCGTTCGGAGACCATTTTGGTGAGCTGTCCAATTTGATTTTCTAGACTATTAATAGATCTGGAAAGGTTCCGTATATTGGACACATTAGAGGCGACATATTTATTGATGGCATCTTCAAATGAAGAGGGCTTGTGTGGTGGTGGCGGAGCGTATCCGGGAGCATTCACTTGTGGTGGACGCTGAGCATTATTATGGTTGCTCCATGAAAAATTTGGTTGATTCCTTAAACTCGGATTATAACTATTATTAAGCGGAAGATTATTATTCAGGTTATAAGGAAGACGATAGGATTTCCCCATATAGTCTACTTGCTCTTGAATAAAATAATTATTACTAAAATTATGATTATTTTTAGCACGATTAGTGGTGGAGTAAGCAGACATCTCCGCCACTTGCTTAGTAAGCCATTCTACTTGATGCGTTAGGTTATGGGTGGGTATGACTTCAAAAAGTCTGGTCGGCTTATTATGGCGCATCCGTGGCGCATTCCACTGATACACATTCATGGCCATCTCCTAGAAAAGCTCTTGAGCGTCCTCTGGGGTTTTGTTATTAAGAGTTCCCCAAGCTGCCGCATCAATCATTTGTCTCATTTGGAGATTCAAACCATTGAAAAATGTTTGAACTTGTTGCCACAATGAGAGGGCATGATGAGGACATCTCCGCAATAATTCCTTGAAGAGCTCCCATGTGTCATAGAGAGACTCCGAGCCTATTTGCCTGAAGGAGTGAATGTTCGTACATAATTTTGCGGACTTTGCCGGAGGAAAATAATTCGTTAGAAATTTCTCCGTCATCTCAGCACACGACGTGATGGAACCTCAAGGAAGAGATCTCAACCCACCTAGGCCTTAGTCCGCAAAGAAAAAGGAAATAAACGCAAACGGATGGCATCATCGGTGACGCCATTAATTTTAAACGTATTGTGGAGTGCATGAAGCGGGTCGCGGCCATGACATTGGGTCACGCCCCTAGGTCACGCCCGTGACCTAGGGCGTGTACTTGGCGAATCTTCACATAATGAGCCCATGGTAGCAGAATTGCATTTGGAACACATCTAGGCTCTCACGCCTATGACCTTGGGAGTGTACTTGACTTTTTTGCTCAAAGTGCCCAGAAAACCTGAAAAACACAGAAAAAGCTTAAGTTAGTTTATAAAAAATAAAAAGGAATGATTTATAGGATATAATTCATATAAATTATATAATTTCATAGTAAAAATATAATAAAACTATACTAAAAGATTAGTATATAAACTACTCATCAATTTGCAATAATTTCTTTATCTCATGTGTGTCTTGTGGCTAATGAAAGTGAGCCTCTCTGTGTTCAATGGCACAAGAGACTTGCACACATTAACTACAAGACAATGTGTAGACTATTTTCTAAAAAACTTGTTAGGAATAGTTCAAATTTAAAATGTATTAAAACTGGTCGATGTCATGCATGCCAAAGGGGCAAGCAAACTAGGGCCACCTTTAAAATCATTGGCTCCAAAGAAACTGAAATATGTCATTATTTGCTGCATATGGACTTGTTTGGTCCTTTGCCAATTCAGAGCATAGGTGGGAAGTTGTATACTTTAATGATTGTTGATGATCACTCAACATATAATTGGGTATTCTTCTTGAAGAAAAATCAGATACATTGGAGGTCTTCATAAACCATGTTAATGCAATCCATATTGAACTACTATGTACTATGGTCTTAACTAGAACTGACCATGGCACATAATTTCAATCTGGGGCCATGACAAAGTTTTGTCAAGAACTTAGTATCACCCAAGAGTTTTCCTCCACGAGGACTCCACATCAAAATGGCATGGCTGAGAGGAGGAATAGGACCTTGATAGAAGCTGGGAGAACATTGCATAGTGAATCCTCACTCCCAGAATATTTTTGGGTTGAGGTAATCAATACTGCTTGTTATGTTCTCAATAGAGCTTCTATCAATAAGGCCCTTGGAATAACCCCCTATGTAATTCTGAAAGGCAAACAACCAACCATTTCATATTTTAGAATATTTGGCTGCAAATGCAATATTTTGAATAATGGAATATCCCAACTAACAAAGTTTGCTGGAAAATGCAATGTTGGGGTTCTTGTTGGTTATAGCTCACAAAGCAGGGCCTATAGAGTATTCAACAAGAAAACTCATGTTGTAGAAGAGTGTATGCATGTTGTATTTTATGAGACCAACCTACATTATAAGGGATGGTCTAGTTCTCCAGTTTTGACAGGTAATGAACAGAAGATACAAGATATGTCTATCCAAGACATACCAAGCAAAAGACAAATCTATTCAGATGTTGTTGTTCTTGGAGATGAAGATCAGTTAGCTGCTGAAGAACCTGCTTCTCCAGAAAAATTATTGCAGATTATGGACAGATTGCCTGCAGCAAACATGCATCTAAGGGATCATCCAAGGAACCAGATAACTGGAGATGAGAACCAACGGGTATCACCAGAAGCAGGACTCATAATGAAGCTCTATTCCTGAGCTTTCTATCACAGATGGAGCCCAAGAAGTTTGCAGAATCAAATCTAGATACATTTTGGATTCAAGCCATGCAAGAAGAGCTTCTACAATTCAAGAGGTGCATGGTATAGAAATTGGCGCCAAAGCCTCAAGGACACAACATCATTGGCACCAAATGGATCTACAGAATCAAGCTTGATTAGAAGGGCATCATCATCAAGAGCAAGGATAGACTGGTGGCTAAGGGATACATGCAAGAAGAAGGTACTGACTTTGATCAAACCTTTGCCCCAGTTGCCGGGTTAGAAGCAATAAGGCTATTTCTTGCCTATGCTGCCCACAATGGGTTCAAAGTATACCAGATGGATGTCAAGTCAGCTTTTCTGAATGGAAATCTAACGGAAGAGGTATATGTGGAGCAGCCCTCAGGTTTTGTTCATCCAATGTAACCCTTTCCTCTCATGTCTATTTACTTAAGAAAGCATTATATGGTCTAAAGCAAGCCTCTATGGCTTGGTATGAGACCTTGTCTAGCTTTCTCATCAAGAATAAGTTCTTGAGGGGAAAGATAGATAGTACATTGTTTCTTAGGGAAACAAAGGGCAAATGTCTTATAGTCCAAATTTATGTTGATGACAAATTTTTTGAATTTACAGATGACAACCTTTACAAAAGGATTGCCAACCTTATGCAGATGGAGTTTGAGATGAGCAGTGTGGGAGAGCTCAAGTACTCTGTAGTCCTCCAAGTGAAATTGTCTGATGAGGGGATATTCATCTATCATACCAAGTACAGTAGGGAGCTTATCAAGAAGTTTGGGATGGAATCAGCTTCCACCATGAAAACTCCTATGGGGTCCAACATTTCCCTGGACAAGGATGAGATGGGTAAGCCCTTTGATGAATCTATGTACAGGTGCATAATTGGATCCATGTTGTATCTAATTGTATGTAGACCAAACATTATGTATGCTACAAGTGTTTTTGCTAAGGAATCTCACTACTCAGCTGCAAAAAGGATTTTGAGATACCTTAATGGCAGCCAACATCTTGGCCTTTGGTACCCCAAGAATAATGATTTTGAACTGACTGGCTTTTCAATTGCAGATTTTGAAGGATGCAAAGAAGATAGGAAAAGCACAAGTGAAACTTGTCAATTCCTAGGAAAGAGGCTAATCTCTTGGAGCATCAAGAAGAAGCCAGTGTGGCTATATCCACTGCTGATTCTGAATATATAGCTGCAGGGAGCTGTTGTGCACATGTATTATGGATACAACCTCAAGGTAAGTCACTCTCCATTGTATTGTGACTCATCTAGTGCTATCTCTATTGCAATGAATCTTGTCTCATATAGTAGGACTAAGCATATAGAGATAAAGTATCATTTTATTAGAGAGCATATAGTATGTAAAGATATCTGCCTTGAATTTGTCCACATAGACAATCAAGTAGATGATATCTTTACAAAGACATTGGATGAGGCTAAAGTCAATACTTTCAAAATTGAGCTTGGGATGTTGAATCTAGAATAGATGTCCCTATTTCATATTTTTATCGTGTTTATTACTTCACTCCTTAGATTTGCTAGAACATGTAATCTTGTATCACAAGCACTACTAGGATAGGTTGCTATCTAAAATACTTAGTAGCATGATTGGGACTAGAGATAATCCTACTTAAATTGTTCACTGGTAGGCACTAAGGTCAGTTGAAACAACTGAGAATGTTTCAGCTGAACCACTGAAACAGCTGAGAAAGTCTCAGCTGATCTGCTGAGATGGATAAAACAGTCTCAGCGGTTGACAATACCTTGTCCCGGCGGGTTGTTACTCTGTCTCAGCAATTCCGCTGAGATGGTTAGGTTCAATTAAATTTTATCTGAATTGACATTTCTATAATATAAAATCAATTAAATTGATAAGTCAAATTAACATCTATCATTAGGACAAAACTAAACCTAAACTAAGTTTATATAAATAGAGCAATGTTGATTAAATAAATTACAAACCTTTCCACCTAAGCCGATGAGACGAACCATCTTCCCTCCCGTCTCAGCGACTTGTCCATCTAAAGAAATGGCACCAAAAATGGCAAAGGATCTCGAAGATTGTTATGAAATAACAAGAAATGGATTCTAGCATGCCAAACTTAGATTCATGAAGAAATTGTACTTCTGAATGATCAAGGATTTGAATATCTTCTATCAGAGCCATCTATAATTCTCAGAATTGAAGTTCTGGAATCATTTAACAATGCATGGCTTTCATCTTCCAACTCCTAATTAAAATCGCAGATTGGAAACATGAAGATAATGATATCTCCAAGGAAGATGGAGAAAGCCCCTCAACTTCCATCATGCAGTCCTAATGAGGAAGATGGAGTGTTTGGGAAAGACAAGGAAAAGGCCCTCACATGGGGTGAGTACAGTGATGCCAAAACTAGCTCACTGAAGAGGAAGTTTTTAATCAGAAAGGAAGGCAGTGTTGTGCAAGCCAGGGTCACATGATACTATATCAAAGCACATGTCTGAATTAATGACAAGAGTGGTCATTAAGAAAAAGACCTACTAGGTTGTTGTACTGTAATGTCCCTATTCATGCTAGGCCCCTTGAACGTGAGTTCGTAAGTTAACTTGGGCTCGTAGTGCACTTGATCGAGGAAAAGATGCCTGCGCTCCAAGACTTGATAAAATTGTCAATTGTCTCAATGGTCTCGACAGATTCGTCAAGTGGACTCGAAGAATCTATCGAGTGAGCTTGACGATCTCGAAGGATTTGTCGAGAGGACACGACAAATCCGTCAAGAAGACTCGACGATCTCGATGGTTCATCGAGAGGACTCAACGAACCCGTCGAGAACACTCGACGGTCTCGTCTGTTCATCATGAGAACTCGATTAATCCGTCGAGAAGACTTGACGGTCTCGATGGTTCTTTGACAGGACTCGACAAATCCGTCGAATAGGTCTGGACGGTCTGTCGAATTGGTCTCAATAGTCCAACGAGTCGGTCTCGATGGTCTCGACTATCCATCAAGACCACTCGATGGTCTCGACGATTCGTCGAGTGTACTCGACGATTCGTCGAGACCACTCAATGATTCATCGAGACCACTACACAAATCTATCGAGTATCGGCCCTGTACAGACTTTTCTGATTCTTTTGTCGTTTTGGGATGTCTATCGATCAGATAAGAGATTTTTGACTTGTTTAAAGTCTATTTTATGTCTTGTAATCAAAGTGGTCCTATAAAATAACGACATGTGGCGGTGTTGTCCAATCCATAGCATGATAAGAACATTAAATTAATCAGTATTTTTAATCTTGGACAAGAAGCCATCCGTATGAAATAGGAGACATATTCAGAACTTCTTCTTCTTCTTCTTCCTCCAATGACCATACCACCCATCCTCTTTCCTTAGAAGAACAATGCTAAAAAAATAAAGCTAAGGACAAGATCACCGGAGAACACCGCCACCATGTCACCAAGAAGGCAAACTCGATCCATGGCCGCAAATCAGGTGACTTTCGCCACCTCTCCCTTGGTGCTAGATCTTTAGATCTGATTTAGGTAAGATGTTGGCTCAAAATATCTTGACTATGGGGAGTTTAATGGAGTTTTCTAGGAAGAGACCACGCTAGAACTTCCGTTCTAGGGCATCGTTCGCCGAAATTATGTCTTCGACCTACTCCTCCCTTCAAAATTAAGTTGTAGGATTTGATTTCGTGGATCGGTGGTCTAATGAGGGAGTATTGGAGGAGAGAAGGTGAATTTTTATATGTATGTGCTGGAGGAAGAAGATGAACAGATGTTATTCATCTGTCTTGTGATCCGTACAGATTTTATAACATGAACTAAAATTTCTTTTCTGCACGTGACGGACATCAAGCCTATTTTTAGGCGTAATCCGGCCACATTCACGTCTTGTGCTCAACAAACAAGTTGTAGCCCTCGGAATGACCTTTCCAATGAGTGGTTGTGGGTGTTTATGAGAGCTCTATAGCTCCGGAAAAATGAAATCGAAAATGGATGGGCAGAATATTATTCGGTGTATGTACAAGTCAGCTTGTTTCAAGATTCACTCTGCTGGGTTCAAACCTGATTTTAGGGAGGTTAGGCTTAGATATGGACCTTGGGCTCAACACAAAAGTTGTATCCCTTGGCGATACCTTTTTAGAATGGAGTAGCATGATAATTTTGGTGGTCTCTAGCACCCAAAAATTATGTTTTAGTAAACATTAATGAATATGTTCAGAGTTGTAAGGTTTTACCGATTTCTCTCAAAATGTTTATCGGATGCTTATAGAATTTTGTAGGAATGTGTCTGATGATGTTGTGATCATCCCTATGTAGTTTCAGAATTTTTGGAAACATATTTACCATGAAATTGGTTGTCCTATCATATAAATGTAGAGCACCATTAATAAGTATTGCGTAATACAATGAGGTCAAAATTTGGTGGGAATGATTCAGGCATTAATTATGATCTATGGTAGAAGTTTAAGTGGATTTGGCTTCGAATTGAGTCCATAATTAAATGGGTTGTTATAATTTATTATGTTGAATTGAAATGTTAAGGTGCTCATTTAGACTAGGATTTTGGAAACATGCATAAATCTGTACCTATGTCACTTGATAATCTATCAGATAGTTAGATTTGTGATAACCGCTTAGTAGAGATTATGATTGATGCCCTTTAGGAGAATGGGTTCGAGATGATTTGTATTGACTAAGCGTGATCGATTAGAGTTTATGAATTTGGTTGTGTTCAATCTTGTTGTGAATCGAGCTTGAGGATTTGTATTGTTAATACGTTTCGGCAGATTTATATAGTAAGTTTGAACTTGACACTAAATGCACAAGTAGTCCTATAGGATGAAAGAGAGTATTTCCATATATACACATGCCACTGCACAAGAGTTATGACAACTCAATATGGGTAGCAGTGATGGTTTGGTGTGGATTATTGGATATGGTTATATCTTATGGTGTTATGTTAAGGACCCGGTTGGTATGTCCTTATACGCTAAGGAGCATCGATTGAAATTGTAATGGTAACTGTGTTATGGACCTGGTTAGGAGTCCTTGGGTGCTTGATGGCAAGGGTTGAGCATGGGAATTACTTGGGTGTGCATAGTCTTCACACAATTGCAAAGTGATCCTTATTGGAGGATTACTTGTGGCAGATATACGGGCTCGCCAGTCATCACACTGACGGGAGCTTACAGCTAGACCTTGGTCTGTTGGGCTGGGCTCTTTGTGCTTACTTCCAAAGACCCCTTCCGTGCCATTGACCAGTTGGCATAGCTCTTGGTGTTTACTTCCTAAGACCCCTTCCGTTTCCAGTATGAAGGTGCTCCACTATTGTGTTCTTAGCATCGAGGCGTGCGTGAGGCCTAGGTCTTATAATGTGCATACCCACCTAGTAGTGGAGAGCCCGATCGACTGCCATCGTCTGGCCACGATGGGAGATGCCCGAGAGGATAGCTACCCTCAAAAAGTGGGAAGTACAAGTCTATGTAGACATATCAAATTAGATTTCTAAAGTAAATCATGAGTGTGTCATCATACATACATTCATTGCATTGCATTGCATCTCATAAAGATCCTAATCATATAAACTTGTATAGGCACCTTTATATGATGAGTTACATAATATTGTGAAAGACCCTTAACTTATAAACTTGTTTGGGCATATTTATAAGTAAAGTTTAATTCAGTTCTTTACCAATACTGCTATTTTCATACTCTATTGCTCACTATACTGCTAGAATAAATGTGCTCTTTTACTCTTGATATATCTTCTATGATTACCATCTTCCATGCCACATGTTGTATTATATATACTGATTATATTGCAGCGTTCACTTTCTTCCTTCCGCCCGGTGCCTAAGAGTCTTCTGGGGAGAGGATATGAAGCCACTTAGTCTTTATGATTAACAGTTGTTACACCGGTATTTTTAGGAGCACACCCAGGTGGAACAGCAGCGTATGACGCAGGAGTATAGCCAGGCCAGGGTGACAGGGCCTGGGACTACGATACCTTCTCTACCGTCAGTGACAGATATGAGCGAGTGTTTTGAGAACTAGCCTTAGGGAAATTTGTACTCTAAAATTTTGCAGGAGCTTTTGTAGCTACTTGTCCTTTTGTACTTGAATGGACATTTTTACATAATCGTGAATCTATGGCTTCTATTTTTTCTATTATTAATGGGTTGGCATGATGATATGTTAGAATAGCCGGGAGGATAAGCGTCTTATGGAGGGGTCTAGCCCATGTGCTGGCACGTTTGCAAGGCGGCTGTCCTGGGCAAAGGACTCCCCTCGGCCGTGTCTTATGTTCCGAGAGGGGTGGGGGCCTACAAATGGTACCATCTTGCAATGATCCCGAGATAACAATATATATTACCTCATAGTGCCACCCCGCGCTCCTCTTCAGTTTGAGGACAATCTGAATGAGCGGAAGCAGTGGTGTGCCCATGTGTGATTCACATTAAGTGTGTCCATTCCCTTCCTTTAACTAGTGCCAACCTAAATAGGACTCTACATTTCGTGGTGTTTCCTATTTAAAAATTGACCTCAGGTATGACTTGGTTGAGATATGAGGAAGCACAAAGCGACTAAGGGAAGAGTTTAAGGTAACAATAGGTTTTCAAATCTTATACTATAATGCGCAGCTTGGCTTGTTGAGTGATATTATCACATCTTACCCAGACTAATTGGACTTCTTGAGGTAAAAATGATGACCGTAAACTACTATTGAAGTATTAGGAGACTCATAAGCCAAATTTTCTTGCCGAAAACTTGACTCTTCCAATTTTGTTGTATTAAGGCAATCAGCATGACGGACACCAGAGGTCGAATGAGAATTGGAACCCGGAGAAGGCCAATTTATGATTTGGTCACATGTTAACCTTGAAAAGTATGTCGTAAAAGTAGCTTTAAAGGCCCAAAGAATGGATTATGTTCAGGATAAAATTCTGAGTTGAGGATGGTATGCCCTCACGATTATGTACACAATATTGAATGAATGTACCATATTGGTGATCGAAGAGACTCAGCCCAGGATTCCCGGGAGGCTTATCTCTTCGTTTATTGGGCTAGTGACCTACCAACTGGGGTTTCTCAGGGAATTGAAAATCTTCACAATTTTTCAATACTAGAAGGTCATAATCCTTGAAAAATTTAGTTAACCTTAATCAAGATGGGTTGTTAATGCCATGCTTTGATTAATAGAAATTTCATTAGTGGAAAAGAAAAGAGAGCATTTTAAGGATGATAATTCTCTCTATACTATTTTAAGACTAGGTGGATAAGTAAACGAGAAGAGTAGTAAACTAACACTTTGGAATATACATTTATATTTCTCAGTTTATATATTTGTGACAACATTATAGCTAGGAAGTTGATAAAATTTGCGGCATGCATGGCTGGTGTGATGATAAACTATCCCTAAGTTTGGAAATTCTGGTCAACACTCCTTTCAATTTTATATTTACTTGACATTAGAAAATTAATAAGTGTTACATATGGAGTCAATAAGCATAATATGACTCATTTGGGGATTTAGAACCTCAAAACCTCTTCATGAAATAAACATGTCATGAATGATCGTTTGTAGAGATTGTAGGGCATTTGAAACTGAATTGATTTATTATATCATGTTGTGAATTATGCCCAAAATTTTGGTTGTCTAAGGAAATCATCTCGAATTACCTTTCATTCAGTTCAAGTTCAAAAACATATGAAATGCATACATGATAATTGGATGTTATTTGCATAAGCTCTCAGGATGATAGGACGCAACTTGATCAACTTCGAAAAATTTGGGTACTGGACCTCCTATTCAACGGTTAAATTTGTTTTAATGGTGTTGGAATTATGAAGTGTATTGGTCATATCCAATTCTAAATGTACATATAAGTAGTCATGATGTATTAATGCATGATGACCTCCGTTATATAAGGTGCAGTAGTAAATGCACGAAGAGGTTGAGAAAATTTCCTTCAAATGGTCAAATTTTGGGACGACCTTGGAGTCTCGGAAGAATATCTGTGCAAGTAGGAGTACGTGTAATAGTATTGCCTAGACAAAGCGGTTTTCTAGAGGCTCTATTTCTTAACCAAACTGTTGGATAAGGTTTATGTTCACGGTTGAAGAGCCCTTAAATGAAATGATCTAAATCACAAGAGAAAATTGGCACGAATTTCTGAAGTAAGTGCAAGTCTAAGTAAGGCTTGGATTAGACAAAAGTAACATTTGACGTGGGTCTCATGTTCTTAGAAGGGAATGATGTGATTATAACCTATGCGAGTTGTAGAGTCATGGATTCACCTTGCCATGAGCCTACAATAATGCTTCATAATATCACCGGGACCAATTTTTTAAGCATCACCGGATGATCATATACGAATTTTGGGAACTATTTGGAAACACAAAAGCTTTCTGATCTTAAACCCTTGAGGTAGTAACATCATGTTTGGGAATTTGTAGATTGAAATGGGGTAGTACCATGACATTGGAAGTACATTGACCCATAAAACTCGAAATCGAGTGGATGTCAAGTTAGATTCTTGAAGATGGGTAGAATATATGTGATCCATTGGATACAGTTTTGATGGTCTCAAGAATCGATGCACACATATTTGATGATACTATAATCGCTTTTAGAAAGCTTCATTATTTTGAGGATAAATCATTATTATCAACATGAATATATTTTTTATTTACATGATAAATGTTAAGGGTTAATGAGATCTCCCTCTTGGCGAGATCGGCTCATGACAAATCTTAGGTTTGATGAAGATTTTACCTTTAAATATTAGCAAGGTAACTTCCTTTGGAAATAATGAAGTTGATCGACTACACATGCATACTTGGTTGAGAAAAAGAATTTGATCATGCTGAGAAAATTTACTAGTCATTACATGTACAAGCAATGAGAAATTTCATCATGAATGGAGTGTCCGTACTTATCTCGGGCAAGTTGATATTGTTAGTGCTACATGATATTTGGATGATGATGTAATGTAAAGAAAGAACGAATATTGTGTAAGCTAAAATTATATTACACTCTTGGAAGATGAGTCTAGATTTTATTTACATACACAATTGCTAATCTCATATGTATAAGGGTCATTGATCATACAAGACCTTAGGCCCAAGGTGTAATCAAGGTTAATTTCTTATGACGAAGTGCCCAAGACTATCATCTCAGACCGGGATGGCCGATTCACTTCTAGAGAATAGGGGGGGCAGTGCAAATGTATTTGGGCACAAAGTTAACTTTTAGCGGTGCTTTCCACCCGCAGACGGACAGCTGGTCATATAGAACTATCAGAATAATGGGGGATCTGCTGCGGTTATGCATTTTGGATAGAGGAGAGCCATGGGAGAGAGTTCTACTGATGGTAAAGTTCTCGTACAATAATAGTCAACATGCAAGCATTGGGATGGCTCCTTATGAGGCACTCTACGGTAGGAGGGGCAGGACACCTTTGTCATGGGTCCAGGACGAGGATCAAAGGGTGTTAGGGGTGGAGTACATTGATGACACTGATGTGACAATAAGGCTAATCAGTGATCACATGCTAGAGACTCAGAGTCAGTAGGCAAAGTATTACGATGCAAAGCACGGGATGGTGGAAATTCAAGTGGGTGACAAAGTTTTCTTGAAGATTAGAATGATGTATGGAGTGTCGTGTGTTTATGGAAGGAAGAAGCTCAGCCCGCTGTACTCAGGGCCTTTTTCCAACTTAGAGCGGATTGGTCCCTTAGCATATAGGATAGAGCTACCATTGGAGTTGGAAAATTTACTCAATGTAATTTATGTGTACGTCCTCCCTTCGGAAGGCACTACTTCGGCATGTACAGTTCATCACCACTATTTCCCATCCAGTGGCAACTGATAGATCTGTCCGGTTAGAGCCTGTGCTGATAGCAGAACCCGAAATTCAGAAGTTACGGCAGAAAAGTGTTCCTTTGGTAAAGGTCCAATGGACCTTATGGAACGGCGTTATCCGGACTTGTTCCTACAAGGTATGAACGAATTTGTGTCGAACCTTGTACTTTAAACACCGTAGGCCCAAACTAAATTTCGGGGATGAAATTGTTTCTTCGTTTATTGGATTTGTAACATCCTGATTCGTTCTAGGCCCCTTGAACACGTGTACGTAAGTTGACTCAGGCTCATAGTGCACTTGAGCGAGGAAATGATGCCTACACTAAAATACTTGACGAAATTGTCCAGCAGACTAAACGGTATCGACGGATTCATCGAGTGGACTCAACGAATCCATTGAATGAGCTTGACGGTCTCGACGTAATCATTGAGAGGACTCAACAAATCCATCGACAAGACTCGACAGACTCGATGGTTCGTCGAGAGGTCTTGATGGTTCATCGAGAGGGCTCGACGAATCCGTCGAGAAGACTCGACGGTCTTGATCGTTCGTCGAGAGGACTCGATGAATCTGCCGAATAGGTCTCGACTGTCCGTTGAGTCGGCCTCAACAGTTTCGACGATTCGTTGATACCACTCGACGGTCTCGACGATACCTCGAGTGGACTCAATGATTCGTCGAGGCCACTCGACGAATCTATTGAGTATCAGCCCTGAATATATTTTTCTATTCTTTTGACATTTCGGGATGTGTGCCGACCGGATAAGAGATTTCTGACTTGTTTAAAGTCGATTTTATGTCTTGTAATCAAAGTGTTCCTATAGAATAGCAACACGTGGCAGTGCTGTCCAATCCAGAGCATGGGAAGAACAATAAATTAATCAGATTCTTTTTAATCTTGGACAATTAGCCATCTGTAAGAAATAAGAGAAATATTCAGAACTTCTTCTTCTTCTTCCTCCATTGACCAAACCAACCATCCTCTTTCCTTAGAAGAACAAAGCTAAGAAAAATAAAGCTAAGGACAAGATCACTGGAGATCACTGCCACCATGCCGCCAAGAAGACAAACTCGATTCATGGCCGCAAATCAGGTGACTTCCACCACCTTTCCCTTGGTGCATGATCTTTAGATCTATTTTAGGAGAGACGTCGTCTCAAAAGGGCTTAACCTTTGGTAGTTTTCTAGGAAGAGACTACGCTAAAACTACCGTTCTAGGGCGTCGTTTGCCAAAAACATGTCTTCGATCTACTCCTCTATTCAAAATGATTTTGAAGGAGTTTATTTCGTTAAGATTGGTGGTCTAATGATGGCGCATTGGAGGAGAGAAGGTGAATTTTTATATGTATGTGTTGGAGGAAGAGAATGAACAGATACTGTTCATCTGTTTTAAGATCCGTGCAGATTTTATAACATGAACAAAAATCTGTTCTCTGTACGTGACGGACTTCAAGCCTATTTTTAGGCATGATCCGGCCACATTCAGGTCTTGTGCTCAATACGAAAAGTTGTATCCCTCGGAATGACCATTCAAACGAGTTGTTGTGGGTTTTCAGGAGAGCTTTGTAGCTCCGACAAAGTGAAATCGAAAATGGCTGGGCAGAATATAATTCGGTGTATCTATAGGACAACTTGCTGCCTAGATTCTCTCTGCTGGGTTCAAACCTGATGTTAGGGAGATTAGGCTTAGATATGGACCTTGGGCTCAACATCAAAGTTGTAGCCCTTCGCAATACCTTTTCGGAATGGGGTGGCACGATAATTTTGGTGGTCTGTAGCACCCAGAAATCCTATTTTAGTAAACATTAATGAATATGTAAAAAGTTTTATGGTTTTACCGATTTCTCTCAAAATGTTTATCAGATTCTTATAAAATTTGGTAGGAATGTGCCTAATGATGTTGTGATAATCCCTTTTTAGTTTCAGAATTTTTGTATACATATTTACCATGAAATTGCTTGTCGTATCATATAAATTTAGAGCACCATAAATAAGTATTCTGTAATACAATGAGGTCGAAATTTCGTGGGAATGATTTAGGCATTGATTATGACATATGGTAGAAGTTTCAGTGGATTTGGCTTCGAATTGATTTCTTAATTAAATGGGTTGCTATAATTTATTATGTTGAATTGAAATGTTAAGGTGCTCATTTAGACAAGGGTTTTGGAAACATGCATAAATCTTTACCTATGTCACTTGATAATCTATCAGAGAGTTAGATTTGTGTTACCCGCTTAGTAGAGATTACGATTGATGCCCTTTAGGAGAACGTGTTCGAGATGATTGCTATTGACTAAGCCTGATCGATTAGAGTTTATGAATTCGATTGAGTTCAAGCTTGTTTTGAATCGAGCTTGAGGATTTGTATGGTTAATTTGTTTGGGCAGATTTATATAGTAAATGTGAACATGACACTAAATGCACAAGTAGTCAAATAGGATCAAAGAGAGTATTTCCCATATACACACATGCCACTGCACAAGAGTTATGACAACTCGGTATGGGAAGCAGTGATGGTTTGATGTGGATTATAGGATATGGTTATATCCTATGGTGTTATGTTAAGGACCCGGTTGGTAGGTCCTTGTACCCTAAGTAGCATCAATTAAACTTGTAATAGTAACAGTGTTAAGTAAATGGTTAGGAGTCCTTGGGTGCTTGATGACACGGGTTGAGCATGGGACTACATGGGTGTGCATTGCCTTCACACGATTGTATATTGATCCTTATTGGAGGATTAAATGTGGAATATCTATGGGCTCGCCAGTCATCACACCGATGGGAGATGGCAGTTAGATCTTGGCCGGTTGGGCTGGACTCTTTGTGCTTAGTTCCAAAGAACCCTTCTGTGTCATTGACCGGTTGGGCAGGGCTCTTGGTGTTTACTTCCCAAGACCCCTTCCGTGTCCATTACGTAGGTGATCCGTTGTTGTGTTCTTAGCATCGAGGCATACGTGAGGCGTAGGTTTGCTAGTGTGCATTCACACCTAATAGTGAATAGCCCGATCCACTGTCACCGTCTGGCCACGATGGGTGATGCCGGAGAGGTTAGCTACCCTCGAAAAGTGGGAAGTACAAGCCTATGTCAACATTGCAAATGAGAGTGTGTAAGTAAATCATGGGTGAGTCATCATAAAAACATTCATGGCATTGCAACGCATAAAGATCCTCATCATATAAACTTGTATGGGTACCTTTATATGATGAGTTACTTAATATTGTGAAATACTCGTAACTTATAAACTTGAATGGGCATCTATATAAGTTATGTTTAATTCAGTTCTCTACCTACACTGCTCTTTTCATACTCTGTTGCTGACTATAATACTAGAATAAATGTGCTCTTATACTCTTGATATATCTTCTATGATTATCGTCTTCCTTGCCACCTGCTGTATTGTATATACAGATTATATTGCAACGTTCGCTTTCTTCCTTCCTCCTGGTGCCTAAGAGTCACCGGGGGAGAGGATGTGAAGCCACATATTCTTTATGACTAACAGTTGTTACACCACTATTTTAGGAGAACACCCAGGTGGAACAGTAGTGTACGACGCAGGAAGATAGACAGGCCAAGGTGACAGGGCCTGGGACTATGATACCTTTGCAACCATTAGTGACAGATGTGAGCGAGTGTTTTGAGATGTAGCCATAGGGAAATTTGAACTCTGATATTTTGCAGGACCTTTTGTAGCTACCTATCCTTTTGTACTTGAATGGACATTTTTATTTAATCGTGAATCAATGGCTTCAATTGTTTTCTATTATTGATGGGTTGACATGATGATATGTGAGAATAGCCGGCAGGATATGCGTCTCGTGGAGGTGGCTAGCCTGTGTGCTAGCACTTCCGCAAGGTGGCTGTTCTGGGCATAGGACTCCCCTCGGCTGTGTCTTGTGTTTCGGTATGTGGGGTCTTACACGTACTGTTCCAAAGGATCGAAGAATGTCTGTTGTCCCCCAACCTAGGCAGAATTCTTTCTTTATATCTTCTGAACACCTATCCTGAGGACTCTGATAAGTCAAAAGGATCAAACCTTCATTACCTGAAAGGGATGGAGATAAAGACCTTGGACAGGTTCTCAAGGTGCACCAAATGAGTCAGCCCTCTGAGCCAAAGGAGAAGAAAAAGGTTTTAGTCAAAGGACTAAAGATGGCCAGAATGATTTGTTCTTATTATGTGTCAATGGCTGCAGATAATGTCCTAGCTGAGGATAATCAAGGACCAGCCAACAGTTGAGTCAGAGATGGTCATGAGGACCATGACACAGAAGGTCATGAGGATCATACTGCTGCTAAACAGCATGAGAAGAATAAGGATGATGTTGTTGCTAAAGAAAAATTAGAAGGCAGTGAAGGAGATCACACATAAAGTGATGCTCCTAATCCACATGAAGATGAAAAAATTGTACTGGATGTGCCTTCTTCTTCAGAAGATCATGTAGAGGAACAATTGGACACTTAAGATGACCAACAAAGTAATATTAACTTAATTATATCAAATCTAGAGAAAAGATTTAAGTTAATCCCTCATGAACTGGTAAATTTCTAGGGAGATGATCTTGAAGATGATAATGCCCCATCTGAGGGGGAGAAGTGATGAGTCCCAATTATATACACTTTTGTGGACTCATCTGGGCCAATTTTCTAGTCAAATCACTACACTTTAGACTTGTTTTCGTTAAGATTTGATAGTCATCTATTATTCCACGCTAAGTGCACTTCTAGGCCCGATTTGGTGTAATTTCCTTTTTATCTTCTTTTTTTAGCTTTCATGCATTGTTAAGTGCCACTTTCAGTGGTTTGATTGGTGTTATGCTGGAACAGGAGTCGTGCAGGTGTTCCCAGTACATATCTGTATAGGAACACTGCGCACGATTACTGGTTCTATTGCGCATGACCACTACTTCTATTGTACATGACCACTGGTCGTGTGCCACTGATTGTGCGCACTTAACCCCTAAAATCTGAGTTCTATCTATGATAGTGCGCACAACCACTTATGATAGTGCGCACGACCACAGCTCGTGTGCCAATGGTCGTGCAAACATTTTATTTTATAAATCTTTGCTTTGTAAGCTCCGCCCAGCCAGCGCGCACGACCGCAGAAGGCCAGCGCGCACGATCACTGATCATGCGCCAATGACCGTGCGCGCTATTTTTTCCAGCGCCTATTTAAAGCCCTGTCTACGAAATTAGGTCGGATCGATCATTTGGCTCCGCCCGCTCCGCCGTTTTCCACCATTTCCGCAGGTATTCCGCCCCTTTTGTCCTCCTCCATCATCCTCAAGCTCCAATGAGAGAGATTTAGCACTACATCCACCGATATCCAAGGAGAAGGAAGCTTGGTCGTGAGGCCGGATTGTGACACGAAGAAGACGGGCAATTGGAAGGTAGTGACAGCCTTCTCTAACTCGGACGCAGTTGAGGACCAAGCTTGGATGCAGATTGACAACCCTGCGATTCCAACCGTGAATCTTCGACAAGGCTTGGGATTGGGTTGATTCCTTGCTCTTTCTCTCTTTGTATTGGTAGTTGAAAATGTTAGGTCTCTTATATGTTGATGATGTGCACTATGAACCATGCTTTATAATGTTTATTTCATTGATAAGAAATTATATTATTCATATGTGTGTATGAGGTGCGCCCCCATCCATTTTCCATCCACAAATTCACCCTCCACTCCATTCCGCTAGCCTACTTGCCCATTCCGTGTGCCTACTCTTCCATCCGCCTAGTGAAGCATGGTATAGCAGCCCGTGCAATCCCTTCGCCTCACGAAGCAGTGCGCTCAAGGCCTGCACAGTTCGATTCTGCACTTACCATTCCATCTGCTTTCCTACTCGTCCATCCGCCTAGCGAAGTAGTGCGTTCAAGGCCTACGTAGTTTTCCATCCCGCCTGGCGAAGCATTGAATAACGGCATTGCATAGGAGTAGTTGAGTAGTTATTTTCTTTTATTCTCCCCAATCCAAATCAACCCCCCTTTCCCTAATCCATCCGCTCGTAAGGACCTCGATCTCACGTCCCTCCTCGAAAGTTAACTCCACCTTACTGTGTTCCTTGAGAGATTCAATACTTGGGGATTCACTCCCACATTTTATATTACTTGAACGATCGGTACACTGTCGTTTCGTGCCACAGTCTCGTTATCGCCTATAGCGGTGTGCTAGATTAGCGCGTCAGGTTTTTGGCACCGTTGCCGGGGAACATAGTCATGCGAGTTTTCTAGAGAGGGAGAATCTGAGAGAGAATCCCTTCCATTTGTAAATTGCATCCTTTTGTTTTATTTCATCGTATTCTGTTTTCCTGTTTTATATTAGGTTGCTTTAGTAATTATTGTTGGGTGTAGAGTTTTGCACAATAGTGTTCTTCTTTTTAAATCAAGTTATTTTCACGCAATGTGGGCTTCATTAAATATTTGTTTCCCTTGGTATGGAGATATCTCTCATGCTAGTGAAAGATGTCCAAAGGGAGATAATATCCCTAGCACTCAAGGCCCAGTATATGGAGCACCGACTTCGTCTAGTACTCCATATGGTGCGCGTAAGTCCTATGGCTATTTTGCTGAGCCTTTACCGGCATACTTCTTTTCGGCTTCAGCACCTGCTGTGCCAAAGAAGCCCGCAAGGAAGTGCTTGTTTTATCAGAGCATGGATCATGCTTTGAAGGATTGTGTTGCTTATCTTCGCCAATTGGACGAGGATGACGAGTTGGATATCCGGATCATCCCGACTCCTAACTCTGGCGGCATACCTTCAACATCTGGTTATGTGTCCGTGTCACCTTCATATTTTGAAGGGTATGGCGTGGACATAGTCACCAAATGTGTGGCTGATCTAGGAACTGACATTGCTGAGCCCATATCCCCTGTGCATAAATTACCGTGCGTGGAGCCGATTCTTTGTGAGGATTCGGTGCTTGACTTTTATCCGAGCACTATTCCTCCCCCTGTTGTGCATACTACAGTCGTCACTGACGACATTGTTGATGATGTGTCGCAAGATGAGGCTGGCGATCTAAGTATTATGCATGTCCCTATGGAGGAGGACAACCTTCTAGGTGAAGAGGAGTATTCCTCAGCACCGGTGGAGCAAGTCCAAATCTTAAGCTTGGCCACTGTTGATCCCGCCGAACCTTGTAGCATTAATGACAATGCTGACATTATTTTACTTTCCCAACCAGATGGGAGTGAGACCGGGATCACTCCCCCGATTGATTTTTATTCATGTTCTTCTTCTTATTTATTTCTTGATCCTCTTTCTCCATCTGAGCTGTCTCTCTGGAGATGACACCTTGATAGGCAAGGATTTATTTTGGGGTGAGACCAGTGAGGACCAGCCTTCATCCTCTTCTTACTTCTTATTTCCTCTACCTTTGTTAAGCCGGTATTATTATTATTATTTAGGTAGGGGAGTAACTGTTTTATCGCCGTATCGGTACCCGCTACCGACACGCATATTAGAATATTTACCTGTGCACTTTTCTTTTCATAGACCCATTAGCTAGAACTGTTTTAAATTTGAATAAGTCGTGCTGGGAGGACAATAACCCCAGTAGTTATCTTACCTTTTCCTGCATTTTTTTCATCTAGTTTAGTTTAGTTATTTGTATTTCATTTTGCTTTGTACATTTTCTTTTGTTTTTGCGGAGCTCACCCCTGCAGGTCCTTTTCTAGATGGTGGATGCTGCAACTTTTTCTTGGTTTACACGACAATCTTCTGGTATGCTCACTACTGAGCATTCAGTACTCTCTTTCCCTAGAGTTCATTTTGAATTTATATCTTGTGTTGGATTGTTTAGAGTAAGTCTGGGGGAGAGCTGCTTCTCGTTATCCACTGTGCACGCACATGTTGCATTGCATACTAGAAGTAACTTTATCTCATTTATTTAGTATTGCTCATCATTACGGCACACCACAGCACCCACTTGAGCGCGTACTCATCTGTATGCATGCTCTGAGTTGAATTTAATTCTTCTGCATATTTGGGAAAGTCTAGGTGATGGCTTAGGACTGTGTAGCGGAGTAAAATGTTGACTCCAGTAGTGCTCCTAGTCGAGTGCTCGGTTGCATAGAAATTTGTGTAGATTATATTTCTTTTTATACTTATGGTTTTATATTTTTCTTTTAGTGTAAATGTTGTTTACTCTACTTAAATGGTGAATCCGGTGTGAATCAAACAGTAGCATAGGGATGTGTGTAAACGATCATTAGACTCATATTGCTTGAGTCGGGAGAAAGGAGAATCTTTCTCGGTGGCTAGAACTCGCCCCAAGCGATTCTTGAAACATTGGCATAGGATAGTTCTAGTGCGTGAGAATGACGTAGGCCGTATTTTGGCCCGGTTGAGCCTTTGTGTCATTCCTTATATCGTCTACCCTTGCTAGCCCCTTTGTGCCTACCCCATTCTTTTGGTTCAGCTCCACTATTGTTCACCAAAGCCTAAACTCCAATCCTAGTCGCACACCCAGATGCAAGCACATTGTCTAAATTTTAAATTGGTGGTGTTGATTGTGGAAATACAATGTGAAAGTATGGATGTGCATCTTTGAAAATTTGCTGAAATCACTAAAGAAAAAAATAAGAAAAAGATTTGAAAAGAAAAAAAAATGAAAGAGTTTAATTGAAAATTCTGTGTGAGATTTGTACTTGGGAGTTGGCGGCGCAAACACCCATGCAACCAAGTCTATGTCTGGGGGTGTGGTGCATCCACGTGTTTTGTGGCTACTTGGATAGTGCTTTTCACTTGCTCATTTGGGTTTAGGTGTGCTCATCCTTCGTGTTTATCTTTGTTTACCTCACCATAATCCAAGCCCCATTTAAAATAGGAGTTTATGCTAGAATAGGAGTCGTGCAGGTATTCCCGGTACAAATCTGTACAGGAACACTGCGCACAATCACTAGTTCTATTGCACACGACCACTGGTCATGCGCCACTGATCGTGCGCAGTTAACCCCTAAAATATGAGTTCTGTCTACGATAGTGCGCACGACCACTTACGATAGTGCGCACGACCACTGGTCGTGTGCCAATGGTCATGCGAACATTTTATTTTATAAATATTTGCTTTGTAGGCTCCGCCCAGCCAGCGCGCACGAACGCAGAACGCCAGCGTGCACGATCACTGATAGTGCGCCAATGACCATGCGCACTATTTTTGCCAGCGCCTATTTAAAGCCCTGTCCGCAAAATTAGGTCGGATCGATCATTTGGCTCCGCCCGCTCCGCCGTTTTCTGCCATTTCCGTAGGTATTCCGCTCCTATTGGCCTCCTCCATCATCCTCAAGCTCCAACGAGAGAGATTTAGCCCTACATCCACCAATATCCAAGGAGAAGGAAGCTTGGTCGTACGGCCGGATCGTGACACGAAGAAGACGGGCCATTGGAAGGTAGTGACAGCCTTCTCTACCACGGACACAGTTGAGGACCGAGCCTGGACGCGGATTAACAACCCTACGATTCCAACTGTGAATCTTCGACAAGGCTTCAGATTGGGTCGATTCCTTGCTCTCTCTCTCTTTGTATTGGTAGTTTTAAATGTTAGATTTCTTATCTATTGATGATGTGCACTATGAACCATGCTTTACAATGTTTATTTCATTGTAAAAAATTTATATTGTTCATATGTGTGTATGAGGTGCGCCCCCATCCATTTTCCATCCACCACTTCACCCTCCACTCCATTCCGCTAGCCTACTCTCCCATTCCGTGTGCCTACTCTTCCATTCGCCTAGTGAAGCATGGCATAGCAACCCATTCTATCCATTCGCCTTACGAAGCAGTGCGCTCAAGGCCTGCACAGTTCAATTCCGCACTTACCATTCCATCTGCTTGCCTACTCGTCCATTCGCCTAGCGAAGTAGTGCGTTCAAGGCCTACATAGTTTTCCATCCCGCCTGGCAAAGCATTGCATAGAGGTATTGCATAGGAGTAGTTGAGTAGTTGTTTTCTTTTATTTTCCACAATCCAAATCAACCCCCCTTTCCTCAATCCATCCGCTCATAAGGACTTCGATCTCAAGTCCCTCCTCAAAAGTTAACTCCACCTTACTGTGTTCCTTGAGAGATTCGATACTTGGGGATTCACTCCCACATTTTATATTACTTGAACGACCGGTACACTGCCATTTCGTGCCGCAGTCTCGCTACCGCCTATAGCGGTGTGCTAGATTAACACGCCAAGCAGCAAGAGAAATGCAATGATCTTGAAGATAAGAATGTCCAAATGAGGGGGAGCAAGTAGGCTCTGCTGACAAAGAAAGCAAGGTGGCAGAAGAAGATGAGTCTACTAAGAATGATGATGTAGCTGAGGGGGTGCATATCCCTGCTCAGGCTTAGGGGGAGCATGAAAAGCATGCAATGGAGCCATTCACTGTTGTACCTAAAGTTCATCCCTCTTAATCTGTAGTATCATGTGAACTTCTCCTAACTTCCATAAGTTTAATTATAGAAGGTCATATGACTTCAATAAAGGATTATATTAATAATTCTGTCTTAATTGTGAAGAAAGAAGTAATGTCTGAAATTCAAACTTTCAAAGAAGTAACTAATTACCTGAATAGGCAGATGACCTGATTTGGCTGAAAAATATATGGTATCTCAGAATACTATACTAAGATCAATGGACAAGCATCTACAGCTATCTGAGTAAGACATGGCATATGTCAAAAACTATATTACTAAGACAGATGAGGTCATAGAGAAGGCATCCAATCATATTGAAGAATATGCATGGTCCACAACAACAACAATTATTTGTGAGGTAGAAAAGAAGAAGGATGAGCTCAAATCAGATATAGAAAATTCCTTCCAAACCCTCTCAATGTCTGTTGTTACTGCCCCCCCCCCCCCCCCAAGCTTAGAAGCAAAAGGGGTTAAAGAAGCCAAAAAGGGGGAGGTGGACAATGCTGAAACCAATTCAATGTTGGCCCTCAAAGTCCTACCGGGAACAAGAATAACACTAAACCTTCCTCTGCTGGACAACATCAGAAAAGAAGATTGTGATTTTGAAGCTCAAGAAAAGATTGCATAAGATGCTTAACTTGCAAAAGGGAGGAAAAGAGAAGGTGTATTGCTAGCTGAAGAGTTCATGGCTAAGCAATGAAAAGATCAGGGCAATGACCCTAATTATAAGCATTGGAGTGATGACTCCAAGAGAATTATTCTAAATGCTTGGATGAACCATGGCCAAATCTGCAAAGACATTGATAGGATATACCCTGCTGAAGAATGGATAAAGCATCTGGAAAGGAATTTCAAGAGGGAAAGTGCCTTCAAAGAAAATCTTGTAAGGAAGAACAATCCAAAGTGGATGCATTCAAGATATATTCCCAAGCCATATCTTTACTTCAAGAGGCAAGAGAACAAGAGGAAGCTAGTTGAGATAAAAAGCTTCTAATGCAGGAAAGGAGGCTGTGCAGATGAGGTTGAATGCTAAAGTTCAGCAAAGAAAAGGAAGATTTGATCTAATATAGTTAATTCCTCATATGAAGCAAATGTAAACTGAACAATGTATCAACATTGTGTCATTAATGATTTTGATATCTATGTTGAATTTATATCTTGTGTTAATAGGCCAACATTAGTCAAGCTTAATATTGTCCTATATTAATGCTTTATATATTCAGTGGTGCCTATATCTGTTGAACAATATTATTGTTATATTGTTATGTTGTCATGACCATTATTCATAATTTGTCATGATATTCTTTATGATGCCCATTTTCTGTTAACAATAATCTGTTATGTTATCATGATGTTATTTCATATATTGTCACGATAGTTCTTTTTTTATGGTTATGTATCTTACCATTGGTGTATGTTCTGCCTTCTTCAAATAGGGGGAGGTTTTTGGGAATATTGCCCTTAATGTTCCCTTGATTTGAAGAGGCATAACACTCAATTTTAAGTACATGTTGTATTTGATAAACCCTATTCTACATCATGTATATGCAGGGTTATGTTGTTCCAAGCATTGGAATATGTTCTGTTGTTTTATTGACAAAACCGCTGAGATGACATCTCTGTCTCTACTGAACCGCTAAGATGAGGGCAGGGCCGCTGAGAAGGTGCCTGCCTCAGCTGAGCTGCATTTAGACAGAATCTGCTGAGAAGACTATCTGTCTTAGCGGATCCGTTGAGACGAGACAGATTCAGCAGCTGTTACTGAAGACTGTCTCAGCCCAACCGCTTAGACAGATTCAAATCTGAACATTGCTTTGGCGGGATCTACTTTTGGTGCAAGTAGATTTAAAGCAAGATAAAGTATTCTATCCCCCTTCATACTGTGTCATTTCCCTCCTTAGAGCCGTTGCAGATGGAAGAGGTATAAAAGAACAAGTTAGGGCATTGTAGAAAGTGTGCTGAAAAGTGGAAAAGAAATATACTATTCTCCTGACGGCTTCCTAAAGTGATCTCTTCCCACTTCCTAAATCTACAAGGAGATACAAGGATAGAAGATAGTTCTTCCTGATTTAATCAAGAAGACAAAGTGGATCCTTCCTCATCACTGGAGAGAATGATCAGTTAGGAGCAAGGTCTGAAGTTATTGGCTTTCAGCCCGACTTCATGTCAGCACCAGAAGTGAATCAACAACATAAGACAAAAGTTAAAGGATACATCTTACTGTCATCTGTTGTGAGGATAAATTATAAATTGAATAAGCACACTTGCGTTTTGAGTTTGTATGGCATCTTGCCTGAGTTGTAGGGCTGTTGAGCCTGAGTAGTAAGGCTATTGATTATGAGTAGTAAGGCTGTTGAGCCTGAGTGTTTAAGGTTGTTGAGTTTGAGAAGTAAAGCTCAACTCCCAGCTTGAGTGTAAGATCTCTGGGAGATCTGAGGTAGGGATTCTTGATAGGTCTGAGGTAGGAGATCAGTGGATCTATGAGTTGTAGAAGTTGGAGCACTCTGAGAAGTAGGGATGGTTGAGCCTGAAGTAGGTATGTTTAGCCTGAGGTAGGGTTTGGAGAAAAACTGAGAGATCCTAAGGGATATGTGTTGAAACCACTTGGATTTGAGTTTGGAGGAGGTTGCCTTGTCTAACACACTGTTAGAAAGGTGTAGAGGGAGAGTGGACTACCCATAGACACACTGTCTTGAGGAACCACTATAAAAGACTGTGTGCTTTCTGAGTTGTGCTTTTGCTATTTACTTTTATCTAACAACTGCTAGCAATAAATAAAGAAAATCAAAAAGATATATTCACCCCCCCCCCCCCCTCTCTAGGTGAATTAGACAACTACCCTATAAATTATCACATAGCACCACTAATTTCAATAATAGCACAACTGCCAACCACATGTGCCTAAGATCTCACTGAGGTAATGGGTGAGTCCAGTGAGCAAACTATGATTACCCCCTCTCCCATTGAAGATGATCTTGAGACATATCTTCAAATAGATACAATCATTACTGAATTAGAGAAATAAACCCTAAGGTAGTAGGAGCAACTAATCTAGAACAAATAATTCCACCTGAGAAATCCAACTCCATTGCTGAAATAGAGGTTGTTGTCTTTCACAATAATGATGACTTTGAGGGGGAGTCTGAGTTGAAAGACTCTTCCCATAGTCTTCTTCCCAAGACCCCTGAACAAGAGAACATTGAAGATGACCTGACAGGATGTGAAGTAGTTCTTTATAAAGGAAAATCAATTGCAGAAGAATCTTCACCACCCAAGCAAGCAAAAGCAGACACACCAGATTGTCTCTATGAGGACATGGACTTTGTCACAAACATACCAAGTCCCCCTCCAGTTGTACATCAAACACCAATCCCCTCTAGCAACATGCCTAAAACATCTTCCACCCCCTTCTAAATCAGATTCAAGCTCTACTTGAGATCCAAAGAAAGCACATAAAATCTTATGTTGACAAATCTGTTCAATCCCTGAGGGCAAAAATGAACCTGAATTACACTGCCTTAATGAAGAATGTAGGAAAAATGACCATGCAATCTTATCAATTCTTTGACAAAGCAGCAAGAGTAGTTGATTATACAGCCACACTACTGAAGGATGCCAACAAAGGAATATATTATATTCTCAGGAATCAGTATACTACCAATGCAAACCTGAGGAATGCCTTTGAAGATTCTGAATAAAAATCTTGGAAAATAGAAGGATACTACAGGAATGAATAGCTGTAGAAACTCAGTTGTTGGATACTCATCCTCTGGAAACTAAAAAACACATCACAGAAGGAATCAACTATCTACACAGAAAAATAACTACCAACACAACAAAATCTACAATACCTATCTAAAGCAGTCAGAAAGGGGGAGGAAAATCTGAGAAAATCAAGGGTAGATCAAGCTGTCTGGATACCAAATGAGAAAAGAGATACAATAAATCTACCTAGATTAAATTATGAGATTCAATATGATGATGATGATGAAGAAGAAATGTATGTTCCACATGAATAATATTATACAAGCCCTCCAAGGATGGAAGCAGTTCCATCTCACAAAATAAAGGCTCCCAACAATGAAGATGACCATAGGCAGTACATGCAAAGAAGGAGAGAGGAAATCAAATTGATGCCTAGCTATGGAGAGTGGAGTCCCATCTCAAAAGAAATAATTCTCTCAACATGGAGAGATTTTGGAAGTAAAGGACTGCACAAGGAAAGGTTCAATAACTCAGCTGAGTTAAAAAAGCATGAAGGCCAAGAAACTAAAAGGAGATTCCATTGGAAGAACAAGACCGAGGGACCAGTGCCTCCAATGTATATCCCAAAGCCTAGGAATTACTTCTCAAGGAAGAAGAGGAAGGACAATAGTGAAAGTGATTGAATCTGAGAATTTTACTATGTGGACATTATGATTATTGTTTTAACTTTTTCTTAAGCCCATGAACTCTAGTGTTTACTATATATTAGAATGCTCACTTTATCTCTAATTGCTTTATGTTTTACTTATAAAAGCTTATTATTTTGTGAGGTTCCGACTTCTTCAAATAGGGGAGATTGTTAAGAATTTGATACTGAAGATTCCTGATTTGAAGAAGAATATCTACATAATAATAAACTTATTGTGTTTGACGAAATCTTGAAGATGCTTGAGACATGTAATCTTAGTAAATATCTGAATATTGTTTATGGTCACTAAGACCAAGCACTTACTTATATTATATGACCTCAACATATATCTTGAAGACTCTACCTAAAAAAATCAAAGATAACTACAGAATTCAGAATGCTGTGAAAGTCAGAAAATAGTTCTAGTAAAACTCAACGGGACGAAATGTCGATCGAAATCAAAACATCGACGGGAAGATAAGATGATAGAATCGATCGACGGGATAGACTAGCTATTCTGATAATCAGCTAGACAAACGATCGACTAGATCAATGTCGATCGACGGGATGATCTCAACGTCGACTGGACAGACTCCAATTCATTTAGAATTATTCTAAGTACTTGATTAGTGCATGACAACATTAATTCTCCAATCATTTCATGCCAATCAAGGCATATTATAGTGGTACATTTACGACATATCTTAAAGGATCAATTCGTTGAAAAATTGATTATGGAATAATATTATCAATTATTCTGAATGGAATATCATGCGGATTTATGCTTTCCATTCTAATTCTTAATTACCATATGTGGAATATTCCTAATTGAGTCAAATTTGTAATATTCCCTTTTCTGTAGAAGTAACATTATAAAGGAGAACATCTCTACCTGTTGAATCTAATGATCAGAAGCTTATAAGAAAATTTGACAGTAATCATTCTTCAAGTCATCCTGCTATCAAGAGCAGAATCCTTCTAAGTATTCAAGAATCCTGCTAGATCCAGATTCAAAAGAAAGAAATTACTGAACACAAAAAAAAGGATTTCTGTTGCTGCTGCCAGTCTCCTCAATATAGATTTGAATTGAAAAGTTATACTCTGTCATCTGTCAAGGGAGAAGAAGCCTACTGCTAGAATTCTATTGAAGACTCAAGATCTAATTCTAATTCTTTACTGACTCTATCATTGTACAAACTAGTGTAAATCTATAAATAATGTGTACGATCTTTCTTATCTGAGTGTAGGATTCCTGTGAGAATCTGAGGTAGGATCTTAGTGATCTTAGGTAGGATTTTTGCTACTACTGCAAGTCTCCTTGATATAGATCGGAATTGACAAGTTACAATCTATCATCGGTCAAGGGAGAATAAGCCTACTACTAGATATCTATTGAAGACTCAATATCTAATTATTATTCTTTACTGAGTCTATCATTGTACAAACCACTGTAAATCTATAAATTATGTGTAAGATCATTGTGATCTGAGTGTAGTATTCTTGTGAGAATCTGAGGTAGGATCTTGGTGATCTGAGTGTAGGGTCTTTGAGAACTGAGTGTAAGATCATAGTGATCTGAGTGTAGGATCTACTTGTAGATCTGAGTGTAAGTCTTGTGTTATAAAAGACTGAGGTAGGAACTCTGTGTGAGTTCTGAGTATTGGAGGAGTTTGGCCTTATCAAGCACATTGCTTGAAAGGTGTTGGGACAATGGACTACCTCTCGACACATTTTCTAGAGAGAACCACTATAAATCTCTGTGTGCTTTGGTGTGATTGTTTGTTGTATGCATTTAATTCTGAAAGACATCATAAATCTCCCATCACACTATTCACCCCCCCCCCCCCCTTTAGGTGTGATCCTTGTCAATCCTTAAGAATAACAATTACGATTCACCTTCGATTTTAATCGTAATTATTTCATATTATCGACATATGCTTTTCAATTATGATCCGTATTTTAGTTGATCGAGAGATCCGTGAATATGAGAAGATCGCTTAAGGGTGAAAGGAGTTGCATGCACTCCTCGAGAGAGTACGACATAAATCTTCCAGATTTGAGACAAATCCAATAGTGGGGTTCACCTCATAATGCAAGCTTAAGAGTTTCGACTAGCCGAGGGATCTTAATCGATCAACCTAAGGTTAGTTTATAGCGAATTCTCGAGAGAGGTGCTTTCATAATTTGGGAATCTCCACGGTCGAATTATTCTATCATATTTGTTATGAATTTAGATTTAACAATTTATTCTTCTTAAGAAGGATTTCCGATCGAAAGCTCCCTTCTTCCTTTTCTCTTTTATTATTCAAAAATATCTTGTTTATATTTAGATAAAATAATATTAATTTGCGTGAGTAGAAGTAATCAACAGACTCGTGGAATACGACACTTGATATTAATTTTTATATATCAAATACTATGAATTATAGGTTCTCTTGCCTATAGTTCGTAGAATTTGGAGAATATTATTATTGTTGGGTATTGTAGCTACAATTACCTTGATTTGAAGAAGTGTTCCTGTGAACTAAGTTGAATTGAGATGTATTTGATGTTGTTCTCTAGTTATGTGTTTGCAGGTCTTAATGCTAAGTGCACACCAAAGTCAGGTTGCAATGGATCACCAAACACAGTTCTAAACAGTGTAATCCCTCATTGTGCAGAACAAAGTGTTGGTCCATGTGTAATCTCTCTTTTGGGGTGTACTTCATATACTCATAACTGAAGGTTTTCAAGCTTGAGGAGTGGAGCAGGTTTTCAGGAAAAGAAAAGAAATTTTTGCTGAGTCAATTCGTCGAGATGACTCGAGTCATTCCGACGAATCCAGACAGAAGACCTTTGTCTTGGTTTAGAAGAAAAATCTGAAGCTAAGTCCATTCGTCGAGATGACTCGGGTCATTCCAACGAATCCCGACGAATGCTGACAGAGGTCATTTTGGCTGGGTTGTGAAGAAAATTCTGCGGCTAAGTCAATTCGTCGGATGTTCTCGTGAACTCCCGACGAATCCCGACGAATGGTAACAGAAAGTGTTTTTCACGGGTTGTTCAGTGTTTCCCTGTGGCCAAGTCAATTCGTCGGATGTTCACGTGAAGTCTCGACGAATGACGGGCAGACGGATTTCAAATTTTAGTTTCGTTTTCCAAAATTAGGGTTGGCCGACATGTACAGTACACGTGGCGACCCCTCCCTGTCTGTCGCCCGAGACGTTGGAGATTTCCCTATAAATAGTCTTCTATTATAGGGCAAATACAAGATATCTCTCGATTGTTAAAAGAAAAAGAAGAAGCCAGCCGTCTTCTTCCTCGCGTGCTGGAGAAGTTTTCTGAGAACTAACTTCTGCGCCTCTCAAGTTTCGTTCTTCAGTGGTGCTAAAGATTTCTCAGATAAGAAGGCCTTTGATCAAGTTCTGCTCTCAATATTGAAGATCTTTTCGATTTAATCAAAGGGCCTACTCAGATCAGGTTTGCCGATTCTTCATTCTTCCTAATCCTCGAAGATCCAAGCTTCCACTCTAAAGGAAGAAGAATATTCAGTCTCTCCAGATCTGAAGTTATTCTCTATTGAGATTCAAGAGAAGTTTCATTTTAAACTTTATTTAATTTCTGTAGGAGTTGTTTACTCCGAGTTATTTCTGTAGGAGTTGTTTACTCCAAGTTATTTTGTAGGAGTTGTTTACTCCGAGTTGTAGGAGTTGTTTACTCCGAGTTGTAGGAAGTTTATCTTCCGAGTTGTAGGAGTGTTGTCTCCGAGCTTGTAGGAGCCGTTGTCTCCGAGTGTAGGATTTGTTGATAAATCCGAGTTTTGGTGAAGTAGCCGAGTCTAGCCTCGAAGTGCTAGATAGGCGAGGCGGGAAAGAGGACTACCAACATCGGGGAACCTCTATAAAATCCTTGTGTCTGTGCTGTGTTTGATTGTTTGTTTTTCTGTGTTAAGTTTTTTATTCCGCGTAAAGACATAGAATCCACCTATTCCTCCCCCCCTCTAGGTGATTTAGGCCGCAACTAGATACTTTCAATTGGTATCAGAGCGAGGTTGTTCGTTAAAAGGTTAACACCTTGAACAAGATCTTTAAATCTAGTTGCAAGAGCAAGTTTGTCTGAAATGGAAAAATCCAAGGATACTCTCAAGATGCTCGTCTGTTCTAAGGAGAACTTCCCTATGTGGAAGGAAAGAATGAAGTTCTACATGGAAGCCACCGACCCAAGAAATTTTCAGATTGTAGAGGAAGGTCCCCATGTTCCTATGAAGCCATCGTCAATAAATTCAGCTATTATGATTCCCAAGAAAATGTTGGAGCTAGACAAAGATGAGATTGCCCTCGTCATCTTGGACAAGAAGGCAAAAAACATTATTGCTGGTGCAGTGGATGATTCAATGCTACAAAATCTTATACACTGCAAGTCTGCCAAGGAAATGTGGGACTCCATAGTTGTTCTTATGGAAGGTACTGAAGAAGTGAGGGATGACCGAAGATCATTGCTAAACCAAGAATACGAAGCATTCAAGCAAGATCCAAGAGACTCCATTTCTGATACTTATGAGAAGTTCTTTAAGATCGTCAATGGTCTTAAGAACTATGATCGGGAATTCACCGTTAGAGAACTAAATGACAAGTTCTTGAGATTCCTAACGAAAGAATGGGATACCAAGGCTATTGCGATCCGGGAATTCGGAAAGTTGGCTACGATGGAGCCACAAATATTGTTTGGCAAGCTTCTCTCACATGAACTAAAGCTGAGTATTAGAAAAGCGGAAGAAGAAGGATGCTCCACTTCTGGAAGGGAGAACTCTGTGGCACTGAAGTCCAAAGAGTCAAGAAGAGGTAAAGCTAGATCATTTGAAAAGACACAGCTGTCAGATGAAGACGATGAGTGTGTGGATTGTTCATCAAGCTCAGACATGTCTGATGGAGAGTTCTCTTCACTCGCCAAGAAATTCAAGAAATTGCTCAGAAAAAGGAGCCAAAGAAGGTCAAGGCGTGATGATGAACATCACAAGAAAGAACACAACAATGACAGGTATAAAACCAAACCGAATAAACATGTTTCGACTGATATTGTCTATTATTGTTGTAATAAGCCAGGGCATATAAGTACGGAATGTCCATACAAAAAGAAGAAAGAGAAGAAATCCTTCAAGGGGAAAAGGAAAGAAGAAAAGAGCTTCTTAGCAAAGAAGACCAAGACTCTTAGTGACAGTGACTCAGGGAAGTCAAGCTCAGATGAAGAAGCCAATTTTGGGCTTATGGCACATTCAGATGAGGAAGGAAGTGTCTCCTCATACAAAGGGAAGGTAAACTCGCACACTCCTCTTTCTGCATCTGAAACTGACTCCAATGCAAATGAAGGCTATTCTTCAGAGGTAGATTCAGATTTAATGACTCAGTACAAAGCCATTTTGGAAGGATTTGACAAATGCCACAAGGTAGTCAAATCTCAAGCAAAAGATATTAAATCTCTCAAGACGATGGAATCAGATTTGAGGGAGGAAATTAAAAAATTAACTCCTCTCAATGATGAAGTCCAAATCTTGAAAGATGAACTTCAAAGCTCTACTGAATTATTAAATCTTAAGGATAAGTTTATAAATGAATTAGAAGAAAAGTTAGTGGTGGAAAGGAAGATAGTTGAAAGCTTCTGCAAACCAAAAACTATTCTTCCAATCATTGAAAGATTTTCTGCTCCTGCGAAGGTTAGTGGCCTTGGTCATAAGACTGAAAGTAGTAAGGATGCTAAGAAAAGAGCTGTTAAAGGTAAGGGCAAGGTTGACCAAAATCAAACCCGTCCCCGATGCTTCGAAACAATTGCTTTCAAGGCACCTTATGAAAAAGTAATCCCCAAGGATTATGGTTCATTTGTACATGGATCAGTTATTAAGAAAGCACCAAAGATTAAATCAATTGTTGTTAAATCTCATGAAGAGAAGAAGGAGTCATGTGTGTGTTGCAACCACGAGGCTTCTACTTCTAAGAATATTGCTCCTGCTAAACTCCCCGTTCAAAAGTTAAAACAGGATAACAAGAGAAGATACAATCGATTTGATTGTTGGTGTTGTGGCAAGATTGGTCACTTCGACATAGATTGTTGGTTTAATCCAAGGAACGTCAAGACTCCACGGGTTAACAATGTAAGAATGACCCCTTGCAATGTTAACACTCCGGGTGGTGTTGATCTAACCAGAAACCTAGGACCCAAATCCTCTTGGGCTCCTAAGGGGTATTAATCTGTGTTTGCAGATATGTCCAAAGGCCAACCAAAATTCTGATCAGGCATTTGGACAAGTGGATGGTACATGACCAGAACATAGAAGAAATATAGTGTGGTTGCTGAAAAGCTTAGGAAATCAGTCCAGGCACTGAAACTCTAAGGGGGAGATAAGACTAAGGGGGAGAAAAGATTGAGGGGGAGCTGATTCTACATATACTCCCAAATGTGTACTCCTATGCAGTTGCTGAGGGGGAGCTTTGAGCTCTCATGCTTTTTCTTCCCTATCTGAAGTAGTCAGAAAGGGGGAGAGAAGTTGACTTTACAAGAGAATTTGAAGTTGGGAGGAATTGGCAAAGTTGAAAGAGAAAGTTGAAAGGGAGAGAAAGTTGAAAAAGTTAAGTTTTTAACTCTCCTTATCTAGTTGATATATATTTAATTAAGTGCAATTCAACTCAGTACATAGGTTCTGACTTCTTCAAATAGGGGGAGATTGTTGGGTATTGTAGCTACAATTACCTTGATTTGAAGAAGTGTTCCTGTGAACTAAGTTGAATTGAGATGTATTTGATGTTGTTCTCTAGTTATGTGTTTGCAGGTCTTAATGCTAAGTGCGCACCAAAGTCAGGTTGCAATGGATCACCAAACACAGTTCTAAACAGTGCAATCCCTCATTGTGCAGAACAAAGTGTTGGTCCATGTGTAATCTCTCTTTTGGGGTGTACTTCATATACTCATAACTGAAGGTTTTCAAGCTTGAGGAGTAGAGCAGGTTTTCAGGAAAAGAAAAGAAATTTTTGCTGAGTCAATTCGACGAGATGACTCGGGTCATTCCGACGAATCCCGACGAATCCACACAGAAGACCTTTGTCTTGGTTTAGAAGAAAAATCTGAAGCTAAGTCCATTCGTCGAGATGACTCGGGTCATTCCGACGAATCCCGACGAATGCTGACAGAGGTCATTTTGGCTGGGTTGTGAAGAAAATTCTGCAGCTAAGTCAATTTGTCAGATGTTCTCGTGAACTCCCGACGAATCCCGACGAATGGCAACAGAAAGTGTTTTTCACAGGTTGTTCAGTGTTTCCCTGTGGCCAAGTCAATTCGTCGGATGTTCACGTGAAGTCTCGACGAATGACGGACAGACGGATTTCAAATTTCAGTTTCGTTTTCCAAAATTAGGGTTGACTGACATGTACAGTACACGTGGCGACCCCTCCCTGTCTGTCGCCCGAGCTGTTGGAGATTTCCCTATAAATAGTCTTCTATTTTAGGGCAAATACAAGATATCTCTCGATTGTTAAAAGAAAAAGAAGAAGCCAGCCGTCTTCTTCCTCGCGTGCTGGAGAAGTTTTCTGAGATCTAACTTCTGCGCCTCTCAACTTTCGTTCTTCAGTGGTGCTAAAGATTTCTCAGATAAGAAGGCCTTTGATCAAGTTGCTGCTCTCAATATTGAATATCTTTTCGATTTAATCAAAGGGCCTACTCAGATCAGGTTTGCCGATTCTTCATTCTTCCTAATCCTTGAAGATCCAAGCTTCCACTCTAAAGGAAGAAGAAGATTCAGTCTCTCCAGATCTGAAGTTAATCTCTATTGAGATTCAAGAGAAGTTTCATTTTAAACTTTATTTAATTTCTGTAGGAGTTGTTTAATCCGAGTTATTTCTATAGGAGTGGTTTACTCCGAGTTATTTTGTAGGAGTTGTTTACTCCGAGTTGTAGGAGTTGTTTACTCCGAGTTGTAGGAAGTTTATCTTTCGAGTTGTAGGAGTGTTGTCTCCGAGCTTGTAGGAGCCGTTGTCTCCGAGTGTAGGATTTGTTGATAAATCCGAGTTTTGGTGAAGTAGCCGAGTCTAGCCTCGAAGTGCTAGATAGGCGAGGCGGGAAAGAGGACTACCCACATCGGGGAACCTCTATAAAATCCTTGTGTCTGTGCTGTGTTTGATTGTTTGTTTTTCTGTGTTAAATTTTTTATTCCGCGTAAAGACATAGAATCCACCTATTCCCCCCCCCCCCCCCCCCCCCCCCCCCCCCTCTAGGTGATTTAGGCCGCAACTAGATACTTTCAATTATATCCTAAATTTTATGTATTAAGTTTGAAAACTATGATAAATAAATATAATAAAATTTTATTAAGTTTTTGGAGTCGTTGGTGGGGACACTTTTGTTGATATTTTGAAAGTGGAAATTTTATTAATTTTATCATTCTTCTTCCCCGACCTCAAAATTCTATTTTTCATTTTTTTAAATTCCATTCCTTTAAGTGACAGTTATTTTATTTTAAAATATGTGATCTCATTTAGCCACTAAAGTTGTCGAGCTTACTAACAAAATTAATATTTTGGAAATCGCAACAAAGCGTATAATTTTTTGTAATATTTGTGGAGAAAATCACTATAGTGAGGAATGTTATTATTTTTATTCTAAAAGATTTTATAATCAAAATATTCTTTCTTTAGAGCATGACTTGAGTGAATCTCCTTCTTTCTCCACTATTAACTATTCATTGTGGCAAGATCACCCGGATAGTTTTCGGTGCGATTAAGAAAATTCATTCAATCAAGATTTTCAATGCACCTCCTTTACCCCATAAAATTCTTCTTCTTCTTCTTCTAATCTTAGGAATTTTCCGGATTTTTATTGCCCAAATTTCAATAATTATTCCCAAGATTAAGAAGTTTTATACCAAAAATTTAAAAGCGCCATGGAGACACCATATGTGATCGATGTTGAACACGTTTCTTCTTCATCTTCACCTGATTCCACTCCTATTTTTCATAAATTTTCACATAACTATTTGGAAAATGAAATTCATAAAATATTTTGTCCCATGAGTTTATTCCACTTGGTATTCCGCTAGAATTTTCAGATAACATTTCTTCTTTTGCAAATGCACAACCTTTTCAGATAACATTTATTCCACTCGCTTCTTTTTTATTCTTTTGAAACTAATGATTTTTATGTAGAAGATGAACCATTGCAACCGAACATCTTCACCAATCCATTTGTCACTCATCTCTAGCAATCCAACTTACCTAAGGTATGTGTAGGTAATTTAGATTCACAATTTCAAGTTAACGGACAAAAAAAGAATCAAGACTATCGCGAAGGAGTCGTCGGGCAACGGATTTCGACACATTTACCTATGCGTGAATTAAGCGAGTTGTTTGTTCATTTCTCCTTTAAATTTCTGTTTAGGTAACAATAATCATTTACTTAAAGATGAGAAAAAGAAAGCGCTCTTGGGAGGCACCCCTTGGTTATCTTATTATTCTTGCAATTTATTTTTTTCGCATTTTATTTACTTGTTTTCCCCCTCCTACTTGGCTTATAATCATTGGGGATAATGTTTATTTTTAAGTATGGGGGTGGATACTCTTTATTTTATTTTAAAACGAAAAAAACACAGAAAATTTTTTCAAAATACATTAAAAAGTTTCTCGTTTAATTTTAGTTTTCTTTATCTAATTTTTGATTTTATATTATTAAAATACAAAATAAATCATTTTTTTAATTTCTAATTTCTTGCGAATGGGTCGTGTTGGGCTTTATCCCACAAAACAGCCTAGTACCTTGCGAGACCATCATTGGGTAGCCATTGGGAAGTCCAAGAATACAAAAATTTATGTTTTATTTTAATATAAAAATCCAAAAATTTGTAGAAACATTTTAAAAAAAAATCAATAAAATAAATATTCAAATATTCAATTTCTCCAAACTTCATTTAGACAAAATTAATATTAATTATGAGTTTTCTTTATAGGCTTTTAAGGAGTTTTCTTTTCATGTATTTCTATATTTTATTTCTCTTCAAAATTTGTTAGATTTAATTTTTAGATGAATTTGATTTAATGAATTTTGTTATTATCTTGGTTTGTTTAGAATATTTCTTAGTTTTAATTTCTCTCATCAAAATATCATAATTCAATTTTGTAGAAATTGTGCTAAATTTCTTTAGATTTTACTTATATTAATTTTAGCTCATGGATGCTTAAGATTGCTAAAAATTATTTTCCATGCTCTCAAAATATTTTTCTATTGAACTTTATTGCCTTTAAGCCCTAGCCCCTCCTCTACCTTTTACTTAACCCTTTTGATTGGAAATAAAAAAAATTTAAAAGATCATATGTCATGGAATGAGAGGATAAAATTCATTATTCCTAATCATATGCACCCAAAAATTTTAAAAGATTATATGACATGGAGTTGAGAAGATAAAATTCATCACTCCTAAATACATTTGGGATTTTTCAAAGTAGAAGAAAATTTAAAAAAAGATGGAAATGAGAGGATAAAATTCATCATTTCCCAAATAAAGATTCTTCTTCTGTGCAAATTTTGACCCTACTTATCCAATATCAATTGCTAATCCAAGATTGATATGAGAGAACATAGATTATATTTTGAAGTTTTCTAAATAGTTTCTTATGAATTTTAAAATTTCTATATTTTTCATCTTACATTATTTTGCTTAATTTATTACAATTTTGATTATGAAAATTTAGTTAGAGAATTTTGAAACAAATATTTATTCTACTCAATTCAGTTTATGAATTATAAGTTCTTTCTTATGAGTCAAAATTTTATTTCTAACTTGTTTTGATTTTGGTCATATAATATTTAAAGTGCATGATTAGGAGTAATTATTTTTGGAAATGCCCTATGAATTCTTCTCATATTTATGAATTAGTTTTACTCTGGAATAACAAAAATTTAGTATTAGGGTATTTGATAATACATATTGTATATATTTATTTATCATAGTTTAGGTTTTCTTTTTAATAATTTATTAGTATTTTTATTTAATTCTAAGTATAATTTACTTTGTTTTATTTTTAAGGGCTTTGAAGATGTCCTGGAGAAGTTTTTACATTTTGGTCTGCTAATAGTAAAAATTCAAAATTTGATCTGCGAATAGTCAATTTTAGAATTTTAAAATTACACGCCCTAGTTCACACCCATGACCAAGGGCGTGTAAAAAGTCATGGATGTGACCCAAGGGCATGTACACTCCAGAAAAAGTAAAAAGGCAATGTTGATTATTGAATTTTCAAATGTCCATAACTTTCAATCCATGAAAAGTTACGGGATGTGCCACACCATTTTGGGACGAGCACGAGGTCATATACAAATATGGAAAAGCCTGCCAAGAATACTCCCTTGAACACGGGCGTGACCATAGGGTCACGGGCTTGTAACACTCTTTAATAATGAAATTTTGTAGTTTTGATTCTAGAATTTCAAATGGCAAAAACTTCAATCCAAGAAGAGTTACGGGATGTGCATCCCCATTTCGGGAAGACAACGATGTTATCTACAATCTGGAAATATTTTCACTAGAAATGCCCTAGGTCACAGACCAGACCTAGGACGTGACCCATCCAGAAACCGTAGAAAATAGCCAGTTTCCCCCGTTTCATGCATGTTTCTTCTCGCAGTAGACACGCCCTTGGTTATGGGCGTGACCTAGGGCATGATTAATGAATTATGACAGATTTTGGTGGTTTTTCCTCTCAACATTCTCGGGCTTTATTTTGACAGTTTTTCTTAAGTACACGCTCTTGGTCATGGGCGTGACTCCTAAAATTTTCAACTATAAAAAGCCAGCTGCTGCCAAGAGTTCCCCATCCTGTCCCTACTTTAGATTGGATCATTTTCTATCAGTTTATTGTATTTCCTTTCATGTAATTTTACTTTATTTCTTGCACTTTTAATTCCAAACTTAGAATTCACCTTTCTTATACTTGTAATTTCAATTCATATTTTATAAAAATGTTCTTTCCCTTTAATTATGAGTAACTAGTTTGATATCATTCGATTGGAAGAATTCTTGAGTTTCTTATTTCGTAATTTCTCATATTCATAACTTTAGATTTAGAATTATTACGATTCACCTTTGATTATAATCGTATTGATTTCTTATTTTTGACATATGCTTTTCAATTAATGATCCGTATTTTAGTTGATCGAATGATCTGTGAATACGAGATGATCGCTCAAGGGTGAAAGGAGTTGAATGCACTCCTCGAGAGAGTACGACATAAATATTAAATATTGGAGTCGAATCCAATAGTAGGGTTCACCTTGTAAAGCAAGATTAGGGGTTTCGACTAGCCGAGGGGTCTTAATCAATCAACCTCATGTTAGTTGGTAGTGTATTCTTGAGTGAGGCGCTTTCATAATATGGGAATCTCCGTGATTGATATATTCTATCATATTTGTTATGAATTTAGATTTTACAATTTATTCTACTTAAGAAGGACTTCTGATCGAATGCAACCTTCTTCCTTTTCTCTTTTATTATTCTAAAATATCATTGAAAGATATGTGTTGTCTATAAACTACGCCTAGAGTGGGGGTGATTACGTGTTTTCAATATTATTTGCTACATTAAAATTTAACTATCACAACACAATAGCAATCACAGAAAACACACAAGATTTATAGTGTTTCCCTATAAGACAATGTGTTTAGAGGTACTCCAGTATCACTCCCACCTATCTAGCAATGAGATAGACTAGGCAACTTCTCCAACTTAGATCTCTTCTCAATAATCAGATCTTATAACTCAGGTTCACACAGAACCCGATTAAGATTACACTTTGCAAGTCTTATAATAACTCAGATCTTCAATAAGATCCTACCAAACTCAGGCTCACTAAGAACCCTACCAATATTAGGCTCCCACAGAACCCTACCAACTCTGATCTGTTACAAGATCCTATAAGCACAGGTTCATAAAGAACCCAATAGAATAAGAAATAAAAGTTTGTTGTTGAAGAAGAAAAGACTTCAAGATGAAATCTTTGAAATAGCAGGTCTTCTTCTTCTTCCTACAATAATAAGCCCAGATATCTTATGAATCACTGAACCTTTCTTTAGAATCTTTGCTAGACCTTCTTAACACAGCAGTTGTTGTGATAAACTCCTTGGATTTAGCTTAACAAATTATCTAAAGTGATTTTATCTCTTAGGTTTCATTACCCTTTGTATAGTGTGGGTAATTTGGTTATTAGATGTCTTAGGATGTTCCACTTAACATAGAGTGTCAAGACCAGGTCAAGATAAGAACAATTTGAGTTGAATTAATACTTGTGTTGAATACAAGTCGACGCAACTTCAAATTACTGTCGACGCAACTCAGACTAGTAGTTCAATCAACTCAATCTCTCTGTCAAAGTATAACAAGTCTATGATATGTCGAATAGGAGTCAACGTAGATAAAAGAGCATGTCGAAGTTATCTTAGAATTTGACGCAACCTCAATTCAATGCAGAAGAAAGTATCTGTCGAAGCCATCTGAAGTCGACGAAATGTCGACTACAATTTGACGTAGACAATGAAGTTCAAAATGAAGTCTTCAACTCGACGGATACATCGATAAGTAATCGACGCAACATCGACAATAGAGTTCAACCAGATCAAGAAGGAATTCGAAGCTGCTCTTAAAAGAACTCGAAGGCATGTCGATAAGTGAGAAAATGAAGTCGACTCAGTGTCGAATATAGTCTGAAAAAGAAACCTTTTCAGCTATCCTTTTAGAACTCTCTCTGAAGTCCCACAACACTAAAGACCGTTTTACAATGGCTTGTTTATTGCATAGAATGGGGAGGAACATTAAAGAAGACATGAAAAGCTTTCTTGGAAAGGATTCAAACCACTGGCAGACGGGTCGTGAACAAATGAAGAATGAAGGATTAATTGTCCATGACCATGCCATTTCAGGACAACCTAGAAGAGGAAAATAATTCAAAAATTAATGATGGACAATAAATAGAAAGGGAAGAGATAATAATATAGAGCATTCATCACTATCTGCTATAGTTGGTCGATAGAGAAAACAAGTGCTCTCTCGGAACAGAAAACAGAGCTGCTTTTTCATCAACATTAATATAACAATAAGAAAGGAAGAGAAAGATATACAAAAGGATCTGAATAATATAACCCTTGCAAATCATCACAATTATAAGCAAGGGTTCATCATTAGCAGATCCATTGAAGGGAAAAATAGAAGCTGGAAGCTTCTACATAATTCTGACAATACAATTCTTCCTATCCATCCTCTTTCTTCTTTCAAATTCCTCAACTATATAGAGTTTTAAGAATCCCTCTTCAAAGGATTCAGTGGTTCAAGATCTCCTTATCAAAATATCATAGTGGTTCAAAATCTCCTTATCAGAAGATTGATGCGATATTTTCGGCAAGTGCACCGGTCGCGCAAGTAATAAAGTTTGGGAATAGAATCCCCGAGTGTCGGTCTCTTGAGGAATGCAGGTTGGGTGAACGAATCGCGTTGTGTGACTTTTGTTACACAAGCCGGAACAAACACAGAAAATGGGGTTTTGATTTGGGTTCCTACTTTTAACAACAATAAAAGAAATGCGGGTCGAAATCACCGCTTCGCAAGGCGAGGTGAGTGCAACGGCCGCAATGCCGAGCTTCGTGAGGCGGATGGACGGTGCGCAAGTGAATGAAGTGATCACTAGTGCGGAGGTTGAGGGTCACAAACACCTCTTCACAAATCGCCGCTAGCTCTTGCTAATGCGAATCGAACAGGAAGAGTGCGTGAGTGAGTGAGTGAGTGAGTTGAGGTGAGGCGCCTCACAAGCAAGTAATGATGAACAAAGAAGAAACCTTCATTACATTCAAACTAAACATCATCATATTCAAGTTTAAATGTTTCACAAAAGTACAACAAAGGGAAGAAGAAAGAGTTAACCAATGGACGAAGACTAGCGGCCGTTCACGGCCGGAACGGTAGTTTGTCAAGCTACCTCCGGACTCGGGCGGACTATGCTTCCGGCGTTGAGAGACTGTCACAACCTCTCCACGTGCTTCCGTCGTCTTCTACCTCAGGATTTCCTTTTTTCTCACCGGACTGAAATGAGGACGGCTTGCTTGAGTGCTTGCGGATGGCGGAGAATGCTCCCGGACGATGGAGGAATGCTTGGAATGAACCGAGATGACTTCCCCTTGCGAAGAAGATGAAGTGGGGGTGGTGGAAGATGGAAAACGGCGGTGTATGGACTGGAAAATCCGCTCCCGGAGGCTCGATCCCGCCCTAATTCGCGAACAGGGTATATATAGGCGCTGTAACGAATACTGCTCACGGTCATTGGCGCACGACCAGTGGTCGTGCACACTGGAGTTCTGCGATCGTGCGCGCTGCCTGGGCGGAGCCTGAAAGGAAAGAAATTTACAAAATACATGTTCGCACGACCAGTAGCGCACGACCAGTGGTCGTGCGCACTATCGTAAATGGTCGTGCGATAAGCCCAGACAGAACTCATAAAATGGGTGTTAAGTGCGCACGATCAGTAGCGCACGACCAGTGATCATGCGTGCTGGAGCCAGTGATCGTGCGCAGTGTTCCTTTGCAGAATTGTACCGGGAACACCTGCACGACTCCTGTTCCAGCATACAACACCAGTCTAGCCACTGAAGGTGGCACTTAACACTGCATGAAAACTAGAAACGACGATGAACAAGAAATAACATCAAAACGGGCCTAGAAGTGCACTTAGTATGGATTATTAAATAGGAATGAAAACATGTCTAAAGTGAAGTGCAAAGACTAGAAAATCGGCCCAGATGAGTCCAAAAATGTGTATAAAGTTGGGACTCATCACACCCCCAGACTTACCTGTTTGCGCGTCCCGAGCAAACGAATTCGGCGGAGTGTGAAAAAGGTAGTTAGTAAAGAAAATTACACAAAGGAGTATAATGCGAAGTAACACAAGCATGCAAATAGAAATTTAGTAAAAAGAAATTTTAACTATGCTAACTAATTTACGAAAGTATTAGAGCGTAAGTAGAGATTTAGTTATACTCAGTTGGTGAATTATGAAGAATTCGAACGATCATGCCCGGTGTGAAAGTAACAAGACACTAAGGCGGGTGTTGCACAAGGTCGGGGTTTAGGAATATCTCCGTTGAAATCCATCAACGTCATGAACCATACGCTCGCCCGGTCACACTCTCACCACGGCGTTAGCAGACTCACAAGTCAAATCAATAGGTCTTTTAGGATTATATTGGGGCTTAGGTTGCGGCGTGATATTCAAGGATAAAAATGAAGGCTACGCAACCAAATTGAGCTAACGGAACGCTGCACCACACAAAACCAAAAGCAATGCTCGTGTGACACACCCCCAGACTTATCATGAAAACTAGGTGTGCACACGGCCTACTTCACAATTACCAACAGATTTTCTATTTAGCTCGGAAGGATTTCTTGTCAATACAAATTTTTTTTCAGATTTTCATTTCAACAACATATATATTTTTTTCTTATCCTCCGGTTGGTTCATAAACAGGAAATAAAATTTATTTCTTCATCACATCACAAAGATTCCAAAAATCACACCAAATCAAGAACATGAGTGCAGATAAATATCTATTTGGTTGCGAAAGTGGGCAAAGCTTCAGGCCTTGGTGAATGAAGAGGAGCTGAACAAAAGAGTGATAGGCACAATTTTGCCTTGCAAGGGTGAGCAAAAAGGTCATGGAACGACAAGGCTCAAACTAGCCAAAAGGTGGCCTACATCACGTTTAACTCGACGAGTCGCTCTCGCCCATGCTTCGAGAGTCGCTTGGGGTAAGTTCTTAGCCCACGAGAAAGGTAAACCTTCCTCCCGACTCGAGCAACACACGACTAGTGCTCGTACACACACAACACCGAGTTATCGTCAATTTTGTTCACATTCACCATTTGAGTATAACAAATCAAAGACTACGCAAGAATACTAAACATAAATTAGATGCATAGAGATAATCTAGTTTTACTCGAATTCTATTGTAGCATGCGGATGCGACTAGAACACTGCTCGAGTCAACATCGCACTCCAAATAGTAATTCCTAAGCTAACACCCCAATTCACAATCCTGATCAAAACAGTTCATTCAGAAACAAAACAAATAGGTAAGCGCGCACTCATGTGGGTGAAGTGGTGTACGAAGCATGAAAACAATGATGATGATAAAGATAAATAATAAACAAACTTCTAGTATGCAGTGCAACTCGTGCATAGCGGATTACAACATATTCTCCCCCCAGACTTAATCTACACATTACCGGAAGATTGGCATTAATTTCATGCACTATCGGCAGCATCCGCCAACACGAAGTACAAAGCACACCTGCAAACGGTACAACTAAAAGCAGCAAAAAAGATAAAAACTGAATTGAAACAGGTTAGAAAAACAAAAACAGCAAATCTGGGTTGTCTCCCAGCAGCGCTTTTGTTTCATGTCCTTAAGCTGGACCAAATACCTGTATTATAAATGTTTAAAGAGTGCAGAAATTAAATAAGAGTGCAAAAGAGCAGGTTTCACAAAATAAGAGAAATACAGAACATCAGCTGCAAGCACTTTTATGGCGCTCGTCTCCCAATGTCACCAACTGACACTCCTTGTTTATAATTGTGCCATCGTATAACTTCAGTCGATGCCCATTGACCTTTAATTTGTCTCCCTTATCCCCTGATATTTCGATGGCACCAAAGGGAGTGACGTCGGTCACTGAGAAAGGACCGCTCCACCTCGATTTTAACTTTCCTGGAAAGAGGCGGAGACGGGAGTTGTAAAGCAGCACTTGGTCGCCAATTTTGAACTCCTTAGGGATGATGTGTCGGTCATGCCATTTTTTTGTTTTCTCTTTGTAGATGCGAGCGTTTTCATAAGCGAAATGCCGGAGCTCTTCCAATTCGTTGAGTTGTGAACGACGCGCCTTGGCCGCGGCTCCAATGTCCATGTTCAACAGTTTGGTTGCCCATAATGCTTTATGCTCCAGCTCCACAGGAAGGTGGCATGCCTTGCCATAAACTAATTGAAACGGAGTCATGCCGATAGGTGTTTTGAAAGCTGTCCGGTAAGCCCATAATGCGTCGTCGACCTTTTTAGACCACTCCTTCCTATTTGAATGCATTGATTTCTCGATTATTCGCTTGAGCTCGCGGTTGGATACTTCTACTTATCCACATGTTTGGGGGTGGTACGCTAAGGAAATTTTATGATGTACCCCAAACTTTTTCATGAGCTGCACAAACTGCTTATTACAAAAATGACTACCGTCGTCGCTGATAATAGTTATCGGCGTCCCAAACCTGGAGAAGATATTCTTGTGGATAAAATGTAGCACCGTGCTGGCATCATTCGTGGCAACCGCCTCGGCCTCCACCCATTTTGAGACATAATCAACTGCCACAATGATATAATGCTTACCATGAGACATTGGGAAAGGACCCATAAAGTCTATCCCCCAGACATCAAATGGTTCGCAGACCAGCATGTTATTGAGGGGCATCTCGTTATGCCTGGAGATATTTCCGGTCCTTTGGCATTCATCACACTTGGTGACATAAGCATGGGCGTCCCTGAAGAGGGTTGGCCAAAATAATCCGCATTGCAAGATTTTTCGCGCTGTTCGAACGGCCCCGAAGTGCCCGCCAGCTTCTCTGTCATGGTAGTGCTGCAGTATAGACTGAAACTCGGCTTCAGGAACGCAGCGTCTGATAATTCCATCACTGCACGTATGGAATAAGAGCGGGTCTTCCCAAAAAACGTATTTTGAATCAGAGGCAAGCTTCCGTCTTTGCTGAGGGGACATATTCGGAGAAAGGGTTTTACAAGCCAAGTAGTTAGCAATATCAGCGTACCATGGGGCTGTTGGATGAGGTGTAGTGATTGCGAATAACTTTTCATCCGGGAAAAAATCATTCGTTTCCTCCATAAAACTGTTGGGGATGTCGGCCGTCATGTCGTACTCCAACCGCGAAAGATGATCAGCTATCACGTTCTCCACCCCTTTCTTGTCTTTGATTTCAAAATTGTATTCCTGCAACAGTAAAATCCAACGAATCATACGCGATTTGGATTCTTTTTTGCTGAAAAGATACCCGAGTGCAGCGTGGTCCGTGTACATGATTACTTCAGAAAGTACCAAGTATGAGTGAAATTTTTCAAAGGCGAAGACCACGGCTAGCATTTCTTTCTCCGTGGTGGTATAGTTTGCTTGCGCGCTGTTGAGAGTTCGACTGGCGTACGCAATGGTGTGAAAAGTCTTATCTTTCTTTTGACCGAGCACAGCACCTACAGCCACATCACTTGCGTCACACATGATGATAAAGGGTAAATTCCAGTCAGGTGCCACCAAAATTGGAGCCGAGATGAGTTGTCCCCGTAAAGTTTTAAAGGCCTGCATGCATGCATCGTCGAAGTGGAAGGGGACATCCTTAACGAGTAAGAGAGATAAAGGTTTCGAAATGGATAGAAAGTCCTTAATAAACCTTCGATAAAATCCCACATGACCAAGAAAACTTCGGATACCTTTCACTGACGTAGGCGGAGGGAGGTTTCTAATGACACTTACCTTCGCTTGATCCACCTCGAGCCCTTGGCAGGAAACCTTATGCCCCAACACAATTCCTTCGCGCACCATAAAATGGCATTTCTCCCAGTTCAAGACAAGATTGGTGTCCTCGCACCGCTTCAAAGTCTTGGCCAAATTCGTGAGGCAAGAATCGAAGCTGCTGCCAAAGAGAGTAAAGTCATCCATGAAAACTTCGAGGAAGTCTCCCACCATGTCAGCAAAAATAGCGAGCATGCAGCGTTGGAAGGTTGCGGGGGCATTACACAGTCCGAATGGCATTCTTTTAAATGCAAAGGTACCTGAGGGACATGTAAATGTTGTTTTGTCTTGATCAGACGGGTCTATAAAGATTTGATTGTAACCTGAGTACCCATACAAGAAACAGTAGTAGTCCTGCCCCGCTAACTTTTCTAACATCTGATCAATGAAGGGGAGTGGGAAATGATCCTTTCGTGTAGCATCATTTAGCTTGCGGTAATCGATGCAGACTCTCCACCCGGTGATCATTAGGGTAGGTAGCAACTCATTCTTTTCATTGGCAACAACGGTGATCCCTCCCTTTTTCGGTACCACCTGAACTGGGCTGACCCATTTGCTGTAGCTGATTGGGTAAATGATGCCAACGTCTAAGAGCTTTATCACTTCTGCCTTCACTACCTCTTGCATTTTTGGGTTCAAACGCCTTTGGGGCTGTGCTGAGGGTTTGTACTGATCTTCAAGAAGGATCTTATGCATGCAGACCGTGGGGTTGATTCCCTTAATGTCTGCAAGAGAGCATCCGAAGACTTTATGGTACTTTCTCAGCACACCCACTAACGCGGTTTCGTTGGCGGCGGAAAGACCTGCGGAGATAATCACTGGATGCGTGGCATTTTCTCCAAGAAAAACATACTTTAGAGAATCCGGTAGTTGTTTGAGAGCCGGATAAATGTATGGATCATCAGAATCACTGGATGGCCCTCCGATTGAATGTGGACTATCGGGCTGGTTCGAATGAGCACCGTCGTTTCCCGAGTCCTCGTGCCGCCAACACATCTCGCAATCATCCAAATCCACCTCGATCTGGTCATCGAATTCTTCAAGCAGCTCAGTCGGTTCGCATTCCGTGATTTGGAAGAGTTGCGACGGGTTGTGGACGTTAAAGGATATAGCGTCCTCCCCCAATCTGAGCGTGAGCTCCCCCTGCTCCACATTAATGATAGCACGAGCTGTAGCGATAGAGGGCCGCCCCAAGATAATGGGCACCAAAGTATCAACCTTCATGTCGAGGATGACAAAATCGGCTGGAAATGCGAGGCCGTTTACTACTATTGCGAGGTCCTCGACAATTCCAGACGGTTTTTTGATCGACCGATCAGCTAGCTGTAGCATTACCCGCGTCGGCTTCAAGGTCCCTGCACCTAGTTCACGAAAGATAGAGAGCGGCATCAAGTTGATTGATGCTCCCAAATCACAGAGCGCCATGCTGAAACGGTGATGACCGATCCTACACGGAATAGTGAAGCTGCCCGGATCTTTGCACTTTGTGGGCATATTGGAGATGATGGCGGAGCACTCCTCAGTGAGGACGATAGTCTTGAGATCCTCCAACAGTCTCCGCTTCGAAATCAAGTCTTTCAAGAACTTGGAGTAGCCCGGCATTTGAGAGATGGCTTCGATCAGAGGGATGCTCATTTGCACTCCTTTCATTATTTCCAGGAATTTGCGGAACTGCTTCTCAGATTTCTCGTTTCGCAACCTGTGGGGGAATGGGGGGTGAACAACACCTCCCGAGGGTTGTGCCTCGCTCACAAGGTCTGGCTCAACATGAATCTGAGTCTGCTTCTCGGCCGTGTCTGAATTACACTTGTCAGTGGGCCTCACAAGTGGTTCCTGTCGAGGAGGATTGCAACACCTCTACCGCTTCTCAATCGCATGGTATTCACAGACTCTGGATGCTGACTTGCAAGCCCAGAAACAACATTGGTAAGAATCCCTATAGTGGAGTGAAGCTGTTGAATTACTGAAGATTGCTCATTCATTTTATCCAGCATCCCGACCACCAAAGCTGCTAACGGCTCCGTTTGCCCTGACGGCACGTGACCCGCTGCTCCGAGGAATGTTACTGTGTTCACTTCAGCAGTTCTGGGGGAAAGAATGACATGACTCCAGTGTTGGCTGGTGTGAACAATATTCGCAACCACTTCCCACGCGTCCTTCCCCGATTTATTAAACAGGGCCCCTCCGGCTGCCACATCGAATAACAGACGGAATTTGTCCAACACGCCGAAATAGAAAATCTGAATTAGAAAGACTTCTGATAGATCTTCACGGTAGCATCCCCGATGCAGGGATTGAAAACGCTCCCAAGCATCAACTAGCTTCTCCTCCTTTCCCTGACCGAAGGTTATGAGTTCCATGTACTTGTCCAACACTCGGGTACGGTGTTGAAACTCATGCAAAAATCTCCCCTCGAGCTGCTTCCATGAGGTCGCCTCTCTTTTCCGGAAATCCCAGTACCAGCTTTTGGCTTTATTATGTAGGGAAAATGAAAATGCTAGGATCTTTTGCGGGTCGTTTTCAACTCCACTGAATATACATGTGTAGTAAATTTCTAAGAAGTTCTGCACGTGTTGTACCGCATCTTCATGTTTATCCCCACTGAACTTGCAGTTCCCAGTCATATACTCAATGATGTCGGAGGAGATCCCGAAGTCATGATCTTTCCTTTGCGCTTGAACCTTTAGATCATTTAAACTTCCTTGATAGATGTATTCCTGAATGGAGGTCATGCTAGAAATACTTGAAATCCAAGAGATTAGGGCACGATGGAAAGAACGAAGGTGAAGAAATGTGCGTATCAAAAATAAGCAAAGATAACAGAGGTAAACAAAGAGAATTAAAAAAAAGAAGAAAAGTTCCTTGTGCAACGATTTTTCACGCAGACGAATTCATCACGTCTGCATTCCCCGGCAATGGCGCCTAAAACTTGATGCGATATTTTCGGCAAGTGCACCGGTCGCGCAAGTAATAAAGTTTGGGAATAGAATCCCCGAGTGTCGGTCTCTTGAGGAATGTAGGTTGGGTGAACGAATCGCGTTGTGTGACTTTTGTTACACAAGCGGGAACAAACAAAGAAAATTGGGTTTTGATTTGGGTTCCTACTTTTAACAACAAAAAAAGAAATGCGGGTCGAAATCACCGCTTCGCAAGGCGAGGTGAGTGCAACGGCCGCAATGCCGAGCTTCGTGAGGCGGATGGACGGTGCGCAAGCGAATGAAGTGATCACTAGTGCGGAGGTTGAGGGTCGCAAACACCTCTTCACAAATCGCCGCTAGCTCTTGCTAACGCGAATCGAACACGAAGAGTGCGTGAGTGAGTGAGTGAGTGAGTTGAGGTGAGGCGCCTCACAAGCAAGTAATGATGAACAAAGAAGAAACCTTCATTACATTCAAACTAAACATCATCATATTCAAGTTTAAATGTTTCACAAAAGTACAACAAAGGGAAGAAGAAAGAGTTAACCAATGGACGAAGACTAGCGGCCGTTCACGGCCGGAACGGTAGTTTGTCAAGCTACCTCCGGACTCGGGCGGACTATGCTTTCGGCGTTGAGAGACTGTCACAACCTCTACACGTGCTTCCGTCGTCTTCTACCTCAGGATTTCCTTTCTTCTCACCGGACGGAAATGAGGACGGCTTGCTTGAGTGCTTGCGGATGGCGGAGAATGCTCCCGGACGATGGAGGAATGCTTGGAATGAACCGAGATGACTTCCCCTTGCGAAGAGGATGAAGTGGGGGTGGTGGAAGATGGAAAACGACGGTGTACGGACTGGAAAATCTGCTCCCGGAGGCTCGATCCCGCCCTAATTCGCGAACAGGGTATATATAGGCGCTGCAACGATTACTGCGCATGGTCATTGGCGCACGACCAGTGGTCGTGCGCACTGGAGTTCTGCGATCGTGTGCGCTGCCTGGGCGGAGCCTGAAAGGAAAGAAATTTACAAAATACATGTTCGCACGATAAGTAGCGCACGACCAGTGGTCGTGCGCACTATCATAAATGGTCGTGCGATAAGCCCAGACAGAACTCATAAAATGGGCGTTAAGTGCGCACGATCAGTAGCGCACGACCAGTGATCGTGCGTGCTGGAGCTAGTGATTGTGCGCAGTGTTCCTTTGCAGAATTGTACCGAGAACACCTGCACGACTCCTGTTCCAGCATACAACACCAGTCTAGCCACTGAAGGTGGCACTTAACACTGCATGAAAACTAGAAACGACGATGAACAAGAAATAACATCAAAACGGGCCTAGAAGTGCACTTAGCATGGATTATTAAATAGGAATGAAAACATGTCTAAAGTGAAGTGCAAAGACTAGAAAATCGGCCCAGATGAGTCCAAAAATGTGTATAAAGTTGGGACTCATCAAAGATCTAAGTGGTTCAAGAACTCCTTATCAAGAGATCTGAGTGGTTCAAGATCTCCTTATCAAAAGATCTTTGGATCTAAGAGTCTCTGTATCAAAAGGCTCAGGCACAGGTTGTGCATTCCTACCAGGTTGTAGAAGAGAGGTCTACCCATATTTTGGGGAACCTCTATAAAATCTTGTGTCTTCTGTGTGTGTTCATTTTATTTGTTGTCCCATATAGTTTACTATTTTTCTGCTCTACATTGACATCACTACTTTTATTTTGTGTTAGGTATTGTTGAAGCATAACACTTAGTGTTTTAATGTATGTGCACAAATAAGATAGAAATAATTTTTAAATCTCTATTCACCCCCCCCCCCCCCCCCCCTCTAAAGTATACTCAGAGGCACACAGTGCACTTTCAATTGGTATCAAAGCGAGGTTGATCATTAAAAGGTTAACACCTTGATCAAAAAGACCCCCTACTATTATTTCTATACTATAATAATTCTATTTTATTAATAAAGGGAGTTCTAAGGATTATGCCTCAACAAGACCTCCAATGTGAAACCTAAGTAAGTTTACACTCTGAAGGCCAGAATAAAGTTATATATAAACTCTGTTGATGAGGACATGTTTGATGTTATCATTACATGTCCTCCGTCCCCATGCAAGAAGGATGCCAGTGGAGCTTCTACACAGAAACCTATACCCAGGGATGAGTGGACAGAGACTGCAAAGAAGCAGAATGCATATGATGCCAAAGCTATGAACATTCTGGTATCCACCATGTCAGATGACATCTTCTAGAATGCGGCTGACTGCCAATCAGCCAAACAGATCTGGGAATCTCTTTCTAGATTTGTAGAAGGAAGCACTGAAGAAAGAAAGGACAGGAAGTCCCTTCTCATATCCAAATATGAGAACTTTCAAATGAAATCTGATGAATCTGTTGCTGAGATGTATGACAGATTCAACATCATTGTCAATGAGCTGACGATTCTGGATAAGGAGATATCATTAATTGAAATAAATGATAAGATCCTCTTATACTTCCCTAGCTCATGGGATTCAAGGATCTAGGCAATTAGAGAGTCCAGATGCCATAGAGAAATCTCTACTGAGGCTTTTCTTGGAAAGATTAAGTCATATAAGATGCTTCTGAAGAATAGGGCTGAATCAGAGGAAAGGGAGACAACTCCAGCTCCTATCCAAAGGAGCCTTGCTCTAAAAGCTACTGAAGGAGAGACCTCCACTCTTGAAGATGAAGTGTTTAGTCTCCTAGCATGGAGATTCAGAAAATATGTTAAGACAGAATACTTAAGGAGAAGAGAGAGGAGCTCAAAGCCCAGATATGACAAGATAACAAAGAAGGAGGTAATATGCTACTCCTGCAATAAGCCAGGGCACATAGCTCCTGAGTGCTCACAAGAACAAAGGGACAGGAGCAGCAACAAGGATGAAAAGAAAAATAAGAAGAAGTCTTTCAAGGGGAAAGACAAGAAGAAAGTCAAGGGTTTCATTGCTCAAACCTGGAGTGACTCTAAAGCAGAGTTAACATCCTCTTCATCTGAAAGTGATGATGAAGCAGATGCAGAAGCAGCTTGCATGATGGCAATGGGGTTGTCATCAGAGTATGATGAAGAAGAACAAGTATCATTGTTTGAAAATTTTGATTTCAATTCTGATGATTTTAAAAATTGCTCTAAAGAATTTTGCAATGATTTACTTCACACTCAAACAGAAATAATTGTAGTTAGGAAAGAGATAGAAGAACATAAAAAAGATAATATATACTTAAGAAATCAGGATTTAATAGATGAGATTAATAATAAAGAATCAGAACAGATCAAAATAAGAAATGAAAATCATGAATTAAAATAAGAGCTAACAAAGGCAAAAGCCTTTGAGCACTCACTCAATGGGAGGAGTCAAAAACTCAAAATCATTACACAAAATCACTCTATGATATTTAAGCACCTAGGACTAGTAGCAGACCCATGCACTAGTATAGAAGTCCCTAGGAATCCTGTCTAGAAAAATTCAGTTAGATTTATTAGACCTAGTGACTATCAATTAGGTTAGGGGAGTGCAGTAACTAAGGACAGTAATAATCCAACCAAAATAAATGTGCCTTATAAGGTAATTCAAAACACTAAACGGAAATTAATTGGGGGGGGGGGGGGGGGTAACAATGCATAGAAATTAAAAAAATCAAAAATACTCTCCTGATCTTTTATATTGTGATTCATTTTATGCACATTTTCAATATCAAGGTAATAAAGATAGGTTTGGTAAATCAATCCTCTACCATCCAAAAGGATACCATGAAAGATCTTTCTATTCTTTCATAGAACCTTACAATGGTAAAAACAAAGGTCCCAAGGTAACCTGGGTTCCTTCGAATGTTTGAATTATTATTTGCAGGATTAGATAGGATCCCTCCTAACATAGAATGGAGTGGGAAGAAAGATCTAAGTCATGAAAGATGAACTAAATGAAACCATGGGAGTGATTGCTTCTTTAAATTCCCTTGCTATCCATATAGTTCATAAAATTAATAGCATAACCACTATTTTTAATAAACATCAATGCTGGGAAAAATAGCACAAATTTTATAAGAAAATAAAATTATTTACTCAAAGTTGCGTCGAATAGAATTTGACATAGGGTCGGGCTCTAATCGATGTAAGCATCATGGGATAATCGGAGTGGATAATACGAATGTTATTTGATGCAGCGTCAAGTTCATATCGACACATGCGTCGACTTGATAGTCGCTGATCAAATTCGTGGTCGCATCGATTATAAATCGACGCAACGTCGACATCACTCTGTCGAATTAAGAATTGCTGAGTAATCTCGAAGTTGCGTCGAATATTAATCAATGCAACGTCGATATAATAGCGCGCGCAGAATGGCTTCAAGAAGTAGTCTCGACATTTTTTCAGAGTCAAATGTTAATTCTTATCGACGCAGCTTCGACTTAAACCCTAAGTTGTGACGAATCATCTTCTTTTATGCAACTTTAACGTCGAATCATATACGCTTCTAAATTTTCCTCTCCTTGCCCTCTTGCTCTCTCTCCTTCCCTAGTTCTCTCATGCTCTTGTCTCTTTCTCTCTCTCTCCTTTCATTGTGTTTGCAGGTACTTACAATCCAATGGCTCTGCCCAAGATCAACTCTTCTTTTGATGTGGATGTCAATTCTTTCAATGCTGCTGCAAAAAGTTTCAGGGCCATTCTTGGCTTATTCCATAAAGCAGGACTAACAAAGTTGATCTCCACGAGATGTAAAATACTTGATGTTGTCTTGACAGAGTTCAAGGATACTATGCACATATGAGATGATGGTTCCCTCCATGGGAAAATTTCTGAAAAAGATAACAGATTAATAGAGGAAATGTTGTCTCAAACATTTAATCTACTCACTGGTGAGGTTTCTGATGAGCTGTCAGGGGAAGAGGCAAAGACTGCCATAGAAATCATGCAATTCAAGAAAAAGAGAGCCATCAATCTGAAAAAGGTGGATCTGGCAGAAAAGTATAGATTTCTGGCAGACATAGTGGGAAAAGTGATGATGTGCAAGATATCAGCACATGATGCTATACCCAAGCAGCAATTGCAAATCATGGGTGCCTTGATTATGGAAAAGAAGATAAATTGGGGGAGATGCCTCCTGAAAATGATTGGCCACAAATATGCTCGCAAAGAAAACTCCTACAAGAGGATAATGAGCCAAGTTCTCTTCCAACACTATCTAGATGTCTGCAAATCCAAAGGAGTGCCAATTCCACCAGGCAAAAGAATCAACATAGGAATCTTCTCAAAGTGAACCAGACAGATATTGAAGCTTGGTCAAGCTCCATCTTCTCCTCCTCCCTCTCCACCTCCTCAAGCTTTAGAGAGACATATACTAGATCCCCTATGGGTCAATATAGCTCCTCAAAATACTCCAGCAACTCAACAGGATGATACTCCTAATGATGATCAAGATCAATTCAACCAGGCCAGCTCCTTTATTCCTCCCATAGAACATGAACCTCACATTCCTCCCCAACCATCCACTGTCCTCACAGACACTCAGTCTGCTCCTCCACCACCACCATCAATCTATGTCTCTCCATATATCTATCATGCACTCTCTCCAATCCCAAAAGACTTACCTTCATCACCTTATACATCTACCACACCTACCCCTCCCATTAATCTGGAGCAATTCATCTCCAAGGAAGTAGGTTTATCATCCAACACTTTTGCCGACCTATTAGCCAGCCAAGCCAGAAGGTTTGAGATAAAATATTCCCAAATGGAGTCTGAACTCTTAGACTCAAAATGATCTCTATAGGGACTCAAAGACTTCATGTCTTCCTCCCTAGTGACAAAGGAGTTCTTAACCTCTCTTTACAGCAAGGTTATGAAGGGGGAGAATATTCAGGAGGAGGAAGGGACTATCCTGGAGTTGAGTGGCAATAATAAGGGGAATGATGATGAAGCTCCTAATAAACTGACAATTTTTGAAGGTCCAAATGTCCAAGGGAGTCTCAAGTAGAGCATCCAGAGAATCAAGGGGAACCAACTACAAAAAAGCAGGGGGAGTAAATTGTAGAAGTTCAAAGGAATTTTGAAAGTGAATGATTGTTGTAGGTATAGCAGTGGTCTAGAGGGAGCTCCATGATGATAATTTGCTGGATGAGGTGGCCACGATTGCCAAAGAAGTTGTTCATAATGCTGAGCTGAATGCACAGATTCAGGGGGAGCTTTCCAAGGACAATGATGCTGAAGAAGCAGTAATGTCTCCTGAAGATGATGAGCCTCTGAAATTTGCTCAATAGAAGATAATTCCGAAGGTTTTTTCAAGAAAAAGGAAAACCCCTGAGAAGGAGCAATGAAACTCAGGTAATTCTGTTATACTGTCTAAAGATAAACAAAAAAGGAAGGTGGTGTGGTGAACATTAAAATACACTTAAAAATGGATGAAATATTTTGTGATCTCATTTTATCATACTGTGATTGTATATGTTATCTTGTATATATCTTTGTTTATGCAAAAAAATATGTAAAATCACTTTAACTAAATCTGTAAAATTTGTTAAGATAAATAAGGGGAGATTGTTGGGAGAAACTCCTATGATGTTACTTAACAAATTTACTAAAGTGATTTTATCTCTTAGGTTTCATTACCCATTGTATAGTGAGGGTAAATTGGTCATTAGATGACTTAGGATGTCAACTTAACTTAGAGTGTCAATACCAGGTCAGGACAAGCACAATTTGAGTTGAATTAATACTTGCATCGAATACAAGTCGACGCAACTTTGACTTGCTGTCGACGCAACTGAGACTAGAAGTTCAAGCAACTCAATCTCTCTGTCAAAGTATATCAAGTCGATGCTACGTCGAATAGAAGTCCACATAGATAAATGAGCATGTCAAATTTATCTTAGAAGTCGACGCAACCTCGATTCAACACAGAAGAAAGTATATGACGAAGCCATCTGAAGTCGATGCAACGTCGACTACAATTTGATGCAGACAATGAAGTTCAAAATGAAGTCTTCAACTCGTTGGATATGTCAATTAGTAATCGACACAACGTCGACAACAGAGTTCAACCAGAGAAAGAATGAATTCGAAGCTGCTCTTACTAGAACTTGAAGGTACGTCGATAAGAGAGAAAACGAAGTCGACGCAACGTCGAATATAGTCTGTAAAAGAAACCTTTTCAGCTGTCCTTTTAGAACTCTCTCTGAAGGCCCACAACACTAAAGACCGTTCTACAATGGCTTATTTATTTCCTAGAATGGAGAGGAGCATTAAAGAAGACAGGAAAAGCTTTCTTGGAACGAATTCAAACAGCTGGCAGACGGGTCGTGAACAAATGAAGAAAAAAGGATTAATTGTCCATGACCATGACTTTTCAGGACAACCTAAAGAGGAAAAGAATTAAAAAATAAATGATTGACAATAAATAGGAAGAGAAGAGAGAGGATTATGGAGCATTCATCAATATCTTCTACAGCTGGTCGATTAGGGTTCCCACTTCTTCTTCTTCCTCCTGGAATCCTAACTGAGAAAGATAGAGAAAACAAGTGCTCTCTCAGAATGGAAAACAGAGTTGTTTTCGTCAACATTATATAGCAGCAAGATTGCAAGAGAAAGATATACAAAAGGATCTGAAGAATAAAACCCTTGCAAATCATCACAATTTTAAGCAAGGGTTCATCATTAGCAGATCCATTGAAGGGAAAAATAGAAGCTGAAAGCTTCTACATAATTCTGACAATAGATTTCTTCCTCTCCATCCTCTTTCTTCTTTCAACTTCCTCAACGATACAGAGTTTTAAGAATCCCTCTTCAAAGGATTCAGTGGTTCAAGATCTCCTTATCAAAAAATCTGAGTGGTTTAGGATCACCTTATCAAAAGATCTGAGTGGTTCAAGATCTCCTTATCAAAAGATCTGAGCGGTTCAAGATCTCCTTATCAAAAGATCTTTGGTTATAAGAGTCTCCTTATAAAAATACTGAGGAACAGGTTGTGCATTTCCTCAGTGTGTGTTCATTTTTTGTGATGTCCCTTATAGCATACTGTTTTTCTGCTCAACTTTAATAGCATTACTTTTATTTTGTGTTAGGTATTGTTGAAGCATAACACTTAGTGTTTTATTGTGTGTGCATAAATAGGATAGAAATTATTTTCAAATCTCTATTCACCCCCCCCCCCCCCCCACCCTCTAGAGTATACTCAGAGACACATAGTGTACTTTCAGCAGCGAAGTCTTCTTATTGTTGATTCTTTTCTTTCTCTTCTGGATGTATGTATGAGAATAACCTTGAGAGAGAATACTTAAGCACTCGAATCCTGTAGATAAACAAATTTCTCTTTTATACTGCTCTGCAATTTTGCATAAAAGCCATTATTGATTATTCCATAATCAATTTGCCCGCTTGAAACGTTTGACAGAATTGGCACAATATTTCATCATAAATGACTTGACGTTCTTGGAACTTGCAGAATATAGAAGTAATAATTTTGTTCATTAAATATTGTGCAACGACTATATCATGTTGAGAATATATCATTTATTACTCCTTGATTGGTGTGCAAGATAGGCGGCATGCACATTCCTTGAATACCAATTTCCAAGAACATCTGCACATTAAATGCAGCTCTACAACTGTCAAGGCGATAATATTCCGTCAAGCTGATATCGTCTTAATGAATGTAAATGATAGATATTCTTCACGATGATATCATTGACATACTTACTTCTTCAAGACTTTACTTGATATCTCAACGATATTGCTTCTTCTAGACGATATCGTCGAGATGATTCTTTTTATAAGACTTAGACTTATTCATCAGGATGATAGTCTTTCGTCAAGACGATATCGTCTTGATCTTCTAGACGATATAAGATCTTCAAACCGATGTCTGTCTACATGAACCTTTCTCCTGACTTAATGAGTTATGTCTTTATTCTTCAAGGCTATACATATTCTTCAAGACGATATCGTCGAGACATCTGAACTTAGCTTTATCGATGATCAGCTTCCTTCAAGGCGATATCATCGAAACTGATTCGACGATATGATACCTTTCTCGATGATTCATCTGCTGATTCTTGAGACGATATTTTACTTAGTTAATTTTCATTACTTTTATAGTCTTGATACTAGAGATGTAACTTTGATGCATTTCAACGATATATATATCATCTCAATTATATGTCCAGTCTTTCTTAATGTTTTTGGGCTTAGAAAATTACTGGATATATGGTTTATCTTCTGCTGTCATGAATAAAATATACCATTAAATACATAGTGAATGTATCATTGATCTGAGCACATCTTCAAATCAGGAACCTGGTTGGGCACTGTTCCCAACAATCTCCCCCTATTTAAAGAAGTTATAACTCACTTCAATGATAAATGTCAATGATAAATAGAATCAAAATTTGAAGACATTCAGCAAGTATTATATGATTCTTCTGTCGACATGATATAAATAGAGAATGTTTAAAAAAAATTAAGCCATTTTCCCAAATCATTTTTAGACAAAACATTCGATTATCTTCAGGTTCTGCTGCTTCCATTTCCTTTTCTCCTCTGCCTTTCATAGAAGCTGATTGGTTTTGGAATCTTCTTTAGAGAAGAAGGAGGACCATGAGGGAATGCTAGTTTATGATTTCCCCTGAGTTAAATGAAGATTCCGGTCAGCAGAATAGTAAACTCTTTCTGATCCATCTTGAGGGTATCAAACTCCGTCTAGGCTTTTGAGATCAGGGTTCTAGAGTTAGGACTCGACTTGGATGACTGTGAATCTTGCTCAATTTCCCTTAGCCTCTTCTGCCTGTACCTTTTGCTCTGAACCCTTTTCCTTTTTCTTGAGTTGGCAGTGCTCTCAGAAGGTTCTGCTATTGCATAAGTTGAGGGAGGCTTATGTAAAGCTTGTTTAACTTGATTGACAGTCCACATGGCTTGATTAGAGTAAACATTGCTCATTGCCTTCTCCCCCTTTAGGACTTCTTCAACAATGTGATCATAAAGGGCTACTTGTACCAAATTTATCCTCTCATGTAGGTTTTTTCAGCCTTATCCAAGTTATTTCTTACTTCTAGTAGATGTCCATCTATAGACTGAGAGTTTTCATTAACTATGTTTAGAAGTTGATCTCTATCTTGATTCATGAAACCTACCACCTGTCGAAATGCACAGTCCACATTTCGTGAAATGGTTGTCTGATTCTACATGATTTCATGTGTTTCATGCCCAACTCTGTTGACATCCTCTCCAACATGTTCCATAGCTGGAGCTACTAAGTGAAAGAAGTGAGTGTGTTGAGTGTTGAGATGATGTATATCTTCCTTCACAGTTTGCATCTCAGCCTTCATTTATTGCCTTACGTCATCTACGGTCTGTAGAATAAACCTTTCAATCTTTTCACTTTGAACATTCAGCAAGGTTGTGATAATGTGGAACAAGAGGCCTGATTGATTAGTAGATGCTCTAGCTACATCCACTTATGGAGCAGCATTTTGCTCTAGAGAACCTCTAGGAGCACTGTCTTAAGTCATAAGATCAGGAGAGTCTACCTGCATCTACTCATTTTCATCCACCAGCACTTACTTGCCTTTGGTTAGAGCTAGGTCAAGCCCAGTCTGGTGATCAGAATTTCCAACCTTCTCTGGCACATTGTCTTAAACAGCCTTCTCTGGAGTATCCTTCTCCTGGACTACATTATCAGCTGTAGGTCCTTCATCTTGATCCTCTAGGGTAGAGCACCCCAAATGGAACTCCCCCTCAACTAGATTACTGCCCATAATGGGGCTTCTTCTTTCTTCATTAACCTCTGTGTTAGTAGGTTCACTCATATCCTCTAGGATCATTCGATTTAGAGCCACCTCCCCCTCTGTCAAAGCAGAGTTTGGTAGAGATGGGGCTCCTTCTTCCTCAGAAGCATTGGATAGGTTTGGGTCTGGAACTGATGATGCTCCTCCTTTGTCAAAACTACTAGAGGACCCTTCCTCCCATGAGCTTTCTTTTTCACTCCTTTTTCAGATGCTTGGGTAATCTTAGGGTTTTGGAAATGACTCTCTCCCATCTATCCAACATCATTGAATCTAGCCTCTTTGAATAGTATAGAGGTGCTCCCATGTTTCTCTTCACCGCATACCCAAGGGTATTATGGAGGAAGATAGAAAGGATTCTTTCAAATGGAGTGGTCATCAATGTGTTCTTGATCCTTTGGAATAAAAACATTCTCCAGTATGTCTTCTTTGAAACAATGATCCTGCACATTGCCTCAAACATTTCCTGGGAAATCCTGTCATGGTAACAAGGATTGCATATCAGTACTTTCCCTACAATGTCTGCAAGGAGTTTTTCCTTCTGGTTGAATTCGACCTTTTTAATAGACCCATAGGTCTTGCCACTGTGCGTACACCAGGCATATCCAGTAGAAAGGTCTTAAACAGTCAGATCTTCCTCTTCAACTTCTTTCTCCAGTCTTGGAATCCTCAATGCTTTTCCTAAGCTCTGGCAATCATTTTGATCTTCTTTCCGGCCAGTGCCGACTTTAGGATGGTCCCTGAACTATTGATTTTTGCTCCATCAAAGAAATTTTGGAGCTCCCTGTTCATGAGAGCACAGGGTTCACAGAGCAGATACTCTGCCCCTGCCGATTCCACCAGTACAATTACTAACCTAATTTCTTTGGAATAGTAGTTGAATCCTTCTCTCAGAAGCTCACAGCCGGAGATGACTGAGGATTCTTCCTTCTTGGGAGCTATTGAAGTAGAACATCGAGAACGAATTATTGTCGGAGACGGAACAGAGGTTTTTCGTGGAAATGACATAGGGCGAATAAAAGTGTATTTTTTGACCTAAGCATTCATTTTATTAATATTAGAAGTAGATAAAGAGGCGCGTACCTCTTTGTCCTGATTAAGAATACATCAAACAGCTCTGATTAAATATCCAATATTACATTAATAAGTATTTGGGTTGTATTTCGACGATGTGCATTTTTGTCGTTGATAGTATTGTTAATATTACTTCAACCATGTCGTCGGAATAACTTCAGCTTTGTCGTCGAGATTCCAGTAATATCATCGAGACTTAGATTTTGTCGTCGAAACATTTCATTATGTATTGCTAAGAACTCTTTTATGTCATTGAGATACCAATCTGATACTTGTCTATCTTGAGAAAATTATTAGCACTTCTTGAAGTCTTCTTGGAGACAGTGCCACTTAGGTCTTCTCCCTCATATCTCTTATATAGAAATACCAGTTGATATTTACTTGAGCTAGGGCTCCATTCTTCAATGTTTGGATTCTTCTTTACTTCCTCCATTCTCATCATTTTGGCTTCTTGTTCTTTAGAGTCCACATGATGTCTTTTGAGTTTCCTGACCTGTCTACTTCTCAAGCATGGTGATGAGAGAGTATGGGATATGATGGTTGGAACATGGTGCTCATCTTCTATCCTTGGAAGTGAGGTCTGCACTGTGAGTGGAGCAGTGGACTCCCCCTCCATTATTATAGGGATTTGAGAGGGCTGCTGAAATTCTTCTTCATATGTATGTAGATACATGTCATCATTGAGAAACTCATGAAGGGATCTGGTAGATTCTTCTAAATCTTCAATAACTTCATGTCTACCACTTGGATTTTTCTCAGATTCCTCAATTTCCATATTCATAACAACCTCTTAAGCAAATTTGGGGATATCTTCTTGATGTTCCTCATCTTGAAGAGCTGGATCATTTTCCATCACAGTTGTATCTTCTCTTAGAAGCTCCCCCTCAATTGAAGTAAGAGAGGGTTGAATTTCATGTTGGAGGTGTGCTGGGATTTGAATGGCATCAGTTTGTGGAGAGGAAGGTTCTCCTTCCATCTTTTTGGTAAACTTGTTTTCCCACCTGCTTATTATCTTTATGTCTATTATTTTTCTTTGAAACCCCAAGTGTCATTATTTGTCTATTTTCTCTAGATTGAGTTTTCTTTAATACATATTTACTCCAGCCTTGTGCCTGGAGCAACCATTGTCCAAATACCAAAAAGGTTGGCATTTGAACATACCTACAAAAAGGATTACTTACCCTTAGGCACCCAATTAGATTTGGGTCCTAGGTTTCTGTTAGGGGGACAAGCTGAAATATCACACCTCTGAGTGATCTGCATTCTTCTTACACTAGGTACTGTTGGATTGAACCAACATTCTGACCAATTTTTCCACAACACAAGCACTCATACCAGTAGTATTTTCTCTTATGCCTCACCATCTGAAAATGTTGGTGGGCAGGAGTGAAGATAGATAGCCTAACTGGCCTTGGGTGAACCTCACAATTGTGAGTGTGTAGTTGAGCTGGTCTCACCACTTTTTGGTTCACAACCTTGGGAACAGGCTCGGTGGGGGATGCCTTTCCCTTACTTTTGAGTGTTGATGTTGTAGATCCATGGACATGAGAACTTGGATTCTTCACATGAGTCTTTTCAATGGGTGCCTTTAAAGCACTTGGCCCAAAGCCTGATCTCCTATGTTTGTTGGAGGGTTTACTGCTTCTTGTAGAGCCGGCATTGGCCAGATGACCATGTGCAAATTCCTGGTCAGAGAAATTTGTTTCCAGTAGCTTCTTTATGAAAGAAGGTTGGGCTTCAGATGTCTTTCCCTTGACTGTTTCCTTACCAAATCCTACACCTCTGAATGGTGTAGAAAATTTGTCAATAATGGGGAGGATAGTCTTGGGCATTAAGAAACAGGCAACAATTGACTTCTCAGCCAATAGAATTTCCTCAAGGTCCTCTGTAACCTTGTTATTCAGACCCAACTCAATATTTTTGAGATTTGTGACATCCTTGAGTTTGTCAAATTCTTTGCTCATGACAGTCAGCTTTTCATCTGTCTCTTGGAGCTCAGATTGGGCATATTTTAGGGATGCTAACTCCTTAGATTGAGCTCTAAGAATCCTCTTGCTTCTTTTCAAAGCAATCCACAAGGCTTCATTATGTTGCATTAGCTCAGATTCAACCTCATGTGGGGATCTCGATGGTATGCTATTGCAAGCAGATCCACACTTACTCACATGCATAGTATCTATCATTGATTTAGAATCAGAGACACATAAGGGAGCTCTAATAAGTACCTTCCCAGGAGAGGTGTTGTCATCCAGGATTTCTTCTATTATAGCCATGAGGCCAATGTGAGCTTATTCCTTAGTTTCTAATAAATTTGAATCAGGATCACAAAGTGTTCTGATTTTCTTAGCAATGATGCCTTTGTCAGATTTCATGTTGTCCCACAGACATCTTATATCATTCCTCTTCTTTATTTCTTTCTTCTTGGAGGGGCAGTAACATTCATGTGATCTGCTTATTGCAGTGATAACAAACTAAGTAAGCCAAGTCAAATTCACAGAGTTTAAAGTTATACCTTTCCTCCTTTGAGGATTTGAACTTATCAAGTTGACGAGATCATCTAGAGTTTGAGGAGGATGTCCTATGGCAGTCTCTTCTACTTCTAGGCATCTTTCTATTGAACTGCTTGGTGAAGAGTACTGGTTCTGTAGCAATGTCATCAGATTCTTATCTGCTTGCATCAGAAGCTTCATTGACTTCAGAGATATTCTCAATTATAGGAATCTTCTCCTTGGTACTCCTAAAGCTTTCACCCTCAAGAGCCATGGGCCTTTCTCTGGTGTTACTCTTTGAGTTTTCTTCTTCAGTTCCGTCCATGTAGGCCTTCAAGGAATCCCACAATTCTTTTGTTATTTTGCACTGACTTAAGTTTTGAGATGTAGAATCATCAATTGAATTTCTAAGTATGTGTTTTGCTCTCTTATCCATAGTTATCAGTTTTACATCTTCCATGGTAAATTGTGACAAAGTTTTAAGGACTGAAGGAGTTGTTGGAGTTATTGAACCAGTCATGGGGACATAGGGTCCCTCTTCAACAACCATGAATATTCTGGGATCTGATGCTTCCATGAACAACTTGACTCTTTGCTTCCAGATGGCAAAGTTCTCTTTGGTGCAGATAGGCAGCCTCATTGATCTCATCTCTTGATGATTCTCACAGGCCATTGAAAGATCACAACACAATCAAAAACTTGTAGATCTTGTTCTAAGCTGTTAAGCCTTTGAACTCAACCTAGCTCTGTACTTATTCAAAGATATGGGTTGTCTATAAACTACACCTATAGGGGGTGACTAGGTGTTTTCAATATTATTTGCTACTTTAAAATTTAACTATCACAACACAAGAGCAATCACAGAAAACACACTAGATTTATAGTGGTTCGCTACAAGACAATGTGTCTAGATGTACTCCACTATCCCACACACCTATCTAGCAATGAGCTAAACAAGGCAACTTCTCCAACTCAGATCTCTTCTCAATAATCAGATCTTACAACTCAGGTTCACACAGAAACCTACCAAGCTTAGACTTTGCAAGTCTTATAATAACTCGGATCTTCAATAAGATCCCACCAAGGTCAGGCTCACTTAGTACCCTACCAATCTCAGGCTCACACAGAACCCTACCAACTCAGATTTATTACATGATCCTAGAAGCTCGGGTTCACAAAGAACCCCACCGAAATATCAGGACTTCTTCTTCTTCTTTCACAATAAGCCTAGAGATCTTGTGAATCACTAACCATTCTTTAGAATCTTCTCGAGACCTTCACAGCATAGTGTGAAGTCTTCTTCTTGATGATTATTTTCTTTCTCTTTTGGAAGTATGTATGAGAATAAACTTAAGAGAGAATACTTAAGCAATAGTATCTTGTAGATAAAAAATGTCTCTTTTATACTGCTCTGTAATTTTTCATAAAAGCCCTTATTGATTATTCCATACTCAATTTGTCCGTTTGAAACGTTTGACAGAATTGGCATAATATTTCAACATAAATGACTTGTTGTTCTTGGAACTTGCAGAATATAGAAGTAATAATATTCTTCATTAAATACTGTGCAACGGCTATATTCTATAGAGAATATATCATTTATTACTCCTTGCTTGGTGCGCAAGATAGGCGGCATGCACATTCCCTGAATACAAATTTCCAAGAATGTCTGCGCCTTAAATGCAACTCTGCAACTGTCAAGGCGATAATTGTAACACCCTGCCAGTACGAATAATATAACAGTAGGTCCGGCCGGGACCCCACGCCATACTAACCACACTAGCTAGGAGTTAAAAGGTGATAAACAGAAAGAAACTACAACAGAGTATACTAAACACTAGCGGAAGCATAAAGATTTAACATTTCCATTAGAATTGTCCACTATCATAGGAATGAAACCAAGAAAGAGAGTTATGGCCTTAAGGCCTTACATTTAGCAAATGTACCAAAAACTCCAAAACATACATCGGCACGCAGGCCGGCAATACATGAGAAAGCTAAAAAGGAGGATGACCTTCAAGGGCCAACTCAGCAAAAGGGGCCACCGCCCGCTATTTCCCGCTAGGCTCACCTGCACCTGCATAAGAACATTCCACCAAGCGGTGGCAAACAAGGTAACGGTCAGCACAGCTGACCAAATTATAACGACCCCACACCTTTCCCGGGGTGGCGGAGATTCTACCCTGCAAGCAAGCCATACTAGCACAAGTACTAAAATAAAGAAAGTGCAACTACACAAGGTGAGGTTTCAAGCACATTCAATCTTCTAGGTTGAGCATCAAAAAGGAGAGAACCTAGGTATGCACATGATGTTGGTTGGGTTCACCCGAAGGTTCCCCGCAACCGCCTAAACAACCGCATGAGGCTAACAACATCAATTCCACAAACACTCCACCGTAAGGGCCATCGCCTTATGTGGGAAAAAGAGCTTTTGGTCGGTCTAGGTAAACCACCTTCCACGACCTCTCCCATGATCACACGGCTACATGAGGTAGGGACCTCTTGCCGATCTGCATGGAAACGGGTTCGGTTTAGCTTTGCGCGTGCTCTAATCATCGCGATCTGTCGCACGACGCGGGTACGGCTTTGCCTCGGCCCGTAAGGGTTTAGCACCTTCAAGTGCTACACAAATATAAGCTACGCACCTAATCCCTTCACAAGGAGCTAGGCTTCACACATACTCAAAAAGGGGAGGTATAATACGCTCCGCATCAATTTCGCGGTGAAGGTTTGCCTTCATCCAATCTCAAAGCATGGGGCTTTTGTTAGGATCTTCACAAGACGCCTACACTTAAATCCCGCACTACTATAGATGATTTCACGGAGTCATTCTCTGGCACGCATTCTAGGCTTAACCTAAATGCAACGTCGCAATCCAAGCATCACCGATTCGGGCTCACGGCCACGAATAGGCTTCACACAAAATGCCTAAATCTGCACGACTACCGGATTTTCTACATGCAATATGCCGGGGACGGACACAATCGACCCGGAGTTCCGGAGAACTTGAGGGAATCCTACACTTCACCCATTTGGTGAAAGGGATCCCTCATGCAAGCATAGAGAAACGAAGGAGAGGACAAAAGACAAGTCCAAACAACGGGAGAAGAAATCGTTACCCTAGGAGCGTTCTTTTTCGCCATGGATCCGAGATTCTAGACGGAGGGAAATGACCGCACCGGGCTGCACTCTCCAGATCTGGAAACGGTTCGCGAAACGGAGCTCCGGAGCTCCGTCAATGGCGGAATCTCCCTTCTTCTTCCTTGGCTCCTCCTTCTTTCTCTAGGGTTTGGAGAGAGAATGGCTTAGAGAATATGAGGTTTAACCCCCTAACATCAGCCTTAAAGGTCTCCCGCAACTAAACCTAGCCGTTGGATCAAATCCCAAAAGATTTGGACGGTCCGATCTTCTTCTCCGCTCAAAATCGCGGAACAGAATAAACAGGGCGCACGATCGCTAGTCGTGCGCGAAGAGGGAAATGGTCGTGCGCACTATCCGAGACAGAACTCGATTCTCTTCTGAATTAACGCACGATCGCTGGCGCACGATCGCTGGTCGTGCGCGATGAGGTCACTGATCGTGCGCTAAGAGCAGAAAGGGAAGATTTAGCCTGCTTCAAGTGCAGCACTACCGCTCCGCCTACTTCGCTGAACCACGATTTTTGGGGTGTTACAACTCCACCCCCCTTAAAAGAATTTCGTCCCGAAATTTCGAAAACAGTAATAGTTGGAAATTACAGTTTTTAAAGAAAATTTACCCGAGGGAAATAGCTCGGGGTACTCCGCAAGCATCGCTTGCTCTCCCTCCCAAGTTAGCTCCTCTCGGCCGCAATTATCCCACCGGACCTTTACCATCCGAATGGACTTGTTCCACAACTGCTTTACCTCGGTATCCTCGATGCGTAAGGGTTTGACTTTCGTCGACAACCCACTAACCACCGACACTTTGCCGACCGCAACGATATGAGTAGGCTCTTGCACTGCCTTCCTCAGAACTGAAATGTGAAACACGTCGTGCAGACCGCTCAGCTCTGCAGATAGTGCAAGCCGATAAGCCGCATCACCAACACGCTCCACGATCTCAAACGGTCCTAAGTACCTTGGACTGAGCTTTTTCAAGCGTCGGATCCTTGATACCCCTTTGCACGGTTTGATCTTCAAGTAAACCCGGTCACCGACGGAAAACTCTAGGTTCCTATGCTTGGCGTTGTAATACTTTGCTTGCCTATCCTGGGCAATCAATAGCCTTTCCCGAATAGTTCGGATCGTCGAAGTTGCTTCCTCAACATCATTTCGCTTTAATAGCTTAGTATCGCCCGTTTCTGCCCAAGACAACGACGTACGACACTTCTTACCATAGAGGGCCTCGAAAGGAGCCATCTTTATACTGGCTTGGTAGCTATTATTGTAGGCGAATTCGATCATATAGAGATGATCTTCCCACTTCTTTCCAAAATCTAGAGCGCACATTCGGAGCATGTCCTCCATAGTCCTGTTGGTCCTCTCGGTCTGTCCGTCCGTTTGCGGGTGGAAGGCCGTGCTGAATTTCAATTTAGTGCCCAACAGTTCATGGATAAGCCTCCAATCTTTCGATGTGAAACGCCCGCCACGATCGCTGACGATGCTACGAGGGACACCGTGCAGCCGCACAATACTATCGACATAGAGCTTCGCTAGCTTTTCTACAGAATCATCCTTCCGGTTCGGAATAAAATGCGATACTTTTGTCAGTCTGTCCACGATCACCCAGATGGCGTCGTTTCCATGCTGCGATCTCGGCAATCCTTGCACGAAATCCATCGAAATATCGTCAAACTTCCATTCCGGAATCGGCAAGGACTTCAAAAATCCACCGGGACGTTGACATTCCACCTTCACCAACGCGCAAGTGTTGCACTTGGCCACGTAGAGGGCAATGTCCTTCTTCATACCCGGCCACCAGAAAAGTTTCTTCATGTCCATGTACATTTTCGTGCTCCCCGGGTGGATAGAGTACTTGGTATGATGAGCCTCGTACATCAATTCCTCCCGTAGAGTACCAACGTTTGGGACGCACAATCTGCCATTCTTCCACATAAGGCCATCTTCGAAAGAGAAATCAGCGTTCAACCCGTCAACGGTTCCCGCTTTGTAGCGTTTCATGCTCTCATCCAGCTCCAATGCCTGTCGAACTCAGTCGGCAAGGTGGTATTGAACCTCCGTCCAGTTCAAGCATGCTGAAGTAGACGCTCTTCGATCAACGCAAATGATCTCCATTTCTTCCAGCTCACGGATTAGACGCTCATCGTGCATCAAAATCCAATTTGCTTGAGCGGGAGCTCGACGACTCAACGCGTCCGCAACTACATTTCCCTTTCCAGGAGTATATTTGATGTCGAAGGTGTAGTCCCCAAGGAACTCCAACCACCTCCTCTGTCGCATATTCAACTCCCTTTGATCTAGCAAGTACTTGAGGCTCTTGTGGTCGGTAAAGATGTCGATCTTCACGCCATACAAATAATGCCTCCAAAGCTTAAGAGCAAATACCACGGCCGCTAGCTCCAAATCATGGACCGGGTAATTCCTCTCGTGAACCTTCAACTGACGGGAGCCGTAGGCAATTACCTTACCGAACTGCACTAGGACACAACCCAAACCACTCCCTGAGGCGTCGCTGTAAATTTCGTAGCCTTCCGTACCACATGGCGAGCATAGAATGGGCGCCGTGGTCAGACGGCTCTTCAGTTCTTCAAAAGCTCGTGCGCACTCGGGCGACCAAACGAACTTATGATCTTTCCTAGTCAATTTAGTGAGAGGAAGTGCAATCCTCGAGAAGTTTTCCACAAAGCGCCTATAATAGCCGGCAAGTCCTAAGAAACTTCGGACTTCCGCTACGTTTTTCAACAAAGGCCAGGCTCGGATCGCTTCTATCTTCGACGGATCAACCGCAATTCCATCTCCACTAACGACGTGACCAAGGAATGTTACTGACGGTAGCCAAAACTCACACTTGGAGAACTTGGCATATAGCTGACTCTTCCTCAAGGTGCCCAGAACTGCATGCAGATGTCCTACATGCTCCTCTTCCGATTGAGAGTATACCAAAATGTCGTCGATAAAGACGATCACGAATTGATCCAAATACTCACGGAACATCCTATTCATTAAGTCCATGAATACCGACGGTGCATTAGACAGACCGAACGGCATCACCGTGAACTCATAGTGCCCAAAGCGGGTACTGAAAGCTATCTTTGGAATGTCACATTCCCTAATCCGCAGTTGGTAATAGCCGGACCTTAGGTCCAGTTTGGAGTATACCGTCGACCCAACCAGCTGGTCGAAGAGATCATCGATTCTTGGAATCGGATATCGGTTCTTCTCGGTCAACTTGTTTAGCTCTCGATAATCGATACATAGACGCAAGCTCCCGTCCTTCTTTTTCACAAAGAGGACCGGTGCACTCCAAGGCGAAGAACTTGGACGTACGTAGCCTTGCTCTAGCAGCTCTTGCAATTGAACCTTCAGCTCTGCCAATTCCTTTGGCGCTATCCGGTACGGTGAGCGGGCCACAGGTTTGGCACCTGGCACCAACTCGATACAGAAATCGATCTCTCGCCGAGGCGGAGCCCCAGGGAGTTCGTTAGGAAACACGTCGGCGTACTCCGCTACAACTGGGACATCACATAACCTGGGCTTTGGCTCCGAAGCCTCCAACAAGGTGAAGAACAACTTGGCGCCTTTTCTCACCGCCTTAACCACTTGGAGAGCAGACATCAGCGTCTTGCTCGCTCCTCGCATACCGGCAAACGTGGTTTCTCCATCGGCGTTCCTTCCCAGAGTGATCTCCTTAGAATTGCAATCTATGCATGCACACTGCTCCGAGAGCCAGTCCATGCCGAAGATCACATCAAATTCAGCTAACGGCAACAACGATGCTTCCAAATCGAAATCTTGATTTCCGATCCGCACCTTCACACGGCTCTTCATATCCGCAGACATGCGAGATCCATTGGGTATCACTACTTCTAATCTATCCTCTACGAAGGTAGATGGCACTCCGATTCGCACCACGAAGTCCTCAGATAGAAAAGAGTGCGATGCACCCGTATCAAATAGAGCTCTCGCCGGATAGTTGAGAATTAGGACAAAGCCTAATTGCACACAAAAAAAAGAAACATACAGTTGCACAACGGTATAATCACAAATAGCTATGTAAAAGCTAATTTTTAATTCATACCTGTGACAACATCAGCTTGTCGTATGGCTTCTTGCTGGCCAAGCGAGTAGACTATCGGCTGAGTCGGAGTAATGTGCTGGGAAGCCGAAGACTCCGCAGCTTTACCCTTTTCCGCAGCTCGAGCATAGTCCAAAGCTCAATTCTCTGTCTTCGGGGGACCACTTCGACACACTGCGGCCTTGTGTCCCACCTTCCCGCAGGTGAAACACATGATAGGGCTCCGCACTGTCGTTGCTCCCGAAACATTTGAGCGGGTTTGCTCCGCCGATTTGAACTTCCTTTTGTTCTTTCTGAATTCTGACTTAGACTGAGAGACCGGCACATGAAACTCAGGTTTCTTTGCCACGGCTTTTGCTTGTACCCTCTTCATGTCCAACTCTAGGGATCTGGCAGTTTGGACCATCACCTGGAAACCTAACGTCATTGGGCCTGCAAGGAGCAGCCTCAACTCGTCCCGAAGACCTTCATAGAACTTGTTCGTCTTTGTCTCTTCGTCTTCCATCATAGGCCCCGCATAACGACCCAGTTTAGTGAACTCGTGCAAGTACTCATCCACTGAGCTGTCGCCTTGAGTTAACTTCAGAAACTGGTTCTGCAACGCAATGCGTTGGGCAGAAGGAATATACCTTTGAAGAAAAGACTTTGAGAACTCCGCTATCGTGATCTCGGTAATCTCCCTGCCTCCGAACTTGTGCACTTCCTGTTCAGCCCACCAACGCTCTGCCTCTCCGTTAAGGAGGAAGGTGGCTAAAGTGACCATCATAACTTCTTCTGTTGCTGTCGCCCTTAGAATCTTCCTAACCGTTGACAGCCAGTCCTCCGCCTCCGTTGGGGATCCGGTCCCCGAGAAAGTTGGAGGATGGAAGCTTAGAAAGTGTTGCAGTTATTGATCACGTGCTCGCGCAACAACTACACGCTCTACCAGACGCTCCACCCTTTGCACCGCCGCAGGTTCCACTGCAGGTTCGATCACCGGAGCCGCATCTGTATTAGGCGTAGCAGGCTGTGCAAGCCTTTGCGATTGAGCATTGATCATCGCGAAGACAGCTTCTGCGATTAACCTGATCATCTCAGCAGGAGGAGTGGTCGCTGGCACTTCAGCCGACCCACTACTTTCAGCGGTGTTACGGGGTTGAGACGGCCCCGCACCACTTCTAGTCGCCAATAATCGTGTAAGACAAGATTTAGTGACTGAAAACATAGCAAACAACAATCATGGAACGCTCAGGTTCCGCAACCAAGTATGTTTTTCCATTCCTAAGTGGACATTCTTGTTAGTTTTTGTCGTTTTAGGTGAATGCACCACCCGTGCGCACCACCCCTTAAAAGGAATTCGTCCCGAATTCGCTAAACTACGGATCGACGCCTTAAGTCCGATACCAAATTGTAACACCCTGCCAGTACGAATAATATAACAGTAGGTCCAGCCGGGACCCCACGCCATACTAACCACACTAGCTAGGAGTTAAAAGGTGATAAACAGAAAGAAACTACAACAGAGTATACTAAACACTAGCGGAAGCATAAAGATTTAACATTTCCATTAGAATTGTCCACTATCATAGGAATGAAACCAAGAAAGAGAGTTATGGCCTTAAGGCCTTACATTTAGCAAATGTACCAAAAACTCCAAAACATACATCGGCACGCAGGCCGGCAATACATGAGAAAGCTAAAAAGGAGGCTGGCCTTCAAGGGCCAACTCAGCAAAAGGGGCCACCGCCCGCTATTTCCCGCTAGGCTCACCTGCACCTGCATAAGAACATTCCACCAAGCGGTGGCAAACAAGGTAACGGTCAGCACAGCAAGTACTCAAAAAGGGGAGGTATAATACGCTCCGCATCAATTTCGCGGTGAAGGTTTGCCTTCATCCAATCTCAAAGCATGGGGCTTTCGTTAGGATCTTCACAAGACGCCTACACTTAAATCCCGCACTACTATAGATGATTTCACGGAGTCATTCTCCGGCACGCATTCTAGGCTTAACCTAAATGCAACGTCGCAATCCAAGCATCACCGATTCGGGCTCACGGCCACGAATAGGCTTCACACAAAATGCCTAAATCCGCACGACTACCGGATTTTCTACATGCAATATGCCGGGGACGGACACAATCGACCCGGAGTTCCGGAGAACTTGAGGGAATCCTACACTTCACCCATTTGGTGAAAGGGATCCCTCATGCAAGCATAGAGAAACGAAGGAGAGGACAAAAGACAAGTCCAAACAACGGGAGAAGAAATCGTTACCCTAGGAGCGTTCTTTTTCGCCATGGATCCGAGATTCTAGACGGAGGGAAATGACCGCACCGGGCTGCACTCTCCAGATCTGGAAACGGTTCGCGAAACGGAGCTCCGGAGCTCCGTCAATGGAGGAATCTCCCTTCTTCTTCCTTGGCTCCTCCTTCTTTCTCTAGGGTTTGGAGAGAGAATGGCCTAGAGAATATGAGGTTTAACCCCCTCTCATCAGCCTTAAAGGTCTCCCGCAACTAAACCTAGCCGTTGGATCAAATCCCAAAAGATTTGGACGGTCCGATCTTCTTATCCGCTCAAAATCGCGGAACAGAATAAACAGGGCGCACGATCGCTGGCGCACGATCGCTGGTCGTGCGCGAAGAGGGAAATGGTCGTGTGCACTGTCCGAGACAGAACTCGATTCTCTTCTGAATTAATGCACGATCGCTGGCGCACGATCGCTGGTCGTGCGCGATGAGGTCACTGATCGTGCGCTAAGAGCAGAAAGGGAAGATTTAGCCTGCTTCAAGTGCAGCACTACCGCTCCGCCTACTTCGCTGAACCACGATTTTTGGGGTGTTACAATAATATTCCATCATGTCGATATCGTCTTGATCAATGTAAATGATAGATATTCTTCACGAAGATATCGTCGACATACTTCCTTCTTCAAGAATTTACTTGATATCTCAACGATATTGCTTCTTCTAGACGATATCGTAGAGATGTTTCCTTTCATAAGACTTAGACTTATTCATCAGGATGATAGTCTTTCTTCAATACAATATCGTCTTGATCTTCTAGACGATATAAGATCTATAAACCGATGTCTGTCTACATGAACCTTTCTTTATGACTTAATGATTTATGTCTTTAATCTTCAAGGTTATTCCTCTTCTTTAATACAATATCGTCTAGACATCTGAACTTAGCTTTACCGACGATACGCTTTCTTCAAGACGATATCATCGAAACTGATTCGAAGTTATGATACATTTCACAATGATTCATCTGCTGAGTCTCGAGATGATATTTTTCTTAGTTAATTTTCATTACTTTTATAGTCTTGATACTATTGATGTAGCTTTGATGCATTTCAACGACATGTATATCCTCTCAACGATATGTCCAGTCTTTCTTGATGATTTTGGACTTAGAAAATTATTGTATATATGGTTTATCTTCTATAGTCATGAATAAAATATACCATCAAATACATAGTGCATTTATCATTGATCTGAGCACTTCTTCAAATAGGGAGCATTGTTGGGCATTGTTCCCAAAAATCTTATTTTAATTTAGATAAAATAATATCAATTTGCATGAGTAGAAGTTATCAACAAACCCATGGAATACGACACTTGATATTTATTTTTAAATATCCTATACTATGAACGATAGGTGCTCTTGCCCATAGTTCGTAGAATTTGGAGAATATTATTATATCCTAAATTTTCTGTATCAAGTTCGTATACTATGATAAATAAATATAATAAATTATTATCACTCCCTGACAATCCCTTTTTAAGTTTTTCAGATTTTTCCTCTTTGGTTCTAGGCTCTTATTCTGCAGGGCAAAGGAGTAAACTTGTTCCAACATGCAAGAAAGTTTCTACCAATGATCGATGAGGTACTTCCATGCACATGTTTGATAGGCAAAGTATATGTGTGTATAGATATATCATGGTGTTTACATTTTCTCTATGGGCTTAAGCTTTGGGTTTGAATATGAGTTTGACTAGTGGTGGATCTCGTTTAACTTTGGTTCCCCAGTGAATCCCCCTGCCTAACATCTTTGTCATTTTCCTAATGGTGTGGTGCATTTGAAGCCTGATTTTAAGGAGATATCATTATATGTATTTCTTGAAATCTTATTATAAGGAGAACTTAGTTGAATTTATGAGATACCATTTTCACAGTTTTGATCCACAAATTGGGAAGAATTCTAGTTCGTTGTTTCCAGTATTAGTTTTTTGCCCTTGAAGTTTCAAGTATATATCTTTAATGTGCTTGCATTATGAACTTGGGTTGAAATAACATTTTATTTTTTAAATCATTTTTGTTGATAGTTTGTTCTTGATAAAGAGGAGAAGAGATATTATTTGGGGAAAATTGTTCATGTGTGCTATTTTAGAACTACCAAATTTTATAGTTTCAACTGCAGTTTTTTTTTCAGATCCTTATACTATGTGACTATTAGGTTGTACCTCACATTACCGATGCGATACAAGAATGGATTGAATGGGTGGAAGTTATTCCTGTTGTTGGAAAAGAAGGGCCTGCTAATGTTTGTGTTATAGAACTCAATGAAACAATAGGTAAAAAGGTTTTATAAATATGGATTATTTCCTAAACTAATAAATATGAGATGAAAGCCCATTTTCCTCTTTCCTTGCTACATTCATTTTGCTTCATAACAATCTTTATTGATAAACCTTTATGGGTTGTTGGTTTGGAAAAATAAGTCATTTATCACAAATTATTTATGTAAAAAATATTTAATGTATACTTTATTTATTTATGTATATTTTTAACGTGTTTGTATGTGTGTATGTGTTCATGTGTGGATGAAAGTGTGTGTATGTGTATGTATGTAAATATATATGCATTCATGTGTAGATAAATTTGTGTCTTTATGTGCATATATGTTGATGAATTTATGTATGTATGTTTATGTGTGCACGTGTTTATTTGCTTAGTTGTTTGTGTTTTGTTCATGTGTTTGCAATGTTGCCATTTCTCACGCTTTCAGATTCTACTGCAACTTGGTTTTTTATTTTAAAACATCATGAATATTATCTATGATTTGATTGTTGATTAAGGTACTATCATATTTAAATACAGTTTTGTTTCTGACTAAAACTTTTCAATTTGATTCCCACATATGTGGTTTTATTATTTCTTGCATTTATGTGTACATAAAATTCAAGAATCTCATATAGCCTATAAAATTTAATTTTTGTCTTTTATGATTATTTTCATATGTGCAATTTTAGTTTGTACTATTGGATGATTTTGCGTATCTTGAAATTTTGTTTGTATTTCATGGATCATTATTTTACCTCACATGCCATGTTCTACACATCATGCTACAGATGCTTTATTCATATGCATTGCACATTTAATTTTATTTACAAGATGCACTTTAATGCATAGTTTGTTGTTGATTTACCAAAAATATGGCATGGCTTCACTTCTAATATGAAATGAGTCTAATTGTGTTATGCATGTTTTTCATGTGTTGTATAATATGCTTAAATGTTCTCTTTTGTATTGTAGCGTCATTTTCTATAGAAGTAACACAACTATACACATGGATTAGTCTCAATAGCGTGCTTCCCATCACCCACTTGCCACCATTGAAGGTACTAAATGAATTTATCTTTTCATTGCTTTTCAATATTAATTTTTATTATAAGTAATAACATTATTGATGACCAAGTACTTCATTAATATTCTTTAATACTTTGGTTGATTGTAGGTATGGAGAGTTTTGATTACTTTGATCCTTAGATTCGATAAAATTTCAATGTAGAACTGAGATTTATAGTTATCTTTGAAATATAGAATCTGAGTTTGGCCATGAAAAGCAATTTTGCAACACGCTTTTATCAAAATGAGTTATATATTTTATCATCAAAGTTTGGTTGTGAGGAAATACACTTTTGGCATTGGGAGATTTGGCCAAAATAGGATGTACAAGAATCACGTTGTTTAGGATGGTTCAGGTAGACTAGCATTTCAGAGATTTGATGAATAAATTGATTATAAAAATATGCATGTGAGTTTATATGGCATTTGCACTGCCTGAAGTGCAGTTTGCACTATAGTGCAGTGCAGTTCAATTTTGTTGCACTGCAGTGACTTATAAAAATATGCCTGTGAGTTTATGCTGGAAGATGTTTATTTTATTATGAATATCCTTCAATTGGGCTATGTTTATTACCATTGATTTGGATCTCGCTATTGTTGATGTTGTGATATTTTTCCCTTACAGATTTGGAGACCACAGTGCCAGATTTGATGTTTCTAATGGAGTTATTGTGCAAAGTACTTCAAACCCACAAACTGAAGATGATCGAGCGGGTGTTGTATTTATCCAAAGTGATGGTTGAGTTTGCAACTCATTCTCCACTTCTACTTGAGCTACGTGTTTCTCCTTCCCTTTGTAATGTTGTAAATTATTGTATCTTGTTGTTTTGAATGATGATTTCTATTGTTTATGTGTTTTCCTTGTTCTTTTGCCCCGATCTACTAGTTTTTTAGGAAGAAGATTCTCCTCGTTCTTGTGATTGTACTAGAACACTTGTTTTACTTATTTTCTTTTGTATTTTGATTCTACATGTTTGAGTTTAGTTTGTTTTTTTTTATTTTTGACCGTGCATTGCTATAATCTTTGTTATATTCTAGTAGTTTGGAATTTATAGCTATTGAGAAACTTATTTGGTGTTTTTTCCAACTGTTTAAAATTTGTGTTCTTCTGTGTGTTTGTGATTAATTTAGTTCTTTGCAATGTAGAAGTGTGGTGCAGATGTGTAAGTTCCACCTAAAAATTATACTGAAAATCTTAGAAAATAATTTTCACCTTCAAAATTGAACATTGTGAGGTTTCAGTTCATATGACTTGTAGATAGTTCAATCCTGTTGATATAATATCAACGTTGACCTTAGTTTGTAAGTTGTAATGCTTCCACTTGGTAGTGTATGAAATTTTGGATTTTGGTATGGAGTTAATTTTCTGCTCTTTGTTGACATGGAGAATTCATAAATGGTGATGGCGGTATTAAATAAAATCGTATGAGTACTTTTGGAGCCTCCCTTTGGAGGGCCTTGCCTTGTATTTACTTAGCCTAACCTCTAATTAAAGGATTAGTATATGCAACTTATTCCAATTTTGTGATTAGAACTCCCAACGTTCTGCTCAATATGGAGGAACTTATACATTACTCAGTGCTCTATACAAAAGTACTAACGAACACTCTGATTGATGACATTGATTGGTTATTATAGATAGAGAGCATGGTGGAAATTTTGAAAAATCAAAATATCTGAGTTGGTTGTGTTAACATTTCTTCATATAAGGATTCTATTTTTTTTTATGATTTTATATTTACTATTCTATTATTTTCATTAACATTGGGTTGTGTGTTCACACAAAAGATTTTTTTTCATCTATTGAAAAATGTCATTAGGAAGTCATCTTAGAGAAGGTTATAATGGATAGATCTTTCTCCTACAACCATTGCATCTTGATTTAGTTGATTTTGAGGACAACATTGTGATGCGATTACGGCAAGTGCACCGGTCGCGTGTAAGTAATAGTTGGGAGGCAACTCCCCAGATATTGATCTCTCAGGGAATGCAGGTTGTGGTGAGAAGAAAATAGAGTGAGGTGATTGTTACGACGAGTAAAAGAAGGTAAAAACAAGGGCGTTGTGCTTGGTGTCCTAAGCTATTGCAGAAATAAGAGAAATGCGGGTCGAAAGCACCTCTTCACAAATTGGGGGTGAGTGCAACGTCCGCGATGCCGCGCTTCGGTATATGGGTGAAATGGCCACAGTGCGGGGTTTTGTGAGGGTCGTATTCACCTCTTCGCCAACATCACCACTAGCAATTGCTAGATGGCTTCACACACAAGTAAATCAGAATTTCACAATGAAAAGAAAAGCGATTCTCACAACCATAGCATCATTGTACATGAGCATCAAGCAGAAAATCTATAACATCAATATAACAAGAGTTCATTACAACAATAGCTAAAAGAAGTACAAGCTCAAGATTTAGAAAGGACCCAATAGAAGATGTCACCGCATCCTGGGTTCTCGACCGGAATGAGAGGATGTCGGGCTCTCTCCGGGCTCGGCCCTCAGATGGTGTGCAGACTCAAAGGAGGTTGTCACCTCTCCAGCAATCTACATCACTTCTATGGTCTCCAAGATGAAGAATGCTTGAACTTATGGCGGAGAATGCCTGCAAACGATCCCGGATGGAAGTATGGTGGAGGAGATCTGTAACGCCCCTGATTTTCATTGATTATTTTACGTACCAGCCGTGACGTAATTTTGGCATAAGGGCGTTACGTCAGCTCGTCTAGTAGTGTGTTGAGCCATAGCTTAGTTAAAGTATGTCTTATAGATCAAGCGTGCGAGATTTCGCATCGTTTTGAGTTAAGGTAAAGATTTTCGGTGGATATCAAGATTTTAGCTTCGGGAGGCTTTAGCCCGAGTTTGGCCCGTCGGAATTGAATTCAGACTTCGCCGTTGGATTCGTAGCGCCGTGTTTTAGTTAAGGTGCGAATTTCGTAGAAATCCTAGGTGTTTTGGTAGCCCTCGCAGTTTAAGTGAATTGGGGGATTTATTTATTAATTAAATAATAATTTAGGGTTATATATAAGCCTAAAATCTCCTCCTCCTATTCATCTTCCCCTTCCTCGATCAAAAGCAGCCGTCGTACGATAGAGCGAGAGCGAGGTTTCGTGGATCATTTCACCGGCGATTCCTAGGCTGTAGTGTTCAGAATCGTGTTTGGTTTGATGTTTTGGAAAGCTCTCGGCGAGATCTTCGTTCTAGCGGTAAGCTTTTCTCATTTCGTGGAGTTTTGGGAGTTTTGGTAGTGACCTAACCCCTTCTTTTGGTCCGTAAAGCTCCGGGTTTTCGTGCTCAAGAGTTCCCTTGGCATTCAGAGCGGTGTTGGTTGAATTTCCCCAAGGTTAAGGCAAGTGGCTTTTTCCCTCTTCTCTTTCATGCTTGAAGCATCGTTTCGCTCGTGTCGATTTCTTGTTGTACTGTTTGGCTTGTGTCTTTGAATGTGGTTATGGTTGTATTCATACTCGATTTGTTTCTCCCCCCCCTAAGTACCGAAAATTTGTTTCCCCGGAGAAGCAAGGGTGGCTTGGAAAATTCGTTCTGCTGGTGCCAATTTCTCGAAAGGAGACAGAGTTCCACCTTTTGGGTTTCTCGAGAGATCCTTTGGATTTCTCGAGAATCATGTTTCCTCCATTTTGGGTTTCTCGAGAAATCCCTTGGAGTTCTCGAGAAACATGTTGTTTTTCCCTTGGATTTCACGAGAAGCTTGACTTTTCTTTTTTTTTTGTTCTCGAGAAATTAGGATCATTCTCCCCTACTTCTCGAAAAATCCCCTTAACCCCTCCTATTTCTCGAGAGATCCTTTGTGTCAACCTCCTATTTCTCGAGAGATCCTTTGTGTCGACCTCCTATTTCCCGTGAGATTCATTGTGTCTACCTCCTACTTCTCGAGAAACCCCTTTTAGTAGTGTGTTGATTCATGTGAGCGAGACCACCGCCAGGGGCGCTGCCCCTTGGACCCCGTTAGGGGCTCTGCCCCTAAGATCTCACCAGGGGCGCGGCCCCTTGGAACCCCGCCTGGAAATCATGTGATTTCATTGAGTTTTTCATGTTTGAAATCTCGTACCCGTTGTGGTTAATTAACTTATGAATTCTCTTGATTAGTATTGGGTAATGTTTACTTGGGGTGACCATATCCTTAGGATATCCTGGTGATTATTTCTCGGGCTACGCCCCGTATTTTCATTAAAGATTAAATCTATTAAGAACCACTGTCTTTAGCCTTGCACGGTAGTCGTGTTTGGGGGATAGTGGGGGAATGTTATAGCCTTGCACTGTAGTCGTGTTTGGGTGGTTGGGTCTAGTGGCACCCCCACCTGGTTTTGGGCTTTGGGTAGCGGAGGTAGGTAACCGCTCCCGTTTAATGTGAGCTGATCAGTCTCTTTAATTAATGTAACAAGATAAATGAAACTTGCTTGTTCCTCTTTATGGCACTTTCTTTTGGTCCACTTGGTGTTTTGTTTAGTTCCTTGTTTTGGAGCTTTTCTTTCGGTGAATCTGGCCTGGGTTGGTACCCCTTTTGCCTTATTTAGTTTCTGCTTACTTTTTGGCCACTTGTAATTCCTTGATGAGGCGTTCTTTGTTTTATTGAATGCCTCAGGTTCAGAGCCGTAGCGGCTAGTGGTGTAGCCTGAAGTTCAGAGTTTTAGTAGTTGTTCACTCCGCTGGTGCGAGGTAGTTGTTTTTAGTTACTTCTTGTGCCCAGACATACTAGTTGGTGCCAATGGGTTAGTGTCATGTTGTTGACGCCCATTTTGCCCCTTTTTATACTTTATAGTTTAGTTGCCAGATTATGCCACTACTTTTAGATCTTGTGTATCTTACCCTCTGGGAATGATTTATGTTAGGTGCACTATAGTTATAAAATGGTTTTTCTTCATCCTCATTGCATTATTGCTAACTGAAACCCTTAACTTTAAAGTCGCCTAAAGGTATTTTCTACTCTTACAATAAGCCTAGTTATGTGCATATCATTTACTTCATGCTCCGTCGTTTGCATACATGTAGGACTTTAAGTAAACTAAATCAAGTACTTTCCGCTGCAACTATATATACTTTCCCGGTGGACTAGTTGATCCACGAACTGAGAGACACAGTTCTTACCTCAAAACCCCTAATAAATGATTTCAAATGATGACTTATCATATAATCATGTTTTGTCTAGTTAAGTAATAGGTTTCCGCCTGAGCATCTACAATTGTCTCCTGTATGACGTGGCATCATGACGTGTATTTTCTCTTACTCTGATATCCTTAAATTCGGAGAAAATGAGGGTTGTGACAAGATCCCCGGATATGGTCTCCTATTGTGGTAGAGGTGAAGGAGGAGCCTTCAGACCTCAAAAATGGCGGAAGATGAAAGTGGATCCGACCCGACTAGGTTGCAACTCGGATAGGATCCTTAAATAGATGGACAGTCAAACAACGCGCACGACCAAGGCACACGAGCATGTGCTCGTGCGTGAAGAAATTGCATGTGGTCAGGCGAGAGCAACCTGTAGCCTGGACGAAATCTGCATTTGATCGTTCGATTTGTATAGGCCAAAACATCACATGATCATGTGATCTTGTGCCTGATCGTGCGAGAACAATGTCACACAATCAGGTGTTGAATATCATCAAATCACTTGGATTACCCCCTGGAATGCATTCCAGCTCAAGGTACCTGCAGCAAACTCAAACATACCCGCTGGGGCCTAGAAACAAAGCTCCTAGCGGCATAAAATATGCACCAAAGAGAATAAAAGGGAAGCATCCGAAATAACACACATAACTAGGCTATGGAAGGTATTATTTACGCAAATGAACAACTAATCCAATATGAGCGATAATAAACCTAATATGCAGTACTTATGCATGATACTAAGCCTAAATGAGTCCTAAAACATATATATAATGGAGACTCATCACACCCCCAGACTTACCTGTTTGCGTGTCCCGAGCAAACTACTCTCGGCGGACGGGAAAAACAAGGGTTAGAAAGGTGATTGTGGCTAGGAGTGATATGCGAAATCAAATAATCATGTGCATAAAACTCTCGTAGAAGAAATTTCTATTATGCAAAATAATTTACAAATATCTAAAATGTTGAAAATGTTGAAGTGGAAGTTGGCGATCTGTGGGGGAGGTCGCGCAGTCTGGCAAACCGTGCGGTCTTGCGGTCTCCATCTGCGGTCTGATCTCTTCGGTCTAGCTGCAGGTCTATTTGACGTGACCTCCATTCTTCTATCCAAGGCTGCTGAAGTGAGGCCACGCGGTTTGGTTTTGTGACTGCATGGCGGGTTGTTACTTCAGGACTGTGTCGGTCACGCTGTGACCGCACAGGGTTGGTTCAGGTTTCCGAAAGTCCGGTCTGGCGACTGTCCGGGTTCCTAGTAGAGTTCGTCGACTAAGGCTTCTTAGTCGCGTGGTCTCTGTTCACGGTCTCTGGTGGAGGCTGGCAATGCGAACAGGTTGTGTTCGCCATCTCATTGGCGAACAGGTGTGTTTGCGATCTCGTTGGCAAACACTGGTAGTGGGCGGCTTCTTAGAGGAATGGCTGTCTTCTTGTCTATGTTGAAGCTGGCGAGCTCACTAAGCAGAATGATATTTTGCTGATCGCACGGGTTGTCTGGTCTGCTCGCGCGATCAAGGGCGGTGACTCTATCTCATAGGGTGGTGACTGGATCAGGTCGCACGCCTATAAATAGGAGTCACTGTAGCAGCAAAATCATCGCACCAAGTGTAAGCTGAACTCGCGTCTACAGCTCGCGGTCTCATTTTTATGACCGGACGGTTTGCTGATTGAACTTTCCTTGTGCAGCTTCTGTGGAGTGTGCGGGCAGCAGCAGTCACCTCGTCTTCTAAGTTGTTCGAGTTGTCTCATGGCTTGCAGTGCGGGTTGCTGGAGTTCAGGAGGATCAGTAGAGTTCGGAAGTTCGCGGGGTTCGCGGTTGGTGTTGTTCAAGTCGCAGGCAGGCAGTTCGTGAGGTCTTGGTTTCTAGTCAAGCGAACTGGCAAGTCGGGCGGTCAGGCGGTCTCAGTGAGCTGACCGTTGGTTATCTTTCTCAGCTTGTATTTTCTCCTATTTTTTTGTGTACTGGAGAAATCATGTCTCGCCATGTATACCTCGCTCTGTAATGAAGATTTTTGCAAGTATCAATAAAGATTGTGTTGTTTCATGTTCTTCTGGTTGTTGGCTTTAACTTTGAGTTATACGATTCCCGCTCACTCCTAGATCTTCAGAAAATTTCACATGGTATCAGAGGTAGGTTGGAGTGGATAGAGCAGTGAATAACTCAAAGTTGCCATCGCCTTTGTGAAGAAGGAACCAATGGTAGAGCCATGGAAGCAAGAGGTCTTGAAATTGAGATGCTCAACTCAACTAACTTCAAGAAGTGGAAGTCATGTATGCAGAGTTATCCTCTGGGTGAGGACCTCTAGGAGGTGGTCGGAGGAGATAGTACAGAGGAGGTTGTCCCAATTGGGGTAATGGTCATGAGGTGAGGAACTGGAGAAGGATCAATGCGAAAGCAGAATTCACTCTGAAGAGGGCAATATCACCTGACCTATTCGATCACATCTTGGGGTGTGGATCAGCTGCGGAGATCTAGAGAGCCCTGGATGGGCTGTTTAACAAGAAGAATGTAGCGAGGCTACAGTTTCTGGAAAATGAGCTGGCTAGGTCGGCTCATGGTGATCTTTTTATTTTTACGTTCTTCCTGAAGATGAAGAACTTGTGCGCTGAGATTTCAGCACTGGATCCTGACGAGCCAATTTCTGAGGCGAAGCTGAAGAGGCACATCATCCGTGGCTTGCGGAAGGAGTATGCGGCCTTTGTGACGTCGGTGCAGGGTTGGGCAAATCAGCCGTCTTTACTGGATCTGGAGAATCTGTATGCGTCACAGGAGAGTCTGGCAAGGCAGATGGCGGGGGTGTCAGTGTCTGGGGGACATGGTGAAGTTCTCTTCAGAGGGAAGAAGAAGAAATGGGATAACAAGAAGAAGACCACCAGAGGCAATGGGCCTCAACTTCGGGTCAGCAGGAGAGGGGCTATGCTCCTAAGGCTGAAGGGAAGAAGAAGTGAGAAGGACCCAAGTGCTTCAGATGTGGAAAGCTTGGTCACATCAGGAAGGATTGTCGGGTGAATCTTCAGCCGGGGCATGCGGCTACAGGGAAGGAGGAAGCTGAGGCCAGACAGAATGATGGAGGATGGGGAGGAGCCTTCTCGGCTTCTGTTGGAGTTGCGGGTCCTATCAACTATCAGGAGGACTGGATCGTGGACTCAGGGTGTGGTCATCACCTCACCGGGATGAGTCGAAGCTTAAGTCAGAGCCTTATTCAGGTAACGATGCCATCATAACTGCTGATAATACCGTGCATAGTGTCAAAAAAGTGGGGGTTATTTCCTTGGGCAGTGATAGAGGGCCACTAACTTTGAAGAGTGTCAATCATGTGCCCGGAATGAGGAAAAATCTCTTCTCTGTGACCAACGCTGTTGACGCTGGGTATCACGTTCTGTTCGGCCCAACAGAAGTAAAGTTTCTTCGACATATTGAGGCGGTGAAGGCTGAGGTCGTTCATGTCGGGAGAAGGGCAAAAGACTTGTTCGTCTTATCGACAAGTTCTTATGTCGACAAGATGAGGATGAATGATAGTGCCATCATATGGCATGAGAGGTTGGGTCATGTAGGAATGGATAAGCTGAAAGCTATGGTGGTTAAAGGTCTGGTCAAGGGCCTGCTTAGTCTATCTTTCTACCATGATGGTCATGTCTGCACGGGATGTTAGTTCGGCAAGTCTCATCGACTGCCGTTTGATAAGTCACAGATAAGGGGTAATGTGCCATTGGAGTGCATCCACGGTGACTTGATGGGACCAATTGCTACCCCAAGCCTCAGAGGCAGCATGTATATGTTAGTGTTGATCGACGATTACACCAGATATGTCTGGGTTTACTTCCTGAAGGAGAAGGCAGAGGTGTTTGCCAAGTTTGTGGAGTTCAAGGAGCTTATGGAGGGTCAACTAGGTCTACGGGTAAAGAAGCTGAGAACTGACAACAGGGGGGGAGTTCACCTCTGGTGAGTTCTCTGTTTTTTGCAGGAAGGCGGGCATCCGGAGGGAGCTTACTGTTGCACATACTCCACAACAAAATGGTGTTGCAGAGTAGAAGATCTGTCATCTGACGGAGACCTGCAAGTGTTGGTTGCATGCCAAGAGTATCCTAATGTCCTTCTAGGCGGAGGGAATATCTTGTGCTGCCTACGTCATCAACAGGATGCCTCTCAGTCCAATCATGTTGACCCCACATGAGATGATGTTCAAGGAAAAGTTAAGCGTGGCACACCTTCGGGTGTTTGGCTCCACCTGCTATGTGCACATTCCAGATGCACTTCGGATGAAGCTAGATGCGAAAGGAAGGAAGCTAGTCTTCGTGGGATATGATGATCGGAAGAAGGGCTGGAAGTGCATGGACCCGGAGACGCGGAGACTTGTTGTATCTCGCGACATCTTGTTTGACGAGGTGACGTCTTACAAGGGAAGTTCTGGTGTTGAGCTACCAGAAAGCAGGGTGGAGGAACAGGAGAGAGCTGTGGAAAATCTTCAGGTGGAGCTGCCTATGTCACCAGGTGGTCCAACCATTTCTAGTTCTGTGACGGAGGCTTCTGGATCAGGAAGCAGGGGGAGCGATTCTCCTAGTATGTCTGGAAGGGGATCTAGAGAAGAAGCAGCTGAGGATGTTGCGAGTCAGGGAAAGGAGCTGAGAAGATCGAAGCAAACAATCATTGCCCATGATCGTTATACAGGAGGAAACATGGTGAGCTTCGTTTCGTGTTTCTTTGCTGGTCCCCTGGATGAGCGGGAACCAGTGAGCTTTGAGAAGGCCAAAGGCGTGAAGCAGTGGGATTCGGCTATGGGAGAAGAGATGGTTGCTCTTGAGAAGAATGAGACATAGTCTGCGGTGCCCAAGCCCAAGGGTATCGCCCCTGTGACATGCAAGTGGGTCTACAAGCTCAAGAAGAAGGCAGATGGTAGTATCGAGCGGTACAAGGCTCACCTTGTGGCTTGGGGATTCTCACAACAATACGGTGAAGACTATGAAGAGACATTCAGTCTGGTGGCAAAGATGACTTAAGTTTGGTTTGTGATTACCTTGGCGGCGTTTTGGGGGTGGGAGATTTGGCAGCTCGACGTAAAGAATGCTTTCTTGTACGGCGAGATTGACAAGGATATCTTTATGGTCCAGCCGCCAGGCTTCGTATCTGAAGATTTTCCTGACCATGTCATTAAGCTGAAGAAGGCCCTATATGGGTTGAAGCAAGCATCGAGGGCGTGGTACAGGAAGATCGCAGAATATCTCTTATTCTGTGGATTTGGTGCTTCAGACTCTGACTCAAGCTTGTTCGTCAAGAAGAGGGGGGAGCTTTAAGTCATCGTGCTGCTTTACGTTGACGATATGATCGTAACGGGGAATTTGAAGGAGGAGGTAGCAAAGCTTCGGGATGAGCTATCTATCAGGTTTGAGATGAAGTATCTGGGTGAGCTTCACCATTTCCTTGGACTCGAAGTGCAGAGGAAGGAAAGTGGAGTGCTGGTGTCCCAGGATGGATATGCGGAGTGAATGGTGGAGCGGTTCGGCATGAAGGAAGGGAAGTGCATCTCTACACCTCTGGGAAGGCCATGAAACTCTGGAAGGATAAGGGGAGGATTCTGGAAGATCCACTTGTGTTCTGAGCTCTGGTAGGGAGCTTGATCTATCTGACGATCACTAGGCCAGATATTGCATATGCGGTTGGCAGGGTGAGTCGTTATATGGCGGAATCACGGATGTCTCATATACTAGCGGCCAAGAATATATTTGAAGTATGTCAAGGCGACTTCGGATATGGGTCTCCTATACAGGAGGGATGCGGGCTTCGAGGTGCATGGGTACATGGATGCTGATTACGGGGGAGATTCGGATAATCGGAAGTCGACGTCTAGATTCGTCTTCATGGCGGGCCCACAGCTATATCATGGTGCAGCAAGAAGTAGGATTCTGTATCTGTTTCTACCACAGAAGCGGAATACAAAGCTTCGGCCTTGGCAGCTCAAGAAGCCATCTGGCTTAGGAGGTTGGTAGGAGACGTCCATTAGGAGGTTCGGGGTCCGACTCTGCTCCGCGGCGACAATGAGAATGCACTCAAACTGGTTACTAATCCAGTTTGTCATGCGAGGACCAAGCATATCGTGATCGAGCATCATTTCATTAGTGAGAAGGTGCTGGAGTGGTCTCTTTCGGTCGAGCATGCTCGAAGTCAGGACAACATTACTGACATCTTCACAAAGGCGCTGGCGAAGGGGCCGTTCTCCTTGCTGAGGAGTTTACTTGGGATGTTTTCAACTTCCCACTTCAAGGGGGAGTGTTGAAAATGTTGAAGTGGAAGTTGGCGGTCTGAGGGGGAGGTCGCGCGGTCTGGCAAACTGCACGGTCTTGCATTCTCCATCTGCGGTCTGATCTCTTCGGTCTAGCCGCAGGTCTATTCAACATGACTCCAATTCTTCTGTCCAAGGCTGCTGAAGTGAGGCTGCGCGGTTTGGTTCTGTGACCACATGGTGGGTTGTTACTTCAGGACTATGTCGGTCAAGCTGTGACCGCACAGGGTTGGTTCAGGTATCCGGAAGTCCGGTCTGGCGACTGTCTGGGTTCCTGGTACAGTTCGCCGACTAAGGCTTCTTAGTCGCGCGGTCTCTGTTCGCGGTCTCTGGTGGAGGCTGGAAATGCGAACAGGTTGTGTTCGCCGTCTCATTGGCGAATAGGTGTGTTTGCGATCTCGATGGCAAACACTGGTAGTGGGCGACTTCTTGGAGGAGTGGCGGTCTCCTTGTCTATATTGAAGCTGGCGAGCTCACTAAGCAGAATGATCTTTTGCTGATCGCACGGGTTGACCGGTCTGGTTGCGCGATCAAGGTGGTGACTCTATCTCATAGGGTGGTGAATGGATCAGGTTGCACGCCTATAAATAGGAGTTACTATAGCAGCAAAATCATCGCACCAAGTGTAAGCTGAACTCGCGTCTAGAGCTCGCGGTCTCGTTATTATGACCGGGCGGTTTGCTTATTCAACTTTCCTTGTGTAGCTTCTGCGGATTGTGCGGGCAGCAGCGGCCACCTCGTCTTCTAAGGTGTTGGGGCGGTCTCTAGGCTTGTAGTGCGGGTTGCTGGAGTTCGGGAGGATCAGTGGAGTTCGGAAGGTCGCGGGGTTTGCGGTTGGTGTTGTTCAAGCCGCAGGCAGTTCGGGCGGTCTCGGTTTCTAGTCGAGCGAACTTGCAAGTCGGGCGGTCAGGCGGTCGCAGTGAGCTGACCGTTGGTTATATTTCTCAGCTTGTATTTTCTCCTATTATTTAGTGTACTGGTGAAATCATGTCTCGCCATGTATACCTCGCTCTGTAATGAAGATTTCTACAAGTATCAATAAAGATTGTGTTGTTTCATGTGCTTCTGGTTGTTGGCTTTAACTTTGAGTTGTACGATTCCTGCTCACTCCTAGATCTTCAGAAAATTTCACATAAAATAGTAAATAAGAGATTAGTTTTCTCAAATCTGAACCAAGTGTGATCTGCCAGTCACGTGTAGGGAGAATGTAGAGACGCGCTCAGATGAGTATTTCGAAAAATACGGGATACAGAACTAACTCCACCAAAATCCCTCTGTGTCGGGAGCCATAAGCTCGCCCTTTCGCACTCTCTCCACAGCATTAGATAAAACTACGCACAAGTCAATATTGCTTTCGAGTAAATATGTGGCTTGTGTTGCGGTAGGATATACAATGATAAACTCTGAGGCTAACGCACCTAACACATTTGAGCAATACAATTTGTAAACCCTGGCAACAAACAAAGCTTATGTGTTCATCGCCAACACCCAATATAAAGTAATTCCTATCAAACAATTCAGAATTTCTGAATTAGAATATAAAGCTCAGTTTTTTTTCTTTTGAAGCGCTAATCTTTTCAATTTTCAGCTCACTAATACTTTCAATTTTTTTCTTCAATTTAAGCAATCCAAATGTGTATCCATAAATAACAGCACAGCACAGTAATCAGTTATACTATAAAGCTCGAAACACATGCGCATACAGGTTTGGTAATCTTGGCTTAAGCGAGAGCGGTGGAGCTAAATAGAAAAGGTGGGATAGGCACAAAATTTGTTAGCAAGGGTGAATTTCTGGTTTTGGCTCAAAGCTCAAACGGTCCAAGGAATGGCCTACATCATGCTAATGCGTTAGAACTACCCGGTGCCTATGTTTAGAGAGTCGCTAGGGGCGAGTTTTAGCCACCGAGAAAGATAACTCTTTCTCCCGACTCGAGAAATACGAATCTAGCGTTCGATACCAATTCACCTACACTATCGGTAGATCGGCACAGGTTCATGCTTTGAGTAAAATAAAAACTCTAATTACTAAATTAGATAAGAATAAAGATACAAAGCATGAAAATAGAAATAACTTCTACACAATATTCTATGCAAAACATGAGTATTCGATTAGAACACTACTGGAGTCAACATCGTACTCCAAACCACAATTCCTAGCTAACACAATTGACTTCCCGGCTCCATTCCAAAAGGAAATTTGGCACGGTATCACTCACAAGTAAGTGCATGCATAGTGGGTGCAGTATGTGCGTGCCACATAAAAAATTGATAACCTGAAATAAACTGAAAGCTAAAATACTAATACTACCAGAATACGTGTGTGCGTGCACGTGCATGGTTCTCACTCTCCCCCAGACTTACATGAAAGCATAATCTAAAATATGATTCTTTAAACATTAAACTAAGGAGAAAAGGGAGAGTGTACCCCATGTTCAGAAGTGAGCATACCAGAAGAATTGGCGTTAAGAATCTCTTCCGCAACAATCATCCGAGCTCCTGAAAGGTTAGCAAAAATAAAACACAAGAACATCTAGAATAATATACTAAGCAAGTGGAACTAGGGAGTTTCATTGGGTTGTCTCCCAAGAGCCTTTTTGTTTTATGTCCTTAAGGTGGACCAAATACCTGTATAAAGCAGTTTATAGAGTCTAGAAATAAGCAAAAGTCAATAAATCCTAATTATTATTACAAGCTCAAAACAAATCAACTATAAGCTGATTTGAAGTAGTAACAACTGATGAATGAAAAAGGTCCGGGGACCTGGTAGTAGGGGAGGAAATTAAGTAGGATGCTCAGCCTCCAACCCCAAATCTCCTCCTTTTTCGCTCTCTTCTTCTCCTCCAGTATTATGTCTTCAAAGAAAAACCGCTTGCCCCTTTGTAACCAATCCTCAAGGGGAAGCACCAATGATGATGAGGAAACAAGATATTCCTTCATTGTACCTTCCTCATCCCGCCAGGCTTTCGGTTCCTCCATGCATAAGGTCTGATCAACCGGAGGAGGGGCATCCTGCATCCTTGTACATAAAGAAAGGGGGTCGGGAAATAAATTGGAAGAAAAACTAAAAGAAATTTCATCTGAGGGGATAATCCCGGCTTCATCCCCATAAGGTGCGGCAATGACAAACTGATGATATCATCGAAGATTTCACTAGACTCAACAACGCACACAATGGCCTCCTCTATAACTTGGAATTCCTCGCACTGGACCGAAATGGTTGCTTCAGCACAACTGAGACTGTCCTCCTCCATGAGAGTGGGCACAACACTGCGCAGGTCTGCAACATCCTGCAACTTGACCTTAATGATAACATCAGAAATAGATGTTGTTTCGTGTGTAGTGGGAGAAGACGTGCTTCTTAAGAGTTCGGGCTCACTCTCCACACAAGGGAACAAATCCACGCAAAGTGGTACATGAACCAAAGAGGAATGGGGGGTCACATCAGAAATAGAGTCATGAGGGACACTGGTGCACGTGTCGATTCCAAAGCCTTCAAGAAGTGAAGGTGGAAGTGACACGTAATCAGAGGAAGGAACTGTGCTCGCAGAATTCGAAGATGGGATGATCCGGATATCCGGCTCATCGCCATCCGCCAATTGGCGAAGATAATCAACACAGTCCTTCAAGGCATGCTCTCTAGTTCTGCAAAATAAACACTGCTTTACCGACTTCGCCGACACCAAAGGTGCGGCAGCCGCGTAAAAGTGTGACAACTAAGGCGCAGTAAAGTGGCCAAAAGATTTATGGGCTCCATATAGTTTCTGAACAACACCATACTCTTTAGGACACCTATCACTAGCGTGGGATGTCTACCCACACCAACGACATCGGATATTCAAATGTGCCCACTTGATACAGAAGAAGAAAATAGCATGATAAAGAATAAATTAAAAAGAATAAAAGACTCAATCGAAAATAATCGATTCACAACCAAAATCTCATCACGCCTGCACTCCCCGGCAACGGCGCCAAAAACTTGATGCAATTACGGCAAGTGCACCGGTCGCGTGCAAGTAATAGTTGGGAGGCAAATCCCCAGATATCGATCTCTCAGGGAATGCAGGTTGTGGTGACAAGAAAATAGATTGAGGTGATTGTTATGACGAGTAAAAGAAGGTAAAAACAAGGGCATTATGCTTGGTGTCCTAAGCTATTGCAGAAATAAGAGAAATGCTGGTTGAAAGCACCGCTTCACAAAGGGGGGGTGAGTGCAGCGGCCGCGATGCCGTGCTTCGATATGTGGGTGAAATGGCCACAGTGCAGGGTTTTGTGAGGGTCGTATTCACCTCTTCGCCAACATCACCACTAGCAATTGCTAGATGGCTTCACACACATGTAACTCAGAATATCACAATGAAAAGAAAAGCGATTCTCACAACCACAACATCATTGCACATGAACATCAAGCAGAAAATCTATAACATTAATATAACAAGAGTTCATTACAACAATAGCTAAAAGAAGTACAAGCTCAAGATTTAGAAAGGACCCAATAGAATATGTCACCGCATCCTAGGTTTTCGGCCAGAATGAGAGGTTGTTGGGCTCTCTCCGGGCTTGGCCCTCAGATGGTGTGCGGACTCAAAGGAGGTTGTCACCTCTACAGCGATCTACAGCACTTCTATGGTCTCCAAGACGAAGAATGCTTGAACTTATGGCGGAGAATGCTTGCAAACGGTCCCAGATGGAAGTATGGAGGAGGAGATCCCCAGATATGGTCTCCTATGGTGGTAGAGGTGAAGGAGGAGCCTTTAGACCTCAAAAACGGTGGAAGATGGAAGTGGATCCGGCCCGACTAGGTTGCAACTCGGATAGGATCCTTAAATAGACGGACAGTCAAACAACGCGCACGACCAAGGTGTTGGAAAATGGTCTTCCGCATCTCCTAGGTTTGAGAATAACAAAACCTATGTGTATTTAATCTTGTGTGTTTAGGTGTGCAGGATAACAAAGTCCACATGACTCAAGGATTACATAAGAAGGTTGCCCCCAAAGTTGAGCCATCAAATCCAAATCTTCCACTAGTGTTGGAGGTAGCACTAGCGCAGGTGCTAGCTGTCGTTCGACGAACTGTTAGCGGCTAAGTCTATTCATCGAATGTTCTAATGAACTCCGGACGAATATCGACGAATGCAGACAGAAGTCAAAAAGGCAGACTTGTGAAGGAAATTGTGCGGCTAAGTCAATTCGTCGAATGTTCTCGAGAACTCCCGATGAATTCCGACGAATGAAAACAAAAGACAGTACTCCCACTAGCGCCGGCGGTAGCACTTAGCGCCTGGCGCTAGCGATGATAGCGCAATTCCGGGAGCACATATGGAAGGAGATAGAGCCTGGCATTAGCCGATAGCGCAGGCGGTAGCGACGCACACAGTTGGCAAGGAGGAATTGTTTCCTCGGATTGAGGATTCTACCGCGCAGAATGTGTCCTAATATGGGATAGCGCTGGAGGTATCTACTAGCGCTGACGGTAGCTCGGAGCACAAGAGGAATGGCGAAATTGCTTCCCCGAAATAAAGATTCTCGCGCGCAAAATATTACTTAATATGGGATAGCGCCGGCGGTAGCACTAGCGCAGGCGCTACGGCTAAGGCTATAAAATGGACCCCTTGGCTCCGAATTCTGCATCCTCCAACCACCCTAAATTCCAGAGCTTCGTGCCACAACATAGAGAGGAAGTTTCAGAGAGATACTCCCACAAATCCATAAAGACTAAAGGAGATCCATGGAGAAGATTTCAACACGCTTCATCATCGTGACGAAAGACCGCATCGACTACGATCATACTCTGCGTCTTCGTCTACTTCTCCAAGAGATCCACATTGAGGGAGTTTTATATTATTGTCTTTTCATTTCATATCTTTTCTGTAAACATTTAGTGAATTCGCCTCATGTTGGCGACTAGGCCTGGGTAGGACTTAGGGCAGAAATTCGCCTCGTGTTGGCGACTAGGTCTCGGGTGTAGGTCTAGGGGGTGCTCGAGGCCATATCCGGGGAAGGGTTGGCTAGATCGGCTTGAGGCCGTATCCGGGGAAGGATCGGCTAAAGCCAACCGGTTCGTGGGGATACGAGTCGGTATAGAAAACAAAAAGAGTCTTTCTTTTAGCTTTGATTTCTAGCTTCGATAAGAGATCAAGTTTTGTAATCATGCTTCTCAAGTTAATAAAATCATGTCTTTACTTTTACTTGACTTGATTTGTCTTGATCTTCTCTAGTTTAATAATCAAAGCTTTTTCAAAGTTATTCAAAATATATTATAAGTTTTTAAAACCCTTATTCACCCCCCTCTAAGGGCGCCTACCGATCCAACAAGTGGTATCAGAGGTAGGTTATTCCAAATCGACTTAACAACCAGGAATAATGGCATCTTATAATCTCGCTTCTACTAGTGGGGTAAATTTTTATGAAGAAGAAAAATCTCCTAAACCACCTTTATTCGAAGAGAGAAATTATGAAGGGTGGAAATTATTAATGGAAAAGTTTATTAAAAGTTTAGATATCAATGCATAGGATATAGCAATAGTTAGACCAGCGGACAAATCAAATAAACAAGAGCGTCACCTAAATGCAAAATCTATGCATTATATTTTTTGTGCTTTATCTCAAGATATTTTTAAATTAATATATCGTTTTTCCAGTGCATACAAAGTATGGAAATTTCTTGAAGAAATGAATGATTCTCCTTCTACAGGTATGGAACAATCGCAAGAACCGGAGAATATGCAAGCTTGCACAAGTCTACAAGAATGCTCCTCTCATTACGGATCCATGAAGTGCACATCAAATGGAAAAGAAGAAGTAATGTCTTCGGAAGAGGAGTGCCAAAAGGATTCAAAAGAAACCATATGTTCAAATCATGCCTCTCCCGAAAGCAATGTAAGGAAATCAAATCCCATCTTTTGTACTTCTATTTCTACTTTACAATTGCTACAAATTACAAAGCGCAAAATTAAGAAATTAAAAAATGCAAAATGCAAATTGCGCTTAGAAAAATATATTTAAAAGCAAAAGTTAAAGTAGTATCAAAATCTGATTTATCTAGCTTTACTCATGTCACTTCAATTGAAAATACAAAACCTTGTCTTGATTGTAATAATATTAAAGAAAAATTTAAGAAACTTGAAAAAGAAATTATGTTTATAAAAGAACAAAATGAAAAATTACGTTTAGAAAAATCATCTTTGATAAATGATTGTGCTAAGTGTAAAGAATATAAAATTGAAATTAAAGAGATGGATGAAACATTTGATGAATATAGAAACAACTATCAAGATCATATTGATTCAATTGTTTCCACTCTTAAAAATAGCACAATCGCTTATAATAAAGCTAGAAATAATTTAAAGATTAAAAATAATGAACTAAAAACTAAAATCAACTTGCTTAAGGAAATCATAAAGAAAAATTCTCAAAACATACATTCTCAATATAATGCAAAATCCAAAAGCAAGTTGAATATGAATAAGCCAAACAATGGAAATAAAAAACTTCAAAAGATTGAAAATGAGATTCCAAAATACAATCATTACTATCATTTACAACATCAATCTTCTCCCAACGTAAAACTAAATGTTCACAAATTTCCTATGAAAAATACCTTCAATAATCATCAATATAAAGATTATCACAATAGAAATTTCACAAATAAGAAGAACACTAAACCAAAGTTTGAATGGAGGCCCAAAACTAAAACGGAAACATTAACATCACATGAAAGGACCCATTCATCAATATACCCATTCATCAATATCTACCCATAAACCTACACGCTATATTTGGGTACCCAAAGGAACCATCCCACTTGGTCCTCTCTGGATACCTAAATCTCTTATTCATTAATATCCAATCATTTGCAAGAAGTAGAAATCAAATAAAAATGAAATATCATTATTCTACTTCATGATATGTCTAACCTTTTTTTCTTACTTTTGTTTGTTTCCTTTTCTTTGAGCCATCATGATATGATCATTTTATATAACTTATGATATGACTCTCACATATTAAACCAAAATTCATAAACAAATCAAATTGAATAAAGCTAAATAAAAAGTCATATCATCTCTCAAGTGATCTACTTATCCTTTTTCTTCTATCTTTCTAAATCCATTTCCTAAAAAAAGTCTTATAAAATTTGAAAAACTAAATTTGTTATATGATATTATTAAGACTAAATGAAATAAGTGTCAAAATGGATTTATAAGGTGTATCTTAGGGGTATTAGGCTAAATTTATTAAATACACAAGTTTTGCTTAGGTAATTAATATATTTGCGTCATTTTCAATTACCCCAAGTATGTTTAATCATAATCATGTTTCAATCGGAATTGAAAAATTGCATGAATATTATTTCACTTATATATGATCATTTCCCTCATGCATATGTTGTGCAAAACTCAATAATTGTGGTTTAATAAATATGAAACTCTAATGAAGATGAAACTCATGTACTAATTTTAACTTCCGCAACTTTTTGCGATTTCTTCTCGTCGTATCACTTCATTAGACAGACCTTACATTGCAAAAACATAATTAAGAAAAATCGGAAGCAAAATCGAAGAAAATCTAGGGTTTACGATCAAAATAAGCACTCTCTGTGTGCTAACGCAGGCGCTAAGAACTAACGCCGGCGCTAGCCCAAGTCTCTGATTTTCTATAATTTTAAAATTCTGAAAAATCAACAAAAATATATGTATTTGTTTAATATTCAAAAACCAAAGAGAAAATTTACAAAACTCTTCAAAATAAACATATTCTCTCATATTCATTATTCACCTTATAACGTTTCTATCTAATAATTTGAAAAGGTTGAATATGAATTTTCTTTAAAAATTTCTCATCATGAATAATTAATTACGAGTTCTTAATCACTATGAATTAATATTAATGGTCATATATAATAGTCATGCAAAATCATATGATCTTCTAAGTCAAACATCAAATATAACTACCAAAGATTTCATTCCTTCAAAACATATAGTCTGTGATCATGATTACTATATGAATCTATTAGGTTTTGTATAGACCATAGAATCAACTCTATATCCATATGAATAAATAAATTAGAATCATCACTTTATTCTATGTCTAAAACTTGAACCTCTATTGTTACATACATGCAACATTGTATTATCAAACCTTGGTATAACATTAATCTCAAACTTATCATTCTAACATTGTCGCCTAAAGAATATTTGTGTCTATGTTAGGATTTATGTGTTTACCAAGATATACAGGCTGGGTATTCTCATCTATGGATTATCTATGATATTCTTATGCATGAACATTATCTTTAATCACTAAAATCATGTATATTTGATTTGTTCATTCATGTCCAATCATGCTTACATTTCCTATCATTTTCAAACTACATTGGTAAATATAAGCCTTAAAAATATTAAAATGGAGATATAATGAAATATATCACTTGCAAAGTTTATTTGTAAAAGTCATATACAAAATCGCTAATGTTTCATGAAATTTGGACTATCTAGACATCTCCTAAAAATCTGAAATTTCTGCATGAAACTACTATTTGGACACTTAATCAAAATCAATAATTACAAATTTGAAAATCATCAAAAATCGTGTACTATTTCCCGCGCTATCGCTAACGTCGGCGCTAGTGCACCTATGTGTTTTTCTGTATTTTTAAAATATTGAAAAATCCCTAAAAATATATTAGTCTATATGTACTATTCATTTCTGCACTTTTGCTTTTATTACTTTTTTGAAAAATCAAATAAAAAAATACAAAAGCCAAATTACTAAAAATATGTTTTGCCTTTTTTTGGTTTTTTTGTCATTTGCTTAAATTCTATTTCTAAAAGCAAAAATCAACTACAAAAATATAAAACAAAACAAAAACAAGTATCAAAAATTATTATTTTGAACTTAACTTTTCTATGTATCTTGTGAAAGGGTGATTTGGGCTATCATCCTATCATATCACCTAGTACCGGGCGAACCTCTCACAAGGTAGTCCTCGGGAAGTCCAAGATCAATTTTATGAGTTCAAACATTAAATAAAAATTATTCTTCAAAAATATCAAAATTATTGTATGAACTTCATTGAAAATCAAGCATGAATTAATCTATTATTTAGAACTTCAATAATGGTGCAATTTACCTTTTCAAACTACTTTGAACATTGCTTTCATCATGCTTTGATATATCTATTACCATGTGCATCAATTATATTGAAAGTTGTGTAGAACTAAGCTTAGCATGCCTCTAAGTATGAGTAAATGTTTTATGTTTGATAATGATCGCTATTCACTCACTTATTTTGGCATTGTCTACTTATGGTTTAATCTAAGAATGCTTGTGTATGTTTTCTAATAGTACAATGAATTAAAATTGCACAAGTATCTTACCTACACAACCTTTATTTGCACTTTAAAAGTTAAGAAAAGTGGTTATGTTTTTATAAATTATATTGGTTTGCAAAACAAGTGTATTCGGAGAACTTTGTACAAAACAACAATCATAAAATAAAGTGACAAAGATAACTCCACCAAGCACTACTTGAACCTCCTGATAAGTCTTAATAAGCGTTGTGAGGTTGAGCACCTTGGAAAGAATAGTAAAGTATCTTGTGCAAACCATAACTTTCTTTCAAAATAAAAACCACTTATTCTTAAGTACACCGGATCACAATAAAAAAAAATCAATATGGAATAATAAAATTTTGTGATCCTCCAAGCACTACTTTGCACCCTGATAAGTCCTAATGAGCATTGTGTGTGCAAAGAACCTTGGTAGTTGTACATTTTTTTGTGCATTCAAGTGAATGGAAGTAAAATTGTTAGTGTTTTATTGTGCTCTTTACTTTATATATTACTTGTATTTTTGATTAAAACATTTGTTTACTCTATTCAAAATACACTTTTGTGCACATCATTATCTTCCATAACACTTCTTCTCATGAGTTTTGGATCCTAATGCTAATTCTATACTACTCTTTACTTATGAAATGCACTAGATAACCTAGCATGCTTTCTACAATGTTTGGTATGTTTTGAAATTGTGAATTAAAGTAACATTGTAGTAATCTCTTTTTGATAACATTATTTCATGCTTGGTTACTTTATTATCAAACTTAAAGATTTTAACTGAAAAATGATTACAAAAACATCTTATTTTTGAAATTTAACTCATATATCTTCTTATGGATCATCATTAATTACAATAAGATGTTTCTTGTATTTCTATAAGTCTTCCGCATCATCACCATATAATTGTTTTACCTTGCGCTTTCATGCTTATTTAAAAACTCTCATTTTGGGTGCATCATCACTTGAAACTTCAAATTCCTTTCTTGCAACAAGTGGTAGACTTGCTTGGTAAACTCTATATTGGTTGCTTTTAACATGGATTTTTTCTTTGCTATAAAACTATGATTTATTTCTATGAAAATATTATTACGCTAAAAATTCTGATTTATGAATGGATTTCAAAATATCTATGTGAGTGTTTTCATAAATTCAAATAAAAATGTAAATCCATAGGCTATGTCATTAGATTTAAAAAGCTTAAATGTTTCCAATAATTATTATCCATGACTTCATTTCTCACCATAGCGGGGAGGTAGGATTGTAGAGATTAGATAACCTTTATCTCTAGTCATGTCTTGTCCTTAACCGGGGAGGGTTCTAGTGGGGCCATGCGAGGCACTGGGGGGAAAGAGTGCTAGGTTAAGTTGTGTCTAGTGTTTGCATATGGGACTAACACCCCAACCTACGGCATGTTTGCAGCTCCTCATGCCCATCCGTCACTTAGTACGGGGCTAGGGTGCAGACATATTGTCTGGGTTGTTTAGTTACTTGGAAATCATTACATTTATTTATGATACAAACTATAATCTCTTTTTGATAACATTATTTCATGCTTGGTTACTTTATTATCAAACTTAAAGATTTTAACTGAAAAATGATTACAAAAACATCTTATTTTTGAAATTTAACTCATATATCTTCTTATGGATCATCATTAATTACAATAAGATGTTTCTTGTATTTCTATAAGTCTTCCGCATCATCACCATATAATTGTTTTACCTTGCGCTTTCATGCTTATTTAAAATCTCTCATTTTGGGTGCATCATCACTTGAAACTTCAAATTCCTTTCTTGCAACAAGTGGTAGACTTGCTTGGTAAACTCTATATTGGTTGCTTTTAACATGGATTTTTTCTTTGCTATAAAACTATGATTTATTTCTATGAAAATATTATTACGCTAAAAATTCTGATTTATGAATGGATTTCAAAATATCTATGTGAGTGTTTTCATAAATTCAAATAAAAATGTAAATCCATAGGCTATGTCATTAGATTTAAAAAGCTTAAATGTTTCCAATAATTATTATCCATGACTTCATTTCTCACCATAGCGGGGAGGTAGGATTGTAGAGATTAGATAACCTTTATCTCTAGTCATGTCTTGTCCTTAACCGGGGAGGGTTCTAGTGGGGCCTTGCGAGGCACTGGGGGGAAAGAGTGCTAGGTTAAGTTGTGTCTAGTGTTTGCATATGGGACTAACACCCCAACCTACGGCATGTTTGCAGCTCCTCATGCCCATCCGTCACTTAGTACGGGGCTAGGGTGCAGACATATTGTCTGGGTTGTTTAGTTACTTGGAAATCATTACATTTATTTATGATACAAACTATAATTTATGAAACTGTTATAATACTCAAAACTCTGATCTATTTCAATAAAAAGTATTCTAAAACTCCTTATCATTTCCTTCTCTACAAGCTCGATCATGCTCTTATCTAATTATCAACTTTTAAGTGGTGTATCCTTACCCGCTTTTGCTAATAACAAAAGAGGGAGAACTAACATGATAAATATTAATCTACTATCACACTATAATGCTTACTTAAGATGATGGCTTACATATTAGGAGAACATTCACTTAGGGGGAGCATGTATTTAGGGGGAGCAATTCTAAATGCTAAAATCGTTCATTATCCTAAGTCATCACTCTCACACACACACAAGTATGTTTCTTCATGCTTATATATATAAATGCTCTGATTTATCATTAATGGTTTTGTTATTATCAAAAGGGGGAGTTTATTGGAACATGGTCTTCCGCATCTCCTAGGTTTGAGAATAACAAAACCTATGTGTATTTGATCTTGTGTGTTTAAGTGTGCAGGATAACAAAGTACACATGACTCTAGGATTACATAAGAAGGATGCCCCCAAAGTTGAGCCATCAAATCCAAATCTTCCACTAGCGCTGGTGGTAGCACTAGCGCAGGCGCTAGCTGTCGTTCGACGAACTGTTAGCGGCTAAGTCTATTCGTCGAATGTTCTCATGAACTCCCGACGAATAGCGACGAACACAGACAGAAGTCAAAAAGCCAGACTTGTGAAGGAAATTGTGCGGCTAAGTCAATTCGTCGAATGTTCTCGAGAACTACCGATGAATTCTGACGAATGAAAACAGAAGACAGTACTCCCACTAGCATCGGTGGTAGCACTTAGCGCCTGGCACTAGCGATGATAGCGCAATTCCGGGAGCACATATGGAAGGAGAGAGCGCCTGGCGGTAGCCGATAGCGCAGGCGGTAGCGACGCACATAGTTGGCAAGGAGGAATTGTTTTCTCGGATTGAGGATTCTGCCGCGCAGAATGTGTCCTAATATGGGATAGCGCTGGCGGTATCTACTAGCGCTGGAGGTAGCTCGGAGCACAAGAGGAATGGCGAAATTGCTTCCCCGGAATAAAGATTCTCGCGCGCAAAATATTACTTAATATGGGATAGCGCCGGCGGTAGCACTAGCGCAGGCGCTAGCGCTAAGGCTATAAAATGGACTCCTTGGCTCCTAATTCTGCATCCTCCAACCACCCTAAATTCCAGAGCTTCATGCCACAACATAGAGAGGAAGTTTCAGAGAGATACTCCCACAAATCCATAAAGACTAAAGGAGATCCGTGGAGAAGATTTCAACACGCTTCATCATCGTGACGAAAGACTGCTTCGACTACGATCATACTCTGCGTCTTCGTCTACTTCTCCAAGAGATCCACATTGAGGGAGTTTTATATTATTGTCTTTTCATTTCATATCTTTTCTATAAACGTTTAGTGAATTCGCCTCGTGTTGGCGACTAGGTCTGGGTAGGACTTAGGGCAGAAATTCGCCTCGTGTTGGCGACTAAGACTCGGGTGTAGGTCTAGGGGGTGCTCGAGGCCATATCCGGGGAAGGGTTGGCTAGAGCGGCTTGAGGCCGTATCCGTGGAAGGATCGGCAAAAGCCAACCGGTTCGTGCGGATATGAGTCGGTATAGAAAACAAAAAGAGTCTTTCTTTTAGCTTTGATTTCTAGCTTCGATAAGAGATCAAGTTTTGTAATCATGCTTCTCAAGTTAATAAAATCATGTCTTCACATTTACTTCACTTGATTTGTCTTGATCTTCTCTAGTATAATAATCAAAGCTTTTTCAAAGTTATTTAAAATATATTATAAGTTTTTAAAACCCTTATTCACCCCCCCCCCCCCTCTAATGGCGCCTACCGATCCAACACAAGGTGCACGAGCATGTGCTCGTACTTGAAGGAATTGCATGTGGTCATGCTAGAGCAACCTGTAGCCTGGAAGAAATCTGCATTTGATCGTGCGATTTTTATAGGCCAAAACATCGCACGATCATGTGATCATGCGCCTGATCGTGCGAGAACAATGGCACACAATCAGGTTCTGAATATCATCAAATCACTTGGATTGCACCCCTGGAATGCATTACAGCTCCTGGTACCTGCAGCAAACTCAAACATACCCGCTGGGGCCAAGAAACAAAGCTCCCGGCGGCATAAAATAAGCACCAAAGAGAATAAAAGGGAAACATTCGAGATAACACACAAAACTAGGCTATGGAAGGTACTATTTATGCAAATGAACAGCTAATCCAATATGAGCGATAATCAACCTAATATGCAGTACCTATGCATGATACTAAGCCTAAATGAGTCCAAAAACATGTATATAATGGAGACTCATCACATTGAAATTGCATGTATGATTGCTAACACAATTTCTTCACTGACACCTCTTATATGTCGTCTTAAAGATTAATTCCAACACATTTTATATGTTTATTGTTTATAGCCGGTTTGGCACGTCTTCTCCGATGGGAGGCGGGATGGAGGTAGACCGCAACAAATGGCTCGAGTCCAAACGATGGCATGTGAGTGTAGAATCATCAACTATATGATATACTTTATTTGTATATCACTTTAACTATTTTCTTGTGAGCAGATTAATTGTCTTTGAAATTATATAGGTGTCCAATTTTTTAAATATCTAGGACATAATATTTTGCTTGTTGTATAGCAACACCATCATCTTTTCTTACAGTAAGAATTTTTTGTGGGATCATTACAAAAAATGTACATTAAAGGTTGCCGGAAAATTGGATGCCTGGGGAGGAGAATGAGGTAATTGCTTCACCCCTATGCATCTCGGTGTATTTTTTGTACTTGTACATGACTCTATTTTCTTGCAGGTGCTCACCGAGAAGTTGAATGTGGTTGGCAAGACCTTGGTAGACAAGGCCTTGGTGAAGATGGTAGATGACCGCTGGAAGGAGCCATCTGAACTTCGGTGACAACTCACCATAACAAGGCAGGGTTTTGTTATGTTTGTTATTCCTATGAGTTTTAACTACATTTTGTTTTATGACAAAAATGTTTACTTAATGGGAAGCGCGCAGCAGGCGACCAACCGGCATGAGGCTCACCTTCCTCGACTCTGCGGTGAAGGAGTTAGAGTGCCATATTCCCAGCTAGAATTTCTTAGTGGTGATGATGTTGATGCCATTTTTGCAAATCCCATTATACATTTGGGTTAAACCTTATGTAACTGTTATAATGTAATATATCATCGGGGGATGAAATTTTCGCCACAATTCAAGGGAGACACTTATCTCCCATTACCATTATTTCATCTTTTATATATTTGATGCGCAAATCTCGCACAACGCTATAGGCGGTAGCAAGACTGCGGCTCGAACAGCAGTGTACCGATCGTTCAAGTAATAATAAATGTGGTTGTGAATCCCCAAGTATCGAATCTCGAAGGAACACAGTAAGGTGGAGTTTACTTTTAAGGAAGGACTTGAGACTGAAGTCCTTTAGGTCGGGTGAAATGTGTAGGGGGTGATTTGGTTTATGGAAAATAAAAGAAAAAAACTACAACTACTCCTATGCAATGCCGCTATGCAATGCTTCGCTTGGCGAGATGGAAACTACGTAGGCCTTGAACGCACTACTTCGCAAGGGCGGATGGAAGAGTAGGCAAGCGGATGGAGTGGAAAGTGCAGAATCGAACTGTGCAGGCCTTGAGCGCACTGCTTCATGAGGCAAATGGATTACACGGGCTGCTATGCCATGCTTCACTAGGCGGATGGAAGAGTAGGCACACGCAATGGGCGAGTAGGCTAGCGGAATGAAGTGGAGGGTGGAGTGGATTTGGTGGCGCACCTCAAACACACATATAAACGAAAGAGAAATTTCACATAAACATGAAATAAACACTATAAATAAGGGTTCAAATGTGCTACATCATCTAATAATAAGGATTACACTCATTTACATCAAGCACAAATAAGAGAGAAAGGCAAGAGATACGACTGAATCTGGAGGCTTGTTGTAGATTCTCGGTAGGAATCGTCGGGTTGTCAATCCGCATCCTAGCTCGATCCCAACTATCGTTTGTGGTTGAGGAGGGCTGTCACTTCCTCCCAATGGACCTGTCTTCTCCGGTAAACTACAATCCGGCCACATGTGCTGCGAAGAACTCTTTGCTTAGCGATGAAGATGAGGCTGGAATCCTCTTCGTGAAGCACTTGGATGATGGAGGCGGCCGAGAGGATGCTCCAGCTTTAGATTTTCAAGGAAACGGTGGTCGGAGCTCCTCCTTAAGGTGGGCGGAGATGGAGCGGAGAAAAAGGGCAAAACTGGAGCTCTTGGGCGCGGGAAAGAAGATCTTCTGGTCTAGGGCAAATTCTGCAGCTTTTATAGAAAAATAGTCAGAAATTGGTCACGCACGGTCGAACGCATGACCGTGCGATATTAAAAGAATAAAGGCCAAGAGGACGAAGCAGGCGCGCCCATGCATTTTACTCACGCACGGTCGAATCCGACCGTGCGTAAAAATGCACGGGAAAATTCAGAAACCTCAAAATCCGGCAAACAATAGGAGGTCATGCGTTTTGTTCGCGCACGGTTGAGGCCAATCGTGCGTGAAGAAAATGCACGAGCGAGGCAGATCACCATATTGACCAGCCGATCATTTCGCACGACCGTGCGCCAAGTGAACGCACGACCGTACGATTCATACAGGGTGAATTCTGGGCAGTATGGATGATCTACCCACCTGCACAACGAATCCACATGCTGGGAACACACCTCCAGCACAAGTATAATAACAGAAAAAGAATGGGGAGCACAATGTGCTTGGCCCAAAAAAAATAGTGCGCAATTGCACACCACAACGGGTTTAAATGAGCACTTAAAATGAAAGCGCAAACAAGTTTAATATAAGCAATTAAGAACTTAAATTGAAGTGCAAAAGCAGGAAAACTAGCCAAGTTAAGTCCATAAAAGTGTATATAAACGGGACTCATCACACCCCCAGACTTACCTGCTTGCGCATCCCGAGCAAACAAATTCTATGCAAGTGGGGAAAGAAAAGTAGATGGCTTAGAATTTCAATACAGAGTACCATGCAAAGTTGCATGCTCACGTGCATAAGAAGAATAATAGAGAAGATTTCTCATTATACAAACAGTTTATAGATTTAGAAAAGAGTAAAAGCATATTACAACTACTCAAAATGGTGAACTAAAGTGAATCATCTGGTCACGCATACAGAGAAAGTAAACTAAGCGCTAAGATGAGCATTGCTCAAGATTGGGGTGCATGACAAACTCCACTGAAATCCATCGATGGCGGTGATCATTGGCTCGCCCGGTCACATTCTCTCCACGACACTAGATTGGTTCATAGCGTGAGTCGGTAGGGCTTTTAGGTTTTAACTGGCGCTTGGGTTTAGGTAGGGTATACAACGATAAACAAGGGGGCTTTATGCACCTAAGCCAAATGAGCTAACATGAAAACTATCCTCAAGCACCACACAAATACGCGGGTACACCACACCCCCAGAATTGAAATTAACAACATGGGTGTGTGCACCGCCTAATCCCAATCATAAATTTATACAAAAAATTTTCCATTAAGCTTATCTCTTTTTTTTCACTTCTTTTTCTTTTTCTAAATTTTTTCAAATCATTTTCTACAAATTGAGCAAAAAAGCACAACCACATTTTCACAAAGAAATTCACCACATCAGCGCCAAAGTTTGAAAATACAACACGACTAAAGCTCAGATTTGGGTGTGCGACTAGGATTGGCGTTTAGGATTTGGTGAGATAAAAGTGGAGCTGAATCAAGAGGAAGGGGTAGGCACAAAGGGGCTAGCGAGGGAAGATAACAGGAATGGCACAAAAGCTCAACCGGGCCAAAATGATGGCCTACGTCATTCTCACGCACTAGAACTATCCTATGCCAATGCTTCAAGAATCGCTTGGGGCAAGTTCTTAGCCACCGAGAAAGATTATCCTTCCTCCCAACTCAAGCAATATGAGTCTAGCGATCATTTACACACATTCCTATGCTACCGTTTGATTCACACCGGATTCACCATTTGAGTAGAGTAAACAACATTTACACTAATAGAAAAATATAAAACCATAAGTATAAAAAGAAGCCTAATCTACACAAATTTCTATGCAACCGAGCACTCGACTAGGAGCACTACAGGAGTCAACATTTTACTCCGCTATATAGTCCTAAGCCAGCACCTAGACTTTCCCAAATATGCAGAAGAATTTAATTCAACTCAAAGCATGCATACAGATGAGTACGCGCTCAAGTGGGTGCTGTGGTGTGCGGTAATGATGAGCAATACTAAATAAAAGAGATAAAGTTACTTCTAGTATGCAATGCAACGTGTGTGTGCACAGTGGGTAACGAGAAGCAGCTCTCCCCCAGACTTAATCTAAACAATCCAGCACAAGATATAATCATGAAATTCAAAATGAAGTCTAGGGAAAGTGAGTACCCAATGCTCAGTAGTGAGCATACCAAAAGATTGGCGGGTAAATATAGACCTAGCTGCAGCATCCACAGTCCAAAAGAAGGACCTGCAGGGGTGAGCTCCACAAAAACAAAAGAAAATATACATACTAAAATGAAATACCACTAACTAAACTAAACTAGATAAAATAAGAATGCAGGGAAAGTAAGATAAGTACTAGGATTATTGTCTTCCCAGCACGACTTATTCAGAACTTTAAGAGTTCTAGCTAATGGGTCTATGAATAGAAAAATGCACAGGTAACTGTTCTAATATGCGTGTCGATAGCGGGTACCGATACGGTGATAAAACAGTTACGCCTCTACCCGAATATAAATAATACCTGCGCATCACAGGTAGAGGGAATAAAAAGTAAGACGAGGAGGAGTACTCCTCACAAATCTCACTAAAGACATCCTTGTCCAGTAAGGTGTCATCTTTAGGGAGGCGGCAGGAAGAGATGACAATGAATGAAGCTTCCTCTATGGAGGAGGGGTCAACCTCCTCACATAAGAGGATGCGCTCATCATTAACTTGAGCAGAATTCTCCAAGTCCTCCTGAAGTACCTGTGAAGACTCAACCTGCACAGGCTGAGATGAAGAAGGGGGGTTAGGAAATAAAAGAGAAGAATGAATTAAAGAATCAAAAATCGGGGGAGTGGTCCCAGTCTCACTCCCATCAGGATCCAAGCTTAGATCATTATCGGTATCATATGAGTCATAGCAAGGGGAGTCTGAAAGCTCGAGGTCCTCGGTGTTGAGTTGGACCTCCTCATCCGATAAGGAAGTGCAAACCTCCTCATCAGAAAGGGTTTCCTCCTCATCCCACCTCGGTGCGTCATCGTGTTCCAAGGAGTCACACTCCCTATCAGAGAAAATAACTTCCTCATCCCACTTTAGCACAGCCTCAGGTTTCGAATCAACTTCCTGCCTAACATCATCAACCAACTCACCAAAGATAGGTGTAGAGAGTTCTTGCAAAGAAAGCGGAGGAACAGAGGTAATAACATCATCAGAGAAAATGTGCAGAGGTTCCCCCGGGGGTGATGAGTAATTTATTTACTCATCTTTTAGTATAGTTTTATTATTATTTTAATATGAAATTATGTTATTTATCTAAATTATATCATATAAATCTCTCCTATTTTAATTTCATAAGCTAACTTAAGTTTATTTTGTGTTTTCAGGTTTTCTGGACATTTGGAGCCAAAAAGTACATTTACACGCCCCAGGTCACGGGCGTGACCAATGGGCGTGTAACCTGCGCGGTGTTCCAAACCTGCTTCTGCCAACCCGGGGTTGTTCCGTGAAGAGTTCGCCAAGTACACGCCCCAGGTCATGGGCGTTACCAAGGGCGTGACCCAATGTCACGGCCACGACCCGTTGAGACGAATCAGAACCGCTGAGAGCAAGCCTGCCACGTCAATTAAAATTGCAGGCCCAAGGTCACGGGCGTGACCATGGGGCGGGCATGAAATCCAGTACACGGGCATGACTCATCCAGCACCATTTCCTGCCGAAGCTTCCCGCCAGCAGCAAGATTTAAAGATTACACGCCCTAGGTCACGGGCGTGACCTAGGGCGTGATGCGCCCGAAACACCTGCACTGAAGCCAGAATGCGCTTTCTCCACCAGCACCGATCATGCCCCCTACACGCCCATTGGTCATGGGCGTGACCAAGGGCGTCTAACATCAAATTTTTGCCTATTTAAAGGGAGCTCCTCTAGAACTCAGGGGAAGGATGTTTTTGGAGTTCTTGATTATTTCTTGCACTATTTTCTTACTCTTGTATGTCTTTTCCTTCTTGCACTTTTATTTCCCAAGCTTGTAACTTCCAATTTCTATTTGTAATTTCATTTGCAAATTAATAAAATAGTTACTTTTCTCTTATTCTACTCTCACTTTTAATCATGCACTTCTTTTGTTTCGTTGTTCCCTCCATCTCTATGAGTAGCTAAATTCTATTAGTACTCAACCGAGATGATCCAAGGGAAATATAATTCATGATTTAAATTCTAGATTCTCTTTCTCTTCCTTAGAATACTTAAGATTTATCCTAGAACTTATTTGGATTGAGATATATTATCGATATATAATTCTCATTCTTGTTTTCGTAATCTAATAACCGAGAGGTTTTGAATTCGAATCGATCATTTCAAGGATAAAGAGGGTTGAATGCACTCCTCAGGCGAGGATGACATAATTCTCTTGTCTTAGAGTCAAATCAAATAGAAGGGTTCACTACGATAAAGCGAGTTTTAGGGATTTTGATTCTAGAACGAAAGTTGGATTGATCAACCTAAACTCAGTTGAGCGTATCCTCGAGAGAGGTGTGTTCATAAATCAGGAACCTCCATGGTCAAGTGATTTCTTAAGAGAATTAGAAGTTTTTCTTATTATATTTTATTGTCCAAGGTGATTCAAGGTTGAGTACTAGTCTTTAAACTCATTAATTTAAAATAAGCTATTTCTACTTTTTGCAACCAACCAACCACAAGTTTTATTCGATAAGATAATAGATATTTTCCGAAGTATGAGTAATCAACCGCCCCGAATCAAATACGACATTGGTTTTTATAACCTATACTACATTCGATACGGTACACTTGTCGTTATCTTTTGCGGATATAGTTTTGCGCATCATGTTTTTGGCGCCGTTGCCGGGGAGACGGTTGATATTTTGGAAAATGAAATATCTATTAATTTTATCTTTTCTTTTCTTATTTTTAAGGTGCAACTAAATTCCTGGAAAGGACGCTTTGGGCTTGAATTCCTATCTCAGCCTCTAGTACCAATTACGCCCGAAGACCAAGAGAAAACCACCTTCACCTGTCCATTCGGTACCTTCGCATATGGAAGAATGTCGTTTGGTCTTTGCAATGCGCCGGCTACATTTCAACGATGTATGTTGGCAATTTTTAATGATCTTGTAGAAGACGTCATGGAAGTTTTCATGGATGATTTTTCTGTTTTTGGCGATTCTTTTACAAACTGTTTAATTAATCTTGATCGTGTTCTTCAACGCTGCGAAGACACGAATTTGGCACTCAACTGGGAGAAGTGCCACTTTATGGTCCAAGAGGGATTAGTCCTTGGGCATAAAATCTCAAGTAAAGGGATCGAGGTCGATAGGGCCAAGATCGAGGTCAAAGAAAAACTCCCCCCTCCTACTAATATAATATCCATTAGGAGTTTCCTAGGACATGCGGGTTTTTATAGGCGGTTCATTAAAGATTTTTCAAAAATTACAAAACCGCTAACTTGTCTTTTAGAAAAAGAATCCGCATTTAATTTTGATGATGAATGTTTAAAAGTGTTTAATAAAATTAAAAATGAACTTATCAATTCTCCTATTTTAATCACGCCGAATTGGTCTCTTCCATTTGAAATCATGTGCGATTCGAGAGATTTTGCTATAGGTGCAGTTTTAGGCCAACTGGTGAATAAATATTTTCACCCGATTTATTACGCAAGCAAAACGCTAACATCCGTGCAAGCAAATTATACAACAACGGAAAAAGAATTTTTGGCAAAAATTTTTGCATTTGATAAATTTCGATCCTATTTAACGCTTTCAAAAGTTATTATTTTTACAGATCACTCCGCTCTCCGGTATTTACTACAAAAATGAGATGCAAAACCTCGACTGCTAAGGTGGATCTTCCTACTACAGGAATTCGATTTGGTGATCCAGGACAAAACGGGAGCGGAGAATTGCGGCCGACCACCTCTCACGGTTGGAGAACCGGGCTGCAGGAGCGCTAGTGGAGGCCAAAATTGATGACAAATTCCCTGAAGAGCTCCTCCTCGCCATCGTAAAGGTAACGACTTCTTCCACCCCTTGGTATGCGGATTTGGCCAACTATTTAGTCGCCCGGGTCCTACCAAAAGATTTTTCAAGTCAGCAAAAGAAGAAATTCTTTTCGGACTTGAAAATTTATTTTTAGGAGGACCCTTTTTTATTTCGTGTCTGCGCGGACCAAGTGGTAAGAAGCTGTATTTCGGGCGAAGAAGGCATCCAAATTTTGCGACACTGCCACGAAGGACCAATCGGTGGTCACTATCAAGCAAACCGAACCGCAAGGAAGGCGCTAGAGGCGGGCTTCTATTGGCCATCCTTATTCAAAGATGCTCACAATTTTGTGAGAAATTGTGATCGGTGCCAACAGTCAGGTAACATTTCTAACCGGGACGAAATGCCCCAAAATATATTTTTAGAATGCGAAATTTTTGTTTTATGGGGAATAGATTTCGTAGGTGCCAACAGTCAGGTAACATCTCCTTTAATAATAAATATATCCTTGTCGCGGTCGATTACGTGTCAAGGTGGGCGGAAGCACAAGCTTTTCCCACCAACGATGCGAGAGTCGTCGTACAATTTTTAAAGAAATTATTTTCACGATTTGGCACACCCCGAGCACTAATTAGTGATCGGGGCACACATTTCTGTAACAACCAACTTGCTAAAATTTTAGCAAAATATGAAGTTACACAAAAGATATCAACCGCCTACCACCCACAAGCAAATGGCCAAGTGGAGGTGGTAAATCGTGAACTAAAAAGAATTTTCGAAAAAACTGTGTCCGTTAATAGGAAGGATTGGGCTTTAAAATTAGACGACGCACTATGGGACTATCGAACAGCGTACAAAACCACCATCGGATGTATGCCGTACCGGTTAGTCTATGGTAAATCTTGCCATTTGCCGGTAGAACTAGAACATCGCGCTTTTTAGGCGCTAAAATTTTTAATTTGGATTTATACTTAGCCTCCAAAAAAAGAAAAATACAAATTAATGAACTAGACGAATGGTGCGCAAACGCCTATGAAAATAATAAATTTTATAAGTAGCAAACTAAGTTCTATCATGATAAAAAAATTAAACATCCAAAAATGTTTTCACCGAGAGATTTTGTCCTTCTTTTTAATTCACGACTTAGGCTCTTTCCGGGCAAATTAAAAACCCGATGGTCCGGTCCCTTCAGAGTAAAAGAAGTTTGGCCATACGGGACCGTGCTTATAGAGCACCCGTAAAAAGGCACTTTTAAGGTTAACGGGCAACGTTTAAAATTATACCACCCCCGGCGACCCAGCGACTGGCAACATCGAAACAAGGCACTTACCAAATATTTAAGAAAAAGCCACTTAGTCAAGCTACGCGGCGGTAAACAAAGCGCTTTTGGGAGGCAACCCAACGTTAACCTTATTTATTTTTGTTTCTTTTCTTGTTTGTTTTTCTACTTTAATTACGCAGGTGTTTGACCGGCAACCCCGACTACCAACCAGGGAAGCCCTCTTTACACTTTAGTCATTTATCTTTTTTCTGTCTTTATTGTCATTTTTAGTTTTATCCTTCATACTTAGTTTTAAAGATTGGGGACAATGTTTAATTTTAAGTATGGGGGTGTAGCATAGCTTTCTTTGTATTTTTATTTTTTTGAAAAAAAAAAAATTATTTATATTAAATTTCTTGGAAAGGACGCTTTGGGCTTGAATTCCCAGCACAGCCTCTAGTACCTTGCGAGCCCTTCACCGGGTTGACCTTGGGAAGTCCAAGAACTAAAAAAAAATCAAAAAATATTAATGTTCATTTTTTCTTTAAAAATTTATCAAAACGTCCATGCTTGCTAAAATTGTAAGTTCTAAAGTAGACTTATTTTTCATATGGACTAAGAATTTTTTGTGGTAGAATAGTTTTTTTAAAACTTTTGAGTAAAATTGTTGACACATGTAGTGCTCCTAGTCTTATGCATGTCTTTGAGTAGTGTTAGTGTAAAATTAAATTCTTGGCAAAGATCTAAAATTATGTTTTAATTAATTTGCGTAGTAATACTTTATTTTACTTTTAATTCGAATCCGGTCTTATCCAAGAGTAGTCTAGGTGAGTGTGTAGAAGATTGTTAGAAAGCTATTACTCAAATTCAACAGAAGGGTGTCCTTTCTCGTTGTCTAGAACTTGCCCTAAGCTATTTTTAAAGCATGTGCACTTTAGTCAAAATTAACCTTACGGAAATGATTTAGGCCTTTCTTTGGATAGTTTGAGGCTTTGCACCCAACCTCAATTTACTACCATTGTTCACACAATTTTGAGCTTTGCACCTTTATTTGAACCACCCTCACCATTTCATCACCAAAACCAAAAAGCCCAAACCCAAATGAACACTTGAAATTTTGAGCTAAATTATTGAAGAAAATATATTTGGGTGATTGTTTAAAAAGAAAAAAAATCATAGTGATATGCGGCCTAGGTGTGCTTATGCATACCTAGAATGATCCCAACTATGAAGGAAAAAATTATGGGTATCAATTCAAAAGAAATATTCTTATATCAAATTGCAAAAATCTCATAATGATATGCGGCCTAGGTATGCGCATGTATACTTAGAATGATCCCAATTATGAAGAATTGTGATATAAATTTTGGTGAATGAGAGTGTTTCCCTTAGCAAAACATGAGTATGGGGGTAAAGCTTCTTTATTTTCGGGTAGTTATTATAATTTAGCTTAAAACTTTTTGTTTAAGTGGAGTACACCTTCATATCTATCATATTTCACCTCTCCCTTAAACCCAAGCATTAAATTACATCTTATTTAAGTCCTAAAGATCCATGGTGTTGATTTAGTTTGAAGTGTAGTGGAGAAGGTGCAAACGGGCAAGCCTATGGCCATCGACATTGATGGATTTCTTTGGAGGCCACCCCGAGCGTCTACGTCTAGTAATTTAAATCTCAGCAATCACGCTATTTTCTCCCTTCTCATAACTTTTTCATTGACCGTCCACTCATTTTAAAAAGTGATAATAAATAATTATAACGCATTTTTGAATTATTTCATAAATTAGTATTTATGCCAAGAACGTCTTTTTACTAAAATATCTACGCATGCCATCATAATACTTCGCATTTTACTCTCTAGTTTTCATAATTCTTTCTAGCATTAGTTTTTCCTACCCTTATGAAGAATGGTTTGCTCGGGACGAGCAACGAGCAAGTATGGGGGTGTTTGATGAGTAATTTATTTACTCATCTTTTAGTATAGTTTTATTATTATTCTAATATGAAATTATGTTATTTATCTAAATTATATCATATAAATCTCTCCTATTTTAATTTCATAAGCTAACTTATGTTTATTTTGTGTTTTCAGGTTTTCTGGACATTTGGAGCCAAAAAGTACATTTACACGCCCCAGGTCACGGGCGTGACCAATGGACGTGTAACCTACATGGTGTTCCAGACCTGCTTCTGCCAACCCGGGGTCGTTCTGTGAAGAGTTCGCCAAGTACACGCCCCAGGTCACGGGCGTGACCAAGGGCGTGACCCGATGTCACGGCCGCGACCCGCTGAGACGAATCAGAACCACTGAGATCAAGCCTGCCACATTAATTAAAATTACACGCCCCAGGTCACAGGCGTGACCATGGGGTGAGCGTGACATCCAGTACACGGGCGTGACTCATCCTGCGCCATTTCCCACCGAAGCTTCCCGCCAGCAGCAAGGTTTAAAGATTACACGCCCTAGGTCACGGGCGTGACCTAGGGCGTGATGCACCCGAAATGCCTGCATTGAAGCGAGAACGTGCCCTCTCCACCAGCACCGATCACGCCCCCTACACACCCCTTGGTCACGTGCGTGACCAAGGGCGTGTAACATCAAATTTCTACCTATTTAAAGGGAGCTCCTCCAGAACTCAGGGGAGGAAGTTTTTGGAGTTCTAGCTTATTTCTTGCACTATTTTCTTACTCTTGTATGTCTTTTCCTTCTTGAACTTTTATTTCCCAAGTTTGTAACTTCCAATTTCTAGTTGTAATTTCATTTTGCAATTTAATAAATAGTTACTTTTCTCTTATTCTACTCTCACTTTTAATCATGCACTTCTTTTGTTTCGTTGTTTCCTCCATCTCTATGAGTAGCTAAATTCTATTAGTACTCAACCGAGATGATCCAAGGGAAATATAATTCATGATTTAAATTCTAGCTTCTCTTTATCTTCCTTAGAATACTTAAGATTTATCCTTGAACTTATTTGGATTGAGATTTTATTATCGATATATAATTCTCATTCTTGTTTTCATAATCTAATAACCGAAAGGTTTTGAATTCGAATCGATCATTTCATGGATAAAGAGGGTTGAATGCACTCCTCAAGCAAGGATGACATAATTCTCCCGGATTGGATTCAAATCCAATAGAGGGGTTCACTACGATTAAGCGAGTTTTCGGGATTTTGATTCAAGAACGAAAGTTCGATTGATCAATCTAAACTCAGTTGAGCATATCCTCGAGAGAGGTGTGTTCATAAATCGGGAACATCCACGGTCAAGTGATTTCTTAAGAGAATTAGAAGTTCTTCTTATTATATTTTATTTTCCAAGGTGTTTTAAGGTTGAGTACTAGTCTTTAAAATCATTAATTTAAAATAAGCTATTTCTCCTGTTTGCAACCAACCAACCACAAGTTTTATTCGATAAGATAATAGAGATTTTCCGATGTAAGAGTAATCAACCTCCCCGAGTCTAATACGACCTTGGTTTTTATAACCTATACTACATTCGATACGGTACACTTGCCGTTATCGTTTGCGGATATAGTTTTGCGCATCAGGGTGTGAATCCAAAAGGAGTGACAAATGCACCGGGAGAGAAGTCTCCACCATGTCGTCACACCGATCAGCAGAAAGTCTGATGGGGATATCCGCAGCAGTCCCCCATAAACAAGATGGTACTGCGAATATATCATCAGAATCAGAATGAGCACCCAAATGAGAGGTGGACGGAATGATACGAACATCAGTTTCATCATCCTCCTCCATTTGGCGGTGAAATTCTGCGCAATCATTCAACACTTGCTCGGTGCTATGACAACACAAACACCGTTTTCCATTATTCCTCGGTCCAGACGGGGCCGAAGAGGAATATGAAAATGGTAAATGTGGTGAAGGAGAGTGACCATAAGACTTGGGTACAGCGTATGAAGTACCGTAAGAGAACGGTGCTCCATATACTAGGCCTCAAGAATAATGCTCACCATCTCCAGTGGGGCATTTATCACTAGAATGATTATGATTTCCACACCATCTACAAAGGATATTGAAAGCCGAATACATGGTGTAGCGAGGGATAATTCACCAACAGAAAAAAATTCTTTGCAAAAATTTACTACACGCAAGAAATAAAAAAAATTGAATGTCTGCTTTAGATAAATCACAAAATAGATAAGGAATATAGAAATTTAAAACTACAAATTCTAAGAACCAAAACAAAGAAGAAAATGGTATAAACAAATGGAAAAGGGGTTCTATCTCTCGACTTTCTCTCCTGAAACTCACACGACTGTGTTCCCTGGAAACGGCGCCAAAAACTTGATGCGCAAATCTCGCACACCGCTATAGGCGGTAGCAAGACTCTGGGTCGAAACGACAGTGTACCGATCGTTCAAGTAAAATAAAATGTGGGAGTGAATCCCCAAATAACGAATCTCGAAGGAACACAGTAAGGTGGAGTTTACTTTTAAAGAAGGACTTGAGATCGAAGTCCTTTAGGTCGGGTGAAATGTGTAGGGGGTGATTTGGTTTATGGAAAATAAAATAAAAACAACTACAACTACTCCTATGCAATGCCGCTATGCAATGCTTCGCTTGGCGAGATGGAAACAACGTAGGCCTTGAACGCACTACTTCTCAACGGCGTATGGAAGAGTAGGCAAGCGGATGGAGTGGTAAGTGCGGAATCGAACTGTGCAGGCCTTGAGCGCACTACTTCGTGAGGCGAATGGATTACACGGGTCGCTATGCCACACTTCACTAGGCGGATGGATGAGTAGACACACGGAATGGGCGAGTAGGATAGCAGAATGAAGTGGAGTGTGGAGTGGATTTGGTGGCGCACCTCAAATACACATATAAACGAAAGAGAAATTTCACATAAACATGAAATAAACACAATAAATCAAGGTTCATATGTGCTACATCATCTAATAATAAGGATTACACTCATTTACATCAAGCACAAATAAGAGAGAAAGGCAAGAGATACGACCGAATCCGGAGGCTTGTTGTAGATTCTCGGTAGGTATCGTCCAGTTGTCAATCCGCGTCCTAACCTGGTCCCAACTATCATCCGGGGTAGAGGAGGGTTGTCACATCCTCCCAATGGACCCGTCTTCTCCGGTAAACTACAATCCGGCCACGTCTGTTGCGAAGAACGCTTTGCTTGGCGATGAAGATGAGGCTGGAATCCTCTCCGTGAAGCACTTGGATGATGGAGGCGGCCGAGAGGATGCTCCAGCTTTAGATTTGCAAGGAAATGGTGTCCGGAGCTCCTCCTTAAGGTGGGCGGTGATGGAGCGGCGAAAAAGGGCGAAACTGGAGCTCTTGGGCGTGGGAAAGAAGATCTTCTGGTCTAGGGAGAAGTCTGCAGCTTTATAGAAAATAGTCAGAAATTGGTCACGCACGGTCGACCGTGTGTGTACCATACGATATTAAAAGAATAAAGGCCAGGAAGATGAAGAAGCGCCCGTGCGTTTTACTCACACATGGTCGAATCTGACCGTGCGTAAAAATGCACCGGCAAATTCAGAAACCTCGAAATCCGACAAACAACAGGAGGTCGTGCATTTTGTTCGCACACTGTTGAGGCCAACCATGCGTGAAGAAAATGCACGAACGGGGAAGATCACCATATTGACCAGCCGATCATTTTGCACGACCATGCGCCAAGTGAACGCACGACCGTGCGATTCATACATGGTGAATTCTGTGCAGTATGGATGATCTGCCCACCTGCACAACGAATCCACATGCTGGGAACACACCTCCAACACAAGTATAATAACAGAAAAAGAATGGGGAGCACAATATGCTTGCCCCCAACAAAATAGTGCGCAATTGCACACCACAATGGGTCTAAATGAGCACTTAAAGTGAAAGCGCGAACAAGTAAAATATAAGCAAATAAGAACTGAAATTGAAGCGCAAAAGCAGGAAAACTAGCCCTGATAAGTCCATAAAAGTGTATATAAATGGGACTCATCAATATTGTACAAAAGAATCGAATAAATTCAGCGATATTGCCGGTTAAATTGTGGTATCATGAAAATGTTCTTCTAAGTCATTGTGATTTTGGTGATTATCGCTATAATTTGAACCATCTCATCATATTATTTTAAATGTCGCAGCATTGGCGAAATTTTTTTTTTAAAATGTCACAGTTGTTTGGCAACATTTTTGAAGTGTTTCCTTTGTACATTTTGGCAACAGTTTTTAATTGTAACATGACAAGTCAACATTTCAAAAATGTTGCAATATGTCCACCGAAGAACTGTTGCCTATTCTAAGGGTATAGGAAACAATTTTTGTATAGTGTTGCCTAAATGTATGAAAATTGTTGCCTAAGACCTTTGGTAACACGCGTATAGAAAACGCCCATATGGCAACAGTTTTCAATGTCTTGGCAACACTGTGCAGTTTTAGGAAACAGTTTTTAAGTGTTGCTAAAAGCCGAAAATGTTGTAGTGTCAAGAAGTGCGAACAAGTTGTTTTCTCCGCAGTTCAATAAGTTAGTTGTTCGTGCAGTCTGAGGTGGAGGTCTGGCAGATAGCAGGTTAATGACCTATGCTTTTCGTGCGGTCTCAACGATTGTCGTGCGGTCTGCTTTGTTCAGTGGTCTCTAGCGGTCTTAGTTGTTGTTGTTCCACAGTTGATTGTTTGTCTCTATTTTCGCTCCATCTTGTATTCTGATAAATCATTTCACGCCATGTTTGTCTCGAATTGTGATGAAGATAGATTAATACAAGATTCTTGTCTTTCTATTATTGCTAGTTACTTAACTTGTAATGGTTTTAGTGTTCCTGCACCTGATTCCTGCTTAAAAGAAATATTACCTTGGTATCTATGCTGAAATTTATCACCAATTATTAGAGCTAGAATTTTAAACATGGTATCCGAGGGATAGGATGCTTGAGTAGTGATCAACCTCAGTATCTTGCTTGAGATTTTTGGAAGTTCAAGTTTACCAGCGGTATAGCCATGGAAGGAGGTTATACATGAGGTCTTGGTATTGAGCTCCATACGCAGACTAACTTTAAGAAGTGGAAGTCTTGCATGGAGATCAATCCTCTTGGCGAGGATTTATAGGAAGTAGTCGGTGGAGAAGCGAGACAACCAGTGGTAGCTGCTGAAGGGAATGTTGAGCAGGTGAAGGTTTGGAAGAGAACAAATGCTAAGGCAGAGTTCACTCTCAAGCGTGCTATCATTCCTGAGCTCTTTGACAAAATCATTGGATGTCAGTCTGCTACTGAGATTTGGAAAGCCTTGGATGGCTTGTTCAATAATAAGAAGTTAGCATGACAACAATTTCTTGAGAATGAGTTGGCGAATGAAACTGAAGGAGACTTGCTATCTCATCCTTCTTCCTGAAGAAGAAGAACCATTGTGCTAAGATATCGACATTGGACCCGGAAGAGCCTATTTCAGAAGCAAGGCTGAAAAGGCACATAATTCGTGGCTTGAGGAGGGAGTATATGGCCTTTGTTACTTCTGCGCCAGGCTTGGCCAATCAGCCATCATTGCTAGAGCTGGAAAACTTGCTTTCTTCGCAGGAGAGCTTAGATAAGCAGATGGAGGGGATATTTATCTCCGAGGGAGAAAGTGAGGTTCTTGATTCTGGTAAGTGATGGAATAAATTCGCGCTGCATAAAATTAGAATATTATCCACGTATAATTCGATAAGGTAAGTGTACCTATCGCTTTATAGTATAGGATTTAGAAAATCAAGTGTCGTATTTTTCCGGAATTGTTGAGTACTTCTACTCACAAAGAAGAGCTATTATTTTATCGATCGAAAGTTGGGTTTGTTTTGGAAAAACGATTTGGAGAAAATTAACTACGAAGAAAAATTATGATTTAAAGGATTAGCACTTGGTCTTGAATCCCTTTGGAATAAAATATAATTTTATAAAAGATGAAACCGCAAACTCTTATTGAAATATCTTCGACCGTGGAGGTTCCCAGAATATGGTAGAGCCTCTCTCGAGAGAACTACCACCTAACCTTAGGTTGATCGATTAAGACCCCTCGGCCAGTCGAAACCCCTAAGCTTGCTTTAAGCGGTGAACCCCACTATTGGATTTGACTCCAATCCGGGAGATTTGTGTCACCCTCTCTCGAGGAATGCATACAACTCTTTTTATCTTTGAGTGATCTCCTCGTTCGCATGGATCTCTCGATCACTAGCAAACGAATCTTCGATTGAAAGTCATATTCCGGACATATAAAATCAAAACAAAGTAATTCAAAGATAAATCGAAGATAAACAATACGAGAGTTTGCTAATTAGAAAAATTCAAAACATATTTTATTTCATTCCAAAGTTCATCATGCCCAAGTGCTAAAGGAAATTTAGCTACTCATCATAGTAATGGGAATACAAGTAGAAGAAGAAAAATACATGATTAAAAACTAGAATACTTGAATTGAAATTGCATTAATAAAAACTTACAACTTGGAGAAAAATTAGCTAGAACAACAAAAATAGTAAATTAAAGCTGTAAATAAACTCAGAAATTGAGCTCCTTGACTTCTGGAGATTGCTGCCTTTTATAGTTGAAAAATTGGGAGTCACGCCCTTGGTCACGCCCGTGACCAAGGTCGTGTAAGCTGCGTAATTGCTGTCTTGAATGCCCGGGAACGTTGGGGAAGAGAAACCGCCAGAAATCAATTGCATGGCGGGTCACGGCCTTTGTCACACCCGTGACCTAGGGCGTGTCATGACCTTGTCAGAAAACTGCGGGAAACACCGCGAACTGAGTTAATCTGGCGGTTGCGGAAGAGTCACGGCCTCAGTCACGCCTGTGGCCGAGGGCGTGTAAGCTGGAAACGGCTGGAATTGATTGCTGGCTGCATTGAACTCATTCCGGGCGAGTCACGCCCGTGAAATTGACGTCACGCCCTCCATCACGCCCGTGACATAGGGCGTGTAATTTTAATCTGACGTGGCGGCTGACTTCTTCAACTAGAATACGGCGGGGCTATTTCACGGCCGTGACATGATGTCACGGCCTTGGTCACGCCCATGACCTAGGGCGTGTACTTTGTGATTTCGACAGAAATACTCCAAATATTCTCCCGCTTACTCTAATGAGCTTGAAATTGCTATTGGCAGCCCAAATTACCTGAAAAAGAGAAATAAATAAATTAGCGAGATTATTTTTAGAATTTTGACATATATTGACTGATTATTAAATTAAAAACTAAATAAAAACTAAGATAAAATTAGAGTTATAAAATACCCCCATACTTACCCGTTTGCTAGTCCCGAGCAAACAACTTTTCATAGGAGTAGAAAAATCTAAATACTAGAAAAGAAATAAGAACCTAAGGAGTCAAAATGCAAAGTCTTGCGCCTAAGCATATAGAAATCCTAGTAGAAGAACCTATTCAGCATAAAGATTAGCTTATAATTTTCAAAAATGCGTTATAACATATTGTTTTTTCTTTTAAATTGAAAATCCGGTAAATCCTAAAATGATAATTAGGGAGCGGTTAGTGTGTTCACTAAGATCAATATTACACAAATCAATGTTCGGGATAGCCTCCAAAAAAATCCATCAATGACGATGGCCATAGGCTTGCCCTTTCACACTCTCGCCACGGCACTAGTTTAACTCATAAGTATGAATCAATAGGACTTAATTAGGTTGAAATGTGGGATTAGGTTATTTTTGGTGAGGACAAACAAGATAAACATGACGGCTAGTCACACCCAAACCTAAAGTGAGCTCACACAAAATAATCTAAGCATCATTGTAAAAATAATAGCCAAATCCCAATCTTCTTGTTCCCTTTTTTTTTCTTTTTCTTTTGAATTTTTATATCATCATTGTTTTCCTTAATAAAAAAAATGTCCACTAAAATAACAAAAGGCATCCAACACTCACAAAATCTTTTCAAACAATTATTTTCGAGCATAGACTTAGGTGTGTGATTAGGTTGCTTTTTGGGCCTTGGTGAAGAGGATGGTGGAGCTGAAACAAAAAAATAAAGTATTAGGCTCAAAGTGGCTTAACAAAGATAGAATGTTAGGTGCGGGTGCAAAAGCTCAAACGGGCCAATAAAATGCCTATATCATATTCATGCTCATGAATTTAACTTATGCAAATGTCTTGAGAGTCGCTAGAGGCAAGTTCTAGACATCGAGAAAGAATACCCTTCCGTTCAAATTGTGTAATATTTCACTAGTAAACTTCTACATACTCACTTAAAGTATTTTTAGATTCTGCCAGATTCAAGGGAAAAGTAAACAAAAATATTTTTACGCAGTTAGAAAAACATAAATCTAATTTTATGCTGAATAGTTAATTCGACATGAGATCCTACTGACACGCGTACCTAGAACACTGCACGAGTCAACAATTTTATTCCAAAATTCAAAATCTAATGAAGTATATAAAAATTTCCTACAACGCTATGTAAAAGTAAATCTACTAAGAATTTTGCAAACAAGTAAATATAGAAATATTTATGAAAACTATATTTTTTTGTTTGTTTTTTTATAAAAATTTTGGGTGTTGCTTTGCAATAAAACCAGTGTGAAATATCCCCCCCCCCCCCCCCCCCCTCCAATACTTAAAAGAAAACAGTGTCCCCAATGTTTTAGAAATAAGTACGAGTAAAGGAGAGAAAACTTCCCTGATGAAGAACAAATCAATACCCGAGCAATCCTGAAGAAAAACATGGAGTAAAAGCAAAACATTTTTTACATATATTTTTGCATTAATAAAAGAGAAATAAAAACAAATACAAAAGTGCGGTACATAAAATAAAAGATACAGACAACCAAAACTAAAAATCTCTAAGCGTCATCGTCGTCATCCTCCTGCTGATAATAAGCACGCAGATCAGCAAATTCCCGCTGCAGATGCTCCATAGAGGAAGCATGGCGCTGCTCGAGGGTATCAAAATGTGTGTCAAAATGAGCATGCATGGACAGCTGCTCGGTCTGAATCTGATCCAAACGAGTGTGGATCCGCCCAAACTGCTGATCGAAATAAGTTGAGGAGTCGGGCGTAGTAGGAAAATGCTGTTGTGGCAGCTGTGAAAGCTGCAGAGCTGGAGCAACGCCACCGGAATCAGTTTTGAAATCAAGATCGATCGGGTCGCCACCAACTTCGCCAGGAATGGCCTCGTACTCGCGGCCATGCCGACGCATCAAACCAAGGGCCCGTAGGTTTTGGAACGTGATAGGTGCGGGCGTTTGGAGTGGAGCAATGGGAGGAAGTGCATCCCAGAGGCCCAAACGCTTGGCCAAATAAGTAACAAACGAACCTCCATGTAGCACACTAAGCCTCCAATTTTCGGCCTGATGCCGAAAAACATCGCTAGCGCCGAACCAAGATTGAGGGGGACTCATTCGTGCAGGCTATATAAATATAACAGGTCCGCGTGGGTCACTACTCCATGGCTATCGCCGCGAGCGGAAAGTGTAAAAGTGAGGAGGTAGTGGAGATAGCGTAAGTCGGGGGAGAGGAGATTACCCATGGATTTTTGTTGGCGAATATGGATTGGGGTCGTTAATGATTTCCGCCCAAAATCCGTGGAGGTTATAATAGCGAGGGAAATCGAGGGGCAGAGCGGTGTAGGACTCCGTAACGGTGATAGCCTCATCGCAGAAGCCCATGAGAACGTTGAACTTACACAAAGGAAGGTTTCGCGAAAGTCCGCCCATTCGGAATTCAAGAACGTTGTCGGCCCCGGCCTAGTGGAAATCAAACGAAGAGAAAAACTCCACCGTCAGCTCGTAGTACGCCAGCTCCGAAATGGAGAAGAAAGGAGCCCACCCCGGAGTAGTGAGGAAATCTCGCACCGCGTTGGCCTGCCCGAGGGTGGTGAGAAAGTTACAATCGTTGACGCGAAAAACTCCAAATTCTTTCCCACAGAGGCGGTTACTCCGTTCTTGATGAGTGGGATGGGGAAAATTGAGCATAGCCTCCGCATCAAAAGAGTCATCGGGGTGTGAAGAGGAGGCCTCGCCAATGGCGTGGTTGCGACGGCGGGCGGCCATTTGGAAGGAAGAGATGAAGAATTCGGCCAAAGAAGAGAGAAAATAAGGGACAGATATGGGACAAGGTGTGGAGAAAAGAGAGGGGGAAGGGGCTTTAAATAGGAAAAAAAATTGGGGCCGCGCCCCCGGTCACGCCCGTGACCGAGGGCGTGTAAGGGGCGACAGGTAAAAGCTGGCGTGAGGGAGGAATCCGAGGTTTGACCGGTCAAAAGGCAGAATTTTGGCATGCCACGCCCTAGGTCACGCCCGTGACCGAGGGCGTGTAACTGGCGAAATCAGGAGGACAGGGGATCCAATACGTGCTGGTCAAAAATCGGTTTCTGAGATGTCACCACCCAGGGTCACGCCCGTGACCATAGGCATGACTTGGCTGTCACGGGCGTGACAGTCAAATGGAATCTTTGACCGGTTGCGGTGGAGGTGTTGCGCCAGCTGTATAATTCATGGCTGAGACATTCTAAAGTCACGGGCGTGACTCGAGTTGTCACGGGCGTGACATCTCAAATTGAGCCCGTGAGCGCCGGGTTAGGCGAAAATGGTCTTCCATTAATGCCACGCCCGTGCCCAAGCTTGGTCACGCCCGTGACCTTTATGGAAGACGGAATGGAGGGCAACTCGTCGAAAAACTCGCCAGGAAAACGAATCAAAACGCACCACACCCTTGTCATGGCCGTGACTGAGGCCGTGACTAAGACCGTGTAACACATTTTTTCAGAAACATATATATATATATTTTTGTTTTTGTAAATTTTTATCTTTTTAGTTTTGAAAAAAAAACAAGGTAATAAAATAAAAAGAAAAATACTAATAATAAAGTACCGACTTGGAGAGCAGGGTTTCATGCGTAAGTGTGAGTGATCGTTATCTCGCAAATCTTCTCCAAACCTACAAAATTGTTAGTAACAAAAAAATAATAATAACATGATTCTTTTGTTTTTTTTTTGATAGAAACAATAAGAAAAACAAAACAAAAACACTTTTTTTTTGTTTTGTTTTTTCTAAAAATATATATGTAGTTTTTTTGTGATTCATTTTTATATTTTCATATGTTTTTGTAAATTTAAAATTTTAAAAAGAAAAACATAAACAAAAATCTTAATATAAAATCCTTTCTCTTTTTTTTTGAGACATTATTTTTAAGAGCGAAAAATAAAACTATGGGTTGACTCCCAAGAGCGCTTTGGTTACGATCGTTGAGCTCGACTATAGTGGCGTGCCGGTCTTTACCTTGTTCTAAATTTATCATCAAATGATGATAACGGATTTGAGAGATGCAAGGTGGGTGAATTTGTTCATTGAATTAAAATATTCTCATACCCCATTCGGAGGAGAAGAATGCCCTCACAAACATCAAATATTGCTCGCGTAGTGGCCAAGAAGGGACGGACAAGGATAAGAGGTATCCCGACGTCTTCTTCCATATCAAGGATAACGAAGTCTACCGGTAAAGTAGACTCGCCAACCTCAACTGGCAAATTATGAATCACCCCTAAGGGTGTCTTCACGGAGCGATCGACCAATTGTAATTTGATGCCCGTGGGTGTAGGTTCTCCTAATTGTAATTTTTGGGCTAAGCTATAGGGGATAATATTAACACTAGCGCCCAGATCGGCGAAAGCGTTTGAAACATGGGTAGTTCCTATAGTGCATGGAATTTTAAAATTAGAATTAATATTATTAGCTCGTTGATCAAACGAGCGGGATAAGGAAGACAGGGTTGAAATTCTGGAAGAGGACGGGATGATGGGGTAGGTGAAATTTCCTCTTCAAGATCGGTGTCCGAATCATCCGCAAAGGTCACCGCCTAGACATTTGAAGTTGTCGACGGTGTTCTTTTCGGCTGATCGGTGACCATTTTTAAAAGTTGCCCCACTTGATTCTCCAAATTCCGCAACGACCCTTGTAAATTGCGGACATCCGCATCATTTTTAGAAATATATTTATTAACTACTTCCTCGAGAGAAGGCGTTTTAGGGGCTTGCAGTAGAAGAGATGAATTAGGAGGAGCAAGGGGAGCATTACCCTTGTTACCTTGATTTCCCCAAGATAAATTGGGGTGGTTCCTCAAACCTGGGTGGTATGTGTTGCCGTATTGATTGTTCCCCGGATTGAAGGGTGGCCGGTTCGGATTACCCATGTAATCCACATGCTCCGCCGCATTTTGATTAGGCTCCTAGGTAGGTGTAGAAGAGGGAGCAGTTATCCCTTCTAGTTTCTTGCTAAGTAGCTCAACCTGTAGAGACAAATTAGTAATTGAATCAATTTCATACAGCCCGGCCAGTTTATTTGAGCGAGACCTGGGTGTACTCCATTGATAAGTGTTCATGGCCATCCCCTCAATAAGCTCTTGCGCAGCCGCCGGTGTTTTGTTATTTAGAATACCACTGGCGGTGGCGTCAATCATTTGATGTGTTTGGAGATTGAGACCATTGTAGAAGGTCTGAATCTGTAACCAATCGGAGATTGCATGATGGGGGCATCGACGCAAATGTTCCTTAAACCGCTCCCAAGTATCATAAAGCGTTTATGATTCAACTTGGGAGAAAGAAATGATATATTTACGCAATTGGGCTGATTTAGCAGGCGGAAAATATTTCATGAGAAACTATTCCGTCATTTGAGCCCATGTGGTGATAGATCCTCTCGGAAGAGAATTCAGCCACTGCTTAGCTTTATTGCGCAATGTGAAAGGAAAAAAGCTGAAGCCTTATTGCGTCATCGGATACCCCATTAATTTTGAAAGTATCGCATATTTCTACAAAACTAAAAATATGCGCGTTGGGGTCCTCGTCTTATAGCCCATCAAATTGTACATATTGCTGTACCATTTGAATGATGCTTGGCTTCAACTCAAAGTTATTGTTCGCTATAGCGGGGCGGACAATACTAGATTGGGTATCTTGCAGATTAGGTTGTGCATAATAGGACATAGTCCGCTGCGCGACCTCATCCGGGTTTGGATCACCCATATCAGAAGAACAGGAGGAAGAAGTAGAAGAAGAAGAAGGAGAAGTGTCACCTACGGACTCCTCGATCGGATCTTGAGAATTTGGTCCTTGAAATCTTAAGCGTCGCCGAATGGTTTGCTCGATTTCCGGATCCAATTCAAGAAGATCGGACGGATTCCTTTGGGTCATACACAAAAAGAAAAACGTAGGAAAGAGAAAAAAAGTTAAAATTAATAGAACTAAGCTTTCAAAATATCAACAATAATTCCCCGGAACGGCGCCAAAAACTTGATGGAATAAATTCACGCTGCTTAAAATTAGAATATTATCCACATATAATTCGATAGGGCAAGTGTACCTATCACTTTATAGTATAGGATTTAGAAAATCAAGTGGCGTATTTTTTCGGGCTTGTTGAGTACTTCTACTCACAAAGAAGAGCTATTTTTTTATCGATCGAAAGTTGGGTTTGTTTTGGAAAAACGATTTGGAGAAAATTAACTACGAAGAAAAATTATGATTTAAAGGATTAGCACTTGTTCTTGAATCCCTTTGGAATAAAATATAATTTTATAAAAGATGAAACCGCAAACTCTTATTGAAATATCTTCGACCGTGGAGGTTCCCAAAATATGGTAGAGCCTCTCTCGAGAGAACTACCACCTAACCTTAGGTTGATCGATTAAGACCCCTCGGCCAGTCGAAACCCCTAAGCTTGTTTTAAGCGTTGAACCCCACTATTGGATTTGACTCCAATCCAGGAGATTTGTTTCACCCTCTCTCAAGGAATGCATACAACTCTTTTTATCTTTGAGTGATCTCCTCGTTCGCATGGATCTCTCGATCACTAGCAAACGAATCTTAGATTGAAAGTCATATTCCGGACATATGAAATCAAAACAAAGTAATTCAAAGATAAATCGAAGTTAAACAATACGAGAGTTTGCTAATTAGAAAAATTCAAAACATATTTTATTTCATTCCAAAGTTCATCATGACCAAGTGCTAAAGGAAATTTAAATACTCATCATAGTAATAGGAATACAAGTAGAAGAGGAAAAATACATGGTTAAAAACTAGAATACTTGAATTGAAATTGCATTAATAAAAACTTACAACTTGGAGAAAAATTAGCTAGAACAACAAAAATAGTAAATTAAAGCTGTAAATAAACTCCAAAATTGAACTCCTTGACATCTGGATATTGCTGCCTTTTATAGTTGAAAAATTGGGAGTCATGCCCTTGGTCACTCACGCCCGTGACCAAGGGCGTGTAAGCTGCGTAATTGCTGTCTTGAAAGCTTGGGAACGTTGGGGAAGAGAAACCGCCGAAATCAATTGCATGGCGGGTCACGGCCTTTGTCACGCCCGTGACCTAGGGCGTGTCTTGACCGGGTCAGGAAACGGCGGGAAACGCCGCGAACTGAGTTAATCTGGCGGTTGCGTAAGAGTCACGGCCTCACTCACTCTCGTGACCGAGGGCGTGTAAGCTGGAAACGGCAGGAATTGATTGCTGGCTGCATTGAACGCATTCCGGGCGAGTCACGCCCGTGAAATTGAGGTCACGCCCGTGACATAGGGCGTGTATTTTTAATCTGACGTGGCGGTTGACTTCTTCAACTGGAATACGGCGGGGCTGGTTCACGACCGTGACATGATGTCATGCCCTTGGTCACGCCCATGACCTAGGGTGTGTACTTTGTGATTTCGACAGAAATACTCAAAATATTCTCCTGCTTACTCTAATGAGCTTGAAATTGCTATTGGCAGCCCATATTACCTGAAAAAGAGAAATAAATAAATTAGCGAGATTATTTTTAGAATTTTGACATATATTGACTGATTATTAAATTAAATACTAAATAAAAACTAAGATAAAATTAGAGTTATCAGTAAGAAGAAGAGATGGGACAAGAAGAAAAAGTCACCTAGAGGTGATGGTCCATCTACTTCATATCAGTAGGAGAGGATCTATGATCCTAACCATGATAGGAAGAAGAAGGAAAGGCCAAGGTGCTTCAGGTGCAACAAGCCTGGTCACTTCAAGAGAGACTGCAGAGTTAATCTTTAGCCAGGGCATGCTGCAGGAAAGGAGGAGGCTGGTTCCAATGGTGAATGTAGTTAGGGTCGTGGTGTCTTCATGACGGGCACTTGTGTTAGTGCTTTGGCCTCCATCAACTATGAAGATGATTGGAGTGTGGACTCAGGATGTGGTCATCACCTCACCGGGGATAGTCGAAGTTCTCTTCTCTGCAGGCCTACTAAAGTAATGATGTTAGTATTACAGTTGATGATACTGTTCATGCAGTCAAAAAGGAAGGTATCATTTCTTTTGGCAGTGATAGAGATCCACTAACCTTGAGGAGTGTATATCATGTGTCGGGTATGAAGAAGAACCTCTTCTTTGTGACCAAATGCTGTAGATGCGGGATATCACATTCTGTATGGCCCAACAGAAGTGATGTTTCTCTGAAATGTGTCAATCGTGAAGGCTGAAGTCATTCATGTAGGAAGGAGGGTGAAGGACTTGTTTGTGTTATCAACAAGTTCTATGTTGATAAGATCAGAGCAAACAACAGCGCTGCTATCTGGCATGGGAGGCTTAGGCATTTTGGTATGGATAAGCTGAAGGCTATGGTGGCAAGAGGCCTGGTGAATTTCTTGCCTAGTCTATCATCCTTTTGTGATGGTCACATTAGTGCTAGATGTCAATTTGCTAAGGCTCAACGCCTTCCATTTAACTAGTTACAAACCAGATGCAAAGCACCATTGAATTTTCTTCATGGTGATTTGTTTGGACTCACCGCAACTGCCAGTCATGGAGGTAGCATGTATATGCTGGACTTGATTGATGATTTAACTAGGTATACCTAGGTACACATTGTGAAGGAGAAGTCTGAGGCATTCAGGAAGTTTGTTGTGTTCAATGATCTTGTCGATGGCCGTCTTGGCTTGCGGATCAAGAAGTTGAGAACTGACAATGGAGGGGAGTTCACCACAAGTGAGTTCTTCAACTTCTGCAGGAAGAATGGCATCCAGAGGGAGCTCTCTTGTGCATATACTTCACAACAGAATGAAGTTACAGAACGAAAGATCCATCATTTGATGGAGACCAGCAAATGTTGGCTTCATACTAAAAACATTCCTAGGTCCTTCTGGGTGGAGGGAATGTCTTGTGCAGCCTATGTCATCAATAAGATGCCCTCAGTGCTATCAACATGAAGACTCCAAATGAGTTGATGTTCAAGGAGAGGCCAAGTTTGGAACACTTTCAAGTGTTCGGATCTACCTGCTAGTTGCATATTCTTGATGCCCTTAGAATGAAGTTAGATGTGAAAGCAAGGAAGCTAGTGTTTGTTGGTTATGATGACCAGAAGAAGGGTTGGAGATGCATGGATGCAAATACATGAAGGTATGTTGTCACAACCCGCATATTCTCCGATTTTAGGAATATCAGAGTAAGTAAAAATATGCGTCATGATGCCACGTCATGCAGGAGACAACTGCAGACACTCAGGAGGGAACCTATTACTTATTTAAATCAAACATGATTACATGATAATTCATCATTTGAAATCATTTATTAGGGTTTGGAGTAAGAACTGTGTATCTCAGTTCGTGGATCAACTAGTCTACCGAGAAAATATAAGAAATTTGCAGTGAAAAAATACTTGATTTTATTCACTTTAGGTCCTATATGCACGTGATGACAGGACATAAAGTAAATGATATGTACATATCTAGGCGTAGTATAAGTATAGAAAATACCTTTAGGTAACTTTAAAACTAAGGATTTAAGTTAAAAGAATGCGATGAGGATGGAAGAAAAATCCTTTTATAACTATGATGCACCTTGACATAAATCATTCATGTAAGTTTATAAAGGATGTAGTCTAAATCACCTAGAGGGGGGGGGGGTGAATAGGCTTCTTTTATTTTCTTGTAATTAGTCTATCTGTTTTCTGGTTTAGAGCAAGTAAATGATCAAACACACAGAAAGCATACAAGAATCTATAGTGGTTCCCCAAGACAGTGTTTCTATGGGTAGTCCACTTTCCCCCTTCACCCTTCTAACAGTGTGTTAGATAGGGCCAAGTCCTCCAAGCTCGGCTCCAAGAGCTTACAACACAGATCCCTCAGGATCTCTCTGGTTTTCCCAACCCTACCTCAAGCACAGCATTCCTACCTCAGATCAGCCACTGATCCTACAACTCAGACCACAGCAGGTCCAACAAACTCAGGCCTAAATAGCCCTACCTCAGAGGAATCCACCTCCTACTACTCAAACACCTTCCAGGTCCTACCTCAGAGGAATCCTCCTCCTACAGCTCAGGCAATAAAGCCATACAACTCAGCTCAACAGATACTACAAAATCAGGCCTTCAGCCCTACAACTCAGGCTATAAAGCCCTACAACTCAGAACCCAAAGGTTCCTACAATCTCAGACCAAATGGTCCTACAAACTCAGGCAAGCAGAAAAGTGAGTTTAAATCTTACTACAGCAGATAACAGTTGAAGGAAGTCTCCTGTAGTTCCTGTACAGCTTCTGCTTCCTTGTAGCTGGAGATGTTGATGGTAGCTACTATCTGATCTTACTCTTCAGATGAAGGATGGAAGATTACCTTGCTCCTTGTGGAGGAGCTTTCTTTTTCTCTCTTCTTCTTCTTGCATGTTCAGTGAGTAGTAGGAGAAAGACGAGAGCTTCGACCGTCAATGGAACAGTTGATTTCTTTTGGCATGCAACTGAGTTGATTCATAAGTGCCCTAATTTCTTCTTTTATACATCTCTGTTTTTCTACGACTCTTAGCCGACCTTCTGACAATTATGGGAGAGACTGGTGGACCCCACACTGCCATTCTGCAACTTGCACCATGGGCAGAACTCGCAATCTGCGTTCGACGGACTCATTATGCTCTGCGTTTGACGAACTCCATTCTGAGTTCGATGAACACGCAAAATCTCAGCGCTTGCTTCTTTCTGTCTTTGCGTTCGACGAACTGCCTTCTCCATTCTACGAACACGCTAAGTCTCAGCTGTTTCTTCTGTCTCAGCTGTTTCATCTTTCTCATCTTAGCGTTCAACGAACTTGGTTCTGGGTTCGACAAACAGTTCTCTGCGTTCGACGAATACACTAGATCTTTTCTATCTGCAACTCCATTCCCATCTCACGGATCCGCTGAGAAAGTGAGCTCATCTCAGCAGTTTTGACCCTTCGTCTCAGCGGTTCTACTGAGACAATTCTTCATCTCTCAGGAATTGATTTCTCTTGAACTAAGGGCATGATTGGCCCTTTCTCTTGAGTCACCTGAACCTGTATTTCTTATAGAAATATGGCTTTATCAAATACAACTTTGTACTTAATATTGCATGATGACCCCTCTTCAAATCAAGGGAATTTGAGGGCAAATTCCCAACAATCTCCCCCGTATTTGAAGAGGGCAAAATACCTGCCAATGCTAAGTAGCAACTTTATCAAAGAATATGGCATATCACAGATATTGAGAGTTATTGCATTTCATGACATATGAAGATAAAGAAGATTTCTGTTGACATTAACAATTTCTTACCCATGTGAATTATCATTTGATACAAATGTCAACTACACATAAAGATGTATTACATTTATGTTCATTAAGTGAAGATTCGGCATTTCTTCATTATTGAAAGAACTTAGCACAGAATACTGAAGGTAGAAACACCGATATTTAAGTGCAACATACATATACTAACAGTAAATAACACAATATGATTTTCAGAAGATGAAATATCATTTCATTTAAATGATCAAAACAGACATAAACAATCAGTTCAAGTCATATTTATACATTGAATAATTTAAGGAGCTTCTAAGAGTAGAGTCTTCTTGGATGGTCCTTGGGAAGAGCTTTCTCCTTCTTCTACAGATTTTCTCATCCTAGCTTCAGCAGCAGCCTTCATCTTTTCCTTCACTTTGAAGTATAGAAATGGCTTGGGAAGGTATCTTGGGGGATCCTTATAGGAGTTTCCCTTCTTACCATATTTTCTTTGAGAATCCTTTCCCTTAGAGATTCCCTCTCTAGGTGCTTGATCCATTCAGCAGATGAGTAGACATGGTCAATATCCTTGAGTGGATTGCTATGGCTGACCCAGGTGTTGACTACAATTGTATCCAATTCCAGATTATCATCCTCACAGAGTGGATCTTCTATTCTTTCCATCCTCTTCTGGTCCATATATTCTTCAGCAGTCTGAATGCCCTCCCTCCTTCTCCTCTTTGATTCCCTCTCATCTTGAATCAGTTCAGATTGACCTTGAAAGTCAAAATCTTCAGGTCTGTTTGGATTCAATACAGGAAGGTTTAAGGCAATTCTTGTTCCTTATAACACCTTTAGACTGGTGATCCAATGACCATCATTTATCTTCTTAACCACAGTTAGAAGATTTTCTTGAATTGCATTTGATGCATTATTGACCTCTTCCACCACTTGCTTATGGGCTGCTTCCTGGTTAGTGAGTAGCAGGTGGTGGGCATTCTCCATATTGGTATTTAACCTTATGTGAGCTCCTTTTAGTTTAGCACTTAGCTTGGCAACTTTCTCCTCCCCCTTTTTGCCTTCTTCAAATATCTTTTTCTCTATTTCAGAGTGTTGATCCATTATGGATTGGGAGAGTGTTTGAAAAGTGCTGTCCACATCCTCCAAAATGTTTTCCTTTGCCTTGTCAATGTGGGACATGACATGCATGCTAGATGTGTTAGCCACTTGAGCCATCCTGCCAACTGCTTTCTCCCAGACATTCTTGTAAAGATGATTCTTTAAATATGTAATGTCCTTTGTGGAGTCCCCTTGATGATATGCAATTTGCTTCAGAATAGTCTGCTGGGCAGCAACAGTTCCTTTGGCCATCTCAAACCATCTGGTCATTTGTTAGAGAATATGAGCAGATGCAGTTGTGACATCATCAATCTGGGTACTCAGCTCAGTCCTTACTGCAGCCACCCTTGATTCCATTCTTTGCTCACTAGCTTGGATCTCCTGAGTCAATGCTGTTCTTGTAGCATATAACTCCTCCCTTATTTGAACAGTTACACCTTGAACCTTTTCAGCAACAAGCTCTTTCACAGATAACATCTGACCCTCAATGATGGATTTTATTGAGTTCAGCAGGTCAGATGTATCTAGCCCATATGTTGGCCTTACCTGGGCCACTTATTTCTCCACCACCTCTTCAGCTCCATTATTGCTCTTCTCCTTAACAGGTTCTTGTCTGGGCAATTCTTCAGAGGAAGGTAGAACTTCAATGTTGTCATCTACCCTGATGATCTCTTCACCATTCTGAGCTTTGGATCTTCCATCATCTGGGCAGTGCTCCCCCTCAATAGCACCCCCACCACCTTCTCCAAAGTGAGAGCTGATAAGTAGTATTTTTATAACTTTTTAATAGAAAATCTTGTAAATATTTAATATGAATTTTCTATTTTATGTCAAATTTAGGTTATAAGTAGTTCTTTTTGTAATTTTGATTCTAACTTAGCTTAATTTCGATATTTGCAGATTTTTGGGACAAATCGGGAAAAATGGCATGACACGCCCCAGGTCACGCTCGTGACCAAGGGAGTGTAACCTGAAGATCAGTCCAGAATCGATGCCGCGCTGTTTGAACCAGTCCACACCAAGTCACGCCCCAGGTCACGCCCGTGACCCAAAGTCACGCCCGTGACTGGGGGCGTGTAATCTTAGAATCTTCCACGTGGAGCCGCCGTTGAGACGAGGAGATGCTGTCGAGAAGTCAACCTAAGTCACGCCCGTGACCCACATGTCACGGCCGTGACTTTCCAGCCTGATCCCTGCTCTGCCGCCGCGCCGAATCGAGCCCACACCGCATTTAATGAAGCCGTCCAAAGTCACGGCCGTGACCCGACATGTCACGCCCGTGACATGTCACTTTTCGCCGCGCCGTCCAGAAAGCCCACGCCGCTGCCGGATCCAATGTTACAGTGATTACACGCCCTTGGACACGCCCGTGACCGAGGGCGTGTAACTTGAAAATTTTGCCTATAAATTCAGAGGCTCTCCTTGAGTCCAGGGTTAAAAAATTTGGAGAGGTGGAGGTGCTGTTAGAGTTGAGAGTGAGTTTTTTTTCAAGTTGATGTTCATGTCTTAAAGCTTTCATGTTCTCTTCCTTTCCTTTTTATGCAATGTTTTAGTTTAACTTTCATGTACTAGTTCTCTTTTTAGCTTGTAATCTTCATTTCTTTAGCTTTGTAATCGCTTCTTAACTTTGTAATCGTTTTGATTTTCAATAAAATTTATTTAACTTTTCATTCCATGCTCTCTTTCCTTCCTTAGTATTTTCTCCTTTATGAATGTTAATTTTCCTTTCCCTTCATGCAATGTTTTAACCTTTTCATTTAGATTGCAATTAGTTTCTCTTTTTTGCTAAGTAAACAAAACCTCAAATTTTTGTCGATAAGATAATGGTGATTTTCCTCGAAGTAGAAGTAATCAACGCGCCCCGTGGAATACGACCTTGATATTCCTAAATATCCTATACTATAGATGATAAGGTACACTTGCCTTTATCGGATATAGTTTTGGAGAAAAATCTAAAATCCGCGCATGCAATTTTCATATCAAGTTTTTGGCGCCGTTGCCGGGGACTTTGCGTAGATATTTTGAAAAGAGGATAGCTATTAATTTTATCATGCTTTTTTTATTTTACTTTGCTTTTTCTAAATTTCGAAAAGAAAAAAAATATTTTAGTTTTTCTTCTTCTTTTCTTCTCTTTTTAGTGTATGACCCGAGGTATCACTTCGATTCTTCCTTTTGATCTGGAGATCGAGCGAACCCTTTTGAGGCACCGCCGCTCTCGTGATCAGGGAAATCAAATAGATTCCGAAGAGTCGATCGGGGACACTAACGCAGCGAATATGGATCATAATCTTAATCCTCCTAATCTTAACGAGCCAAATCCTAATGAGGACGCGCAACGGACCATGTCCTATTATGCGCGGCCGAATTTGGAAGGCACACAATCGAGTATTGTTCGCCCCACGGTGGCGAACAATAATTTTGAGATCAAGTCCAGCATCATACAAATGGTGCAACAATCGGTGACCTTTGATGGTCAACCGGACGAGGATCCAAATTCACATATCTCTTACTTTCTTGAAATTTGCGACACTTTTAAGATCAATGGCGTCACCGATGACGCCATTCGATTACGTCTTTTTCCTTTTTCTTTGCGGTCTAAGGCCAAGCAGTGGCTGGGCTCCCTACCTAGGGGATCCATCACTACATGGGCCGAAATGGCAGAAAAATTTCTTAATAAATATTTCCCGCCTTCAAAGACCGCTAAATTGCGCACGGATATTGCATCGTTCATGCAAATCGACTCGGAGACTCTCTATGACACATGGGAGCGCTTCAAGGAGCTTTTGCGTCGATGCCCTCACCATGCACTTGCCACTTGGCAACAAGTGCAAATATTTTATAATGGCTTAAATCTCCAAACGAGGCAAATGATTGATGCGGCCGCCGGGGGGACATTAAATAATAAAACCCCCATCGCCGCTCAAGAGCTTTTCGAAGAGATGGCCACAAATGCGTATCAATGGAACATGCCCCGAGCGCGGCCTAATAAGCCAGCCAGAATTTTTGAAATAGACGCAAACGCAAATTTGGCTTTACAAGTTGAGCGCTTAACAAAGCAAGTGGCGGAGATGTCTGCTTCCTCCGCCACTCCTCCTTGGGCCAATAACGTTTTAATTGAAGAACATGTTGACTACATGGGAAATCCACCTCGGCCTTCCTATAACCCGAACACCGCTCCGTATAATAACACCTACAATGCGGGTTATAGGAATCATCCGAATTTCTCATGGAGCAACCAAGGAAATGCTCAGCGTCCTATGAATTTAAATCAACCTCCCCCTAATCAACTTCTTAACTTAACTTCGCCTCCAAATTTGATTTCTCAAAATTATAATCCACCCGGTTTTCCGCCGCAACAGCAAAAACTCTCTCCGATTGAAGAGTTTTTTGCAAAATATGTTGCTACAAATGAAACGAACATCCGGAACCTTACCGGATCAATCAAAAATTTAGAGAATCAAGTGGGCCAACTCGCAAAGATGATTTCTGAGCGTCAACAAGGAGCACTACCGGGGAACACCGAGCAAAATCCAAAGGAGAGCGCGCACGCGATTACACTCCGAAGCGGGAAGGAGGTGGTTCAAAATCAGGACGAACCCAAGGTAATTTCCTCTCCTCCTCCTACTTTTATTTCATCTTCGAATCTGCCCGCTACGATAGCTCCGCACACTTCTATTTTAAATCCGGGCGCTCCTACTTCTAATATTCCGTACCCATCGAAATTTAAAAATGAAAGCGCCGAAAAAAATTATAAAAAGTTTTTAGATGTTTTAAAACAAATCCATATTAATGTACCTTTCTGCGAGGCTATCTCACAAATGCCTAAATATGCGAAATATCTTAAGGAGTTGCTCTCCAATAAGAAAAAGTTAGAAGATATTTCGCATATTTCTTTAAACGCAGAATGCTCCGCGGTTGTACTTAACAAATTGCCGAAAAAAGAAAATGACCCGGGACGGTTCTCCATCCCATGTCTTTTTGGCAATTCGTTAGTAAAACACGCCTTAGCGGATCTTGGAGCAAGCATCAACCTTATGCCGTTTTCTTTGTTCAAAAAGTTAGGTCTAGGAAATCCAAGGCCCACTCGAATGAGTATCCAATTAGCGGATCGTTCTTTAAAATATCCGATAGGAATAGTGGAGGACGTGCTCGTCAAGGTTGACAAATTCATCTTCCCGGTGGATTTTGTCATTCTTGACATCGAAGAGGATGCCGAAGTACCCCTCATACTCGGCCGCCCCTTCCTTGCCACCTCCCGCGCTATTATCGACGTAAGTAACGGAAAGCTCCTCCTACGGGTTGGAGACGATGAAGTTACTTTCGGCATAAATTCCTCGATGCGGAACACGCTAGAAAATGACGATTCATGTTTTTACTTAGAAGAGTGTTGTGAGTTCGATTCATCCCTCGAGTTAGTTTCATCGGCGAATAGTGATTCCGAGCCCGTAGAGCTCTTTTGCGATGAAGATGAAGTCTCTCACCCCACACCACCCGAACCATTATTTTTAGAAAAATTAAAAATCAAGACTTCTTACGAAGAACCACCCGAATTAGAGTTGAAACAACTCCCCCCTCACCTTAAATACTTGTTTTTGGAAAAAGAGTCTAAGCTACCCATCATCATTTCATCCGATCTTAGCAACTCAGAAATTTCTGAGTTGACTATAGTCTTAAGAAAGCACCGCCACGCAATTGCGTGGCAATTATCGGACATTAAGGGTATAAACCCATCTTTCTGCACTCATAAAATATTTCTCGAAGATAATTCCCGAAATTCAGTCCAGCCTCAACGACGGCTAAACCCTAAAATGAAAGAAGTCGTTAAGGCCGAAGTTATAAAACTTCTGGACGCGGGGATCATCTACCCGATATCGGACAGTACTTGGGTTAGCCCAGTACAAGCAGTGCCAAAGAAAGGTGGTGTTACGGTAGTTGCGAACGAAAATAACGAATTGATCCCAACCCGTACTGTTACGGGTTGGCGGATGTGCATCGACTATCGGAAATTAAATGATGCCACCCATAAGGATCATTTCCCTCTACCATTTATCGACCAAATTTTAGAACGCCTTTCGGGTCACTCCTACTACTGTTTTCTCGATGGTTTGTCGGGATACTTCCAAATTCCGATTTCGCCCGATGACCAAGAGAAAACCACTTTCACTTGTCCCTTTGGCACCTTCGCTTATCGAAGGATGCCATTCGGTCTTTGTAACGCGCCAGCTACATTCCAAAGATGTATGCTGGCAATTTTTGACGAGTTAGTGGAGGAGGTGATGGAAGTATTTATGGACGATTTTTCCGTGTACGGGAGTTCTTTTGAAAATTGTTTAAAAAATCTCGAGCGCGTGTTGCAGCGATGTGAGGAAACAAATTTAGCGCTTAATTGGGAAAAATGCCATTTTATGGTCAAGGAAGGACTAGTCCTTGGCCATAAAATTTCGGGCAAGGGGATCGAGGTCGATAGGGCCAAGATTGAATTAATTGAAAAACTCCCCCCTCCCACAAATGTAAAAGCTATTAGGAGTTTCCTAGGCCACGCGGGGTTCTATCGGCGCTTTATATATAATTTTTCAAAAATTACAAAGCCGTTAACCCATCTTCTCGAGAAAGATTCTTCTTTTCTTTTTAGCGATGAATGTCATTTAGCTTTTCAACTTATCAAAGAAAAACTTATAAACTCCCCGATTCTAGTCGCGCCGGATTGGTCGCTCCCTTTTGAAATCATGTGCGACGCGAGTGACATTGCGGTTGGTGCCGTTTTAGGCCAACGGGTGAGTAAGTATTTCCACCCTATCTATTATGCGAGCAAAACACTCACGCCGGCACAAGCAAATTACACCACGACCGAGAAGGAACTTCTAGCAATCGTTTTCGCCTTCGATAAGTTTAGGTCGTATATCACCCTCTCGAAAGTCATCGTCTTCACGGATCACTCCGCACTTAGATATCTTTTAAGCAAATCGGATGCCAAACCTCGTCTTTTGCGATGGATCCTCCTCTTGTAGGAGTTTGACTTAGAGATCCGGGACAAAAGGGGAGCCGAAAACTTGGCGGCCGATCATCTCTCCCGTTTAGAAAATCCCGCCTCGGACGTATTAATAGAATCTGACATTAATGATAAATTTCCCGAAGAGCGCCTCCTTGCTCTCAAAAATATTAATTCATCGTCTACCCCCTAGTTTGCAGATCTGGCTAACTATTTAGTAGCCCGGGTCCTGCCAAAAGAAGTCTCGAGTCAGCAAAAGAAGAAATTCTTTTCTGATTTAAAATTTTACTTTTGGGAGGACCCCTTTTTATTCCATGTATGCGCAGACCAGGTAGTAAGACGATGCGTCTCGAGTGAGGAAGGCCTAAAAATTTTACGTCATTGTCATGAGGGACCCACCGGAGGTCATTATCATTCAAACCGAACCGCGAGGAAGGCGCTGGAGGCGGGCTTTTATTGGCCCTCGCTCTTCAAAGATGCTCACAACCTTGTGAGTTCTTGCGACAGCTGCCAGCGGTCGGGGAACATCTCTCGTCGGGATGAGATGCCCCAAAACATTTTCTTAGAATGCGAAATTTTCGATCTTTGGGGCATTGATTTCGTTGGTCCTCTCCCTCCTTCGTTTTCAAATAAGTATATTCTAGTAGCGGTCGACTACGTGTCAAGGTGGGCGGAAGCGCAAGCTCTCCCCACCAACGATGCGCGAGTCATCGTTAACTTTTTAAAAAAATTATTCTCTCGATTTGGCACTCCGCGCGCTATTGTGAGTGATCGGGGCACCCATTTTTGCAATACTCAATTCACAAAAATCTTAGCAAAATATGGTGTTACACACAAATTATCCACTGCATATCACCCACAAACGAGCGGCCAAGTTGAAGTTGTTAATCGAGAATTAAAACGGATCTTAGAAAAAACGGTTTCTATTAATCGGAAGGATTGGGCAATAAAGCTCGATGACGCGATATGGGCCTATCGAATGGCGTACAAGACCGCTATCGGTTGTACACCGTATCGAATGGTTTATGGCAAGGCTTGCCACCTTCCGGTCGAATTAGAACATCGCGCATTTTGGGCGCTTAAATTTTTAAACATCGATTCCACTCTAGCGGGAGAACAAAGAAAATGTCAAATGAACGAATTAGATGAGTGGCGAGCGAACGCATATGAGAGCAATAAATTATATAAGGAGCGAACAAAGTTTTATCACGATAAGCATATAAAATTTCCAAAAACTTTTACGCCGGGCGATCTCGTCCTCCTTTATAATTCCCGCCTTCGCCTTTTTCCGGGAAAACTAAAATCCCGATGGACCGGACCCTTTATTGTTAAAGAGGTTTGGTCCTATGGGACAATTTTAATTTCCCACCCAGAAAAAGGTACCTTCAAAGTTAACGGGCACCGCCTTAAATTATATCTTCCGGGAGAGTTACCAAATGAAAAGAGTGATTCAATTGTTTTTCAACCTTTAATATGTCCGGCAAGTGGGTCAAGCTACGCGACCTTAAACAAAGCGCTTTTGGGAGGCACCCCAAAGTTATCTTTTTATTGTCTTCTCTTGTTCTTTAATATATTTTGTAGGTAATCGTCGCTTCCCCGCGCAAACTTCAAAAATTAGGGAAGCCCCTTCTCTTTCTTCCTTCTCTTTTATCATGCATTTCCTTTTTATTTTGTTTTGCACTTCTTTTTTTTCTTTTACTTCATACTTAGTTTTAAACATTGGGGACAATGTTTAACTTTAAGTATGGGGGTGTAAATAGTTTTTTTGTAAATAGTTGTTAAATCAGAAAATTTTCAAAAAAAATATATATATATATATATATATTTTCTTATGTTTTCTTCTATTTTAGCACTTGTAAAACCCAAAAACTCAAAAAAAAATAGAAAACAGAAAAATTTAAATCTTGGAAAGGGACGTTTGGGATTTTATCCCATCACACCTCCTAGTACCTTGCGAACCCTTCACCGGGTAGCACTTGGGAAGTCCAAGACTTGCAAAAAAAATTGTTAAGTTTTAAAGCTAGTTCCCTTTCTTTGTAAATAGTTTTTAATGAGAAAAATTCAAAAAAAAAGATAATATCAAAAATTCCAAAAAAAGATAATATCAAAAATTCCAAAAAATTCTTATTTCCCTCCTTCTTGTTGTTTTTGTGATTTCTTAGAAATCTAGTTGAGAATGTTTATAAGCATGTTTAAGTTTTTAATTGGCTGAAATTTTGTTTAAGAATCATCTTATGATTTTAAATTGATTAGAAAATTTTGTTAGCATGACTTCTCTTTTTATTTTTAAATGGCTTCATTTTGTAGTAAATTTCCTAAACCTCTTTAGATTTTAATTATATTTTCTTCTAACTTCTTAGATCTTAGGAATTTTAATTTTACTAGAATTTGCTCTCAATATGATTTAAAGCTAGCTAGATTTTTTTTTCCCCTACCCTACCCCTTTTGATGGCATAAAAAAAATGTATTAAAAGATCATATGTCATGGGAATAAGAGGATAAAATTCATTATTCCCTAAAACATATGCACCCAAAATATTTGAAAAGATTATATGGCATGGAGTAAGAGGATAAAATTCATTACTCCTAAACCATATACATTTTGGGTTTTTATTAGAAGAGAAAAAAAAAGAGTAAGAAAAAAAAAGAAGGAAATTTCATGATAAATTCCATTTCCTCCATTCAAATTTCTCTTCTTATGCCAAATTTTATGAAACCCCCCTTAGCCAATTATCATTGTTCTAGTTTTAGTTGAAAATTATGGAGAGAGCAATATTTAGTAATTTACTTTTCCTTAAGATTCTTTTAAGATAGAGTTCTTATAATTTTAATTTAATTTAGTTTTATAATTTCTACAATTTTGTCAAACTACTTAATTTTCTTGAGAAGTTATTGCCTAAACATTTTTCCCTCTTTTCAAATCATCATCATAATTTAGGACTTAACTCCCCCTTGAATTTACTCTTAACTTAACTTTTGGTTAAATGAAATTTTAGTTTTAAATTAAAAAATTTTTAAGGATGTCTTATAAATAATGTCTCACACTTTTGCTCTGGAATAGCAAAACCTCAAGTATGGGGGTATTTGATAAGTAGTATTTTTATAACTTTTTAATAGAAAATCTTGTAAATATTTAATATGAATTTTCTATTTTATGTCAAATTTAGGTTATAAGTAGTTCTTTTTGTAATTTTGATTCTAACTTAGCTTAATTTCGATATTTGCAGATTTTTGGGACAAATCGGGAAAAATGGCATGACACGCCCCAGGTCACGCCCGTGACCAAGGGCGTGTAACCTGAAGATCAGTCCAGAATCGATGTCGCGCTGTTTGAACCAGTCCACACCAAGTCACGCCCCAGGTCACGCCCGTGACCCAAAGTCACGCCCGTGACTGGGGGCGTGTAATCTTAGAATCTTCCACGTGGAGCCGCCGTCGAGACGAGGAGATGCTGTCGAGAAGTCAACCTAAGTCACGCCCGTGACCCACATGTCACGGCCGTGACTTTCCAGCGTGATCCCTGCTCTGCCGCCGCGCCGAATCGAGCCCACACCGCATTTAATGAAGCCGTCCAAAGTCACGGCCGTGACCCGACATATCACGCCCGTAACATGTCACTTTTCGCCGCGCCGTCCAGAAAGCCCACGCCGCTGCCGGATCCAATGTTACAGTGATTACACGCCCTTGGACACGCCCGTGACCGAGGGCGTGTAACTTGAAAATTTTGCCTATAAATTCAGAGGCTCTCCTTGAGTCCAGGGTTCAAAAATTTGGAGAGGTGGAGGTGCTGTTAGAGCTGAGAGTGAGTTTTTTTTCAAGTTGATGTTCATGTCTTTAAGCTTTCATGTTCTCTTCCTTTCCTTTTTATGCAATGTTTTAGTTTAACTTTCATGTACTAGTTCTCTTTTTAGCTTGTAATCTTCATTTCTTTAGCTTTGTAATCGCTTCTTAACTTTGTAATCGTTTTGATTTTCAATAATATTTATTTAACTTTTCATTCCATGCTCTCTTTCCTTCCTTAGTATTTTCTCCTTTATGAATGTTAATTTTCCTTTCCCTTCATGCAATGTTTTAACCTTTTCATTTAGATTGCAATTAGTTTCTCTTTTTTGCTAAGTAAACAAAACCTCAAATTTTCGTCGATAAGATAATGGTGATTTTCCTCGAAGTAGAAGTAATCAACGCGCCCCGTGGAATACGACCTTGATATTCCTAAATATCCTATACTATAGATGATAAGGTACACTTGCCTTTATCAGATATAGTTTTGGAGAAAAATCTAAAATCCGCGCATGCAATTTTCATATCAAGAGCTTTGCTCCCCCTCACTCTGGGCATCCAAAAGTGGAGAATTCTATCTAGGGAAACCATGGATAGGTGAATTCAGTGGATCATCTTCATCTTGAGGAACAGCTGAATCAGTATCAATCTGAGTTGGCTCAGAAGTAGATTCAACTCTTCCCTGGGGTTCCTCATCCCCACATGTCCTGGGGACATTTTCACCTCCCTCACCTACCATATGCACAAGAGGATCATCAACTTTCTTGGAGCCCTCAGCACCTTCTTCTTCATTCTTCCTTGTTTTCTTCTTCTCCTTCAGCTCAGCCACCATAGTGGGTTGGCTCATGGGGAGGACTCTTGTTGATCTGTCTAATGTCTTAATATCCAATCTCTTCAAGTAGTGGATATTAACACCCTTGACGGTGGAGAATTGTCTTGGAAATGCCTTTAGCAGGAAGAGTGAAAGGATTCTTCCTAAGTTAGGAGCCTGCAGACATTGCTTTATCCTTAGGTAAAGAACATTTCCCAAGCATGTTCTTTTCTTCATGATGATTCTTACTATTAGCTCAAACATTGGTTGTGAAATTGTATCATGAGAGCCCGGCTTGCACATAAGAGCTTTACCTATAATATCACATAACAGCTTCCCCTTTTGGTTGAAGAATTTCTTCTTCAGAGATGAGGTCTGGGAATCACTGTATTCACACCATCTTAAAGCTTGCTCCTTGTTGGATGCTGAAAACTCCTCTTCTTCCATTCTAGGTAGGATCGAAACCTTTTCTAATCTCTTAGGGGACAGCTTCATGCCAAACTCTCCAATTTTAGAAGATATGCCATTCTTAGAAGATGACTGTTTGGCGTTTGCATAAAATTCTAGCACTTCATGCCTGAATATTTTAGAGGGTTCAGATAACACGAATTCTAGACCTGCTTCTGAGATGAGGGAGATGACATTTAAGATCTCTGGTGAGGCATGGAGAAAGCCATCCCTCATTAGCTCGCATCCTTCTAGCAACTCCTTCGCTATCTTGGGCGCCATTTGTCGAAAAGAAGAACGCTGGGACGAAGAGTAGATGTTTTGTCTCGGCGTTTGGAGTGGTGCATGTGAATTTGAAGAGTCATCTAACACACACGGCTATTTATACGATAGGTCTTAGTGTTAACCTACTCGACTCAGTGGATCAGCTGAGAGGGTTCATCTAAAATTTCAACCTAGGGCTGAGTTCGTCGAACACAGCTAAGTTTATTTAAGGCTTCAGCATAAGACTGAGTTCGTCGAATTCAAAATCGATGTTCGTCGAACCCAGACTTTTCCCAGCTATTTAAGCGTAATTTAAAGCTCAGCTTAAGCAGATTGTTCTGGTTAAGCTGAACATTCTACTTTAAAACTAGTAAAGATAGCATTGGATGTTGAATTCACAATGGTTATTCTTACTTTAACACTATTAGAGACATCATTTGATGATAAATTCATAATAAGGAGGAGAAATACTTACCTTGAGGATTTAGTCCTCTACTTGATGTTGAATTCATGATATCAACCTCCTGTCTGTCATGTGCCATGGGCACCCACTGTCCAAGTACCAAATATGGATGAGGCTGGTACTTGAACTAACCTACAAGAAGAAGTTTAGTTATCCTTAGGAGCCCCAAAAACTTTGGGTCCTATGTGCCTATTAGTCTGATGAGAAAATCTCACACTAGCTGCACTCCTAGCAGGAAGGCTCTTCTTTGCATTAGGTACATTGGGATTGTACCAACAATCTATGGCAAAGTGTCCCACTTTACCACAGCACCAACATTCATGAATATTGTATCTCCTCTTTTGAACATTTCTTGAGGGGAGTGCAGCACTGTGCACATGTTCAGGAGGAGAGACAGCTGCATTCTTCCTATTTCTCTCAGCAATGATTTGACTGAAAGTCAATCTATGTGCTGTCTTGATGCTCTTTGTCCTGATTTCATCAGCTTGCTTTGGCTTGGCAGCGATACAAGATCTGATGCCATCTGACACTAAGCCACAAGATTTTTCAACAGATTTGACATCAGTTATGCTCTTTCCTGGAGCAGATTTGAAAGAGCTTGCATCCTTATTCTTGAATGGAGGGGCTGAAGTACCAAATACAAAAGGTCCAGGTTGGACCATTTGAATTTCCTCATGGGGAGCCTTCATGGCACTCAATCCCATCCCCTTTCTTCCACTATAGGAAGGAGTATTTTCCTTCCTATAGAAACTCCCATTCTTCTAGTGACCATAAATGCTTTCATGGTCATACCTGTTGGAAGGAAGTAACACCTTTTGAAAGGTGGTTTGAAGCTTAGCCTTCCCCTTGCTCTTCTCTCGACTCCCTTCTCCTACTTCCATTTTATTGAATCCTAGTCCTCTCCTATTGGTTTGAGAGTAGAAGGTGTCAATAATAGGAAGCATAGATTTAGGCTTGGAGAATTGAGCCACCAGGCTCTTCTCCTTCACAAGCTTCTCCTCAAGGTCCTTGATGACCTTGTTCTTCAGGGAAATAGTGCTTAATTGCACAATTGTTAATCCCTGTAAATGGCTAATCTGTCTACTCATCTGAGCCACCAGGGTGGTAGGTTCAGTGTAGTCATTTTTAGTCATCTTAAGGGAAACAATTTCCTGGGCTTGCCACTTGGAAAGCTTATTGCTCTTCTTCAGAGCTTCCAAAAGAGCATCATACTTGTCAATCAATTGATTGACATCTTCCTCAGTTTCAGAACCACTTCCACCAATTGATGAAGGTGCTTCAGATTCTGGACCAGTCTCATAATCAGAAGAGGATATGGAATGAATTAATACCTGCTCAAGTTTTGAATTGTTGTGACTGTCCTTCTCATCAGTGATGGCCATTAGGCCTAGCTAAACTTTGTCTTCTTCATCCTCCTCTATATCACTATCTGAGTGTGATAAAGGGGCCCTGATTCCAGCAGCTGGGTAATCTTCATCTTCTTCTACAGCAAATTCTTCAACAGCAACCAGCCCAATAAGGGCTTCTTCCTTTTCAGATTCAGATGAGCTGGAGTCTGATTCACTCCAGCTCCTTTCCTTCTTAGCTAGAAAGGATTTTTCTCCTTTCTTGCCTCTTGACTGTTGAGCCTTCTTCTCATACTTCTCTTTTCTCTTGACTGGGCAGTCAGCAATGACATGACCTGGCTTGCTGCAGCAATAGCAGACAACATTAGAGGAATTAAATTTAGAGTTAGAGCCATACCTGTCATTCCTGGAGTGATACTTTAACTCCTTGTTGTCCTCCTTTTTGTGATATGAGGAAGAGGGCTTGTTCTTCAAATGCTTCCTCTTCATCATTTTCTTGAACTGCCTTGAAAAGGCAGCAAACTCTTCATCAGAGGAAGAGCTTCCAGAGGTGCTCACTTTAGGTTCAACACTTCTCCTTGAAGGAGACACCATCCTGCTCTTTCTTCTCTTTGAGCTGTTAGCTTTGAGAGCTACAGATCTCTCCCTTGGCTGAGCCCTTATAGAGGTGTCCTCTTCCTTCCTTGTAGACATTTGCATCTCATAGGAGAGCAGTTTTCCAAACAATGTGTGAGTTGGGGTCTCACCAAGCTTGGACACTTCCCTGATGGCACAGATTTTTGTGTCCTAGTCCCTTGTTAGAGATCTAAGGAACTTATCATTCAGCTCATAGTTGGTGAATGCTCTCTCATAGGTTCTCAGCTCATTAACTATTCTGAAGAACCTCTCATAGCACATGGAGATGCTTTCCAGGCTCTGCTGCCTGAAGGCTTCATACTCTTGATAAAGGAGTGACTTCCGATCATCTCTCACTTCTGCAGTCCCTTCCATATAAACTACTAATGTGTCCCACATTTCCTTGGCAGTATCACAGTGCACCAAGTTTTGGAAAGTAGAATCATCAATAGCATTGACAATGATATTTTGAGCCCTTTTATCCATTGTAGCCAATGCTATCTCATCCCTTGTCATTTCTGTGTAAGGCTTGCCTACCATCCTAGTAGGATCAATGGTGGAGGGCTTTGTGATAATAAAAGGGCCCTCCTGAACAGTGATAAAGATTCTGGGGTAAGATGCTTCCATGAACAATCTAACCCTCTGCTTCCATATGCCAAAGTTGGCTTTGTTGCATATGGGCAATTTCATGGAGCCCATCTCCTTCTGCATTCCACTAGAGGCCATCTGATTCAGAATAATCAATACCTATTTAGGATCTGGTCAGACTGTTAAGTCTTTCTTGACTAACCTGGCTCTGATACCACTTGTAAGTTTATAAAGGATGTAGCCTAAATCACCTAGAGGGGGGGTGAGTAGGTTTCTTTTATTTTCTTTTAATTAGTCTATCTGTTTTCTGGTTTAGAGCAAGCAAATGATCAAACACACAGAAAGCACACAGGCATCTATAGTGGTTCCCCAAGACAGTGTGTCTATGGGTAGTCAACTTTCCCCCTTCACCCTTCTAACAGTGTGTTAGACAGGGCCAACTCCTCCAAACTCGGCTCCAAGAACTTACAACACAGATCCCTCAGGATCTCTCAGGTTTTCCCAACCCTACCTTAGGCACAGCAGCCCTACCTCAGATCAGCCACTGATCCTACAACTCAGACCACAGCAGGTCCTACAAACTCAGGCAATAAAGCCCTACAACTCAGGCAATAAAGCCCTACAACTCAGATCAACAGATCCTACAAACTCAGGCCTTCAGCCCTACAACTCAAGCTATAAAGCCCTACATCTCAGAACCCAAAGGTTCCTACAATTTCAGACCAAATGGTCCTACAAACTCAGGCAAGTTGCCCTACAAAAAGTGAGTTTAAATCTTACTACAGCAGACAGCAGTTGAAGGAAGACTCCTATAGTTCCTGCATAGCTTGTGCTTCCTTGTAGCTGGAGATGTTGATGGCAACTACTATCTGATCTTCCTCTTCAGATGAAGGATGGAAGATCACCTTGCTCCTTGTGGAGGAGCTTTCTTTTTCTCTCTTCTTCTTCTTGCTTGTTCAGTGAGCAGCAGGAGAAAGACGAGAGCTTCGGCCGTCAATGGAACAGTTGATTTCTTTTGGCACGGAACCGAGTTGATTCATAAGTGCCCTAATTTCTTCTTTTATACATCTCTGATCTTCAACGGCTCTTAGCCGACCTTCTAACAAGTATGGGAGAGACTGGTGGACCCCACACTGCCATTCTGCAACTTGCCCCACGGGGAGAACTCGCAATCTGCATTCGACGGACTCGTTATGCTCTGCGTTCGACGAACTCCATTCTGAGTTCGACAAACACGCCAAATCTCAGTGCTTGCTTCTTTCTGTGTCTGCGTTTGACGAACTGCCTTCTCTGTTTGACGAACACGCTAAGTCTCAGCTGTTTCTTCTGTCTCAGCTGTTTCTTCTGTCTCATCTCAGCGTTTGACGAACTTGGTTCTGGGTTCGATGAACTATTCTCTGCGTTCGACAAACACGCCAGATCTTTTCTATCTGCAGCTCCTTTCCCGTCTCAGCGGATCCGCTGAGACAGTGAGCTCGTCTCAATGGTTTCAACCCTTCGTCTCAGGGGTTCTACTGAGACAATTCTTCATCTCTCAGGAATTGATTTCTCCTGAACTAAGGGCATGATTGGCCCTTTCTTTTGAGTCACCTGAACCTGTATTTCTTACAGAAATATGGCTTTATCAAATACAACTTTGTACTTAGCATTGCATGATGACCCCTCTTCAAATCAAGGGATTCTGAGGGCAAATTCCCAACAATTCCCAGAGAGCAAGATAGCTCAGATCTAAAAGCAGTGGCGTTAGCTGGCAAGAAAACTGTAAAGTATCTGAAAGAGGCACAACGGGCGTCAACAACCTAACACTAACCCATTGGCTCCAAACTAGCATGTCTGAACACAAGAAGAAAACAAACAACAACTACCTCACAGCAGCGGGGTAAAATAGAAACTAAAACTCCCGAAGACTCCAGGCCACACCACTAGCCGCTAAGGATCAGAACATGAGGCATTCAATAAAACAAAGAATGCCTCGACAAGGGATTTACAAGTGGCAGAAGAATATCAAAGTTCTACGAAACAAGGAAAATAAAAAGGCATAAGGGGTACCAACCCAAGCCAAACATACAGAAAAAGAAACTCCAAAGCATAGGGCTAAAAAAATGCACCAAGTGCACCGACACCCTTTTTGAGATACAAGTAATGTTCATTTATCTTGATAATTTTATTTAAGAGATAGATCATCTCAAATTAAGCGGGGGCGGTCCTTTATCCTCTGCCACCCAAAGCTAAAAAAAATGGGTGGGGGTTTCTCTATCCCCAACCACCCAAACACGGCCCTCGGGACCACAGGCTAAGCCTGCGGTTCACTTCTAAAATGGCCACCGTGCAAGGCTACGACAAATCCCCACTGCCCCCCAAACACGGCCCACCGTGCAAAGCTAAAGGCAATGGTTCATATTAATTAATTTCTTTAATTAAGGCACGGGACGAAGCCCGAGAAAAAAACCATCACCAGGATACCCTAAGGATAGGGTCACAATGAAGTAAACACCACTCAAGATGATTCATAAAGGTCCAGGGTCCTCACACAAACATAGACACATAGGGAAGTAAGCACGAGAGAATCAAAAGTATGAAATACCGCCAAAAGAACATGGGTAGCAACCCGAGCATTTCTTGAGAATAGGAGAGTAGACTACCTGGGTTTCTCGGAAAGTCTAAAGCCAAGAACAAGAATTTCTCGAGAAGTCAAGGCGATGCACAAGGGTTTCTCGAGGAGTCCTAAGTAAGGAACAAGCTCTTCTCGAGAAATTTAAGGGGACGAAAGGGGATTTCTCGAGAAAAATCCAGGGAACATACAATTGTTTCTCGAGAAGTCGAAGGAAGTCATTTGAGTTTTTTCGGGAGAGCGGAAGGAATGATCATAGATTTCCCGAGAGATCAAAGGGAAGGCTCATGGATTTCTCGAGAGGTTCAGGGGAAAGTTCAAGGATTTCTCGAGAAATTCAAGGGAATAAACTAGAGTTTTCTCAAGAAACTCAACAAGCAGTAGGAGGGAACAAATGTGCTAGGCAACCAACGCTCAAAGACACATGCTAACGCTCAAAGACACATGTCATAAGCACAACAAGAACTCGTAAAGAAGGGAAAATGAACTGTGTTTCAAGAAACAAGAGGGAAAGAGGAGATGCCACTTGCCTCAAACCTTGCAAAACCCGAATTCCGTGCTCCAAATCTATGGATAGGCCAAGGAATCACTCGAGCACAATATCCTGAAACACTAGAACGAAGGACTCGCCGAGAGCTTTCCGAATCTACTCTCCAAATGTGATTCCAACTATTACAGCCCTTGAATCGCCGACCGGAAGAAGCTCCACGACGCCGCTCTCGCTTTCTCGCACGGCTTCTGATCAGCTTAAAGGAGAAGATGAGGAATATGGTCTCTCCTAAATTTTTGGTATTTATGTAAAGCCCTAATTACTTGATTAAATAAATAAGTAAATCACCCCTTCAACTTTAACTTCGAGGGCGACCAAAACACCTCAGATTTTCAAGAAAATCGCACCTAAACTGATAATCGGCGCTATGATTTCAACAGCCGAGTCAGAATTCCATTCCGATGAGCCAAACTCGAGATTAGAATTCCCGAAGCTGAAATCTCAATAGTTACTCTAAATAACCCTGAGTTTTCCCTTAAATCAAAATGACGCGAAATCTCGCACGCGTGACCTAATTTAAACACATTAACTACGCTAAGGCTCGAAACTAAACTCGAAGGGTTGACGCAATGCCCGTACGCTAAAATTACATCACAACGGCCCGCAAATAATTAACGAAAAACCAGGGTCATTACAGTCACTCCCCCAAAAAAGTAAGTTTCGTCCCGAAACTTGAAATCCAATGATCACGAAAGATACAGAAAAACAAAAGATTACTAGACGGAGGATTTACCCAAAATATAGGAGAAGAGGCTAGGGGGAGTCTCTCTCATGGCAGACTCAAGCTCCCAAGTTGCGCTCTCGATGCCCTGATTCCTCCAAAGAACTTTAACCATCGGGATCATCTTCTTTCGCAACACCCGCTCTGAGTCTCCAGAATTTGGATAGGCTCTTTAACATAGGAAAGATTGGGCTGCAACTGCGGCACCGAATAGAGAATAAGTCGGTCACTACGTAAACACTTCCTTAACTGGCTCACGTGAAACACAACATGAACATCAGGGAATGAAGCTGGCATGTCTAGTTTATAAGCTGACGCTCTGATGCTCTCCATAACCTGGAATGGTCCCACAAACTGGGGGTCCAACTTATGGGTCCTTCCAAATCTCTTAACGCCCAGCATCAGAGAAACATTCAAGAACACCATGTCCCCCACAGCAAATTCCAGGTCCACCCTTCTCCAATTTGCATACTTCTCATACCGCTCCTGGGCAATACGAAGTTTCTCGCGAATATGAGTCACGACAACATTCATTTCTTCCAAAGCCTTTGGGCATAACAATGGACTCTCACCAACCTCGGCCCAAAACAAGGGAGTTTGGCAACGCCTCCCATACAAAGCCTCAAAGGGGGCCATCTGCAGGCTTTCCTGATAACTGTTATTGTAGGCAAATTCCATCAACCCAAGACACTTATCCCACGCTCCTCCATGATCCAAAATATAGCACCTGATCATATCTTCCAAAATTTAATTCACTCTCTCTGTCTGACCATTGGTCTAAGGGTGGTAAGTGGTAGAGTATCTAAGGTCAGTACCCAATGCTCCCTGCAAACTCTGCCAGAAGCGAGACATATATCTGGAATTCCGATCCGACACAATGCTCACAGGCAGACCATGCAATCTGATGACTTCATTCAAATAAAGTTCTGCTATTTTCTCCATAGAGTAGCCGATCATAAAAGGCACAAAGTGAGCACACTTTGTCAATTTGTCAACTATGACCCATACCGAATCGTGTCCTCCAGGGGATCTCGGTAAACCAGTAATGAAGTCCATTGAAATACTCTCCCACTTCCAGCTTGGAATATCCAAAGGGTTCAGTGTGCCTCCAGGACTCTTATGATCTGCCTTAACATGCTGGCAAGTAAAACATTCTGAAACATACTTAGCTATATCGTTCTTCATTCCTGACCACCAAACGATCTGCTTCAGGTCTTTGTACATTTTCGTGGAACCAGGATGATAGGAAACACTTAAGTCATGCGCTTCACTACAGATCTTTGCTCGAATATCTTCCAATGCGGGAATGCAATATCTACCTCGATACATCAGGGTATCTTTATCTTCGATTGAAAAGTCTACCAGTTCCCCTTTCTCAGTCCTACTCCGAAGATGCTGCAAGTCAGGATCTTCCTTCTGACGCAGTCTTGTAAGTGTAATCTAAGAAGGCTCTCCAACTTCTAAACTCGAAGGCGCGACACTACTACTGACTGAGATATTCATCAGCATAAACTCCTCTACTAAGGACTGCACAGAGAGATTGAAGATATGCGTGGTCTTTCTGCTCAGGGCATCGACCACCACATTAGCCTTACTCGGATGATACAGGATATCAACATCATAATCCGCAACATACTCCAATCACCTGCGCTGGCGCAAATTCAACTCCTTCTAGGTGAATACATACTTCAGACTCTTATGATCCGTGAAAATCTTGCATGACACTCCATATAACAGATGTCTCCGGAGCTTTAGGGCATAAATTACTGCAGCAAATTCAACTCCTTTCCTTCTTGCATCAAAACACACCCTAGTCCAATGTGAGATGCATCCACATAAACAGTATACTCTACTCCTTCGATCGGTAAGGCCAACACAGGAGCACTGCATAAACGCCTCTTTAATTCCTGAAAGGCTTCTTCGCACTTATCGCTCCAGATAATAGTGGTATTCTTCTGGGTAAGCTTAGTTAAAGGTGCCGACAGCACCGAGAATCCTTGAACAAATCTCCTGTAGTACCCTGCCAACCATAAGAAACTCCTTATCTGCTTAGGCTTTGAAGGCGTCTTCAAATCTAACACAACATAAATCTTAGCTTGGTCTATAGTGATTCCATCCGTGTTCACTACATGACCCAGAAAGGACACCTGAGGAAGCCAGAACTCGCACTTACTCAGCTTCGCATATAACTTGTGCTCTCTAAGAGTAGACAATACTAAGCGCAAATGCGTAGCATGCTCCTCGGCACATCTGGAATATACCCACACATCATCGATGAATACCACTATAAAATGATCTAGAAAATCTCTGAACACTCGGTTCATCAAGTCCATAAACTCAGAGGGTGTATTTGTCAAGCCAAATCACATTACCAGGAATTCTAAATGACCATAATGGGAATGAAAGGCAGTTCGAGGGATGTTTGACTAACGGATACTCAACTGATGGTAACCTGATCGAGGATCGATCTTTGAAAATACTGAACTACCACGTAACTGATCAAACAGATCATCGATTCGCGGCAACGGATATCTGTTCTTGATGGCTACACTATTCAACTCCCTATAGTCTGTGCACAACCTCATAGAACCATCTTTCTTTTTCACAAACAACACTGGAGCACCCCAGGGCAAAGAACTTGGTCTAATGAATCCATATCGCAACAGTTCATCTAACTGAGTTCACAACTCTTCTAGCTCACGCGGGGCCATACAGTATGGTGCCTTAGTGATAGGACGAGTACAAGGCTCAAGATTAATAACGAACTCCACATCTCTATCAGGCGAAAGACCAGGAAGACTGACAGGGAAGACATCGGGAACCTCTCACACCACCGGAACACCCACGATACACGGCGAACCACTAACAGTTTCTAACACCGAAACAAGGTAAACCAAGCAACTGGAATTTAACAGTTTCCGAATATATACCACATAAATTATCGGGGAACTCTGGCATGGAGATCCAAAAATGCTCATGGGATGACCGTTGTCCATTACAAAGTCCAGACGCTTTTCCTTGTATCTGATGACAGCATCATAACTGGATAACCACTCCATACCCAATATCACGTCAAAGTCTTCTAGGTCCAGCACCTTGAGATCAGCAAATGCCAAGAAATCTCCTAAGAGGGCGTGGCATCTCCGGATGCGCTAGTTCGAGGATACGAAATCACCGGAAGGAAACTTAACGAGGAACAAATCAGAGGTCAAACGACGGCACTCGACGAAATTCTTAGCCACGAATGAATGGGTAGCACCAGAATCGAATAGAACACGCGCCCAATGACTCTTTACCTTAAATCTCCGTATAAATGCGAAAAAGAAACTAGTCTAACGCAATGAAACTAAATCGAAACTTAACAGCTAGATAGAAGTCTAACCTGAGATCACTTGGGTCGAGGACTGCGCTTGCTCCTGGGTTATCACGTTCAGCTTTCCTCTCCCTTTGTATTGATGTTGCGGCGGCGGCAAGGCTCGAAGTGGAACTGGCTGCAATGGGGGTTGGACTCGTGGGCATTAGCACTTCATGTGCCCTTTCTGTCCACACTAGAAGCAGACTTTTTCCTTGGTCCAACACTGGGCCTCAACTTACCCCTTCTGCTTGCATAACAGGCAAAGCACCTCTCCTTTCGGAGCACTCTGGATCGCCGGCACTCTATGTTGTTCCTGAACTCCCTTTCTCTTGAAACATTTCTCAACTGGATGGCCAGGGCGGCAATAGAAACTGAATGCTTCTCCGCTTCCTTTCTTCGGAGCCGTGCCAGGTGCACCAGAACTCCCTTCTTATCCAGCTTTCTCTTTCACTTCTTCACTGCCGATCCTCAGTTCTTGGCATTATCAATCGCCTCCACCTTCAGCTGCCTCAACTACCTCGGCATACTTCTCCGACCTGTACGCGCTGGCCAGCTGTTGGATGTCGCTACGGAGACCACCCAGAAATCTCTTCACCCGACCTTCTTACGTGGCTACCAGGGTTGGGGCAAACCTACTCAGCTTGCAAAACTCAATTTCATACTCACTTACCGAGATCTGCATCTGCTTCAGATGCAGGAAGTCATTCATTAACCGGTCCCGTTCTACTGACGACAGGAACTTCCTTATCAGCATCCCTTTGAAGGTTTCCCACGTACATCCTCCAGTAAGGTCTTCCTTCTCCCTCAACCACCAGCTCTTTGCAAGGCCCTTTAGATGGTACGTAGTTATCATCACCCTTTGGTCCACTACGATCCCTGAATTCGAGAACATCTCCTCCATGGTTATAAGCCAATCGTCCAAGGCCATGAAGTCAGCTCGTTCGCCATACGATGGAGGTCCCAACCTCTGAAAGTGCGAAATGAAGTTCATTTCTGGCGGTATCGCTACTGGGGGTACCAGGGGAGTAGGAGGGGTAGGTAATGTCTGCTCTAATATGGGGGCCTGCATCGCGGTTTGCTGCCTTGTACCGGCAGACAACAACGCCTCAACTTGCGACTGCATCTCAACTATATGCCTCGTCAGAGCCTTATTGCAGTAGCGCAGACTCTCGATCAAACCTTCACTCTGCGCTCCGGACGACTCGCCCTCCGACTGAGGAGTCGATCTAGTCACGACTCGCTTGCGCACCATTTCTTCTTAAACGCATAAACCTACAATCAAAACTTAACCTTGCATTAAAGCTACTCTGCCTGGTTCAGAACATACATGTACAGATACTTGCTATTGTTACCACCTTGCTCTGGGATTTTCATGATGCTATGCTAAATTTGGGGATGATACTACATCATCCCTCTTGACTCATGTGCAAGTGTCATGAACTCATGAATTTTCTTGTGTTCGTTTTGAAATCATGGGTGCACGTGTGTCATCATATAAGTCTTTAGCTTCGCACGTGTGCTGATGCAATGCTATGTAATGTATGTTGTGTTATGCATTCTAATAAAGGCCTTAATACATGTTATGAACGGCGTACACATGAAATATTATGCATCCCATACTACATAATATTGCATGTAATGAAAAGGAAAAAAACGTGCTAATGGGCATCCATGTGATGATGGTTATGCATCACATAGTACATAACCGTCACATATTGCCACCTATGGTGGATCCATTTACAAACACATATTATGCATCCCATACTACATAATATGCCCCGTATATTTCTTATCATGCTATGAGTGTAGTTTTCATGCTTCAGCCAAGAGGTACTGATGACACATTGGTGTGTGTATGAAATGAAACCAAACAACTATACTATATCAGAATTAGTCGCTCGACCAACTTGTCGAACAACCTCCATCTGATACCAACTATCACAACCCGTATTTTCTCTGAATTTAGGAATATCAGAGTAAGAGAAAATACGGGTTATGATGCCACGTCATGCAGGAGACAACTACAGACGCTCAGGCGGGAACCTATTACTTATTTAAATCAAACATGATTACATGATAATTCATCATTTGAAATCATTTATTAGGGTTTGGAGTAAGAACTGTGTCTCTCAGTTCGTGGATCAACTAGTCCACTGAGAAAATATAAGAAATTTGCAGCGGAAAAATACTTGATTTTGTTCACTTAAGGTCCTATATGAACGTGATGACAGGACATAAGGTAAATGATATGTACATATTTAGGCGTAGTATAAGTATAGAAAATACCTTTATGTGACTTTAAACTAAGGATTTTAGTTAAAAGAATGCGATGAGGATGAAAGAAAAATCCTTTTATAACTATGATGCACCTAGACATAAATCATTCCCAGAGAGCAAGATACCTGATGGAGACGACGGCCCGCAACAAGAAGATGATAGCAACGGGGTGCTTTCGGATGCTACCGGCACGCTTGCGGACGACGACGCCTCTCCAACCAAAGACTTGCGCCGCCATCACCGCGACGATATTAATGACGGACGCCATCAACGCTACAACCTCCTTCCGTGACACAATAACATTAATTAATAATTATACTAATTTAATTATAATTATTAATTATTTTTATCATGCTTTTTAAAATAAGAATATTTTAATTAATAATTATCCTTATAATTATTAATTAAATTTGGTCTTGCTTTGTTTTATTTATTGGAACTTTTCATGCTTTGTTTATTGTTTTAATTTGGACTGCGATTATCCGCTGTGTTTGAAAAAGCCTATATAAGGTATGTTTTGGAGGATTTGGATTGACAAGGAATGAAATAAAATTTGAAACCTAAAATCTCTCCCTCTTGTATTTTCCTCCTCTTTCTCTTTGGCCGCCCCCACTCTCTTCCTCTCTCCTAGGTTTGGCCAAGGGAGGCCGCCCCCTCCTCTCCTCCATCTTCTAGCCGCCGGCCACCCTCTTCTCTTGGAGATCTTCCCCTCTCCTCCCCTCTAGCCTCGCCCTCTCTACCACGGAATTATCCCACCACATTTTTCTCTCTCCTAGCCTTGGACGGTTCTTCATTCTCTACCGAATTCCTCTACGGGATCTAAGCGGTATTCGGCGGATCTTGGATACGGTGAAGCAAGACGGCGAACGGATTCCTCTCCAAACAACGCGCTTCCGGTGGATCCGAAAAGGAACGGTCAGGCGAGGGTATTGCTTGAGGCCAATCCTATCTCAAGCGGGTAACGAACAAACCACTTGTGTGCTTCTCTCTCTTGATTTTTCTTGTGGTGGAATACTGTGGCGTGATCTTCGAATCACTGAATTTTTCGTGGTTTTCTTCATATTGAAAGTGGCATTTTTTTCATCCCTTATTTTAATCTTCGAAGGGGTTTGGCGAGCCCCGCTTTTTGTTGGGAGAGATCTGCCATTTTCAGAATCGATATTTTTCGGTGGATCTCTTTTGGTACAACGCATAGCTTGATCGGATCGGATGGGTCCTTTTCGCTTGATCGAACATTGGCTTATCGCCCTTGGGAGATCTCTATAGGATTAGCGGTCCTTTGTGTGACAATTGTTTCTCTTTGCCTAGTCCGGTGCACTTGCACTATGTGGCTTGCATTTGCATCATTCTTCTTGAGTCGCGCGTTCGTCGTAGATCTACCCGTTAACGAGTGTATCGGAGTGTGTAGGCCTACATCAATTTGGTATCAGAGATACGCTCGTGTCAATTTCTTAATTGACGCATTCCTATTATTTTCTTAGATCGCCGGCACTCACATTCTACACACGTTTCTACGCTGAAAATTTAAAAACAAATTTTCGTCGGTCTGCGAATAGCGGTCTAGAATTTTTATTTTTCTGCGAAATTCAAAAAACAAATTTCTGGACATTCCCCATTATTTTCTCTACAAGAAAATCAAAAAAAATATTTTACTACCCTAGTTATTAGGCGGGAGAAAAATTATCTTTCATAAAATTTTTAGCGTGTTTAAAATTTCTAGTCTGTGTTTAGCGTCCTAAATCTGTTATTTTCCAGCAAAAAAATCAAATTTTTTTTTAATATTCTACATATCATTTTCTATTAGAAAATAAAAAAAAAATCCATTTATAAACATTTTCTAGTCAAAATCGTTAGGTCTACGTTGCATGCGTACGAGACTTGGCACGGAGTATCCTACGTCCTCGTCTCAAATGACGGACGATCGGGACTCGGGTCACGGTACAACGGCTGTTGATGAACTCCTCCAGGAGTTCAAGTATCAGTTGACGAACATCCGTGAGAAGTTACACGAGATTCGCCTAGCCCAAAGGGAACCTCAGGATCATGTTGCCTGTCAACACATAGGGGAAAATATTAACGTTAATCGTGTCCCTGATCCTGACCCCCCAAACCCTGCAGCCCACCAACGTGCTGAAGGGAACATTAATCCTAATGGTAATCCCGAACAGGCCCCATGAGCATCGCACAGCTTCGATATCATTAGGGTTGTCCGGATCAAACCACCATCTTATGATGGGTTGGGTGATCCCCAAGTTTTCTTGGATTGGGTTACGGAGATAGAATGCTACTTTCAGTGGCAAAATATGACTGACGAGGATAAGGTGCGTGTGGCGCGTATGATGTTGTTGGGTCGAGCTAAGTCATATTGGCTCAATGAGGAGCGGCGTTTAGGTGCGAGGGATGGTTTGCCTCCCATTGGTTGGGTGGGCATGAAAACCCTGTTGACTGACCAGTACGTCCCAACGTATCATCGAACACAAATGTTTGATGAGTTAGCCTCCCTTCGGCAAGGGAACTGCTCGGTCGCGGAGTACATGGGGATCTTGAAAGATATGATGGTTAGATGTGACATTACGTAAATGCCCGAAGTTACCCTCTCCCGATTCCGCAAAGAGCTTAGTCCCAAAATTCAGGGTAAACTCCTTCGTTATGGTCACGCTGATTTGAACACCACGTATAATGCCGCGTTAGACATTGAGAAGCACATGGAGCACAAATCTAAGTCGCGTTCATTCAAAAAGAACAAGTCCATCTTAGGACCTCCTCCGTTAGCCATGAGAGATAAAGGGAAGTTTTGATCCACTGATTCGAACTCCATCGTCATTACAGCTAGGAATATGCGTAACCCGTCCGGCGATCGTGTGCCTGTAGGTGGGATTAGCAAATCGAACGCTTCTTGTTTTAGCTGTGGTGTTCAAGGGCACTACGCAAGTGAATGCCCCACTAAGGTAGCCCTTAGCTTTGTTGGACACTACTGACGACGCCGCCGAGCTCGAGTATGAAGCCGGTGATGACTCCAATTCGGAGGGAATGCTGAGTGATTTAGATGATGACACCAACATGATGGTGATGCATTGTATTTACGCCTCCCCGCGTGCGTCTGATGACTAGAATCGGACGAACATCTTTTCGTTAAATTTTAAAAGCGGCGAGGAGTGGTGTAAGCTGATTATTGATAGCTGAAGTTGCATGAACGTTATTTCTGAGAATGCGGTTACCCGGATGGCGTTAGTGACTGAACCACACCCCAACCCATATAAGGTCGTGTGGGTTAATAAGACATCCCTTCCGGTAGCAAAACGTTGCTTAGTACCACTGGCCATCAAGGCTTATTCGGAGAAGGTCTGGTGTGACGTCATACCAATGGATACGTGTCAAGTTTTATTGGGTCGCCCATGGCTTTATGACCATGATGTCACCCACTTCGGGCAAGCCAACACTTATGAGATTAAGTTTAAGGGCAAGAATATTATCTTCAAACCCACTCCGCCTAAGGACCCGTCGAGCGCCTCGAAAGACACAATTATGCCCGTAGAGAAGAAAACCTTAAGTCTGATTGGTAAGAAAGAGTTCGCACGCCAGACATTTTTGTATGGTGTCCTATATGCCTTAGTTTGTCTACAAATCAAGGAAGACGTGCCTTCGTTTGATTGTTTACCACCCGCCCTGCGGAGCATGTTAGTGGAATTTAAGGATGTCTACATGGTAGAGCTGCCCCCTATTTTACCCTCATTACGAGACATCCAGCACGCGATATATTTAATCCCAGGATCTTTGTTACCCAACATGCCTCACTATCGGTTAAACCCATCGGCCCATTTAGAGCTCCAAACTCAAATTTTGGATTTGTTACAGAAGGGATTTATTCGCCATAGTAAGAGCCTGTGTGCCGTTCTGGCTTTGTTAGCACCAAAGAAAGATGGCTCGTGGAGGATGTGCGTCGATAGTCGAGCCATTAATAAAATCACAATTAAATATGGGTTTCCCATCCCGTGCTTGGACGATTTGTTGGACATGTTAGCCGCTGCCACGATCTTTTCTAAATTGGACCTTAGGAGTGGCTACCATCAGATTAGAATCCGGGAGGGCGATGAGTGGAAGACTGCTTTTAAATCAAAAGAGGGGCTCAAAGAGTGGTTAGTAATGTCGTTCGGATTATCCAATGCCCCTAGTACATTCTCGAGGATGATGACACACGTCTTCCAACCATACATGGGAAAATTTATTGTGGTATATTTTGACGATATTCTGATTTTTAGCACGTCTACTATTGATCACGAATCGCACTTGAGGACTATCCTAGAGACGTTGCGCGCGGAAAAATTATTCGTTAATATAAAAAAATATCATTCAATGTTTCGTCCGTAGAATTCCGCGGGTATATAGTGAGTTTGGAAGGCATACACGTGGATCCTAAGAAAGTCCAGGCCATTAGAGATTGGCCAGAACCCACTAACATTAGGGACATTAGGAGTTTCCACGGTATATCCACATTCTATCGCCGATTCATTCGTGGTTTTAGTAGCATCATGGCACCGATCACCGAGTGCATGAAAAAAAGGGAGTTCAATTGGACGAAATCGGCCACTCACGCATTCCAAACGATTAAAGCTAAGATGTAGGAATCCCCTATTACGGTTGCCGGACTTTAATAAGGTTTTTGAATTATCTTGTGACGCATCGGAGATCGGTATTGGAGGAGTGTTAAGTCAGGAAGGTCATCCGGTTGGGTATTTTAGTGAGAAATTGGCGGGTCTAAAACTGAATTATTTGAATTATGACCGTGAGTTCTATGCTGTGATACGTTGCCTCCAACATTGGCGGCACTACCTTCTCCCGAAGGAGTTTGTCATCCAATCCGATCATGAGGCGTTACGATTTGTCAACTCCCAAAGCAAGGTCAGTCCCCGGCACGTTAAGTGGGTCTCCTATCTCCAGGAGTACTCTTTTATTATCAAACATCTTAAGGGAACCCTTCACCGGGTGGCAGACGCCCTTAGTCGCGTCTCCTTGTTATTGACCACTTTAGAGGTAAAGGTGATCAGATTTGAACGTATTAAGGTTGAGTATGTCAATTGTCCGGATTTTAAAAGTTATATCTTTCCTCTCGCGGCGATGCGCCCACGACCATTTCCGCGTATTATATTCGCGATGGCTACCTATTTAGGCACGCCAAGCTTTGTATCCCTCGCTCGTCCCTTCAACATTTCATCGTGTGGGAGTTGTATAGAGGGGGTCTAGGCTGTCATTTTGGAAGCGACAAAACCATCATGTTAGTTGAGGATAAGTTTTATTGGCCGGGTATTAAGTCTACGGTGCATAAGATTGTGAGCAGTTGTCGGACGTGCCAATTGGCTAAGGGGAATAAAATGAATGCGGGGCTTTATACCCCTCTCCTGATTCCTTCAGTACCTTGGGAGGATATTAGTATGGATTTCATTCTTGGTCTTCCTGTCACATTTCGTCGTAACGATTGGGCCGCAAGATTGTTTATAAATAACACCAAATCGGATGGACAAACGCAGCCACCAACGGGTGAGTCCTTCACAACTATCACGCAAAGACAACCACAAGAAGATCCTCCGAAAACAAAACTCCAGAAATAGGAGGATCTTCCCCAACAAAGGCAAAAGAGAATCGCCACTCCTCGTCGAGTAAAAATGATTCAAGATCGTTCAAATATCACAAATGAGAAGGATCGCGAAAAGATCAATGTCGGAAAATTCGTCACAATTCCTATCCACCACAAAGAACTATTGAAGAATCGCTCAAGAGGTAGAAAGCGTTACCCTCCCAGAATAGTAGATCCGGGTTGTAGAAAGTCCTACGTTATTCATGGAGGTGGTCGCCGGAGGGGAGTCCTTGAAGATGTGCACCGTCGCCTTCAAATCCGCCGCTACGAACAAGCCCAAGACCAAAATCTAGCTGAGAGCTCTCAATCTTCAATCTGCAAGAGGGTTGGCCGAAAATCACAAGGAGGGATGAAAGGAGGTGGTCGGCCAAAGAAGAGGAGAGGAGAGGAGGGAAGAGGGCAGCCAAGAGAGGGAGGGGCCGAATCTAGAGAAGAGGGGAGGAGGGAAGGGGGCGGCCAAGGGAGAGGCTCCAAGCAAAGAGAGTTAGGGTTTTCTTTTCATCCAAATCTGAATATTACAACATCATATGGCCTTATATATGGCCTTACAACAAGGAGGGCTATTTGCAACCCAAATTAATAAAACACCAAAATGTGGCTAAACGCAGGCCACCAAATAAAATGTCCAAATTAAAAATACCACATGACATGACATGATAACTAAAGCAAAGAAATAGAATATATAAAAATATAAAGGTTCCGGCGGAGGATCTATGGTGAATCCCCAACATCTTCAGCAGCATCCTCCTCAAGCGGTGGTGGATCATCTGGATAATGTGGTGGAGGCTCAGGTGGTGGTGGAGGGTCTTCATCTGCATCAATCGGTGGTGGGTCTTCAACTATCGGGGACGGGGGAAGAGAGGAGATGAAAGGATGGTCCCCGTCAATCCTCCCCCACTCAAAAACACTCATCACCGATGAGTGGGCTCAAAGGAGCCGGCGTGGCAGAACAGCAACCTGGAGGAGTACATCTGAGGGAGCGGGCCATGAAGGTGGCCCATCCGGCCATGGGGGCAGGAAGCAGCAAAGGGCCCAGCATGGCCCAATCGAGTCCTCAACCTGTGGCAACCTGTCAAGCAAAAAGTTGGCCCCGGGGACCTTGATCATAGCATATGAAAAAGAAGGGGAAAGTGCTACGATATCAAAAGACATCTTACCTCCGGAGATCACCATGAGAGTGAACAACATGCTACCCCACTCACCTCTCAACGCAATAGAAATTTTTGTGGAGGGGAACGAAGGGGGAGCTAGATGCAGTGGAGCTAGAAAGAGTGAAAAATATTTCGAGTCATTGAAAATGGGGTTTGGGCCCCTCTCAGCAAAATCACTTAAATGTAAAGCAAAACTTTCTAGAACGACAACTATTCGACGAATAGTGGAGACAATACTGACATTGCCATCTAATTTGCCAATTGGCAACTATCTAGGGGAATGATCTACTAGAATCGAGTCTTCCTTACTGCGGGATTCTCCAATGGGTGGGGTGACTACAAAGTGAATGGACCCAGATGGGCCGGCTAGCACCAATTCATCATGTTTGGGTGGATTAAGACCTCTTGAAACACCTACTAATTGATTATATGAAATTAAATTCAGGTTCATCCTAGGGCGATCCCAACAATTAAGATCAGCTAGCATGGGAAAGACAACCAACGAAACCACTCAACCCACCCCGTGGCAGTAACGGGCTCCATTCCACACTTCTAGATCGGGGCTGAAGTAGGGGAAACCCAAGCAACCTTAAATGGGTGAAGGTTCAGTGGCGGCGCTAACACTAGCCTAGGGTCCACTAGTGCAGAGAGTGTGCCCACACAACTACTACCCACAGATAATGGATTGGACCATTTGTCCTCCCCAATAAATGACACAGGAAATGCATGAGCCCTAATCCCACCATCAAAAATGTGAGGAGTCGATAAGGCTCGCCCTATCTCCTCAACCGTGTCACCATCAGCATCAGATTCACTCAGCCCACTTTCAAAATTTTCTTCAACCTCCTGAATGTCCTCGGGGTGGCCAACAGAAGGCTCCCTAAGGCTAACGGGATCAAGTAGAGGTTGGCTAATCAGAGCAGCATCAATTTCAGGCACTAAGTCAGTCGAGGGTGTCTCAACTGGGACAATGTCTATGGGCAGGCTGGGACTAACAGGGTCAGCCTCAGCTTTAACGGTTAAACCTAATGTGTTCATTTCGGAGGGGCTAATACAGTCTATCGGACGATTTTGACTAACAGTGTCAAATCCTCTTTCGTTGCTAGGCACGGTGGTGTCGACGCAGTAGGGCTACAAGTACCTCTAGGTGGGACCAAAGGCTTCTTAGGCGGAGTGGACCTAAGAGTGATAAGTTGACCATTATGTTGGAATTCTATCATGTTGTCATGGTCATCGTGGATGACCACATGGTCAGAAAGCCATGGGCATCCTAGCAATACATGACAATCCTTCATAGGAAGGACATCACACCAAACGCGCTTAGAATAGACTTTGATCGTGAGGGGCACCAAACATCGCCTAGACACTAAAATAGTGCTCTAGTCAAAACACACAAGCTGATAGGTACGGGGGTGCGGCTCGGTGGTCAAACACATCCTCGTGATAGCATTTTCAGAAACGACATTCATGCGGCAAATGGTGCAGACAACTAGTTTGCACCACTTCTCACCGTGCTTAAAATTTTTCGAAAATTTTCTTGTTATGTCACGGTCAAACCTAAACACTCTTGCAACGGTGTCCCACCCTTTAGTTAGAGTTCGGGGGGTCTCTCTAGTCATCACGAGGAATAGTGGATCGAAAAATGTCAATTTTGAATGTGAATTTCAAAAATTAGAATTTTGAATTTCAAAAATTTGAATTTTGAATTTTCAAAAATTTGAAATTTGAATGTAAATTTTGAATTTCAAAAATTTGAATTTTGAATTTGAAATTTGAATTTCAGAAATTTGAATTTTGAATTTAAAAATTTTGAATTTCGAATTTGAATTTTGAATTTTCAAAAATTTGAATTTTGAATTTCAAAATTTTGAATTTGAATTTTGAATTTTCAAAAAATTGAATTTTGAATTTGAATTTTGAATTTCAAAAATTTGAATTTTGAATTTGAATTTTGAATTTTAGAATTTTGAATTTTGAATTTGAATTTTGAATTTCAAAATTTTGAATTTTGAATTTGAATTTTGAATTTCAAAAATTTAAAAGTAGTGGCATTAGCTGGCAAGTAAACTGTAAAGTATCTTAAAGAGGCACAATGGGCGTCAACAACCTTACACTAACCCATTGGCTCCAAACTAGCATGTCTGAACACAAGAAGAAAATTAACAACAACTACCACGCAGCAGTGGGGTAAAACAGCAACTAAAACTCCCGAAGACTCCGGGCTACACCACTAACCGCTAAGGTTCAGAACCTGAGGCATTCAATAAAACTAAGAACGCCTAAGCAAGGGATTTATAAGTGGCAGAAGAATATAAAAGTTCTACGAAACTGATGCGGTAACGGCAAGTGCACCGGTCGCACAAGTAATAAAGTTCGGAGTACGTCCCCGAATATCATCTCTCAAGGAATGCGCGTGATTAGTTTGATTCTTTGGATTGAGAAAGTAATTACGAGAGTAGATTAAAGGAAAAATCGGGGCTTTGATTTTGGTTTCCTAAATTACTACACAGAAATAAAATGCGGGTCAAAACTCCGCTTCGCAAAGCGGGATGGATGCAACGGCCGCGATGTCGTGCTTCGGTGAGCGGGTGAACAAGAAGGCTGGCGGATTACGATGCTCCTCAAATCTCATGAACCACAAAGGATCTCAAAAATATGAAATCATATTAACTAAAACACAATGTTCATGAACATCATCCACAATAACAAACACATCTAAGGAATACTCTGAAGCAAGCGAAGGGGAAAAGAGGAAACCGAAGTTTGAAGACTATACTGAAGATTCTCAGCCGGAATCGTAGGGTTGTCAAGCCTCGTCCATGCTCGGTCTTCAGTTGCGTCTGGGGTCCGGAGGAGCTTTCACCTTCCTCTACTTTTACCCATCTTATTCATGGTCTAGCACGAGGTAAATGTTGTTCGACACCTTGAATGCAGTGGAAGCTCACCGTCTATGGCGTTCTTGAGATCAAGGATGATGGAGGAGGCCAAGGAGGGAGCTTTGGCGGAAGATTTGCAAGCCAAAGGTCACCGGAGCTCCTCCTGGGTCAAACGATGGTGGAGCGGCGAACTGGGCGAAAATGGCGGGCTCTGAAGCTTTTCCCGCGGGGGGGGGGGGGGGGGGGGGGGGGGGGGGGGGGGGGGGGGGGCGGGGGTCCTCTTGTAGCACATTTCCTGCCTTAAATACTAAAAGGTCAGAAATTTAGTCACGCACGGGAGAACCCACGACCGTGCGTTGCCCGTGTGTTATTTAACGAATAAACTGGCTTGAGGAAGAAGCAGTAGCGCCCGTGCGTTTTACTCACGCACGGACGAATCCTCCCGTGCGTAAAAATGCACGAACAAATTCAGATTGGCTAAAAAACAGTTGAAACAGGTGATCGTGCATTTCCTTCGCGCACGGGAGAATCCGCCCGTGCATAAAAATGCACGAACAAATTCAGATCACCGATTTTCTCCCCAGATGAAGGCGCACGACCGCAACCGTTCGTGCATCAAGGAAACGCACGACCGTACGAAATAAATAAACATGATTTCTCGGGTAAAATAGGGTGATCCAACCACCTGTAAGAACAACAATCCTGTTGGGAATACACCTCTAGCACCACTCAGACAGTGAAAAAGGATTGGGGAGCACCATGTGCTTACCCCCAGTATCATAGAGCGTAAATGCACACCAAAACGGGCTTAACAGGAGAACAAAGCACACAAGTGCGCATGAATGCGCATAAGAGAGATAGATGCAATAATAGCTCGAAAATGACGCACTAAAGAGTGAAAACTAGCCCAGATGAGTCCATAAAACTTTTTAGAAATGGGACTCATCACACCCCCAGACTTAACTGTTTGCACGTCTCGGGCAAACTACTCAGCTCTCCCTTCGGATCAATTGGGTGTTAGAGTGAATTTGAGCGGTAGAGATCCATGCGAAGTCGCATGCTCACGTGCGTAGAGATACGTTATAATAGAATTTAACTCAAGATTACATTTAACTATTTCTAGAACAGTAATTTGAAATCTAGTTTAGTCGGATGCTGAATCCCGGTGAGTCTTTCGGTCGCGCACAATGGACAAGTACGTGACTAATGAGTAGAGTATTACTCGAATCAAAATTCGGGACAATCTCCTAAGAAATCCGTCAAAGTCGGTGTCCAAAGGCTTGCACGTTCGCACTCTCTCCACTGCATGAGATGACTCATATCTAAAATCAATTGGACTTATTGGTTAAGATTTGGCTTAGGTTGAGTTTAGGTTAGATAAGTAGAAGAACGATGGGCATCACACTCAACATAACCTGAGTACTCAAGAGTATAAAATCACCAATACAATAATTTCATGAACCACACAACACCCCCAGACTTCAACTGGACACTAGGTGTGTGCAAAGCCAACCATACATTGTTTAATCGAGAGATTGTACTTGAAAGTTCTTTTTGCACAATTATATTTTTTTTCTTTTTCTTTTCTCAACAAATTAATCTTTTGTAAGCACTTTATAAACTTCTCCTTTAGCTTTCTCAAAGCTGTCATACATAACAGAGATAACACCAAATGTGATAGATATATAAATTTCTTTCGAACTCATTTGTTTGTGCAAATATAGGTTTGGCCGTATGGCTTTGGTGAAATTTAAGTGGAGCTACACAAGAAGGATAGGTAGGCTCAAGTGGGCTTGCAAAGGTGATTACATTGGGTAGGATTTCAAAAGCATAAACGGATGAAGAAACAGCCTACATCACGCTTTATAACGAGTTATTCAACGCAATCGTTTCAAGAGTCGCCTAGTGCAAGTTCTACCCACCGAGAAAGGTTATCATTCCTTCCGACCGTAGTAATAAGCTACTACTAATTCTGCTACACTCGACCCTATGCTACCGTTGGATTCACCGGATTCACCACTAGAGTAAAATAAATTGCAACTACTATAATAGAAATAATTAAAGTATAACATTGAATTTTAATCTACTTTAATTGAATTTCTAGGCGTGACGGGAGCACTCGACTAGAGCACTACTCGAGTCAACATTTTTTTCCACCCCTCACTCCTACACTAATAATCCAATTCTTACGAGCGGGGAACCTCGCAGCAATACCCAATAAGCGCGCGCAATTAAGTACTCGTGAATAAGGTGCAAATGTATGCAATGTGTGCAGCAAAATTGAGAATCCTAACTCAGCACATTCTAATATGCTATGCAAAGTGCGTGCACGTGCATAACTCGATCTCTCCCCAAGACTTGATCACAATCCTATAAAATAAAGAATTCATGAATAAGGAAAATAGGGGTAGAGTGGACCTATGCTCACGATTGAGCATGCCAGAAGTGCGGCAATTCCTTCTTTAAATTTCTCCTTCCTCATCCCCCGAGCGAGAGCTTAAACCTACGATGTTAGCATAAAACAAACAACAAAACTTAATAAACAAAAATCTGAACAAAAGATCGAAACCGAATGGTTCCCCCATGGGTTGTCTCCAAAGAAGCCCTTTTGTTTACTGTCCTTAAGTTGGACCAAATACCTGTATTAAGCAAAGTTCATAATGTGCAGAAATTTTAAATAAGAGTTCCCACACAAAGTTCACAGAACAAGAAAAATTAAAATCAGCTATAAACACTTTTGTAGTGCCCATCTCCAGTGGCTCGTAGGCTGGAGGTGAAAGCTTTAGGGCCAAAATTGGTATCGTCCAATTTTCCCCTAGCCTCCGCCATCTTGCCACGGAGAGCAGTGGAGCATGCACCACGCAATAGTCTCTCTTGTTTAAGCTTCTCCACTATTGGAGAGCGTCGGCGTTGATAATCTTCAGCATTTCCCACCTTGGTGGTGGGTGGCATCACTTATGTTATCGCAGTGGCGAATGGATCACCCCAAGAGATAGGACGTTTAAGAGGTTTATTACATAATTCATTGAAAGATAACAATGGGACGTCGTCCTGAGTTACGTTCGGCTAGACAGGTTCAGAAATGAGGTTCTCCTCCCTCTCCGAGTCACATTCTTTCCGTAAGTCAACTTCTTCATCTTCTTCGCTCGACTGATCTTCTTCCTTTTCTCCATTAAACGATCCTTTTTCTTCCCTGTTTTCTGCATTACTAAGTGATTCATCAATAATAAAGTGGGGAGAGCGAAATAATGTTGCAGTTGTAATTTTGGGGCAAGTAGGGGATGTTTCCTTACTTGGTAAGATGACACACCCCGCAGAGAAGTCCAATGTGGCACCGCTATCTTTCAAGAACGGTACTCCCAAGATGGGTATAGATTGATTCTCACGGGGTCCCAATACTTGGAAATCAACGACCACCACCGTCCCCTCGATTATGACTTCAACATTTCTTACTTCTCCCTCCGCCTGAATGATAGTCCCGTTCGCAAGCACTAGGGACTTCCGGTCATCCATGTTCATTACAAGTTGCATTTTAGCAACGTCCTGCAGTGCAAGGACGTTGAGGGATGAACCGGAGTCGCACAAGGCAGCAGTTTCAACATTATTTATGGAGTATGTGATTACCAACTCACTTGGGTTACTCACTTCCGCATCGGTGAGACTCTTCCCTTGATTGATTGGATTCTTTTCAGTGTTGCTGGGAAGGGTCCCTTGCGAATGCTCGGTCATCAGTTGAGCCAATTGGCCCAATTGCATCTCCAAGCTTCGCATGGACGCGGTTTGGGTAACCATATTAGAGTTGGCGACCTGCATGAATCTCTCCATCATTCTTTCTAAATTGCTCTTCTTGGGGGCTGGGGCATTTTGATTATAACCCGTCTGAGGTGGCGCATTTTGCGTATAACCCGGTTGTGGTGGCCGCGGTTGGCTACCAGAGGCTTGAGCATCGAATTGATGTGAGCCTCCTTGCCATCGTTGGCCATGAAACTTTTGTTTCCACGAGAAGTTCGGGTGATTACTCACACCCGGGTTATAAGCATTATTAAAAGGGGCTCCACAATTTTGATCATTCATATAATTTATACTTTCATAATAAGATACTTTGGGAGGTTGCTAACCTGTGGGACACTCATATGCATGATGCCCCGGGCTTCCACAATCTTGACATGAGATGGCCATTCCTAGGACAGGAGGAAGGGCAGGCCTCTTAAGAAGCATTACATTTTCATAAGGTGCTGATGCCATCTCAGCAGATGCACCAGATGTGTTCACCTCAAAGAGTCCCCGAGCATTCCTTCGAGCATTCCTTCCAGCAGTCCAGAATAAACTATGAATGACAATGTCCTGGAGAATCCGCAATACATCTTCGGGGGTGTGGTTCATCAGAGTTCCGCCTGCAGCTGCATCAATCATGGCCCTATAGTTAGGCTCGATTGCAAAGTAAAAATTCTCCACTAGGCTCCATGTTTGCAACTCATGCTGGGGGAATTTCCGGAGAAGGTCCATGAACCTTTCCCACACTTCTGCGAGAGTCTCCTAATCATGTTGTCGGAAGGTTGTGATTTCCCTCCTCAAGTTTACAACCTTGTCAACTTGGTGGAACTTTGCCAGAAATTTTGTTTGCAGAGCATCCCAAGTGGTAGCTGTGCCAGGGAAAATAGTATGGAGCCATGCTTTCGCCTTGTCTCAGAGGGAAAATGGAAACAGTCTGTGTTTCACCGTCTCATCAGCAATCCCAGCGTACCGAAATGTTCCGCATATTTCTGCGAATTCAGCCAAGTGAAGATGGGGATCTTCACTGACTAACCAAGAGAATTGGGCCTGGTTGCGGATCATATTCAGGATGGCCGGCTTTATCTCGAAATTGTTGTTCGTGATGGACGGGCCAAATCTAGGGTACACACTCCCAATAGTGGGCGTAGTGTAGACTCCCATGGTCCTGGGTCTCGGCCTAGCCACTTCATTTTCATCGGTTGCCTAACCAGCGGCTGGTGCATTTCCCACTCCGGGATTGATCTGATATCCATTGGCATCCATGGTTGCAGTAGCACGGAGACGCGCCCGTAGGGTACACTCTATTTCAGGGTCAAGTGCTGCAACGTCACCGGGGTCTCATCTCTGCATACACACACTGAAAACAATAGAAAAAAGACAACTCCATTAACTATTAACTCAAACAACGAAATCAAACTACGCCTGCATTCCCCGGCAACGGTGCCAAAAACATGATGCGGTAACGGCAAGTGCACCGGTCGCACAAGTAATAAAGTTGGGAGTACGTCCCCGAATATCATCTCTCAAGGAATGCGCGTGGTTAGTTTGATTCTTCGGATTGAGAAAGTAATTACGAGATTAGATTAAAGGAAAAAATCGTGGCTTTGATTTTGGTTTCCTAAATTACTACACAGAAATAAAATGCGGGTCAAAACTCCGCTTCGCAAGGCGGGATGGATGCAACGGCCGTGATGCTGCGCTTCAGTGAGCGGGTGAACGAGAAGGCTGGCGGATTACGGCGCTCCTCAAATCTCATGAACCACAAAGGATCTCAAAAACATGAAATCATATTAACTAAAACAAAATGTTCGTGAACATCATCCATAATAACAAACACATCTAAGGAAAACTCTGAAGCAAGCAAAGGGGAAAAGAGGAAACCAAAGCTCGAAGACTATGCTGAAGATTCTCGACCAGAATCATAGGGTTGTCAAGCCTCATCCATGCTCGGTCTTCAGTTGCGTCCGGGGTCCGGAGGAGCTGTCACCTTCCTCTACTTTTACCTATCTTCTTCGTGGTCTAGTGATGAGTCCTGATCATATACACATTTATGGACTCATCTGGGCCGATTTCCTAGTTTATGCAATACACTTTAGGCATGTTTTCGCTCATATTTGTTATTCCATGCTATGTGCACTTCTAGGCCCGTTTTTGGTGTTATATCATGTTTTTCATCTTTAGTAGTTTTCATGCGCTGTTAAGTGCCACTTTCAGTGGCTGGATTTGTGGTTATGCTGGAACAGGAGTCGTGCAGGTGTTCCCGGTACAATTCTGTACAGGAACACTGCGCACCATCACTGGTTCTAGTGCGCACGACCACTGGTCGTGCGCCACTGATCGTGCGCACTTAACGCCTTTTTTATGAGTTCTGTCTGGCTTATCGCACGACCACTGACGACAGTGCGCACGACCACTGGTCGTGCGCCATTGGTCGTGCGAACATTGTATTTTATAATTTCTGACCTTGCAGGCTCCGCCCAGGCAGAGCGCACGATCACCAAATTCTAGTGCGCACGACCACAAGTCGTGCGCCACTGATCGTGCGCACTGTTTATTCCAGCGCCTATAAATAGCCCTGCTCGCGATTTAGGTCGGATCTCTCACCGTTTTTCCGCCCAGCTCCGCCGTTCCGCCCATTTCCGCAGGTTTTCGCCCCCTAGGCCTCATCCATCATCCAAGGGCTTCAAGGAGGAGATTCTACACTCATCTTCATCGCCAAGGAAGGAGTTCCTCGCATCGGACGTGGCCGGATTGTAAAACGCTGGAGAAGACGGGTCCATTGGGAGGTGTGACAGCCCTCCTCTACCCCGGACACAGTTGGGACCGAGATAGGACGTGGATTGACAACCCAACGATTCCTACCGTGAATCTACAACGAGACTCCGGATTCGGTCGTATCTCTTACCTATTTCTTCTACTTGTGTGGTTGTATTTGTTTGTAATCTCTATATTTAGATGATGACACTATGAATCTTGTTTATTAATGTTTCATGTTTATGGAATCATATTATTCATATGTGTGAATGAGGTGCGCCGCCATCCATTTTCCACTCCACCACCGTGTCCGGTGCCGCACTAGCAATTGCTAGTGGCGTGCTTGTCGAAGAGGTGCTTGCGACCCTCATCCGTATGCCTACTCTTCCATCCGCCTAGCGAAGTGTGTCATAGCGGCCCGTGTATTCCATCCCGCCTAACGAAGCAGCGCGCTCAAGGCCTGCATAGTTCGATCCGTTTGCCTACTCGTCCATCCGCCCTTACGAAGTAACGTGTTCAAGGCCTACGTAGTCTTCCATCCCGCCGAGCGAAGCTTTGCATAGCGACATTGCATAGGAGTAGTTATAGTATTTTCTCTTTATTTTCCATAATCCAAAACCCCCGCTTTCGCATCCGTCCGACTTAAGGACTTCAATCTCAAGTCCTCCTCAATAGTCAACTCCACCTTACTGTGTTCCTTCCGAGATCGATACTCGGGGATTTACTCCTCGTTTTATATTACTTGAACGATCGGTACACTGCCGTGTCGTGCCGCAGTCTAGCCACCATCTATAGTGGTGTGTAGGATTTGCGCATCAAGTTACTTGAATGATCGGTACTTTTACCCATCTTCTTCGTGGTCTAGCTCGAGGTAACTTTTGTTCGACACCTTGAATGCAGCGGAAGCTCTCTGTCTATGGTGTTCTTGAGCTCAAGGATGATGTAGGAGGCCAAGGAGGGAGCTTTGGTGGATGATTTGCATGCCAAAGGTCACTGGAGCTCCTCCTATGTCAAACGGTGGTGGAGCAGCGAACTGGGTGAAACTGGCGGGCTCTGAAGCTTTTCCGGCGTGGGGGGGGGTCCTCTTGCAGCACATTTCCTGCCTTAAATACTAAAAGGTCAGAAATTTAGTCACGCAGGGCGAACGCACGACCGTGCGTTGCCCGTGCATTATTTAACGAATAAACTGGTTTGAGGAAGAAGCAGCAGCGGTCGTGCATTTTACTCACGCTCGGGCGAATTTGCCCGTGCGTAAAAATGCACGAGCAAATTCAAATTGGCTAAAAAACAGTTGAAACAGGTGATCGTGCGTTTCCTTCGTGCACGGGCGAATCCTCCCGTGCGTAAAAACGCATGAACAAATTCAGATCACCAGTTTTCTCCCCTGATGAAGGCGCACGAACGCAGCCGTCCGTGCGTCAAGAAAATGCACGACCGTGCGATATAAATAAACATGATTTCGGGGGAAAAATTGGGTGATCCAACCACCTGTAAGAACAGCAATCTAGCTGGGAATACACCTCCAGCACCACTCAGACAGAGAAAAAGGATTGTGGAGCACCATGTGCTTACCCCCAATATCATGGAGCGCAAACGCACACCAAAACGGGCATAAAAGGAGCACAAAGCACGCAAGGGCGCATGAATGAGCATAAGAGAAATAGATGCAATAATAGCTCGAAAATGACGCACTAAAGAGTGAAAACTAGCCCGGATGAGTCCATAAAAGTCTATAGAAATGGGACTCATCACACCCCTAGACTTAACCATTTGCACGTCTCGGGCAAACTACTCAGCTCTCCCGTCAGAACAATTGGGTGTTAGAGTGAATTTGAGCAGTAGAGATCCATGCGAAGTCGCATGCTAACGTGCGTAGAGGTACGTTAGAATAGAATTTAACTCAAGATTACATTTAACTATTTCTAGAATAGTAATTTGAAATCTAGTTTACTCGGCTGGTGAATCGCGGTGAGTCTTTCGATCGCACATAATGGACAATAGCGTAAATAATGAGTAGAGTATTACTCGAATCAAAATTTGGGACAATCTCCTAAGAAATCCATCAATGTCGGTGTCTATAGGCTTGCACGTTCGCACTCTCTCCACTGCATGAGATGAGTCATATCTAAAATCAATAGGACTTATAGGTTAAGATTTGGCTTAGGTTGAGTTTAGGTTAGATAAGTAGAAGAACGATGGGCATCGCGCTCAACATAACCTGAGTACTCAAGAGTATAAAATCACCAATACAACAATTTCAAGAACCACACAACACCCCCAGACTTCAACTGGACACTAGGTGTGTGCAAAGCCAACCATACATTTTTTATCGAGAGATTGTACTTGAAAGTTCTTTTTGCACAATTATATTTTTTCTTTTTCTTTTCTCAACAAATAAATCTTTTGTAAGCACTTTATAAAATTCTCCTTTAGCTTTCTCAAAGCTTCCATACACAACAGAGATAACGCCAAACGTGATAGATATATAAATTTCTTTCAAACTCATTTGTTGGTGCGAATACAGGTTTGGCCGTATGGCTTTGTTGAAATTTAAGTGGAGCTACACAAGAAGGATAGGTAGGCTCAAGTGGGCTTGCAAAGGTGATTACATTGGGTAGGATTTCAAAAGCATAAACGGATGAAGAAACGGCCTACATCACGCTTTATAACGAGTTATTCAACGCAATCGTTTCAAGAGTCGCCTAGTGCAAGTTCTACCCACCGAGAAAGGTTATCATTCCTTCCGACCGTAGTAATAAGCTACTACTAATTCTGCTACACTCGACCCTATGCTATCGTTGGATTCACCGGATTCACCACTAGAGTAAAATAAATTGCAACTACTATAATAGAAATATTTAAATTATAACATTGAATTTTAATCTACTTTAATTGAATTTCTAGGCGTGAAGGGAGCACTCGACTAGAGCACTACTCGAGTCAACATTTTTTTCCACCCCTCACTCCTACACTAATAATCCAATTCTTACGAGCGGGGAACCTCGCAGCAATACCCAATAAGCGCGCGCAATTAAGTACTCGTGAACAAGGTGCAAATGTATGCAATGTGTGCAGCAAAATTGAGAATCCTAACTCAGCACATTCTAATATGCTATGCAAAGTGCGTGCACGTGTATAACTCGATCTCTCCCCAAGACTTGATCACAATCCTATAAAATAAAGAATTCATGAATAAGGAAAATAGGGGTAGAGTGGACCTATGCTCACGATTGAGCATGCCAGAAGTGCGGCAATTCCTTCTTTAAATTTCTCCTTCCTCATCCCCCGAGCGAGAGCTTAAACCTGCGATGTTAGCATAAAACAAACAACAAAACTTAATAAACAAAAATCTGAACAAAAGATCGGAACCGAATGGTTCCCCCATGGGTTGTCTCCAAAGAAGCCCTTTTGTTTACTGTCCTTAAGGTGGACCAAATACCTGTATTAAGCAAAGTTCATAAAGTTCAGAAATTTTAAAGAAGAGTTCCCACACAAAGTTCACAGAACAAGAAAAATTAAAATCAGCTATAAGCACTTTTGTAGTGCCCATCTCCAGTGGATCATAGGCTGGAGGTGAAAGCTTTAGGGCCAAAATTGGTATCGCCCAATTTTCCCCTAGCCTCCGCCATCTTGCCACGGAGATCAGTGGAGCATGCACCAAACAATAGTCTCTCTTGTTTAAGCTTATCCACTATTGGAGAGCGCCAACGTTGATAATCTTCAGCATTTCCCACCTTGGTGGTGGGTGGCATCACTTCTATTGTCGTAGTGGCGACTGGATTAGCCCAAGAGATAGAACGTTTAAGAGGTTTATTACCTAATTCATTGCAAGATAATGATGGGACGTCGTCCCGAGTTATGTTTGGCTAGACAGGTTCAGAAATGTGGTTCTCCTCCCTCTCAGAGTCACATTCTTTCTGAAAGTCAACTTCTTCCTCTTCTCCACTCAACTGATCTTCTTCCTTTTCTCCATTAAACGATCATTTTTCTTCCCTGTTTTCTGCATTACTAAGTCATTCATCAATAATAAAGTGGGGAGAGCGAAATAATGCTGCAGTTGTAATTTTGGGGCAAGTAGGGGATGTTACCTTACTAGGTAAGATAACACACCCCGCAGAGTAGTCCAAAGTGGCACTGCTCTCTTTCAAGAACGGTACTCCCAAGATGGGGATAGATTGATTCTCACGGGGTCCCAATACTTGGAAATCGGCGACCACCACCGTCCCCTCGATTATGACTTCAACATTTCTTACTTCTCCCTCCGCCTGAATGACAGTCCCGTTCGCAAGCACTAGGGACTTCCTGTCATCCGTGTTCATTTCAAGTTGCATTTTAGCAACGTCCTGCAGTGCAAGGACGTTGTGGGATGAACCGGAGTCACACAAGGCAGCAGTTTCAACATTATTTATGGAGCATGTGATTACCAACTCACTTGGGTTACTCACTTCTGCATCGGTGAGACTCTTCCTTTGATTGATTGTATTCTTTTCAGTGTTGCTGGGAAGGGTCCCTTGCGAACGCTCGGTCAGCAGTTGAGACAATTGGCCCAATTGCATCTCCAAGCTTCGCATGGACGTGGTTTGGCTAACCATATTAGAGTTGGCGGCCTGCATGAATCTCTCCATCATTTCTTCTAAATTGCTCTTCTTGGGGGCTGGGGCATTTTGATTATATCGCGGCTGAGGTCAGTGGCTGATTGTGGTGGCCGCGGTTGGCTACCGTAGGCTTGAGCATCGAATTGATGCGAGCCTCCTTGCCATCGTTTGCAAGGTAAGTTTTGTTTACACGAGAAGTTCGGGTGATTCCTTACAACCGGGTTATAAGAATTATTAAAAGGTGCTCCATGATTTTGATCATTCATATAATTTATACTTTCATCATAAGATACTTCGACAGGTTGCTCACCTGTGGGACACTTATATGCATGATGCCCCGGGCTTCCACAACCTTGACATGAGAAGGACATTACTGGGGCAGGAGGAAGGGCAGGCCTCTTAAGCAGCATGACATTTTCATATGGTGTTGATGCCATCTCAGCAGATGCACTAGATGTGTTCACCTCAAAGATTCCCGAGCATTCCTTAGAGCGTTCCTTCCAGCAGTCCAGAATGAACTATGAATGGTAGTGTCCCGGTGAATCCGCAATGCATCTTCGGGGGTGCGGTTCATCAGAGTTCCGCCTGCAGCTGCATCAATCATGGCCCTATAGTTGGGCTCGATTGCAAAGTAAAAATTCTCCACTAGGCTCCATGGTTACTGCTCATGCTGGGGGAATTTCCGGAGAAGGTCCATGAACCTTTCCCATGCTTCTGCGAGAGTCTCCTGATCATGTTGTCGGAAGGTTGCGATTTCCCTCCTCAAGTTTACAGCGTTGTCAACTGGGTGGAACTTTTCTAGAAATTTTGTTTGTAAAGCATCCCAAGTGGTAGCTGTGCCAGGCGGTATCGTGTGGAGCCATGCTTTCGCCTTGTCTCAGAGGGAAAATGGAAACAGCATGTGTTTCACCGTCTCATCAGCAATCCCAGCGTACCGAAATGTTCCGCAAATTTCTGCGAATTCAGCCAAGTGAAGAAGGGGATCTTCACTGACTAACCCAGAGTTGGGCCTGGTTGCGGATCATATTCAGGATGGCCAGCTTTATCTCGAAATTGTTGTTAGTGATGGCCGGGCCAAATCCGGGGTACACACTCCCAATAGTGGATGTAGTGTACTCTCTCATGGTCCTGGGTCTTGGCCTAGCCACTTCATTTTCATCGGTTGCCTGACCAGCGGCTGGTGCATTTCCTGCCCCGGGATTGATCCGATTTCCATTGGCATCCATGGTTGCAGCAGCACGGAGACGCGCCCGTTGGGTACGCTCTATTTCAGGATCAAATGCTGCAACGTCACCGGGGTCTCATCTCTGTATACACACACCCAAAACAATAGAAATAAAAAAAAGCAACTCCTGTAACTATTAACTCAAACACCGAAATCAAACTACGCCTGCATTCCCCGGCAACGGCGCCAAAACTTGATGCAGTAATGGCAGGTGCACCGGTCGCACAAGTTATAAAGTTTGGAGTACGTCCCCGAATATTGTCTCTCAAGGAATGCGCGTGGTTAGTTTTATTCTTCGGATTGAGAAAGTAATTATGAGATTATATTAAAGGAAAAATCGGGGCTTTGATTTTGGTTTCCTAAATTACTACACCGAAATAAAATGCGGGTCAAAACTCTGCATCGCAAGGCGGGATGGATGCAACGGCCGCGATGCCATGCTTCAGTGAGCGGGTGAATGAGAAGGCTGGCGGATTACGGTGCTCCTCAAATCTCATGAACCACAAAGGATCTCAAAAACATGAAATCATATTAACTAAAACACAATGTTCATGAACATCATCCATAATGACAAACACATTTAAGGAAAACTCTGAAGCAAGCGAAGGTGCAAAGAGGAAACCGAAGCTCGAAGACTATGCTGAAAATTCTCGGCTGGAATGTAGGGTTGTAAAGCCTCGTCCATGCTCGGTCTTTAGTTGCTTCCGGGGTCCGGAGGAGCGGTCACCTTCCTTTACTTTTACCCATCTTCTTCATGGTCTAGCTCGAGGTAACTCTTGTTCGACACCTTGAATATAGCGTAAGCTCTCCATCTATGGAGTTCTTGTGCTCAAGGATGATGGAGGAGGGCAAGGAGGGAGCTTTGGTAGAAGATTTGCAAGCCAAAGGTCACCGGAGCTTCTCCTAGGTCAAATAGTGGTGGAGCGGCGAACTGGGCAAAAATGGCGGGCTCTGAAGCTTTTCCCGCGGGGGGGGGGGGGGGGGGGGGGGGGGGGGGGTCCTCTTGCAGCACATTTCCTGCCTTAAATACTAAAAGATCAGCAATTTAGTGACGCATGGGCGAACGCACGACCGTGCGTTGCCCGTGCGTTATTTAACGAATAAACCGACTTGAGGAAGAAACAGCAGCGCCCGTGCATTTTACTCACGCACAGGCGAATCCTCCCGTGCGTAAAAATGCACGAACAAATTCAGATTGGCTAAAAAATAGATGAAACAGGTGATCGTGCGTTTCCTTCGCGCACGAGCGAATCCGCCCTTGAGTATAAACGCACGAACAAATTCAGATCACCGGTTTTCTCCCCAAATGAAGGCGCACGACCGCAGCCATCCGTGAGTCAAGAAAATGCACGACCGTGCGATATAAATAAACATGATTTCTGGGGTAAAATAGGGTGATCCAACCACCTGTAAGAACAACAATCCATCTGGGAATACACCTCCAGCACCACTCAGATAGAGAAAAATGATTGGGGAGCACCATGTGCTTACCCCCCATATTATGGAGCGCAAACGCACACCACAACGGGCTTAAAACGAGCACAAATCACGCAAGTGTGCATGAATGAGCATAAGAGAAATAGATACAATAATAGCTCAAAAATGATGCACTAAAGAGTGAAAACTAGCCCGGATGAGTCCATAAAAGTGTATAGAAATGGGACTCATCAGAAACAAGGAAAATAAAAAGGCATAAGGGGTACCAACCCAAGCCAAACTTACAGAAAATGTAACTCCAAAGCATAGGGCTAAAAATACACACCAAGTGCACCGAGACACTTTTTGAGATACAAGTAAAGTTCATTTATCTTGATAATTTAATTTAAAAGACTGATCAGCTCAAATTAAGCGGGGGCGGTCCTTTATCCTCTGCCACCCAAAGCTAAAAAGATGGGTGGGGGTTTCTCTATCCCAACCACCCAAACATGGCCCTCGGGACCACAGGCCAAGCCTGCGGTTCACCTCTAAAATGGCCACCGTGCAAGGCTACGACAAATCCCCACTGCCCCAAACACGGCCCACCATGCAAGGCTAAAGACAATGGTTCAAATTAATTAATTTCATTAATTAAGGCACGGGACGAAGCCCGAAAAAAAACCATCACCAGGATACCTTAAGGATAGGGTCACAATGATGTAAACACCACTCAAGATGATTCATAAGGGTCCAGGGTCCTTACACAATAATAGACACAAAAGGAAGTAAGCACGAGAGAATCAAAAATATGAAATACCGCCAAAAGAACATGGGTAGCAACCCGAGCATTTCTTGAGAATAGGAGAGCAGACTACCTGGGTTTCTCGAGAAGTCAAAAGAGAACAACAAGAATTTCTCGAGAAGTCAAGGCCATGCAAAAGGGTTTCTCGAGGATTCCTAAGCAAGGAACAAGCTCTTCTCGAGAAATTTAAGGGGACCAACGGGGATTTCTCAAGAAAATCAAGGGAACATATATTTGTTTCTCGAGAAGCCGAAGGAAGTCATTTGAGTTTTCTCGGGAGAGCGGAAGGAATGATCATGGATTTCCCGAGAGATCGAAGGGAAGGCTCATGGATTTCTCGAGAGGTTCAGGGGAAAGTTCAAGGATTTCTCGAGAAATTCAAGGGAATAAACTAGCATTTTCTCGAGAAACTCAACAAGCAGCAGGAGGGAGCAAATGTGCTAGGCAACCAACACTCAAAGACACATGCCAACGCTCAAAGACACATGTCATAAGCACAGCAAGAACTACTAAACAAGGGAAAAAGAATAGTGTTTCAAGAAACAAGATGGAAAGAGGAGATGCCACTTGCCTCAAACCTTGCGAAACCCAAATTCCTTGCTCCAAATCTATGGATATGCCATGGAATCACTCGAACACGATATCCTAAAACACTAGAACAAAGGACTCGCCGAGAGCTTTCCGAATCTACTCTCCAAACGTGAGTCTAACTACTACAGCCCGTGAAACGCCGGCCGGAAGAAGCTCCACGACGCCGCTTTTGCTTTCTCGCACGGCTCCTGATCGGCTTAAAGGAGAAGATGAGGAATAGGGTTTCTCCTAAATTTTTGGTATTTATATAAAGCCCTAATTTCTTGATTAAATAAATAAGTAAATCACCCCTTCTACTTAAACTTCGAGGGCGACCAAAACACCACTAATTTTCATGAAAATAGCACCTGAACTGAAAATCGGCACTACGAATCCAACAGCGGAGTTAGAATTCCATTCCGACGAGCCAAACTCGAGATTAGAATTCCCGAAGCTGAAATCTCAATAGTTACTCTAAATAACCCTGAGTTTTCCCTTAACTCAAAATGACGCGAAATCTCGCACGCGCGACCTAATTTAAACACAGTAACTACGCTAAGGATCGAAACTAAACTCGAAGGGTTGACGTAATGCCCTTACGCTAAAATTACGTCACAACGACCCACAAATAATTAACGAAAAACAAGGGCTGTTACATATTTGGTCATAAGGGATGTGATATTCAACGAGCTGACATCATACCAAGGTAGCTCATCTGTGGAGCTACAAGAGAGCAGGTCAGATGGATGGCAAGGAGAAGCTGCTAAAGAAGTTCTGGTATAGTTGCATGTTTCACCAGGTGCTCTAGTTGTATCTATCTCTGGGATAAGTTCTTCAGGTTTTGGAAGCAAGGGGAGTGATGCTTCAAGTGTGCCCGGAAGGAAAGCTAGTCCATTAGAAGCAATATAAGAGGTGGATCAGGGTAAACCCCTGCGGAGTTCCAAGAGGACAATTATTCCACCAGCTCTGTATATAGGGGAAACTTGTTGAGATTTGTCTCATGATTATTTGTTTGCCCCTTGGATGAGAGAGAGCCATCTTGCTTTTAAAATGCCACAAGAGTCAAGGAGTGGGAAGATGCCATAGATGAGGAGATGGATGCCCTCAGAAAGAATGAGACTTTGGATCTTGTGCCCATGGTTGATAGCATTACTCATGTGACGTACATGTGTGTTTACAAGCTAAAGAAGAAGGCTGATGGCAACATTAAGTGGTACAAGGAACACCTTGATGCTCGAGGGTTCTCTGAACAGTATGACTAAGAAAATGTAGAGACATTTAGTCCTATTGCAAAGATGACTTCGGTGAGAGTTATGATAGCTTTGGCAGCTTGCCAATGATGGAAGATTTGGCAACTTGACGTGAAGAACGATTTTATGTATGATGAGATTGACAAGGATATATTCATGGTGCAGCCACCAGGCTATATTTCTAAAGTTCATCCAGGACATGCCTGCAAGATCAAGAAGGCTTTTTACGGCTTGAAGCAAGAGCCTCGGGCGTGTTATGGGAAGATCGCAAAATACCTCTAATTCTGCAGATATTTTGCTTTGGATTCTGATTCAAGCTTGTTTGTAAAGAAGACGGGGGGGGGGGGGGGGGGGGGGGGAGAGATGCAAGTCTTGGTGATGTTGTACGTGGATTACATGATCGTCACGGGGAACTCTCAAGAGGAGGTAGCTGGGCTCCATGCTGAGCTAGTTATCAGATTTGAGAAGAAGGATTTGGGTGAGCTCCACCATTTCCTTGGTCTTGAGGTGGAGAGGCAAGAGAACGGTGTGCACATTTCCTAGAAGGGCTATGAAGAATGGATCGTGAAGCGATTTGGCATGGGAGAGGGGAATAGTAGCTTCAATCCGCTGGAGGTTTGATTTGAAGGTTTGGTGGGATGAGGGAAGGGTTCTTTCTGATCCCTTGGTGTTCCAGGATTTCGTTGGAAGTCTAATTTATTTGGAGATTACGAGGCCGGATATTGCTTATTAATCGGTCAACCGAGTAAGTAGATATATTGTAGAGCTACAGAAACCTAATCTAGTCGTGGCAAGGAGCATTCAGAAGTATGTGAAGTCCACCTCTGATATGGGTCTCTTTTATGAGAGGTACTCGAGATTCTGTCTGCATGGTTAGACAAATGCTGATTATGGAGGAGATTTAGATGATCGGAAGTTGACTTCTGGTTATGTCTTTTTGACTGGCTCCGCAGCTATCTCGTGGTGCAGCAAGAAGCAGGATTCGGTGTCTGTCGTCACTACGGAAGCAGAATACAAGGCTTCGACCTTGGGAGCTCAGGAAGCCATCTAGCTTAGGAGGATAGTTTGAGACATCCAAGAGGAGGTGAGAGGTTCTACTCTGCTTTGCGGTGACAACATGAGTGCCCTTAAACTGGTGAATAATCTAGTTTGTCATGCGCGGACCAAGCACATCAAGATTGAGCATAACTTTGTTCGGGAGAAGGTGTTATAGGGATCATTGATTGTTGAATATGTGTGGAGCGCGGACTATTTCATGGACATTTTCACGAAGAAGCTATCGAAGGGAACTTTTGGTCGGTTACGGAGTTTACTTGGGATGACTTCCACTTCCCATGTCAAGGTGAGTGTTAAATTTTTGAAGTTGAAGTAGAAGTGAACTAGGTGGTCTAAGGAAGTCAACCCGCAGTGATCGCCCAGACCAAGCGGTCTCAGCGGTCTCCCTCTAGCGATCTAGTTGCTGTATTGACTAATCCTCAAGCAAGTTCCATCTTGTGGTCGCGCGATCTCCACTTGCGCTCTCTGGTTGAGGAGGTTACTGAATATCTCTTAGGGCGTTGATGACATCTGTCTGTCTGCCTATAAATATAGGTGCAGGGCCTGTCATTAATAATGAGAACGGTAAGAACTAAACCTTTGATTTCTATTGCGGGTCTCTATTTTTTATATTATATGGTCAGGAAGTGGTTTGATCGTTTGTTGTGTTCGTAGGTATGCGGACATCAGTCAGTGATCTTCTTCCTTAGTGTTCTTCCCAGCTTTGAATAACCAGTTCACCAACGGTCTTCTTCTATGCAGACTGTGTTGTAGTTCTTGGGCTTTTCGCATCAAGCTCAGTGGTCCGGCGACCTTGCAGTCAAGAGATCTAGAGTTGCGGTCTGGCGATAAATTTTGAAGTTATGTTCTCTATTTGCGGGTAGCTTCTGTGATTATGCGGCCTTGCGGTCAGGCGATCAAGAAGTCTGGATTGGTTATTTTCTCAACAGTTCAATAAGTCAGTAGTTCATGCAGTCTAAGGTGGCGGTATGGCAGATAGAAGGTTGATGGCCTGTGCTGTTCACGTGGTCTCATTGATTGTCATGTGATCTGCTTTGTTCAGTGATGTCTGGTAGTCTCAGTTGTTGTTGTTCTCCAGTTGTTTGTTTGTCTCTGTTTTCTCTCCATATTGTATTCTGATAAATCATGTCTCGTCATGTATGTCTCGAATTGTGATGGAGATAGATTAATACAAGATTCTTATCATTCTATTGTTGCTGGTTACTTAACTTGGAATGGTTGTAGTGTTCCTGCGCCTGATTCCCGCTTCTAAGAAATTTTAACTTTTTATCATAACAGTTGAGGAAAGAGCTAGGATTTTCCTCAAGAGTCAGACTGTTCGTGACCCTAGAATCTTCATAACAATTGAGGAAAGAGCTTCACCCCCATGAAAGTCTCCATGATTGGGAAAATATAGATTGGAGAGAAGAGAGATAAGATGTAGGAATCAAGAAGAAGATGTTCTACAATCCTATATTGGTAAAGGCAAGCGTACCCTATCAAATATAGTGTTGGATATTAAAATATCAAGGTCGTATTTTTTTATGGTGAGTTGAATACTTTTACTTCAAGAAAATCACTATTATTTCATCAATTAGAACTTTGGGTCGGTTGCAATAAAAGCATGAAAATTTTAAAATGATGACTAAAACTATAGTTAGAAGGCTAGTACTCGATCCTTGAATCACCTTAGAATGAAAATAACAAGAAGAAATAAGATTATTCTCTTAAAGCAATTGATTTGATCGTGGGGGTTCCCAAATCCTGAGCGCACCTCTTTCGAGGATAAGTTCAACTGAGTTTAGCTTGATCAATCAAACTCTCATTCTATAATTGAAACCCCTAAAACTCACTTTTTTCGCGGTGAACCCCTCTATTGGATTTAACACAAATCCGAGAGATTATGTCTGTACAAACCTCATTCTCAGAGGGTAGGCCCATTCAAAGCCACGTAGGCTGAAGTCAAGGTCAAAAGGTCAGCATAGGATCCGGCAGTCCAAGACACAAGGCAACTCAGCCAGCAGGAGCAAGAGGCGAGCTGTGCGAGCAAGAGGCGAACTGGGCGAGCAAGGGGAGAGTATGGCGAGCAAGGGGCGAGTATGGTGAGCAAGGGGCGAGTATGGTGAGCAAGGGGCGAGCAGAGGCGAGCTTTGGCGAGTATCTCGCGAGTATGGGCGAGTATCTCGCGAGTATGGGCGAGTATCTCGCGAGTATGGGCGAGTAGCCCATGTAACTCGCGAGCAGAGGCAGTATACTCGCCTGTACCCCCCCTAGGATTTCTATAAATAGCCCCCCAGGGGTACTAAAATGACACTTTTGGAAGTGGTTGAGGTCCCCCCAAGCTGGATACTCGCCAAGTCCATGCCCGTCTAGTACCTCGCCCAGCTTTTGGTTGCGTAGGGGAAGTTTCTCCCAAACTTCTGGGTACGTGGTGGGACCTCCTTACTGGAGCACCTGGGGTGTGCTTATAGTCATTTTCTCTCTCCTATTCTAGCTATCCGAGCCGTGGAGTTGGACCGCAGGATCAGTAACCTCGGGTTGCATTGATCCGAATCTTGAGGTCAGGATTTCCTGGCGTCAACAATGTCGTCCTCTCTCGAGGGTTGCATTCAACTCTCTTTAACCTTGAATGATCAGTTCAGAATACGAGCCTCTGGACTAACTAAAGTACAAAAAAATAACAAAAATTATATATCGATGAAATTATCTTATTTCATTATCATCAAGGATAAATCTTAAGCATTCTAAAAATGAGAAAGAGAAAACCTAATTTAAATATTGACTTATATGTATCCCTGGATCATCTCGATCGGGTACTAATAAGAATTTAGCTACTCATTGAGATGACAGAATCAAAATTAAAAGAATTCATGAGGAAATAAGAAGAGAGTAGAGAGAAGAAAGGACTAATTTTATTTATTTCTCAAAAGAAAATTACAAGCTAATGATTTAAAATTTGCAAGTACTAGAAGAAACTAAAGTACAAGAACATTAGAAGAAGCAAAACCGTAAAAGAAATGCAGAAGAAAACTCCCTAAATTCATGAGTTCTGTGGGAGCTGGCTTTAAATAGGCCAAAGATTCAAGTTACACGCCCTCGATCATGCCCGTGACTTAGGGCATGTTTGGGACGGAATCAAAATGGTCGCGGGGGAGGGGTGGGGGGGGGGGGGGGGGGG